>JAFIRS010000089.1:0-1309915 GCA_018342105.1 Gonioctena quinquepunctata
CACATAGTAGTAGGACATCAGATTTTAAATATAAATCGAATATTCTCCAAGACTCTTACATTCAAATAGTGCCCAAACACGTTCGGCTCTCATATAATCTTTCTCTGATACATGTTCCTCATTCAAATTGTCATAAAACTGATTTTTGTCGGTAAATTAGGATGATCCAATTTATTGATGTTGTCCACAAAACTATATGGGAAAACACCTTTCTGCCTCATTAAATTGAATTTTTCTTTATCGGGAAAACATTTTAACATCTCTACACATTGCTTATCACTCAAATTTGCACCCAACTTTCCTAATGAACTTGACATGAACTTGAAGCTATCTATAAATCTCATTTTCTAAAAATTTTTCTTAATTTTTCCTGCTTTACTTTGATAGCTACGTGTGAAGAGATGTTTTGTAAACGAAATGTATTTTTCCTCAGTTTGGAGAATGACATCAACCTTATCCTTTTCCTCATACAATTCTTTAATGAACATATGGCAATCATAACCACTCATATTATGGCATATAATGGGGATGAAATTTGGTATTTTGAAATTCAAATTACAGGCAGAGTGCGCTGCTGGATATCTTTTTCTCCCCGTGAGATGGCAGTGATCTCTGACTCTAACATCCCCTTCTGTGAAAGGTTTTTCACATATACAGTCTGGGGTTTGTTTAGTCATTGGTTTGACATACCTCAAATGATTATTTTTCATATACCACAAGTGGTGGCATTATGAAATTCCCTTTCCTCTTCTGGGGTTTGTTTAGTCATTGGTTTGACATACCTCAAATGATTATTATATATATTCCTTAAATCTTCTTCTATTCGCATTGTGAAAACTTTTGCCGCATCAGCACCTCTATATGAAACAAATTTCGTTAATTTATCATCAAAGGAACATTTTATCAGATAAGCAAATGAGTAAGCTTCGTGTTGGAAGGTTCTATTCGTGTACGCGAGTTCGGGATTCGGTTCGGTGGTTTGTATAGGCTTCAGAATCGATTCAAAATCTGCATATACTACAAAAGGTACATTCATTTGTCTTTCGAAATTTTCAAACATTAATGTATTACCGGTAACCATTTTCCCAAATTTATTTATTCTGAAATCAGTTTGCGGTACTATTGTACATACATGATTACAATCGTGCATCTGGTGACGCAACAGTAATCGCTCATTCGAAAAGTACAATAAACATCCATCACAGAAATAGTTTTTGTGTTCATGAGCTGAAATTTGACTTGACACCAATCTTGAGAGATCTTTTATCCAACAATAATGACTATTTCCCACCTCATCTGTGATAAGCAATAAATTGACATGTCTTCTGAGTTTTCTCTGAGAGTATCGCAAGGGCCCAATCACCTCATATTTGACTCTCTTATTCTCAATCTTAGATTCCAAACCATAAACATTGACTGAAATATCATTCAAATACTCAAACATTTTTATATCACGTAATTTTACTGAAAAATCCATACCTGTTACATTCAAGACAGTCTCATAATGTGGATAGGATGACACCTCCGATACATTATTATTAGTGGGGAATAATGCAGATGTCACGGCCCATGCAAAGCAGCATTGGTCTTCATTTTTTATGTTACAAACTTTTCTCTTCATTTGATGATCCGCCAAGTGGACTGTATTTGTTTATGTTCACCTCAAGGAACATAATTTTCTCGCAACTCCACCCTGAAAAATCACTTTTATTAAACCTTTCATCATTTGCAACAATTATAACTACAAACCTGAATCACGCTCCTCAAACTCCCGTACTTTGGGCAATTATAATGTCACGAAACGCATCAAATAAACCATTCAAATCAGTTGATCGATGCTGATATACGATTGGGAGAATTGAATGATTTTATATCTGTCAATTCCTGTGTTTGAATGACATAACTTCCAAATACTTCCATGTTGACCTTGATGGAGTTGTGTAGTTTGATGTTTTTTTCCAATAACTCGAGTACTTTGGGCTTAATATCGTTGAAAAAAGGTGCATACTCTGTATACATATTCTCACTAGATACTCTGTAGCTGGAAATGCGACACTTGAATGCATTTTTAATGAGGTGTACACCACCTCCCAAGTGAACACATGAATTCGTCCTGTGTGCGAGTGTTCTATTGTGAGAGTTGACTTGACAATATGGAAATGTCACATTACAACAATTACATGTATAGAGTGGTGCAGGTGGTGAGTCATCGCCATTGTTCAATTTAACTCGTTTCACTGAAGGACCTCCCTGGCAAGTTTCCCGTTGATGTCGACGAAGATTATCACTACGGGTGAAAGCTCTACCACAATCACACGAATACATTTCACCGACTTGTTTTCAATAGCTCACTGGAGGAGACACTGATTCGAAATACTCTTCTCCTGGAATATTTCAGTGAAATACCCCCACCATACAACAAGTCCGATGCGATGCGCAATCTGTATGGATTTTGAGGAGATTCTCTTGATATTCAACGCACTCATCAATACTCGCAGTTCACTCTTAGCTCTCCCACAGGACAAACGCCCTCCTCGCTTGGAGAGTACAAGGATTCATGAAGGTCATGACTACACAGAATATGTATGCCTACACCACAACTTTAGTCAAGGTCAAACAAACATCGAGATCAAATCTTAAGGTTGCCGAAACAATCCCAACATCAAAACTCAAGGTCAAATCTCAAACTCAAAACTTAATGTTATGAATCTCAAGGTCATATTCAAGGTCAAGTCGAATCTCAAAGTCGACCAAACCCAATATCAAAACTCAATGACAAATCTCAAAGTCAAATCTCAAGGTCAAACACACACACATTGCACACCTGCAACTATTCAAGGTCACACGTGACGTCATAGTGGTGGGGGGAGAGCCAGAACCGGCTTAAATCTCCTGATCTCATGGCGGCTTGGGCTCGGCCAGTGTGAATTCTGAGATATACACATGGCAGTTGAAGTAAAATAAGATGTAGGATTGTGAAATAGTGCAAAGCACAGCAGAAAAAACTGGTGATAATTTTCATTGATCAATTGTGTTCCGAAAACAGTAATGAAACCAGTTCCCGAAACATGTATTTTTGCAAAAAACCGCACATAGTTATTATTTGCGACCTATTCCCTTGGATTAGTTGATTCAGAATACCGGAAATCTACCTTACCAAACCAAAAATATATCTAGACATATTCTCCAACGGTCAAAAACAACAAAATGAATGTTTTCCCTCTGTATAAATATTCCAAAAGTGGAGAAGTGTGAACTGTCCTTTTTTAGAGAGAATTATTAAAAAGTTTTCATAATAAACACCGCGGTTACATGTTGAATACAAACTCCCTCATCGCACAACTATGGCCTTCTACTAGTTTAATTTAAATTACGGCTCAGGAAATAATTCGTCCAACAATTTGGCAACATGGCGTATGTCAACTTCAAAGCCGGCAAAGGGCGCTCAGGAACGTGTTGAAGTCTTTTATAAAAACTCTCGCATAATCAAGTTTAATTAACAGACATTAAAAATTCCTTTATTTGTACTTGGAGCTCCCTTGCCACATAAATCTGCGAAATTAAAACAGGAGCATTTGCATATTTCTTCACGACTTGGAGTACAAACTAATTTAGTTTTGAATTGGTGATAAAGGACATAACAGCGGGGTTCTCGACAATTTCTCAACGGATCCTGTTGCTAGAGATATCAGACTCTACTCGGATTCAAACAATTATAATTCATTACTCGAAAAAAACATTAGGAATGTTTATTATGCTTTTCCTCAGATGCCTGGAAAGTTATATTGGGGCCTGCACAATATAATATAATGTTTCAAAAGTAGTTGTGAAGAGCGAGTATGGCTATGCGTTATGAGTGCTAGTGATTTTAGATATTTTTAATGATCTGCACTGATCTACAAATTCCATCTCCATCATTCATGATATGAGAGGGTACAATATTCATTTCTACTTCCACATATACAATTTTCTGTTGATCTTAGAGTGAAACTCTGAAATATGTGTCTTATTGATGAAGTTTTATTTGACACCGCTTCATATAAGTATGTATTAATTTCAAATGAAAAAGCTATCTGAACTGGTTCATAAACATAACCATTATATCAGTATGCATACTAACGGGTCTTTCTTGTTGATTTTCTTTTTTTTTTTCTTGTGATCTTCTCGGCACTCAGCTCCATTTTTAAGATAAGCATGAGATGGAGGGTATGTAATCCACCTGTCCTCAGAAAGATGGACCTCCTGAAAGTTATGCCCCTCATTCTTTCCACGTTGTGTATATGTTTCTGGTTCTTTGGGATACGAAGTTCTGTTCATTTAAAAATGAAAGACAAACAGTGCAGAGGAAGACATAAGCAGTAGCCGAGGTTAATAATCTCAACGTATTCCGAAAACAAATTCAATAATTCAGGTCTTACCATTCATGTATAAGGCAATTTCGACTCATTTTGAAATCGTCTCCTACTTCAAAATCTATATTCGTTCATTATCGTGAGATTTTAATCATGTTTTAAACCTTGGACAAAACAACCAAGTTTCAGGAATACAGGACCTTACATTGAACCTAGAAAAAACTGAATCAATAACTTTTTCTTGCAATAAAATCAACTCACTTATCATACAAAATTCAATAATACCCGGTAACAACCAGTTGGTACAAATGGTAGATTCTATAACGTATCTTGGAATAGTAGTGGATAAATATCTGAAGTGGGATATTCATGTGAATAAAGTAGTGAAAAAACTGAGATCAATACTGTTTAGCTTCAAGCAGTTGAAAAATATCATCGATACCAAGATGCTAAAAATAATATACCATTCTCTCGTCGAGTCACATATACAGTATGGTATTTCAGGATGGGGAAGAGCATACGAATGTCACCTGGAAAACTTAGAGATTACCCAAAAATATTTCTTGAAAATTCTATATGACAAAAACAGAACTTACCCCACCGAGTGTCTTTTCAGTGAAATTCCAATTTTTGATATATCAAAATTATATTTTTACAAAATATTATGTCTCCAACAGAAGGATAAAAAAAACTTAGTTGCTATATCCCACGAACATAACACAAGATACAAAAAAGCTGCAGAAAATCGAAACTTGAAAGTTACGAAATCAATCGGTCAGAGGTCTTACCTCTACACAGCCCCCCGAATATATTCACAAGTACCAAAAAACATAAAGAATATAAATAATCATCAGTTATACAAAAAAAAACAAGGATTGGTTGAGAAGTTTATCTATCGATAATTTGAATAAAATCATTAATACAAACAAATAGCTTCAATACCAGATGATGAATAATATTATGAATTTTGGTAAATGTGTGTTAGATATTGTTAAGAATTTTTTGTTCTTCTTTTTTTTTGCAAATGTTATTTACTTATACTTTACTTATACTTTACTTATACTTTACTTATACTTTACTTATACTTTACTTATACTTTACTTATACTTTACTTATACTTTACTTATACTTTACTTATACTTTACTTATACTTTACTTATACTTTACTTATACTTTACTTATACTTTACTTATACTTTACTTATACTTTACTTATATACTTTACTT
This sequence comes from Gonioctena quinquepunctata, assembly GCA_018342105.1. Classification (NCBI taxonomy): domain Eukaryota; kingdom Metazoa; phylum Arthropoda; class Insecta; order Coleoptera; family Chrysomelidae; genus Gonioctena; species Gonioctena quinquepunctata. Next base: position 5,579 of record JAFIRS010000089.1, read on the forward strand.
ATACTTTACTTATACTTTACTTATACTTTACTTATACTTTACTTATACTTTACTTATACTTCACTTATACTTTTACTTATATTCATATATCATATTTTGTATGTGTACGTGTGTGTCTGCGTATATATGTTCTGGGCAATAACATGATTATGTTAATGGAATACTCCCATAACAAGGAAACTTCATGGGAGCCACTGAGTTTATTCAGAATTGAGTAGATGAAATGTAATGAAATGTATTATTGTATCGTATTGTATCTAATTTTTGTTGTTTTTACATTAGTGAATGAACTTATTATTATTATTATTATTAATATATTGGTATTGGCTACTTCTGGTAATCCCCACAATATATTGCCGGTATATTTCGTGTATTCATCCATAAATCTGTCATCGTCAATTCATTAATAATTTGCTGAATTTGATCTGTATTCCTTCAAAGTCCACCAAGATAATGCTGCCGTCCATTTCCGCTCATTATAGGTTAAGTGCACTCGCATCTGGCGACTCACTATCACGGTGCCCAAATAATAATTCGCAAATAACGATTAAAATCACCACTACCAAAGACCTCACGAGTTTATCGAAGAGTTATCAAGGAAAGTTTATTGGCTGGTCATGAGTTGAATTGCAACGTTAGCCAAATTAGGTAAGGTTGTATCCTTTTTTATCACGTAAGGTGTTGACTAGGGATTTGTAGACCGATGTACTGGATCTGGTCAATAAATCAGTCAATCATTGAATATATTCATTGCTCCTGATGATTACAATATCATGTAAATGTAGGAAGAGTTGTTAATTGGTTACAGTATGAAGGGTGTTCCTTGAGTATGTCTAGAAAATTTGGGAGCATGTTGCCGACGTCAATATAAGAAGAAAAGTTCCCGTGAACATATGTCCGCAAGTTATTCGTTTCTGAGATGCAGGGTGTCAAAGTTGAGTTCTTATTTTTATTTTTTGTGAATACTTTTCAAAATAATTGTGATATTCGAGTTTGGTATGTGAAAGTATTTTCAAATGACAAAATCAAATTTGATGTTATTTTGTCTCTTTCGTGGGGGTGGCGCCAACTACATGACGTTTCAGCCATTTGAAATTTCATAACTTTTTTGTACGTAAAAAAATTTTTGTGTCAGAAATATATTCTTGGTAGAGGTCGCTGCGAGCAACTGTTTTCGAGTTATTGGGATTTGAAATAATCGATGCATTTGAATCATTTTCGTGGGGCTTGTAAGTCGCCTCTAAGTAGTAAATATCGGAAAAGATACGCCAATGCATTTGTCTCCTTTCATTCAATGGTCTCCTACATTCAACACTTGAATGTAGTCAAACAATTATTCTTGTTTTTTGTTATGTAGTTTTTTTGGACTCTTTTCCGATTTAGATAAATAACATTTCAATCCGTTCTTGTGACAGTGAAGTTGTTTTCTGTACTTGTGTTCCAATATTTTTCAAATGGTAGCATACACGAATAGCGGAATGGCTGATATGATTTACGTATACGGTCTTGCCGATGGCAATTGCTACGAAGCTAAAGGTACAAATTTATAATGAGAGATTCCCTGATCATCGAGCGCTGAATCACCAGACATTAAGAAACCTTTTTCAGAGGCTTATGGGGTCTGGATCCTTTGGAAAAGCTCCAGTGGCAGGCGGAGCGTTGACTACTAGGACATCAGAATTCGAAGAAGCTGTTCTTCAGGCAATCGAAGAAGATCCACAGACAAGCACGAGAGAAATTGCGCGAAATCTGAACGTACATCACAAATTAGTTTGGTTGATTCTCAAACAAAATCAGTTGCATCCTTATCAGATAGAGCACGTCCAAGCATTGAAACGCCCCGAAATATCCTTCCCCGTGTAACATTTTGCCAATGGATACTACAGAAAATTGCACAAAACTCTCAATTCACTGCAGAGATATTATTCAGTGACGAAGCACATTTTTCAAAGAACACCCCAATGAACTCTCATAATAATCATAATAATCATGACGAAAACCCTCACGCAATGGTTCAGTCCAGGTTGCAATACCAGTTTCCATTGAATGTGTAGATTGGTATTGTTGGAGATCATTTGATTGGTCCCCACTTTTTTCCAGGGATTCTTGATGGAAATTGTTATCATGATTTCCTTGAAAATATTCTGACTGAATTACTTGAAGACATTTCAATTCTACTGGGACAAAAAATATGGTTTATGCTTGATGGAGCGCCAGCGAATTTTACTTTAATAGTTCGTGAATTTTTAAATCAGTGATTTAGAAACAGATGGATTGGTCGAGGCGCTGAAGTTCCAAATCAAATCTGGTCTCCGAGGTCCCCGTATTCAAATCCAATCTTTTTTTTTGTGTATTTACTTGAAGGCCCTAGTTCATACGGTGCCAATAGAAACCATAGAACAACTCCGTGTATGTGACGCTATCCGAAATGCACCAGATATAATGGAACGTGTACGTGGGTCCATGAGACGACGAGCCGATGCATGCATAATGGTGCAGTGCCTATTTTGAACAATTACTTTAATTATTAACCCTAACTGACTGTTTTAGTAATAAATTGGTCTCAATAACTGTTATTATCATTAGTATCGAATTGTAATAACACCAGATTCCTATTTTAAAATGAAATGAAAAAAAAAAATTATTTAATTAAATTAATTCTGAATTCAAAAATCTTGTCATTCAAAATCACTTGCATCGATTATTTCAAATCCCAATCACTCGAAAGCAGTTGCTGTTAGAAAAATCGATTTTCCCACTAGAAAACGTGAAAGAGATACGCACAAAAAAGTTAGGACATTTCAAATGACTGAAAAGACATGTAGGTGGCGCCACCCCCACGAAAGAGACAAACTAACATCAAATTTGATTTTGCCATTGAAAAATACTTCCAGATACCAAACATCACTCACAATTATTTTGAAATATATTCACAAAAAATAAAAATAAGAGTTCAACTTTGACACCCTGCATCTCAGAAACGAATAACTTGCGGACATGTATTTATAGGAACTTTTGTACTTATTTTGACGTCAGCATCATGCTCCTGAATTTTCTACACGTACTTAAGAAACACTCTGCATATTATACATATTCACCCATGTGATCAAAAAACTTTATATTAGATATAATATAGTGCTAGATACAATATGAAGTGAAAATGTGAAATAAACTCTGAATAAGTGTTGAAATTTTTGTATTGTTTCAGCAGGTGCAACATTTCCAAAGGAGGTGATTCGATCGTTGCAACTCGTAAGGCAGCGAACATCTGAGAGTTTTATAGAATAATATTTTGGGTAGTCAAATATAATGTGTTGCAATGTTTCGGATGCCTTTTGATTTACGATAGGTACTACCATTATATGTCAATTCAATTACATACCCAGTAGCCATCCTTATTTGGCCACGTTTATCATGATTTCCCCTGGTGCTTTCAAAAGTGAGTAGTTTTGGGTGGACATAAATGAATAGAAATTGTGATACAGTGTCGGAAGGAAAAAAAGAGCAGCGAGAGATAAGTCATGGAGTTTGCTGTGGTATTTAGAGAGTCTCGTTCTGCCTAGGAGTATTGATGCCGAGCCCATCAATAGAAATTTCAGTGCGGACAAAATCGAACTCATTTTAGCCGAGTGCGCGACGCAAAGGAGGGTAATGTGTTTATCATGTATGTATGTTTGATCCTTTGTGGCGCTCCAGAAACCAAACGCGTGGGCCGATTCTAATGATTCATAAGTCAATCGAATTGTTCTGATCTTGCGAGTGACACTTGAGACATGGCAGTAATCAGAATCCAATATGGTGACACCAGACGCCATATTGTGAATAAAGACATGACAGTAATAATAAAAATTCAATATGGAGACGATTAAAGACATGTCATTAATGATCAAAATTCAATATGGCGACAACCAGACGCCATATTGTGACAAAATTCAATATGGCGACAACCAGACGCCATATTGTGAAAAATTCTCACTTGGAAGTGTTAAATGAAAGAAGTTAATTCAAAAATAAAAAACCCGACTGCGTGAAAAGTGAACTCAAAAAGATGGAAACAGCAAAAATTATGAGAAAATTATATTTCAAGAGGTTAACTATCAAACTTAATACTGTAAACAATCTCATGCAGTCGGGGGCAATAATATATCTTCATTTTGAATTGAGGAAGATGCCTCCGACTGCATGAGATTGTTCAATAATTCAACTCTAAATAAATAATTTTCAGACAATATTTTCTGGTAATCTTGTTTCCATCTTCTTCAAAGTTCACTTTTTACGAAGCCGGGTTTTTTGTTTTTCAAATTAACTTTTTTTATTCAGATACCCAGATATACCTTATTCCCACGTCATGCCAATGAGCGTCGCTACTCTCAAAAAACATTTTTCAGGAAAGCGATGGGCTTCTATTCGGACCAGTTTATCAAGGAAATTGAGGGTACATGTGAAAATTGTGTATGACATACTGACATGTCCTGTATTAGGCCCAACAGCATTGTGTGTTGTTTGATGATGGGATATAATAATAGAAATGCTCACCACCAGGAATCAGAGACTTCCACCCTCGTTTGCCACCTGTTCATATTGGAATCAGTCATGGAGGGAAGAACTGTCCCTATTGCTTGTTTAGTCTTTTCCGCAACTGAAAATGCCATTTCTCGAAAGAATGGGGATGATTTGATTGTGATAATTTAAAGTAGGTTTTTTGAGCACGTGATCGATATAATTGATCAATTTTGGTTCAATTACTGTTGACTGATCTTTTCATCACAATATTCTCCACGTATACGTGGTTCATTCTCAGAGTCAAGTTCAGAATCAGAAAGGAACACTAGGTCGTCGGTGTAAAGCAACACCAAAAGATTGTGTGTGTTTTCTATATTCATACCACTTTTTTTTCTCATAATACACATTATTGTCTGCTGTAAATGGAGAGAACAAAATAGAGCTCTAAAATTCACCCTGGAGAAATCCGGCTGATGTTTCAAAGGGCCTTGTTTACCCTTCCGGTGTTTCAACCCTCATAATTGCAATTTTATATATGTTTTTCTAGATTGCTAGGGACCGTGAACTAACCCTGATTCCATGAAGTTTATGCCAAAGAAGATTATGATTGGTTGGATCGAATGCAAGTTTGAAGTTCAAACGCAGGTGTGGCTCAATTGTAGAATTCAAAATAAAAATATTTTCTACACATCCTCGTTTCTATTTGCACTCTGGTATCATTTTGGAATTTTCAGCTCAATCTTCAAAGCGCTCACGTAGTACCTGAGTGAATAATTTTGCCGAGCAGTGAATGAGAGCTATATTTTTGTAACAGAAGGGATTTTCGATTGAGACTTGTTATATATCATTATTAATATAATATCATTCCAACCAGCGCGAATGATTCAGTTCTTGGGATTGAACAAACAAGTGAAGTTATGAGGCAAGCTCTTGATGAATTCGTAGGTTTTGTTGCCTGAGCTGGGTGATTTATTATTTTTGCGTTTGTTGATAGCTGAGTACGGTTCATCGATATTCATTGGGATATCAAGATATGGGCTGAGTGCATTGAAAGGAAGGAATTCGCGACTTGTCTGGGTGGGAAACAATTGGTATGGAATTTCTCTTAAACATCAATAGGAATAGTTTGATGTGAGTTTGTTCCTTCGGAATGTTTTGGGGTGTCTACAATCACTCAGTTCCGCTATTATGTCGTTTTTATAAGCGTATTTGTTCAGTTGAAAAAATTGGATGAACGCTCGTTCAGAATACAGATGAGTTTTTCTGTGTTCTTTAGTGAATGTCTGTTGTTTACATGGTTTTAGTTTTTTCATTATCAGAACTAACTGATGGCAGTCACTGTCAAAACATGGCCTACTATTTTCTGTATGAAACAATTATTATTCAAGATATTTTCTATTCGTTTCTTCAACTCATTTATGGTTGATTATGACGGAACCATCATCATATGGTTTTCATAAAAAGTCCATGCAAGAGCTCGAAATGCATGCTTTCCGTCGATGCATCCTTCCGCGCAATTTTTCGTTTTGTTCGCATGATTTGTGGGAATTTTTGTCGATTATAACATGGTACAACTATTCGAAATATCTACTAGATGTTGAGTATTCACTTACTTTATATTACATACACCACTTTGTTACTATGAACGATACAATAGGTTTCGGAGAAAAAAACCCTAGTGATTGAAAATGTGTGTTCTCATTGTTAGCGTTTCTTACGGATCCCTTTGGAAACTATTCCTAGTCCTAAGAAGGAAGGGCCGCTAGTTTTTGAAGTAGACTACTTCAATCGGCAATAATAGTGAGATGTAGAGAAGAAGGCGAAATGGAATCTATCAATAAAACAACAATATACATAGTTTCAGAATGATCTGGGCATGTTTCAATCTGCATCTAAAAAAAACAATTTTTCTTAAATTCCTTTATTGAATATCATTGTGAGTTTTTTCTCATCGATGTAACTGAACTGATTGCTGATATAATTGTCAGTTACCCTGTCAACATTTGGCAAGATTTCATCCGCAATGTATCATTGACGTGAGAGCTATGTCCGGAATACACAAATATTCCCTTGACTATTCCACGCACCTTGGATTTTCACAAAATATGTCCAATCAAAAACCAAAGACAGCTTATATTATCGCGAAAACACCAGCTGTCTTTCAATTCTGATTGGTCTATCAGCATCGTGTTTTCAACGACGTAACCATGGATACGGATCGCAATGCAAAGTTTGACAGTTTGACCAAAAATAATTGTAGCTGCAAACGTCAAAATAAGTCGATTCGGTGCTACTAATAAACCAAAATATTGAAGAAAATATACCCAGTAACACAAAAAAATCAAAATCTTATATATGGAGACAATTTATGACGTTCTGTGGCGAACGCAACTACAAATCAGATGCAGGAAATAGCAACGGAAGATTAGCATTCATTCTAAAGACTGGGCATTTAATATGCGGAAAATTGATGGTAGTGATTACAAGGAGAGTGTTATTGAAACCATATGGAACACTACTGCGAAATTAGTACAAGGAAAATATTTTTGTGAGTATCAGAGACATATTGATCCCTTCATAGATATAATGTTCAAGGAGGCGAGGGCGGCTCGAGATAGTAAGAGAAAACTAGTGCAAGCTGTATTCGATAAAAATAAAATGAGTTCTGTCGCTATGACTTGAGACGAATATAGAAATATGTGCTAACAATGGGACAAAGACACGCCAGAGGGACTCCAAAAAAAGTTTTTTCAAATTGCTGCAGTAGAACTAGCTTGGAGAGGTAACGAAGTAACTTTCTCGATGTTACATTTTTTTGAGGAAGAGACTGGCAACAAAGGCTGTTTGAGAAATGGAATTGCATATAACTCGATATTCTTCAAAACCCGCCGAAGTGGTGATAAAAACTGTGCAGATACTGAATGGCTTTCTCTAAATAACGGTCATACTATTCAAAATTTTTACAATTTATAATAATTATAGTCGAGAATAATGTATTATGTTCGTGTTCATAAAAAATTAGTTATTGTTATAGGTAACAAATGATAATTAAAACAAATTGTTTATAGTTGAAATAAATATTCCATGATTATAATTGAATATGAATTATTCATTATTATTGAATTTCTTCCTCTCATTCTGCCGAATTTAAATTTTATTACTTTCACTTTGTTCGTGAAATAGTCTAATAAAATACCACTCGTGATTGAATTTATCTTATAAGTCTGTCTTTTATTTCTTAACTCAATTGAGTTGCTTGAAGAAAATACCACTCGTCCTGCGGACTCGTGGTGTTTTCAAGCAACTCAGTTCCGTTTAGAAATGAATCGTCAGACTTATCGCGAAAATTCAGTCCCTAGTTCATGATCTCCTATCACTGTTACTAAAGTCAAGTGTAACCCGAAGGCTCTTACTCTCTGGACATCAAATAAGTGGGCAACAGCCATTTACGAATTTAGAATTTTGACTGGATAAGGACAAGAGACCGGTCTCTAGCACTTTCCATGATGATGGTTCTCAAAGATGGCCGAGAAGAGAATTTTGAATCTGAATTTGGAAAAATAATAATTTCTATAGAGGGTGCAGCTTCCACTACCCAGTATGGATTGGTAAGTAGCCCATTACTCTATAGAGTGCCTGGGACATTTGGAGCGTGAGGGGTCGTCTATGTTATAATCAGTGGCTTCCCTCACGAGGGGGTTCTCATGAGTTATTGCGCAATCGAAAACTTTCCGGTTGCGGTCTCTGATGATACTCCTGATGGAAGGCAGGTTCAAGTCTTCGAGGATCCGATCGTTCCGTACATACCACGGAGCATTCGTTATCATACGCAGGACTTTCATTTGCGCCCGTTCCAGGACGCGAATGCTAGTCTTGCTGGTTTGGCCCCAGGCGGCTGAGGCGTACAAAATGAAAGGGTCTGAACATCATTTTAGGAATCAGAACTTTGTTTTTCACGAAGAGTTCACTCTTCCTGTTGATGAGTGGATATAATGTGCAGATCTTCTCTGCAATTTTGTCCTTAATAATTTTGACGTGTGGTCTCCAGGTGAGCCGGCGATCCACCGTTATCCCCAGGTACTTGACTTGTTCTGACCATTCTATCTTCCTTCCAGAGACAGACACACCCCTCTCTGGGTTGTTTCTCTTACGTCCCATCGAAATTGCCTGCGTTTTGTCAGGATTCAACCTTATCTTCCACTCCAGGTACCACTGCTGGAGGTCGTTTAATGCATTCTGCAAGTAAACGACACCCATTAAGTGGTTGGCTGAAGGGGAAAGCAAAGCCGTATCGTCAGCGAATAGGGATATCTTCACGTGTTCACTCCTTGGAATATCGGATGTAAAGAGGGCGTATAATAATGGAGACAACACTGCCCCCTGAGGAACGCCGGCCTCAATTTCTCTCGAACCCGAGAGAGAATTGCCGACCTTTATCTGAAATGTCCTACCCATGAGCAACGACTTGATCCACTTCACCAGGCTCCGTGACAGGTGGAAGTCAATGAGTTTGGAGAGTAAGCCCTCATGCCAAACTCTATCAAAAGCTTTACTGATATCTAACAGTATTATATGGGCACTGTTATTGACATTCAAAGATGTTATGGCGTCTTCCACCAGCCTCAGAACCTGAAGCTCGGTGGAATGAGCACGCCTAAAGCCAAACTGCTCATTCGGTAGGACATTTCTGTCCTCCACTTCTTCGTCAAGCCTTTCTAGAACGACTTTTTCAGTCAACTTAGCTGAACTGTAAAGCAGACTGATAGGTCTGTAATTTTGCGGGAAGGTCGGATTTTGTCCCTCCTTTGGAATCATAACTACGATGGCATGCTTCCACCTTCGAGGGAATCTTTCAAGGCGTAGAGAATTATTGATTATATTTAGAAGTGACTGCACCTGGTTGTCCGGAAAATACTTAATAATACGATTAGTAATTCCGTCATAACCAGGTGCTTTTTTGGGATTTAATCCTTCAATATGTGCCTTGAGTTCATCCATCGAAGCCGAACGAATGACATCATGATTGGGTTCTCTTAGAGTACGACGAACCCGATCTTCCAGCAAAAGTTCTCGATCCAGATCATCATCTGGATGCTCATTCAATCTAAATTGCCTTTCCATCGAGTCTGCAAAGGCTTGAGTTTTGGACTCAGGGTCATAGCACATACCGGCCTCACCATGAATAGAGGGAAAATCAGATTTTTTTGTTTTTAAATTACGATGAAGTTTCCAAAGTTGATCACTATTCTCTACATTCCGAAGTGTTGTGCCAAATCTGTCATTCCTGAATTCTGATAAGTTTTCTCTAACCTCCCTATTCAGTTCGTTAGCTCGGATTCTGTCCGCAGGGAACAGACTCCTTTGATAAGCCCTCTTCGCTTGATTTCGCTCACGAATAAGATCTTTAATACGTCGAGGAAATTTATCGTGAAACTTAGGAGCCGGTTCTCTGCGAGAGGAATCCTCCAAAGCATTCTTGATGGTGAGTTCGTAACGCGCTACGGCCTCATCCAACTCAATTGGAGAATCCATTCTCTCAGGAGCGCAGTAAGCTGTCTCCAGGAGTGAACTGAATCTCTCCCAATCCACTTTTGTACACAGACGATCTGTTTGGGGCGATGGATCGCCCCCCAGTAATAAAATCACCGGGTTGTGATCAGAGCCCAACTCGGAGAGAACGTGGATGTCCCAGTTCCAGGTGATGTTCCTGGCCAGGGCAATGTCAAGTACGTCAGGTCTGAGGTGGCCAAAATGCGTCGGCTCACCTGGAGCCAACACCTGGTATTCATACCTGTCACAATGTTGCCACAGTCGCCTACCATTCATGTTGGTAACACGACTCCATTGTGTGTGCTTAGCGTTCAGATCACCCATGACCAAAACAGGTTGATCTGTTTCCATCAAGAGTGTATCAAGCGCCTCAGGAAGTATTCGATTGTTCGGAGGACTGTAAGCACTGATCATACGCAGAGGACCATTCCTCGTGTCAAAAACAATGCCTACTGTTTCTATACCATGGGTATCATCATCGGAAATGCCAAGCTGAACATGCGGATGGCAACGTTTTACCAAAATGGCAACGCCACCACCCGGACGTCTAAGTCGATCATTTCTGAGCATTTTGTAGTAAGGAAATCTAACAGTTTCTCCTTTAAGACGAGTCTCTTGCAGAAAAGCAATATCAATGTTGTTATCTACAAGAAACTCTTGAAACTCAAGTCTATTCTGAAGAAGTCCGTTACAATTCCAACTCACTGCTTTGATGAAATTCGGAAGCTGCCTTTCACCCATCAATTGAGATTAAAACCGTGTGAAAATACTGCAGCAGCTTCAGCGAACTGTACAAACAGCGCCCTCATTTGATCTAAAGTGGAAAGAATGTCTCTGGGGCTGTTAATTTGAGCTGGCTGGGCAGGGGGTTTGTCACGGGCCGCCGCTGCATATGACACCCCCGCCTGTGTCCTGCCCGAGTTTGCGGGGAAACATCTGGGATTGTGATGCTCGGTGCCCGTGGGGTTCACCCTACGCCTTATTCGAAGACATCTGGGACATCCTCGATAATTCGCAGTGTGCTCCCCACTGCAGTTCGCACACGTTGCTTTTTCATTTCCAGTTTTTTGACAATCCCTAGTGATATGATTTTCCCCACACTTGACGCAGGCGGGGTCCGCACTGCAGTTCAGCTGACAGTGGCCGAACTTCTGACATCTGTGACACTGACCCACAGAAGCCCTTGGCCTCTGCGGCTCAGCTGTCACACGGACATTGAGGATGTCTTTGATATTAAAAATGTCTCTCTGCTCTTTATCAATAATAACGAGGATTAGGGGCAGAGCCTTTTTCTCCCCATTTAATTTATGTAGTCAAGCCACTGACTCCGGGGCGAACCCCCTCTCAATCAGCTCGGCTTTGATATCATCACATGTTAGAAACTCTGGGACGCCCCTAAATACGACCCTGAGCTTTTTATCTTCAGGAAGACTATATGTATGATATGAGATTTTTTGATCCCTGAAAATACTAGAGATTTTGCGATAGTCATCTGATGAATATGGAAAAATTTTGATGCCGTCATAGACATTCTTTGCCAGCTTATCGAATTTAATGTTATTTGATTTGAATAACGAATTCACTGTGGCCCACTTATTTTTATCCCTAACAGTGATAGGGGGCACATTTTGTTTTTGTATCTGCGTGGAGTCATTTCCGTTGGTGGTTGGTCCGTCATGTTGGTTGATTCCATGTTGACGTCATCTGTCGGTGTAATTTTGTCATAATTTTCATCCAGAAAGGTTATGGAGGGGTTACTTTGGCCCCCTGTACAATTTTGAATTTTGTTATTTTCGTTTTCTGTACCCGCATTCGAAATACGCGCAGGAGCTGAGTCCGCCCCTGGATTCGAGAAATTATTGAGCTGGGTGACGTTCATGTCATCCTCCGTCATATTTGACAGTTGATCGAATCTACTAGAAATAGCAATAGTTTTATCATTTTTACAAGCTGATGTACTAGGTATTGCTGATCTACAGCTTCTTCGCATTACTTGAGAAGTAGATTGAGGTTTTACGATACCTCTGGAAACTGGCAGTGGTGAATAAGGGTTTGGTTTCTATCTTTTCGTGGCAGGCACATTGTCACATGTTCCGACGTCGTTTTTGGCTTTCATCAGCGAACTAATAATTGGTATTCTCACTAGATCTTCGCCAATTGAGGCCAGCAAAGTCCCCAGTATTTCTAGTAGATCGGCCCTCGAGAGAGAGCCGATCCCCAGAGGCACCAATTCTTTCGATGCCAGATCGCAATTACCAGTGTGCCTAACGGTGATCCCAGGGGTTGGAAAAAGGTCTTCAGCTGTGGATGCTGGAGCTGCCTCCAATGTGGTGGACATATGGGTTGTTTTTCTTACACCTTTTAGGTACAAGACCTTTAAGAAATTGAAAAATTAACTTTAGTACGCTTTTTTACTTTAAGCGATTTGACGCAGTGTCGTCCGTATACTTAGCAGGACCGGACTTTCAGTCCCTAGTGGTATTACTACTGACTATTTCACGCACTTGTTGAATGAACCAATCAGGAGCTCTAGTCAAGTTTGGATCATAGATAACACCAAACTTGACTCTTGACTCTGATTGGCCTGTCAAGTTCGGTGTTTTCAGATTTGTGTATGTGACAGTTAAACGTCAAATATAAATAATCGCGCTGTGTACGCATTCAAAAATGAGCAGATTTGGGACGAATTCCATCGAATTAAACAACGAAAAAATTGATGGAAATGTACCTTTAAATTCGAAGAAATCGAAGGAGTACGTTTGGAAACAATTTACTAGATTTTGAGATGAACGAAAATACCTATTCGATGGAGCAACGCCTGTCGAGAGACTAGCGTTATATTAAAGGAAAAATGGAGGTTCTGATTACAAGGAATGGGTCGTGAAGACGATCTGGAATACGAGTTCTAAATTATTGCAAGCGAAATATTATAATGAATATGGACGGAGTTTCGACCCATTCAAAGATATTATTTTTAAAACGGCAAGAAATACTCGAGATGCAAAACGTAATTGCTTCAAGGTAACGCACAGAAACGAAAAATCAGTTCGGCACCGTTGACCCATGGGGAATATCAAGCGATATGTACACAATGCAATGAAGATACACCCAAAAGAAATTTTTCCATATCGCAGCGGTAGAGCTTGCTTGGAAAGGAGGTGAAGCTGCATATTGTTCGTTAGATTATTTTAAAGGAGAATTAGATGATACGGGGGCGCCTACCAGTAGAATCAATCATAACACACACAAATGTTGCAGAATCCAACAATTTGCCCTGTGAGACTTCATTAGAAGGTAATTTCAAAACGAGGTAATAACGTGAAATCTGATAGGTGGTTCCTCAAGGAAAATGGACATGGGGAGCCCAGTAATAACTGCACTCCTTGGTACAAAAATATGCCTCTAGGGATAACGATCAGTAAATGGACCCAAACATAAGCTCAGAATATATGGCTTGATGTAAAAAAGTAAAAAACTAACCAACTACTCAAATCGAGCAACTGCAGTTAGTGAACTTTCATGTAGATGAGTAGGTGAACAGGAAGCCACAGGACATTCGTGCTCTAATTCGCTGAAACCTACATCTAACTTATTGCTAATGTGAGAAATAATAGCAATCAAGATATAACAACTATTGCAAGTACAAGCGGGTGTTCGTATAATCAAGCTCAAAGCATTGTATATAATAACTGTATACCATTTATAATTATAATTGAGAAATATTCCAGTACGTTACATTATTACTGGTTCAATTGATTATGTATTTCGTTCGATATCAATGTTTCCTGTTTATTGAACTCGATTAATTTCTCTGATCAACTTCTCAACTTTTTTACTAATTGCCTCTAATCCTGCCGAGTTTCAGATTTTTCACCTGTCACTTTGTGAAATAGTCCAATACAATTCCTCTCGTGATTGAATTTATCTCATAAGTCTGTCTTTCATTTCATAACTCAACTGAGTTGCTTGAAGAAAATACCACTCGTCCTGCGAACTCGTGGTGTTTCCAAGCAACTCAGTTTCATTATACTTGAAGTATATCTGAACACTATTTATATTCAATCAGAAATATTTGCGATCAATATCCATTTATATGGAAGTTTGCATGGATTGTCAAGTGAATATCATTCAACGTTCTGCGTGATATTTGCTAGGAAAGTAGTTGTTTTTTGCCTGTGGTCTACCAATTGTGTTTCAATTTATATTGAATCTTTGGTGAAGACGACTTTGTGTACTTTATGAATTGCATTTTTTATTTTATCTCCCTTACTCGGCTTCTTCTTCATCTGCATATCTATATCATTCTGAGACATTCACAAACAAATGCCTCAATTTCACTTCATATCACCAATTGAGTGTCAAAACTCTCGATAACAGAGAACAAAATCAGAGACAACAAACGAATACACACAATTCCATGATGAAATATTCAGAAAAATATTTTTGAAGATCACATTCAAGAAGAATCCAACAAATTGGCCATAAAAAAACGACACCAATACCATCAACACACAACTAGAGATCAAAATTATTCTGAACAAAACCAACAAACGAAGAACACAATTTATGAAATAATGGATATACAATGATTCAAACCTTATACGTCAACAAATCAGAATGGAGAAATAAGAAATAATAAAAAAAATTGAAAGCTCTAAGTATTTGACGAACATATATCAACACATACAGGGACTGGGGACTGGGACAGCTGAAAATTTCTCGTATAAGAATCATATGACATGGAGAGAAATCAGAAGAGACTTGTAGTTTTTCGAATGAAAATTATAGGAAAGCAGTGCGTTCTCTTACTATGAATCCAAGAAGGATGTCTTTACTGAAAAAAGTGGAACTCGGGAAATTTTCTACCAAATAAATCACGTTGAATTGAACCTGTGTGGTATGCATCAGATTTTAATAAGTTATTGCCTAGAAAATAAAAAAAAACATTTGAAGTAATCATTTGAAACATCATGAAAGGAAGTATATTTTTAATAAAGAATTCTAATATAGTTTTTATTGTGAAATATTCCAGGCAAATCATTCGCAAACGATACGTCCAGGACAATTTTGAAAATGTATTTTCGGATCCAGTATACCAAAAAACTTTCTTGTAACAGGTAACTAACATTGTTTTTCAGGGTGATAAGCGCCAAAAAGTGGGAAGCAATATTCCCATACCTCTCAGAAAACATTCAGATGTTATAAACTGATTCATCTAATGCTAATTTTAAAGCTTTATGCTGATTTTTAAGCTTTATATGAGCTTGGGAAAGAACTTTTTTTTGCAGTTTCAATTGCTACAGCCCCGAGATATTTCATGTTTATGTTTGAGCTATGTGAATATATGCATATTTGCCTGGCACAAATATTGTATAACAAAATTATATCGGTAGTTGCAGTTGGGATTCCTGATGTTTATATTGTAGCAACGAACGTGGTTTACAGTTAGGAATGGTTATATGGTGATATAGGAGTTGCAGTTTACTTGTACGATATAGATTTAGATCTGAATGTATTCCAATTAATCCGGAGCCAGTATCAATGAGATATTTAAATGGGATAGATCTATTGTATTCGAGAGTTGCAATTGTGATAAATTAATCCAGGAACTGAAATCTTGAATGCTTCGATTTAGAATATTTCATTCGATTAAAAAGAATGCTTGCACACTTAACGTAATTTTTTGGCACGTATTGCGAGGATGAGTGGATATGTTGAGAGCTGAATTTGAAAGATGGTATTGTGAAATTAAAGCCAGTATTTCTTGAAGGAATCCACTATTTTATCTGAAGGAAATGAATATACTTGAACTGTAGTGCAGATTACGTTTGTCAGAAATAAACCTTTCGGTAGTTCAATATATATCTTCTCTATCATGAAATGAGAAAAGTAGAAGATGGCTCAGAATTTATGATATATTCATCTCCCTTATACCTTCTTTCATGAGTTATGATGAGAGAAATGCCCTGCATTCATCGAAATATCTTGCTACGGAACTGGGGATGGCCTCTATTGAAATACTCTACTAATTATTGTCTGTTTCTTTCACGTCATAATCACAACACACATATACTCTGACAATTAACAAATAACTGTCCTATCACTCGCTTGCGATGCACTCTTAATAATAAGAATAATACTAATAATAATGTTTGTGTGTGAGAGAGAGATGATACATTCGCCACATCGGATGATACATTTGCCACATAAGTGTATTGAATTAGTTTATACGGGTTGATTAAAAAGTACTTTGACAAACTTCAGGAGGTTATTCCTCATAAGATTCTAATATGTATTTTCCAAATAAATATATGTCCGGAATCGCTTCGTTTCCAAGATACAGGGTGTTAAAATTTTATTTTTATTTTGGTTTTTTTAAATAACTTTCTAAATACTGACCTTAATTGAACGAAAATTGGTATTGTGGGTTTTTTTGAGGTGTCGAATTCGAACCTGATGTTATTATTGCTCTCACTCGTAGGGGGCGCCACCTACCTTTCTTTTTTGAAGATTCATAACTTTCCTGGGCGAACTTCTAGCATATTTTTCAGTAAAAAAAATAATTTCTCCATCATATCCACGTAAAAAAGGTAACCCCGTTACGAGTCGCTATAAGCAACCGTTTTCTAGATATTTTGACATGTAAGTGAGTAGTTTTGGTAATTATATATTATGTGACAGTTGTTTTGTTAAAGTTTCTGTAAGTTATGAAACACTAATTTTGAAAAAAATTGATTATTCAAACACTAATGCTTATTTAACCGATATGCATTTCGTTTATGGCCTTGCGGATGGCAATGCGCGCTAAGCAAGACGTATTTACCAGGAGCGATTTCCTAATTGAGTACTGCCTTCAGCTCCAACATTTACCAGTCTCCACCGTCGTTTGGCAGGAACAAGTAGCTTTAGGAGTGCAGCTGACATTATCATTGGAAGACCACGAGCAGTTCGAACCCCAGAATTGGAAGAAGCTGTTTTGAACGCTCTCAAGGAGAATCCAGAAACAAGTACAAGAATAATTGCTGACGCTCTGAATTCTACTCAGTCCACAGTTTGGAGAATTATCCACGATCAGCAATTTCATCCATACCATATTCAAAGGGTACAAGCTTTTTTGCCACGAGACTTTCCCCAACGCAATACTATATGTCAGTGGTTTTTGAGTATATTGGCTGGAAATCCTCAAATTTTAAGATATGTACTCTTCACGGACGAGGCAAACTTCTCCCAAAATGCTATCACGAACTTTCATAACAACCATGTTTGGGCTCTGAAAAATCCCTACGCAGTTAGTGAAAGACATTATCAGTATCAATTTTCTGTAAATGTATGGGCGGCAATAATTCATAATTACTTGATAGGTCCTTTTTTCCTTCCGTTCCGACTGAATGGCGCAACTTACAGAGACTTTTTGATAATGAATTGCCGGGACTTTTTCAGAATGTACCATTAGAGATTCGTATCCGCATGTGGTTCATGCATGATGGGGCTCCGGCCCATTTTAGCGTTGTAGCCAGGAAATTCCTTAACATTGTCTATCCAAATCGATGGATCGGTAGGGGTGTGGAAGAAGCTAACTAGGCGTGGGCACCAAAGTCCCCAGATGTAAACCTGCTAGATTTTTATTTTTGGGGACATTTAAAGTCACTAGTTTAAAAAACTCCAGTAGCAAACGAGGAAGATCTAAGAAACCGAATAGTAGACGCCTGTGAAACAATAAGAAACACACCAATAATTTTTGAGCGGGTACGAGATTCAATGACTAGAAGACTGAATGCCTATATCTCGGCTCAACAATTCATTTGAATACAATTTAATTTCCTTTATTTCATTCCATTCCACATATTCAAAATTCCTTGAAATAAAATGTTGATATTTCTTGCAAATTTTATCGAAACAAATACAGATTTTGCACCCTTGATACAAAAAAAACTATTTCAAACGAGTAAAAGTGAATAGAAGAGGTTGCGCCTCCTACAAAAAACCGAAACTACTTACTTAACCGTCAAATTCATTTTTAAGCATTCTTGTGAAAAATTCAAAATAATGGTAATAACTTCAACACGCATCGATTATCAAATAATCGACTTGCTTATAGCGACTTGTAACAGGGGTAGCTTTTTCACGTAGATATGATAGAGGAATTGATTTTTCCACAGAAAAATGTGCTAGGAGTACGCTCAAAAAAGTTATGAATCTTCAAAAAAGAAAAAGACGTGTAGGTGGCGCCCTCTACGAGTTAGAACAATTATAACATCAGTTATTTGAACGATCGATGATATTTTCATAATAAAGTTTTTTTTCAGAGATGGTTTGTTTATTTACTTCTTTTCTCAGTTTTTTATAATTTTCATTTATATTATTGTTATGAATTCTTCTTCGGAACCAGTCAAGATTATGTAGTTCTTTGCGTTTTTCATTCAGTAGTTCAGAAAATTTAATTTTGCAAGTTTTACTCTTATTAACCAAAGTATTTTTGTGGAAAGCACTATCGAAACACCACGGGAATTCTTCAATGAAATTATTAAACACAGCTTCTCCGCTCACATCGAATGTAATTTTTGAAAGCTGGTTTGTAAATTCATTAATTGAGACATCATCAATTTTTCTGAATGTAACTTTTCTTTGGATCTCAGAAACAGCATTTGAAACTGTAGATGAATCGAATTTGATAACTTGGCAATAGTGATCAGAGAGGCTAGGATCAAAGTTGAGTGTTTCAAGAATATTTGGTGTGTTGGTTATTATGTAATCTATTGAAGAGTAACTAGAGTAGTTTTTTGTCGTAGATATCCAAGTGTAATCTGTGATCAACGACGTCATCTTAAAAAAGCTGAATATATCAAACAATGTTTTTGACTGTATGTTGTTGGAGAATTGATCGATGTTAAACTCCCCAGTGATAATTACCTGTTTGAATTTTTCTAATGGGAATGTTAATAATTTTGTTAGCTGTATGAAAAATAATTCCATGTTTTCTAATGAATCAGAAGAGGGTCTGTAAACATTCATTGAGCAGCAATTTTTTCTGAACGATACCGCACATATTTCAAAGATGATCATTACTATTGACAAACTCCTAATTGAAGTTATTGGAATGTATTCAGACAGTAAGTTAGTCCTAACGAATATAGAAGTTCTACCTTTTCCATGACGAAATCGTGAGAATTGGCTTTATAGTTTATATCCTGAAATACAAATATGCTCCAGATCTGTTTCGTGATACCAGTGTTCACTAATCAGTAAGAAAGAGAACTTGTGAGAACTTATGAATTGTTCTAATAAATTTTATTTTATTTGAAAGACACTGAATGTTAATGTCTAGAATCTCACAGCTATTAGTCGTTAGATTTTCAGTGGTGTTCATCGCATAGGAGGCTCTTCCGCTATGCGGTTCGGAATATTTCTTGGGAAGTTTGATCGTTTTACTGCACTTTCATCAGGCCAAATGTTGGGGTTTTATACATATTTCAATGATAATTTCTGATGACAAACTCCTTATTGAATTCATTGGAGTGCACTCAGAAGTTCCACCTTTTTTATGACGGAATCGTGAGAAATGGCTCAATAGTTTATATCCTGAAATTCAAATATGCTCCAGATCTGTTTCGTGATACCAGTGTTCACTAATCACTAAGAAAAAGAACTTGTGGGAACTTATGAATTGTTCTGATACATTTATTTTGTTTGAAAGACACCGAATGTTATTGTTTAGAATTTCACAGCTATTAGTCTTTGGATTTTCAGTGGTGTTCATCGCGTAGGAGGCTGCTCCGCTATGCGGTTCGGAAAATTTCTTGGGAAGTTAAATCGTTTCCCTGCACTTTCATCGGGCCAAATGTTGGGGTTGTATACTTCTCTAACTTCAGACATTGGGCAAGTAATTTTGAACGATGATGAAGAATTATCTTTTCTGATCTTTTCACAAACATTGAGTTGTAATTCGGGTACTGATTTTTTTACGAATGTATTGAGCGAATCAATAGATTTGTTAGGTGAAAGTCGGAGAGCGTGCAGATATCCCAGCCTTACGACAGTCTTGACGTCTTTCGGTTTATTTCTTCCAATAATAATCTTATTTCTGTGGCTATGATTTCCATTAGTTTTATTTGAATTTTAATTTCTCACTTCTGTCCATGTCTCTTGGCTTGATGGCAGAACAATTATTTATAGTCATCGTCTTATGTTTTCTATTTTCAATAATTCAGTAGACAGGTGTTCAGAGGTTATTTTGTTTGCCTCCGGTTTGTGTGAAAAGCTGGCAGCAGACATCGGTAAGTTTTTTGTCTCGGATTCATCTACCTCTTTTTTCGTGGGTATCGTTTATTTATCAACACCAGAATAGGTGTTTTTATCAAGATGGCTATAAGGAACCAATTTTTCAAGCAGATCTACTTGCAAATTCAAAATTAGTGTTTTGTCTTTCATTTCACTAATCAAGTGATCTTTTTGTTAGAGTTATAGCAGTCTTCCATGGCGTCGTAGAAGTCACTGTCCTGTACGTCACAATGTTCGCACTTGAAATCACTCACAAGGGCATTTTCGTCTACATTAGCATATTTCACAAATTCTCGGTGGCATTTGAAACATTAGAAATTGTTATTTTGCGAGAGCTCCGTCGATACGTTTGAGCCTGCCGCCATCTTGCCTTGAAAAACGTTAAGATAATATTACAATTTATTTAGTTTAACCTACTGATGATAATTACTCAGTTATCGAAATGCACATACACTGTTGGAAAAGAGTTGTTGAAATAACAAAAAATAAGAAACCCACTAGTATTATCGGTGAAATTGGCAAATTTCGATATTGACGATGTTCACATTTACACATTTGTGACTTTCACTCAAATTTTTGGTATTTAACAAATTCAGCGAAGTAAATGCCATAATTAGACTGTGGACGATTTTACAAAATCAGTAGTGCATCAACAACATTCAGTTGCTATTTTGTCATCTTTTTTTTTGTTAAGCTGACCCAAAAATGTTTCAAAGTGAAACCTCATTTACTATCTTCGATGAATCAACATAATATTTTAATGAAATCAACATTGTGATATTGTCGATTCCTTCACTAGTTTTCATCATTTATAAACTGACAAGAAGTAATTTGTAAATATCATGCTGTTGGAATCTCTTTATGTTGTCGTTGAAATACAATTTTGTCGATTCTTTTGTTCTAGTTTTTCATACTACACAGAAAAAAAGTTTTATTGTCCTTTATTTCTTGTCAAAACATAAATAATATTTTTTTCAAACGACATCAATTAGTATTTACTATCACTATTTTTTTTGTGTGGAAATATCTCATATCTGTTGGTAATATAGTTTTTCAGGAGGGATGGTTTAATAAATCAAGAAAATATATCATTAGAATATTTTAATGCTTCCATTATAAAAAAAAGTAATACTCTATTATAATAAATAACAGTTGAATGTCGATTAAATGAAATTGATATCATTATCTGAAGAAATGTACAAATAAACAAAAAGGAACACAATGACTGAATGCCAGCTTTATAATGTTAAAAAAAAATACTGTATTATAATGAATAACACTGTCGCGTGAAGGTAAAGAGCAGTAAGTTTGAGAATAAAGATTTTGAGTTTGCCAATTTATATTTTTTTTCACCCGACTGCGGCGAACCTCAAAAAAACAGTTATATGTATGACCTGTATGTATGGACACAGGTTTAACACATAATCGTCCTTTTGGCTTTGCCGCAGTCGCGTAAAAAAATATATAAATTGGCAAACTCAAAATCATTTTTCTTGCACTGACTGCTCTTTACCCTCACGCGGCAGGAGAGTTGAATGCCGAGGAAATAAAATTAAAAACAGGTACCGAGTGATAAAATGTAATAACACCGAAACAAAATGTTTGCCTTAATTCACAATGCAAGCCACCATTCCGAAATAATTTCATATTTCGCCACAATACAATGGGAGTTCTATTTATATGGCAAACTCAAATCATATGCAACCAGAGGCTTCAAATTTTCAAGACTTATCAACTGTTATTAAATCTTTCTGATTCTTCCACTATGTAAGATTGAGATTTGTCATCAAAGCATTTTGTAAACCAACATTCACACAAAAATATTGGGTTATTGGTGGCAAGAGCACAAATTGCAAATATTTTACAAAATGAAGGCCACATGTATTGACTCATTTCAGTAGTCACAAACCTGTTGAGCCTGGAAGTACTCCCGAAAGCTCTTACACTTTCAGTAAACTTCAAGTTCAGTAATTTGGTATCCAATAAAACTCTTTTTGCTAAAGTTCAAATTTTTTTTTTCAAAAATCGTTTGCCATATATTGGTCCCAATGACAGGTTGATATTCCTCCAGATTTTCCACATATGAGTTTGTTGTCTTGTCGAGAGAGTTTTGCAAATAGTTTTGGAGTTTTTCAAACTATGAATCAAATGTTTGAATTAAGCATGTTTAGATTCAAATCTCATACTCCATAAACCAATAAGCGGACCCATTTTCCTAATTATATCTGGATAATGTATCATCAAATGATGTTTGGGAATAAGATGGTGATTCATACGGGATAAAAATAATTCATGATTATTTTCAATCAATACTTGCAACTTTGATGCCAAGCCAAAACTACTCACAGGACAGAATGCAATACTTGTGATTTCTATTAGAATCAATATAATTTCATACTTCTCAGACTGTGCAACTGAAAATATATTGATTATATCATATATCAATAATGTGATTTTTTTTATAAGACACCAAGTCTGAGCTGCATGCTGTCCAATCAAATTTTCAGACCTATCCAAAGACACAGGGTTCGGCTGATTTGAACTTCTTTCTATTCCGTAATCAAACAGTCAAACTTCACATTACGTGGACACCTGTTGAACCTCAACAAACAAAATCACACTATAAATACCACATTTACAAAACGTCTCACAGAGGACAGAGAACTGACTGAGACAATGTGCTCTGGAAGCGAATTTTTGGCGCTAATTCGATACTCGCATATGCACGAGAATGCCCGAAGGTGATCAATTCCCTTTTCACAACGAGATAGGATAATTTCCACAAATTTATCGGACTATACCACCAACAGTTTTGGTGATCCAACAATTTGCATTTTGACTATATCACTTGTTTGACAAACAGAATTGTCGATTCCGCAAACTGTTCATAGCTATGAATACCTATTTGCTAATAAATGCACATCAATATTCTGAATCCGCAAGAGCATTTGCTATTTTGTTTCAAGTCACGAAAATATTCGCAAAATGAAACTGATACAGCAGCAACTTTCTATTTGAAGATTTCGACAATAATGAAGTAGACATACTGACAAAAAATTAGTGAAAATTGACGATGGATGAATTTAACTACAGACTTGAGTAATTTGAGTAGTGAATTCCTGATCAACACGTTCACTGCTAATTAAAGTCGTATACAGGACCCCAGGGGATGACAAGGTTTTTTGAAAAATGAAAATGCTCTAGGCAAATACTAGCATGAACTTAACATGTATTATCAAAAAATCCTAACAATGACGTCAACAGGGCCATGACGTCTTCAGACGTCGTCAGCCTTCCATGATAAAAAAGTATGCCGAGGGCTGATGACGTCTAAAGACGTCATGCGATTTACTCTACAAACAAACAAATTTTAGAAAATAGTTATTGAAAAAATATATTTTATAAAATATATGTATTATATAAAAACATAACGAAACTCATATCCTTATTATAATATTTCCTCAAAAGAAATTTTCGATACTTATATCTTATATAGTATAATATACTCGAAAAACGAAAACGAAACTCAAAATATAGTAAAATAAATATATAACAAAAATAATTTAATTATTTATATGAAATATAGAAAAACATGGTTCTTAACAAAGCGTTCCAGGACGAGCAGGACAGTGATAAACTGTCTCTTTCCTCATCTTATTTTTGTTACAAACCGTGCATCTTCTATGTGCATGTTTTTTCCCTTTTCCGGTTTGGGGTTTTTTTGTGGAATATGCGTTGCTAGCATTTGCCTTCTCTGAATATTTCGATCTTCTGTTTCAGGAAATAATTTTTCCAACAATTGTAGTCTATGATCATATAATGAACTTCTTGGACTCACATATTTTTTATATAAAAAAAAGAATCGATTAGGCTCATGTAAATTATATGTATACCCAGTTTCTTGTACCATCGCATAGTCTTCCTCTCACATGGGTAGTATGCCATCATTCGATCTTTTCTATCAAATTCCCCCCATAAAATTATTTACTGCATAACAGCTTCTGGTTTTTTCACTTCTTGTTGCCTCTTGTTGACATAATTTACCAAATTATTTCTGTACTCTGTCGAGATATGAAAGACATCTTTTTTGTATTCTCACTTGGCAATCATTACTGCATTTGAGTAGCAGGCAATTGTCTCGCCCTTTTTTAATCTCGCCTCCTTTACATCTTTAGGGTTACTATGCACTCTTATTGTTTCCGTACAATGGTCTGGATCCTTAATATCGTCATTCGAATCCATCGAATACTGTAATAACTGTTCTTCAGTCAAGGGATATCTATGCCATACCGAATTTTCCACTTTTTTTCTTATTTTTGTTTTTTTTATCCCCAAAGGGCCCGGGCGACTTTCGTTCATGGTGAACTCGAACCGAGACAATTTTTCGTATATATATCACTCTTACACTACAGGCTGACGACGGCACAATCACTTCTCTCACGAGCTAACAGCGTACTGAAGCAACGTGTTAATTGTTGTTGATTTGAGCAACATTTTTTCAACAAAACTGGATATTGGTGAAATTAACAACTCTCTCCTAACTGTGTATGGGTGTGAAGTGAATAAGTGTGGTGAAGGGGTTACTTGCGCAATTTTGTGACTGTGTGACACCACAGCGTCTAGCCAGTCTCCATGGATATGATTTGCCGGTCAAAGGACGAAAACCTTTTCTCCAAAGTGAGTACAAAAATTATTTTGAGTGGGGCAGATATAAGATTTCTAAAACAATGCAAAAAACAAATGTTGTTCCCAAGGTTTATGAAAATCAAAACGAATTCTTGTGGAAACAGCAAAAATGAAATAGATTGATTTGGATAGTAGACGTTGTTAGTCGAAATTATCAGCATACAAATTATATCTCGAATTAACCTATAAACTGACAAAGAGCGAATTCGAAAAAATTAATGCTCTCCATAGGCGGATAAAATCGGTCATCAACCACAAATTGAAAAAATAAAACGCATAATAAGAAATTGAAGCAACTAGGTATTGATTTGAATCGAAAACCAACAATACCAAAGGAGAATATTGATATTGTCGAGAATCATTCTACTTCTTACTCACTTAAGGCTTGAAATTCAGTTTTTGTAACAGTGCCACAATGGAAGACATTATTAGTGATATTGAATGTGGTTTGGAATATCAGAAGGAGAACACCTGAAGTTATGTTAGAAACGCATGTAAAATTCAATCAACACAGAACTCTACAAATCAGCCTATGAAACATGAGAACATAACGAATAAGGTGATAAAAGATCTGAGAGAGAAAACTTGCTTTCATCTTAAAGAAATTCAAGGAAACAAGGTGGTCATTCTGAATAAATCAGATTATTTTGAACCCAATAGTTCCAAAATTATATGGCTTGCTAAAAATTCATAAACCCGCTAATAGTATGAGACCAATTGTGTCAGGTATCAATTCTCCAACTTATAACCTTTGAAAATGGCCATCGGACGAGTTCAATAATTTATCTATCCATACAAATGGTTTCCCTATCAGGAATTCCCATGAGATCATCGATAGAATGAAAAACTTAACTTTGGTGGAAGGTGAGATTTTGGTTTCGTTCGATGTAAGCTCTCTGTTTCCCAGTGTACTCATTCCTGAAACCTTGCAGTACTTGAAAGAACTCTTAGAGTCGAACAAGTTTGAAAAAGAAATAGTCGAGGAATTTTTAAAATTGACATCCCCATGCATGCTGCAAAATATTTACATATTCCTAGAAAAATTCTAACAACAGAAGGAAGGCACTGCCATGGACAATTGTCTATCACCATTCATGGCAAACCTTTTTATGAGTAAATTCAATTTTCCTTTCCTCAACTTGGTTGAGAAAATAATACACAAAAATTAACTTCAATACACCTATTAACAAAAAAAATTGGTAAAACTAGTACAGCTCGACGCTTGTCGAATAAAAAAATGGTCAGTCATAATATAAAATGTAAACTAAAAAAAAAAAAATCTCCTTTTGAGAATAAAAGGACAACAACGAATAGTTTGAAAATATTACATATCTGTTCTAAAATAAGAGGGGGCTCATAACTCCGGATTATATATTGATTTCCTATTGTCGAAATGAAGAACCAGTTTCTTCCCGTGGCTCTCCTAGTTTATTGTTACCCGCGTAACTGACTTCCGTTTTTCCCAAATTACCAAAAAGTTGTGATCGTCTGAGGTTAGTCTCAAATTAAATAGACGAACTCCCAATATACTCTGTTATGTATACCCCTAATCTGGTATCAATTGTGCCTGGAATCCGTAAATCAATAGTTTGAAGCTATGCATCAAGTTATATTTCCTACTCAAGCCAGTGATTCACCCCTGTTATTCCCATGTTTCGGCCAGTTTCGAATATAATTCCCATTTTCCTCGTAGCCGTCTGTGGACACTCGAATCAGATTTCTAATTTAAACACACTCGTCTTCTGATTTGACGATTGAAATAAAGTTTCCGATATCTACCCGCGATAGTTCCTGCCATTATATATCGAAGGGCGATTTTCTTTGATATAGTTTCTGGTAAAACAAAAAACTCGGGCCGATCCCGGTGGACCCACGCCCACGGCAGAACCCGTACCGATCCTCTTGAGGTTCGCGAAAAGACTCCCTCAGACCTGTCGATCTTTTTCCATCCTAAAAACAAGCGGAGCGCCAAATCTTCGGATCCGTGTATATTGCCAATTCGACAGTTTGCCCGGCTGTGTTGAATCAATGAGGCTCTGTTCAATATTTCCAGACTTAATAACAGTTACAATGTTACATATCTGTGAATGGCAAGTACTTCCGAACTCGTCTGCTCGGCAGAAATATATTTTTCATATCCGCGATGACTCTTCTATGTATTGTGCAGTATGAGCTTCCTGTTCCATATTAATTCCATCCAAGAAAGTGGAATAATGAATTATGAATCAAAAATTGAAATAACACACCAGAAAATGATGATTTTGGTTATGTTGTGTCTTGCTTCAGCCAGAGCTCTTCGGACCTTTGGCTGGTTGACTACTCCGTACTGATGAGGGCCAAAAAAGCCTGAAACCGGTATGCGGATTGTTAGGTGAACACGACATAAATTAAACATAATCGAGCTTATCAGAAAGAAACATTTGCATTCAATGTCCATTTATATGGAGGTATGCATGGATTTTCAGGTGAATATCATTCAACGTTCTGCGTGGTATTTGCCAGGAAAGTGGTTGTTTTTCACCTGAGATCTACCATTTTCTGGTTCAATTTATATTGAACCTTTTATGTGAAGAAAACCGTTTAATTCGATTTTTCTATTTATTCCACTTCACATGGCGTTTATCTTTTACATTGTGATACGTTGAAATACATTAGTAATTCACATTATTTATTTTACTCTTCTTATTTTGATGATCCTGGTTCTAATATTCCATCTTATACCTCTTCACAATCCAGTGTTTCACCCTCACATTCAATTTCTTTTATTTCATCTCCAGAAAAGATCTGATATCATCGTTATAAATATTGTCTATCTGTCATGGCACATTTTCTAAAGTATGGCCACTGCAAATACCACATATATGGAACATTTGAGTACAGTTTTTCGACAACCACATGAAGCCCTGCATTTTTTTAAAGCATTAACATGCAATAAGTTCAATTTAATCAGGTGCTGCGGGTGGCATGGTATTGGAGATTGGTTCTGGACCCTATGTTGTT
This sequence comes from Gonioctena quinquepunctata, assembly GCA_018342105.1. Classification (NCBI taxonomy): domain Eukaryota; kingdom Metazoa; phylum Arthropoda; class Insecta; order Coleoptera; family Chrysomelidae; genus Gonioctena; species Gonioctena quinquepunctata. Next base: position 33,596 of record JAFIRS010000089.1, read on the forward strand.
CGTTTCAAAACCCATTCTCCAGGGTCCAAGCTCATCCCAAGCCATGTTTGAACTTGATGATGAATCCAGAAAGTATGTAGTCTGAGTGTGGCGTGCGTTTATGATGGATATGATGAATTTAATGTCGTCTTCGTTGCTGATTCTGCGAGTTTTTGAAGCGAAGGGAATTCAATGACTTTCCGTTCCTTGTCTCCATATAAAGCAATGAGAAAACGTCTCCTGTATCAATAATAATATTGAAGTATTTTTTTTTCATTGGAAAATTCTACAGGCTTCATCAATGTATCATCCTTCAGAAGGGTTGTAATGATTTGTTTCCCATCTTGAATTTTGCTGATGTGGTATCACAACCACTGAAAGCATGCAAGAATAATATATTGTCTGCTGCAGTATTTTCCATGTTTCAATGAGTTAGTGGTGAAGATATTCTTTCTTGTTGAAACTTAGTTTCTTCTGTTTGAATGAGTAGTCCTTTTCTTTGTAATAGTTTTATTCAACTTTACCTTCACAATGCTTGTTTTTTTTGTACAAAACTTCATTGACATCTAACATATATCATCTTTCAGGAACAGAACATGAATATTTAGAAATAATGCAATGTTGCCAACTCTATACGTCAACACGCCTACTCGAAATTGCAATTTTTGCTTTACTTTAAATAGTGTACAATAGTTACACAACTATTACTACATGTACCCATTTTAAATTTTGTAAATTAAAATATATATATATAATATATATATATATATATATATATATGACATTTAACAAAGCATTTTCTTCATTTCAACCCCAACTTATCTCTAAAATATTTGAACAATTTAATGTTCGAAGCTTTTGTCAAAGTGTCAGCAATCTGTTCAGATGTTGGAACGTATTTCAGGATAATATCACCATTTTCAATTTTTTCTCGCGTAAAGTGATATTTAATTTCAATATGTTTCTTTTTTTTATTATTTTCTCTATTTTGAGCTAAATGAATACATGATTGAATGTCTTAAAATAGGCGTAAATGTTGTATTGTTATATTCATATCATTCAAAATACCTTTTAATGATAATAATTCACATACCGCTGTACATAATGCCTTGTACTCTGACTCGGTAGATGATAATGAAATACTGGTTTGTTTCCTTGTTTCCCATGAAACTAAGTTATCGTACACCATCAGGCAAAAACCAGTTACCGATCTACGATCCTCTATATCTCCTCCCCAATCGGAATCTCCATATCCATGTGCAATCATTTGGTTATCTGTATTTGAATAAACCAAATCTGAGTCTTCTGTATTCTTCAGATAGCGTAGTACTCTTATAATATGTATCCAGTGTTCATTTGTAGCAGTATCTTGGTAAAATAATTTATTGCAAAACTGATATCTGGTCTTGAACCTATCATTAAGTACATTAAACACCCTATCAGTTCGCGATATGGATATTTACATGAATCTTGTTGATTCACTGATTTGTTTAGTTTCAGATTTTTTTCAATTGGCGTCCTTACACCTTTGCAATCCGACATTCCATATCTGGATAGAATTTCTTTGATGTATGGTTTCTGGTTAATTTTCATGATTCCTTATTTTCTATTTCTCTCTATGTTGAGACCTAAGAGAAGATCATATCTATCATGTCGAATTTGATTTTCAATTCCTTCTTAAATTTTTCTATTTCAAGCAGATCATTGCCCACCAAAATAGGTCGTCTACAAAGAGAAAACAAAACAGTCTTTCTGTTTGTGTGATTTTGACATACAGGCAAGTAACCGTATCAGTAACCTTCGAAACCTAAATGTATCATAAAGCTATTGAATTCATCATCCCAGCATTTGGGTGACTGTTTGAGGAGAAAGACTGATTTGTTCAACTCACAAACAAGTTCTTTTCCTTCCAAATCTTCTGGCAGATTCATAAATATCTCCTCTTTCAGTGTACCATGTAGGAGGCGGTTTTAACATCAATATGATATATTTCCTAGTTTTCATGGTTTGTTACAGCTTAAAAGGGTTCTCGATGTAGTTAGTTCACCTACTGGTGAGTATGTTTCTGTATATTTCGTCGTTTGATATCCCTTGGCCAGAAGCCTAGCCTTAAATTTTTATGTGTTTACATTTTTCTTAATATTGAGAACTCACTTACTATCTATTATTTTTTTTTTTTGGTTTTTCAACGCGTGTCCTAGTATTATGTTTTTTGTCTGATTTTAATTCATCTTCTATAGTATTTTTCCATTCTTCACTATTTTTCCCTACTCTAGCTTCTGATCTAGTGATAGGAATTTTTTCCATGAAAATTTGGAAGGCTGTATGTTCTGATTCAGAAACTGAGTCTGCGGATAAATCATAATCTTTATGTCATTTTGGCGGTTTCTTAGTACGTTTGGAAATCTCTGGGATCTGTCCTGTTTCGACAGTTACTCCGCTTTCTGGTATTTGTACTTGCTCATAGGTTGGTTCTGGTTCAACGATTTGTTTTTCACAATCCCCATTTCCATAATTTTGATGGACTAGGATATTTTTATGTCTACTCTCAGATTTCACTTGTATATGTTCTTTAAATTCACTTTCATCAAAAATAACATCCCAAGCTCTCAATATCGTCTTATTTTCTCCGTCCCACAACCTATATCCGTTGTCGCAATACCGTACCATCCTACATTTTTGTGTTTTGCTTTCGAATTTGCCATTTCTGACTTCTTTAGGAATATGTCAATGAGCATTGCACCCAAAAACCTCCAACTTTGAGCTCCCATACCAAATTTCGGCTGGTATTTTATTTCCCACACTCGGTAGCCTATTTGTCACATAGGTGGCAGAATAGATTGCTTCGCCCCTCGAACCCTTTTCTGAATTGTATTCTGCTAACATTGTTCTACCTTTTTCTACTAATGTACGATTAAGCCGCTCTGATTTTCCGTTTTGTTCTGGTGTGTACCTTATCGTGTACTCTACTCTGATCCCCTTACTTTTACAAAAATCCTGGAATTCTTTACTTCTACACTCCGTTCCATTATAATACCTAAGTCTGAGAACTTGTTGTTTGAATTTTGTATTGACCATTTCTATGTATTCTTCAAAATATTTAATTACTTCCGATTTATTCTCAAGAAAATAAACAACAGCAAAATGTGAAAAATCATCTAATATTGTTAAAATGTATTTTTTATTATTATGTGTGACTGGTGTAATAGGTCCACATATATCAATATGTATCAGTTCCAACATCCGTTCGATTTTTGTCACATTTGTTTCAAATGGAAGCCTACTCTGTTTACCTTTCAGACATGTTTCACATAACTTAACTGAATTCGTTGTATTGCAGCTATCTGCTCTTATTAAATTTCTCTAAGATAATTCCTTCAATTTTTCTTCAGATGCATTCCCCAAGCGTTTGTGCCAGAGGGCACTGTTTCCATCAATAGAAGAGGCCTTATGCGCTTGACCTTGTTTGGCCAATTTGAGATTTATTCTTAACAGATTGTTCTTACACTGACCCTCTGAAATGATCTTGTTATTTTCACAAACCTTCGACTTCTCAAATTTGACACAAAGGCCTGCATTTCAATATCTACTTAAAGATAATAAATTATATCTCAAACCTGGGACAAAAAGTTCGTTTTATAATTTGCAGATTGTAGTTGTTATAGTTCCCACTTTGGTGGCGCTTAGTGATTCTCCTTCCCTGGCCACATTAATTCTGATTGGCTTCTCAAGGTTGATAGCTCCTCCACTAAAGATTACTTCATCATTCATGAGGTGATCGGTTGCGCCTGGATCTGCTATCAATTCGATTTTCTCCTAGGTCGTTGTGCTCATTATGTTATTTGCGGAAGCAATGAAAGCTATTTCGCCTTCTTCTCCAACCATTACATGTGCTCCTTTTTTCCGATCCTCTCTGAGTCTGCCAACATTTTTCCTTTTGAATCTACACTTTGACTTCATGTGTCCTTTTTTGCCACAGTTATAACACTCATATTGGAATTTTCTATTTTCTGGTCTCACACTTCTTGATAAATTATTGAATGCTGATGGTGGTTCTGAATTATTACTTGTTCCAGCAACTCCTCCTTTTTTCTTCATTTCTCTATCTAGTGGACGATTCATTACGAACTCAATGGTTGAGTGTGCTGGTGACATTGTTTCTATTGCTGTTATCACACTAGTGTAGGTAGCAGGCATGGTCATTAATAAGTTGCAGATGATCTCTGTGTCATCCGGTTTAGCACCAGCCGTTTTCAAGCCCCTCACTGATTCGTCAAACTCTATATAGTGTTTTTCTAGACTGTTCCTTTCATTGTATCGTAAGGTAAAAAACCTTTTTCTAATGAGTAATTGTGATGCTATCCCAGTTCTTTGAAAGGTGTTGGTGAATTTTTCGAGGATTTCTATGACACTTTCACAGTCCTTAATGTACTCTAGGTGACTGTCACTTATGCACTGCACTATAATTGGGGTTGCTTTTGCATTCTTCTCTGCCCAAGTTGTATCTGTTTCTACCCTGTCTTTTTCTACTACTTCCAGGCTTTCATGTTCTGACAACACCGTTTTCATTCTGTACAACCAATTACTGAAGCCTACACCGGCAAATGGTACAACTCCATATTTGCTCATTACCATGTGCACTTGAATGGGGTTATTTTCATAATCATTGGACTTACTCATTTTCTAAGATCATTCGGCTCTTGTATTATCGGCTGCTGGGCCCATAACCTGTTGAAACTTAGTTTCTTCTGTTTGCATGAGTAGTCTTTTTCTTTGTAATAGTTTCATTCAACTTTACTTTCACAATGTTTGGTTTTCTTTTTGTGTACAATACTTTATTGACATCTAACATATATCATCCTTTAGGCATAGAAAATGAATATTTAGAAATAATGCAATGTTGCCAACTTCATACTTCAACTTTTCTCCTGGCTTCTTGAAGTAGATATTCGCCAATCCTGTCAATAAAATGAAAACGTCAATATCCTCGCCCATAGTAACCACTTGATAAAAGCTAGAAGCCACCTGCATGACTGTGTTGACAATCAGAACGTCAGGATCTTCCACTTCTTATCCAACGGCAATTCCAGCACTTCTGAGATATTCTTGAAGCATGCCAATCAAACGTTTTTTTTTCCTGAGCTGAAAATATGAGGTACTATGTACCTTACTATAACGGTTCTCGAGTTATTGTTTTTTTTATGGAAATGCTAGGTACAATTGGAAACTGAATGACATAGAAATGTATAGAAGTCATTCCTTCGAATTCTGACCAAGCATAAGAGAGATTTTGGGCTATTGATTTCGATAAAACCCGTTTCTCAATATTATACAAAATGTTCAAAAATCATTGTCACTTTTTTATAATATCGGACAAAGGTAACTTTGTTATTTCAAATAGAACATCCTGTATTTTTTTGGTCTGAACAATATAAAATTCAATTATTTTCCATTTCATATTGGGGTTCCCTATACCTAACCTACATAGTTTTTCAGATATTGGCTAGAAATGCTCGGTCTGCTTATCCCTGTATCTTTATCGATCTCACGTTGACTCGTATAAGGGCTTTTCATGATTGATCCCATAATGAGAAATTAATTTTTCTCATTTCCAATGACAGGTTTTGGTCTATTTGCCTTCTGAGAAGCTACACTTCCAAACCTACGAAATTGATGTAGCAATCTTTTGAAAACCAACTTGTTTGGATGATTCCGGTCTGAATATTTTTGGGCATACACCCTCGACGCCAAACACTCTCAACACTCACCAATCGCTTAAATCATACCTATCCGCTTTCGAATGGAATAAGTTTTCATTTTCGACGCTAATAATTCAGTGAATGTTTTGAATGACGTGAAACATAATAACTGTCAATAAGAATTCTTTCAACAAGTTGAATAAATGCCGTTTAAAAGCTATCTTGATTCAAAGAATGCATTGAAATAAGAACTACTATTTGATAAAGCCAATATCTGAAAAACTATTCAGGTTAGGTTAAATTTCTGGAGGTTGTATGCCTCGGGGAACACCTCCCTAGGCAATGAGTTCCAAAGCCTCGCAGTTCGTTGGATGAATGAGTCTTTGGAAAGTGATGTTCTGCAGGTCTCCAAAGTGACCACGAAGGGGTGTGAAGACTGAACTTGACGGGTTAATCTCGAAGAGACTGCCAAAGGAGGAACGATTGTTGATATTTCAGAAGAGCATCGCCCATGAAAATATCTATAAAATAGAGACAAATCACCAACTTTTCTACGGTGTTCCAGACAAGTGAGCGAGTTTGTAAGCGAGGCATCACCGACGAGACGAATTGCCCTTTTTTGGACAGAATCCAATAGCTTCAGGATATGTTTAGGTGCCGCACTCCAAATATGGGAACAGTATTCCAGGACAGGTCGGATCTGTGCCTTATAGATCATAAGCAGCTGACTGGAGGTGAAATAGCTTTTGGCACGAAACAAAAAACCAAGTTTTTGGGATGCACTTTTGGCAATGGACCTCAAGTGATTTTCCCAGGGAAGGTTATTGCTGATAGTAATACCAAGCATCGATATGGATGACTTCAGTGGTATGGTTACTCCTGACAAAGTTATGTTAGGCACAGTGAGATCGGCTTTTCTAGAGAAAAGACATGCTTGTGTTTTGTTTGCATTGAATTCTACCAAGTTATTGGATCCCCATTCGAGAATTGTTTTTAAGTCCATATTTACATTGTTAACATTTCTTCCTCGTTCATTTCTGGTTTCACGGGCTGATATAGGGGCCCTGGAAGAGAAAGCGGTATGGAGGGTACTATCATCGGCAAAGCTGTGTACGGGACATGAAGTTGCTTTCAATAGGTCGTTGATGTGGAGTAAAAATAGTGTTGGTGCTAGAATGGATCCTTGCGGAACACCAGCATTTATGAGTAGAGTGTCAGATGAAACTCCATCGACCACTACATGGAGAGACCTGTTTGAGAGAAAACTAGCAAGCAGAGAACACAGCTGAGGGGCAAGCCATAAGATGGAAGCTTGGGAGAGTCCCTGGTGCCAAACTCGATCGAACGCCTTGGAGATATCTAATGCCACAGCTAAAGTTTCTCCATACTTTTCAATAGATAGCTGCCATATATGTGAGACGTATGCGAGCAGGTCACCAGTTGATCTCTGATGGCGGAAGCCATATTGCCTATCATTGATAATTCCTGAGTCTTCCAGATATTTCATGAGCTCGATGTTGATGGCTTTTTCCATGACCTTCGAAATAATAGATAGCAGTGCGATAGGTCTGTAGTTGCTAGGTAGGGTCTTTTTGCCTTTTTTAGGGACTGGCTGTACTCTTGCAATTTTCATATTATTCAGTCCAAAAAAATACAGGGTGTTCTATTTGAAATAACAAAGTTTTCTCTGTCCGAATTTATAAAAAAGTGACAATGATTTTTGAACATTCTGTATAATATTGAGAAACAGGTTTTATCGAAATCAATAGCCCAAAACCTCTTTTATGCTTGTTCAGAATTCGGAGAGATGATTTCTATACATTTCGATGTCATTTAGTTTCCAATTGTACCTAGCATTTTCATAAAACAATCAATAACTCGAGAACTGTTATAGTTAGGTACATAGTACCCCTTACGAAATCATATCATTTTTTCCTCTCCTATTCAAAAGTGTCATGAAACACAGAGTGATCAATTTAAAAAAACACAACTTTGATATGTCAAACTTTTTTGAGCCACCCTGTAGACTCCAAAATGATCTACTTTTGCAGCCCAAATCAATATACATATGATAAAATGGAGAAATTCCCGAAACAATTAATGGTTTGGTTTACAGAGACCGTGTTGTATGGGGTGCCCCATCCTGTATGTTAGGAATTTTCGTTTGGCTATCTACTGTGCGAAAACCATTGTAGATAGAAAAAAAAGTTGTGAACAAAATGCGTGGACAATTTCCCGCTCTACAAGATTGGGGAAGATTGTATAGACTGTCTAAACTTTATGATTCACCATTTTGTTTCGGACGATATCTTGGATTTGAAATTTTTTCATGGTTTACTGTATTCTACTAGTCATGCTCTTTCATTCGATATCCATAGTGGGCGGGCTATATTGAGTGTCCAAACTCTATGATCCGCCATTTTGTTTCGGACGCCATTTTAGATTAGAAATTTTTTCATGGTGTACTGTAATCTACTAGTTAAGTCCTTCCATTTGATGTTCATATTGAGAGAGTTATAGAAATATATGTAATCCGCCATTTTGTAGCGGCGGCCATCTTGGATAAACAATGATACCGACTACACATAATTGTGTTTTTATCAGAATCAAAGGTTCGTACCAAATTCCATATCAATCGGTCATCAGGAAGGGGGGAAAATTTCAATTACTTAATTTGACCCACACAAGACACAAGGCAGGCTTAATGAAACCGTTTTAAAATAACTAATGAAAAAACTATTTTAAGACAATTTTCCATTTGAGCCGTGTATTGAAACGTATGAAATGAGTTTGAGTCATCGCTGACAATGATTTAACAATTTTTTGTTGAATTATTTGGTTTCAAAATGTTTGTCGCGCGAAGTGTTCATGAAATTAGATACCAATCAATTTCATTGGACAATGACTGGTTGGTAGGTAACAACTTGTCGAACTATCAATCCATTGATTGAATTTGAAACTTGTTTCCCATTACAGAAAATAAAGGTAAAGAACAAAAAAACCGTGGATTTCCATGGGAATAAAAGTATCAGCTGCTAATCTGGGATCCTTGAGAACGATTGGTTGCCACACCAACAATGAGTTTCTCGTATGTTATCTTAAGAAATATATACGGATTTACAAATCTGTGATTGAAGCTGCAAAAGAAAAGTATTATAGAAATAGGATAGACTATACAGATAATAAAATTAGAGAAAACTGGTCCATAATCAACAACCTGAGGGGCAAATGCACTAAACTTCCCAATGATATCGATATTGAACCGAATACTCTCAATAAATTTCATTGCACAATAGCTGAAAAATTCACCTCAGAGATAGCACCTCTGAATGACCCCCTATATATCCAGGGTTTATTATTACCAAATAGTTTCTACTCGGGCAATACCGATATAGATGAAGTTAAACATTTTCTTAAAGACGTGAAAAACAAAAAATCTTGTAGGTAGTGGGAGCAATCAACACACCATTTGAAACAGGTGTATTTCCATCCTGTCCGGAAACTGCAATTATTACTCCACTGCATGAAGGTGGTCAAATTAATGATCCTTTAAACTTCAGACCCATTGCATTATCTTCAATTGTTTCAATAATTATCGGGAAGTTAGTTAGGGAAAGGCTACTGGCGTTCCTCAATAAACACAACATTTTTTACCCTTCCCAATTTGGATATCAATGGAGTAAGTGCATGAATGATGCGATTCTCAACGGAGTGTACACAAGTTTAAGTGAAAATGGAGCTGTTGGAGCGGTGTTCAGCGGTTTATCGAAGGCATTTGGCTGCGTCATCCACGAAATACCGCTCCAGAAGCTCTCTAACAGAATACAGATGGTTGAATGTCAAAATAGATGTTCAGATCCATACAGTGTTACTCATGGCGTTCCTCAAGGATCAGTACTCGGTACAATTCTTTTTCTCATTTATTCAAATGATCTCAGTAACCTAGATGTTCGCAGCCACCACATTGTTCTGGCGAGGGAGTAATGTTGATCTTTTGAAATCAAATATCCGGACTGACTTGGAAAAAGTTGAACGGTGGTGTGACTCCAACTCACTTAGTTTCAATGTAGACAAACATATTAACTCTTGAGTGTGAACTATGCCAACTCATCTCTAGACAATCACACTGACGAATAAACCATGTACAAAATTTTCGGGCATGTATCTTGATAACAAGCTGAAATTTGAGGAACACATGAGGAGTCTAAACCAACAACTTGCGTCAGGCTGCTACGCCAACAGAATTATAACTAGAAAATTCGGGTCCATTACAGCCAGAATGACTTATTTCTCACCTACTCAATCTCACCCGAGGTATGGCATTGCCTTTCGGGGGTTCTGCAATACCCAATTGATGAATTTGGTATTACAAAAAAGAGCAATTCGGTACTTTTTTGAAGCTCAATATAGGGATCATTGTAAGCCGCTCTCCATCAATCAACGAATATCAAGAGTTACTTGCATATTTATCTTAGAGACAGTCTGTCTAATGCATAAAAATAAAAACCCTATGGTTAGGTTAGGTACAATACACGGTGAAATAATAATATCCTACTACCCAGACCTACATCAACATTGACCAAAATTTGACATATTTTCGAGAGCAAACAATTTACAATCACCTACTTCCACTCCTCAAAATATATTGACAGTGAAAAATGAACTGTTGAAAAAGCATACTACGGCCTGCAGGAATATGACAGTGACAATTTGTTCTGATTTAATTTCATATAGTTTTATTAATCTTTCCTTTGCATCTATTAGTACTACTTCAACCAAAATTTGTCTTCAACATGTTGTTTTTGTACCCCGTTCTTTCTTTCCTGAATATTCCGCTTCAGTATTATGTGCTCTAGTAAATCTTTAGTGATTACTGTATGTGTAACTCACATTCATTTATATTCATTTTTTTATTTATATTCATAAGTAATGCTTTGTCAACCTTGGAGAATGAAGAATATTCCAATTGATTGATTGATTGAAGTTCGAGAAGTTTCCAGAGAGATTGCAGAAAGAGCTTGCAACCACGTTATGAATCATCTTGAATAACACCCCAACGTTCACAAAAAGCAGCTGTCCATGATTCAACCAAGCTCTCCCTGCCCAGTGGCTAGCAGTATCCATGAAAGGGAACTTTGATTGCTCTGTGACTTGGTGTTCAGATCACCAAGCACCCAAGAGGTAGAAGTGCAGGACTATGTGGGGGAACTGTGGGACAGTATGTTGAGAATCCAAGATAAAGTTCGAAAGGCTAGTGACAGGATGAATGCCTGTTATTGCTTCCAAGCTAGTTTGGGAGGATTAAGAGGATCTAAGTTAGCTTTCCAATACACGTAGGAAGAATGGTGTATCTCTCAAACTAACAGCGTACGGAGAGAAGCAGAGGATCAACGACGTAGTTTATAGAATCCAGCGCAGCCCAGGAACTGAAATAGAAGTTGTTCACCTGGAAAGACTGAGGCACTATTACGGTGAAATGATGGCTTTTGATCGGACAATTGAAATTAGATGTGGTGTAACAAAAATGAATACCGTACGCCACAGCATGCTGTTTGGATTCTAGCCCACACAAGGTGGCCTCATATCGCCGGCTTCTCGATGAACTTTATATGGAAGGCCGAATAAAATGTGGAAAGACAATAAGTTATTCAATGGAAAGTTCAACAGTAATGTGCGCGGTATTGGAACAGTGAACTGTGATTCATGTATTCAATTGTCAAAATGCAATACTGTGAATTTTTCGAAGTGTAAATTATTAGCCAATAGTGAGTTCAGTTCCATAAAAGCCGCGAATCTCAGAATCGTACCAATATGTCACGATTTTCGGAAAGGAAACATTATCAATATAATATTGAAAAGAAACATTTTTTGAAATTTAAAAAATGTACAACAATCATGTTTTATCTGGGATATTCAACAGAGAACAATTACTTCCCCGGCTAAAGCCACGCTAAACATTCAACCACATCTTCAGCCGCAAAAGTAGTTTTTTGTTAAATATTAGAGAAAAAAATCGTGATTGTAGTAGATTCTTCGATTTAAAAAAATCCATTCAATATTTTCTTGAGAATTTTTTTTCCTCAACATGAATACCTCCAACCTTGAACGATGTAAGATAGTGACCAAAGTTTATCTATCAGTCGCAGATCATTCCACATCGGACTTAATGAATATCCTGTTCATCGATTTGTTTGAAAATATGACCAGGATGTTAATAAAATCAGATGTGGAATCATCTGCGACTGAAAGATAAACTTTAGTCACCATGTTCCATCGTTCATTGTGGGCTATTCATGTTGGAAAGGAAACCATTCTCAATTGAATATTGAATACAAATATTCGTCAGTAAATTGAAAAAATCCACGATAAAAATGAAGTTAATTATTTCAATGTCTTACAGAAAACAACTACTTCCTTGACTAGAGCCACGCTGGACATTCAACTTCATCTGATAGTTATTCTGAAAGGACCTTTACTCAGAAGAAAAAATCTAAAACTGAAAATTTGCACTTTCATTCAGATAGTTATTTGATTTTCTATTCCACTCTCAATTTCTCAATTTCTGTTAGACATTCATGAATAATAACTTCGTTTTTATCGTGGATTTTTCAATTCACAGAACAACATTTGTATTCAATATTCAATTGAAAATGTTTTCCTTCTCATCCTGTTCATATTGTGGAACAAATCAATGTAATGTAAGTAAATCCACGATGTTCTGAATATTCGAGATAATTCTGTACATTTGTTATTCAACGACAGTATGATGGTGGTTAATTGGATTCGCAAGCATGTTTTTGTTTGACACTCATCACTCATAATAACTCATCATTCTCACTCACTGGATATATATAGAATAGCTTATCTGCGGAAAATGAACAAATCCTGTGGGTCAGGTGAAAACGTCATCCATTTGTCAATGATAGCATCATTTGAACGTGTCATTCTGACAATGCTTGATTTCAAAGTTGAACTTCATACATAATCATATACGAAGCGTCATTCACATACTACTGCTACTGGCTCTATAACAAGCTCCTTCCTATTACGACCAGATGTATAGTAAAACAATGAAACTGAAACTAAAATATGTTTTTTTAACAATAAACTCCAACATTGATTTGTTTGAAAATATAAATATAATAAAATCAGATGAGGAATCATCTGCGACTGAGAAATGAACTCTAGTCACTATCTTTCATCGTTCAAGATGAGCTCTTGTGGGGGACTCATGTTGAAGAGGGAAACATTCTCAATTCAATATTGTATAGAAAGATTTTTCTGTAAATTGAAAAATCCACGAAAAATATTAAGTAATTTTTTGTGAATGTCTAACAGAAAAAAACTACATTCCCGGCTGAAGCCACGCTGGACTTCGAACTACATCTTTGCTTCATTCATCCATATTCCCAATTAGAAAAATCAAGTAACTATCTGAATGAAAATGCAAATTTTAAATTTCAGATTTTTTCCTTTGAGTTAGGGTCCTTTCACAATATCTATCGGATGTAGTTCAATGTCCAGCGTGGCTTTAGCCGGAGAAGTAGTAGTTTTCTGTGTCACAAAAAATAATAACTTCATTTTTATCGTGGACTTCTCAATCAACAGAAAAATATGTCTATTCAATATGCAATTAAAAATGCTGGCCAATTCAAACTACAACATCTTTTGGATAATTTTCCATGATTCTCCAGCCACTGGCAACTCGCCACTTGCTACTCGCCACTCGCCACTCGCCACTCGCCACTCGCCAATCGCCAATCGCCAATCGCCAATCGCCAATCGCCAATCGCCAATCGCCAATCGCCAATCGCCAATCGCCAATCGCCAATCGCCAATCGCCAATCGCCAATCGCCAATCGCCAATCGCCAATCGCCAATCGCCAATCGCCAATCGCAATGCCAATCGCCCCACTCTCCCACTCGCCACTTGCCACTCGCCACTCGTTACTCGCCACTCGCCACTCGTCACTGTCATTATATTCAAAATTACTACATTTGTAAGTGGTGTGTGATGCAAGAACTAGAAACGAACAGATTTCCTAGATCTCTAGTTCGTCTATTGAATCCTGCGTCTTGATAGGGGTTGGATGTCTTCATTCCTATCAATAAAAGCCATCATTATCATTATTAGTTGATATCCGAAGTGACTAAATAGGGATTGAAGCCAGTTGATACTATCGACACCCATGTACACTTTTGTTCAATAGATTAGTGGCTTTCTGTTATTTCAAAAGTATCGCAGATTTGAATTTTCGACTTATTTGTATCTTTACGGAATTTAAGATCTGCATCGAATCAAAGAGAATCCAGTTTTGTTATTTTTAATTTTTTTAATTCGATTTAGATAACAGAAAATATAAGATAGGCTCAGGGAAACTCAAAGCACAGTACCTCAGATTGTACAGTTCGAAGTTCAAACAGAAATAGGAATGCTCCTTATATTCCACAATAAAGAATATGCTCCATAAAATGTCAAATTGATTGATGGTTATTCCAGAATCAATTAATATATTGTAGAATGTTCCTTTTCGACTGCCGTGAAATCGTTTCTTCTAATCAGAAAGATAATTCTTCTGAACAAAAAGATACTACTTCAAAATTGATGTATTCAATATTTTCTGATTCTCAGAATCATAGATGAGACTGATCTGGATATACATTTATCATTCGAGTCTTTGAAATATTTATCGATTTTCTATTATCATTCCCTCATTTCCCAGTAAACGTGCCAACGCTTCGCCCGTCTTCATCTGATATTTTATATAGAGTCTTATCACAGTAATACATGAACGAAAAAATGTTTCCTTATGAAAATTATTTTTTGGCGCCTTTTTTCTTTTTCGATATATGAATTGGTACTTGATTCATTAAGAAAAAGGTCTTAACAAAACAGAAAGTCGAAAAATATTTGTATGTAGAGTTCCTTCAAATATTCCTGAATTCTCATAAGACCTTTTTGAATTGGTTCAATCCCATCCGGAGTCGAGTCACATTCGAAAACCGATATTGAACGACAACTAGGAGAATGTAGCAATATTCCGAAGTGTTACATTTGGAACCAGGACAAATATCATTATGGAAGAAATAAAGCTCCCCTATATGAACATTACTCTCTCTGAAAAATATATGGCCCACTCGCGATATCTTCATATAATCAACCCTAATGCACACCCAGAAACAGACTGTATTTCCCGCCAAACCTCGGCGGAATACGGCAAATATTCCGGAGTGTGACATCGTTAGAGATTCGCATCACGTCACCTGAGTAAATAGGCAATCTGTGACTACTCTATGGTGCTGGTAATACGTTTGGAGCACAAGGGATTCCGTAACTGCTATCGACATAAGATTTGTACAATACTGCGCTCATGATGCCTCTGAAATGTAGGATCGTGCGATTTACTGAAAGAGGAATAAAATTCAATCTTTACTCAGGAGTTGGGACTGCTAAACCTCATGGAATTTATAACAATAGTATGTATAAGAGGAAAGGATTTCAACGAAGCATTTCGGGATAGAATATATCACGATGATGTGCCATGGTCTGAATGTTTATTGGATATCGCTTGTGATTGGTACGAATATATACATTAAGATTATTGATGGGGAATTCGAATCATGGATTGATAGTGCTTTCTGGTTGGAATGTTGATATTGATCCGAATAATAGAAGGTATTGAATCATTTCGAATACTAAAGAGTTCCCCAACAGAAACAAATATTGTGATAAATCGATTCATTCAGAGCATAATATGATCATATTTGAGATAAAATCATTTGAATTTTCCTCATTAATTTGCTCTATACCCCAATGTAAAGCAGTGGGAACAACAATACCTGATAATTCTTTCAAACGATATCCGTCACCTCTTTTGATAGGCCCTTGATGTTTGGAGATTGGTTCTGTTTGAATAATAAAACGAGTACCGGGCCTCTAAACTTTTTCATGTCTACTGAAATGAAAAAAAAAATTGTTTGGGCTTTTGTCAACAATATTAATGGACGGCCACTATATGTAGCAGGGTTTTGTTACCTCAAAACACAGTGTCCAGTGGGTAATATTTGATGTATATTTTTCCTTTTTCCATATCATTCTTTCTTGGGATGTAGGGCATGTTTTCAGAGTTTTGAATACGTTCTGATATAAGAAAAATGGAAGGTAATGTGTTTTTTTTGCTTCTTTTATATAATTTATTCGTTTGTTAGGTTTGTTTTGTGTTTTGGTGGTATCATTTTCATGTTACTGGTGGGTTTCAGTTATTTCCACATCGTAGAGGATGCGGGCAAATTGAAGATGGATAGTCAGTGTTTTATATAATACTAGCTGCCCCGACAGACATTTACCTGTCCACATTTCTATATTCTCCCTCCACTTTCTCTCTCTTTCTGTCTCTTTCTTTATATACGACTATGTAAGACAACTACACTTGATCCTGTCAGAATCGAATGTCAACGCATTCAATCGCTATATAGGCAAATAGAAAATGCAAAATTGACGGAATAAGGGATTTTGAACACACTACATACAGTGATTTGATATTTGGATTCAAATATACCCTTTTCATCATTTCGAAAAGCCTTGGTTCTTCAAGAAAGGCAATGAATAATTCAATTGTGCCATTTTCTTTATATCAATAAAAGTCTTCGTAAAGCACTGGTTTGCATGATAATCTCTCATGCGGTAAGCTCGGTTTCGATGCCATACCAAGGAACTTTCATTCAATCGGTTCCAGAAACAAACATATTTGATCTGATGCTAAGGAAAATTTATATATATTTTAGTTTTTTGGGTGAAAAACAAGAGCAGTGAGTGATCATTGTGATTGAATGAATCTGTGAAACCAAGCATTTAAAAACGGTAATTATGCGGACACGATTCCTTCGATTTTGGATCAAAAAGAATTGTTGTAAGTTTCCCCGTTGAACATTATAATAAAACATGAATTCTGGTAATTTTATTCAGTTTGAAATGCGATTCGGAAAATATTCTCATCAAATATTATTCGTGCTAGAGTATTTTATCGCATTTTTTTTTTAATTTACCCCCAAGCAATTTCCTCTAGGAAATTCCACTCGTGCAATTTTTGGCCTTATCATTGAAGATTAGAGTACTCAAGCTTCACTTTCGTGATTTATTCAGATAATGAGACCGCAAATCGCACTTGGCAAAATTTCCAGGCAAAATTCCTTCTCGAAAATTTCGAAAAAATACTGTTTCCATCATCATTTTTGAGCCAATCAAATGACCGAAATTTCAAATAGAGAACCAATCAGATCAGTTTTATAGTGCTCAACCGTCTTCTCGCTGTTCTATACTGATAAAACCACTAGTAGATTCGATTTTGTTTTTCGTTAAAACCACTAGTAGATTCCATATTGCTTTTCGACAACACCACACTATGATGCCCTGTCACCTGTCATCATATGTCAACGCATTCAATTCACTATTATATATAATTCAATTCTTGTGAGGAAATAAGAAATGCAAAAAAGATTAAATAAATGATTTTGAGCACACAACATACAGTGATTTGATGTTGGAATTCAAATATATACCATTTTTAGCCTGTTAAATCAGAGAAGTGAATCAGTGAATCATATACTTCTTATATTCTCACACAATTGAGCAATGTTGTCGACTAGTGGTTATTCAACCAAACTGTCGATAAGTGAAGCCAAGCAACGTCCATTGCGGTTCGTACTGGGATGGGTGACCGCTTGGGAACACCGCAATATTTCGATAATCAATGAGAACCACTTTTGAAAATGCCTCTCTCTCAGACTGTCACGCGAAAGGCTCGGATTCGATTCCTAGCAGTGGATCTTTTTTTTTGTCAAAATAAATTCCAGCTACAATAATATTTCATTTCATAGTGAAAAAATTATATTTATTTCAAGTTTTTGAGTTCAAGAGCAGTGAATAATCAGAATGAATGAGAGAATCTGTGAAACGATTCCTTCGGTTTTGGATCGAGAAGAATTGTTGTAACTTTCCACGTTCAAAATTCTAATCAAATCAATTTTAAATGTGATTCGAGAAATATTCTCATTGAATATCATCCGTGCTAGAGGATTCTATCGCAAAAATTATTATAAATTTTCTCCCAAGCATTCTGCAACTAGGAAATTCAACTCGTGCAATTTGCGGCCTTATTATAAAAGATTAAACCACTCAAGCTTCGCTTTCGTAGTTCAATCAGATAATAATACCGCAAATCGCACTCACAAAAATTTCCAAGCAGAATGCTTTCTCGAGAATAAAAAAAATTATTGAACGATAAAACAAGACGGATATTATCGTTGAGTGGTAACACGTGGAAGATATTTTTGTTTCTTATATATTTATATATGACGTGTGTTGAGATGATTATATCTTCTTTGGACATAATTACTTATGTTTTTGTATGCCGAAGTTGGATTATTGGCTTACATTGAATATGTGGCACGTCAATTTGATATAATATAACGAATATTATTGTCAGGAATGAAATACCTTTATCGACTCCTATAGAATTTTATATTGATTATTTGACTGCTTTCGAGCAATTGATAGTATCAATAAACAAACAACGTGAGTTATAATAACTCACTACTATAACTCACTATAATAAATAGGAAAAGATTCTTGGAACTATTTACGAACCGAATATCAAGGTGGCTCTGTTCTTCTGTACAAGCGTTTGACAGAAAGGGAACAGTCCATTATTGTTATTGAGGGCAGTAATGTCACTTGAATAATTTTGATGTTTTCAAATTAAGTTAATACCAGAAGATTAATTTTTATGTACACCTCAAATAAAAGGACAAGTAGATGATGTTACCATACAGAATTCATTGCCCGAAAAATCTCAAAACAAATATAAAGGTGTATTTTCAAGATTGGTGTAGCAGCAAGAACATTAAGTCATCGTTCACAGAAAATGTACTTCTGGCATATTTTAGTGAACTCAGCACTAAATATAAAGCATCGTCCCTATGGACTTTCTACTCCATGCTAAGAAGCACACTCAACATAAATAATGGAATCGATATGGAGAATTATTTGAAATTACGTGCGTTCCTTGAACGTCAATCAGAGAAACTAAAAAGGCAAAAACTTTTAGGCCAGAACAACTTAATAATTTCACTAATGGAGCTCCTGATGAGAAATATCTAGCGACAAAGGTAGTAGATCTCACAATATTCAATCGTTCTTATCATCTAGTCAATTACATAATTTATTTTAGGTTCTTCTTCTTCTTCCTGATTTTATGGCCCTTGCTCCCTATTGGTGCATTCAGCCAGGTCATTTCGTGGGGCTACTACTTGGTCTGATTTCCATCATTTCGTAGCCCTTGTATCTTCCACTTTTCTACTCTCGTTTTTTTTTTTTATTTCTTCTTTCTCATATATGTTTTTGTGCTAAAAGGTTAGTTATACAAAGTTCACAACAAAGGATATACAACTCTTCTCGCTTCGGGGCAGCAGCGAAGCATTTCACACCCTAAAACTGCCTCGGACAACAAGCACCCAGGATAGGATAGAAATACAGTAGGGATTGGCAAAAAAATAAGTTTTTTTAATATTTTTTTTTCATTTTTTTTTCCCTAAATACTTATTTTTTTTTTTTTTTTTTTTTTTTTTTTTTTTTTTTTTTTTTTTTTTGTATTTTTTTTTAATTTTTTTTTTTTTATTATAATTTTATTTTATTATAGTTCAAGAATTTCATTATTACATTACTAATTCTCGTACTATTATTTCTCAATATAACCGGTAAATTGAACGGAGCTGGGACACCTTTATTAATTATTTCCCTATATAAATCAAACTGAGGTATCTGATTGATGGGACATTCAAAAAGTATGTGTTCTAGAGTTTCTTCCCTACCACACTCACAGTTTGGATTTTCTTTCATGCCTATTCGGAATAAATGTTGATTATTTAAACAATGTCCTGTTTTCATTCTAATAACCGTGGTGATGTGTCTTCTATCCATAAAGGCATATCTTTTATACCATGTTTCAATTGGATAAGTTTCATGTATTTTCCCATAAGTCTTTCCTTTATTTTGTATATCTTTTTCCCATTTTTTATAATATTCCCCTAATATTTTACTTTTTACTATAGGTATAATCGAATTTTTGTCCACTTCAATGTCCATGGGTACCCCCAATGTTGTCCCAGTTTTTGCTAATATATCAACTTGTTCGTTTCCCACTATGTTAGAATGTCCTGGTATCCAGGCAAATTCAAAAACAATCCCATTCATTTCTGCTAAGTAACTCATTTGTTTAATTTTAAGAGTTATGTAATCACTGTTGGCTTCCCTTTTATTTGCCCTTATTTTATCTAAAGCGCTTTTGAATCTGTTAATATTAAATTTTTTCCAAATTTTTCTCTAGACATACTGTCATTCCTTTATGTATCGCTATCATTTCTGCATCACATATATTTGTAATATCATGTAACCTTGACATGAATGAATATTCCCCATTGTTCATCATTACTGCAAACCCCACTTTCCCATCTTTTTTTGACCCATCTGTGTATACTAAATTATACTCATTTATATATTTCTCTATTACACTTTGAAATTTTATTTTATTTCCCAAATCCTTCTTTTCCAACTTTAAATCTATTACCTTAGGTTGATGAATATACACTTGATATTCAAAACTACAGAAAGGACTCAACACATCTTGATATATATATTGTTTATAAGGTAAAACATATTCTAATGCTTCTACTAAATAAGGCTTATTATTATTTTTGCCATATCCCTTTCCTGTTTTAACTATTTGTCTTAAACTTTCTATTACTTTTATAATCGGTGAATTATTATCGTCTATTCTTTTAATTATGAATTTAATAGCTAATATCTTTCTTCTATACTCAAGATCAATTTCTCCCGTTTCAGCCAACAATGCATTAATCGGAGTGGATCTCATACATCCAGAAATTATCCTTAGAGCTTGATATTGTACTTTATTAATTTTATTTATGTTTTTCATAGGAGATGGTTTTATTAAAATGGTCCCATATTCCAGATGTGCTTTTATTATCCCATTATAAATCATTAACATGCTTTTGGGATCCGCTCCCCACCACACTCTACAGAAACACTTTATAACATTCATTCCTTTATTTGCTCTATTTGTTATGTTACTTATATGTAAGTCCCAACTCAAATTTGGGGTAATCATCACTCCCAAGTAATTTACTTTTTTTTCCCCTCAATTTGATTATTTCCTATCTTAATTATCCCCTTATTATTCAGTTCCTTTCCCTTTTTAAACCAGATGGTTTCACATTTTTCTATGGATAACTCAAAACCATGTTCTTCCATCCATTTATTGATCAATCTCAAATTTTTATTAATTTTTTCCGTCATATCTCCAATATTTTTCCCCTTTGTGAACAATAAAATATCATCCGCATATGAAATCATATCTATATCCTCTGTTGCTATATCAAATAAAGATCTTAAATATATGTTAAAAAGAATTGGGCTCAAGGGAGATCCTGTACCTTATGTAATTTTGCCTGTTATTTAAAATTTTAAAAATTACGTTAACCATGTTCCTTTCCACACCATATTCTACCAAGTATCCATATAATTTATTGATATTTACATTATCATATGCTGACTTTATGTCTAAAAATACTGCAACCACCATTTGATTATCGCTAAAAGCCATTTGAACATTGGTTACTAAAAAAGCTACACAATCTAATGTTCCTTTTCCTTTCCCAAAACCCATTTGATAATTTGACAATATTTTTCTGTTTTCAATTTCCCAATCTACCCTATTTTTAATCATTTTTTCTAAGATTTTTAATCCACAGCATGCTAACGCAATCGGTCGATAGTTCATATGATCTTCCGGGTTTTTATTTCTTTTTAAAAAACCTAAAATAATATATTCCTTCCATTCCCTGGGTAATTCTCCCGCATTTAAAATTTTGTTATATATATCTAACAATATCTGTATTGCTATATCTGGAAGATGGGCAAACATGCTATACGTTATTCCATCTATTCCAGGTGTTGTTTTTTGTCCTACATTGTGTAAAACCATTTCAAATTCCTCCCTATTAGAATCCATGATATCTTCATTATTACTTATTATCCTGAATTCTGGATCTATATCACAAATTGACATTCTATCCAGTATTTTTTTTGCAATATTTATATCTGGCAATTTATTTTCTGCTCGTATATTATTCCTATCCGAAAATTTTCTCATGATTCCCCATACATATGAAATATTAGCCTCTCTGTTAAGAGTGGAACAAAAATATTGAAAACCTATCTTCTTTTTTCTCCTTAATATTTTTCTCGTTTGTGCTATAATTTTTTATAATTCTCTAAATTCGTGTTATTTTTAAAAATCCTTATTGCCATTTTTCGTTCTTTAACCTTTTGCTCACATTCTTCATCCCACCATGGGTTCCTAGGTTCTTTTTTTTACATGTTTTGCTTCTTGGTATTGAAATTTCCGCCCCTTTTTTTAATTAACCTTTTTTATATTATTGTTAATATAATTGTAATATACATTCCATTCCGCCTTTCTATATATTCTTTTGTTCTCGTTCTTATTTATAATTTTTATTTCTGTATTATTCACTCTACATATCGTTAGAAAGTGATCACTATTTCCACAGTCTTCCATTACCTCCCAGTTACATTTTAAACCTAATTCACTAGTAACTATTGTTAGATCTAGAATGCCTGGATTCTCATTTGGAGTATTGAATCTTGTTGGCGTCCCATCATTCATTATAACTAAATTTTTACTATTTTCTCTACTGGTAATAAATTGTTTGGCGGATTATACATATTAATTATATTAAATCAATTTATTTTAATAATGATTATTTGACATTTTTTATCCAATAATTTTTCCTCTATATTAATGCTGTTATATTTATTATTATACCTTATAAGTGTGGCTATTCCCCCAAATCCATCTTCTCTATCTTCCCTTACAATCTTATAATATTTTATATTAAAATGTACATCTTTTCTCAACCAAGTCTCATTTATAATTACAACATCCGCTTTTTGTTCTTCAATTAACTTGATCAAATTATCCCGATTACTTTTGATACTTCTAATGTTCCATTGTAAAATTTTTAATTCTGTCAACTTCAAACTACCACTCCTCTGTTGAGTCATAGTCCCTAATTCTATCTAAACCTATCATTGTTTCAAAAATATCTATAATTTTAATTTTCATATAATTTGAAGTGTCTGCAAAATTGGAACAAAAGTCCCTTATCTTATTTTCTACCTCACAAATATCTTTTGAGCAACTTTGCTCTCCAATTTTAGGTCTCACTGTTCTATATCCCTCTGTTTCTTCCGATGTACTACTATTATATCCTCGCTCCCTGTTAATACCAGCTCCTGTCTTACTTTGATACATTCTCCCATTTGGCTGTAATAGGGCCTCATTATGCCCTATTTTATCATACCCCTGTCCTCTCCTACTCTTTATTTTTTCCTTTGTTTGTGATTCTTTCACTACATTACTAAATGTTCTTTTTTTTAAATTATTTTTATTATTTGAATTATATACTTCTTTTCTTTGTTCTATATTTATTACGTTCTGTGTTTCTTTATTCCTAACTCTCAATTCCGGGAAATCTCCTCCCCCCAATATAATCCTCTCCTCTTTAGGAAAGTTTAAACTTGCTTCATAGAAACTCACATTATCAAAAGCCATCCTTTCTCTTATGTTTTTCTACCTCAGATACTCTTTACAAATTCGGTCATTGGATTTATGTGTTGAGCTCTTACAATGATAACATTTAATTGTTTTACATATTTCATACTCTTCCTGCGTTTCGTGCTGTTCCCCACAACTAATGCATTTTTTTTTCCCTACACCATTTTTTAACATGTCCAAATAATAGGCATTCAAAACATTGATTCACCGGTGGAACATATGGAGTTACCAAATGCGTCATATAACATAAATCAATTGACCTAGGTATTTTGACTCCTTCAAACGTTATCAAAATTGTTCCCGTAGGTGCAAATACGATATCTCCATTTGCATCTTTTTTTTTTCCATTCAACCTTCTCACCTCCCTTATTTTTAAATTACTTGTTATCATTTTTTTTATCTCTTCTTCCGAAAATACTGTATTTACATATTTTATAATTCCTTTACATACTACTTGATTAATAGGTATATATATTTTATATCCCTTTTCTAATAATTTTTGATTATCCACAAACCTGTTGGCTGTTTCCCTATCATTGAACAAAATCCTATTTTATTATTCCCCTTTTTTTTAATACTTAATATATTATTTAAATTCAAATCAAATACTTCCTTTGCTATTTTTAATTCATTGAATCTCCCCATACTATTCTCAGATTTATCAGTTGGTTCTATGACCACCAAAAAAGGTGCCCTAGCTCCGTTTTTATAGTATATTGTTTCATCTTTTTCCGTTTGTTTTCCATTTTTTGTACTTTCAAGGTTATTATCTATATTAATTATATCGTTATTCCCATGCATTGCTTTATTGTTACTCATTATCCTATTTACTTCGAATCCCCATTTTCATTCTCTAAACTTATTTTTTTTCTGGGGGGTTTTTCCCCCCCCGAGTCACTCATCTTTGCTTCGAATTAATCAATTATTTATTTTTATAACTAACTAAGGATTAGATAGGTGATTCTCACAAAGGATATTGTTAGTAACGCACCTGCCTCCTCTCTTATGAAACTCTCAATTCGACACCAATTGCACACTTTTCACTCTTCACGAAGTTTACAGTTTGGATGTATAACTGAGACTGTTATTTTAGGTTGCTTTAATAATGGGCATTATGGCTGCTTGTCGTGCAGCAGAATTTCACTCCATGCAAAGTACAGATTCAGATCAAGGATATATTTTCATGGTCAGTGTACCAAATACAGAAACAAAAATTTCCAGAAAATTCACTGTTACGGGAAATTTTTATACCATAGTTAAGAAATATTTAAATCTTCGTCCTACTGATATATCGCAAACGATATCATTCTTTGAATTTTAAAATGGAAAATATCACTCACAAAGAATTGGCATTAATTAATTCGGAGCAATGGGGAAAGACATTGCTACATTTTTAAAATTACCACACTGTAATTTATATTTGTTGTCGTTGCTCGTCGGCAACTTCATTGGTAGATGCTGGAGGGGACCCAACGGCACTGAAACGCCATGACGGTTGGCGATCAACTACTGTGGCTGAGGGGTACGTCGACGATTCCGAAAAGAATACGACAGATACTGCAAATGAAATATAGAGTTCTATAACACCTCAACCAGTTAGTACATCAACAACATATATGCAACAAACCCAAAATGAAACAGATACACTTGCATAATTCAGTCCCACATATTCAGTTTACTGTTGTTCAAACTTTACAGTTAATTTTATTAATGAAAAAAAAAGTTATCACAATTAAATTTTTTATAACATTGTTATAGGTAACTATTAGGATTTGTGAATGAAGTTCTTTCTCTGTACTTGTATCTCAATATTTATTGTTATAGTCGTAGATGAAGTATAGTATTCAACTTGCGGTGATGGTCATAACTCACTTGATGAATTACAAAACTTGCCTGCGGCTCGTGCTGCAAACTTCATCTGCGTGAGTTATGACCTACATTACCGCTCGTTAAATAATATACTATTAACTGTAGCGGAGGAGTTCCTGACTGCATACGACTTTTTTTTCTGGCAGTTTTCGTCATTGTAGATTTTTTTCCTTGGTTTTTCTTCGTGTTCTTCCATTCAGTTAATGCCTGTGACTCTGCCAGATTCCTGTTAACTCGTTAACCCGTCATTTCGTTATTCCGTACCACTTCATCCCGCCATCCTGCTTTCCGAAAATCACGTTATCCTGTTATTTTGTTACCATGTTATCCCGTTATTTCGTTATCTCGTTATCTCGTTATCCAGTTATCCAGTTAACACGCTATCACGCTATCCCGCTATCCCACCATCCCGCTATTTCGTAATCCCGCTATTCCGCTATTCCACTATTCCGCTATACCGCTATTCCGCTATCCGGTTATCGCGGTATCCCATTATCTCGTTATACCGCTATTCCGTTATTCAGTTATCACTATAGAATTCCATGAAAATGACGATTCAGATAAAAAAACTTTCTGAAATTACCAAAGTTCACACAGCTACTGAATGAAAACACACCTAGTTAGCTCATATTATGTCTAAAGAAACAACAGTGCCCCGTTAACAGGTCTGCTATGAATTCTGCCGAGTGCCACTCAAATAATGTTTTTCCGGCTCATTAGTGGATGTTGATTCTACTTTTCCTGTAGTTTGGCTCCATATTTGTTCTGGAGATTTCCAGAAGGTTCTGAGTCGGTAGTTTTTTCGGATGTTTTGTCTGGGACTCGTGAATGTTTTGTCTGGGACTCATTGTCTCCTTGGTGTTCATGTCGGAGCTGTCATACCAGTGTCGTTCTATTGCGGGTGCCAAGTTTGCTCTCAGTCCCACGCTGCTTTGAAATCGATCTAGTGTGGCAATTTTTTAATTTTTTTATTTTTATATTCGATCCAATAGGCCTGATTGTCATAGGTGCGACCATCTGAGCCTTCAATCGAAGCATGATCTTTGGGGTTTGGTAAATATTCATAGGGGTCCTTCCTTTCCATATGCAGGATGGACTCCTATGATGACCATAGATAATTTCAACGAAAAAAAAAAAAAATTCATTCAAATTATTTCATACACCCCAGGGCGTATTGGGAATGCCTCAGCTCGATCGTCAATATTCTATAATGAAATACTATCTTTCTTCTCATTTTCTGGATTCATCAACATATTTATTCCCAAAATGGGTGTATCTGGAGTCATCTTTCGATCCTTCATTATTTTTATGATACATTCCAGAATTCATTTTTTGGGATTACGAACGAGGATGCATTTGGCCCTTGATACATCAACTATACGTAGCAACTTCATTCTCAGTATCGATAGTAGGACATCCACAATGAATTACTGGCAACTCAAATATTCTGCAATGAAATCATGAACTTTTTTCAGTAAACCATGACCATACCTATACCAAATGGAAATGGTGTATATTTTTCATGATTTTTTATGATTCAGATGATCAGTTGTTTTAATTGACATAACTTTGCTATATTTATGTTATTCATTCTGATGCCGGCAGTGTTGATATACAGTGAGCGATATGTAACGGATAAATTAATTTTCTACGTAATTTTTTTAAATGAAATAAAGGGTCAAGTGACACCTCATTTTGAAGGTTGTTCAATTTTCTATACAGTCATATCTTTTTTTTTTATTTCGTTTATGCGTCAAAAAACAATTAATATATTGTGTTATTCAAATCATATATTATAACGTGTATAATCGAATGTGCTAGTAACAAATTCATGATGAAATATTTCAGACCAAATGTTCAATCTGATAACCGTTTGTTTCTTGGCAATAGTAAAGGCGTTGCTGAAAGTTATCGACAACATGGTTTCGGGAATGATGTTCTATTTCCTCTCTCATTCTGATTTTTAAATTCGCGATATTGTTTGGTCTATACTTAGAATTTCACTCAACCCATGAAAGGTATTCAAGCGGTGTCTATTCCACCTCGTCTACCAATCCATCTGTTGAAAAAAACTTCATTCAGATATGCACAAACTTCAACTGCAAATCCATCCATCTTGCTGATACCAGATATTCCTATCTATTTGATTCGGACTGTCACTCTCTGGAAGAAGTCTTCTCAGTGTTAGAACTGAAAAATTATTCAAAAACTCCAAGTAACGTTCACCGTTTGATGTTTATAATAATATAATTATATATGAGCATGTATCATTCGAAAATTCCAATAGATTGAAAGGATAGATATTCCTAGAGGAACCATGGAATGTTTAATCAAAATTCCCATTTCAATAAACGCATGAGATATCCAACAAATTGCAAAATGAATAAAAACACAAGGGACTTGATATCCGACATCAAATAAAAAAGGATGACTTCAAATAGCACATAGGTGTCTGACTTCCAAAGCTGATGAGATAAACCTGAAAACACTCAACGTTTAATGACAGCATATTTCATGAAGTTGAAGAGGATCCTTCCATTACGAAACAAAAGCGCACAGTAATTGAATTACCCGCCTCACAGAAGTGCCAACTTTCCTGCCTTCTGGTTTTCATTTGAACTCTCAATTTCCACGTATTTCTTTTTCCAAAAATTGAATTATTTGAGTTCGTTCAGATGGAGTATTTTCTCACATCATGGATTATATTGATTATAAGTGATTGTGGATATGTCATTTTTGATCTTTTCCAAACAGCAAACACTGTTTCCTTTATATTGTAGCAATATGTATTATTCGAATGGAAATTCACCCTATTGACTTCAAGGTCATATACAGAAGACATAAAATTCTCTTGGGGTGTAGGGAAGAAATGCATTAGTTATCTCAAAAGCAGGAATATATCGACGAAGTTCATACAGTGGAACGATATTTCATTAACGGTTTGCTATTGATTCATTATTGGCTCCATTTCTCTCACTGTGAAACAATTTCCATAGACATTGATAGATGAATAGATAGATAGACGAATAGAAGTTCATTTACCATTCTGGTACATATGATATGTCAAAAATATATTATATTTACGAGAAATTTATACATGAATGAAACAGTTAAACACGCATAAAGTTCATACAATAAAAAATAAAATATTGAATGTATTCATCGATGAATCGAATATATTGTTACAACTATAAGATAGTAAGTGCTGAATGATGAACACTTCATTTACTGAATAAAAACCCAACACACATCAAGAGGGTTTTCTGAATATGGAGCAGCTAAATATAAATAAATGAGATGACGATGATCAAAACAACGGGATAATCGACAACAATTCATCAGGTTTGTACAATAAAAGTAGGGCCTCACACATTTTCTGCCTTCAGCTGTTTACTTCATGAGGGCACTCCAATGACTAATTGTTACCTTGAGACCCAATTATTTTTATCCATCCACCGGATCGAAGTTAGCAATTTGTGCTTTGTTACTTATATTTTATTTTCTGGGAAACTGATCTGATTTACTAATTTCGAATGATAAACTGCTTCGGTAATTTTGGGAAATATTTTTTTTTTCCAACTTATGACTAATCACCCAATCGACGAATACAATAGAAACATTGTCAATAGTTATAAAAAAAAAAATACCGGGAGTGCCGACAGAAGTGAAAACGTATTTTGGCGCGTTAGACATTCTTTAGATGGGTTCTAGGGGTATTGGGTTATGAATTGCATTTTATTTATGAATTGTATTGTATTAATTATTAGAAACGTTAAAATACATTTAATATTATTTTATGAATCATCGTTAACAATTTCGACAACTCTCATATCATCATCATTATCATTAACATTATTACAATCTAAAATAGAAACTATTGGTTCATGGTAACTAAAATAGGAAATAAACAATTTTGATTCGAAGTTATTTAAATATCTCGTGAATACCGCATCAATTGTACTTTCATATCTCGTTGTGCTAATATTGCGTTGATTGGACATAGTGAAATCAAATTATCTATTCACCAATTCAATTCATTTATCTAGACGCGTTCGCGGTCCGCTATATGTACATGCATATATGCACACACTATAGCTAATAGTATGCGTACCGCGCTACAAGCAGTCTTTACTTCAAGCATCTATGCACACACTATAGCTGCGTCTCACTCATTACGGTGTCACGTCCTCCTACGGTGTCGCGAGTCCAGCGATTTTCTCTCACCTAAAATATGCCTACCGCGCCATAAGAAGTTTTCACTTCAAAAATCCCCTCTGGTATACACACCATGGCTGAAGCTGAATTTTCCTTTTACCACTAACAACTCCATCCCCTGATAATTGACCAAAAATTCCCCTGTGTCATGTGTCTTCATTTCCATCAAATGTATTTATGATATCACTGATGGTTTTTTTTCTGTATTCTTCGTATGAAAGTAGTTCCTTTGGTGGTCCTTTCATGTTTTCCTGGTAATGGCCTTCTATTTGATTTATGCTGGATTGTTCTGATGTTGAGTCCTCTATCATGAACAGCGCCACCTCGTTTGAATACCATTTTCTGTAGATGTAGATCAATAACGGTTTCACTCTCAGACAGAAATTGCATCCCCACTATGATTACGTTTGGTAACTCCTCCACAACTACTGCCTCACAATTGCTGCCTCACAATTCTATGTTCCATGTCATTGTGCCATTCGATACTCCAGTGTTTTCTGCTGGAATGAGTATTTTGAAATTGTCTTAAATGTTATCACGGGCAATGTTTTTCCGGCCCCTGTATCCAGAATAATTTTCATCTCTCTTCCGTTAATTATAGCAGGAACAATCAGGTTGTTGTGCTTCCTGGAATGAGGTGCCCCCGTGGTGGACGAGACGACGCCGGAAGCTATTGGCAACGTCCGTTGGCATTTGGGTGACTGTCAGTATGTAGGTAGGCTGTGGCGAAGTGTCCCACCCGATTACATTGATAGCACACCGGTCTCGCATCATTGGTTCTCGTGTTAGGGTGAATGGTTCTGGGCTGTGCAAGTCTTTCCTTTCCCATTGGTCCCTGATAATCGTTGATCTGGTGTAGATTTGTTGAGCTGTAGTTGAAGCTTTAATCTCTATCGTGCCTGAGGAATTGGTAATAGCTTGGTCCTTGTTGCCTCCCATAGTCTCGTTTCCCCTGCATTCTCCATGGGAGTTTTCTGGTTTGGTTTTGCCTGTTACCACATAGAGAGAAGTTTGTGTGTGTTCCATGCTCTGTTATATCCTCTATTCAAACTTCTCCGTGTCCATTGTTTTTTCCTCAGCATCATGTTGACCCATATAGTTCTTGACTTGCACCATTCTCGAAGATTTTTCTGAATTCCAGTGGAAGCATTGAAGGGATTCGACTAAAATCCTCTCTTGAGTCTGGTTCAATTTTTTTTCGGAAGTTCTTTCTTGATCCACCTCTAAGAAGACTTCGTTTTCTCCTACTTCCTGGGTTTTTGGTGCTACGACAACTTATCCTCTATCACTGATGTGCTTCCTATCGGTTTTTCAATTGTTGAGTTAGTTGGTTGAATGGGACTGGGTGATCTGAAAGGGGATCTATTTATCCTTGGTCTTCCTTCAAATGGGCTTTGCAGTGTCGTTGGTATATCTGTGCTTCGATGACGTTGCTTGGACACTCCCGGTACCTTTCTTAGTTTAACTTTTGGTTTGTTACTCCTCAGTAACCGTTTTTCCTCCGGAATTAAATGGACACCGGACACCACATGTAACCCTTTTCCTTATGGCCTCATGCCCACACAACAGGAATGAAGCAAATGATTTAAAATAGTAGGATAATTTTACTACTTCATAATGGAACAAATGAAATTTCCCACAGAAGGACGAATAACGCAGTATTCCATTGTGGAAAATAAATGATTTTGTTTGAGTTAGTTGAATGATAATTAGCCACCCAAGTATATTTTTATGAGCCGAAATAAATTAGACGAAAATAATTCTGGAGGACAACACCAAAAATATCAAATTATGAAGGGGGAAAAATGAATTAATGAAAAATTATTTTCTGGGTATCGAGGCTGGCGCCTCCACCCTTTGTCACATTTCCGGAGTACCTACACATAGTAATAGTTAAATAACCAAAAGAACACTTCATTAACTAGCAACAAACCTTACACACATCAAGAGGGTTTTCTGAATATAAAACAATGAGATGACAATGAGCAAGATATCGGAATAATCAGCAACAATTTAACAGGTTTGTCCAATA
This sequence comes from Gonioctena quinquepunctata, assembly GCA_018342105.1. Lineage (NCBI taxonomy): Eukaryota > Metazoa > Arthropoda > Insecta > Coleoptera > Chrysomelidae > Gonioctena > Gonioctena quinquepunctata. The sequence goes on from JAFIRS010000089.1 coordinate 65,104, forward strand.
AAAGTAGGGCCTCACACAATGGGGCATATTTTGCTTCCTTCAGGCGGGCACTTCACCGAATAATAATTCGTAACACACACCAAGGCCTGACAAATACTCATTGTTTTTTTTTTCTTGCTACCTCGAAACCCAATTATTTTTATCCATCAACCGGATCATGGTTGGTAACTTGTGCTTTGTTATATTATATTTCATTTCGAATTTCGAGGACGCTTCGAATGTAAAACAATTGTTCATATAATGTCGGCATGGTTTTTCGTTGAAAGTTTTGGTTGAATAATCTGGAAAACTGATCTGATTCACTAATTTTGAACAATGAACAGGAAATCAACTGCTCTGGAAATTATTGAAAGTAAAAATGTTTTTTTTTCTAACTTATGACTGCTTTGTAGATCTCTGTTTATCTGGCGTGATTTATGTATTCATCTGAGTCATATCAAACACTGCAATACCATTTCTGCTGTAGGTGTTCTTCCATCCTTGCTTTGAATGTCACATCATAGTCCAAGATCCCTCTGATTTTTTTTTTCATCAAAATTGGGTAATGATTCGTTTTGATTATTTTTTTTATTTTACTATCCGTCACAAAACAAATCATCATGTAGTGGGTTTCGAACTCACGCTCCCTCTCGAGATGCAGAGCTTGAATCTCTTGAACTCGGCTATTTCGATATATTATGTGAGTATGTACCTTTTGTACCTGCTGATATATCCATTCTCAGTTGGATAATTCATCTTCCGACTCAAAATAAGGGGTTTGTTCAGAATCGTACATATAATAAGGATGAATAATGGAGGAAACCGGAAAAATAAATGAATATCATTCCCCGTATGAAGTATATGGTAGAACAAATTAAGTAAAAACCAGTCGATTACTTCGCTGACCGCTTATAGCATAAATTACCGTAAATCACTACATACTTTTTTTATCGCGTTAGGGTATAGATAATAGAATCTATTAGTAAAACAGTGCTTCAAATTCATACAACAATCAATGAAACTGTCCAATATTAATCATTCATCATTTAATGGGCCACATAGGTACAAAATAGCAGTTAGTTTTTGTTAACGAGATTGAAATATTGTATATAAAAAAGTAAGTTTGTGAACTCGACCTCATAGGAAGTTTGAGGATCAATATTGAACATAAAGTCAGAATGCTAACTCAGAATAATTTAATTAATTATTATTTGTTGAATTCGTTTCAACGAATATTAAAAAGATTAAACAGTTGAAGTCTTTTGTTTGCTATTCTAATGTGATTTTCGAATGATATCTTGTACATTACCAAAGATGTAAGGAAAATTGGGAAAACTCTTTTTTTGTGTTCAAAACTGATATTGACGAAGTGTAAAAACCCATTTTCTTCACGCGAAAAAATGACTGCGAAGTGTTAATCAAAGACATTTTGTGATAAATCCGAACTTTTTCAAATCAGTAATTCACATGAACATGACTATCAATTAGGGCAAGAAATAAATATATTATTTCCATATCTGAAACTAAGAAAAAAAAGTCCAATCAATTCTTATTGATTTCAGAAAAATTATTTCTATAATTCTATTTTCTGTGACAAATGGAATTTAAATTCAGAAAATGGTTTCTCAGATGTGGAAATCATAAATGCGTTGGGTTGCAAAAGGATCACATTTTATATTTCAACTCAGGCATATGTTTCACTTATATTGGGAAGTTCACACAATTTATAGAAAAGGGATTTGAAAGAGATTTATGCTGGAATTGTGGAAAATGTACGACATTTGCTGCGGTAGAAAACTTCAATGAGAAATAAAATAAATTAATTCCTCGAATTCCAAATTTTATTTTTCATACAAAATGGAGGAGCTGAAATCCTGAATTTTTATTCAATTCCAACAGAGTCTCCATGAAAAACAATTATACATATGTTCGAACAGATTTAGGCAGACGGAATCCAATTGTTCATCAACACAAAAGGAATATTGAGGAAACACGGATATGTCGTAGATCATTCTCTAGAAAAAAAAAACGAAAAGATCGAAAATTTAAAAAAGTGATGAGGCTAGTAGAGGGGTGCCCACCTCGGACTCAATTACCAAGAAATTATCCGACTATCGTGAATATACTTCCCAAGCCCAGGTTGACATCAAAAAACGGTTACAATATTTTTGGTGAGATACAAAAAATATAATTATTTTCAACTTCCAGACCATTTCTCATTATTATTCAATAGACCTACCAAAAAATGTTATTAGTGAAAACCCCTCGTGAATCCTTCAATAATCTCCCTTTCCACTTGATTGAAATTTCTTTTTAAACAGAAGTAGGCAAAAATACATTTGAAGTGAGAGAATAATGAATCTCCGCCTATGGTCAGCATTTTCGATCAAATCTCAAATCCTATCATGTTTTATTAGGGTTGTATAATAAATTCCATCCTCATCCAACTGTCCAACAGCTTTGCTCAAATGACGTAGGTTTGCCAGCTCTGAGAACTTACTCTATCAGACTCAATTTGTTTCATCGAAATGGGTTGTTCATTGTATGGGTAAGAAGGATAATCGCAATATATAATGAGGAATTTTTATATTTGGCTGTCCTATGGTGTAAAATGTGTACCTAATTTTCACGTCTTGTATTGTGATTGTGTAGAATTGCAATTGTTTCCAGCCCTCGTGAATTACCCCTAGCAGAATTGATGCACTCCGAAATATATACTGAAGGAGCTCTTGACAAATGTTCCGGTATAAATAGGTACTGAATTACACCTTTTCACGTAATTCATTTGGAAAATGAGCCTCAATATACGTTTTTGAGTCACGAATGCACTGAAGAATTTGCTAATACACTCCCATGCAATTAAATTTGAAGAAATATGTGAAAACGCCGTAGCATTATATATTTTCGAAAGACCTGATGTGTCCAAGCATATTGTCATTTGTTTTATGGTAAAAAATGCTTTGTTAAATTCATTGCACACACTATCGATTTGCAGATTCCAGTGCAGACTCTTATCTCATCGATTTCCTGGAAATGTATTTTCATTTACCATTTTTATATCATCCAGTGATTGAATATTATTTGTAACATTATTTTTTCTGTTATAAAGATGAACAGCTACAGTCTTGATTGAATCCGATATCAACTTATTTTGTTGAGACCAAGAACTGAAACTATCAAGCATGCGATTTTCATTTGTTATCAGTCATTCAATATCTCTGCCAGCATGCAACTGTGATAGTAGTATCATCTGCAAATATACTAATGTTACAATTTGCGTATGGCAAAAAAGTATGGGCCAAAGGACTGACTCCTGGAGAACTCCTAGCCTCAAATCCTTAGAACTTGATCACACTGCATCTTATTTTACAATCCTAGTACACTCTTGTAGATATGATTTCAGCCATTTTATTACATTGTTAGGGCAACAATGTCGTGATAGTTTTGCTGTTAGTAATTTCGAAGAGACTGTATCGAGTCGAAAAATAAGGAATACAGAAAGGAGTTTTTTATTATGAACTTGTGTCAAACTCGATTCCCACCTATGAGAAATATACTTCTTCAATTCATTATCTGCATTTCTTCCACAAATTTATTTTATATCCTTTTTCTGAAATCGATTCAATGAACTGTTAATGGATTACCAAGTTTTGTGTTTTTTTTTAGTGAATCAATTATGCTCCGTCTGTTTACTCTTCACAACTGAAAAACTGTGCAACCTACTGCCTTGTTATCTGAAAAAAATTATCTTGATTCAAATAGCTGATATCGTCAAGTCCGCTGTCTCTCGAACATAGGATAGCAGGATTCGGAAATTCCTTGCTACCGCTATATTTGAACGAACTTTCACTTGTCGAAATCAACCTTCCTTGAACTGTTTCGTGAATTTTTCACATGTCGTCGTTCATTTGCAGAGTCACGCACGACTACTCCTTTGGTGTTAGATGATCCCGATGCCAAGTCACAGAGTAACCGGAATTACCATCGAATGATTATTCTAGCTGGGGTAAACTCGATTGAATAATTGATAGCTGCTCTATGTGCCATCAGCAATTATGGCAGGTGTCTGTCGCAGACCAATTGATATTTTCCACAACTATAAAAACGTTGATTTGTTTGAGAATATGACCAGGATGTTCAATAAATCAGTTGTTTTCTGTTAGACATCCACAAAAAAAAACTGAGTTTTTATCGTGGATTTTTCAATTCACAAAAACATAATTCTATTCAATATTCAATTGAGAATGCTTCGCTTTCCAACGTGGAAAGGTGTTTTTCTATAGTTTGCTTGAATCTTCCAACCATGCTATCCATCTGCGGGTGGAGCGCAGTGGTTCTAGTCGTGTTAATACATCATAGCTCACAAATTTTTCAATGACTCTCCCTCGAAATTCATTCTTCGGCTGGAATGTAACTCCATAGTTGCACAAAATCCTCAGAACATGATGAATACCAATGACCAGGCCATCGTTGATGCCTCTTGGTCTCGAACAGTATAGGCTTCGTCACAGAAAATGATCCAACCACATCAATGGCAATGCTTTCCACCTGGTGCACCTACGTTGTTTTTCTTCATTCCACTACTGAACTTAGTTTTGGGATCTTCAGTTTCTCGGACCCTAAAATATTTTCAACATCAGATTTCTTTATAGTTCCATAGGTCTTACTTCTGCCTAATGTCATCTAATGTTCTACTCACTCACATATATCACCTGATTTTTCCTCAGGAATTCCCTTCGAAACTTCTATCATCTTTCTGGATAAAACCAATTGAAAAATTGACGACTCTCTATCAGCGTTACCGCTTCAGTAGGCCATTTCCTACAACCAGTGTACCCCATTGTCCTCACATTATCCTGAAGATGTCAAAATTCTCCAGGAGGGAATTCCTCTCTTAGTCTTGTCGGTTTCTTGGTCTTGACCCATGTGCGCGGGTGTCCATTCCCTGTCAGTAAATAGTTTTGCTCCTTCGATATGAGTGAATCTCTGATGAGATCCAATAAGTTTACGATGCTCATAACACAATTTGGGACACAGTCTTCCAGACGAAACATCTGTATTTTCCTTCGGATGATCAAGACTATGTTTGATATCTGAATGGCACTGGTTCATCTTTTCTATCATGGACAGATTATTGATAGTTCTTTATATCATGTCAATTCGAATGACCTGAAAGCTTTACTAGCCACCATGCTGATTCAGTTTCTGTATCTGCCCATAAACTTAACAGATTATCTGGTCCTCATAGATGAGTAGGAATGAGGAGGTCTCCACGAAGGTGATGACGAAATTGGTGGTAACTCTGCCCCGTAATTCTTATGGAAATGTCCATTCCTACCACATCTGCAACAGTTTTAGTAGAAGGGCAAAGCCCGTTCTAACCCACTTCTTCGTGATTTGGCCGCTTCAGTCACTGGTGGCGCTAGTGTCCGGGTCAGCGGCCATTGTTGGCATGTGGGAGTGGAGGGCGGGTCTGGCATGCTTTTGGGTGCAGACGGCCATGTTGAAGGTGGAGTTACGTGCTAGTGGTTGGACCTGGCATTGGATGCAGACGGCCATGTTGGAGGTGGAGTTACGTGCTATGGTTGGATCTGGCATGCTATTGGGGCGGCGGCCTGTTGGAGGTGCGTGTGGCTGGGTGGGGCCAGTTGGGGTGGAGTTACGTGCTATTGGTTGAACTTTTTTGGCGCCGATGGAGGTGGACGTGCTGGCTGGGTGCAGACGGACATGTTGGAGGTGGAGCGTTAGGTAGGCATGCTATTGGCATGCAGACGGCCATTGTGAGAGGTGGCGTTGGCATGCAGACGGCCATTGTGGGGAGTTGAAGGCTGATCAGGCATGCTGGATGCAGACGGCTGATCTGGCATGCTGGAGACGGTCATGGATGTGAGCTGGTCAGGAGTCCCAAACACGAGTTGGCTGCTGTGAAGCGTTGAGGAGATCCCTCGGGTGTCTTCCGTCTCCATCATCAAATTAACTCTGGGCCTCCATTATGTTGTATGTGTATGTGTGCCAAGTTTCAACAAAATCGGTTCACAGATGTGAAATAAATAAATCATCTCCTATGTTCTATCCTTAGAGGTATTATTTCATTTTCGAATCCTAATGGGACCAACTTCATAGCGAACCCTATACAATAAAAAAATCATCTGAATCAGATTCCAGTACAAAGTTATTCGTGGTAGAATCGATTGAGAAATAAAAATTCTGTGGGTGAATAAACAATTTCCCCCCATTTTCCTCCCCTTGAGAGTGTTTTTTTTTTAAATCTCAATGGGACCAACTTCGAGGTGAATCCTATTCAAAAGAATCATTCAAATCGGACTACTCTGTGAAAAGTTATACGTGGACATACAAAAAAAAATACGCGGCGACTAGAGAACCTCCTACTTTTTTAGTCGGTTGAAACTAGGGATTACCTGCAGAATGAGCAATGGTTTCTATTGATCTATCATTCCGAAATTGAAATGAATTTATACCACGGATAATATAGGAAATTGTATAATATTAGTGAATTAATAATTTTCTCGTTTCTTTCGTGAATATTATCATACAAAATCACAGTGAGTTGACATACTTCCGTTGTATCAAAGAAAACCAACGTTTTCTACGAATAATTATCATGAACATCGCAATCTCATATTCAGAATGAACGGTGTTGTTATCTATGAATTTCCAAATATGGGAGAATATGAAACGCGTCATGTCAAAAACGAAAATAAACTCTGGTTTATCGAGCCTCTACTATAAAAAAACAGTGAACTGACCAATTTTTATAATCATAATATTAAAACTGGAATTGAAAGCAATTTTGCTCTTGAACAAGTCTCCGAAAAAACTGTTCGTGATATAATAGTAAATATCAATTTGGCAATGATGATTTGGCAATGATGATATAAATTTAACAATCATTCAACTCTGTTGTCCCCTTGTAATACCCATTATCACCCAAATGATGAGTCAATGTGTCCCGAAAAACTGTTTTTCCAGCACATGGAAGTTTGCATAAGTCACCCTTTTACCAAAAATAAGTCAACCAATGGAATACAATGATTTTTGTTCAATCAGTGCCATCTTGCTCGAAAATGATTGAACAAATAATGGAAACACAAATATTTTTTGACAATCAGTACACCAAACAATCGGGATTCAGAAAAGGGTATAGCAACCGTCATTTCAGGTGTTTTGGCGACATCTTAGAGGCGACTGATAAAAATTAAATGAGTATACAATTTCTACTTGACTATTTTGATTTAATCGACCATGATATACTCTCTTCAATGTTACACTACTTTGGATTCAGTGAGTCAGCACGCTCTCTAATGGCTTTATATCTGCATAATAGAAAACATATAGATGATAAATCCATTCCCATGAAACTGCTTTGTGGAGTACCTCTGGACCCTCTCTCATTTACATTGTATACTTAGAATTTTATTAACGTTCTGAAACACTGTAACTCTTATTTTTACGCTGATGATACCCAATTATATTTCTCATTGAAATTATCGGATGTGGCAACAGCCGTAGATTGTATTAATACCAATCTCTTATTTATATATATATATATATATATATATATATATATATATATATATATATATATATATATATATATATATATATATATATACACATTTTACTGTATTACATGGTGGGTAATCAATATTATTATTTTATTATTGAAACATCTACCCCACGAATATTTTCTGAGAATATTTCTATGTATGTGAAATATTTCTGCCTACCAAAAATCGAAATCTAAGTCTAAGCCATTCAGGAGATATGGGGGAACCTTCATACTGAATAAGTGGTGACCCTATAGAATGTTCTCTGTGATGGATTCGAAACAAAAATGACTTGGAATCGACAGAAACATATTTTCTTCCTACGGTACCGACTAACTTGAAGTAATGACAGAAAAAATATTTTTTCCTGGCAATTCACGTCTCATAACGAACTCAACTGAAATACTGGAAATCTCGGTAATATGTATGAACCACCAGAAAAGAATAATTAATGTTAACAAACTGTCTCAAAACCGGAACATCAGATGGACAATTCGATTATATCGGAGCATTCTTTCCACTCCTCGGTTCTTAGGGAACTGAAGGCATTTTTCATGTTGATTGGCACATGATCAACATTGTGTCGTTATGGAGGGGTCTCCGAATCGTTAGCAATGGGAGATGAATGTGATGAAGTATACTATTGAATTTTCCTTTCGCAGCGAAGGGCGTAATGAATAATGCATCAGGCAATTTGGTATTGTGATACATACACAAGAATAATACCCGCACTCTATGAAACCCATTATTTCTATCAACTATTTCATATTGGAAAACACTCTTTTTGGATTGAAAAATAAAATTTGATATTTCAAAGGTAGGTCATTCAAAAATTGCAGAGATTACTGACAACACGATTGAGCAAATGAAAAATAAAGTGATGGTGCGGTGAATCGAAAAAGTAGATTGTAGAATTCCTTGAAACTTTTTTGGTATTAAAACCTACCACAATCTGAGAACAAGATTAAATGAATTAGGGAATCTTCATGAGTGTAGAAGGGCGAACAACGAACTTTGCCCTGACTGAGTCATGGTTTTTACGATTTTAATAAATAATTTTATGCACGAAATACAATTTTCTTTCATCGATCAAGTACTAATCACCGTAACTGTGAATTGAGTGAGATTATCATTAACTGAATCCGTGCAATATCTATCTTTCACGACACAAAACCATATATATGGTGGCATACTTATTTCAACAACAAAAAATGGTAATAAAAAAAGAATCAGCGTAACATTATATTCTATAGAATTAGAATATGAAGCCTGCCTCTTTCATCACTCTGTACAGGCGGCCAAATGGTATTTTTGAAAACTAAGAGACATACTTAATCACTGTCGATTATTGTGATAGCAAATTTGAAAAAAAAAAATTGACAAATATTTTTCAATCACTCTATCTCGGAAACGTGATCAACGTTAACCTCGCCGATCATTTCTGTTTTTCCTTGGCATTTAATTTTAATATACATACTGTGGAGTGAGCCAGCCGTTTGTCACCTTGATTTTTCTTATAGAAAAAATCACTCAATGGCTAAATGTCTATTTGACGTGAAGATCATGGATAATGTTTTTTATGAGCTGTGCTACTTCTTGCGCCACTAAATGTATTTTTTTTCCAAGTTGCATCAAAAACGGTTTCACTTTGAGGAATCAAATTTGGTAGGTGAACTCAGAAAGGATTAGAGTACTCATTGAAAATATTGAGATTGGATTATTTAAGAAAATAAAAAAAAATATATCGAAAATTGAAAGATATAAGCCAATACATGCTTCTTTTTTATTTCGAACAAAAGACCCTTGAAAATAGTTCAACTTCCGATTGAAAGCGAATCTCCAGACAATTTGGCACATTGACTTGAAACACAAAATAGGCAGCGAATAGCCAAATTCAAATACATAGCTAGAAATAGTTCCTACTTTACCAACATTCTAACCGATTTCTCAGTCCTGCCGTTTTCGGATAGAGAGCGCCATTGTAAATTTCATTCATCCAGTGCCTACTACATTATAATGAAATAGGGATGTGATTTTGATAACGTTTCCAGAAGTAGCAAGATAGAGAAAATTAAAGTTTGGCTTCCGCTATTATTCATAATCGTATCATGAAGAGTGAAGTGGGGAAGGTGAATAAAAATTAATAATCTATGACGAGGGTTCAATCTGTATAATGTAACGAAGCTTTTCCTGACTGGTAATAGGGACACGAGAAATAATTTTTTCAAACTTCCTTTCGAGGATAGTACATCTCTTTGCCAGATAATACATTCAATATTTCTAAAATTGTGTTTTTTTGCAAAACGCTGATATTTTTTCAGAGATAACCCGTCAAATGGTAACATAGGTGACACCAGCTCACTCCATCCAAGTACAATATTCATGTCGTAATGAGCCACTTCTCTACTGAGAAATTTGAAAAACACTGACACCAAGCATAACTTCACTTGTGTTTCTGATGAAAATTGTGATTGCAATCGCAGACAGACAGTTTTTAGTGGGCCCAAATATCTTCTGCAATTGCAGTCGTGTCCTTCAATGTGTTAAGGGCACTTCTTTTCAAAATTGGTTTGTTAGAGTTTTTGGGGTCGGAGATTATGAATGTTTTGTCAAAATTCATTAATTTGAATGACTAGAAAGAATTAACTGAAATGATAAAAAAATACAAGCTTTTATACAAATGCACTTAAATGGAAAAACATATTTCTTTAATTCTCATTTACATTCATATTCTGACAGTAGTTTATTAAACAGACTATACAATTTTTTTTTATTATTCAACTGGAACAACAACAAAATATGAAACAAAAATGTATAAAATTCAAAGTAGGTGATCGAAATGACGACCATCCTGTTGAATACAAAGAGCCACTCTCTCTATGAAAGACTTCTTAACAATTAATAACATTTGAGGCGTCACTCTTCGAAAAGCAGTCCTTCATATTCTCCAGTGTGGTTGGAGGAGTGTCGTTAACCTCATTCTTCAAGTATCTTCATAGGAAAAAATCGGGGCAAGTCAAATCTGGTGATCTCGCAGGCCAATTTTGTGGTACTCCTCTACCAATCCATTTATTCGGAAAGCACATATTCAAAAACTGTCTGACACTGAATTTGAAATGTGCCGGAACGTTATTCAATTGTAACCACATCCGTTGTCTGATATTCAGCGGCACATTCTCCAGGAGCTCAGGCAGATCATCTCGTGAAAATTGTAAAAATTGTTGAGCATTCCAGTTTCCATAAAAAATGTATGGTCCTATAACTTGTGTACCTATAATTCCTCCCCACACGTTAACACACCATCTATTCTGGTGATCCAGAGTGCGGAAAAATTGAGGATTCACATCACTATAATAATGGAAGTTGTGTCTGTTCACTAAGCCATTGTTATGGAAAGTAGATTCATCACAAAATAAAATGTTCATCCTCACTAAACTTGTCCAGAACCCATAGACAAAACTCGATTCGTCGATGGAAGTCTATTTCATATAATTCCTGGTGCATCTGAATACGGTACGGGTGGAATTTGTTTTTTTTATTACCCTAGAAATGCTCCGTCCGCTTATCCCTGTATCTTTCTCGATCTTACGTTGACTTGTATGAGGGTTTTCTATGATTGATCCCATGATAAGAAATTCATTTTCTTCATTTTCAATGAAAGGTTTTAGTCTATTTGCCTTTTCATAAGCTACACTTCCAGTCCTACGAAATTGATGTGGCAATCGTTTGAAAACCAACTTGTTTGGATGATTCCGGTATGGATATTTTTGGGCATACACCTTCGACGCTACATGACAATTCTCTAAGCACTCACCAATCGCTAAAATCATATCTATCCGCTCTTGAATGTAATACATTTTCATTTCTGACGCTAATAATTCAGTGAATGTTTTGAATAACGTAAAACACAATAACTGTCAATAATAATTCTTTCAACAAGTTGAATGAATGTCGTTTTAGAGCTTTATTGATTCAAAAATGCATTGAAATAGGAACTACTATTTGAAAAAGCCAATATCCGAAAAACTATTTAGGTAAGGTATAGAGAGAACCCCAATATGAAATAACAAAGTTATCTTTGTCCGAAATTATAAACAATTTACAATGATTTTTGAACATTACAGGGTGTTCCATTTGAAAAAACCCAATTTTGATATGTCACACTTTTTTGAGACACCCTGCAGACTCCAAAATAATTTTTTTTCGCAGCCTTAATCAATAAACATATAATGAAATAGCGAAATTCCCGAAAAAATTAATGGTTTGATGATAGATATTTTGGGTAGAATCTACACTGACATTTTTCCGCCAATATTGTTGCAGAAATACCACTCGACAAAATTATTAATAATTAATTTCTGAAGAATTTCTACAGTAATATTGACATATAAATCTCAAAGTATACCCACAAAAATGTCCATCACTTGTGATATAAGTACTGAAACTCGCACGCGATATATGATTTCAATGATTTCTGATTTCACGATGAAAAATTCAGCGATCAACATAGGACGTAAAAAAATATCATTTATTTCTTTCTATTTTTGATTTTACATCATCTTTCATTTACGGAGGGTGGTTACACTTTTCATCGCTTAGAGAACGTTGTCTGTCACAATCCACATAAAATATTTCCCTACACAATTTTTCCCTCCACAAAATTTCATCTTTTTCCCAAAGAATATTCAATGCCACAGATATTAGGAACTGCTTTTTTGTGGAGTTTTGTGGAGATTTTTTATAATTTCTTTCTGAAAAATTATGAGTTGCAACTTCCAACTCTGATATCTTTAGTTGTGACACTTCATCCAGTGAATTGTGGCATCCAAATATTATTCATTGATTTAATAAAAACTTTTTAACAAAAAATTAAACCGACGAAAAAATCAACTGAAAAGCAAAAAATTAAATAAACCTTCTTAGTCTAAATGATAATTGAGCTCCTAAGCTAATGTAAGTAATTGATTTTGAGTCGGCGCCAAACAAACAATTATCGAAGATCATTATCTATGAAAGAAGTCATCAATACGCAGCCGTGCATCTCGCTGCCATCATTTTACGCTTCACCTAATTCAATTGCTAGTTTGTTTGGCGCCGACTCAAAGTCAGTTAGTTACATTAGTTTAGGAGCTCAATTATCATTCAGACTAAGAAGGTTTATTTTATTTTTTGCTTTTCAGTTAATTTTTTCGTCGGTTTGATTTTTTGTTAAAAAGTTTTTATATTTTACTTTTTAGTTCCGTATTTCCATTGTCAAAAGTTTGGCCACTGTCAGCTAAACTGCTGTGCCACCCCCGCTTGCGCCAAACGCGGAGTGTCAAGCCGAAATCCAAGAAAGCAAAGTGTGCGAATTGTGAGGGAGAGCACACTGCGAATTATCGAGGATGCCCCAAGTGTCCTCGAATAAGGCGTAGGCTGAACCCCCCGAATACGGGGCACCACAATCCTAGATTTTTTCCTGCAAATTCAGGCAGGACGTAGTCGAGGATGTCGTATGCAGCGGTGGCCCGTGATGACTCCCCTGCATAGACAGCTCAGCTCAATAGTCCCAGAGATATTCTGTCGACTTCAGATCAAATGAGGGCACTGCTTGCATAGTTCGCTGAGGCTGCTGCAACACTCTCGACCGGTTTCAACCCTAACTAATAGGTGGAAGGCAGCTTCCGAACTTCATCAAAGCTGTGAGTTGGAATTGTAATGGCTTTCTCCAGAATAGACTTCAGTTTCAAGAGTTTCTTGTAGAAAACAACATCGATGTTGCTTTTCTGCAGGACACTCGTCTTAATGGGAAAACTGTTAGATTTCCTAACTACAAAATGCTCAGAATTAATCGACTTGGACGTCCGGGTGGCGGCATTGCCATTTTGGTGAAACGCTGTCATTCGCATGTTCAGCTTAGCATTTCCAATGATGATACCCATGGTATAGAAACTGTAGGTATTGTTTTCAACACGAGAAGTGGTCCTATGCGTTTGATCAGTGCTTATAACCCTCCGAACAATCGAATACTTCCTGAAGAGCTCGATACACTCTTGATGGAAACAGATCAACTTATTTTGGTCATAGGTGATCTGAACGCTAAGCACACACAATGGAGTCGTGTCACCAATCAGAATGGTGGGCGATTGTGGCATAATTTTGACAGGAATGAATACCAGGTGTTGGCTCTGGATGAGCCGACGCATTTCGGTCATCTCAGGCCCGCTGTGATTGACATTCCTTTGGCCAGCAACATCACCTGGAATCAGGACATTCATACTCTCTCCGAATTGGGCTCTGATCACAACCTGGTGATTCTAACTCTAGGGGGTGATCCACCGCCCCAGACAGATCGAATGTGCACCAAGGTGGACTGGAAGAGGTTCCGTTCGCTTCTAGAGACAGGTTATTGTGCTCCTGAGAGAATATATTCTCCACTTGAGTTGGACGAGGCCGTAGCGCGTTACGAGCTCACCATCAAAAATGCTCTCAGGGATTCCTCCCGAAGGGAACCGACTCCTAGATATCAGGATTAATTTCCTCGAAGAATTAAAAATCTCATTCCAGATCGAAATCGGGCCAGAAGGGCCTATCAAAGGAGTCTGTACCCTGGGAAGTTGATGAGTTGAATAGGGAGGTTAGAAATAACGTAACCGAGTTCAGAAACGGAAGATTCGGCAACACATTAGAAAATTTAGAAAACTGACGGACAGCTTTGGAAATTAAATCGAAATTTGAAGTCAAGAAAGACTGATTTTCCCCCTATTCATGGAGAGCTCGGTATGTCCTACGACTCCGAATCCAAAGCTCAAGCTTTTGCTGATTCGATGGAAAGACAATTTGAACTCAATGAGCATCCAGACGATGATCCGGATCGTGTTCTTTCGCTAGAAAATCGGGTTCACCGCACTCTAAGAGAACCTGGTCGTGATGTCATTCGTCCAGCTTTGTTGGATGCACTTAACGTGCATATCAAAGGATTTAATCCCAAAAAAGCGCCTGGTTGGGATGGAATTTCTAATTGTATGATTACCAATTTTCCGGATAAGCAGGTGCAGTCATTATTGAATATCATCAACAATTCACTGCGCCTCAAAAGATTTCCCCGAAGGTGGAAGCATGCCATCGTGGTCATGGTCCCGAAAGAAGGTAAGAACCCGACCCTCCCGCAAAATTATCAACCAATCGGTTTGTTATGCTGTTCAGCTAAGTTCGCTGAAAAAATCGTTTTCGAAAGGCTCGACGATGAAGTGGAGGACAGGTTTTGAGGCTGGTGGAAAATACAATATCTTCGCTAAACACCAACAATAGTACTCATATTGTCCTTCTAGACATAAGTAAAGCATTTGACAGAGTATGGCACGAAGGCCTGCACTGCAAATTAATTGATTACCACTTGCCTTTGAGCCTGGTGAAGTGGATAAAGTCGTTTTCCATGGGTAGGACATTTCAGACCAAGGTTGACAATTCCCTCTCGGACCCGAGAGGAATTGGGGCCGGCGTTCCTCAGGGGGCAGTACTTTCTCCTGTATTATACGCACTCTCCACCTCCGATATACCACGAACCGAACACGTGAAAATCTGCCTGTTTGCCGATGATACGGCCCAACTTTCCTCGTCAGCCAACCATTTGATGGGTGTTGTTCATTTGCAGAATGCATTGAACGACCTCCAGCAGTGGTACCTGGAGTGGAAAATAGAGTAAAATCCCGATAAAACACAAGCGATCTCGATGGGTCGCAAGAGAAACAACCCGGAGAGGGAAGTGACTATCTCTGGAAGGGAGATGAAATGGTCGGAACAAGTCAAGTACTCAGGGGTTACTGTGGATTGTCGGCTCACCTGGAAGCCGCATGTGAATATAATAAAAAACAACATTGCTGAGAAAATCGGCGCACCTTACCCTCTCATTAATAGAAGAAGTAAACTCACTTTAAAAAATAAAGTCAAGATCTATAAAATGTTGGTCAGACCTGTCATTTTGTATGCCCAAGCCGCCTGGGGCCAAACCCCTAGGACTAGCATTCGCGTCCTGAGGATGATAACGAATGCTCCGTGGTATGTGCGGAACGATAGTTCACTTGAAGACTTGAACCTGCCTTCCATCAGGAGTATAATCAGTGACCGCAATCGGAAAGTATTCGCTTGCTTAATAACCCACGAGAACCCCGTCGTGAGGGAAGCTACTGATTACAACATAGACGACTCCTCGCGCTTCAAACGTCCCAGACACTCCCTGGAGTGATGGGCTATCTATCAACCCATCCCGGGTAGTGAAAGCTGCATCCTCTATAGAAATTTAATTTTTCAAAATTTAGATTCAAAATTCTTTCTCGGTTATTTTTGAGAACCGCCATCATGCGAACGGCTGGAGACCAGTCTCCAGTCCTTATCCAGTCAAAATTCCAAATCCCTGAATGGCTGTTGCTCACTTGTTTGAAGCTCAAAGGGTAAGAGCCTTAGGGTTACACTCGTGTTTAGTAATAGTGATAGAAGATCCTGAACAATTTGCCTGGTTGGAGACTTGGATAAATATTCACTATAATGCATGGTGACTCCTCTATCGAATTGATATCACAAGCCGTATTTGTTACCAACCTCAATGTAAATTCCTCCCAACCAAGGCATTAAGTTCAAGATCATCCAAATGGGTGACCACATTCTGTCGCACTCCAAAGATGTCAGAATGATATAACTGACCCCACTTTTAAATATATATTTTGTAATTCACAAACATGTTCCTAGAAGTTTGTTGGTGAAAGCATTATTACATCAAATCAAAACTTATGTTTCCTTGGAACGTTGACAAGACTATTTCCAGCTTCCTACTACTTCCAACTAGATGATATCATTATCCGTGTAAATAGATCATAATATGAAGAAAAACTATTCACACTAACGTGAATTCAACATCTATTAGTTGTTGGGTCAGTGCCACAACTTTGAAATGAGAACAGATCAAATTGAGATAGGTTTTTCTAACCTTGACGTGTTGCCACTGTGGTGTCTATCAAATTCAATAACAATTGGATTATCGCCGATATATCCAATTACCGCCACGTATCCAGCATGGTCCGATACCCGTTCGACCAATAACCATAAACAATTCATGTATCATAAAATCCAAATGAACATCAAAACATAATCAGATCGATATAACCGGCAGAACACAAAAGCAACGATATATACATATGTATGCGGTAATCTACCGGAAGAAGCCAGGAGATGATCCTGTTTAGTATCTGACCCAATTTCCGCTCCTGGATAGCCGGAACGTTTCACTCTGTTTTCCACTCTATGCCCACTGGGCAATTCAATCAAATTCCAGAATGAATTATCGAAATTGATAGAGAAAAATACACCCGATACATTCATTGGTTTTGGTGATCTTCGCATTGGATACGTGCGAGTGCTATGCATTATTGATTTGATTATAGGAAATAATCGTTACTATGTGGGTGAATAAAACCAGTAAATCGAGAATATTTCGACAAAGAAAGGAGTCGGATACAGTGACTATTGGCATTGCAGGCCCAGTAATATAGTCCGGCCGTTCGGAATTTGATAAAACTCGGCACAGTAATAGATTATGAGGACCTAATTGGGTTCTTGAAGAGCTACATAAAACTAGTTGAAAGAGATTGCTATTTGTGAATACTATCACATGCTCTTAAGATGTGCTTTAAAGAATCTACAATGTTTTTAAAATTATTTTCTGTTTGTTTTTTCCTATTTCATTGAAATCTGGTTGATGCTTTTTGTGGAATACGATGCAACCCGTTAGGCCCAATATCAATGTATGATATTACAAACTCCAATAATTCAACAGGTTCCTTGTAGCTCTTCATGAATCTAATTGGACATTTCTCTCATTATAATTCACCATTATGTCGAATTTCATTAAATTCTCAACAGTAGGTCCCCGATACAATTAGAATAACTCAATTTCTAGAGAACAAGAGACACGCATGAAGTAGTTCTTTCGTGAGAATATAACTATTACTGTTAATCAACATCAAAGAACCAAAAACTATTTCCAGAGTGATTGAAACATTGTTATTGAAATCGTTGCGGATTTCAATAGAATCGCAGATGAATCACATCAAGCAGTCCAATAGGATGCGATACCTCTTTTTCGGATAACAGGGCTCAAGAATTTCATACTCGAACAGTATATATTGGACACTTCGTACAATGTCTGAATATCGTAATTTTTTTTCATGAATGGATACTGTGCATCAGCTCTTCCGAATGAATAATTGTGTCTCGTATACGTAAAAACAAATCTCACGAACATAAGTGTTGTTGGAATTATAACGTATTTACTACACTACGAATCAATAAGTCTCGATATAAACCTCTGAGGCATACCTTCATCAACGAGAAGAATTGATTATATTCAATTGCCTATGATAACATCTTGCATATCATTCGACAAGTAATTTGCTGTGAGATGAATAACACTGATGTAATTGAATAGGGTTGATAATCAGAAATTGCACAAGTAGGTTGGTTGGTTGGTTGGTTTAAGGCTGACGAGCCAGAGACAGGGTTGGCACTTAGCTTCCCTTGACACTGCGACCAGCTGGGGTCTATTGTATCACTCTGGCGTCAGTGGTTCCTCATTCAAACAGGTTTGTGCCTTCAATTAGGTTTAGAAGCCTGTTGATAAGGTTTTTCGTATTCATGCCCGTTTCCGGGCCGATCCCTCCAAAGATTCTGTGTCGCCCACTACTTAGGGCGTCACAGTCGAAGATTGAAAGACAAGAGTTAGACCCGAGGCCTCCTCTTGTCTCTTGATGACAATCCATTCTTCAGTATCTATCCCCATGTCCTGGGTTTTGATGAGCTGAAGAATCTTTTTGGTTTCCATTTCACCAAATGGCTTTGGAATCCACTCTGTTTCCGGGAGTTTCTCAGTAGGTGTTCGACCATCTGCTGATCCCTCCTCGGTTGGGATTACGGTTTGTGATTGTGATTACGAGTGTGATTCAACTGGAATCTCCTCGACTTCCATACCCGCTATCGGTGTTGGGTCTTCTTCAACTGGAAGTTCCCCAGGGTTGTTTGTGTAGGGGAAATGGTCGTCCACACCTGCGGTGCCCCCTGCGCAGGTGTAAGGCAGATTACTCTGGGAGGTCGCCATGTATCCCAGAGGCTCCGTTTTTTTTATACCTGACTGGCTCAGGTATCATCCATCCTTCGGCACGGGTCGCTTGACGCCTTGGATTAAGCCATGTTGTGGTGGCATTTGGTTTGAGATTGACTTAGAGATCCGCAGGTTTTGACCATTTCTGGTCATTCCCACTGGATTTTCCTTGTCAACCCCGTTATCCAGCGATACCACTTGGAGGTAGCCACCTAAGTTTCCGCAACCCATCTTCATCTCTCGTAGGAGGTGAACATGTGTTGACGCAAACTACTCGCCAAAACAAGTAACTCCTTCACAACACTAACTCACTTCACACTTATATGCACATTTCGATAACAAAGTTATCATCATCAGTAGGTAAACTAGGCGTGTGTTGACGTACTTCGGAAACCCCCACTCCATCCGAGCACCATCAGAGGACGCCCGACATCCAGAGAAGCATCTACCTTTCGGTTCCATCTTCTCCAGGAGCGCAGTGGGACGCCAAAGAATCCGGATACGCCGGATCAACGCGCCAAGTAATCCTAGCTACCGTTATAACTCAGCCACGGTTGGGTCACTTGCTCACACAATGACAAGCTACTGGCTCTGAGTTGTCAGTACCCGAGCGTATTGATGCGCCGCTCCCCGCCGAGTCAGACAGGGATAACAATCATCTGAGCCCACAGGTGAAGGACTCCCCCGACTACACCGACTTACGGTATATTTTTTCAATTGAAACTACCCAGCTACCACCCCCTCAGAGGCCGACTCCTGTCGATGAGGCACCGCCAGCGGCGGGCTTCCTCATACCCTGGGTCGATAAAACTGCCCTCGCATACGGGGGCCAACCCGCATAACAAAGCCACAGTTTATAGCTATAGAAGCAGTTAGCTCACTTGGCGTCGGCACTTTGATCTTTATGTTCCCGTTTGTACACTGTGCAACTCTGATTTCCATCCCTCGCGCATACCACGTGTTACTGTGTTACATTTTTCGTATACTTCGAAGAGCGGTAATCGCGTACAGTCTTCTGCGCATCCTGAATTCTTTCCCTGGAGTGGATGTTACCTTGGAACATGCATTTGGGCCAAGTGAGCTAACTGCTTCTTCAGCTATAAACTGTGACAAAGCCATTCTCATCGGTGTCTGATGGGTCACCGCCGCATCAGGCTTTCACCTCCCACTACTCCTGTTACGTTTGACGTGTAACCGTTCGCCTGGGGGTTTGCAATGACTACTAAGCAAGCTACCATATTACCGAGAGGAGAACTGGACTTTACCCAGTGGTGTCTGGGATCGTCGAAGGCACTCCCTCCCGATTAGGTAAACTATACTAAATAAATTGTTACGTGTTATTGCACTCTATACCTGGTATTTCTGATTGGGTAACTTAATGCTAATTACTGTTTCTCAAATCGCCAATGGGATCTTGATGGTTTGATGGGTATTGAAGTGAACAAGCTGGAATACATCGGCCCATCATCTTTTATTTTGCTTTTCGTGGATAACTATAATTCCCATGCAATCTAATGTCGTTGACCGGTTTGATCACCTTCAAATTATGACCCGATTCGATAATATGGTCCGCTACAATTGACTTATTCTCCCTCTGTTCTTTGGAACTTTTTGAAATTGAACGTCATGTCTCACCGTGATAGACTTTGTCATAATTTTGACAGCTGATTTCATGAATTCCTGACCTTTCCGGCATGTCAGATTTACATCTCGGATTATAGTGTTGAGACCTTTCGTGACTTTTGGATTGAAAGGGAGTCTTTTACTTCCCGTCGTTTCTCTCAGAGTAGTGGTTTCATTCACTAAACATGTGAAATGCTCCCTAATTATTAATAATGTATACTGTATATCCATTGATCATTGCTATTTCCTGAATCTTTTGAATTTCATTCTGAAAACGGTCAGCATTAAATGAATGGTTAACAACTCTGTGTATTGGAGAATCTAAACTAGTCATTGTGTGTTAATTGAGGTGTTTTGAATCGGCTGGGATGAACCTGCTTGTATTAGTGGGCTTTCTGTAGATGTCTAATTCCAAACGCTCTCCATTAGCAGAATGTCAAGGAAAGGTTATAGAAGGAAGGCATCGCCATGAGCAATTGTCTATCACCATCAATAGCAAACCTTTTTATGAGTAAATTTGGAACGAAAGTGGAACGTCAAAACAATATTTTCCTAAAATTTGGCTCTGGTATGCGGATGATGTGTTTTAAATTTTCGGCACGAAGAGACAAAACATAGGCTTCTTCCTAATCTCCATGAACTGTGTGTTAGAACAAATTTACTTTAAGGTAAATATGGATGTTGATGGACGATGTTCTCAGATTGAGAGCGTTCGAAAATAGACATCTACAGAAAGCCCACTAACACAAACTGGTTCATCCCAGCCGGTTCAATACAAAATGGCTGGTTCTAATTTTCTAATACACAGAGCCGTAAACTGTCCATTGATTGCTGACCGTTTTCAAAATGAAATCGAAAAGATCAAGGGAATAGCGATAATCAATGGATCAGACATTATTGATCATCTCTTGAGGAAGAAGCATCTCACACGTTCAATGAATGCAACGACTCTAAGAAAAACGACGAAAAGCAAAAGATTCATGAGAATTCCTTTCAATCCAGAATTCACAAGAGGTATCAAAACTATTATCCATCTCTCAAAGAAGCTCATAGTAATAGGAATAACTTGCGAATGTTATAAGAAAACACAACAATTAGCTGTCTAAATTGTGACAAAGTCTATTCCGGTTAGACAGAATGTTCAATTTCTAAAAGGTTCCAAGAACATATGGCCCATGCTACTTACCGGAGAGAGAATAAGTCAATTGTAGCGGACCATATGATCGAATCGTGTCACATAATTAATATTAATAATTTTAAAATGATGAAACCGGTCAACGACATTAGAAAAAACTTTTCAACAAAAAATTAAACCGACGAAATACGGAACTGAAAAGTAAAAAATGAAATGAACCTTCTTAGTCTTGATAACTGAGCTCCTAAACTGATGTAAGTAACTAATTTTCAGTCGGCGCCAAACAAACAAGAAAATGAATTAGATAAGGTGTAAAATGATGGCATCGAGTTGCGCGGTGACATTCTGATGATATTTTTGAGGTAATTTAATTATCTTCGTTGATTTTTCGTTTGGCGCCGACTCAAAATTAGTCACTTACATTACTTTAGGAGCTTAGTTATTGAGACTAGGATGGTTTATTTTGTTTTTTACTTTTCAGTTCCGTATTTCGTCGGTTTAATTTTTTGTTCAAAAGTTCTTATTTTCCAATTTTTTGTGGCTGAAATGTACTATTCACTACCAACTTGTTTTTTGATTTCTTCCATAATACTTACTTTCCCAACTTACTTCAACTATTACCAGTTAGATAATATGATTATCTACTTTCACTATTTGTTGTAAAATTTATTATTTTTGTTGTTCTGGTTAGTTTATTTCATTATTTTGTATATCATTCCATCCTCTCATAGAATATAATGGTTGT
Source organism: Gonioctena quinquepunctata (assembly GCA_018342105.1). Taxonomy (NCBI): domain Eukaryota; kingdom Metazoa; phylum Arthropoda; class Insecta; order Coleoptera; family Chrysomelidae; genus Gonioctena; species Gonioctena quinquepunctata. The sequence goes on from JAFIRS010000089.1 coordinate 87,282, forward strand.
GACGGATGTAGGAGACCAAAAATAATGACATTAGCGATATGTCATTGTCAACTACATATGTGTGCCAATGTTCACGAGTGAAAAATCAAATATTCCCTATTTTTCTACTCGTGAGGGTAAATAAATCCATTCAAAATCCGAATATGATCAACTATAAGGCATACCCTATCAAAAAAAAAAGAATCATTCAAATCGAAGAACCCAGTGCAAAGTTATGCCTGATAGAATCCTTCAACAGACCAGAATTCCGAGGGTGATCAATAGCCTCCATTCTGCTATCCTTAGGGGTGGATTTCATCTCTTGAATTCCAATGGGACCAATTCCGAAGTACACCCGATCCACTAAAAAAAAAAATTGTCGGAATAGGAAGTCTCAGTGAGAAGTTATGCGTGATCATACATGAAAAAAATATACGCGTCGACTAGAGAACCTCCTGCCTTTTGGTTTCGTCGGTTAAAAATTAGATTACATGGAGAATGTGGTTATTCATGAAAACCATCATACAAATTCCGAACACATTATCGACTCGTTGAAATAGGAATCTCTTGATGGAAAAACGAATACAGTAGGCCGTTGTTTGTTGTATGTAACTGGCCCGAGACAGATTTCCAAGAGTATGGCGTAACTGGCTAGTTGTGCCGGTCATTCCAACAGAAAAATCTATAATTTTCCAAGAATTGACGAGCAGTCGACCAGAATCATTCGATGCTAAGGCCATTGTGACCAATAATTTCAAATGGAACTCTACGGCAAGTGACACCTCTTTTAAAAGGTATCATAAAAACCTATTCAATGATACTAATTTTGTCTGGCTTTATAGCAGTTTTGGCAACTCGCTTTCGAAAAACGCAAAGCTGTGATGAATTAAATCAGTTAATACAAAAATTCCAAATTCAAGCTCTGCCTCTGGATAGTTGTCAAATAAGCTAACGTTTCTGTTAGTCTCCCTTATTCGACGTTTTTGTAATTGTCCAAGTTTATGTACATTTAATAATTTATGTATTGTTGAATGAACCTTCATCTGTTTTGGCAGCTTCTGGTACCTATATATATTTTTGTACATTTCAATAATTTGTTAAACTGTTGTGAGCCGAACGTTCAAGTGCTTCAAGAAGCGGAATGGTACATGCTTTAGGTGATAAAGTAGCAGCGATCCTAATTCTTGGTGCAACTGGACAAAATATTCATGCAGCCGAACGCATTTTTAATGAGAGGTTTCATGATGGCCCCGTTCCGAGGACTTATTTAAGGGAGCACCTTCGTAAGTTTGAAACAATGGGTAGTATCAATGATGCGGAACGATCTGGCAGACCACAAATTTCTGATGAGGAAAAAATTGATATATTGGCAGAAGTAATAGTTAATCCTACTTCTTCAACAACTCACGTTGCATCTACCTGTGGAGTCAGTCGAAGTACAGTACCCAGGGTGTTGAAAAAACATTTCATCCATACAAATAAAAAATGGTTCATCAACTCTCAGACGACGACCCAGACCGAAGACTAGAATTTTGTGAAAATATGGAAACTAAAATTAACCAACAGACAGACTATGTCAAAACAATTTGTTTTAGTGACGAAAGTACGTTCCATCTAAATGGAAATGTAAATACACAGAATGTGAGGTATTGGAGTGACGCAAATCCTTACCTGTTTCGTGAAACACATAACCAATTTCCCCAGAAGGTGAATGTTTGGGCAGGTATCCTGGGAAACCACATCGTTGGTCTTTTTTTTTATACTAATTGAACTGGTGAGGTTTATTTGGAGCCGTTGCAGAACGCAATAGAACCGTTAATCCTTTAAATTTTGAAAGATAATCCAGATGAATTCGGCAATTTGGAAATAACATTCCAACAGGATAGTGCTCCTCCACACTATAACGATTCAGTAAGACGGTATTTGGATGAGGAGTATCGTGGTAGATGGATTGGACGACGAGATTCAACGGAATGGCCAGCTCGATCACCGGACCTCACACCTTTGGATTCTTTTCAGTGGGGGTACCTTGAATCGAAGGTTTACGCCACTGAACCTGACAATATTGACGTTTTCAAACAACATATTGTTGCAGAATGTGAGGCTGTTTCCGCAGACACATTTGCAAAAGTGCGAGCAGAGTTTAAAAACAGAATATTTCACTGTCAGGAAGTAAATGGAGATCACTTCAGAGAATTTCTTTGAGTAGATAATGATTCTTGAATCTCTAATTAATATCATAATGAATGGAATTTAAATTTTAATGTTTACCAATGAGCAATTGAAACTGCCATAAACATAAACAAAATTAGTATCATTGAAGAGGTTTTTTCGATAACTTTTGAAAGAGGTGTCGCTTGCCGTAGGGTTCCATTCAAAATCATTGGTCACAATGGCCTTCGTCATCTATCATCACTAGTAGGGAAGTTTACAACCTTTAATATTCAGTTTCCAAATTTCACTTGTTTATGTATGATCGTTCCAAAAATAAAAGGGGGGAGCGGACTGTATTCATACTACCAGCCATTAAGGCTGTATTTCCATATGATTTTTACACAAATGAAATCACTTGATCTTATTCATTCCCATTCTTCTCGGCTTCGGGTTGATGAAGTCCATACTCTGCCTTATGCAGAAAGGGAAGTAGAATGAATAAGTATTTCCATATATTATATCCACAAGTTTGTCCTAGTCAACATATCGAGTCATAAGATTGAAATGTAAGTATGCCGGAATATATCATTTATACATTCCAACATAGTATTGAAATCAATATCAATAATTGATGATACAAGTTGTAGGCTGACTTGTCACCCCGTGGGTGTACAATGCCATTATATAACAAATCACAATGATGAAAAATGAAGATAAAATGAAAAGCTATAGTTTTTTGTTGACTTCGAACAAATTTGGAGAACCATGGTCCACCCAACCTGCTTGGAGCCGTAAGAAAACAATGACTTCTGAACTGTTTGAGAAATGTGGGAAGAAAGTCTGATAAACGTTAATAACAATTGCTGGAAGCTACCAGCGATACGTATTTGAACTGCCTCTGCCATATTATACTCATGAAAACAATTCAACTTTGTTATATGCAAACTGTTAGATGCAGTCAGCATACTTTGGACACTCAACAAATCGCAATTAAAAAAAATTTGTTTTAATAACACTTAATCTCGAACGTGAGGTAAACACGGTCATGTTGACAATTGGGTGTGTCTACCTGTAATCAAACTCTTTCATATGAATCTTGAAATGAAGGAGAATACTGTCAGTTTGGATAATGGCACTATGAAAGTGAAGGTTATCGAACTGGTAGTAATCCAACAGTAAGCAAACAACGAAGTTTTGGTGGGTAATTTTTTTTTCTAGCAGGCACTAATCGTGCATATTCAGTGAGAAAACTTTGAATTTTTCGATGGACTATCAACTATAAGCGGTAATGCGGAAAACTAGTTCACACCCTGTAAGTATTATCAGGCCTGGAGCTGCTTGGTATCAGAGAAACCATATTAGATTTACTGAAAGATTATCTGACAAACAGAATGCAGGTTGTTGGAATGAAAAATACACCCAGTGATCCTTCACCTATGAATATGGGCGTACCACAGGGAACCTTGCTGGGGCCGGTTTTAATTTTGCTGTTCATTGATAATATGTTATCTCTGAAGAGAATACCTGGACCGAAACATATGACAACACAGAAATTGAAATGCAGAAAATATATAACTGACTACGTGGGGCCTGCTGAGTGTTAATATTGAAAAAACAAATTTATTAGCTCCTCATTCACGGCCAAAGATCAACCATCCAAGGATAACCTACTGCTTCATAAATACGATTGTCAAAACTTTCTTAATTGCCCTGTCTAGCAATCCAGAAAACTCACTCGACACAATATTCAGGTGTGATAGTCGATCAACATTTGCGCTGGGACGAACACATATGCTATAGAGTAAGGAGATTGAAAAAACTTATATACAAATTTAATCTGCTTAGAAATTCATTAAACAAAAAAAACTTATTGATGGTATATAATTCAGTAGCGGAATCTATATTGCGTTGCTGTTTAGTTATACAAGGTGGTACCTTTAGAACTTCCCTGCCCAATCTGGAAATATTACAAAATACTTTGTAAAAAGTCATGTTGAAAAAAATTTACGTTCGGCCACTAATGAGTTATACGGAAGATCAGAATTCCTCATACTGGGAACACTAGGAACATTGTTCATTTATCAATCCATTTTATGGGATTCAAATGGCCCGCATAACTATGTTTCACATCTGCATAATACTCGCAGAATGGCAAGTCAAGCGCTCAATGTTCCTCCTTGTAGGCTTACACATACCCAGAAATTAGTAACATACCACGAACCCAAATAATATAACCGGCATCCTCCTTACATAAAACACTTAACTGGTGAGAATTCGCAAAAAAAGATATAGGAAAATTTATTTTTTCACACCAGGAACTATTGCTCAAAATAATCGATAATCATGGAAACTGAAAATGTCATCAAAATGCCGATGGATTTTGCCTCTCCTCAATGATTCACTTTATTAATCAACTCTGAACAGACAAACGAATGTTCAATTTGCAATGTTGAGAACTCTCTATGCGAAGTATTTTTTTTCTTCTCTCTATCTTAACTACTGGAAATCACTTGATTATTTGTGGGAGATAGATCCACAACTTGAGCCCAGCTTAGAGAACTACTCCTGCTTTTAATTTTAATTTCAATTCAAGTTGAATACCTTACGATAGGTACATATTTTGAGTTAGGTACTCTATGGAACTAAATTGAGAGATTATCACTATGTTATATCACTTGTGAATCATTTTGTAAATTATTTTGTAACTGAAGTACTACTATGTAAAAATTTTAACTGATTTTTTCATGTAAATTACCATGAAACTATGTAACTGAAAAAGTTCCATTTTTCATGTTTATTATTGAGCATCGAAGTCGAAGGTCAAACATGGGAATGAATATAGGCCAACTATAATGGCATCAATAATATCTATCAATGAATTCAAGAACATCTTATCGAATTGCAGAATCTCCAAATAGAGAATATGAAACAGAGACGTTCACTATTTCCACAGTGTTTGTTTTTTTTGACTTTGATTGAACTAATTGAAACACTATTCCTATAGGCATAATCGCGAAACAATACCGAGAAGAACTTCAACAAATCCTTTCCGCCTTTGTGGAAACCAATTTGATTGAAATAACTCAGAGTGAGCATTTAAGTATAATTGATGATATTATTAATGATTAAAGCAATAATTTCACTCTATTACAATATTCAAACACAATATTATAAATAACAAGTAGCTTCGGATGTTAAATGGGCTATGTAATGTACCTTCGTATAATCGAAAAGAATTATCAATTTCGATTAAATGTTGATTGAATTCTTTCAGATAGAATTTCTTTCTTCAACCGTTTTCAGATGTCAACAACACTTCTATTCGTTACCTCCCTTTGGTATCAGTTGTTTTAAATATCCAGCTTAATTTAATTAAATTTTTTTTATTTCCTAATGCAATGAACAATTTTCAATCTGATACTCAGTTTTTCTGGAAATTCGAACCGCAACTTCAAAATTGAACCACAAGTATATTATTATCAGTACATACAAGTTCTATTATATTCTTACTCAACTATGGTTTGTGGTTCTAACAAAGTCTTTCAAATAATCGAATATTCCTCTTTCAATTGAATTACCTGAATTAAATTTGATGAAATATTTCCTATTTGCGTTGTTGATATTCATCTCTTGATTCTGTTTTCCTCACCAAGAGAACCTTCATGGTTGCAAACACAACAATTCAATAATATTAGTGAGATAAGGAATCCACCTATTTGACAAGGACTAACAATATTTGTAAGTATGATGATGACAAATTGAATATCATGAAGACAGAAGCAACCATTAATCAGTATGATGAATTCGAACCTATGAATGCCTTGCGAGCCTCACCAAATTAGTGTTAATAATTATGTACCCAAATAACATTATTATAAATACTTATCTTCATATCATAGCCTCAAGTAAATAAGTGAAAGTGTTAATACGAATGAAATACAAATATATTGATGAAAATACGCTGAATACAAGGTCTCAAATTATTCACATTGAATATTTCTCTTATTTCTTTGGTAGTGGCATCCTCTCATAGAAATGCATCATGTCCTACCTTCTCTTACGATCTGTAAGGACCTGTTTAAAAAAACCATTTTTTTATCTCTTTATCACTTGCAGAAGAGTAATTGTCAGCTTTCAACCACACATAATCACTTACACTATACTTCAATGGTTTTATTTTTTTATCATACATTTTTTACGTTTTTGGGCACTATAAGAAATCAGTTTGATTTTTGTTTTGTTTATGTCAATGTCAGGTAATTTCAATTTATTTTCCAAATCCTATTCAGGATCATAAGCTAATTGTATTGTAACTGGAGAAACTCTTGTTGATTCATGTACTGCACAATTGATTAGAAATTCAATTTCTTTCACAGATAATGTCCAAGCACTATGTTTCGGATGACAATATATCCCAAGTAATCTGGTGAGTTCACGCATAACTCTTTCACAAGGGGTTTCCTTGTGGATACCTCACTGAACAATGCATCTTCATATCATTTTCTATGAGAAAGTGTTTATACAAAGCACTCGTAAAGTGAGAACCATTATCAGGTAAAAATCGTTTGGGTTTCAGAATTTTAATAAAGTAATAATTTTTCAGTTTTTGAATGATGTTTCGGTTTTCTCAAAGTATAAAATATAACAAATTTAGATGAAAAATTCAATACAACTAAAATATATCGAACTCCACCTTTGGATGGAGGAAGTGGTCCAAATATGTCGATAGCAATCATGTCATCTTTATTGGAATTATTGCTTTTATCAGACCTGTAGTTTCATAACAGAAAATGTGCGAATGTTTTGACAAATTTTGCATTTAGATACTACTTTTCTGATATCATTATACATGTTATTTTTTTATCATTGCAGTACATTTCCATGCTCCAAAATACCCATAAGATTCATGATAATTAGTCGAGTTCTTGAATAATATTATTCGGTACGAATGGCTTCCAGTCGTTATCCCCTTTCATCCTGTAGTACAGAGTGTTATTGAAATAAATTAAATCATACTTTTTTGATAAAAAAATTCCATTATTTTCCAAATGAATTGATAATTTTGAATTCTTTCATATTTTTTTTCTAACGTATCAAATTGTTTCAATTTATTCATGAATGATTTTTCTAATCCAATTTTTGTATCCCAATTATTACCTCTTTAGGATGGTTCTTTGCCCCACCAGACACAGCATACCGCGATAATGCATCCGCAACCAAATTATAAATACCTCTGCAAAATATGATTTCTATATTAAATTGTTTTATCAACAAAACCCACCCCGCTAATCTAGGTTTCAATTATTTACAACTCATAAAAAATGAGAGCGCCCTATGATCACTATACACAACGATCCTTGTTCCCAATAGAATTTTTCTCCAGCGTTTCAATGCAAATACAAGTCTCAATGATTCAAGTTTCGTAGTTGTGAAATTTATTTCAGACTGAGATAAAGTTCTACTTGCGAAAACAATATTTTTTTCAATGCCATTTTCAGCTATCTGATATAAACGCGAACCAATGGCATAAGATGATGCATCTGTCTCTAATAAAAATTCTTTCGATATATCTGGATGATATAGCATAGTTTTCCGAACTAATTCCTTTTCAATGGCATCGAACGCTTCCTGCTAATTTTTTTTCCATTTTCTTTTGACATCTTTCTTTGGAAGGTTTGTTAGTGGTACAATTATTTTCTAAAATTTCGAACAAAATTTTCGGTGATAATAACAAAAAACTAGAAATCCTCCTGATTGACAAATTTTCCTGGGCCTGAGATATTTTTCTGAAATTTCAGCTCAACTAGGATCTACTTTGTACCAAAAACTTAATTTCACTTCGAAAGAAATTTAATTTCCTGAAAATTAGAGTCATTCCAGCATTTTTCAATTTTTAAAACGAATCTGAGGTGATCACAATGTTCCTTTTCAGTTTCTGATGGAATCAGAATGTCCTCGACAAATGGTGTGATAAAATTATATTGTTGTCCAAAGGTTCTATCCAAACACTTTAGCAACCACGCTACAGCTGTATTTAACCTAAATGGAATAATATTGAATAGGAAAACTTTATTGTTATACATAAATCCAGTATATTTTCTATTTTCTTGTGATAATGGCATTTTCCAAAAACTAGTACATCCAGTGTACTTAAGTATTAATTCCTCATATCTATATAATAAGTCATCCGGTGGAAGTGGGATCCATACTGCATGATCACTCTTTTATTTAATTCTTTTGTGTCCAGGCATATTCTTACAGATCCATATCTTTTTACAACAGCTACCAAACCATTCATGTAATTCATGTCTGATCTCTCAATTATTACATCTGTTATCATTTTTTTAGTTTTCATTTCAATCTCATAAACAGATATGTTTGATCCTCCAGGTTTCTCCAAAAAAATTGTATTTTTCAATTGGATTCCTGATGATATGAAGTATAGGGGAACTGTTCTCGGAGAATTGTTTATTGAATCCCATTACACAGAAAAAACTCGAGAATATAACAAACGGGAGAATATAATCAACATACTGTGAACGAAAATCAATATTGTCGGGTAATCCACACTTTCCCTCCCCTGATATCCCATATACATATCACCTTGCGGCTGACTACTGAAACGTTGAATTCACCGGAGGGATGAAACAAATAAGAGGGGTCTAGAGACCGTGCAATCTTAGGAGGCGCGGCATTTATCTCCTATATAGAGACCCTGGATGAGATCCTCCGAGACCGCGTCCAATGTTCTCTTCACACCTCACTTATTCCTAATTATGTAGGTTTATACATCGAAGCGCTTTGATAGCCTCACACGCCCCATTCTATGCTCCAGCAATTCTGGAATATAGTCGGTATTCTTTTGATAGGAGTAATTTGCTTCACAGTTACGATGGCGTACTGTAATATCGTTCCCGTAGGGTGCTTTGAGTGATCAACAAATGTCTTTGTGCTGCTGGAAAATCATCATTGCCCGATCAATTCCACCACGTTGGTGGTACTAATATAGTGATAAACGTTCACCATGAAAGGAAAGCAAACGTTTTCGGTGTATACATATAGATCCAATCAAATATATCAGATATTGAGGTAACGGGGTTATCGGGAGGAAATAGTTGGCCAGTTTTTATAAAATAATGTATTCTCGTAGAAAAATAGTTGTTTCAACCATTATAAAATTTAGAGTTATCAACTGAAATGTATTCATTCTTTGAAAGGAGGTGATGAAACTAAAAAATATACAACTGCTATTTGGGCCAGGTTAATTTTTTAGGCGATTGTGATTTTTCAACACAACAAACATTATGGAAAAATCATTCCAAGCAGAGGGTTAGAATGGCTTCAAAAAGTCTGAATTTACCAAATACTCTACTTTCAACTACTAACTAACTCCAAAGATATAATTCCTGTTATAAAAACCGTAATTGAGACCACCGAACATTTGTCTAATTGAACTAGATGTCTACAACGAAAGTCAAGTCCAGAAATTAAATCCTCAAAATACCTTGGTCTATTATCAGATATCAAAGCCCGAATCGATTTGAATGAGGATGACATGATACATTCACTTTCCTCAAGTAATTTATTGTGGAGCTAAATTTCAGAAATCTATCAAATGCCAAGTAGAAATGGAACAGAATAAACCATACAGGTATGCCACCAACTACTATCGATGAGGGTGCCAGAAGGAGAATATAATCCAAACCTACACTTCCTGAAGTCCAAAGATCAGAGCCATCATGTTTCCACTTATGTGGTAAATAGGAATATTCTACTATGGGCTCTACGTCTCTCTATCACGGCAGCTATTTCAAAACACTCATCATCCATTATTATGAATGAAAATATGAAATCAAATAAGTGTTAACCATCGACGGAGGCAAAACAAAACAGGATTATATTAGGTTATGCTGGTAATGAATGGATTGACAGAATGTACAGAATGAATGCATAGATAAGCTGCGTTCAGCAAGCTCCGTCTCTCGCCAGCAGTGACCTATTGCCGTGACGTTTTCAATGATGCGAAAAAATGAAATTTAATGATGTTGCTCCAGCTGAAGTAACTAGGTGAAAAAAAATGTATCGAATATGTGGTGAAGGGGTTACTTGTGCAATTTTTCATTTTTCATTGTGTGACACCTTGTGCAATTTTTTATTGTGTGACTAGCCTGTTTTCAAGTTGAATTAGTCCTCTCATTTGGTGATAATCACAAAACAGGTTGAGTGGTTTCCCGTTAATTTGATGAAAGGTATCCCGAAAGCGAATTTTACATGCAACGATTACCAAATTGGTACATAAATTTATATCGACTGGTAGTGTTGAGAAGCAATTCAGTCAATAGAACATCCACGCCCGGTAACTGATGACGAAGAGGTCACAATTAGTTTCATACATGTAATTGGAAATCCAAAAAGTGCAATAAAACGAAAACAATGAAAGTTTGAAGTGTTGAAATGTTCGAAAATTTTAAAAGTAATAATTGCGGCGTCCGGATGCGTCGAATTGAAGTTTTTAAACAAATCACAATATCTAGATTCATTGAGAGGTAGTCACAATTGGCAGAAACAATTAATTGGATATTTCCGAACACCGCAATCTGCAAAGTTAGCATTCTAATAGTGCTTTCAGACTATGCGGAATGCGGAAATGTCAAACTACAATTTTTGGACCAATCACTACACACCATCTAATATTGAAAATGTCATGATTGGCTATTTCTCTCCCGATAAATATTCCTTCCTTCAACAAGATAACATTATCATGAATAATTTTATGGCAAAATGTGCACTGAATACAATTATCGCGTACTATTTTCAACATCACTGAAATTTGATGTTCAATTCCAGAATAAACACTTCAATTTCAGAATGAACACTTATCATAGCGTTTTATTGTATATGTCGTTTCCTTTTAGTGACTAGGTATGGGCTTGAGAAAGATACTTGATTTATCCATCAACAAGAAGTAGAAAATAATGTTTATTTTCTCTCCATATTAGGAATTAAAATGACTATTTCACGCACCTTGGAATTTTCACAAAATCTGACCAATCAAAAACCAAAGACAGCTTGTATTATTGCGAAAACACCAGCTGTCTTTCAATTCTGATTGGTCTATCAGCATCGTGTTTTCAACGACGTAACCATGGATACGGATAGCAATGCAAAGTTTGACAGTTTGACCAAAAATAATTGAAGCTGCATATGTCAAAATGAGTCGCTTCGGTGCTACTTCAAACGGAGTAGTAAACCAAAATATTGAAGAAAATATACTACGCAGTAACACAAAAAGATCAAAATCTTATATATGGAGACAATGTATGACGTTCTATGTGGAACGCAACTACAAATTAGATGCAGAAAATAGCAACGAAAGATTAGCATTCATTCTAAAAGACTGGGCATTCAATATGCGGAAAATTGATGGTAGTGATTACAAGGAGAGTATTATCAAAACCATATGGAACACTACTGCAAAATTAGTACAAGAAACATATTTTTGTGAGTATCAGAGACATATTGATCCCTCAAAGATATCAAGGAGGCGGGGGCGGCTCGATATAGTATGAGAAAATTGTTACAAGCTGTACCCGAAAAAAAGAAAATGAGTTCTGTCGCTATGACTTCAAACGAATATAGAAATATGTGCTTACAATGGGATGAATACACGCCAGAGGGACTCCAAAAGAAGTTTTTTCACATAGCTGCAGTAGAACTAGCTTGGAGAGGTAACGAAGCAACTTTTTCCATGTTACATTTTTTTAAGGAAGAGACTGACAACAAAGGCTGTTTAACAAACAGAATTGCATATAACCCGATATTCTCCAAAACCCGCCAAGGTGGTGATAAAAACTGTGCAGATACTAAATGGCTTACTCAAAATTTGAAAAATCCTGAAATGTGTCCTGGGAGATTATACCGGAAACTTATATCGAAAAGGGGAATTATTACCAATGACAGACTTTTTCTGACAGTGAAATAACTATAATAATAATAATTGGTACAAGAATTGCCCTATTGGTATCAATACAATATCAAAATGGACAAAACTCTCTGCAGAGAAGATAGGTTTAGACACTAAAAAACTAAAAATAACAAACCACTCTAATCGTGCCACTGCAGTTAGTCAGTTACTACAATCCGGCGTTAGTGAACACAAGCTATGAAAATTACTGGACATGGAAGTTCGAACTCGATGAAACCGTATTTACATCTAAGTGCTGAACATCATCAGAATATAGTGAATACTTTTACTCCTAGTACATTAAGTGATAATACCAACAATACATTGTATCCACCTAATAACGGTCATACTATTCAAATTTTTTACAATTGCACCATTTATAATAATTATAGTCGAGAATAATGTATTATGTTCGTGTTCATAAAAAATTATTTATTGTTATGGGTAACAAATAATAATTAAAACAAATTGTTTAGATAAAATAAATATTTCATGATTATATTACTATTACATTTCTTCCTCTCATTCTGCCGAATTTAAATTTTTTGACCTTTCACTTTGTTCGTGAAATAGTCTAATAAAATACCACTCGTGATTGAATTGATCTCATAAGTCTGTCTTCTATTTCTAAACTCAACTGAGTTGCTTGAAGAAAACACCACTCGTCCTGCGGACTCGTGGTGTTTTCAAGCAACTCAGTTTCGTTTTGAAATAAATCGACAGACTTAATGCGAAAATTCAGTCACTAGTGGTATTACTACTGATAATTCTAGTGTTTCTGTTCAGAATATCGAGTATACATTTATTGTCTACGATTTCAATCCAACCAAACAGAATGAACATATTACATGAAAAAACATTCCATAACAAATTTGTATTTCATCACGTGACGACAATGTGAAAGGGTCTGAAATCCCAACATGAGGAAAATGGTTACTTTCGACTTTGAACAAAGCCTGTGTATTCTCAAAGTTGAAATTTTGGGAAAATGCGACTTGAAGAGCCCATATGGGATATACGCCATATTCTTCGTCGTGAAGCATGTCCGCCATTGCAAAAATGATTAATTTTTTTTTTAATGTTTGAAAAAGTACAATAGGTTGTACTTTCTCAAGACACACATGTTTCAGAATTTATATTTTTAATATTTTAATTAGTAACGTTTCAATGAATTTCAATGTGTATAATTAGTTGACGATTTAAAACATGTGTTGCCAACTTCAAATTCTTAACTTATATTTCACCTTACTTTACATGAAGAAAATTCATGAACAACATAGAAACTAATCTCAACGAAGATTATCCCTGAAGATGGAAATAAAACATTCCGAAAGCTTGGACAAACTTTAGAGAGTACACTTTTTCTTTTGCTGCATACCCCAATAATCAATTTGTTATATATATATATATATATATATATATATATATATATATATATGGGGTTTCGGTTCTTTTTGTGGACGACAAGTCTTCTTTTAGGAAATAAACATTTATTTCGTCGACGTTTCGACCGTGTCCACGGTCTTCTTCAGGAACTGACAATAATTAGCTGGACCAATATTTCGAAAAAAGGAAAGTGTAAAGGCAGCAGATGATTTATTTTCCATAATTATACAATTTTTTTCCTCCTCTTCATTGTGTATAAATAACCGGGAGACTTTGTTGTTGTTCTTTTTATTAAAATCAAACGTGAGCAATCTGATAAGGAGGCTGGTTGATATATCCATATCATATCCATAAATATATATAAGTGAAATATTTTCTCGACTGTACTTATATTATTTCGTAGAATTAGCGGGTATTCAGTCCTCACTATTAAACTCCATTTCTAAAAAAATTTTTTTGTCCAATTTTGTTCTTGATATATAATTTCTGTATCATGATAATTCATTATGTGATCTTGGTTCACTACATGATCAGAGAGTGCACAAGAACATTTTTGGAGTCTACAGTCACTTTTATGACCAGCTATTCAAGATTCCAAAATTTGACTCGTTTGTCCAATGTAATTTTTGTCACGAGAACCATAAGGTATACTATAGATTGAATTGCTTTTCATCGGTGCACATTCTCCGTCTTACAATTTTGTATATATTTTATTCATTGGAAAAATATTTCTTCGTGATATTGTAGTATTGAGTTCACTTTTGAATACGTTAATAATTCCTGGAGTCAAATTTTGAATGTATGGTATTGATCCGAAAGTAATTATGTTACTGGAATTTGGTACATAAGTATCTGTATTCACAGTTTCATTAGAAATTGTGTTGAATAATAATTTATGGAGTAGGCTATGAGGATGAAAATTGTCTCTTGATATTTCGTATAGTTTTTTCTTATTTTTATCTATGAGAGATGGGTGTACTATTTTATGTATTCTACTCCTCATTCACAAAATGAAATTGACTTCTGTTTCATATGGAGGGTGAGAGGAATAATTGATATATTTTCTGGAATTGGTAGATTTGATATGCCAATCTGAAATAATGGTACTGTTTTCGGTTCTTATCGAAACACTGTCTGAAAACGGTTTCATATAATCTGTTTTTCTTTCTCTTGTCAACTGAATGTTTGGATTGAAACTATTGAATACGTTACCTGCTTCTTCAATTTTATCTGAACTGAACAAATTATATCATCCACATATTTTTTGATGAAAGGCATTTCAAAAGGGAGTTTGGGAATGCAGAATTCTAGAAGAGCAGAAACTGGTGAAACTGTATAACCCATTGGGGTACCTAAAATTTGTTTGTTACATGTATTTTGGAATACACAGTAAGTTAAATCGAAAATTGAATCAATCGTTTCTAAAAACATAATTTGGAAAATTTTGCAATGTAATTTCATTTCATTCCGGTGTTTCTTTATAATGACATTATAATAATGATAATAAATTTATTCACTCACATAATAATATAAGCAATACAATACGTTATAATGGAAGAAGTATAAGATAATAATAATGAACACTCAATAATAATATAAGTAATACAATACGTTATAATAGAAGTAGTATAAGATAATGATAATAAACACTTCACTAGAACGTCCTATTGAATATCACACGACAGGCATTAATAAAATGGATAATTGATAACAAATACTAAATACTAGAATGAATAAATGAATGATATGATGGGTAAAAATACTCGGTGAGTAAAATACTTGTTCCGAGACAGTGTAGCAATTGAAAATATAAATATAAAATATAAAAATATAAAAAATACACACATATATACTGTAATAACTGAATAATTTATAACAGAACACAATAAGATTTTTGAAATTAAAGCAAAAAACAGTAAGTAGATTTATTCAACATTGACTCTTAGAATATCTGAATTTGGATCAATTTCATCTGGAGATTGGTTGCACGGGAGATGCGATATGGAAACAAAATACTTACCTACCCGGATACCTTATGAAATGTAACTTTATTCAATTATATTTTCGTTTCTATCAAACCATAAACGTATGCCCTAGGCACAACTTTGCTTAGACTTTTTTTAAATGTTTTCTTTGACATGTTTTTAAGTTTATCGGGGATGCTGTTGTAGAGTTTGGGCGCTGAGAACTCATTTGATCTTTGTTCTGAAGATTTTGTCATGAAGGAAATTGAGTGTAGTTTTTTTCTACATGTGTCATATTCATGATTGCTTTTTTTAATTTCTTACTCATGTGATAATTGATCATACATTTATAACTGAATTCCTGCCTGAGGTCAAACACTCCTGACTCAGTGTTAGTCAGTTCTGTTGAGTAGTCCCATTTTTTATGTAACATTAGATTCGAAAATCTTCGTTGTAGAATTTCTAAAGGTGTTTTGTGTTTTCTGAGTGCTGCACCCCAAGCCAAGATGCCGTATTTCAGATGACTATCTACAAGTGCAAAATACACAAATTTTAGTTCTTTCTGGGGTAATGTGTGACAAAGATGTCTGAATTTATATAGAATAAATTGTAGGTTTTTATTACGTATTTAATATGGACATCCCACCCCAAATGGTCATCAATGAGTATACCCAAATACTTAACACTTTCTGATGATAGTATATGAGAAATCGATCCTTCTTCATACATTTCTATATAGTTGGAATCAGGTGTCTTGGATTCGTAGCATGTGAATGGTATAACTGGGTTTTCTCCAAATTTATTGTCAACAACTTCTAATCAAACCAATGTTTGATACAGAAATATCAGTTTGTACTGTCATTTTAACCCCCCAGGTAGCTGCTTTGTGAAAGATGGCCGTATCGTCTGCGAAGCCTATTATTACTCCAGAGCTCTCAATTTTAAACAAAGTATTGATATATATCGAAAATAAGATCGGTCCCAGAACCCCTTGTAGTACCCCAAACTCCACGGGAAGCTTATCACTGTACTCAGCCCGGACTCTTACACATTGGATTCTGTTCGAAACATAGCTTTCGAGGGGTGTGAGGGGTTCACCTCTTATTCTGATATCTTCTAGAGATTCCATAAGTAGTGGGTGATTAACAGTGTTAAATGCTTGCGCTAGATCTATAAACATACATAGGCAAGGCATACTTTTATCTAGGGCAGAAAATACATTATTTGTTAGGGAAACTATCGCGTCTTGTGTGAAAATATTTTCCCTGAAACCGATTTGCTTGTCGGATAATATTTTATACTCATTGAGGTATGATACTAATCTATTCCTTAGGACCTTTTCCAATATTTTTGTAAAGTTTGTTATCAGTGATATTGGCCTGTAGTTACTGGCCAAGGCATTTTCACCTTTCTTGTGTATTGGAATAACAATTGTGTCCTTGAAAGCCGAAGGCCAGTATCCTAAGGCCATACATTTATCTATAATGTATGTCAATGGTTGGATAAGATATCCTGAAATAGATTTTAAGGTTTCTGATTTCAATCCATCATAACCAGGGGATTTATTGTTTTTCAATTCACGCATAATTTCTTCGATTCCATGATGGTCCGTGTCAAGCATAACAAATGAGTTCAAGTTTCGTGGCGTATGAAAGAGAATATTTTTGTTGATTTTTATGTTTTTGGCTAAGTTCTCACCCATGTTTATGAAAGTTTCATTGAACTCATTTGCAATGCATTTCGTGTCGGTTATGTTTTCTCTGGCTTCATTCATCAAACTGGTTATTTCCCTGTTTACTTTTTGGATTTTTGTCTTGAACATTTTTTTCGAATTATTTCGGTTGTTCTCAATAATATTTCCGTAATAAACCTGTTGTGCCTTCTTTATTAATGATGTTAGTTTATTTTTATAATTATTATACCTTTGCCTCAATTCCAGGTTATTCTGTTGTTTTTGGAGTTTTTTGAATAATTCATTTTTTTTTATTTACAGATATATGGGGAGCATTTGTCATCCAAGGTGCTTTTTTATAATATTTTCTTTTAATTTCGATGGTTTCGGTACACTCTCTGACAATACTCATAGCCATGTCCACGAATTCTTTTGTTGCTGATTCAATGCTTATTCCGGTGTAAACGGGTTCCCAACATAGGTTTTGAATATTATTTTTTAATTTATCATAGTTGATATTTGTTTCATATATGGCATTATTTATAGTATTTTTTCCACCCTCTGAGATGATATCTAACATTGTAGTGAAATGATCTGTAATGCATGTCTGTATTACCAACGGAAGTGATTTATCTATATCGTTATTTTTCGGTTTAATAAATATATGATCGATAAATGAGATGCTATTTCCTTGTACTCTTGTAGGGGTATTTATCATAGAAATATATCCAAATTCACTTAATATACTCAAATAATCATTTGCTGAATCATCCACTTCCAGAATATCAATATTCAAGTCTCCTATAAATAGGTTGTGAATATTTATTTGGAAATCAAGTGACTCGAAGTATATCTGTAAATAGCGGGAATTCAGTTATGTCTGTAATGGTGATCTCTATACAGCACTTATTATAATATTTTCACTTTGATGTTCAGTGTTTACTTCAATTTCTAAATATTTTATCTTGTTCATAATTTTTATTTCATACCTGTACTTTAAGTGTGATTTTATATAGACCACTACCCTATCGTTTTGGTTTAACTTGCCATAATTGTAAATCAAATCATAACAGGAATTTTAATAAGTTTGGGGGAATCTACTTCAAGACCCTCGATGAGGATTTTGAATTCATCTAGATTCTTGTTTAGACTCCTTATATTATTATGCGATATTTTCGCATATTGTCATTTACTTTCAGTATAGTTTCTGCTTCAGTGTAGTTATTTAAGGGGTATGTTTCTACCGTACTCACTCGAAAGTCATGTTCAACAAAGAACCGTTGATTTATCTTGGCGGGTGAATTCTGTCAAGTCGACAGAATGCAAGAGTGGACTTTGATTCAGATCACTGATCGTAAGGGGAATTTGTGACCAATAAAAACGAAAATGATAGCGTCGCTTGGTTTGTGCACCGGTAACTGAAAAGGTTTCAACGGAAGTCGTTGGCTAGCTGGGCCGGAGATCTATCACGGGTGTTCACCCGCGGGCGATTGCGCCAGCGCTAGCCAATAGTTGTGGTTTCACTAATTTTTGGCTTCGCCAGGAACATAAAATTACGGGGTCACGAGAGGCAGCGAACAGTCCATTTTGGGCTAGTCACACTTCTGTACCGGCCGGCGCGCGGCAGACTTTGTTCGCTAGCTGGAGATCGAAGAAAATCTTCCTTCGAAGTAATGGTTCCATGGGAGAATGAATAGCTTGAAACTTTGGTTTTAGTCGTCAGTCAATTTTATTCGAGTGTCCATAGAAAGTAACGAAGGAAATGGGATATATATCCGACACTTGGAGGAAAAACAGGAGATACGAAGTCGCTGGCATGTAGAAAAAACTTAAGAACCAAACTTGGAGCATTGCTTTGATTATCAAATTCCGGGGTGAACTCGTGCACAGAACTCATGCACAAAACTCATGCATGAATTCAGGTCACTAATAGACCGGAACAAAACGGTAAAATTGGAACTCTTTTATTTATAGCAACACGAAATGTTGAATTTCAGATTCTAGTTTGAAGCTATATGTAGTTTTCTGGATATTCTCAGAAGGGTAGCGATCTCAGCTTTTCTGGTTTTTTGTGTTTCGTTCGTATTCACATGATTTTATTTAGACGCTCACTGAGATATACGATATATTGAATATTTTTATCAATAGATTTATTGAAGCAATTTGGTGTATCATTCGAAACTATGGTGAAGAAAAAGATAAATTGAATTCAATATAAGTGATCTTGATCGAGAAGTAGAGTTCACTTAATTTTTTCAGTACATTCAGGGAAATTTCACTTGAAAAAAAGTACTATTTTATTCATTGAAAAGAAAAGTTATTCAAGAAAGACCTCGCATATCAAGCCGAAGGCATGAATCTAAGTTCGACGGACTAATGGCGACCAAAATTACAGTGCCTCACATTTTCCTACACATACTCTGATGACAGCAGCTACCCTTATAATATGTAAATATTATACGTAGTAAACATTATTTTTTTTTCTGAAAGAGGATGTAACTCTGCTTTACAAGAGGTGTTGAGATAATATAAGTAAGTATGGGAAAATTTATTATGTTATCAAATCATGCGTACGAAGTTTGCCCATTTTGCGATATATATTTTTGGTAGGAAAAATTGAGAAAAATTATATATTATTTTTTCTTTATAAAAAAACTAACAGTTTCATCACATTTTTCGACTTTTCGATTATTATGAATGAACACGTTCACATCACTTTGAAATTTCTCAATTGGATAACAGAAATTCTCAAGAATATAATGGACAGAATGATCTCTATATTATCTCTGGAACTCAATAGAGACCTTAATTATGCACTGAATATCTATTTCATGATTGGCGCTTTCAAGAAGGTACCTACAACACAAAGTTCGTCAATTAACTCAGTTTGCATCAATTAAACGATCAAAGTTGTTGATGGATTCAAGCAAATTACATGTGGGAGTATCCACAACAACAGCGTAACTATGTCGACTAAAAGTTGTGTACAATAGTGGTGAACCACTGTATACAAGGAGAAACATCGGATGGTGTTACAGTCCGATGCCACTGAGGTCATATCCGGTAGATAGATATTCATGTATTCGATGACATACTCAAACAAAGAGTTACCATGAGTTTCATATTTCAATGATTGTTTGATGAATGAAAAATGTGATATCTGTAAATCTTATTATTTTTGGTGTACGAAAAAAAAAACAAAAACTTGTGCCGATAAAAACCAGCAAAAAAGGGTAAACACAAGCCATTTCGAGGAAAACGAGCTAAGTCACAGGGTATTCCTAGGATTCTGATAGTCCGAATAAGTTTGTCTCGTAAAGTGCAGATTCCGCCGTCTTTCAATCTGAACATCAGAATGAATTTGACAGATATATCAACTCAGTGAATTATAAGGGTGTTCAAACTGCTTGATCGTTGATCGTTATATATTTTGCTGCTTTTTGAAATGATTGTGGACTGTATTAATTGAAATGGATTTTCCAAATTTAGTAATCCTTTATTGATATAAATACATATAATCAAATTAAATTCATTAGAAACGTGGTGCAAGATAAATTCTTCGTCATTCTGACAACCCCATTTTTGATGTTATAAAAAAAAAGATGAAAAAAACAGCAGAGCAAAACAGTTCTGCTGTTCTGATTTCAATAACTCGCCATACTATATCAAGTTCCTGATTCAGTTGGAACAAAATGAAGTGAGTGCAGAGAAAAAAACACGAAATAATATCTTTATTTGTAGAGGCTTCCATTCGTTAAGTAAATAAACGGAGTAATAATTTTTCAATCAAAACCATTCACCATCCATGTAAAAGCAACAAACTGTCCTCATTATTGCATAATAAGTTACCGGTATAGAAGTTTCATCACTTGTATCGAAGGTAGAACAGAGACTTATACTGAGAAATATCGACCTGTAACAGATACCACAGCTTTTCCAAAATTTTCGAAAACGCCTCCACCCACACTTAAGTTACCTTCCTTGTTTCCTAAGCCAAAAACAATATATATATATATATATATATATATATATTGTTATGTATTGATAAATTGTAAATATAAATTTTGTTATTATTATTATTAATATATTTTTGCACCGCGTTGGGCTATTTGTTATGTAATGATAAATTGAATAATAAAAGTTGTTGTTATATAATGAAAATAGCTAATAGTTTTCCGCTATTCTTTGTTAGCCAAATTGTTATGATATAGATAATTATTTGTGCCCTGTATAATATATTTTGCAATGTAATAATAATTGCTAGCTACGTCACTGTTCTCTCGTCACGTTGCTACCAATTGTTATCATTTTCCTTACCACAGCTAAGCACAGTTGGTTCGCCTCTTATCTCAGATAGCCGGTTCAGGCAATTGAGCCACTAGCCACTGCTTGTCAATTTCTATTCAGTGTTTATAAATACGCTTGTTGATAATTGTGGAAAAGGAACGAGATTGTATCAAAAAGCAATTATTTCCTTTATTCAGGAATACTTAATTCCACCTGGCCTACGAAAAATAACTTATTCTAAGGTGAATTTACAAATATTCATGGATAATCATGAGAAACAAGTCATGGATAGATTGACACAACCTCACTTTTACCTTGAAAGTGAAATTTTCCTTAATAGTTCAAAATAAAGTGAAATAAAGCTCTTCTGATGTGATATGCGTTATTAGTGAAATTGTTCAGGACGTGATGTGCACTATGAAAGTTTATACCTGTCTGGAACTGTCGGTGTTCAAAATATACATCAGGATTTGGATTCCCTTTCTTTCCAATGCTATCAGGAACTCCAATACCAAATAGAAGGAACCATTCCAATCCAAATATCAGCTTTCGAATATTTGTGTATGGTGTACAAATAAGGTAATATTGGTTTTTGTTTATAATGTTGAAATTATTTCCATTTTTCTTTCTCCAAAAATATAGCGTGGCATTCCTCTTAAATTTATTTTCGATCTCCCCTTGTGGCTTTGTTTGATGTCACCTGGATACCATTTTTGTTCCTTACCTCTGATTCGAATTTCTGAATTCGCGCACTGAATTGTCATATTTTCACTGTTTATGGTTATTTGTCATAACTTATACATAATACTATTGTTCCATTCTTATTAACTATGTACAAATTTCAATAATAATTGCCTCTGACACTTTCCCGCTCTTATTCTCTTACAATTTCAAATTCTACATGTGACCATCTGTTCCCTGATTGGCTATTGTCATCAAGAAGTTTGCTGTTCTACCATTGGCTACTTTTAGTTAGCTACAATTTCATATACTGTATGTTTCAAATTTATACATTTGTAGATCACATTTCATTCAGGAAAATTTTGTAAATCTTGACTTTTTGTTGCCTTTTGAAGAATTATGGGTTGTTATCATTCTGACAGTGTATGAAATTGATTGTGTTATATAATTTGGACATTTTTATCTATTCATATCATACATAGGCTTATAAAGGAAATAGAACTTATAGAATTATGTAAAAACAATCTCTTGAAACTAATAGCTATTTATTAATTATTCTTTTTATGGGTTTTTTCTTTTTAAAATATCTAACTGGTTTTTCATAACATAACAACATTTCCAAATTTATATTCAATAATTTTCTACAAGTTAGAAAATTTTGAATATCAATTTCTTTATTTACAGTTATTGAATCTACTTCAACTAATACTATTTTTCTACTTTCAGAAAACTACTTTGCTGGATTTTCCACCAGTTCAAGAAGAACAAATTCTACAACGATAACTATTATTTACTACTACTAATACTACGTTTTGTTGTTCCAGAAAAACTTCTTTTCAGATCAAGAGAGAAAACTTTTCAAGATATTATCATTCAGGACATTTTATATTTCATGATTATCTTTATACTGATATATAATTTTTTTATATTCATTCGATTTTACAACTACTGGTTCTTCTTTCAATTATACTGTTTTATCATTTCTCCTATCTTTTTCTTCAGTTGTTCTTTGAATTCATATTGAATTGGATATTATATTAATTTGAATCTCTCATATTATTTACTTTCATTTTGTGTACCTACTCTTCCGCTCCTCATTATTCATACATCATTAACTTATTATATTCATTTATAATTCATTAATATACCTTCATTTCATTTATTAATATACCTTCATATTATTTATCAATATACCTTTATCATCATCATCATCATCATCATATTTCTTATAATATTCTTCTTTAGTATTATTATTATTATCATTTCCACTTTCATTTCTCACATACATTCATTTTATACACAAAATATGTTTATCATTATTTCTTTTCATTTTTCTTCAAAATTCACATTATTTATTATCCATTTCTATATTTTTCCTTCTTTATAATCTATATTGTTTTTACTTTACTTTATCTAACTAACATGTACCAATATTTATATCAATTTTTCCATTTTTCAGTATTATGATTGTTATTCAATATTTTTCTTTTCTTTCTATACTTTTTATTTAGGCGTTGTTTGTTTCCTCCAATATTTTCTTATTTTTTAAATTTTTTATTTTTTTTGTTTCATTTTAGCCTACAATTTATTATTCCCTAAATTTTCATTTTTATTATTTGTCTCTTCTTCTATGGAATCTTGCTTGTTTTGTTACCACAAGCTTATTTTTCTTTTTACAAATTTTCAATTGAAATTTTATGTTAATATTTTCAACTATTTTAATTTTTATAATTTCAACTTTTTCTTGATTTTGAAAGTAAAATGTATTCCCATTCTTCCCTATCTTTATATTTAACATTTTACTATCTATTATTATTATTGTTTCATTATTTGTATAACTTTCTTTCATTTCAAAAATTCTATTCGCCTTGTAAATGTTATTGATTTGCATTATTATAATTTTTTCATTTATGTTTCCTTTTTTCAACTCACAATTTTTATTAGCCACGTACATGTCATTCATTTTTATTATTATCATTTTATCATTTTCTTCCCTTTTTAATTAAAATTTTTTTTTCATATATTTCAATTTTTGTTATTTTATTATTTACTTTACCTTTTGCATCTGAAAATTTTTATTCTTCACGTTCATATTATGTATGAACTCATTATTTTTGTGATCAAGATTCATTTTTATATTTTGTATTTGTTTATCAACTTTTTCTAATGAATTATTGCTATCATCTGTTTTTTGTATAACTACCTCATGAATTTCATCTTGCTCACTACTTGTTTCCAATGGTTTACATATTCCTTCCCTACTTTCTTTGAAACATTCTTTCATACATTTCATTATTTCATCTGTGTTTTCTTTGAACATTCTTTCCATTTTTTCAAAAAAAATTTCTAACATTTTATTACTCTCCATTCCTGTACTTTCACTTTTTATTTCTCTCTCTCACATTACTACTCTCTCCTTGTTCCTGATCGCCTCTCTCTCTACCTTCTGCACCTTCTTCCAAGCGAACTTTCTTACCATCTCTCAAATCCATTTTTTATTCACCAATATCTAGCCTTACACGTTCGAATGCCAATTGCTAATGTTCGCACAGTGTTACGATGAATATTAAGAAATAATATATTGCCTTTACTTGCCCTTACTTTGCCTTGAAACGATATATTGCCCTTACTTTGCCACTGCGTTGCGATAAACATCAAGAAATAATATATTTTCCTCACTCGCCTTTTCCGCCTTTTCCTCAATAAATATTAAGAAATGATATATTGCCCTTACTTGCCTCTTTTGCCTTTTCCGCCCCACGTTGGGCGCCACTTGTTATGTATTGATAAATTGTTAATATAAATTTTGTTATTATTATTATTATTAATATATTTTTGCACCGCGTTGGGCGCTATTTGTTATGTAATGATAAATTGAATAATAATAGTTGTTGTTATATAATGAATATATCTAATAGTTTTCCGCAATTCTTTGTGAGCCAAATTGTCATGATATAGATAATTATTTGTGCCCTGTTTAATATATTTTGCAATGAAATAATAATTACTAGCTACGTCACTGTTCTCTCGTCACGTTGCTGCCAATTGTTATCATTTTCCTTACCACAGCTAAGCACAGTTGGTACGCCTCTCATCTCAGATAGCCGGTTCAGGCAATTGAGCCACTAGCCACTGCTTGTCGATTTCTATTCAGTGTTTATAAATACGCTTGTTGATAATTGTGGAAAAGAAATGAGATAGTATCAAAAAGCAATTATTTCCTTTATTCAGGAAAACTTAATTTTACCTGGCCTACGAAAAATAACTTATTCTAAGGTGAATTTACAAATATTCATGGATAATCATGAGAAACAAGTCATGGATAGATAGACACAACCTCACTTTTACCTTGAAACTGAAATTTTCCTTAATAGTTCAAAATAAAGTGAAATAAAGTTCTTCTGATGTGATATGCGTTATTAGTGAAATTGTTCAGGACGTGATGTGCACTATGAAAGTTTATACCTGTCTGGAACTGTCGGTGTTCAAAATATACATCGGGATTTGGATTCCCTTTCACTCCAATGCTATCAGGAACTCCAATACCAAATAGAAGGAACCATTCCAATCCAAATATCAGCTTTCGAATATTTGTGTATGGTGTACAAATAAGGTAATATTGGTTTTTGTTTATAATGTTGGAATCATCTCCATTTTTCTTTCTCCGAAAATATAGCGTGGCATTCCTTTTAAATTTATTTTCGATCTCCCCTTGCGGCTTTGTTTGTTGTCACCTGGATACCATTTTTGTTCCTTACCTCTGATTCGAATTTTTGAATTCGCGCACTAAATTGTCACATTTTCACTGTTCATGGTTATTTGTCATAACTTATAAATAATACTATTTTTTTCCATTCTTATTAACTATGTACAAATTTCAATAATAATTGCCTCTGACACTTTCCCGCTCTTATTCTCTTACAATTTCAAATTCTACATGTGACCATCTGTTCCCTGATTGGCTATTGTCATCAAGAAGTTTGCTGTTCTACCATTGGCTACTTTTAGTTAGCTACAATTTCATATACTGTATGTTTCAAATTTATACATTTGTAGATCACATTTTATTCAGGAAAATTTTGTAAATCTTGACTTTTTGTTGTCTTTTGAAGAATTATGGGTTGTAATCATTCTGACAGTGTATAAAATTGATTGTGTTATATAATTAGGACATTTTTATCTATTCATATCATACATAGGCTCATAAAGGTAATAGAACTTCTAAAATTATGTAAAAACAATCTCTTGAAACTAATAGCTATTTATTCATTATTTTTTTTATGGGTTTTTTCTTTTTGAAATATCTAACTGGTTTTTCATAACATAACAATATATATATATAAATATATATATATACATATATATATATATATATATATATATATATATATATATATATATATATATATATATATATATATATATATATAAAGAGAGAATATCGAGGGGATGTTAAAAAGAATTAATTTTTTATATAAATTTTTTTTTTTGTGATGGGACCTATTTGTTATTATTATTGTTATTGCTATTTGTTTTTTTATTAATAACAACTGGTAATCATAATGAAATATTCGTTATGATAAGTTTGATCAATTGATTTCTTTTTCATTTGATAATTTTGAAAAGTAAATACCTATCATCACAGTGAAAAATATCCGGCTATGTATGCCTATTCTTTTTCAAATACTTTTTTACCTGTATTCTTTTACCTCATCCCAGCTCTGTAGGTACGCCTGGAGACATGAGATCGCCCTCTCTCAAGTTAGGATTCAGTGGTGCCACCTCGTTGCTCTGCTTGAAGTCCATTTGGAATGTTCTGTTTTGTGAAATGTTGGTTATGCGATCGAACAGATAATATTTAAATTCAGAAAATGGACAAATAATGTTTCCCTTATTCAAATAAATTCTTTGAGACGACCTAACCTGCGGTATTAAACTCAATTTAAAAAAAACAGTGAAATATTAATTTCAAGATCTTTGCTCATGCGCGAGTAAGTAACTAACGAATATGAGTTCGTGGATTAGACTCAGGTTATGAACAGAAATGAAAATAATGTAATGTAATGGAAAAAAGTCTCACAAGTGCCCGAAATAAGTGTCTGAATACTTCACTTTATTTAGATTTGGTTTCAAAAGTACCTGTGATTAGTTTCTGTTGGGTATTCTCAGAAATCCTGGAAGTGTTCTCCATTTGTACCTTCTCTGTGGAGGGCTTCTTTTGTTGTAGCAGCGTCACAGATAGGACTTCGACTATATTTTGTAAGGTGAGTGTTTTTTTTTTGTAATTTCTACTCTTGTTCGTCTCTGAATGTTTTATATAGTATACTTTTTGTTTTTTTTTATGTTCTGGTTCCCACGAAAAGGGATATCCTGTAATGTTCGGAGAACATCGTGGGAACCAAGGGAAAGAAGGTAGGAGTTGGTGTTCTTCTTAAATTTCTGGAGGTTGTATGCCTCGGGGAACACCTCCCTAGGCAATGAGTTCCAAAGCCTCGCTGTTCGTTGGATGAACGAGTCTTTGGAAAGTGATGTTCTGCAGGTCTCCAAAGTGACCACGAATGGGTTTGATGACTGAACTTGACGGGTTAGTTTCGAAGAGACTGCCAAAGCAGGAACGATTGTTGATATTTCAGAAGAGCATCGCCCATGAAAATATCTATAAAATAGAGACAAATCGCCAACTTTTCTACGGTGTTCCAGACAAGTGAGCGAGTTTGTAAGCGAGGCATCACCGACGAGACGAATTGCCCTTTTTTGGAAAGAATCCAATAGCCTCAGGATATGTTTAGGTGCCGCGCTCCAAATATGGGAACAGATTGGACAGGTCGGTTGTCCTTATAGATCATAAGCAGCTGAGTGGGGGTGGAATAGCTCTTGGACGAAAAAAAACCAATTTTTGGGATGCACTTTTGGCAATGGACCTCACGTGATTTTCCCAGGAAAGGTTATTGCTGATAGTAATACCAAGCATCGATATGGATGACTTCAGTGGTATGGTTACTCCTGACAAAGTTATGTTAGGCACAGTGAGATCGGCTTTTCTAGAGGAAAGACATGCTTGTGTTTTGTTTGCATTGAATTCTACCAAGTTATTAGATCCCCACTCGAGAATTGTTGCTAAGTCCATATTTATATTATTAACATTTCTTCCTCGTTCATTTCTGGTTTCACGGGCTGATAAAGGGGCCCTGGAAGAGAAAGCGGTATGGAGGGTACTATCATCGGCAAAGCTGTGTACTGGACATGAAGTTGCTTTCAACAGATCGTTGATGTGAAGTAGAAATAGTGTTGGTGCGAGAATAGATCCTTGCGGAACACCAGCATTTATGAGTAGAGTGTCAGATGAAACTCCATCGACCACTACATGGAGAGACCTGTTTGAGAGAAAACTAGCAAGCAGAGAACACAGCTGAGGGGGCAAGCCATAAGACGGAAGCTTGGCGAGGAGTCCCTGGTGCCAAACTCGATCGAACGTCTTGGAGATATCTAATGCCACAGCTGAAGTTTCTCCATACTTTTCAATAGATAGCTGCCATATATGTGAGACGTAAGCGAGCAGGTCACCAGTTGATCTCTGATGGCGGAAGCCATATTGCCTATCGTTGACAATTCCTGAGTCTTCCAGATATTTCATGAGCTCGATGTTGATGGCTTTTTCCATGACTTTTGAAATAATAGATAGCAGTGCGATAGGTCTGTAGTTGCTAGGTAGGGCCTTTTTGCCTTTTTTAGGGACTGGCTGTACTCTTGCAATTTTCCAATTGGACGGAAATACCCCCAAATTGTAAGAGTAGTTGAACAATTTGCAAAGAACAGGTGTTAGTTCGGGGGCACATTTCTTGAGAACAATCGGCGGGATTCCGTCAGATCCACAGGCTTTGTTGGTGTTGAGACCCAGCAAAATCTTTCTGATAGTACGTTGGCGGAAGGTGATCTCGGGCATGTGACTGTCAATAGGTGTAATGTTCGGGGGTTGTTTTCCCGATGAATCCAGAGTGGAATTTCCAGCAAATAGGTGCGCAAAGATATTGGCTTTTTCCTGGGCAGTCGTTGCTAGTGTTCCATCTTCTTTGGTTAGAGGAGGAAATGAGCTGGAAGTTTTTTTCCACAGCTTTGGCGATAGACCAAAATGAACGGGATCCGTTAGGACATTCAACAAGTTTTGATCTTATTTTGGCATTGTGGGCATCTTTTGAGCATTCTATTGTCTCTTTGCATATGCCTCTAGCCTCGACATATGCTGCTCTGGTCTCAGGGCCCGGATTTTTCAGCCATCGATGGTATGCTGCCTGTTTGGAAGCCACAGCTCTAGAGCAGTTTCTGTTAAACCAGGTCTTATCGGATGATGTTCTTCTTTCGGTATTCGGTATGTAAGTTTGCATCCCCAACATGATGATTTCAGAAATTGTCTCATCACATCGTGTTGGATCTACTGAAGAGAAACAAACTCTCTTCCATGGAAACGCTGAGAAAAACATACGAAGACCTTCCCAGTCGGCCGAATTGTAATGCCACATGAGACGGGGTGGTATTGTGCAGCTTGATGGTAAATGGAAAGAGTATGTTGTGGAGATGAGGGTGTGATCAGAGTTTCCAAGTGGGGCACAAACTTCTATTCTATACGGGTCAGGATTGGTGGTGAGGAAAAGATCTAGTGTATTGGCAGACTGGTTGTTGACATCAGGGATGCGGGTTGGTAGCTCGACCAGTTGTTCCAGACCATGAGTGATGGCGAAGGCCTCGGCTTGACGACCCGCATCATCTGTTTTGTTAGAGATTTTGAGCCAGGCAGCGTTATGTACATTAAAGTCTCCCATGATTATGGTTTCAGCTGTTGGATGGTTCTCCTGAATGTAGTCCAGTTTGAGTGATAAAAACTCAAAGAGGTCGTTATATGAAGGTTCATTAGGTGGTAGGTAAAGACAGCAGAGGAACTTAGTCAGTTTGGTATCAGATAGCTTGAACCACATCACATCAAAGTCTTTCGGTTCCAAACTCTCTTCACGCTGGCATGAAAGGTTAGACTAAGCGTAAAGGCAGACTCCACCTTTGAACCTGAATCGAGAATGGAGTTCGTAACCAGGACAAAGCATATGGACCTTGTTGGTGGACGAGTTTACTTGTGTTTCTGTTAGAGCCAGAATATCCGGTTTTTTCGACTGAAGGTGATGGTGGACGTCATTGATGTTCTTGTTGAGTCCGCGGATGTTGCAAAAATTAATCTTCAATGTTGAGTCCCCTCGAGTACCTCTCGCCCGGAAATCCGAATGGAGAGGTATTTTGCTTCCGGAGTGTTTTACTCTAGAAAACTTCATCATTATTACTATTAGGATGCACCTGAAAATAAAGGAGGAATTGGGGAAAAGGAAAGAGGGAGACCGGAAAGTATCGACCGAACACTGAAACATGGAATGATCCATTTCACAGCACACAAAGTCGATATGGTGGTATTTCACCGGGCGATGAGACCATCTTCTACCTACGGTTATCCTTTTAGTCGCCTCTTACGACAGGCAGGATTTACCATGGGGCTATTCTAGAGCCGACCCCATACAGCTATGGTTGATTTGCTCACTTCCTCGTAGTAATTTCACATTTATTGCTGATGAAATTTTTGTACGGCTTCTTTCTCCAAAAATAATTTCACAACTTCCCTAGCTTGTTATTTTTCTTCCTGGCAACCATCACTTTTTGTATAAATCTCACAAAATTTAGGATTGTTACTCACATTCTATGAAATTTTTCCTCATTCTAAACTATTCTATGGATTTTATTTACAATTAATAATTCTATAGCTTATATTATATATAAACAAAGTTTGTTGAAAATCACTCACTGTTTTTATTTTCAATCATATTCCATGGAAATATTTTGACAGTTCACCCTCATGTTTCATTCTGCTTGGATTTTATCATACAGGATGTTCCAACTAGAGAATTATTTTGTCTAATTGAGATCCAAAGTTTATTCATGAATTTTGATTTCTATATTATTTTTATAGGTTGTGCAAATTGAATGTATTGTTGGAAACATACTGATAACAATAGAGAAACTCCAGTGTTGAACTTTTGAGACATGTACTTGGACTAGAATATGGAACAAGGTTCCAGAACAGTGAAATGTATAGGAAAATTGTAAAACAAACATAGCAGGTATTCATGTGATATATAAGTATGATTAAAGTCAAATTAAAATAAGCTTAGAAAATAACAAGTACCATGAGAAATGAACAATAAATTGCATTATCGTAAGGAATCTTTCCCGTTTATCTAAAAACTAGATGTACCCAAATAGATACATAATTGTTGTAGGGACTCAAGTTTGGCACTTTTGATAATTTCTAAAAATATTGTCTCTTTAAGTCCGTAAGCTTGAATTTTGAGAAATGGGCTTCAAAGCGTTTTCCTTGAAAGAGCAGGGATAATTGTTTCAATGTGGAAGGAAAATCGTTATCTATTTTTATTCCCAGGTAAATGAATGACTTTTGAGTGAGTTTTGGATTCGAAGGATATTTTATAGTTTTTTGTATTCCACACTTGTAAATTCAGTATTTTGTTACTTTTGTATACCGCCTTGCAAGCGGATGTGCAGTAAAGTTGACAAAAATTCTGTATTTTCAGTTTTTTGTTAAGTTGTCAGATTCCGTGGAAACCGCACTCAACACATCTATATTGATATCTTCTGCAAGTATAACGAATTTCTCGTTTTCAAGTTCACTCAGCATTTTATCTGTTTCAATCAGAAACTCTTCGATTGTGTAATAATGAGATTTATACATTCCTTTGAACACAGCACTTCTAGTTTTTTTCTGTATCATCAGGCAGTCAGCTGTTCTCAAGTTCAAACGACTCACCCTAGTGATTTCAATTGTGTCTTGCACGAAGATTAGAACGCCACCGGCTCTGTGTTCAGACCCACACGAGAAATTTGTGGAATAACCCTCCAAATTGCATAGACAGACTCCGTTATTCCTGATCCATATTTGTGACAGTATTATTAGACTAGGTTTTTTCTCAAGCAAATTTTAATAAATGAAAAAATCATCGAAATTTTAACGGCAACTTCGAATATTCTGAACTCTGAACAAAATCAAATATATTTATAGGATATGATAAGAATACAACAAAAAAAGAATAAAAATACAGAAAACCAAACGCACCCTGTTTCTTTTTCAGACCTCATTTTTTGCGGTTTTGCGGGTGTCGCGTTTTCCGCCAGTGGTATATATTATCCTTTTGAGTTTCTTCTCGGTCTGTTTTCTGTTGTAGGACTGGGACGTTCCTGGTTGCGTTTTCTCCGATTGGTCAGGTGTACTCTTCGCCGATAATAATGAGTTTGTTTCCCCTGATTGTTGCTTCCAAGTGTTGCTCTCTAGCATTACTCAAGTGTTTCTTCGGATATTACGTGTCTTTTCTGTCTTCAAAGCATGAATCGTTTGCCTATACAATATATCTTTACTATTATAAAATTGTGATTGTCTGTTTGTTTATTTATTTGTTTGTTTGTTTGTTTGTTCGAGCATCACACAAAAACTACTGGACCGATTTTGATGAAAATTTTTTTGTTTGAAAACTTATGCCTGGACTTTAAAACTCCATTCCGCCACCATGACCGAGAAACGAATATGTTACAACAAAAACCACATTTCTTCACAATATATATATATATATATATATATATATATATATATATATATATATAAGAAGAAGGGTAGTCTCGTGACTGGACTAGTTGAAAATAACTATGAATTTGAAATAAACTTTGTAGAAAGGATATTCTTTGAGGTTGCAGACAAAATAATGGCCTATGAGAAAAGTAAAACTCTTTCTTATTTAGTCAAGCTTTCGAAAATGTTTATCATTATCAAGACAAGCTGTGGAGAAAAGAAAACACAATTGGAAATACGATTTTAAACAAATCATAGAACTTACTAAGGTGAGGTTAAGTGAAGAATGCGAACTAATCACATTTCGTGATTGAGACTTTTCAAAATCATATCACTATGACTCACTACTAGTAATATATATAAATTGAACAATAGCACTGCACATATTGTTTTAGATACTTAATTTAAACACTTTAAAATTTGAAACGGCACATATTACCCATGGTTGAAGCGTGACTGAAAAGGAAATGGTGGCTGACAAGATACATGACATGAAGTGTCAGTAATGTCATCTGTCCAAACATGAAACAGTCAAGGAGAACCATGTGCTTTGTCCAAAAACAGATGGAATAGTACCACTAGACACAAAAATTGTTAAATGAGGAAAAATCGTACTAGCAATTTTAAATTCAATTGAATCAGTTTCAACAAGTAATTGTAAATGACACTAAGGTTGAAATATCAGATCGTTTATTCATGCTGTTTGGTTCATTTTCATGAAACATTTCTGGGAAATTCTTTATGAAAGTTATTCTTCACGTAAATGGAAGGGTTTTAAAATTACTAAATGATCAGAATTTATATTATGTTCAGTAATGCACAACTGTTTTTTATTTTGCAATCACTCTTATGAGATGCTATGACCTGATTCTACCGGTTGCCGATATATATTTTATCAATTTAGGCAAGGAATACTATATGACATTTGATTTCATATATCGTTAAAGGCTTTAGTTCTGTAAAGGCTTGCAATAGTTTCAATGTTTTTGTTTGAAATGCGTAGTTTATCCAGTTTAAACACATTTGTCAGTTTTGAGGTTAGTTCTCTTACATATGGTAATGTTTTGTAAATAAAAGGTTCTATTAGTTGAGGTTGTGGACTTGAATTTATTCTTAGAGGATTTACTGTTACAAGGTCTAAATTTATAATTGTTAGTGTAGTAGTGTTACTACTATTGAATCTGGAAATACAATTATAAATTCAGACCTTGTAACAGTAAATCCTCTAAGAATAAATTCAAGTCCACAACCTCAACTAATAGAACCTTTTATTTACAAAACATTACCATATGTAAGAGAACTAACCTCAAAACTGACAAATGTGTTTAAACTGGATAAACTACGCATTGCAAACAAAAACATTGAAACTATTGCAAGCCTTTACACTAGAACTAAAGCCCCTTTAACGATATATGAGAAATCAAATGTCAATATAGTATTACTTGCCTAAATTGTGATAAAATATATATCGGGCAGACCGGTAGGAATTTAACAGGTCGCATAGAATCTCATAAGAGTGATTGCAAAATAAAAAAAAACAGTTGTGCATTAGCTGAACAAAATATAAATTCTAATCATTTTAGTAATTTTAACAACCCTTCCATTTTAGCAGTAGAGAATAACTTCCATAAAAGGAATTTCCCAGAAATGGTTTTCATAAAAAATGAACCAAACAGCATGAATAAACGATCTGATATTTCCAACCTTAGTGTCATTTACAATTACTTGTTGAAACTTGATTCCAATTGAATTTAAAAAATTGCTTAGTATTTTTTGATTTTTTCTCTCATTTAACAATTTTTTGTGTCATATAGATTGGTACTATTCCTCTGTTTTGTGGACAAAGCACATGGTTCTCCTTGACTGTTTCATGTTTGGACAGATGACATTTGACACTTGACACTTCATGTCATGTATAGTTGTCAGCCACCATTTTCCTTTCATCAAAGCTCAACCATGTGGTAATTATTGTGCGTTTCAAATTTTAAAGTGTTTAAATTAAGTATCTAAAACAATATGTGCGAGTGCTATTGTTTAATTTTTATATATATTACTAGTAGTGGGTCATAGTGATATGATTTTGAAAAGTCCTCAATCACGAAATGGTGATTAGTTCGCTGTCTTCACTTAACCTCACCTTAGTAAGTTCTATAGATTTGTTTAAAATCGTATTTCACAATTGTGTTTTCTTTTTTCTCCACAGCTTGTCTTGATAATGAAAATAAACATTTTCGAAAGCTTGACTAAATAAGAAAGAGTTTTACTTTTTCTCATAGGCCATTATTTTGACTGCAACCTCAAGGAATATCCTTTCTACAAAGTTTATTTCAAATTCATAGTTATTTATATATATATATATATATATATATATATATTTTAATTTGTACAATTTTACTTACTCATTGTTTTTACCTTGTAGAGTTGTCATGTTTTTAATCCTGATGAAGACGAGGATCCACCCGTCGAAATGTAGAAACTGAATTACACATGTTATACCAGAACAAAGTTGTAATTAATTTATGAAAGTCAGATCCACGAACCTATAACCCAAGAAAAACAAGCCAAATATATATATATATATATATTATTCACCAATATATTCAATTTGTATGATTCTTTTCAACGACGTTCCGACATAGTATTTGCCATCTTCAGATTAAAACACAAATATTCATATTGTACGAATGTTGTTGAAGCTGTGTGATTCCGTTGTTACCGTGTATGGCTTATCTTTCGTGTTTTCCCATTTCATGAATTCACTGGATTATTTGTAACATGTATTTTTATTGTAACATATAAAGATCAGTTTTCATTATAACTACTATAAACAAAGCTAAAAAAGGCTGTTATAAATCTGGCTTAAGTTTTTGATATCATTTTTATTGTTAGTAGTGTTGGGGACATTTTTTATATGTATCACTCCAAGGAATATCCTTACTCTTGGATTTCTGTCTTTGGTCGAAATTTCAACGTTATTAGTGTCAAACTCATGTTGATTTTCTTTTTCGTGTCTCTACATGGTATTTTATATACTGTATGAGTTGGTGTGTTCTTTGGTACTGAGGTTCGATTTTTAATAAATGGTGTTGATCGTATTTTGTAGTCGATGTGAAATAGTTGTGTTTTTCCATTGTTTTATTCATATTACTTGAGAGTCTGTTTATATATGGTTGAGATTTGTATGTTGTTTTTTTTCTTTATTACTATTATTATTGTAGATCGTATATAATCGTTTTTTGATCATTTTCTCTGCAACGTAGCTGGGGTAATTATTTTCTTTCAAAATATTATTGATTTTTTCTAAATTCATTTTTGTGAATTTTGGGTCAGCAAACTTTCTGTCAATTGAATTTTGAATAATTTTTTTGTTACTAAGGGATGCATTAGACAAATAGTTTGTGTAATGATTTGATGCATTTGGGTAAGTGAACCAATTTGTGAACATTTTTCAGAATCATACTGCAATTTTGTGTTGAGACAGTTTATTTGTATAACTGTTGCTTTTTCTATTGTTAATTTCAATCTAGGGTAATATTTTTTTCCAGACTTTCATCAATTTTGTCAGTAGCAATTTATGTTGAACAATCGTCTACATAAGGTTTGAAGAATATTGGTGTGAATGTAAGGGATTTGATGACCTTTCCTTCAACAAACCGCATAACCAGATTTGCAACTGTTGCAGAAATTGGAGAAATGTGAATAGTATTCATTTTTACATTGAAACTACGTTGAGGTTGAAGAAATTTCAATTCCTTTCGAAAACTCTCCCAAAGATAGTGGTGTGTGACTTTTGATTTCATGCTATTCTTATCTTATGATATCTATCGCTAATTTTTTATCTATATTTGTATGTAAAGAAAAGAAAATATAATATGATTTTGTGGAACTGTTATATCACCAAAAAATTCCACAAATTAATAATAATAATGTTTATTCACTAGAAGGAGAATTACAATGGAACATAGAGATATATAAGTAAATAAACGGAGTTAATCACAGAAGCAAAAAGATGCTTGTTTGTTTCCCAAGAGTTCTTCACGTAGTAGTCACTTTTTCTAATAACATTTGAAAAAATTTCTAAGAGAAATTTCGAAAATTTGTTTGGCAATGTTCATGCTGGCAATAGAGCGAAGTGTAATTGGAGTTTTATATTTGGAAAAGCCGTATATTGTTGGTGGTTGTGTATATTGAGTTTGTTTTTTGTTTCCTGATCTGTTGGTTCCTATGTGAACCAATTTTTTGAGAAATGGGATGATGCGATAACTGGTTGATGGGAAAAAGGATAATGGAAAACAGGATAACGGAATAACGGCAAAGCCACAGGCACAGCCAAAGCACAATGCTAGTAGATATATATGATCCAAAAAATATTCGTGTAGAATCTCCCGAAAATAAACACATTTTATTATGGTAATGCTACGATACGAAATGTCATGTTTTATGGATATTCCATTATCCAAGTTCTATAGAGAGAATACTCAGAACAAGGAAATGGAGTGAATCCACAGTTCGAGAGAATTCTCAACGATTTCACCTGTTTCCTGTCTGATTCTTATTCACATATAAAAATTTCACAATCCGAATTTTGAAATAAAATCATTTCTTCCATTTTGAACACCTCCACATCCAACTAATCTTTCATTGCTTTCAATTTTATTGTGTCCATCAGTTCATTCATTCTGCTAATGTATGTTCACTGACTCGACCTACCTCTCCTCATCAACCGCCTTTGAATTTGTTTCAACATGCTATCCAATGGAAGTGAACCTGTCATCAACACTCCGATCCATTGATGAATAATTCATAAGCAGCACATTATGAACACGAAATCCATTATCCACTCTCCTTCAATCTAAATTGTATTCGCGATGACCTAACGCTTCCAAAGGAATGACGACGTCACTCGCAATGAAGTGATATTTTCAAGGATGTGCAAGTTGCATAAAAATGCACAGCTAGCCAACGTTAATTCTCCATTCGGAATTTTCGTGAAGAAATGTTTCGGCCACTTCCATCAAACTAAGTTATCAACTCATTTGTTCATATATATATATATATATATATATATATATATATATATGTTTTTATATATATATATATATATAAAAACATATGTGTGTGTTAGGATAGGTTTCCGCGGTCATGATTATTCTGAATATTGAAAGTTCGGGATGAACCGCGCCTAAAAATTTCGGCTCCCATTTTGAAGCCATTTTAGAGAAAATTGGGATGTTATATGAATATAAGATAAGAGTAATGAAGGACGAAGTGATTTCCAACTGAGGTCTCCATCTGCCTATTCCTAGGTTGGGGTCACTTGGATGGGGTTCAGGATTTTGTAACTCGATACCGGCCTCTCAATCTGTTCACATCCCAGGTCTCGCTAGTAAAGATGCTTCATCATATGTACGCAACTCATACCACTTCATAGAATTCCTTAAAACACAAAGAATCCAGAGCAACAATATCTCCATCGGATTTGATTGAGTATCCCTCTGGCAGACACACTAGACATCCTCAATTCCAAACATGATATAGTCATCGACCATTGTATGAACAGCAAGTAGTTTTTTTTCCAGGTCACATATTACAAACAAGTAATAAGGGCACCAATGGAATCTGTCTTTTCTTCAGTTCTTGCAAATCTATACATGGAGTAATGCGAAACTAAGGCCTCAGCGTCATTTGACCACAAACCCACAGGTTGATTCAGATACGTTCACGATATATTTGTCATATGGCCACATGGCTCCGAAACCCAACACGGGTTTCTAGATCATTCAAATAACATCCACTCCAACATCAAATTCACAATGGAAACCAAAACCAATAGGTCACTTCCTTTCCTGAATATTCTTATCACAAAATCTAATGACTCCTTAACCTACTCAGTAATCAGAAAACCAACAAACACTAACCGGTATCAACACGCCAGCTCCCATCATCATCCAGCTCGAACAGACTCCGTCTTGAACTCTCTCGTTGACAGATCAATTCAACTCACCGATAGTCACAACTGACCGCAAGAGTTGAACAAACTCGAAACCGCTCTCCTCCAAAACGGTTATAATAACACGCAAATTTGCAGGTCAATCCATCATCAGAAAATCTGTTCTCCAATCTCCCAAGATCCAACAGATAATCAACCACACAAAGCTTTCCTTCCCTATATCGAAGATGTCACTGACAAAATTGGCGGAATCTTAGAGAAACGCGACATTGAAGTAATTTTCAGAGCAAATAATAGAATCTCCGATTTTTTTAGGTCTCGTAAAAATAACATAGCTGACGAGTATCAGGCTATATATGAAACACCATGCTCAGAATGTCCCAGGATATACATAGGACGAAATAACAAGCGTGTCACCAGTTGAGTTCACAGACATCAACTTGCTATGCGAAACTTAGACATTCTTCGGCACTCTCCAAGCACTACGAAGAGACACAGAATGGATTTCAACCACATCAAGACCATTGCCACTGAGGAAACACTGCAAGCAAGAGTCATTTGTGAAGCGCTTTAGATTGAAAAGTGCTTCAGATCGAAAAACGGCCGAACTGCCTCAACAAACGCGATGATGGTCCCAGGCTACCCAATATTCGAATGCCCCCACTTTCATGCCTTCCTGACACACCAATCCCTGCCCATTGTTCCGCTCCACTGAATTCACCTAACGTAAATACTCCACATCCACCCTTCGATCCTCAGTTCCCTCGAAGGAGTAGGCAAATTGAGACCATAGAGGGAACTACTGGCAAAATCTGGGGAGTAGGCAGATTGAGACCCTGAATGACTACAACCTACAACGAAACGCTAGTAAGTGGAGCTATTGGAATGTTAACACGGGTCTCTATGTGAACTCAGAGCGCTTTAGACCAGTGATTGCCTGAAGAATCTGTGGGCACGTGAAATTTGGTAATTTTTTGGGGAATTTTTGATTCGAAATCTTCAGATAACACTTACTCGTCAGGTTACACAGAAATAATCCAAAAAATTAACGATATTCACAATGTAGAACGGATTGAAATTGTAGATATATCCAAGTTAAATGAGATACAATTTAACATAAAGCAAGTTTTCCTTTATTTCAGGAGGTAGCGCCATGTTGTACTTGAACAAGCAGAAGAAATGCAGGAGAAGAATGGTCAGTCTGTTCTGTTCTGTGTTACTGTGGTGAATGTCGGACAGAGCAGACTGACAGCTGCGTCGGTTAGAGGCCGGATGGAAACGGATTTTCTGCTAGGAGGAATGTCCTGAATGCACCGAGAGGAAGCAAAATAGGACAATAATATAGAGCTTCAGAGGTGCGTTCGATTATAGACTCCTAGAGAAGAGTAAAGTATTTGAAGGTTTCTTGAATTTACTCTGAAGTTGAGTACTATTCATGTAATATTCGAACGGTGCGGAATATATTGGAGTTGACGGAATATATTGGAGTGACAGAAGGTTCTGAAATCTAAAATATAGGTTATGTTATTGTTAAAAGAATACGAAAACCGGAGAAAAATATTGTTGACAATAGCAGATAACTTTTCTAGAATCTTGTTCGGCAATTGTAAATTAAATGTAAGTATTTATGGTAGGGAATGACAATGGTATATTCGAATGCCATGTGATGGTTTCGAAGCAGTTTTATTGAAAATAGCTCCTAGGTTAAGGATTCGAGGACACAGTATGAACTTGGTAGACCATATGTTCCTCCAAGATTACAACTAATATCAGTGAACAGTATTAAACACATACACATAAATAATCTCAATCTGTGAGACAAAGCATAAAGAGATTTTCCGTCTCATAGAGTTATGTCAATTTTGTGGAGTTAAATGAACCCAGCTATTTTGTAGAGTTACGAGAGTTAACTCGGTAGCGAATACTTGGGTGTTTTCGAACGACAGTCTTATTAGTCCAACAGCCGGTGGGAGATCGACCTTCACCGATCTGATAACTCGATGAGACATATTTTTTATCAAATATAATTTATAAACAAATATTCCTATGATAACTTGCCTATCGAAAAGTGTTCATAGCTATTTTTAATTGAATCAATTTTAATCAATTTTCTTTCATCACCTTCACTTTTTTGATAACCGAATGAGTTTCATGCCAACTGATAGTTTTTAACGCTCAGAATATGCCTAGGTAGGCTTGCCTACTTATTTCTGTGGATGGCCACCTGGCAAGCAGATGTGAACAGGTAAGTCAATATAGGTATCTACACCGATCTGTTAACCAATCGAAATTGATATCATAGGTAAGAAAATTTAATTACAAAACCAATCGTATAGGCTTGCCTGCAAAAAATCGTACATAAAATATTATTGCCAAGCTATAAAGTCTTAGAATTTCAGCTATTTGATAGGTGCGAGAGAGAAAGTAGAGCGTCCGAGGTCCGTGTGATAGAACAGGACACAACATAGCAGCTGCACGCTACCTGATCGTTGAATGTATCCGAGTGCGCATGCTCTTGTACATGTGAGTGACAGTGACAGCATTTATTTACACTCGACAGTAATTTTGAACTCTAATTTATTATAAATCTAATTTCGATCACAATTTTCGTATTATTTCACATTATATATACTTACAGCTATGAAATAATCAAAAATAAATAATTCAATATATTAATAAATAAAAAAAATAAAAATTCAACATTTTTATTTTATTTTAAAGCTAAATTATAAAATGCAAAAATGATAAAAAATCTATATTTTTTATTTAAAATTGAATAAAGAATAATTTATTCATTATTTAAAATCAAATAAATGCCGTAAAGCGGGAAAGAATGAGTGTACCTTTTGAAATTTCAGTATAATTAATTAAAAAAATCATCAATATAGAAAAATAAAATTTTATACATTTATGTTGTTAAAAGCGTTTTTTACAGAGCATATAAAAGAGTTCAAAATTACTGTCAAGTGTAAATAAATGCTGTCACTGTCACTCACATGTACACGAGCATGCACACTCGGATACATTCAACGGTCAGGTACGCTCTACTTTCTCTCTCGCACCTATCAAATAGCTGAAATTCTAAAATTAATAGCTTGGCAATAATATTTCATGCACGATTTTTTGCAAGCAAGTCTGTACGATTGGTTTTGTAATCAAATTATCTTACCTATGATATCAATTTCGATTCGTTAACAGATCGGTGTAGTTACCTACATTGACTTACCTGTTCACATCTGCTTGCCAGGTAGCCATGCACAGAAATAACTAGGCAAGCCCACCTAGGCATATTATTTGTGTTAAAAACTATCAGTTGAGGTGAAACTCATTCGGTTATCAAAAGAGTGAAGGTGATGAAAGAAAATTGATTGAAATTAATTCAATTGAAAATAGCTATTAACACTTTTCGACAGGCAAGTTATCATGGGCATATTTGTTTATAAATTATATTTGATAAAAAACATGTCTCATCGAGTTATCAGATTGGTGAAGGTCGACCTCCCACGGTCTCCTCTACTATATAGTGAAATATACACCACTTTACGATTTGCGAACGCTACTCAGTGAATTCTAGTCGATGGAGTTAATAATCGAACGCACCTCAGATGTTAGTTTTCCAACCTAACTTTCCAAACGTCTATGTAGGGGAATATAAGATCTGCTCAACTCTTCTTTTATATTTAAAGAAAGATTATTGTTGGCTAGTTCTTCCCCGATATGCAAGTCTTTCAAAAAATTCAGTCTGTTTTGATTATTTGAACTGACTTCATGTAGAATGTGTGCATTCATATTGGTCTGGAAGTTATGTTCATTCACTTTCAGATGGTGACCAAAGAATGTTCGTGTTCATTTACGCGGACATTCAAAGGTCTACAGATTCTACTGATGTAGGATGCATCACGATCATTGCAAATCAATTAATGAATACCACTTCTTGATAGTTTATTACGTATGTCTTCTGTGTGGACCAAATATCAACTCAGCTTATTATTGGTCTTATAGAAAATTTTAATGTCCACCTCTTTTCATATATCTGAATTTTTTTTGGGATATGTTGTTATTCAAGCAGGGAATTTAAATATATTTATCTATCGTATTGATGATTGCAAAAGCCAGTTTTTTCCATTTTATTAAAAATAAATATAAGGTAGTTATCCAAGTTGTGATCGTAACCATGTTGTATTCAAAAAGTGATCAGAATGTATTCAAGAGCCGGTGAACATAGCAATTGGAATCTGCTATTTTATGCTGATGTGGATGATGAGAAGAATTGTGTATGACATGATCTGTCTGATATGGCTTTCTATAGATACCGAACTCTTAATTGCTGTTATTTTTATTCATTGTGATGTCTGAAAAGTTAACTTTATCATTTGATTCGATCTCCAATGCGATTGATTTTATTAAGAAGATGATTGATTCCCATTTATGAAAACCAGACAATCATCCACATATCTATACCAGTGAAGAATTTCTATGTTATTATCAATGACATTGTATTTGCTTTCCAAACTATTCGAAAAAGATATCAGCTAGGATATGTGAAAGACAATTTTCCATAGCAAGACCTCCAATTTGTTTGGTAGAATTTATTGTTGAAAATGAAGAAATTTTGGGATGAACATAAATTCATGAGAATTTAAATCTCTCACATTCTTTCATCGTCTACATTAGCAGCTCTCAACACCCCATTTACTAATGATACGGTGTCCCTTTCCAGGACTGAGGTGAAAGGTTGTTCACATCAAAAGACAGCATTAGGCAATTTTCAGTGAGGAGATTCATA
Organism: Gonioctena quinquepunctata; assembly: GCA_018342105.1. NCBI lineage: Eukaryota > Metazoa > Arthropoda > Insecta > Coleoptera > Chrysomelidae > Gonioctena > Gonioctena quinquepunctata. The sequence continues at coordinate 130,771 of JAFIRS010000089.1, forward strand.
GACTGTAATTTTCCAATTAGATCTGAAGTGTTTAATACTACATTTGAAGCTTTGAAGTTATTAAGATCTCGTATGATAATAAATCCTGGCTATTTTTCTATATCATATTATTTGTTATGGTTAGATGACCTTTTATTCGTTATGGTTGGATGACATTTGACAATATTTTTTTTCCTCTGACCCACATAGCTCATGATTCTTTCTCTTTGTTGAACTGAATATAATATAACAGCTAATCTATAATTTTTTCGTGTTTTCAGAAGTGTTGTTTTTCTGAATTCTTTCGATAATCTTGAATTTGATTGGAAGGGAACAGTTCTGGTTCTCCTTTTTTGTGTGAGTTATATCACATAGAAATAATAGGTAGGTTTGAAGAGATTTAGAACTCTCTACTTTTGATCGTGGTGTTTTAAGTACACCCAAAATAAAAATGCTGTTCGTGCTTTCCAATGGAAAATATATCCTATGATATGTTCATTTGAATTTTTAAATATGTGACTCTAAATGAATTGTGAATTCTACCTCACCAACTATCAGGTTTTGTTAGTTGAGATTCGGGTGAGGTCCACATTTATATCAACATAGAGATTTATTTTCGCATTTACTTGATCTACAATATATATCTAACACGTCTCTTCTCTGAATTTACGTCGTAAAATAGAATCCAGTTTCAATTATCCTAATTTTTCTCCAATAAATTGAATTCTCATTACTCCGTATCCAAAACCTACCAACCATCAATCAACCCAAATACAACCCAAAAACATGCCTATAGACCTTTTCCTCCACAAATGATGACCTGGAATTGCTTCTGGAATTTCCAACGCTTACTGAAAAATCATCCTGTATAATAGATTAATCTTCAGATATCTTTCCATTTCAGTGATTATTGATTTGCAATCATTTTTTTCTGAGGAATATTATCATCATCATCAACATGGTACCATCCTTCGTTTCGTCAAGACAAAACAGCCATTGTCTCTACTGATAGCAATAATTAATAGTTCGTTAGCGACGAACAGTTCCAGGTCCTGGAAAGTTACTCAACAGAAATGTAATTTATCGTCCAATTTGTAGATGTTGGATGTGTCAAAGAAGATATTAATATCATCCTTGGTGGCGAATATTTTGAATGGGCTTCGAAGAGAACTAATGAACGTCATATATCAGGTCTATCTGATGATTCTGTTCTAACGATTCCCGATGCATCAACTCAGCACCGAACGATTGGGACTAAATGGAAAAAAATCACCCGTCAATGGGTTATGGGATATATTTTCCATTGAACCCGTTGAGTTCTTTCTATTTTTTCAGTTCGAATCCCACTGGAATGTTTTTTCTTTAATTGATATGATGTGATTTTTTTTCGAAAGATTTCCTGATAGAACTCCATCAGTATTGATTAGTGAATTAGGAAAAGTATAGTTTATGGAGTTCACGTTCAATATTATTGAACGATTAGCGTGGCTTCGGAAATTTGACAGAGATTTTGCTGCTCAATCAACAAGATATTTTTAATTTACCAGAGTCTGCCGACTCTGGAGTCCCTGGACAATATCCAGACTGCATAATTCTGGATTCTGGTATCACCTTCACCGATTCTAGTTCTGATTTAGTTTCACTTGTTAGTTAGTTCATTCATTCGTTTGTTAGTTTGGGCAAATCTTGCAACTGAATTTTGACCGACTTTTAGCCTTCCGATTAATTTGAAATTTGGCAGGTGTTCATAATTCTGGTAACAATGCTTATGGAGTTTTTGAAAAAACAGAATGGCGGCTCCAAGATGGTCGACGAGATTTGTAATTATGGTACGATTTGATTCAAAATTGGTGTGTGGGATTTTTCGTGGTCGGAAATTATGAATTTTTTGTCAAAATTCATAAATTCAAAATGGCGGACGAGTTTTGTGATTATGGTCCAATTCGATTCGTAATTGGTATGTGGGGGTTTTTGGGGATCGGAGATCATGAAATTTTTGTCAATATTCCTTAATTCAAGATGGCGGCTCCAAGATGGAGAACGATTTTTGTGATTATGGTCCAATTCGGATCGAAATTGGTACGCGGGGGTCAATAGAATCGGATATTATGAATTTTTTGTCGAAATTCATAAATTCATGATGGCGACCCCAAGATGGGGGACGAGTTTTGAGATTATGGTTCGACTCGATTCAAAATTGGTATGCGTCGGTTTCGCGGTAGGATATCTTGAATTTCTTGTCAAAATTTATGAATTCAAGATCCGGGATGGTGGACGAGTTTTATGATTATGGTCAGATTCTATACAAAATTGGTGTGTGGGAGTTTTTGGGATCGGAGATCATGATTTCTTTCAGCTCAAAACTTACAGGGAATATACCTTGTAATAACGATGCCCTATTAGAAATGAACAGATCAAGGAGAGCGAACTAAAGAGCAAAAAATAAAATATTACTCAAAAAAACTTTTTAAAGACAAGCTTTCATTCGAGCCGTATACTAAAACTCATAAAAAAGTTCAAGTCATCGCTGATAATGATTTAATTATTTTTTGTTGAATTATTCGGTTCCAAAAAGCTTGTCGCGCGAATTATAATGAATTGATACTTCAACAAGTTCTCACTCACCAACCAATCACTGCCCAATCAAATTAATTGGTACCAACTTTTATGAACACAAATAATTCAACAAAAAATAATTAAATCATTGTTAGCGATGACTTCAACTCATTTCATATGTTTCAGTACACGGCTTGAATAAAAGCTTGTCTTTGAAATTTTTTTTTTATTATGATTTCAGCTACTGAAAAACTTATGAATTATATACTAGAACTATATTTTTATCCACATTCTCGCCCGTTTATTCTAAATTTTAAAAGTGTTCGAGCTCTTTGACGACATATTGACTTCAATTAGCTCAGGTCAATGAATTATTCTGTAGCTCTATGTCCCCAACATAACTGATGAAATTACAGGAGGGGAAGATGTTCATGTGATTATAAGTAACGAGAAATCGAATGTATTCTGAAATATACTATCACTTAACCTTTTAGTGGTCGCGTGAAATTCCGTTGCAATTTGGATCGCGCACTGTCTCTGATATTGGGTTCGTTATTTCTTCTGCAGGGTGAACCACCAAGCTATGGGACAGATGGGGTTTTGTTTGATTTGAAATGAATATCATTCGCTTATTTTGTGACGTACTGATTGGTTGATAATACTAGTATGAAGTTAGATATATATTTGCTCACTTTTATTCATCATCGAAAATGTTTTAATAAATACTTGAAAAATATATAACATGTCAAAAAAATTGAAATTGATTTTTTTTGTTATTGGATAGTTGAGACAATGCTTAACGAGCACATATTTCCTATGTATAAATAAATGAAGAAATGTCAAAGATTGAAATATTTCATTTATCAACTATGACACTTGGTAAGACATTGATTTGGATTCCCGCTCATAACTGTTGAAGCTATAATCGATTTCACTCTCGTCAACGTCAATTTCACTATCATTTACCGTATCTTCTCTACTTCTGTTGTTATTTTCATGACTAGTAACTTTCTGAATTTCATTTATATCATTTTCGATATTATTTGTATTATTCTCATGGTTCTTAGTCTCACTACACATATTATGATCAATATCTTGTTCCCATGTCTCTGTATCTGTTCCAGAGCTGTCATTGTCAGCATTTTCTGTCTCTTGGTTCACTTCTTCACTTCTTCTTTATATCACATACTTGGGAAGATCGTTATCGTCTGTATCATCAGGTATGTGTCGTTCATGTTTTTTGGAGATGGATCGACGATGATACTTTGTTTAAGAATTAAATATTGATCTTTCGGTATGAGTTTCGATAGAATTTTTCTTTCCTCTCTGTTTTTTCTCCGTTTTTGCTTTCGTTCTCTTTTTTCTTTTCTCTCCAATTTATCTCTTCTCCTTCTCTGAGAGCACGTTTTTTTTTCAGAATATTCTTGATAACTTCTGGATATTACTGCAAATAAAACGTGCTTCATATTCCGTTTATTTTTCGTCCTGATTTTTCTGGTGATTTCAGCTAGTAACACTTTTGGCACTTGAAGTCAAAGTTCCCTGTTCACTAATTCGTTGTACGATTATTGAATGTCTCCTGAGGAATGCCTGAGATAAAATGAAATACTGATGTAGGTTCGCTAACCATTATCTTCATAAAAAATACCTCAAACCAACAATTGCTGGGTCTGTTCTTATTGAGAGGGTTATGTCGAGGATAATCTAGTTGCTCTACCCACCTGAAATATAGGGTTTATTTAAGTATTCAACATTGTAGTATAAAAGATTACTTCACTTTCTCCTCCTCTTATGTTGCAATAAGTATGAGTGATGATCCACACCACATATCTTTGTGACCTGGATTCCTTATTTTGAATTCTGAAGTCGACTTGAGCACAACATATTTTTTCGCAGCAGCTCTTGAAGACGCTTGTTTGAGTTCCACCTCAGTTAGTGCTGCCCCCATCTAGTTGATATCAATATCGGTTCTCTGCGGCATCCTATCTAGTACCCAGGTTCCTATCGAAAAACATTACAATAACTGTAATAAACCATCCTAGTTATTGGACACGTTGATATTCAGTAATTGGATTGTAACGTTTACACTGAGGAGCAGTATAAGTTACAAGTTGTATATAAATTACCAATAATATAGACCCACATATAAATATATAATTTTTATAATTCTCGTAGTTCAGAAAAGATATCTCAAGATGACAATCTTTCATCTACCTATTTTTGTTTGGAGAAAATATACTGTATTTTGTATTCAATCTCTGGAGTGATTATCTTCATTATATGGTAGACTTATTTAAAAATGATGATGACAAGATATCAATTCGTTTGTACGATTGTTGGTAACCAACGGTGGTGAGGCGAGTATCAGTTGTTGCCTATCGATGAGCTTCAGAAACTGACAAAGTGGGAAGACCACACGACGTCAAAACAGCTGATCGCGAATATAGGTTTTGTCAACAAATATACTCTGTCCTTTTACTCATCAATAGATTGGAAAAAAATATTCAGAGGTGAATTCAAATTACCCACGGAATTTGCATATCCGGTTCTCGAATGAGAAAATTAAAGTGAAGGAGATTTCCGGGACAAGGGTTCTCTTTTCGCTGTGAAAGGATGGCGAGGCCAACGTCGTAGTTTTCTCTCCTGATAGTAGTTTTGAGAAAATACAAGTGTAGATTTGAGAACAGTTTCCTTTGGTTATGATTCAATCCATTATCATAATTTTGATGGTAACTATATGAATGCGATTACACTTCTCACGAGATTCACACCACAAGTTATTTATGGAGACTGACACAAGTCAACTTTGATAATTGATAGATTCAAAGTGTACATTTCTCAATATATGCGAAACACCCTTCTTTGAATGAAGGTGAGAACATTTTTCAATAGAAATAATTTTATAGTGAAGATTCATTGCTATGAACTCCCATGGTTTCTTCAACCTCAAGCAATCTTGATTCTGAGCTTGTTTACTTTGCTATACAATATGATCAAAAATATTTCTACGAACTATAATAATCAAGTCTAGAGCTACGAAACTAGGAAGTACAAATGAGTTATATATTGGTCAGGTACAAATCGTATGAATATTATAGGGTTCGTGGTCCCTGGTTCTTGGTTCCTGGTAACGTTAAATTGATAATGGTACCTACAGGCAAATTAATTCATGGTTCAGGACTATCAGGAGGTCATATCAAGACAACTCAGAAAGCTGATGTGTCCTACCAAATGGCTGATTTGCAGTGTTGCTGTGGATATCCAGACTAGTAGCACTGTCGGTGTATAATTATTACTACCCCAGGATTGTTAAGGTTAGACTGTTCTGGAATACATTTTTTGTAACTCGTTTTGGGTTGAAGTGCTTGTACACATTTTGTTGTTGGTACAAATTGCGTTGTCGATCTCCTTAATTCCATTGTCTATTTACATTGTGTATGGAATCATTTACAGAAAATCTGATTCAACTTTATTGTGTTATTTTTCTTCAAAGGTATAAACATAATTGATTATGCTACAGTGTGTGATATTCTGGAGTTGGGAAATACCCATATTTTTGTTGTCATATGTTCTCTACAAAAGTACAGAGACCTATATTACATAACTGTACTTATTGATAAACCTTCTCAGCAATGTAAAATTGTATATATGATTATAGTACCGATATCGTTGTTTTCATGAAGTTGATGTTCACCTATCAATCTTATTTCAAATTCGAGGAAACGCCTGTATCGATACTATACGTCGAAACGTAACCAAATTGTACAGTAGAGAAAATATCGAAACCCTTTTTTTTCTTGAATATCCATATGTGATTTTCATAATTTGGGATACCACATTAGCCGAGGGAAAATAAAGTAACATCTTGTCGCTATATGAATAATGGTCACAAGACCCGCTACAGGATAAGTGTACAATTACTGGTTGTGATATGAATAGATCAATAAAATGAATACTGAAACAGCAAAAAATACACAACCAGATCATTTATGAATGAAAAAAAAAATCATTGCCACTTGTCAGACGTGTGTCCAATCACTAAAAAATGAGACGATCGTTGTTCAGCTATTGGACACTAGATAAATATAACCTAACTTCCTCAATTTATTTTACTGATATGTTTGAATAACTAACGTATTACATAAGCTAGCTGTCTGATGTTTCGTACAATAAACACATCTGTGCCTCTCTATGGTCGCTCAATTCTTCATCAATTTCTATCAAGATAGGTTCGAGCTTTTAAATCTCTCTGAATTTATCTTCATGAAGAACTTTCGAGGAATATCTGAGAAACTCCTGTCCTGTTGAGCGTACCCCATGAAGCAAGCTGCAAATATTTGTATCCGGCATTTCAAAGAAACAGTATTCACCAGCCTTCCAGACAAGTAGTTCGATCGAAGTTATTCAATCACAACCGCAAATTATTTCATCAGAGCACATTTCATACTTGATATGCTTGTGTTGATATATCTCATATTCTCATATCCAAGTGATCTCATCATTTTGTAGCCGTTTAATAACGAATTGGAGGAAGATATGGTAGAACGTGTCATTTTTTGGGAAGTGAAAGACAAATCATTTTTCTTTGAAGTTTTTTTTTAATAGATGTGTCTTCTATATCGTCTTGCAGTGATGGTGACCCAGTGATAAGTGGCATTGAGGAAATAATTGAAGAAGTGCTCGTAATTCCTTATCTTGGAGGACGGATAAAAATGTCATCCCAACTTTCAGACGTAGGAACCTGAGATAGATGCAGTGTTTCCTTTTTGAATTGCAATGCTAATACGTTGAATCAGGATTAGTTATGAGTAATTATGCAGCAGATAATGTAGTTCCATGTAAATACAACTTGTATGCTGTATCCAACCATAGTGGAACAACTCATTGCGGACACCACACTACACTACAAGCACCCTTATGCAGGCACATGGCACGAATATAATGACTCCAGATTATCACCGATATCACCTGAATCCCCTATAAGTGGAGAAACATTCACCTTCTTCTAAGAGCAAGACGACACAAAATTACATCTTCAGTTCACCTTTATCACTTTTTTCATTGAATACAGAAAATTGGTGTATAACTGGTCTGTATCCAATGGAATTCCACAAGAAAATAGACGAACATATAAAAAAAAAGGATAGAGTTTCAACCTTCTCTCCAGAAAATATTTCATGGTACTGATGAACTGTAGACCGAATATGAGAATCGCGATCACAATATTCGCTTTGAGGTTTTTGTTGCATCAACATCAGAACTCGTGTGATTGTGGCTTACCCTCGTCCTCATGTAAATGCAATAAACCTCAACTCAAGTCGCGAAAACATGATTGACACATAATTTGCCGCTCAATCTACATACATTCCTCACCAGATATTACCGAAAGATTTTACCCTATAAATCATATTCCTTATTACGTATTCATCAAGTGTGGCTTCAATTTCAAAATACACCGCAATTTCTAAACCTTAACAATAATGAGATACTACCAGAAACTTCTTGAGTAGTTCAGAAGTTCGACAACTCAAAACAATCTGGGACAAACTCAATGCTGATAACGACATTGTTCATTCCTCCTATCCCATTATTCTTTTCTGTTCCGTTAAAAATATCGTAATGAGGAGAACAATCATGAATAAACAGGAGTATAACCGTGAACAAACAATTCACTGAGTCTAATGAAAGTTGGAGGAAGACTCGAAATTCCATCCATGTTGAACTATGCGTGCAGAAATGAGGGAATGATTTCTTGGAAATCAAGAAATTCACACGGAAACAATAAGGACTGAAATATAAGTATGCCCTTACAACTGTAGCGTAGTAGCATATTCGCAGCTGCAGGCGTCTTATCAATGAGTACGAGATAAGACGATAGATATGCCGTCCTTCGAAGGAAACATTGGAATGGCGGTCCCGAGTTCATAGCTCTTTAAAGAACCCTACCTCTGAAACCACAGAGGATTCGACAAAATTTCCGGTTGAGGGGAGTGTGCTCACCGGCGTCGATGTTTAGCTCTGGTCGCAGAAATAGGCCGACGTTAAATAAAGTAATTTTGAAAATTTATATGAAACATTGTGAAAAATCAAGCAAATACTTAATGACTTGAATCTGCCTTCCATCAGAGCATTATCAGGGAATATTGAGGGAGGCCGCTGATCATAATATAGACGACCTCTCGCGTTTCAATTATCCCAGGCGCTCTTTGGAGCGATATACTACCTATTGATCCATACAGGGTAGTAAATGATGCATCTTCTTTGAAAATGTATTATATTTGGGATTTCCTTTGAATCTGAATTATTCAAAGGCCATTTTTGAAAAACAGTAGCAAGACAAAGCCTAAGGATTTTTCCTTGTCCTTGTTCAGTCAAAATTCCAAATTCGTGAAGGGCTGCGGCCCACTTGTTTTTATGTCGGAAGAGTGAGATCCTTCGAGTTGTACTCGATATCAACAGTGATAGGAGACCCATAATGTGATGCTTGTATTGGAAACTAACCAGCGTGGAATCCAGTTACTTCAAGATTTTTTTTTGAAGTCAACTCACAGTATCATTCAATGTATTTCTCTTCGTCGATAAATGAGTCAAATCGACAAAAAAAAACTATCAATTCCATATCAATAACATAACATTGTAATTTATAAGAGTTTTTCACTTTCGATCATTTTTCTATTCGGATTTGTCACTCACGATCAAACTAGAGAGAAGTTGAAAACATCTGTTTTTATATATAGTTCTTTTCCTTGAAATTGTATGAGTAGTTGTGAAGTCGATGAACGTCACAGTTTCAACGGCACACATTTTGAATCATCAAATATTGAGTAAGTCTGTGAACATTAAGGAAAAAAGGTAGGTCCAGTTCCAATTTTTTGGACAGAAATGAATTAAATTTGTAATTTTTGGCATATCAATTGACATAATCAATGATTCAGTGGACATGGAAGGAAATGTATCTATCAATCGAGCATAGTTTCATCCCCTTGAGATTCGAATTCCAGGAAGTCGTCATTTACTACGTACCTGCACCTGAAATGTAAGTTCTCCCTTATTAAATGTTGGCTGGATAAGAAGTTAGTAACGGTGAATATTGATAAAACACACTACCTACCATTCTGTTGTAATACAGCTGGGGCACCCCCATTCGATCAACTAACGATAAAAACTGATACACCCCTCCACATTTTTCCTGAAAAGAAAATCAAATACTTGGGAATAATTTTAGACACACATTTGAAATGGGACCTCCATATTGAACACACCGTGAATAAATTGAGGACCATCAAATTCAGGAAACTAAAAGAACTCGTACCGCTGACGAGCCTCAGAACATTATACTACGCACTAGTGGAAAGTCATATCCGCGGAATAGCAGTCTGGGAAGGAGCGTTAAATACTCATATTCATCAGATTGAAATTAGGCAGAGGCGTTTCCTCAAGCTAATGATCTCAAAAAATAACAGGTATCCTTCCGACAGCTTATACATCGAAACTCGTACGATGGAAATAAGACAGCTGTACTTTTTATGCTCTAGCACTAGATATCATACAAGTAAACATACAGCGTTGCTCCCTTCACACCAGTACCTAACACGTCAGAGAGATCAGTACGTTACACCTCTGATGGTCAAGGTCACTGCACGAAGATCATATGATTATTTTGCGCCTAAACTCTACAACAACATTCCCGAAAATATAAAATCCAATACAAATATCAATCGCTTCAAAAAAGATTCGAAAAGACATATTCTTCAAAGTCAAAGACATTAACTTCTACATCTATTTGTGTAGATGGGAAAAACCATACGTACCTTTGCTATATTGTTCGACTCTGTAATGTATTTGTCCACTTTTATTATTCAAACTAAAATTCAGTTTGTTAGATTTTAAATTGTGATTTTATATGCTGGAACTTTTAATCTATAATTACCTCCTTTTGAATGTACATGTATATAATTGTATTTGAACTGAATGTTGTCTATATACTTAACCATTACCACCTTTACTTGAATTAAGTGTTTGATTTTCATATTATCTCTCTGCTATCTTAAATCTTAAATTTATATATTAAACAAATTAAAATGGTTAGTCAGGCTTTTATATTAACTCATATATGCGAATTCATCTTCTCCACCCTTTATTCATTTATTTTTATCTATAAATAAATTCAATATTCATGTGAACTTTATTCAATATTTAAATTTTGCTTTGAATATATTTTCTCCACATACAAGCAACATGTGATGCTTCTGTGGTTTGTACCATGTTTATTCAGCTTATATATTACCTTCTTGTTACTTTTTGTGATCTGAACCTGAATAAACATTATTTATTATTATTTATTATTATATATGTCTCCTTTAGTAGTCCTGAGAAAAATATCATTTCATCATTCCGGGATCCGATTGTGATGGAACAATCTATGATGAAATTAGGATTGCATGAGATATCTTTATTATAAATCAGAAGAGTACTGAATGGACCGTTAATCCCGGAGACTGCAGCTCGAAAATAATTCCATTCCATACATTTTAATAAATTTATTACATGGTTTTGGGGATTAAACCGCTATTATACGACTCATGCTTCACTTCTCAGCCGTTGAGAGCAATTCTCCTCCTTGAAACGATCCGGTCCACCATTCGAGATGCAAATTAGGCTTGGGCCGTTAAATTTTGTTACTAAAACCGGAGCTTCCGTACGTGCTAGTGGCATATCCCGTGTGACACCATCTCAATGTTATTGACTTTAGCTGTGTTAAGTAATTTCAGTAGAATCATTTCCTCTAGACTGAAACATCTTCATTCTTGTCACTTTGTTTTTCTCAGAGTTTGTTTGACGAAGAGAATTGAAATCGGACACTGAAATGGAAATTTTTCACAGGCATATTTTTTTAGGGATTGTATTCGAAAAATATTTGTGAAGGGAAGGTTTGAAAGACATTTTCCTGTGGTAAATCTGCGAATGATTGAATCATTTCTTCTCGATAATAGCACAATAGCAATGATCGTAGGCTTGATGGTTCTGGATAAATTAATAATCTCGATTACAATCTCGAATGCGTATTCAATTCCAAAGTGATTGAATTATATACGTATTTTTTCCATGATTAGGTACCACCGATGTCCAACTGTGCCAATAGCTCCGCGCTATAGGTTACAGAACACAGGTAGTCAATTTGAAGAGTGTGTGTGTACCAGCGGCTTTTTCAATTGATAATTTCATGGAAAGATATATATTTTATGAAATAAAAAAATCCGAACTCAACTCTAGAAATGTTTAATATGGTATTTCTGATATCAAAATCCCATCTCTAGATTGAAAAAATCTGGATCCTGGTAGCAGTTTCACTGACTTTCGGCTTTTTATATTTTGTAACGAACTTCTTTTTTTTCAATAGAAATTAATTCCTATTTTTCTTTTCAGAGGAGGTGAGTACCACAATAATGAGAAATGGAAGGACAGATTGAGCTTTTTAATGAAATATAATGAAATTCATTCAGTTCTTATTCTGAATGAGAATACTCTGTGTATTCCTTACTGACGTGATTCAACCCACTGGAATGAGGTTCCAGGGCAGAGAGAAGCGAAAAGGCTTATAAGCCCATCGCCAAAGAAAGCTGAACAGCTTCTCGAGTTGGACAAGTATGATTCGAAACTGGTAACGAGGCTGCTCACTGGACATTGTCCTCTGAGGTATCACCTCAAAAAAATGGATAAATCAGACAGTGAACTGTGCTGTTACTGCAAGAACTCCGCCAAAACTGCAGGATTTCACTAATGCCCTCAGACATGGGGAACTTAGCTTTCAGGAAACTGATAGGCTTCACAAGCAGTCTTGGAATCCTGGGATTCGAATGAATGAAGGATAATGCACGAAAAACCGTACAGGTCCAGATACGGAGAGCCATATCGACCGCCCCACAACGTGATTCAACATTATTCGAAATTACAAGAATTTCCAAATAATTTTTCAATCATATAAATATTATTCAGATAAAATTACTCAACCAAGCCAAGCCAAAAGTACCCCTTCAACGACTCACTCTGACGGAGAACCAGAACGAACTAATTATATCCACTGAAACTCATTGGAACCTTTCACAAGTGCGTTAATTTCGCGCATAAAATGGAACGGATATTCTAGTTCCGCTAAGCATAATGACGAATGGTCTTTACCAATCCAATCCCAAATTATTCATTTGAAACTTTAGATAGTACATTTCATGCTCCAAACTTTAAATCTACTATTAACATAATATAAAATATATACAAAATTCACAGAAAGCGGGTAGTTTGCGCCACCCGCAGTCCGGTGCGGGCTGAGCCGTCTTCCACTAGTGCAAATACACACACACACATACATACACACATATATACGAATGCATGAACGTCCAAATGAATGAATTGAATAAATGTACATGCGTGTATTTAAAATGAATGATTAATTTGCTTTAGAATAAAGGAAAGCTACTGCTGAAGAAGTAACGATAAATTACTCGACAGTTCAATGAGAATAAGAAATAAGAAGCTCAAGATCTATTGATAATACATTCCATAATATGTTTGAGAGTGCTCACATTGATGTCACATGAATCACAGATAAAATTATAATTAGAACACATTGATGACACGGGTGACCTATGCATAACATTTGTTCGAATATTTCCACAGTTAAAGGTAGTCTCACTTCTAGAATTCAGCCGAGGAATATGGAAGTTGAGTTTTTGTAAAAGTGAGGCGCACGAAATATTGTTGTGTAGTGATTTGTGAAGGAATGATATTGTCACAAAAATACGACGGGTGTTTAAAGAAACTACGTCGAAGCGGTTCAAAAGAAATGAGTTATCGATCTCTCTTTAGGGATACGTCCCTGTTCGTTTAAATAGCAGGAATTTCAAGAACTTTCTTTGAACAGCTTCCACAGATTTTATTTCAGAGTTATATATGGGATACTATATCAATGCCCCATATTCAAGTTTAAACCTCACAGACGCATAGAACAATGTGAGAATTGGCCTGACATTGCGAAACTCCCTAGTACTTCTCATAACAAATCCCATCCTCCTATTGGCTGATGATATAACTTCATCGATTTGCAGAGAAAATGTGAATTCACAATCAAACTTAATCCCAAGATCTTTTATCTCCGTGATGATGTTAAATAACTAGTTTAGTAATTTCTATCTAATTTATTTTCGAATTTTGACAAAAAACTCATAATCTCCGACCCCGAAAACCTCTAGATACCAATTTCGAATAAAATCGGACCATAATCACAAAAAGTGTCATATTGAAGCCTCCATTTTGTTTTTTGCTCTAAAAATTCCATAATGCATTACCACCGGAATCATGTACACCTGCCCAATTTCAAAACAGACAAACAGACAGGTGAAACTGAATAAAAGTTTGTAAAAAAAATCTTCGAGCCCAGAAACCCCCACATCGAATAGAATCGGACCATAATCACAAAACTCGTCCGCCATTTTGGAGCCACCATGTTGAATTTTTCTATTTTCACAAGAAATCTCCGACACCAAAAACCCCTAGATACTAATTTTGAATATAATCGGACCATAATCACAAAAGTTGTCCGCCATATTTGAGCCGCCATTCGAATAAAAATCATACTTCACTGTCACTGGAATGATGTACACCTGCCCAATTTCAAATCAATCGGACGATTAGAAGTAGGTTAAATTTAACTTGCAAGATTTGATTACAGACAGACACGCAGACACACAGACAGACAGACACCGGGACAGGTGGAACTGAATAAAAGCTTTAAAAAAATGAAGCAGTGATAATAAATGGACAGAAAGACTATTATAGTGAACCGGTGGAAAAGGAAGGAATTCGTAAAAAAATATGGAAACCAGTAATCAAGTTCATATTGAACAAAAAGATGATGGAATACAATTTATCAGTAATGGAGAAAAAATGGACAACATATTCAACAACAACAGAATGTTTCGTTACAAAGTACAAATAATCTAAGGGGAAAGAATATGAGATGGCGCGGGAAGCTGTAGTAGGATCATCCACATGTTTTTTCGATATGCTGCATGACTGCGATTTTCATGGATCTTGCTTTATTTATAGATATAAATTGAACTGATATTGAATGGAAGTTAATCATCAGAGATCTCGTTCCACTTCAGTAGAATATTTAGTAGTTAGATCACAAGTGATGGATATTTTGGTGAGTATACTTTGAGATTTTCCTGTGAATATTGTTGTAGAAATTAACAAAACCAAATTTCTTTAAAAAACCCCGACTTTGAAGCTAGAGGGGTATTTTTCAGAAGGAATTTGGTCGGGTATATATCTGACAGTGACTGGATTATTTTGATAGGTTTGGTATAGACAATAGTAAATGCCTACTTGTTTCATTGCAAGTATCGTGTATATTCGCGGATATACTGGTAGTATTGGAATTTGATTGGTTAGATTAATGCATTTGCTAAGCTGAATTCATTTCGAAGTATTTAATCGCAAGAAGCTTATAATTTCGGAAAACATACGAATATAATTCCAAGAATGTACTTCAGTTGAGTTTTACCCCCTCCTCTGCTCATGGAAATAGAGTAAATATATCTATAGGTAAAATATTCTCATATTTTTCTGAACTAGGATAGTATGATGGGTTTCTATCAGGTCAATTCAACGGAATTTGCATATGGAATATATCATTTTATCGGATACTAGGAATATATACCCCTTCAGAATTATTTCCAATTCTGTAGTTTATACTTTCATGAGAAAATAAAATGAATGGTATGGCATTCCACTCGACTCTTTATCATTGAAGGAGAACGCGTGGTTGAAATACAAATATTATGGGCTCATTGTGGAGTTTTCCCACGCTGGTTGGTCGAAGTTTACTCTCTGTTCTCTACTATAAGCATGTCAATTCACTGTTTACAGTTGTTCTTGGTAGTGTAAGCCTGCGCCAGCAGGGCTGGAGTCTGGAAATTCCAAAATGATATATCGTGTTCAGGCAAACACACAAACAACACTCTGCAGCTCGAGAATGTTATCGTGCTCTTGTCGTTGCTCGAAATTTATATATGAAGTATGCATTCAACAGAAAATGACCGGAATTTCACTTAAATAAAATAATAACTAATATGTACATGATAATAAATGTATTCATCGAAAGAGCAACATGAAATTATGGATGTTTTGGGTTTCCACCCGCTACCAGAAGTTTCAACGTTAACAAAAAAATCATAGCTGTTTGAAAGTATCAGACATATTCAATTGATTTTTTTCATCTATAAGATTTTCAATAACGCAATGAGAGTACAGAAATGATTGCTCAGCTTCCAATATAACTATTTTCAATACAAATTATTTTTCTAACTCTCTTTCAACTGGACGTAGTATCACTATTGATTTTATGGTAACTGAATGCCACATACCCTGTATGTGGTTATCTGATCTCTTCTAACACATCCGTCTATGACAAGTGTGTGATGTCATTCTATAACCTATTACAGTGGTTCAGAGTTTTTTTTTCGTCAAGATTTTGGAAACTGCAAAACAGCAAAGATTTGGTAGACAATACATTCTTTGAATATTTTTTCAGGTATGAGATCCAACATAGGCAGGCATGTTGGATTCAAGAATTGGGAATTTTTTCGAAATTCCCTACTCTCTCATTCCTTCCGGTTTTACCGGAAATGATCCCAACTGAGAAATTTCAAATGGAACACATGTATATTTGAACTTCTTTCGATTCTATGGACGATTCTGAGTACGAGCATATAGTTTTGAGATGAAACATTAGTACAGTTGATTTTTCAGAAACATATTTATTTTTGCATCTAGAGTGTATTGAACCCACTTCAACTAATCTGATGGACAGGAATGATGAGGAGAATATATTATATGATAGTATTTTCCTCCAAGTTTACTACCTTCGGCGGTTTGATATTTCTAAAACCACTAATTGTGGATAAAGTCAATTTTTCCAAATGACATTCCTCGAATTCTGATTTCCCCGTCGAATCCATTGATGGTTTCAAATCGAAAATCGGATAGATAAAAATCCTTATACACTAATTATTTGTCGTAAAATTATTGGGAAATTATGGTTTGTTGCTCATCAAGTATGCTGTGGATACAAAACTGAAGGAAATCACATTCATGAATTCAATTTCACGATCAAACCAAAGAGTATAATTATTTTGTGAATAAATTGATTTTGAAATAAGTCGAACATTTTGGAGGCACCTTCACTGGGATGTGAATCAAACTTTCAATTTCTTGATGGAACGCTCTGTATATACAGGGTGATTCAAAAGTACTTTGACAAACTTCAGGAGGTGTCCTCACAATATTCTAATAAGAATTATCCACGAAATATATGTCCGGTAACGCTTCGTTTCCAAGATACATGGCATTGAAGTTTTTTTCAAATAACTTTCGAAATGCTGACCTTAATTGAACGAAAATTGGTATTGAAAAGTTTTTCGAGGTGTCGAATTCGAACCTGATATTATTGCTCTTACTCGTAGGAGGCCACCTACACGTCTTTTGATTTTTTTACGTAAAAAAGCTACCCTTGTTACAAGTCGCTATAAGCAACCGTTTTCTAGATATTTGGACTTAAAAATATTTGATATTCCAAGTCGATTATTTGATAATCGATGCGTGTTGAAGTAATTACCATTATTTTGCATTTTTCACAAGAATGCTTAGGAAATGAATTTGACGTTTAAGTAGTTTTGGTAATTACATATTATGTGACAGTTAAACGTTTTGTTGTTTTGTTGAAGTTTATGTGAGTTTCAAAACACTAATTTTGAAAAAATGGATTATTCAAACAATAATGCTCATTTAGCCGATATGCATTTCGTTTATGGCCTTGCGGATGGAAGACAACGAGCATTTCAAACCCCAGAATTGAAAGAAGCTGTTCTGAACGCTGTCTAGCAGAATCCAGAAACAAGTACAAGAATAATTGCTGAAGTTCTCAATTCTACTCAGTCCACAGTTTGAAGAATTATCCACGATCAAAAGTTTCATCCATACCATATTCAAAGGGTACGAACTCTTTTGCCACAAGACTTTTCTCAACGCATTTCTATGTGTCGGTGGTTTTTGAGAAAATTGGCTGGAAATCCTCAATTTTTAAGAGATGTACTCTTCACGGACGAGGAAAATTTCTCCCGAAATGCTATCACAAACTTTCATAACAACCATGTTTGGGCTCTGGAAAATCCGCACGTAGTTACTGAAAGACATCATCAGTATCAATTTTCTGTAAATGTATGGGCGGCAACAATTGATGATTACTTGATAGGCCCTTTCTTTCCTTCGTTCCGACTGAATGGCGCAACTTACAGATACTTTTCAGAAAATGAATGGCCGGGACTACTTCAGAATGTACTATTAGGAATTCGTATCCGCATGTGGTTCATGCATGATGGGGCTCCGGCCCATTTTTGCGTTGTAGCCAGGAAATTTCTTAACACTATCTATCCAAATCGGATCGTAGGGGTGTAGAAGAACCTAACCAGGCGTGGGCACCAAGGTCCACAGATCTAAACCCGCTAGATTTTTATTTTCGGGGACATTTGAAGTCACTAGTTTATAAAACACCAGTAACGAACGAGAAAGATTCAAGAAACCGAATAGTAGACGCGTGTGAAACAATAAGAAACACACCAATGATTTTTAGCGGGTACTAGATTCAATGACTAGAAGACTGAATGCCTGTATCTTCGCTGAAGGTGGACACTTCGAACAATCTATTTGAATACAATTCAGTTTCATTTATTTTATTTTATTCTACATATTCAAAATTTCTTGAAATAAAATGTTGATATTTCTTGCAAATTTTATTAAAACAAATACAGATCTTGCACCCTTGATACAAAAATAGCTATTTCAAACGAGTAAAAATAAATATAATAGATGGCGCGCCCTACAAAAAACCAAAAGTACTCACCAAAACGTCAAATTCATTTCCTAAGCATTTTAGTGAAAAATGCAAAATAATGGTAATAACTTCAACACGCATCGATTATCAAATAATCGACTTGAAATTTTCAAGTCCAAATATCTAGAAAACGGTTGCTTATAGCGACTTGTAACTGGGATAGCTTTTTTACGTAGACATGATGGAGGAATTGAATTATTCACCGAAAAATGTGCTAGAAGGACGCTTAGAAGAGTTATGAGACTTCAAAAAATGCAAAGACGTGTAGGTGGCGCCCCCTACGAGTAAAAGCAATAATGACATCACGATCGTATTCGACACCTCAAAAAACTCCTCGATACTATTTTTTTTTTGAATTAAGTCAGTATATCGAAAGTTATTTGAAAAAAACGTAAATAAAAATAAAACTTCAACACCCTGTATCTTGGAAACGAAGCGTTTCCGGTAATACATTTATTCGAGCAATTCATATTAGAATATTGTGAGAAATCACTTCCTGAAGTGTGTCAAAGTACTTTTGAATCAGCCTGTATATTTTTCTATTCCGCAAGTATCTTTCAGTAGGTCTCCTCAGTTTCGAAAACGAATAGTGCTCACTCAATATTTCAGAATTTTTTCCATTCTCATCACAGAATTCTCACTTATTGGTAGAAACTTCAAACATCAAAACTGTGCTAAGAAAACAAAAATAACATTGACAAGTAAGAAATAAGTGTTTATCAATAACTTAAGAGACAATCAATAGAGATTTTTTGGTGCCCACAAATACTACCAGGAAACCGACTGTGCCATCATACGAAAAATGGTCCGTCATTGCTCAATTTGTTTTTCACCAATTTTGGAGAATATCAACACAAAATGAGGATATACATTTTTTATGAGAATACTTGTACTCTCGGAATCTTCTTGGAAAATTGGAATCGGACCACCTATGACGCATCTAGATGTCCTGCAATAAAGTGCATTGGAAAATTTAGATTGCAATTATGCCAAAACTAATCATCTTATAATTCCTAATTTTTTCACACATAAAGCACATATTTATTACAACTATGTCGTGGAAAACTTGCACTACAACTTGAACACTGGTGGAGATATGAATAAAAAAACACGCTTATTTTACATTACAAGCTTTTATTTAGTTTCACCTGTCCCGATGTTTGTCATCAAATCTTGCAAGTTAAATATGACCCACTTCTAGTTGTTCGATTAACGTGAAATTTGGCAGGTGTTCATAGTTCTCGTGACAATGTATTATGCATTTGTTGGCTCCAAGATGGCGGACGAGATTTGTGTTTATGGTCCGATTCGATTCAAAATTGGTATATGTGGGATTTCAGAGTCGAAGATTATGAATTTTCTGACAAAATTCATGAAATCAAAATGGCGGTTCAAGATTTCCGACGATTTCTGTGATTATGGTCCGATTCAATTCAAAATTGGTATGTGGGGGTTTTCGGGGTCGGAGATATTAATTTTTTGTCAAAATTCAAAATTCAAGATGGCGGCTCCAAGATGGCGAACGAGTTTTGAAATTATGGTTCGATTCGATTCAAAATTGGTATGTGGGTGTTTGGGGTTTTTGGGGTCGGAGATTATGAATTTAGTCGACGATTATTGATTTTTCGTCAAAATTCATAAATTGAAGATGGCAGCTCCAGGATGACAGACGAGTTAATCTTTAGATGGTCTCCTCGTTGAAGAACTAGATAGCTCAGAACTTACAGGGAAAAAGGCCTCGTAAAAACGACAAAAATGCATAGATTAAGGCGTACTTACTAAAAAGCACGAAATAAAATAATTAATGAAAAAAAATCTTTTTAAAAACAAGCTTCTATTCAAATCCCCCAATAGGTACAAAATAATTGCTTTGGAAGTGTGACTTAGGTTATTACGTGAGTTATGAATTCAAAAGCTTGTCGCATCTGTATTCGAGATGAAAACTTTGCGCGACAAGCTCTTGAATCTATAACTCATGGAATAACCTACGTCACACATCCAAAGCAATTATTTTGTACTTTCTGGGGTATTTGAATAAAAGCTTGTTTTTAAAAAGGTTTTTTTAATAATTATTTTTTTTCCGGTTTTTCTCCGTTACTAATAATCCGATCGAAACGCATTGATGCTCATTTTTCTGCATTTAAATTCTTAACAATTCGTCCGTTGACAGTGTCGAGATTGCTTCATTAGTTTTCAAGTAACAAGTCAAAAACGATAAAAAAAATGATTTTAAATGTTTATATAACAAATTAAGCAACGACAGTTGCGGTTAGGTCATAACTTAGAACCGTCTTCCGTATTATTTGTCACAGTATCAATGGAGCAGAAAATCTCTATTGATTGGCCTATAACAAGTTCGTAAGTTAGTATACCTAGTGTGCTTTAGATCAGTGAATTCTTCAACAAACGTGTTTATAAGAGCTGAAAAAGTGAAAATGCTATTAATTTATGGTGAATGCAAGAAAAATTCGAGGAACGCAGCATTTTGGTATGCTGAAAGGTATCCCAAAAAACATCATCCATGTTTTCAATATTTGCTTATTCTGAAGAAATAACTCTCAACCATTAAATATTATCATTGATGAGGTAACGGAAATCAATGTTTTAGCATTTGTAGAGGTGAATCCTACCGCTTTTACTAGGAAAATTAGGCAACAGCAAGGAAGATTCTGATAATGCATAGGTCGTTTAAGTATCGAGTGTACCAGAATTTGTATAAAAATAATGGAAATCGAACATTAGTCTATTGTGATTGGTACTGCCAATCCTGGCTTTGTTGCTTCGATATTGTTTTCCGACGAGTCAAGATTCACGAAAATGGAATATTAAACAGACCAAACTGCAGATATTGGGCGCAACAAAATCAGCATTAAATGGAAGAGAGTAATTTCAGGAAAGATTCGGAGTAAACGTATTGGCCAGTATGGCCACACATTTAGGATATATGCTTGGGATCATGTCTCTAATATTTGTGACTATTGAGAAAAACTCGAGAATATATATGAATTTCCATTTCCCAGAAAACAACTCAATCTTTGTTGAATACTAATGATTAAAATTGTGAAAATATTCTATTATTCAACTCATACTGTCATACTTGTATATCCACATGTTTCGTCGGTTTTTCTTTGAAAAAAATCTCAAAAACTCCCCAAAATTTGGTATATGAATCAGATATATACTCCGTTCATTTCCGTAATTTGGATTTTATTCATCTATATTCATCGATATAGGCGAATGGAATTCTGGTATCCATTTATTAGGATGAAACATCATCATATTTTTCCCAATGGATTCTCAACTGTCCAACAAACCTTCTCTAATTACAAAATATTTCATCACACTTTTCAGTAACTACCCTCATCTTCTCTTGTGAGTAAATGTCACATCAACACGAATTTACGCATAAACATCAAAATCTCACGTCTGCTGACTGAATAATAGGAAGTTACCTTCGTCATATTACAACTGACAGCATCTCTTCTGGCATACGCTGAGAGATTATTAATGACTTGTAGTTTCCTGCAAGACGGGATCTCGAGGCCTTGCACAAGATATAGTACAATCATTAGGGTACACCAAAAGGTGTTCTTACGTAAAAACCTAACAGAAATACGCCGCGTTTAGGGGATAAATAAGGAAATATAGCGTCGTAATAGCGAGATATATGTTGAAGAGGCCAGCGTGCTCGAGAAAGCCAACCGAACAACGCCAGTGTGAGAAATAGATGAGTCTCAACACGTTCGCTTGTTTTTCCGATACTCGTTCCTTTGCACCCATGTTCATTAGGATAGTTGTTTTTTTTTGGGGAAATTAGGGCAAAACCTGATCCAGTCAGAGTATAGTGAATTAGATCGTCGAATTTTTGTTTAATTACAGAGAACACTGCTTTAACCACTAGGGTTATTCGCGCGGTGTAATATATATATATATATATATATATATATATACAGAGTTGCCACTTTTTTAATGGGATTGTATTGGTAACTTTTGAACCATAAGAGTTAGAAGGTCGGTCAAAGGAGAAAAATTGCATTCATAGAAGCATTGTCAAGAAGTTCAAACAAATCGAGATTATCAGGGCCGGTTATTGAGATATCATAAGAAAGGTAAATTCTGTCATTTTGATTTTTCTTTTTTTCCCACTTTATTTCGAATATTATCAAAAAATGTCACGGAAGTTTTTATTCGACAGTAAACTATCCTCATTTTGACATAATCAGATTTTGTATCCAACGTTTCGTACGCTCTGGGCCACCCTCAACCTCATTTTTTTCAAACGGACCTGCATATTTTATGACACTTTTCGAAATAACTTTCAACGTTAAATTCAACGATATATCATACAATGTCATTCAAAATTGATTTTCAGGTGATTTTGACCCTTATCCAAATTTCTTTGGGTCGGATCTGTATTACATTTAGGTACCTTTAGTTTAATTAACAACATGCAATACATTTCGATAAGAAAATCAACTTACTCATCTTCAACTGAATGGAACGTAACAGAATCAAAGCAAGAAACAAGTAATAATTATTTACAAATTTCAAGAGGTGAAAAACCTAATTCATAATAATTAAACGAAACCATCATTTGATGAAAGAAAAATCAAATGATTATTCAAAAGTAAATGATGTACATTAATGAAGTAAGTGTTCGGAATGTCCACCATTTTGTGAAATGCACTTTGCGGTTCTGGAACCCATACTTCTTATACATTTGCTTATTTCGTCTCCTTGAATACCTTCCAATACATTCTCAATCTTTTCGCTAGGAATCAATATTGTTGGATTTGTCATTTGTTCCGTTGAAACAAATTACAGAATCGAATCGAACTTTATTTTGAGATCATTACGATATAATTTTTGCAAGGCTTGGTATTCAAATTTAAAATCATTGTATTCGCTTCTCTTGACTATTTTATTAACAGCAGTTTTTGATAAATTGCATTGACTGGCCACAGTTCTCGATTTTTTTTCTGGGTTCAATTGAATTTGGGCCAGAACATTGATATCGTTGATAGACTTATTTTTTCTTACATACACACACCTCTAGGTTCATTGAATGTATTATTTTCAAGTAGTAGGCCGTGGATAAAGAAGAACATAACAAGAAATGTCATATTATTTGTCACTTCGTTTATTATTGTGTCACAATAACTTGTCATTGAATACTTTTCTGAGTAATTTCAATTCAACTCATTCGATATGGTAAGATAAACAAATCAAGAAAAGAGAGATATGTACGAAGTGTACATAAAACTAGATAGAAATTCGTTGAAAGCACAACAAAGGTATGGTGAATTATATCCTGAAAGATCTACACCAAATATTAAAATGTTTCGACGTTTATCTACAACGTTACTTGCACATAATTCATTCATCAAACCTAGAGGTCTTTATGTAAGACGAAACGAGCCTATCAATGACCTCAATGTTCTGGCCCAAATTTGAATGAATCCAGGAATAGGATCGAGAACTATGGCCAGTGAATGCAATTTATCAAAAAGTGCTGTTAATAAAATACTCAAGTGACACGGATACCATGACTATAAATACCAAGCCGTGCAAAAACTATATCGCAATGATCCTGAGAGAAGGTTGCAATTCTGTAATTGGTTTCAACGGAAGGTGCGTAATAACAACAATTTTGCGCACAATATCATTTGGGGAGACGAGACGACATTCACAAATTCTGGCATGTTCAATCGAAGGAACAAAGATTTTTATGCCACAGAAAATTCTCACTTAATTCATGAAGTTAGACATCAATATCGTTTCTCTTTGAACATATGGTGCGGTTTGTTGAATAATAAATTACTGGGACCCTATTTTATTGACGGCAACCTAACCGGAGCAGAATATGTAGAAATTATAGAAGAAATGTGGGATGATCTTCCTATACGGTATCGGCGTAATAGTTCAAGGTTCCAACAAGATGGATGTGGTCCACACAACTCAAGAATAGTCACAGACTATCTAAATCGAACTTTTCCCGATTCATGGATTGGAACAAGAGGTCCAGTAGCATGGTCTGCCAGATCTCCGGATTTGAATCCGCTGGATTTTTATTTGTGGGGATATCTCAAAAATAAAATTCATGATACTACGAACCCGACAATAGAGATTCTTCGCGAGAAGATTGAGAATGTATTGGAAGGTATTCAAGGAGACGAAATAAGCAAATGTATGAGAAGTATGGGTTCCAGAACCGCAAAGTGCATTTTACAAAATGGTGGATATTTCGAACACTTACTTCATTAATGTTCATCATTTACTTTCGAATAATCATTTGATTTTTTTTTCATTGAATGATAGTTTCGTTTAATTATTATGAATTAGGTTTTTCACCTCTTGAAATTTGTAAATAATTATTACTTGTTTCTTGCTTTGATTCTATTACGTTCCATTCAGTTGAAGATGAGTAAGTCGATTTTCTTATCGAAATGTATTGCATGTTGTTAATTAAACTAAAGGTACCTTAATGTAATACAGATCCGACCCAAAGAAATTTGGATAAGGGTCAAAATCACCTGAAAATCAACTTTGAATGACATTGTATGATATATCGTTGAATTCAGCGTTGAAAGTTATTTCGAAAAGTTTCATAAAATATGCAGGTCCATATTGAAAAAAATGAGGTTGAGGGTGGCCCAGAGCGTACGAAACGTTGGATACGAAATCTGGTTATGTCAAATTGAGGATAATTTATTGTCGAATAAAAAACTTCCGTGACATTTTTTGATAATATTCGAAATAAAGTGGGAAAAAAAGAAAAATCAAAATGACAGAATTTACTTTTCTTATGATATCTCAATAACCGGCCCTGATAATCTCGATTTGTTTGAACTGCTTGACAATAATCCTATGAATGCAACTTTTTCTCAATTTGACCGACCTTCTAACTCTTATGGTTTAAAAGTTACCAATACAATCCCATTAAAAAAGTGGCCACTCTGTATATATATATATATATATATATATATATATATATATATATATATATATATATATATATATATATTATATATATATATATATATATATATATATATATATATATATATATATATTATATATATAGTGTCTTCAATTTCTAGGAATAAGTTGCTTGATTTCATGAAATAAAATTCGTTTACTTCAATTAACCATTACACAACTCCGTCTTTGTAATAAATACATTATCAAATTCTCAACTGAGCCACCTATAGTATAAATCCGAGGAAAATTTGCACAATTTATTGTGCAATGAAACTCCAAAACTCCCACTCCCTATCCACCATTGACAACCTTATTCATTCTCTTGTTAAAATTTCCCTCAAAATCTGCCAAAGTCACATCGAATTATAACTGGAATATCCTGAGACTTCGATCTCTTGTGATAAATGAATGAGTTTTTTTTCATTATAATGTACAATACCCCAATCTGTTCTCTCCCTTCATTTCTATCAAGATGGAGGACTAGTTCTCTGATTATGGTTATATTTCATTCAAAATTGGTATGTGGGGGATCTCAGGTTCGGAGATCAAGAATTTTTTTCAAAATCTGTCAATTGAAAATGGCGACTTTTGGATGACGGATGAGTTTTGTGATTATGGTGAGATTCTATTCGAAATTGGTGTGTGGGAGTTTTTGGGGTCGGAGATCATGATTTTCATTCAGCTCAAAACTTAGAGGAAACAGACCTTGTAATAACGATGTCCTATTAGAAATGAACAGATCAAGGCCAAACAACTGAAAAGCAAAAAATAAAATAACTAATAAAAAAATATTTTAAAGGCAAGGTTTCATTTAAGGCGTGTGCTAATAGAATAAAATAAATTCAAGTCATCGCTGACAATTATTTAATTATTTTTTGTTGAATTCTTTGATTTCAAAAAGATTGTCGCGTGAATTGTAATAAAATTGATAACTTCCACAAGTTGTTACTTACCAACCATTCACTGTCCAATGAAATTAATAGGTATCTACTTTCTGAATACTTTGTAGAAATCTAATACTTCGACAAGTTCTTACTTACCAATCAAATTAATTGGTACCTACTTTTATGAACACTTCGCGCGACAAGCCTTTTGAAACCAAATAATTCAACAAAAAATAATCAAATCATTGTCAGCGATGACTTACATTCATTTTATACGTTTTGGTACACGGCTCAAATAAAAGCTTGTCTTTAAGAAGTTTTTTCCTTAGTTATGTTTCTATTCTTTCTATTCTATTCTATTCTATTATCTATACAGTGCGTCTTCTAATAGTTAACTATTGAACGGTTCGACGTACAACAATGAAGAAATTTTATATATATTTAATGATATCACCGATACTACTTTCTTTCATGGGAGACATTGTGATTGCCCTATAGATAGCGCGGGGGGGCACATCAACTTCAAATTTCAAATGGGATGGGGGATCAAGTGGCACCCCACACAGCACGAAATATTTTTGAAATATTAATGGAATAATCGTCAGCAAGGTGGAAATATTTCATAAGTATTTAGGAAATAAAGTTATGTCCGACTTTTTCTCACATTAAAATATTTTCTGAAAAATGTTATACAGATTTTGCAAATTTCCGAAAACATTTTTATAGAAATTTTTGCAATATTTCAAGGGTCGCGAAAATAGGACACTGAAATCATTCATTGAATATTTCTGCAAGATTTGCGTAAGTTTACATGAAAATTTCTACTGAAATCTTAAGAAAAGATTTTTGCAATATTTCTTGTTGGCGGAAATGGGACACTGTAATTTTTCGTTAAATATTTCTGTGATATTTTTGTAAGGTTACAGGGAAATTTTTCATGAAATCTTCTAGTAAGGTTTTTGAAATATTTCAAGAATCACGGAAATGGGTCCCTGAAATCTTTCGTTAAATATTTCTGCAAGATTTTTGGAAGTTCACAGGGACATTTTTCCTGAAATCCTCAGGAAATATATCTGTAAGATTTCTGTAAGGTCACAGACATTTTGGTTTGAATCTTTAGGAAATATTTTTGCAATATTTAATGGTCGCTTGAATGAAATTGCTTGTGAAATATTTCTGAAATGTTTCAGCAATACTTCAGAGAAGTATTTTATGAAATCTGTGAGCAATATTTTCGTGAAGGATATCAGCAATACTTCGTAAATATATTTTATGAAATATTCAGGCAATATTCTTCCAATATTTTATAATAGCGTGAACAGGCCGCTGAAACATGTAATGGAATCGTTAGTGAAGTTTTGGCATTATTTTAAATTTGTGTGAGTCAAGCACTCGAATATTTCTTGAAATGTTTCAAGATTCTTAAGGTCTCGCAAATTATAAATGGATATATTTCATGAAACTCTAAGTGAATTTCGGCTGGGCAGTAAAGCAATACACGGCTCGAAATTGACGTTATAGGTGTGCATTACCTGATCATACAATGTAGGGATGGATTAGACCTTTCTCATTTTTCGACAAGTTAAAAAATTGTTATAGCACTATATACCTCATTGAGAGAAGTATAAATCAGAAAAAAATCCAAAATGGCCGATTTTAGCCACTGATATTTGAGTCAGTATTTTTGTTAAAGGAACACCTCTGTTTTTGACTATTTACAGTAGGGGCGAATAAGGATGGATATTTGTAGGAGAAAGTAATGAAAGATCAATATAATAGAAAAAATATATAATACTCAGCTTTTCATTGCAAAATCACCAGGCGAAACTGGAATGGCAAAATGGCGACTCCTTTGCGGATTTGCGGCTGCTGCTGGTTGAATCGGGATCGATCGGGAATGGCCGGCGGCAGTCGCTACGCCACGCATCGACGCAATTACAACTAACGACTACATCATAGAAGACTTTCAGTCACGTGCCACCAACCAGTAGAAAGGCGCGCGTAATGCGTAATTCGACCAGAATACGATTTGTGTTCATTTCAAGATTTATATATTAGTGAATATGAGGCTGGCAAGAGAAAACAATTTGATATCTATTTATGGAGTACTTGATTGACAATGATATTTTGGATTATAGTTGGTGTGAAAATACAAAATTGACGATTTCTAGTATCGATGTTATATATATATATATATATATATATATATATATATATATATATATATATATATATAATAAAATTTTCACTGTACCGAGAAATTTTTCAGGAATCTCTTATAAAGGTTTCGATGGACGATTTTTAGTGCTGAACTTGAAACCGAAAATATTTTGTAATTGTTTCATTTAAATTTATTATTTGATTTATTCAATATTCCACAAAATATTGTCGAAGATTTCTACAGGATTGTACAGCAGTAATTCAAAGGGAGATGAACAAATATGTTTGAAATATATCGTAATCCTCTTCATGAAAAAAATAATTGATGGATAAGATTACTGCAAGAAATCTTCCAGAAAATATTTCATTGATATTTTAGATGGAGATTTGTGATTGTAAAATGAAACTGGGTATATTTCATGAAAAAGTTCAATGAACATTTCTGAAAGATTTCGTTAAATAATTCAAGCCTCAATTTTAAATTAAAAAATATTATTGAAATATATTTTGAATATTTTTTGCCACGATATTCGAAACATCCATGACATTTTTATGGGATATATATTGAAAGGTTTACGGAATATTTCTTACGTATTTATTCATCTCCAGATTCCTGAAATTTCTCAGAAATATTTTGTGAAATATTTCATGAAATATTCCCAGTTTCATTTTACGTTTGCAAATCTCCAACTGAAATATTATTGAAATATTTTCTGGAAATTTCCTTGCAATAATCTTTGAATAATTCATTAAATATATTTTTCACTGAAAAATTCACGAAATATCATATATATATATATATATATATATATATATATATATATATATATATATATATATATATAAATTTAAAAATAACGACTGAAAATTGGTATGAACAGTGGGGAATAACGGGGATCTTCAGTCAGTACAAGTGTTGAACTATGAAAAACTCTTTAATACGATGGACCGAGCTATCGTTTCAATTTTGAAACTTCTTCAGGGTCCTAAAATATGTAAATGACATTATTGTGAAAAAAATACTTAAAATGAAGAAAGTACTTACAGTAATCTGATTAATCGTCAGAAAAATATAAAGATAATTAAAACCTATGATTAATCGTCAGAAAAATATAAAATATGTAGTGGGTGTGTTAATGTTTATATTATATTCTTTGAGAATCATCAGTTTTAATCCATTTGTAGAAGATAACTGTAGATTTTGCTAAGATTTTCGATATCTGTTTTTTTGTTCATATTTTGATTGGATTTATTAATTTCAATCATTTCAAGAAATAATCTTTTAGAGAAAATTTTTTCTGAATGTAAAACTTGTGCTTCCTCGAATGATATTTTATGGCCTTTTTCAATAGCATGTTGAGCTAATGCACATGACTTCTTGTTGAGTCTTATATCACTTCTGTGAGAGATAATACGATTATTTAAAGTTCTTGAACTTGTACCAATATAGTTCAAATCACAGTTGTTACATGGTATGCTGTAGACAACATTTGATTTCTTCAAATCTGGTGTGGATCTTTATATTAGGAATTGAAAAATAAATTATCCTTTCATTGTTATTTTCTGAATTTTGATTATTTGTTTTTTTAATAATTTAATTATATTTTGATAGAATTCCTATATTAGGAATTGAAAAATAAATTATCCTTTCATTGTTATTTTCTGAATTTTGATTATTTGTGTCATCATTATAATTTGTCTATCAGAGTTGGTATTGAAAAGAATTCTATTAAGAAGTTTTTCAAATCCTTCAATGTCACTCGAAGCGTCAAAGATATAACACCATTCCGACAAATTTTTTACATATTTTACGTTTTTTCTTTAAAGTTAATGTTAATTTATCATCCACTCAGATTACTGTAAGTACTTCCTTCATTCTGAGTATTTTTTTCACAATAATGCCATTTACATATTTTAGGACCCTGAAGGAGTTTCAAAATTGAAACGAAAGCTCGGTCCATCATATTAAAGAGTTTTTCATAGTTCAACACTTGTGCTGACTGAAGATCCCCGTTATTCCCCACTGTTTATATATATATATATATATATATATTATATATATATATACATATATATATATATATTTGGCTTGTTTTTCTTGGGTTTTAGGTTCGTTCGTTCGTTATTTCATAAATTAATTACAACTTTATTCTGGTATAACATCTGTAATTCAGTTTCTACGTTTCGACGGGTGGATCCCCGTCTTCATCAGGATTGAAAACATTACAACTCTTCAAACATAGTATTCGTTTGGACCTTCTTGGTTTGTTATGGTTTTTTGTTTTATATCCATAATAAGGTAGTGGTTGGGTTTTTACTTACGATCTGCTGATATTAATTAGTATATATATATATATATATATGTATTTGTTCATCTCCATTTAATTTTCCTGCTGTACAATCTTTCAACAATATTTCGTGGAATATTCAATAAAACATTTATAAAATATTTTCAGTTTCAAGTTCAGCTCCAAGAATCATCGACCGAAATATTTATGAAATATATTTGAAATATTTCTCGCAGCAATCTCTGGAACATTCATAAAATATATCTACGGAAGATTTTTCGAAAGGTTTCTGAAATATTTTATACATATTAATTCATCTTCATAGAAATTGCTGGCCGTACATTATTTCAAAAATATTTCATGAATATTTTGTAAAATATTCGATGAAATATTTGTAAAATATTATCAGCTTTATTCTTTGTCTGCAAATCTTCCGTTGGGATAAAACTGAAAGATTCTTTAAATATTTCTTGCAGATATATTGAAATATTCATGAAATATATCTACGGAATATTTATTGAAAAATGTATGAAATATTTATACAAATATCTATCATTTCATTGAAAAATCCCAAAAAGATTTCGGAATATTCCATGGAATATTAATGAGTCATTTAAGGAATATTCCGTAAAATATTTATGTAATATTTATGAAATAATCCAAAAAAAATCAACAATCTAGTTTTATTTCAATTTCGTTTAATATGTTTTTTCGCAATATGCATTTGAAATGTCAAGTATAACAAAATTTCAAGTACATATTGTTAAAAAATGTTCGAACGGAATTCAAAGAATAGGATGGTTGAAAAAAGAATTGAATTATCTTTTCAACGATGTGCCACTTACCCCCCATGCCATTCGAAATATTCCCAAGCCCTGTATCAAGCTATAACAATGTCTTCTATTTCAAAGACTAGTATCGGTGATATCATTCAAATAGTTTTAGTCCCGCTGTTTTTTGTCGAAGCGTTCAAAAGTAAACTGGATGGGGAGGCTATAAATAGCCACACTCGTAATTGTGATTCCGTAGAACAACCATAGTCGAAAGAAAAATTGAATTACCATTTCAACGATGTGCAAATCGACCTCTATGCCTTTCGAAATTTTCGAATTGATGTGCCTCCAGCGCCCTCTGTCGAGTAATCGAAATGTATGTTCTCTCAGAAAGTAGGACCAGTAATACCATTCAATAAATTTCATGCCTCATTATTCCACATCAAACCATTCAGATCCGCACTTATATTTGACATTTCAAATGCATATTGTAAAAAAACGTTTGAAAAATAAAATGAAAATAGATTGAATTAATTCTAAATAGCAAGTATTTTATTCTTGAAAAGTGTTATACTTTTTGTTAAGTATATAATATGTAGATTACATGGTAAAAAATACATCTGAAATATCATATAAATTATCGTTAATTTTTTGTAAATAATTACTGCTGCATTAACGAACCACTGCTTAAATCTGCGGAACAAAACCAAGTTATTGCAAATTTTGACAAGTCAACGTATTCAGAGAAAACATCACCGATTAGTGTGTTGTTTAGTATTCCTTGTGTCTTGTGCAGTTCACGTGGAATTTGTTCAAGCACAATCTGTAAAATATGCTGTTTTCAAGGTATTCGACTTAAGAATAATTAGAAGGAGCTTTGGAGGAAATCAAGACCGAATTGGAGAAAAATTATGAAAGTCGTAAGTATTACTCGTAAATATTTATGTATTTTTATATTTTATAGATGCAATATTGTTCTTCGTTCTTCGCAAATTTATGATAAAAATTACGTTAAAATTATATTCGCAGAACATATTGACGCTGTTCATATTCCACCAGCCGTGGAGGCTTTGACCGACGAGGAAGATAAGGACCATGAAAGCAATCTACAAGAGTTTGAGGAACCACCTGATATAGTTGGATCTTTCTAGTTGCATGTACCGCTGCATGTCATGACACTGCTGCACACGATGACAATCGTATCCACTCGTGTTTTCCCCCTCTCTACCTCCCATTGTGCTGTCTCAATACTGAATTCACTCTAGACAACTGCACAATGCCCACTGCCTGTTCAATTTCGCCCTGTTGTCATAGGTTCGATCGTGTACTAAATCGCCTCGTAGATCAAATAGATCATATAATAAATATATCGGTATTACCATTTGTATATATTTGTAACGCTTGAAATGTTAATATATTGAGATAATCAGTCCTGTCCTTTGTTGACTACAGAACCTGAATGGGACTCATCATATGATGGAACATTGAAACTCAAAAGAAGACGTATGCTTTCTGCAAATGACAAGCTTGTTCCTACAGTCAAATGAAAGAAAGGTCAGATTGAATATACTCACTCACCTATATCCGATGAAGAATAACTCTCGGAAAAAAATTCCCCTTTACCAATTTTTTATGTTTTATTGATGACGGAGTAATTGACATAATTTTTAATTTTTCGGTAAAATATGCTCAAGATAATAACAGCCATAAATATCATTATCAAAAAACGAACTATTAAATTTTATGGGAATTTTGTTTTTCTCTGGTTACCATTTATTACCACATTTTCAGCATTATTGGTCTACTGATGAAGACAAAGGCATTGTTTCCATAAAGAAATGTATGAGATTTCAATTCATAAGCAGAACTAAGATTCATCTGACAATGATTTGTTAAATAAAAATGATAAATTTTCGATAGTAGACCAATCTTTGATGTAATAAATAAAAGAATATGCAGTTTGGAATACTTTCATTCAACCTATCCATAGATGAACAAATGGTGCCTTACTTTGGATTCCATTCTTGCAAAATCTTCATGAAGGGTGAGCCAGTTCGGTTCGGATTCAAAGTTTATCTTTCTTTGTTCATCTGATGGGTACCTATTTTATTCACTTCCATATAGTGGTATTCAAAATCAAAATAAAACTCTTTCTAGCCTTGGCCTTGGCGATGGCGTTGTCATGAGTCCACTTTTTGTCGTGGATAAGCCAGTGAAAAACCAAATTTTTTTCGACATTTTTTGTTCATCTTTCAAACTCTCAGTACATCCCAAACATAATGGTTACTTTGCCACCGGTACTATCCAAGAAAATAGAACAAATAAGTGTCCAATCGAAAATTCTTAATCATTTGGTTGAAAAGACCGCGGATCCTATATTTCAGCATATAAATCTGAATCAAAAGTTACTATGGTTCGGTGGCACGATAACTCGGTTGTAACGGTGGCAGGTGATGTTTATAGTATAGATCCTGTCCAAAATGTGAAACGCTGTAATAGAAAAGAACAGAAAGATGTACATATACTCCAACCTCATGTTATTGCCCAATATAATGAATATATGGGTAAGGTAGATTGACATGACAACGGAATTGCTAATTATAGGTGCCAAGTAATTGGAAAAAAATGGTGGTGGCCTTTTTTTTATAACGCATTGGATAGCCTAGTCGTCAATGCATGGAAAATTTATAATGTTGCCAATGAAAAAACAAGTTCCCAGGTAGATTTCAAATCTCACATAGCCTTGCGACTTTTGGAAACTGACAAAACAATAATTCGAAAGAATCTTGCTGCTTCCATAGACGAACTGCGTTATGATAATAAAGATCACCTCATAATTTCCCATGTCAATGAAAACGAAGGAGGTGTGGAATTTGCCATAACCTCACAATTAATATTTGTAGTAAATGTAACATACATTTACATACATCATATTTTGTACAGTTTCACCAAAATGATACAGGTGTTACCATGGTGCGTTAACGCACTATGAAATATAAAACTTTTTTTTGTAGCAAGTAAAGTTCTATGTAAAAAATAATTCCGGTTTAATAATTTTATGTAAAATTGAAACTTTCTATGAGATATTCTTGTTGAAATTATTTAATATATCTTATGTGTCCCAAAATACTATTCCGTATTTTTTCCCAGTGGTTCGTATGCGCACCAGAATTCTTTTTATTTATTTATTTTTGTTTTTTTTATTTTGTCACATGGAATTTATTCCCAATTATAGCAAAATAAACATATACAAACAAAAATGTAAGTTTTTGAATTCTTCGATGCTTGGGACCAAATGGGATAATAATTTATTTGTTTGGTTTCTCTTGGAATTTAGATTCCGACTGGAACCGGTTTCAATTGAATATTTTTTTCTCTACATATCCTTTAACTCACAAAACGATTCGCCCCCGACCAAGGGCTCCATGAATTGTTTCCTCACATTCCCCACTTTAACTACTGCAGAAAGGAGTTATGGTTGGTTTTGTTCATAATACTTGCAAGTACGTACTATAAATAAAAGTGGCAATCCAAGAAAGGAGACGCAACGACTGCGAAAAACAATATATCGGTATGGCATCACAATAATTGTGCAACAGAATCAATGGTCATCAATATCTGAAAAAAATACAGTACAGCTCTTAATGAACAGATCCTACAAGACAGCCACAATCCCAATTTCCCAGAAACTGAAATATTAGTAGTTGAAAGAAATCAGAAAAACGGAGCTTTGAAGAAATGAAAAAAACCACAGAAACAACATTGATACCCATGCGCAAATAATGATGATCCTAGTCAAAACAAACACTGATATCATTGAAGCATACTACGTCACATTGATCAGATTTGGCCCGACCAATCAATTGAACCAGACACCCGGCCTGCCAGAATCCAACGAATCACAGAGATACATGAAAATATGAACATTAACCCATAAGATAGAAATGGTGTTCATGGAATTGAAACCTGTTCTAGCCATATATATTGTTTTTTTGGTTTATATATGTATATGTATATATATATACATACATATATGTAATATATATATATTTAATATATATATATATATATATATATATTGTTATATAATGATGATATAACAAATTGTTTTATTATTTCGCCCCACGTTTTGGGTGCCAATTGATATGTATTGATAAATTGTAAATATAAATTGTTCTTATAAAATGAAGATTGCTAATAATTTCCGCTCTTCGTTGTGAGCCAAATTGTTATGATATAGATAAGTATTTTCGCCCTGTATAATATGTTTTGTGATGTAATAATGATTGCTAGCTAACGTCACTGTTCTCTCGTCACGTTGCTGCCAATTGTTATCACTTTCCTTAACACAGCTAAACTCAGTTGGTACGCCTCTTGTCTCAGATAGCCGGTTCAGGCAATTGAGCCACTAACCACTGCTTGATGTCGAATCTCAATCTTTTCGATGTTTATAAAAACGATTGCTGATAATTGTGGAAAAGAAACGAGATAGTATCAAAAAGCAATTATTTCCTTTATTCAGGAAAACTTAATTCCACCTGGCCTACGATAGATAACTTATTCTGAGCGGAATCTACAAATATTCATGGATAATCATGAGAAACAGGTTATGGATTAATGGACACAACCTCACTTTTACCTTGGAAGTGAAAATGTCCTTAATAGTTCAAAATCAAGTGAAATAAAGTTCTTCTGATGAGATATGAGTCATTAGTGAAATTGTTCAGTTCGTGACGTGCACTAGGAAAGTTTATACCTGTCGCTGGAACTGTCGCTGTTCAATATACACCCAGAATTTGGATTCTCTCTCAATCCAATGCTCTCAGGAACTCCAATACCAAAAGAAGGAACCATACAAATTCAGCAATCAGCTTTGGAATATTTGTATATGGTGTACAAATGAGGTATTGTTGATTTTCTGCTTATAATATTGAAATTATTGAATTTTTCTTTCTCCCAAATAAAATTTGGCATTCGTTTTCAAATTATTTTCGGTCTCCTCCGTGGCTTTGTTTTTCGTTACTTGGATACCATTTTTCCTCATTCCTTTTGATTTGAATTTTCGAATTCACGCACTATGTTCTCACATTTTCACCGTTTGGGGTTATTTGTCAAAACTTATGAATGAATATATTTTTCCTTTCTCACAGACTTTTCACAATATTCAATCATAATTGTCTCTGACACTTTTCCGTTCTTATTTGCTCACAATTTCAAATCCTACTTACATTTAACCATACTGTTCCCTGATTGGGTATCGTCATCAAGAAGTTTGTTGTTCTCCCATTGGCTAATTTTAGTTACATACAATTTCATATACTCTATGTTTCAAGCTTATCATTTTGTTTATCACATTTTATTCAGGATGATTTTGTGAATCTAGACCTTTCTTGTTGTCTTTTGAATAATTATGGGTTGTAATCATCATGACAGTGTATGAAATCGATTGTTTCATAGTATTTGAATATTTTCATCTATTCATATTACACAGAGGCTTAATGAAGGAAATATAATTTCGAAATATGTAAAAACAATATTCTGAAACTAATAGCTATTAAGTAATTATTCTTTTTGTGGGTTTTTTCCTTCTAATATATATAACTGGTTTCGTAACATGACAACATTCCTAGATTCATAATCAATAATTTTATACTGGTTAGAAAATTTTGAATATCAATTCCTTTATTTACAGTTATTGAATCTACATTAACTAATACTATTTTTTTAATTTTAGAAAACTACTTTGCTGGATTTTCCACCAGTTCAAGAAAAACTAGTTCTTCAACGATGACTATTATTTACAACTACTAGTACTACGTTCTTTCGTTCCAGAAAAACTTGACCTCAGACATCTCTTCGGATCAAGAGAGAAAACTTTTCAAGATATCTTCATATCTGACATTTTATATATTATTATTATCTTACTTTCATTTTATATTTTATACTGATATTATTTTCAATTATCGATTTTACAATTACTGATACTCTTTCAATCATGCTGTTTTATTATTTTTCTCATCTCTTCCTTCAGTTGTTCTTTATATTCATATTGAATTGGATATTTTATTAATTTGAATCTCTCATTTTATTTACCTTTATTTTGTGTACATACTCTTTCGCCTTTTCATTATCCACACATAATTAACATTTTATATTCATTTATAATTCATTTATATACCTTCATTGTATTTATCATTATACCTTTATCATCATCATCATCATCATCATATTTCTTATAATATACTTCTTTAGTATTATTATTATTATCATTTCCACTTTCATTTCTCACATACATTCGTTTTATACACAAAATATTTTTATCTCCATTTCTTTTAATTTTTTTTCAAAATTCACCTTATTTTTTATCCATTTCTTTATTTTTCTTTCTTCATAATCTATATTGTTTTATATTTGTAAACATTTTCAATATTGTTTTTCACTTTACTTTATCTAACTAACCTGTACCAATAATTTCATCAACTTTTCTGTTTTTCAGTACTAGGATTGTTATTCAATATCTTTCTTTTCTTTCTATACTTTTTATTTAGGCGTTGTTTTGTTTCCTCTAATATTTTCTCTCATTGATGTATTTTTTTTTTAACGTTTGTTTTTCATTTCATTTTCTTTTATTCAAATGTTTCTGAAATCCTAACTATCTATCAAATTATTTTTTTAACTTTTTTACATTTTTTATTCCTTAACTTACCTATCAAATTTGTTAAGCTACAATTTATTATGCCCTAAATTTTCATTTCAATTATTTGTCTCTCCTTCTATGGAATCTTGCTTGTTTTGTAACTGCAAGCCTATATTTTATTTCACAAATTTTCAATAGAAATTTATGTTGATTTTTTCAACTT
This sequence comes from Gonioctena quinquepunctata, assembly GCA_018342105.1. Classification (NCBI taxonomy): domain Eukaryota; kingdom Metazoa; phylum Arthropoda; class Insecta; order Coleoptera; family Chrysomelidae; genus Gonioctena; species Gonioctena quinquepunctata. The sequence continues at coordinate 169,201 of JAFIRS010000089.1, forward strand.
TTTTTTTAACCAAATTTTTTTTTTTAAATTCATTCAACTTCTTTTCTATTTTTATATTGGACATTTTACTATACATTATTATTATTATTTCAAACTTTGTATTACTTTCTTTCATTTCAAAAGTTCTATTAACCCTGTAGATGTCATTGATTTGCATTACTATTATTTTTTTATTTATGTTTCCTTTTCTCAACAAAAAATTTTTGTTAGCCCGTTCTGTCATTCTTTTCATTATTATTATTTTATTATTTCCGTTCCTTTTTTGCAATTCAAAATTCATCTTAGCCATGTTTCTGTCATATATTTTTATTTTTGTTACTTTATTATTTATTTTTCCTTTTTGCATCTCAAAATTTTCATCGTTCACATTCATATTATCTATAAACTCATTATTTTTATCAGCATGATTTATTTTTATATTTTGTATTTGTTTATCCTCTTTTTCTAATATATTGTTGCTATAATCTGGTTTTTTTATAACTACTACCTGAATTTTATTTTGCTCACTACTTGTTTCTAATGGTTTACATATTTTTTCACTACTTTCTTTCATTTCATTTATCATTCTGTCCATTTTTTGCATCATTCTATCATGGTTTTCTTTAATTTCATTTCTCATACTTGCAAAATTTCCATCTGACTTTTCATTAATTTGTTTTACCATAAGCTCCATCATTGTCTGAAGCCTACTCTGTGTCAAAACCATTTGTGTACTCTCACTTTTTATTTCTATCTCTCTCACATTACTACTCTCTCCTTGTTCCTAATGTGCTGTATGAGGTCGGCTTTAGAATAGCCTCATGGTAAATCCTGCCTGTCGTAAGAGGCGACTAAAAGGATAACCGTAGGTGGAAGATGGTCTCATCGCCCGGTGAAATACCACCATATCGACTTTGTGTGCTGTGAAATGGATCATTCCATGTTTCAGTGTTCGGTCGATACTTTCCGGTCTCCCTCTTTCCTTTTCCCCAATTCCTCCTTTATTTTCAGGTGCATCCTAATAGTTATAATGATGAAGTCTCCTAGAGTGAAACACTCCGGAAGCAAAATACCTCTCCATTCGGATTTCCGGGCGAGAGGTACTCGAGGGGACTCAACATTAAAGATTAATTTTTGCAACATCCGCGGACTCAACAAGAACATCAATGACGTCCACCATCACCTACAGACGAAAAAACCGGATATTCTGGCTCTAACAGAAACACAAGTAAACTCGTCCACCAACAAGGTCCATATGCTTTGTCCTGGTTATGAACTCCATTCTCGATTCAGGTTCAAAGGTGTAGTCTGCCTTTACGCTAAGGCTAACCTTTCATGCCAGCGTGAAGAGAGTTTGGAACCGAAAGACTTTGATGTGATGTGGTTCAAGCTATCTGATACCAAACTGACTAAGTTCCTCTGCTGCCTTTACCTTTCACCTAATGAACCTTCATATAACGACCTCTTTGAGTTTTTATCACTCAAACTGGACTACATTCAGGAGAACCATCCAACAGCTGAAACCATAATCATGGGAGACTTCAATGTACATAAAGCTGCCTGGCTCAAATTCTCTAACAAAACAGATGATGCGGGTCGTCAAGCCGAGGCCTTCGCCATCACTCAGGGTCTAGAACAACTGGTCGAGCTACCAACCCGCATCCCTGATGTCAACAACCAGTCTGCCAATACACTAGATCTTTTCCTCACCACCAATCCTGACCCGTATAGAATAGAAGTTTGTGCCCCACTTGGAAACTCTGATCACACCCTCATCTCCACAACATGCTCTTTCCATTTACCATCGAGCTGCACAATACCACCCCGTCTCATGTGGCATTACAATTCGGCCGACTGGGAAGGTCTTCGTATGTTTTTCTCAGCGTTTCCATGGAAGAGAGTTTGTTTCTCTTCAGTAGATCCAACACGATGTGCTGAGACAATTTCTGAAATCATCATGTTGAGGATGCAAACCTACATACCGAATACCGAAAGAAGAACATCATCCGATAAGACCTGGTTTAACAGAAACTGCTCTAGAGCTGTGGCTTCCAAACAGGCAGCATACCATCGATGGCTAAAAAATCCGGGCCCTGAGACCAGAGCAGCATATGTCGAGGCTAGAGGCATATGCAAAGAGACAATAGAATGCTCAAAAGATGCCCACAATGCCAAAATAAGATCAAAACTTGCTGAATGTCCTAACGGATCCCGTTCATTTTGGTCTTTCGCCAAAGCTGTGGGAAGAAACTTCACTTCCAGCTCATTTCCTCTTCTAACTGAACAAGATGGAACACTAGCAACGACTGCCCAGGAAAAAGCCAATATCTTTGCGCACCAATTTGCTGGAAATTCCACTCTGGATTCATCGGGAAAACAACCCCCGAACATTACACCTATTGACAGTCACATGCCCGAGATCACCTTTCGCCAACGTACAATCAGAAAGATTTTGCTGGGTCTCAACACCAACAAAGCCTGTGGATCTGACGGAATCCCGCCGATTGTTCTCAAGAAATGTGCCCCCGAACTAACACCTGTTCTTTGCAAGTTGTTCAACCACTCTTACAATTTGGGGGTATTTCCGTCCAATTGGAAAATTGCAAGAGTACAGCCAGTTCCTAAAAAAGGCAAAAAAGCCCTACCTAGCAACTACAGACCTATCGCACTGCTATCTATTATTTCAAAGGTCATGGAAAAAGCCATCAACATCGAGCTCATGAAATATCTGGAAGACTCAGGAATTGTCAACGATAGGCAATATGGCTTCCGCCATCAGAGGTCAACTGGTGACCTGCTCGCTTACGTCTCACATATATGGCAGCTATCTATTGAAAAGTATGGAGAAACTTTAGCTGTGGCATTAGATATCTCCAAGGCGTTCGATCGAGTTTGGCACCAGGGACTCCTCGCCAAGCTTCCGTCTTATGGCTTGCCCCGTCAGCTGTGTTCTCCGCTTGCTAGTTTTCTCTCAAACAGGTCTCTCCATGTAGTGGTCGATGGAGTTTCATCTGACACTCTACTCATAAATGCTGGTGTTCCGCAAGGATCTATTCTCGCACCGACACTATTTCTACTTCACATCAACGACCTGTTGAAAGCAACTGCATGTCCAGTACACAGCTTTGCCGATGATAGTACCTTCCATACCGCTTTCTCTTCCAGGGCCCCTATATCAGCCCGTGAAACCAGAAATGAACGAGGAAGAAATGTTAATAATATAAATATGGACTTAGCAACAATTCTCGAGTGGGGATCTGATAATTTGGTAGAATTCAATGCAAACAAAACACAAGCATGTCTTTTCTCTAGAAAAGCCGATCTCACTGTGCCTAACATAACTTTGTCAGGAGTAACCATACCACTGAAGTCATCCATATCGATGCTTGGTATTACTATCAGCAATAACCTTTCCTGGGAAAATCACGTGAGGTCCATTGCCAAAAGTGCATCCCAAAAACTTGGTTTTTTGTTTCGTGCCAAGAGCTATTCCACCCCCACTCAGCTGCTTATGATCTATAAGGCACAGATCCGACCTGTCCTGGAATACTGTTCCCATATTTGGAGCGCGGCACCTAAACATATCCTGAGGCTATTGGATTCTGTCCAAAAAAGGGCAATTCGTCTCGTCGGTAATGCCTCGCTTACAAACTCGCTCACTTGTCTGGAACACCGTAGAAAAGTTGGCGATTTGTTTCTATTTTATAGATATTTTCATGGGCGATGCTCTTCTGAAATATCAACAATCGTTCCAGCTTTGGCAGTCTCTTCGAGACTAACCCGTCAAGTTCAGTCATCACACCCCTTCGTGGTCACTTTGGAGACCTGCAGAACATCACTTTCCAAAGACTCGTTTATCCAACGAACAGCGAGGCTTTGGAACTCATTGCATAGGGAGGTGTTGCCCGAGGCATACAACCTCCAGAAATTTAAGAAGAACACCAACTCCTACTTCCTTTCCCTTGGTTCCCACGATGTTCTCTGAACATTACAGGATATCCCTTTTCGTGGGAACCAGAACATGAAAAAAAAAAAAATCCCCTCTCTCTCTACCTTCTGCACCTTCTTCCAAACCAATTTTCTTACCATCTCTTAAATCCAGTTTTTATTCACCAATATTCAGCCTTACACGTTGAAATGCAATTGCTAATGTTCGACCTTACTTGCTTTTTCCGCCTTTTTCTCGATAAATAATATGGAATGATATATTGCCCTTACTTGCCTTGAAATGATATATTGCCCTTACTTGCCACTACGTTGCGGTAAATATTAAGAAATAATGTATTTCCTTTACTTGCCTTTTCCGCCTTTTTCTCGATAAATTTTATGAAATGGTATATTTCCTTTACTTGCCACTACGTTGCGGCGCCAATTGTTATATAATGATGATATAACAAATTGTTTTGTTATTATTTCGCCCCACGTTTTGGGTGCCAATTGATATGTATTGATAAATTGTAACTATAAATTGTTGTTATAAAATGAAGATTGCTTATAATTTCCGCTCTTCGTTGTGAGCCAAATTGTTGTGATATAGATAAGTATTTCCGCCCTGTATAATATGTTTTGTGATGTAATAATAATTGCTAGCTAACGTCACTATTCTCTCGTCACGTTGCTGCCAATTGTTATCACTTTCCTTACCACAGTTAAACTCAGTTGGTACGCCTCTTGTCTTAGATAGCCGGTTCAGGCAATTGAGCCACTAACCACTGCTTGATGTCAAATCTCAATCTTTTCAATGTTTATGAATACGATTGCTGATAATTGTGGAGAAGAAACGAGATAGTATCAAAAAGCAATTATTTCCTTTATTCAGAAAAACTTAAATTTTACTTTGCCTACGATAACTAACTTATTCCGAGGTGAATCTACAAATATTCATAGATAGTCATGAGAAACAGGTTATGGATTGATAGACACAAGCTCACTTTAACCTTAAAAGTGAAAATTTCCTTAATAGTTCAAAATCAAGTGAAATAAAGTTCTTCTGATGGGATATGAGTTAATAGTGAAATTGTTCAGTTCGTGACGTGCACTAGTAAAGTTTATACCTGTCGCTGGAACTGTCGCTGTTCAATATACACCCAGAATTGGGATTCTCTCTCAATCCAATGCTCTCAGGAACTCCAATACCAAAAGAAGGAACCATACAAATTCAGCAATCAGCTTTGGAATATTTGTATATGGTGTACAAATAAGGTAATGTTGATTTTCTGCTTATAACGTTGAAATTATTGAATTTTTCTTTCTCCCAAATAAAACGTGGCATTCGTTTTTAAATTATTTTCTGTCTCCTCCGTGGCTTTGTTTCTCGTTACTTGGATACCATTTTTCCTCATTCCTTTTGATTCGATTTATTGAATTCGCGCACTATGTTCTCACATTTTCACTGTTTGGGGTTATTTGTCAAAACTTATAAATGAATCTATTTTTCCTTTCTTACAGACTATTTACAATATTCAATCATAATTGTCTGTGACACTTTTCCGTTCTTATTTTCTCACAATTTCAAATCTTACATTTGACCATACCGTTCCCTGATTGGCTATTGTCATCAAAAGTTTTTTGTTCTTCCATTGGCTGATTTTAGTTACATCAATTTTATCACATTTTATTCAGGATGATTTTGTAAATCTAGACCTTTCTTGTTGTCTTTTGAATAATTATGGGTTGTTATCATTATGACAGTGTATGAAATTGATTGTATTGTAGTATTCGAATATTTTCTATCTATTCATATTATACAGAGGCTTAATAAAGGAAATAGAATTTCAAAATATGTAAAAACAATCTTTTGAAACCAATAGTTATTAAGTAATTATTCTTTTTGTGGGTTTTCTCCTTTTAATATATAACTCTGGTTTTTCATAACATAACAATATATATATATATATATATATATATATATATATATATTATATATATATATATATATATATATATATATATATATATAAATATATGTGTTGAGATAGTTCTGTCCGCGTTCTTGGTCCTCAAAAGGTCCGATTTCACGACGTTTCGACCAATTCACATTTGCCATCTTCAGGTGATCTCTAATTCATTCGATTGTTTCGAACTCGACTAATGTTTTCGTGTTGTGCTCCTCAATTTGTTATGGTGGTTAGTCGATTGCGCACGATCGTCAAGATCAGTTTCCTTCGTTCACGCACTGTTGCGTGTAGAGCCGGAAGACGTAGTTGTTGGATGCGTTGTTGCCAGATAACCACCGGTGTTGCTCAATTGTGCACGATCGACACGATCACTCTCCCTCTATCGTGTTCTGTTTTGTAAGGGGCCGGAAGAGCTCGCTGTTGGACGCGCCGTTGCCAGGTCGCCATGAGGTTTGCTGGATCAACTCTCTGCCGGAAGCGGTGATGTTCCTTCGCCGTTGATGTTTTGTTGTTGATTGATTTATCGGTGGGTCAAGATATATTGCCATATGGTTGGTAGTCTGCGACCGTCATCCCTTCTGTCCATATTATGTGGTCGTTTTTTGATTCCGATGGCTTCTCTCGTTGTTCTTGAGTGGAAATTCTCATCACTTGCCAAAACCGGAATTTCATTGAAGTTTATGCTGTGTCTTGTTGTTAAACATGTTGGAATAGACTCCTTGGCACTCTAGTGGTATACGGTTCTTGAAGTTTCTGAGTGTAGATCTTATTGTACGGTCTGTTGTAAACATTGTAAGGATATTGTATCGGTGGAGAATTCTACGGATACTATTCGTTGAACCCTTTATGTATGGTAGGAATGTTTTGCCCATCGGTGGTTCCTGAACCCCTCGTTGTTTCTTTTTGACTCCAGATGCTGCTCTGATAGTTTTCTTGGAGTATCCATTCATCTGGAGGGTCGTTTCGATATTATTCAACTCCTCTTTTATGTGGGCGTTGTCTGCCAATCTTCTTGATCGAGTTATAAGTGTACTCGCCACTGAGTGGATTTGTTGTGGATGGTGATGAGAATCTGCGTTTAAGTATCGATTGGTGTGAGTTTTCTTGCGATATACTGTGTGACCCAAGGTGCCGTCAGACTTTTTTCATGATCAAAACATCTAGAAAGTCCAGTTTGTTTTCTTCTTCTGCTTCCATAGTGAATTTTATCTGCGGATGAATTTCATTATGGTGGTTGGAGAATGTCGATAGTTTCTGATTTCCATGTGTCCGTATCACAAGAATGTCATCAACATATTTTAGCCAAAGTTTCGGTCTCAAGCTCGATGTTGTGGGTGCTTTCGTTTCTATTTCTTGACTGGTGATAGTGATGATCCCATTGGTGCCCCCTCTACTTCTCTGTATCGTTGGTTATCATAAATAAACAAGGTGTTTTATCAACAGTGAGTCGCCAAAGTGATTATGTGTTCTTCGGGTTTATACTTTTTTTTTATTATTTCCAGAGCTTTTCGAGTAGGTACCTATGTGAATAATGATGAAATGTCGGAGCTTATGAGGATATCATCTGGTTAGATGGTATGTGACTTCAAAATTTCTATCAAGTGTTTGACCTTCCTGCATGAGGTGAGTGCTTTAGCAAGATATCTAGCGAATTGATGTACGCCCGGTTTAACGTGAGGTGTCCCTGGCTTATGAATCTTGGGAAGGCCATATAGTTTGGAACATTTTGATGATTTCTCTCTTCGGATGAGATGTTTTCTGGTTTCCTCAGCAAAGGTAACTTTCTGATAATGTTCCTGGTTGTATTTTCCAGGTAGGTCGTTGGATCATCTAGCAAAGCAATAATTTTGGTTTTGTAATCTTCGGTATTCATAACTATCGTTACGTTGCCTTTGTCAGCCGGTGAAATAGTGATATTTTCTTTCTCTTGGAGATACTTCAGTGCTAGGAATCCTTCGTGAGAATTCTCTTTGGTGGTTTTCAATTTCGTAGTATTTACGCGATGTCTTGTCGTATCGCCTCCTGTGTGTCTTTGTCACTTATTCTCTGTATGGTTGATTCTACGTTGCTGGTGATGTTCTCAACCAGTATATGAGCTGATGCGATGGCGATGTTAAAACCTTTAGCTAGAACTTCTGTACAGGGGGTGATCTGACAAATTGTGAACCACTCTGGAGGCTTTTATCTTCGGGGTGTTTTTGTTCGGTTTCTGGGTTGAGCTGAAATTGTTGAACTTTTGCTTCTGTTTCTCAGTGGTGGTGTTGAACTATCACAACACATCATACCTGCGAAAATTTACAAAGAAACAAATATATATATATATATATATATATATATATGTATGTGGAATACACAAAATCATAGACATCTATAATTTGCGGAGCGAAACTCAGACCTAGTGGAGTGGCGTTCAATGGCAGGAAATTTCGTGCAACACAAGCTGTCCTGATGATCGAAAACATGAAACAGCTGTAGGCGGATGATGGCTTTCTTGGAATCGAAATCGAATCTCGTCTATACTGACATCTGTTGGTGGCCTATCAATGTTACACGGAATTTCCTGCCATTGAACGCCACCCCACTGGGTCCGAGTTTCACTCCGCGAATTATAGATGTCGCATCTAGCAACATTCAGCTAATAGGTTTGAATTAACAAGCAAAAATCAGAATCTTCTATCAAGTGATTCATTGGTGAAGCGATGTCAAATATCTTGGACTCGCTGAAGATAGTATGCTGAATTGAAACCCATACATAATCGATTTTGAATTGTAATAAGAATAATCATTTATACTCCATTTGAAATAAAATGGCAAGATTAATAAAAAAAATGTGTAATTATTTGATTCAGTCTCGTACTCATGGTGCTCATTTGGTATCCAGCCCAGATAACATGATTGTGGATGTTAACCAATGATATGTAGTATATAATATAGGACAGAATGAGCCAAGATCTGAATCTGAAGAAGATTGAGGTAGGCCATGTGGAAGAACAGGGTCACAATCCAATCTTTAGTTGGTTTTTGGCACTGAATATGGTCTTTTTCAATAAGTGTGGTATATTTACTGAACATCCTCACAGTAACATGAATTGTGAGCTCACTTATTGAATAAATATAATTAATAATATTATTATATACAAGATAAGAACAAAGGGGTAATTGTCAAGACGAAATTCCACGAAAACCACTCCATCAGGGAAGCTGTCGATTATGCCGTGGATAAAACTTCTGGATATAAAAGACCAAGGCTGTCACCAATTGAATTTCAAATTCAATAAGTTAGTGTTTTTTATAATTATATAAAATAAAAATAATATTCCAGTAGTCATCAGGAGCAACAAACTGAATTGATAAAAATATGGAATATTTCAAACATACAACTCTCACGAAAGTTGAACTGAGAATCGACATACTTTGATGAGAAAGTAATGTGTACTCCGTTTGTTGCAAAGTTCGGAGTTCCTAAATGGAAAAATTTGAAAAATCCGATATGTACATTCTTAACATCAATCGGAGGTCAACAAAACACTAAGGAAAATGTTACATTCCCATATGTGAATAACAAAACTCTTCACTACCAAAATGTGGGTAGTTTATGCACCAAAACTGATAATTTCCACTAATCTCCTTCCCATGACAAAAATTGTTTCATAAAATTGAGAGATGATAATGTTCCTAAAATAATATGGATTTTTTAACCATATCGAGAATTTCACATGGCCTCTGATATAACAGACATAATATATCGAATGACCCTTATATATTCTAGTAGATTTTCGAATCACAATCAGTATAATTGAATGCCTGATGCGTATGGTGAGTGGTGGAGTGAAGGAATAACAAAGTTCCATCATTTGGTATCGAGTCGAATCTTACCTATTATTTTGCAATATAATTGATATTTGAAATGTCCCAGAAAATTCAGAACATAAATTTATGCATCCGAAATCAAACTAAAAGGTGTATAAACTCAAACGATTGAAATTCAGATTTGAAAATATCAATGGAATCAAATCTGCAATCAACCAAATTGATTTGCGCAATCTTCTCCCGAATTAAAGCAGAGCAATCAGTTGATTTATTCCACCCTCTCAAATCAATTAATATGAATTATATTAGAAACGTGGTCCAATTACTTTCCGGAAATAAACGAAGTTTTTCCCGATGGTAGGTGGATATATTATTTTCAATGTGATAGATATTTTGGTGAGAATACTTTGACATTTTTGTGTCAATATTGTTGTAGAAATTCACGAGACCAAATTTCTTTGAAAATATTTTTTCAAGAAATTTGGTCGAGTGGTATTTTCGCAACAATATTGGCAGAAATATATCAAAGTATACTCTACCAAAATATCCATCACGAGTGCTATATGACCAGATTATATATCGATCTAGCTATTACCAACAATATACACTTGAAAAAAATATGTTTTTCTACGTTTTTTTGAATTTTATTCTGTGTATAAAAAAATGGAGAAGAAAAATACACAAAACCGGGAACAAAGATTCTGAATTTTTTGTCAAAATTCGATAATTCATGTTTTGTGATTATGGTCTGATTTTATTTTGAGAATTGGTATATGGGGGTTTTCGTGATCGGAAATTATGAATTTTTTGTCAAAATGTATACATTCAAAATGACAGAGGGTTTGATTGAGAGAAGGAGGCAAATGTGTGACAATATTTCACAATATTTGACAATATCTGACAATTTTTTTTTCTAAGCAACTCCAGAAAAGTAAAATGTATACGTTGTCTCCTAAATGTCGAATATGTTACATTTGTATATTACATTTGTATGTATTCTTTCACCCACCTACGTCAAAAACAATCTATCAATTGCTGTTACTTACCCCACTGTTTCTTAAGATTTTTTCCATCTCCGAATGACTTCCTCATATTTGCAGAAATTTCGTTTCCAAGAGATTTTCCCAAATAAAATGATTTAGTGTCACCGGTTCGGGGTCGTCCGGATACACTGATACATGTGTGATGGGCCTGCAGTTTATGATATTCACAACTTCACTGATCAATGTCAAAAGGAGTTCATCCTTGGAAGTATGGTTATTAAATATTGCGTATTACTAGAACATTATTACTCTTGGATGCAATTGGAATGCGTAAAACACAGAAGTCAGCCTTCTACGATTGCTTCCAATAAGTGGACATTTACATTGACAACACAAATGCTACTCACATCATCGATGGAGGATATCTATTACACCGCGTTGTGTGGGATCGAGAAGAAATATTTAACGTTATTTTTGATGAATACGTTCAGTTAGTACATAGACATTTTGGTCATAGAGTGACTATAGTATCTGATAGTTATACTGATTATGAGAAAAACATTGAAGCTGCAGAACAACGTCGTCGAACTAAAAAAACATCTTCATATTCTGATGTCGTTTTTGACCAATTTATGACAATTCCAACAAACCAACAACAATTTCTCTCGAATACTTCATTTCAATGTTATATGAAAACTTCACCACTGCGAAAATGTTTGTGAAACAAGCTGATAATGACGCTGATGTTCTCATAATTGAAATATCAATAGAACCATTTAGTACAACAAATACCATATGGCCATATATTTGGGTCCATAGCTTGTTTAAAGTTTTCACTATAAATTGACACTTTGGATGACGAATAGAGATCAGGTCTCCTCGAATGCAAACTTTTGCATATGACTTCAAGAAAATGTTTTTTAATACGTTTTTCCAAGGTCTCCTTCGTGGTTTGTGGACATACGTGCAAGTCAATGTATCTGGGTACCCCCAAAACATCTTCTGAATTGTTGTTTTCCAATAATGATATTCCTTTTTTGACTTCGTTTCCTTTCAACTTTTTTCCATCCTGAGGGATCGGTGTTAGAGTTTTGCCCACTCTGCTTACCTAAACTGATGATCTCATTCATTTTCATCGCATTTTCTTCTTGCAGCAATCCAAAAGCCACGTCCGATTTTTTTATTTCTACGGAATTCCCTGGTCTACTCGTTTCTGCCGACACGTTTTTCTGAGGTTCCGTGTGGTTAACTTTTTCGTTGTTGTTTTTGGCTACTGTTCGCCTTTTTTCAGAACTCGAACTTTTTGTTAGTGGTTCCTTTTCATCAACTTGAGGTGTGCACGACTTCTTCAACTCATTATTTTTGGCCACTAGTTCTATTTGCTTGTATAATAAATCAATATTTTTTCTGGGTTCATTGATAATTATATATTTTTGTTTGGGCAGATAATTACCAATTCGAACGTTTACCGTTTCCTGAGATGTGAAATCATCGGTGGCATCGTGAAAAAGTCTTTCATCGTCCGTTTTTGGTACCTTTGGTTCACTCTGACTATCATAGCAAATTATTTTATCCCCATCGGTGTGAATCACAGTTTTTAATAACTTCGCACAACTGTTATGCATCACTGAATCACATATACTTTTTGCCAGTTGAATCAACTTTTTGCACTTTCTACAGGTTTTTTAGGAGCGACTTGTTCGCACATCTTGCCAATATCGGCCATCTTGACAAAAATAAATGATAATAAAATAATTTCCTTTATTCAGGAAAAACTTATTACTACCTAGTCTGCGATAAATAACCTAATAAGAGCTTCAGAAACAAGTTTATACAGCAGAAAACGAAATTATGGAATAATAAAGTGAATTCAACCTCGTTGTGTAGGTTATGTGTTATTTAAAGTAATTCGTGAAGAGTTCTATAAAAATTATTTCAAAATTCAGTTTTTATTTGCACTGTGGCAAGTTTCATGGGTTCAGCAAATACCTGGGACCTCATGTACCAAACTGCTCAGCGTTTCGGATTATCTCCCGTTCTTGGAAACGGCAGCTGCTCTCGTCGACAGGGACTTCTCCTCATTCATGAATTTCCAATGAAACAAAAGTAATGTTAACTCTGCATTTGTTGTTTCATATTGAAGAACCCCAAAGAATCCACCTCAGAACAGTATAGTTAGGAATTCACAATATGCCAAATATATTTCACGCATTGGGAAAATTCAATCACAACTATCATTCTACTTTAGTGTTTCGAATGACAGTAAAATGCTAAGTTCTCCGACTTCTCAACTCACACAGGTCTCTGACTTCTGAGGGTTGCTTTGCAACTGAGTTGGTGGTTGAAAACACAACACACATACACACACATCCACACACACCCACACACACACACTTGAATATCACATTTAACAAGGAATTGCTCGCTCAGAGTTACAGCATGAAATTGAGTGAATGCACCACTAGGCGACAAGTGGCAAATTTTATATTCTCATATGGAACAATAACTCATGAAATGTTGGATTTTAATAGCAAGCAATTCACATCTTAGTCCAGATTTATGATGTGCAATAAAACATATAACATAAACTTTGCATCGTACCAAATACAATGTACCTACAACATACACTACAGTCTCATTGATATATAACATATATCAGAGGATATTTTCGAATGATTGGCATTTGATGAGCTTTGATTCATCTTTTTTATTGTTCACTAATGTAAATAGGTTATAATAAATGTTGTTTATATTATATATCATGTCTTCAGAAGAATTGTAGCTGATAAAATTTTTAAAATTAAATTACAATCCTCAGTTTTTATACTAATATTAGCAAAAAACATAATATTAAATTTCTGGGTCTCTCAATCGTATATTTTAAAGAATTAATGATTTTTGTTTGCCCTGTGAGCTTTTTTCATGATAGGTTCTTTCGTTCATGTTAATTAGATGCCATTCGGTAGTATTGTATCTCTCTCCTACATGGATAACTCATCCAATTCTCTTTCTTGAGTTATATATCATAGAACAGGTAATCTTTGAGAAACGAACAATCTATATTTCCCAAGTCAGAACGCCATCCATTTGTCAGAAATAGTTATAATTTATGTTGAAAAGGGAAACATTCTCAATTGAATAGAAATATTTTTCTGTGAATTGAAAAATCCACTATATTCCAGCTATTCCTGGTATTCAACAAAATGGAAAAATGTGTATGAACATAGATACAGATAATCATTGAATGTGGCATGAGTATATGTTTACATTAAAATATAATATTAATGTAAAAACAAAATGATTATTCAATTAATATCGTCATGAAAATCAACTCTATGAATTTTCTTTCCTGAATTGCCTCTTCTCCTAAAGGTGACAATTCAGATTAAAAACAAATTTGATATCATGCCCTTCAAACTTGAGGAGGTTTCAGAGAAAATATTGACATTTCCGAAGTAGTCATTTGCTGTGAGGCGCAACATGTAGAGAGAAGCATTTTGGCTGAGATTGGAATGTGGTAACCAGAAAAATGTATTTACATGTTTCTGTTAAACTAAAAATATCATATTCAGTAACTGCTCACTCTTGGTTTGGTTATTAATTGATTTATGTACGAATGAGAGACTCAAGATAGTTTTCCTAGATTCAAGTCTTTTAAATATGAATTCGGTTAGCAAAATATTATATGGAATATCGACGCATATTCTAGAATGCTTCTGACATAGATATTATAAAGATACGTGAAGGGTTCTTCATCTCTGAAATAACATGGATTCCTGATGACGAAGCCCAGTGTTTTTTATGCTCTCTTGATGATCTCTTCTATGTGAAAGTTCCAACTCGAATTTGATTCAAATGTCACTCCAAGATCTTTCACTTGATCATTCGATTGTGAAATTATGTTGGTAATCAACCTCTCAATAATGTATTTTCTAGTTAATCTTCCATCTGAACATCTGGAGATATTAAACGATAGTTTAATAGTAAGCGCATACCTGATGTTGACAGAACAGTCGTGGGTGTTTTCTACTTCCCGAAAAATCTTGAAATCATGCGCATACAATAAACTACTGGAGTGGAGAATCGTTTGGGAATCATTATTTATTATGCTCGAAAGAAATATGTTCAATATATGAGTGCAGTTTTTCATTTCAAAAGTGTTGTAGATCTGAGTTTTGAATTTAGGATATCGTTACAGAAAGGACCTCGCACCGCATCGATTGGAAATTGGCTTTCGGTGGATTTGCTCGAAATTTTTTATATATTGCAGAACAAATGTCTTCATTGCACCACCGCTCTGTTTAGATTATATAGGGTGCTGAAAATAACTTTTCCAAAATTTCAAATGGCCATTGTGAAGAGACTTTTTCGCATATATAAACCAAATCGAGTATGCATCGATTGTTCATACGGCCGATTTGAATACACGATAGAGATCCAAGATTCCTGTTCATACAGACGATATACAGGGTGAGTCCAAAGAAGGCAAGTATTTCACTGATTTCCAAAAAATTGAGCGTTGGAATTTCATTCATTTTCAGATATTTTGTAGGATACCTACATTACAAGAACAGAATAAACAAAGCTGATAATAAAATCAAAGAAAACTGGGCCATAGTAAATAGTCTGAGAGGTAAATCAAACTCCCTTCCAGAACAACACAGTATAAATCCCGAAACCCTCAATGATTTTTACTGCTCAATTGCTCAAAAATTAACAACAACCATCGTACCTACGTCAAATCCAATGGATTACTTACAAAATTTAATTCTTCACAATGTATTTCATATCGAAGATACAAATTTATTGGAGTTGAAAGAAACCTTGCAAGAATTAAAAAACAAAAATTCATCAGGCATAGACGAAATTTCTGTAAAAATTTTGAATAACCTTCCTGATTCCGCTTTAAATGCACTAGTCCTGGCCATAAATAAATCTTTTGCCCATGGAAAATTTCCGCAGTGCCTAAAAACAGCTCTCGTAATCCCTCTTTTCAAAGGTGGTAACTCAGAAGATCCGAGTAACTTTAGACCAATTTCTATTCTCTCAACAATCTCTAAAATTATAGAAAAACTGTTAAAAAAAACGACATTAACTTTTCTCCATAGCTATGATATATTAACCAACTCACAATTCGGCTTTCAGAAGGCAAAAGGCACAAATGATGCCATCTTTGCCTTCCTTGAACATGTTTACACTCATCTCAATAATGGGGAAGCCGTAGCCGCAGTGTTCTGCGACTTCTCCAAGGCCTTTGATTGTGTAAATCATGAACTTCTCCTGCAAAAATTGCACTGCTATGGTTTTAAAGGAGTGAGTAATGACTGGTTTAGGTCCTACTTGAGCGATAGAAAACAATTAGTAAGTTCAAATGGAAAACTGTCACACACCAAAGATATCATATGGGGTGTGCCACAAGGATCAGTCCTGGGCCCAATCCTTTTTTTGTTATACTTAAATGACTTAGTTACTCTCTCGATTAAAGGGAAGTTTACAATCTTTGCTGACGACACCACGCTTCTTTGGCATGGGAAAAACTCTTTAGATATGAAAGAAACTATTACAAAGGATCTGGAGGTTGTGAAACAATGGTGTGACGGAAACTTCTTGTGCTTCAATATCAAAAAAACAAATTTACTCACCTTCGCTTCTAAAATTGAAAATTTACAATTGAACGGAGATATCCTGGAAAATAAAAACCAAACAAAATTCTTAGGAATGTATATTGATAATAAACTGAAATTTGACCATCACATTTCAGTATTAACAAAAAAATTAGCATCAGGATGCTATGCACTCCGAATTATATCGAATGAACTAAGCTCATCTACAACAAAAATGGTTTATCATTCACTGATAGAGTCTCACTTGAGATATGGTGTTGCATTCTGGGGATATTGCAGTCAACAACTCTTTCACTCAGTTTTTGTTTTACAAAAGCGAGCAATTAGACTTCTATGTAAGGTGGGTGTACGTGAGTCATGTAAACCATTGTTCGTGAGAGAAAAAATTCTCACAGTTACTTGTATTTTCATTTTGGAATCTGTTTGTCTGATTCACAAAAAATACATTACATTAAAAGCACCGATACAAGCAAATTACTCAACCAGACAAGCAGCTGAATATAAAGTACCGCTCCCCATTCCAAAATCAAGTCTGACTAAGGATTCTTTGATTTATGAAAGTAAAAAGCTATACAACCACATACCCTACGAAATTAGAAAGGAAAGAAATTATATAAAGTTCAGATACCTTGTTAAAGAAGCCCTTGTAACAAAAGCTCATTACAATCTCGAGGAATACTACAATGAAGCTCTGTTGTGATTATTATTTTAATATACCTTTATTATTTTAATATACCTTTATAATATACCCTCCCATATATGTATTATCTAAACTGAAATTTTATTTTTATATTTTATCGTAACGACATGTGATCCTACTTTTAAATTATGTCTCTGTGTATATTTTTCTTTTTTCTTAGGCTTTCTGTCACTTGTGTCTGTATTTTTTAAAGTGTTATATTTTTTAAAGTGTTATACAATTTAGATTTCAAGAAGCTTTGTCAATAAGAAGGTTTTTTCTTGGACAATAAAGTATATTTCTCTCTCTCTCTCTCAATTGCGATTGATGACATAAGCATCTCCTGAATTAAAATGACATATCTATTATGTATATCTCATGAAACTGCACCAGTCCTGCTTATTGATATATCCAAATGCCTGAAATTCCGGAAAAGTCGGTTACAAACTCGATCGTTCACGGTGAAGGACTCGGATTAGGCTGGCTTTCAGTCAGTCAAAGGCATTTTTCAAATAGTTGTATGTTATTCTCGAAAGTTATTAAATCTTAAACTCCCACATACCTATATAAAATTCAGACCTGACCTCCACAACCTGGTCATCCGAAAAAAAAATTCTTCGACTGTTCCTATTCACAAATCAACCCCATTCCGAAGGTCTTTCTCCTATATTGTCTGTAAAGTTTTGAATTCGGTACCCTCTGTACTAACAGAGGGTATCGAATACAGAACTCAACATATACATATATAAGACCTATAAGTACTATGAAAAGGAAAATTGAGGTATTACTACTTGAGAACGAAATGTATTCTAAATTTAAAATATAAAGTTATTTGTATGTGAAAAATGATTTGTTTTGTTGCAATAATCATGGTTGGTTTCCCTGTTAATTGTTGTACTCATCTCGTTTTTTTATTATTAATTTTTTTGTCATTATTTTTATTCTGTTATTTATTGATTTTTTTCTTTTATATAAATTATTTATTTTGACAGGCTATACTGAAAATCACTTCCATTGTATCCCTGTGATTTATGGCAGATAATATAGTCCTTTTCAATGGGCCCATTTTTGTATATATATATATATATATATATATATATATATATATATATATATATATATATATATATATATATATATATATATATATATATATATATATATATATATATTATATATATATATATATATATATATATATATTGAAATTTATTTTTCCAGTTGTGAAATGGCTTACTGAATAAATATACCATTATTATTATTTTTGAATAAATCTTCCAAAGAACCGGTTAGAATGAGAATTTGTCCTGCTCCCTCAATTGGGTCCGGATCCGCCGTTTCAACCTCAGATCTCCATATACATTGTCGTCGGGGTGAAAATTTATCTGAAATTGTTTTTTTACAGTTTCTACGAAGGCTGTAGCTTTTTCAACAGTGCTAAAGCGTAATCCTCTTGTTCTAGTTGTAGATGGGAGGTTCACTTTCCGATATGTTCCACGTTTCATTGAGATCATCTGAATTTCGGATGTTTAGTCTCCTCCCACCTATCATTTTTGTATTCAATGATTCTATTTTGTTTCATTCAATACATTCAAATGTGTCCGTGGTAGAGTTTGAATTGATTTTCTTCACACATTATAAACATCATGTGCAGAGGAAGGAAGTTCCATGAAATTTATGGTTTTCAAATAGTTATTGTGGAATCTTGCAAGGTATTATAGTTTTCCCAATATCAATTGCAGGAGCATAAAAAAGTCTTGCGGCGAAATCGTTTGAGTAGCAGTGGCGGAAATAACTTATATTATTTAGATATTTTCAGATTTGAAAAATACTTCATAAATAATTAAAAATGAAAAAAAATTAAAGACAAGCTTTTATTCATACAAATACATTAAGAAAGAAAAATGATTTCTTTCATTGTTTGATGTAGGTTATTATTATATCCTAAAACGTATTTCGATCGGCACACACCAAGACCATAGACGCTACTGGTTTTTAATCTTTCAGAGCTATTAAAACACAAATATAACGCGTGATTTATGACCTCCCATCATAGAGATACACCTGCCAGCATTATGTCGAACTTGATTGGTCCAGACGAATCGGTTGTACAACTGACAGCCCTCACTCGAGTCCACGTTGACTATCGGCTCTTTTGATGCACCGTTTGCCGACGGAAAATGTTTACGAGTAGTACAGATTATTTTTCGTTCCCTTTCTTCGCATATACGCTCGTGTTAGCGAAGTGAGTTTTCATTTGCTCCCTATAGAAACAGCTTCTGCAATCGATATTGGATGGATGGATTTGTATGAGAATATGAATAGGATGTTCATAAAATCAGATGTGGAATTATCTGCGATTGAAAGATGAACTTTAGTCACTATCTTGCATCGCTCAAGATAACCTCTTGGGGGGTATTCGTGTTGAAAAGGAAAACATTCTCAATTGAATATTGAATAGAAATATTTTTCTGTGAATTGAAAAATCCACCATATCCTATGATAGGTTTTAATGTCAGAAAAACAATAATTTGAAAGTTACTCTAAAAAAAAACTCCATCTTCGCAAAGTGAGATTGCTCCTGGAAAATATGTTTGCCATTTCTTCCGATCGTGGAAGCGTGAAATAGATTTTCGTCGACAAAAATGTATTGAACACCTAGTGAATGCGATGCCTCTCTTGCGTCAATGTCACAAATAATTTCTGATAAATATCTCCTTTTGGAAAACATTCTTCTTTGCCTCATCCATCTATATGAGTTCCCAATTAAGACTGGAATAGAAAACAGAATAACTTTCTGAATGAAAATGCAAATTTTCATTCTCAGATTTTAGAGAATGAAGTATGTGAGAGGGAGAGGAAAAAAAAAGGGGGAGAAACATGTGGAAAAAAAGAATAAAAAACTCATATATCACACACACACAAGTCTTAACAGAAAAAAAATTGTTTAAATGAAAACGTGTGCGGTCGGAAGAACGAAGTTCCTTCACTCCTTTCATCATCCTCCATATCACTCACCCCCTATATTTTGATAAGTTGAACTTACCATTTTCTATGCATTACTTTCTCACTTTGAAAATGTTTGGATTTTTCTTCACTTCCGTTGTTCGGAAAGTGTGGTGAACAAAATTGTTCTTCTTGACAGAAGTGTTTCAGCGTCTTTTCCTCGCCCCTCTTTCATTCTCCACATTTTGATAGGTAACACTCACCACCTTCTTTTCGTTTTCTATTTCACTCAGTGTTTTCGAACTTTTTTCAGTTTTTCATACTCTGCGCTAACCGTGGCTCGGGCAGTCTTTTCGGCATCGGACCCAGTGCCTGGTTCTCCAGTGTCTTCATTAGGTTCAATATTACTACTCTTCTTTACACTTTCACTTGTAATCATTGAGTTTTTTCAGTTTTTTGGCTTCACTTGGGGAAAAATGATACACTATATCGCATCTTTTTCGGAGTTCATCGGCTTCTACTACAGAACAGCTGGCGATTTCGCAGATTTTCCATGTGAGTTTTGCCAACACACTGTTTTTATCAGTTTCGGTGGTTTGGTTTGGTGAGATAATGTCTTTTTTACGGTTTTTGTCACCGAGTGATCCATTGGGGCTTTTTGTTTCAATGTATCCACGTTTTCATTGCGATTGTCACCTCCATAGCTGGATTCTTCCATTGGGGGGTCATTTATTGAACTTTTCCAGCAATTCAGTTATAGTTGTTTGTGTCCTTTCACTTTTTATAAGCAAAATCGTTTTCACTCCGGTGGGTTTTGGAATCCTCATCTCATTTTTCCACTCTGGCGAACCAATACGGTCGGAGTTACCAGACTCGGCGGTTATTAAGGGTCACAATGGCCTGCAGTTTTCCAATGGCCAGATATCGTATCAGAAGCACTATTTCAACTGTTTTTAGGCCTGTTGATTACTTTCAGTACACTGTTCTATTGTTTTATGTCAACAGAGGAGTTTATGATTCACTTTTTCAATACTCTGGGGTTTATGCGGCACTACTGAATTTCATTAAATTCTCGGATCACATTGAAGCTCTGCCAACTTCAAAATTCACAATTGAATTATTAATTGAACTACTTGAAAAACTGAGGCTTCCTTACATGTTGAAAAAGGTATATTTTAATGCAAATATCAAATCACTGTATGTGGTGAGTTGAAATCCCTTATTATGTCAATTTTGCATTTCGTATTTCCCTATATACGAATTGAATGCGTTGACATTCAATTCTGACAGGGCCAAGTGTAGTTGTCACACATACTAGTATATAATGGAAAGAGACAGAGGCAGAGAAATTTGCATAGAGGGGGCATAACGCTTTTTTCTAACGTTACATTTTCCACCAGTCAACATATACTGCAAGCCACGTAAAGAAACTTCGTTCCAAAAAAAAACTTTTTAATATACCGCATTTTTGAAACGAACCAAAAAGTGTAAAATAATTTCTCCTAGCCCCATAGAGATTCTGAACCTCATTCGGATTATCCTGAAAATTAGTGATTGTGAATTTCTAATACCTATGAAAATACTTGGGGCGCATACACTAGAAAAAAGGAAGGGGTGTAGGGATGAAAACTAATACAACTATGCACATATCATTTGCAGTGCAATGAAATGAATGTTAGAGACTCAGGCGAACTATCCATGTATTAATTATACAGTGAGGACGTAAAAAGTCCTCCCCCCCCTTTACTTTTGAGCGGAACAAGCTGTCGAGGTCGGGTAAATTTCAGGTAAAAAGGTACCACTTTTTGACATAAAACTGATTGTGGTCACGTGGTCTAGTGTCAAGAGGGCACCATCAACTTTTTTTTTTTCAATATAAAGGGAAGTCACGTGGCTCTTGGTTTTGAAGGCCTTCCGATTCTCTATCCAACACCGCTTCGTTTGTGAAAATCGGTCAAACCGTTTCAAACTGACAAGCGTTTGAAAGTTGCTTCAAATATTCTACGAATAAATTAGTTTGACTAATAATTGCAGCAGAATTTCAACTACATTACTGATTCTGGTCGAAAAGTAGATTTTTTGTTGTAAAAAAGGTTCGCATATTATTTGTACTTCAAAATGTGCTTTTTGTTTGATTTTTTTATACCTTAGTTATTTTGCTGGAGACTCCAAATAGCATTTCATTTCAATCTTAGTCTAATAGTGACGTTAATCATATCGATACTTTTGACAGTTGTCATAGATTTCAGCATTTCTTTATAAATTCCAAATGCCTTGTTCTCGTCCTTAAGGGAAAAAAACCGAAGCAATTTCGAATTACGCTGAAGCTAGGCGTAATTACCATGAAACAGAAAGAATATTTAATGAGCGCTTCCCAAATAATCCAATATCTCGTACCTACTCAAGGGAATTGGTCAGAAAATTCCTAAGGACTGGTTGCGTAACGAGGAAAAAAGGATCTGGAAGAGAATATATTTCAGAAGAACAGCAAATCGACGTTCTGGCAGCTGTTGTTAATAATCCGCAACAAACAACGGAAACGGTAGCCACGGCTTATGACGTTTCTACGACCACTGTGAAAAAATATCTTAAAAAACACAAATTTCACCCATGTAAATTAAAATTTTTGCATCAATTAATAGAAGACCGCCTAACTCAAAATCCCGGTTACATTAACTCTATTTGTTTAAGTGATGAAAGTACGTTTTATCTAAATGGAACAGTAAATAGACAGAATGTGCATCATTGGTCAGACGTAAATCCGCACGTTTTTCGAGAGCGTCATACTCAAACTCCAGAGGAGATCAACGTATGGGCTGGTATTTTGGGTGACCATATCATAGGTCCAATATTTATGCCAGAAAATCTAACTGGGCATCTGTATTTGAATATGCTTCAAAATCAGAACCATCACAGTGTTCAAGGAGTAGTTGGGGCAAACCCAAGTGAATTTACCATAGATGTTACCTTTCAACAAGATGGTGCACCCCCTCACTACTACAGACCTGTCCAAGAATGGCTTAACGATAATTTTCCGGGACGGTGGATAGGCCGACGTGGCACCATTGAATGGCCAGCTAGGTCACCTGATATGACACCTATGGACTTTTTTCTGAGGGGGTACATGAAATCTAAGGTGTACGTCATGCAGCCACAGTCACTCCAGGAACTCATGTACAGTATTACCCCGGAAACAATTAATAACGTTCGGAATGAATTTCACAACCGACTTTTTTTCTGTCAAGACGTGAACGGTGAACATTTCGAGCACTTGTTAAAATAGTTGCAATTGTTACTTGAAATTATGTTGCAATCAAAAGTTATTTAGGTTTCCAATTTATTTGTAAAATATTTGAAGCAAATTTCAAACGCTTGTCAGTTTGAAACGGCCCGGCCGATTTTCACAAACGAAGCGGTGTTAGATAGAAAATCGGAAGGCCTTCAAAACCAGGAGCCACGTGACACCCCTTTATATAAAAAAAAATGTTGATGGTGTCCTCTTGACACTAGACCACGTGACCACAATCATTTTTATGCCAAAAAGTGGTAAAAGTGGTACCTTTTCTTCTGAATTTTACCCAACTTCGACAGCTTGTTCCGTTCAAAACTTAAGGTTGGGGGGGGACTTTTTACGTCCTCACTGTATATTCCATGCTCCTCATGTTTTTCGTTTTAGATCTCACACGTACTTTAATAGCCATTGAACATAGAGTAAGGAACAAAGATAGGGGTTATAGTGAATAAAATCGCAACAGAAAGCCCATAAAACGTGAAACGTTCGCATTGGTATTCTTTTTAACGATGCTATTTCATATATATTCATTTTAACTCGTATGCAATAATACAGTAGATGAAATTTTTTAGAAATGATACCAGTGTAATGATCTATTCCCATGAGGAATAAACCATCCACAATGAGAAAATATCTTGCTTGTTAGAATTGACATACCTGTATCATCCTCAATTTGGGTTCAAACGCTATTTCCATATCATGGCAATCCGAAGAAAAGGCCAGATGGGCATATCGCCTCCGCATACCATATATCACTCACACAATATCGTATATTTCCATATTTCAACCATAAAAAAGTCAACAACCTGCCCTTCCATGAGTGCACTATTGTACCCGAACAAATTGATGGAAAATATATGGCGAGTACAAGAGTTCAATATAAAGGGTGTCACTCATTCTTTAGTTTTGGAACAAATGATAATATAAAATGAGGAGATTCTGGATGTAGCACAGTTCGAATGTCGAAAAATATTTTATGTTCGTATGTGAAAAACTGATGTATTGAACGGGGTTTGAATTGCGCACCGGCTAACTCCAATACAATCAATTCAAATTCTGTTGAAACTGATTTTCTAGAACTGAAGTTGCATTGAAATATTCGAAAAATTATGTAGAGTGCATTGACAACTTGAAATTCATTCTATTATAGAAAGTAGTGAGTTTGAAATATGAAATTTTCTGTTTTCCAAATCAAATCAAGAGGGCGGATATGAAATTTTTTACTTTTTTTTTGAGATTTATCATTCAATTTCAACAATTGACAATCTGGTTGAAATACAACTTTCTTGAAATTCACGACTTCCTCAATACAAAAAAAAAATTAACTCAATAATGGGGGAGTGCAAAATATAGCTTGAATATCATAAGAATTATTGTAATTCGTGGTTATAACTTTCTTTAATTCCTGCAAAACCAGATATCTTTTGTTTTACAAGCTTCAATTTACTTCCACCTGTCCCTGTGTTGGAGCACTGGCTTTTTTTCATATAATAAATACCAAACTCTGTCTGAAATCGAGTTTTATTTGATTTTTACAATTATGATATTGACTTTTTTAAATTACTTGTCAAAAATCTTTTTCTAATAATCAATATCCCCGGTAACATGAAAAAACTGAAATATATACAAAGCGTACAAAACAAAGTTAAATGAATAATTCTATAACACCCTGTGTCTGTCTGTAATCAAATCATGCAAGTTGAATTTGACCCACTTCTAGTTGCCCGATGAACGTGAAATTTGGCAGGTGTTCATAGTTCCCGTGACAAAGCATTATGAGTTTTATTTAAAATTCACAAATTCAAAATGCGGCTTCAATATGGCGAGTTTTGTTATTATGGTCCTATTCGATGCAAAATTGGTAATTGGGGTTTTTGTGGTGCAAGATTATGAATTTTCTGTCAAAATTCATGAAATCAAAATGGCGGCTCCAAGATGGCGAGCGATCTCTGTGATTATGATCCAGTTCTATTCAAAATTGGTACGTGGAAGTTTTCGGGGTCGGAAATTGTGAATATTGTCAAAATTCATAAATTTAAGATGGCGGCTCCAAGATTGTGGACAAGTTTTGTGATAATGGACTGTTTCTATTCAAAATTGGTATGTCGTAGTTATTGGGGTCGGAGATTACGAATTTAGTCGAAGATCATTGATTTTTTGACAGAATTCATATATTGAAGATGTTAGCTTCAGGATGGTGAACAAGTTGATCTTTAGATGGCCTCCTCATTGAAGAGCTCGATAGCTCATAATTTACAGAAGAAAGGCCTTATATTGACGATGCATGAACAAAAATGCATAGATTGAGGGCGTTCTTTGTAAAAAGCAAAAATGAAATAATTACCGAAAAACATATTTTTGAAAAAAGCTTTTATTCAAATGCGCTAGAAAGTAAAAAATAAAATTGCTTTGGATGTGTGATGTAGGTTATTCCGTGAGTTATAGATTCAAGAGCTTGTCGCTTTTGTATTCGAACTGCAAACAACAAACTCTGGAATCTATAGCTCACGAAATGACCTATGTCGCACATAAAAAGCAATTTTTTTCTACTTTTTGGCACATTTGTATAAAAGCTTGCCTTCAAAACGGTTTTTTTATTGATTATTTCATTTATTATCACGTCGACTCGCGCATAATATTGGCAATTATTCTCATAATTATTGGCTTCAACCCTCTCTATAGTTATATGGTCCATCAGTCCCTGAACCAAATTTTTCAAAAGTGAGAATATCCGTAACCTTAGAAAAAAACTGAAAAAAACTGCAGAAGTTGAACACTTCCACAAAGTCACAAATTCACTAACTTTGGGGCCCTCCTTCATTTTTGCGAGTCGCAATGATTTCAAAAATTCCACAATAGGGATTGTATTTCCATGGGTTAATAATGAACAGTGTGATGTAGAGGAAATTTTCAATTTTTTTGCGTAACTCAATATACTCTGCTTGAACATTGATAATCTTGCTATTCGTTAGTTTTTCGACAAAACATGCACACTTTCTGCTTCCATTTCAGTATGACCGACTTCCAACAGGTGATACTATTTTTTAGCAGCTTTCCTGTTTTGTTGTCAGTTGAATAAACACAAATTGTGGACTCAGAGTTTGGTACTATAATACAAACTCGAAAATTCGAAACATAGCGCTAAGAGAACTGCCTGCAAGTCTATAGTAAATACAATCCTTCTCTCACTTTTTTTGTGCTTCTAGCTTTTCGCCAATATGCCAAGCATTAAAAATATCTGAATATTTTCCCAACTTAAAGATTAAGGTAATATGATATTGATTTTTTTTCGGATGCTACAAAAAATACTTCCAACAACCATAAGATCATTGAAGGAATATGCGAATAGACAGCCATATATATGTTATTTATACTCAAAAATATTCTCATAAAAAATGTTGGAGTAAATTTTCACTTTCTACAATAATGTGACTCCAAGGTGGACAAAAAATGGGGTTGAGGAATCCATGGCGTATCTTTAGAGCTTCTCAAAAGTCCTTTCCCCCCCTCTTATTTTTGGAACGATTATACATAAACAAGTGAAATTTGGAAACTGAAAGATGACGAAATCGTCAAAGATGACGTCACAAGGCCATTGTGACCAATAATTTAAAATGGAACCCTACGGCAAGCGACACCACCTTTGAAAGGTATCGAAAAAACCTATTCAATGAAACTAATTTTGTTTGTGTTTATGGCAGTTTTAATGGCTCATTAGTAAACATTAAAATTTTAATTCCATTCAGTATGATATTAATTACAGATTTAAGAATCAGTATCTACTTAAAGAAATTGCACGAAGTGACCTCCATTCACTTCCTGACAGTGAAACATCCTATTTTTAAACTCTTCTCGTACTTTTGCAAATGTGTCTGCGGAAACAGCCGTACATTCTGCAACAATACGTTGTTTTAAAACGTCAATATTGTAAGGTTCAGTAGCGTAAACCTTCGATTTAAGGTACCCCCACAGAAAAAAATCCAAAGGGTGAGGTCCGGTGAACGAGCTGGCCATTCTGTTGAACCTCGTCGTCCAATCCATCTACCACGATACTCCTCATCCAAATACCGTCTTACTGCACCGTAATAGTGTGGAGAAGCACCATCCTGTTGGAATGTTATTTCCAAATTAGCGAATTCATCTGGATTATCTTTCAACATTTCAAGGATTATCGGTTCTATTGCGTTTTGTAACAGCTCCAGATAAACCTCACCAGTTAAATTAGTATTTAAAAGAAGAGGCCCAACGATGTGGTTTCCCAGGACACCTACCCAAACATTCACCTTCTGGAGAAATTGGTTATGTGTTTCACGAAACTGGTGAGGATTTGCGTCACTCCAATACCTCACATTCTGTGTTTTTACATTTCCATTTAGATAGAAAGTACTTTCGTCACTAAAACAAATTGTTTTGACATAG
The DNA here is from genome assembly GCA_018342105.1 of Gonioctena quinquepunctata. NCBI lineage: Eukaryota > Metazoa > Arthropoda > Insecta > Coleoptera > Chrysomelidae > Gonioctena > Gonioctena quinquepunctata. The sequence goes on from JAFIRS010000089.1 coordinate 196,830, forward strand.
TCTGGCTGTTGGTTAATTTAGATTTCCATATTTTCACAAAACTCTAGTCTTCGGTCTGGGTCGTCGTCTGAGAGTTGATGAACCATTTTTAATTTGTATGGATGAAATTCGTTTTTTTTCAACACCCTGTGTACTGTACTTCGACTGACTTCACAGGTAGATGCAACGTGAGTTGTTGAAGGAGTAGGATCAACTATTACTTCTGCCAGTATATCCATTTTTTTCTCATCAGAAATTTGTGGTCTGCCGGATCGTTTCGCATCATTAATTCTACCCGTTGTTTCAAACTTACGAAGAAGATCCCTCAAATAAGTCCTCGAAACGGGGCGATCGGGAAACCGCTCATTAAAAATGCGTTCTGCTGCATGAATATTTTGTCCAGTTTCACCAAGAATTAGGATCGCTGCTACTTTATCACCTAAAGCACGTACCATTTCGCTTTTCGAAGCACTTAAACGTTCGGCTCACAACAGTTTAACAAATCATTAAAATGTACAAAAATATTGAAAGTACCAAAAGCTGCTAAAACAGTTAAACGTTCGATCAACAATACACAAATTATTGAATGTACAAAAACATGGACAATTACAGAAACGTCGAATCGGAGGGACTAACAGAAACATCAGCTTATTTGACAACTATCCAGTGGCGGAGCTTGAATTTTGATTTGATGATTCAATTCATCACAGCTTTGCGTTTTTTACCAGCGAGTGGCCAACACTGCCATAAACACAAAAAAAATTAGTATCATTGAATAGGTTTTTTCGATACCTTTTAAAAGAGGTGTCGCTTGCCGTAGGGTTCCATTTAAAATTATTGGTCACAATGACCTTTGACGATTTCGTCATCTATCATAACTAGAAGGAAAGTTTACAACCTTCAATATTCAGTTTCCGAATTTCACTTGTTTATGTATAATCGTTCCAAAAATGAGAGGCGGAAGGGGACTTTTGAGAAGCACTGTATATATAATTCTACTGTACATGTGTTGTCACTGCACTCCTCCTAAACGGCTGGACCGATTTAAATAAATGTTTGTATATGCGTTTTGGTGGCGCCCTGGATGGTTAAGATTTACAAATCATCCACCTAAATGTTGAGGGTGGTCCACCCCTTAATTTGTTTTTTATTTTTTAGACAGAATTTTTTGTTTTTATTTTTGTATGATACAGCATTCAAAAATACATACAACCCTGAATTTTCACCCTTCTACGATCAACCCCTATTTTTTTTGGAAAATTTTCATTTTCATTTTGTCATGACTTAGAATAAAAAAATCCATATTACTCCTAATTCACCCTTCTACGATCAACCCCTTTTTTATATTTTTTTTAGCGGGATAACGGGATTAACGGGATAACGGGATTGACAGGATAACGAAAAAAAAGGGGAAAACGGGATAACGGGATGACAGGATGAGGAGATAAGGGGATAAGGGGATAAGGGGATGAGGAGATGAGGGCAAAACAGGATAACGAGATGAAGAAAAAATGGGATAACAGGAAAACGGGATAACGGGATAACGGGAGTAACGGGATAACGAAGAAACGGGATAACGGGATGACAGGATAAGGGGATTACGAAAAAACGGGATAACGGGATAAAGACAAAAGGTAACAGGAAAATGGGATAACGGGATAACGGGAAAATTTTCGGTTTTTTTTTTGTGAAATATAGAAATTTGGACAGGACAAGGTCTGTCGGGTCCGCTAGTATATATATATATAGAGATTTTTTGGTAAGGGGTTCTTGGGTTTGGGATTCTTGTGTTAAAAATAAAACTATCCTATATTATTCTAGACGTTTCGCCTCTGGTCGGAGGCATCTATAGTAGAGTTTTTTTTCTTTTATTGGTTTTAAATTTTTTTCTCTGGATAATTAACAATGAGATCTGAAAGAAAAATATTCTGAGTTATGGTGAAAAGGAAAATAACAGTGGCTGACATGTGCAAGGAGAAATGTTTGGTCTGGGGGAAGAGTGCGGTAGAAAAATTATGTTTGTTAATACCTTGGCGATCATAATTCCTGAGATGACTCATTCATATGTTTGATAGTATGGTAAGTTTTGCTGGTTTTCTCAAGCACAACAGTTGAGAGCGACGTGAAATTGGAAGTGCATTTGACAGCGAGAGCAATGTGTTTTGGGGTGTAATGTTGTGGGTGTACCTGTTGGTCGATTTCTATTCTTATTCGAGTGGGTGGGGACTTTTGGGGGTGATATGCGTATTGTCGTTGGGAACTTGTTGGGAAAATATTTATTTTTATACTTTTTATTTGTTGATATTAACAATAATGATCGCCAAGGTATGTACAAACATCATTTTTCCATCACACCCTTCCCCCAGACCAAACATTTCTCCTTGCACATGTCAGCCACTGTTATTTTTATTTTCACCATAACACAAAATATATTTCCTTCAGATTTCATTGTTAATTATCACGAGAAAAAAAATAAAACCAGTAAACATTTTAATTTTCAACACAATAATCCCAAACCCTTGGGTTTCCAAGAAAAAAATCATCATTTTCTGGAGTATAAGACAGTATCCTGAGAGATGTAATGTCTTCTCGGCATATCTTTGTTTATATCAAATGTCATGGATTTCCTGATACATATTCGAAAACTTGTCTACATGCGATGTGTATTTTAATTGGAACAGGTACGCTGAAATGGAAAACGTCACCCAACAATTCAAAGTGAAACGTTTCAAACAATGATCAATGATACGGAATTGATTTCGAACCATTCCATCCTCCCATGATTTCCGAAGAATTTAAAAATGCGTGGGTGGCATTTGTTGTAGAATGTAGCTTCAATCGAAGTTTTTTGGTTGGTTGAGTTGGAAAAAATGTATCAACGATATTATTTCACAATGCATTTCGAAATGGATATCATTGCAATATTGTCGAGTGAATCGAAATTTCAGAGTTACAGAAATGATAAATGAATCGCAATTACTCCATAGTTTGTTCGCAAGTAGGAGCGAAATGAATTTCTCACCACCAACAAAAAATAGTGATCTACTATCAAAATATCGAATATAGATATAATGCCTACCCAAATATGCGTTCTTCCGCCCGGGTTTTCTTTCAAAACGATCGATAAACATATTGATAGATCAAGATCTTCACTCTGAAACCTGTTTTCTGCAATTCAAGCTTCATGAGACGCCTTTAAAAAAACCTAGATGGTTGGAAAAAAAATTAAGTTGTCTTCTCAACGATGTGCCACTCGACCCACTGAGACATTTGAAATTTCTAAGTTGATGTGCTCTATCGAGCAATCACAATGTCTTTCAATTCAAATAGTAGTATCGGTGATATCATTCTAAATAATAATAATAATATATAATAATAATAATTTTATTCCATTAAGACCATATTACATGGTATTGGACATGTCAAAAATATAAATATAAAAATATATACACTTATAATCATATATACATAAAATTTCATTCTACGAGACCGTAAAGAAGATTCGAAGACTTACAGGCACATAAATAACAGTTACTATACAATTTCAGTTATTGTTTACATATAGACATTTAGACACACAATGTTCAGTATCATTCAACAGTCAATACAATTTTATTATAGTTAAGAAGTCAGAAACTCGCTTGGGCTATATATGCATTCCTCAATCAAATAACTTTATAGTTGTTTTTTGAAACGTATTTCATTTCTTTCACTTTTTATTGATTCCGGGAGTTTATTGAAAAACTTTATACCACTGTATTGAGGACTTTTTTCATATGAGGAAGTTCTGTGGTGAGGAATTTGTAGCAAATTGCCATGCCTAGTTTTATAATTATGACTATCATGATTATGTGTTAGTGAATCTATATTTCCACTGACAAGCAAAATACATTTGTAAATATATATACTGGGAACTGTTAAGATATTATTATCTCCAAAATATGGTTTGCATGAGTCTGTTCGTTTGATACCAAATATAAGTCTGATAATACGTTTTGGTGAGATCAGTAGTCTGCGAGCCATTGATGTATTTCCCCATACAATAATGTCATAGCTAATTCGAGAGTATACGAGCGCATAATAGACATTGAGGAGTTGTTCTTTATTGAATATCGATTTCAGTTGGACTATAGCATAGTGACCTGAGTTTACTTTCTTGCTGACATTCTCAATAGTGGTTTTGAAGGACATGTCTGAATCCAGATAAGTTCCAAGAAATCGTGCAGAAGAAATTGGTAGTAACGAAACTGTTCCTATATTTATACGAATTTGATCGCGTAATTCTTTTTTTGGGTTAACGTGTAGAAGAACGGTTTTTGAAGCATTGAGTATCATTCCATTTTTTTGTGACCATCCGGTGATTTTGTTCGCTAAATGATTCAATTTCTCTTGTAATATGTGAGAATTATCACCATATGCTGCTAATGAAACATCATCTGTATATAGCACTAGGCAATCAGTTTTCATGAAATTTGGAAGGTCATCAATGAATATGAGAAACAGGAGTGACCCCAGAATTGATCCTTGCGGAACTCCTAAATTCACATCGTATGTTTCTGTTTCGGTGCCATTCATTCTGATGAATATTTTTCTATGCTCCAAATAGGACAACCATTTTGATACTTTCCCCCTAATGCCTACTGACTGAAGCTTACTTTCGAGAAATTTCAAATCCAAGCAGTCAAATGCTTTGGTGAGATCAAATAAAAGTATCCCGACATGTTTCTTCTGATCCAAATGTTTATGGATATACTGGAAAAGATTGTAGATAGCACTCTCTGTTGATCTCCCTGGATAGAAACCATTTTGACACATACTGATTATTTGATATTTCTCAAAGTATGTTATGGTTTTCATCTCATCGTTCTACGTCAATAGTTCAAAAAGCCGCACTGTAGATGAGGGAATGAAGAAATATGTTTTCCAAGAAGGAGTTCATCACCAGAAATCATTCGTTACATTGATGCAAGACTGGCATCGCATTCACCAGATCTTCAATACATTTTTGTCGACGAAAATCAATTTCATGCTTTCACAATCATCAGGTGACCAGGAGAATTGGGAAACACATTTTTCTACAAGTAATATACAATGATGGAATGATTTGTTTGAAAATATAATCAGGGTATTTATAAAATCTGTTTTGGAATCATCTAGGACCCACTATCTTCCATCGTTCAAGATAAATATTCCAACTAAATCGTTGGAAAGGGTTGAATGGAAAGATGGATGGGATGAAGAAATGACAGGTCATAATATCAAAAAAACACTGATTTCAAAGTGTCACTCTAAAAAAAATATTTCTCACATTTTTGCAAAATAAGATTGTTTCTATTAAAAGTGTTTCCCAATTCTTCCAGTCCTCCTGATGATCGTAGAAGGGTGAACTGAATTTTCGTTCGACAAAATTGTATTGAAGAACTAGTGATTGCGATGCCAGTCTTTCATCAATGTCACAATGATTTATAGTGAGTGCTCCTTTTTGGTACACAATTCTCCATCTCATTAATCAATATGACTTCCTAATTGAGACTGGAATATACTTTCAGATTTCTTTCTATTAAGGGTCCTTTTAAAATATCTATCAGATGTAGTTCATTGCTCGTGGCTTTAGCCGTGGAAGTCGATGTTTTCTGTTAGATATCCACAAGAATAACTTCATTTCCATCGTGGATTTTTTTATTCACAAAAAAAATCAATCGATAATGTTTTCCTTTTCAACATAAATACTCCACAAGAGGTTACCTTGAACGATGGAAGATGGTGACTAAAGTTTATCTTTGAGTCGCAGATTATTCCAGATCCGATTAGATGAACACCATTCTCATATTTTTGAACAAATCATTCTGAAAAACTCTCTTTCAATTTTAGAAGAATCATTGGTACTATTCAACACTGTTATATATTCTGGAATACACGCTGAAATGACTGGAACTTCCCTTTGCCTTGATTTATCTTCGACTTTTTTATTTCTCATAAAGAGAAGAGTATATGAGAATTCTATTGGTACTCGAATAACATGTTTTTTATGAATAGAAAATATAGCTCTTTTCTCCATAACTTGTAGGCTGATTTTTTTTTTCATACAAATCAATAGTATATAATGAAATTTATCGTTCAAGTAACAACAAATACTCATGTTTACATCAAACAAATGCCGATGTTTATCATATTTGAAAGAGAAACCAGCTATGGGACAGGAATTTTCGGACTTTCCTGTTTATCAATTCAGTTTACACAGTCACGAGACACAATTTGTATCAGATTTTTCCTGTGTTATTCCTATTCCACTAGGATTTTCGGACATCCTGATCTTCTCTTTGTGATAAAAAAATTCACTCGAATAGGAATGAAGGCAAATGGGATTTCTGATCATTTCAGCTCGTATTCCAGAACATCCACAGTGACGACTCGTCGAATGATTCTCTTATTCATTGAAGAATACTTTTTCAAAAGTTGGAAATGCTCGTAGAGCGACCGACATAATAAAAAATGACTATACAATTTCAAAATGAATGAACATATTGTTCACGAAGGCCTGTCATATATCGAATTCTATGAATTTATGTGGGGTAGTGAGGTACATTCCAATATTTATTGATTCACAAAATGAATCTAAAGAATTATGTAATCAATACCCTATCAATTGTAGGCTACAAGCTGAAAATAGGTATTATGCCAGTATCACAATTGTTCGAGAGCAAAATAAACGAATTATCAATAAATCAACAGAAAAATGCAATCAATTTCATTTCATCTCATCAAGAAATACCATTTCACTAGTTCATTAAGATCACAAGATATTGACGAATTCAAGAAATTCAAATTCATCTTTCTCATCTAATTAGTATTGAATAACTTCTCAGATAATCGCTTGGATGGTAGCTGATATCTAACGATTGAATATTCCACAAATGGTTTTTTTATACGAACAGAACATGTATTCTCACACGGAATATCCTCGACTATTTTCCTAATTAGTTTTGAAATGATCAAAATAGCATGAAATATCCCAGTGACAACGGATAAAATCAGTTTCATAGTAATAAATGTCTTTCTGTTATTTCATACTGATAAATGCACACTAGCATGGTGTTAAATGCACATTAGATTCTGTCAATAATCATTATTAAATTTGAATGCTTGCTGTTACTATTCACGCCATAAGTGGGTCATGACTTTGGAAATGATTTTTCTAACAGTATCCAGAAGAATGATGAAATTCATGAGACTTGTTTGGCATAATTGAGTGGACTCAGTTACACAGGAATAAATACTCCTGAATCTTTGAAATGGAGTATTTAAAAATACAAACCACAAAGCGTTAGGTATTTGAAAACCTTTTTTTTCGATGTTGAAACAAGAAATATTGTGGTAACCGTCCTCGTTGGAAATTCTAATAGAACTAGAACTTTTATTCAGTTTCCAGTGTGATTCTTGAGAAATATGCATTCGTGCTAGATAATTTTTTCACAAAAATTTATGAATTTCTATAAAGGCAACTTGCTTCTTGTAAATTTTACTCATGCTATAACAAGGCCGCAATTGTTATTGAGGATATTCAACTACCTTTCCCGTGTATTAATCAGATAATCAGTCAGAAAATAACACTAAGTGAGATTTCAGGGCAAAATGCTTCCTCGAAAAAATTTTTAGTAATAAGATCTCTAGTACGTATGATAGTACTCAAACCAAGTTGAAGATAGACCATTATTATGGAAAGAAATGAAAATACACGAGTTTGATCTCCACATACGTAATGGAAATATTGTTGAAAGTTGAGACATGGTCCAAGTCTATGAAAACCCATCCTCAATCTGGATTTGAAGAAGAAAGGAGAAAAGTCATATATTTTACTGAGAATGAAATAATCAAAAAAACTTTTATAAAACAAACTTTTATTCAAATGCACTAAAAAGTTAAAAATAATTGCTTTGGATGTGTGACGTAGGTTATAGATTTCGTGAGTTATAGATTCAGGAGCTTGTCGCTTTTGTATTCGAACTGAAAACTATGCGCGACAAACTTTTGAAATATAACTCACGGAATAACCTACGTCGCACATCCAAAGCAATGATTTTTCACCTTTAGTGCTTGTCTTCAAATGGTTTTTTATTAATTAATTTATTTTGTGCTTTTCAGTACTTAAGTACCTTTGCCTCAATCTTGCATTTTCAAAGAAGTATCGTTATTATGAGGCCTTTTCGTGTGAGTTCTGAGCTATCCAGTCCTTGGATGAGGAGACCATCTGAAGATGAACTAATCCGCCATCTTGGAATTGCCATCTTCAATTCATGAATTTCAACTAGAAATCAATTATCTTCGACTAAATTCATAAGCTCCAACCACAAAAACCCAGACATGCCAATTCTGAATCGAATCGGACCATAATTACAAAACTCTTCCGCCATCTTGGATTTGTGAATTCTGATGAAGAAATGATTATCTCCTACCCCAAAAACCCCACACCAATTTTGAATAGAATCGGACCATAAATACGGACATCATCGGCCATCTCGGAGCCGCCATTTTGATTTTGATAATTTTGAAGTGAAATTTATAATTTTTGACCCTGAAAATCCCCACATACCAATTTTGAATCGAATCGGACCATAAATCTCGTCCGCCATCTTGTAGCGCCATTTTTTTTTTTTAAAAAAAACTCCCAAAACACCCACATACAAATTTTGAATGGAATCGGACCATAATCACAAAACTCATCCGCCATTTTGGAGCCTCCATATTAAATTTATGAATTTTGACAAAAACTTCATCAACTCTGATCCCCAAAATCCCTAGATACCAATTTTGAATCGAATCAGACTTGAACCACAAAACTTGTCTGCTATATCCAAACCGCCATTTCAATTTTTTTAATTTTGACAAAAGATTCACAATCTCCGTTCCCGAAAACTCCTACATACCAATTCCGAATCGATTCGTAACATAATCACAAAACTCGACCGAAATTTTGGAGCCGCCATTTTTTGCCTCTAACAAAAATATCATATGGCATTATCACCGGAATAATGAACACCTTGAATTTCAGCCCAATTGGATGTCGGAAAGTGTTCCAAAAATGTATAACAAATTTTGAACCGGAAAGAATGACACAATGGCATACGAACGAAGAGCGTTAAATAGGAGCTTGAAAAAAAATTTGTAATAATACTACTAGTGGGGATATCTTCCTCCTCTCAGGACCCAATGAATAAACAAATGACTGATATTTAGGTTTGGCTAATATGCCTTTCAGGTGTCATGTAGAAATTGTAGGATATGATTGATGTCCTTGACAGCCTTGGATAAGTCCTCAAGTAATAAAAAAAAATTTCAAAGGCAAACTTCCATTCAAATGCACTAAAAAGTGAAAAATAATTGCTTTGGATGTTTGACGTAGGTCACCGTGAGTTTAAGATTCAAAGGCTTGTCACGCAAAGCTCTCAGTTCAAATACCAAAGCGACAAGTTTTTGAATATATAACTCACGGAATAACCTAAGGCACACATCCAATAATTTTTTAATTTTCAGTGCATTTGAATGAAAGCTTGTCTTTATGAAGTTTTGTTAATAATTATTTTATTTTGTGCTTTCAAGTACTTAAGTAAGTAAGTCTTAATCTATGAACTGTTGTTGAAGCATCATTATTATGAGGCCTTTCTATCCTAGTCCTTCAATGAGGAGACCATCTGAAGATTAACTCATTCGCCATCTTGCAGTTGCCATCTTCAATTTATGAATTTCAACTGAACTCAATAATCTTCGACCAAATTCATAATCTCCGACCCCAAAAACCTCGACCTACCAATTTTGAATCGATACCGGCCATGATTACAAAATTTATCCGCCATCTTGAAATTGTGAGGTTTGATGGAAAATTCATAATCTCCGACCTCAAAAACCCCCACATATCAATTTTGAATAGAATCAGACCATAACCACAGAGATCATCGGCCATCTTGGACCCGCCATTTTGATTTCATGAATTTTGTAGAAAAATTCATAATTTTCGACCTTGAAAACCCTCATATACCAATTTTGAATCAAATCAGACCATAAACCTGAATTTTGTCCGTCATCTTGGAGCGCCATTTTGTTTTCTTCTCTAACAAAAATTCCATGAGCCGCCATTTCTATTTTATGAATTTTTGATAAGAAATTCATAATCTCCGACTCCGAAAACACCCACATACAAATTTTGAATGGAATCGGACCATGATCACAAATCTCGTCTGCCATTTTGTAGCCTCTACTTTGTTTTTTTCTCTAACAGCATTTTTGTAATGCATTGCCACCAGAACTATGAACACCTGCCAAATTCCTGCTCAATCAGATGTCGGCAAGTTCTCCAAAAATGGATTAGAAATTTTGACAGAACGAACGAATGACAGAACGAACGACTGACATACGAACGAAGCAAGTTGAATAAAATCTTGTAGGAGGACGGCAAAATGGTGTGTGTGAGAATTATTTGTATGCATTTGCGGTACTCCGAATATCACAAGCATAGCTGCCAACCTTTGCCCTCCAGTGGACACTTTGGGATCGCCCGATAAAAAGCCCTCCTAATTAGATGAACAGTGTTAACGATAAAACTGAAAAGTTCGATTCTTCGCAGATTGTATTATATCCTGAAGTGTCGAATGGCCCAATTAGCCCATTATCATCGGGTGCTTTCGTAATAACATCTGTTGGTGAAAGGAGCGCTTTAGTTGCACCATGTTGGGATTGAAAGCCAGATGGGACTGGCCTTATTTCTCGTTGTTTATTGACATAATCTGTAATTTGCTTTTTTAAGTTAATACCCAGAGCTTCCTATAATTATGGCAGTAGACTAATTAGTCTCAATTCACCTGAACTCTTGGGATTATTTTATTCATGGAATGGAAAAAACTCAGCTTCTTGTTTGCTTCAATACGGAAACCATACAAATTTGGATTCATTTTTAGTTTCTAATGTTGAGATTTTACAAGAAATAGACGGTTAGTTCGGAAGGCCTCGAATATGAGATATTTTTGGAATATGTTCAGTATCAGAGACCATTAAAACTTGACTTTAAGGTTAATCTTGTTGTCTCGTTTATGAATCAAGATTTTCAGAAATAACTCATTAAATCGTTGGAATTTCTGGTAAGACTAACAGGTGTCATCAAAATGAGTTTTTTTCAATCGATTGATGTTGATTATGTGTTGAATATTCTATTTAATATCTGGACATGTGTTTCAGTGACTGCAGAGGAGGCATGAGAAGGATAATTTGATCAGTCCAATCATAATTATTAGTCCTTGAAAAATCCCAAATGGGAAGAATTACAACTCTTTCCATCCCTACCCCCGGTATTTGTACTCAAGATTTGAAAACATTATCTCACATTGAGGTCTAAATCTGCCTACCTCTTGGAAAATTTCACTCATAGAGGTGTTCTATATTGAGATTTCAATCCTTGTTAACATGTAGAATCAAAAAGAATCCTGTGTTTTGCTTGTGGAGCAAATTGACGATTCTATTTGATGGAATAGCGTCTTTGAAATGATCTATGCATGTTGTCACTCAATTCGAAATCTCTTTCTGGAGGTTTGTGATGGCCGAATTCACCAAGTATATATGTTAATTTATTTTCTTTCTAAATCAATAGGATTTTGACATTTATTCCAATACCTCGAGAAATTAAAAGGAGACGATGACACGTAGATAGTTCATACAAATATATTCTAATAAAAATGAGGATTACGCTATTGTTGACCTGTGCTGGAAAGGCAGAATTGAATTTTAACTTTTTACCATTACTGAAGCAATCACTTCATTAGAAATAAATTCCAGGTAATCAGGGCTCATATGGTGACATGATAAACGAATTAGTCCATGATTTTCCTCCACACATATGGAAAATTTACTTCGGAAACCACGTTTGTTTTCATCTTTTCTACTTCAAGTACGTTACCCCCATTCCCCTTCATATATATTGAAGCATTATGTAAAAAAATTGTCGTTCCAGTCGTGGATTCACTTCCTCGACAAACAAAATGCCAAATGATTCATTATAATGCAAAGAAATAGTTTTCAAGAGGGGGTAAAACCTCGGAATGGAAGATAATAAGCTATGAACTCGTACATACTTTTGTTTTGTCATTTCAAATGTTGGCTCAAACCTCTCATTAGATCTCGTATCCGCGTCCTAAGTTATTCAAGGTCAAAGGCCGCCAAAATCAGTTCGTAAATATCTCACTTCCTATGCTCCAAATAATATCTGATGTCTCCATGAAAATTAAACAACATCAAATCATCTACAAATTTGAGTCATGCATGTCATAACGCAAGGTCAACCGTAAATCCCAATACATAGTAAGGCTTATAAAGTTAATTATCCAGTTGTTAACTGTCGAAATTAACGATTGTAAGGTTTTTGTAGATCCGTTACTCCTCTTCCAGATAGTAATTAATTCTAAGCAAAATGTATGCAAGTAATCTACTTAAAACAATATCTCCAATATGAACTTACTCTGTATCCGACTTATTCATTCGATAGTAATGACGTGAGAAAAACCACGAAAGTGACATTATATGGCAATATGACACCTGTCGATATTGAACTTGATGAAGATGATGTAACATACATTATCGATAATGGATTTCTTCTGCATCGCGTCGTATGAAGAAAAAATTATACTTTGTCCGTTGTTTCTGATAAATTCGTTAAATCATTTGCAAAAACATTATGGATCGAGTATAGTTGTTGTAACTGACGGATACTCGGACTATTGTTTGAACAAGAAGAACTGCTGATCTTTCAAAATCTCATAAAGTTTACTTTGATGAAACAATGATTGTGCCAATCAGCCAAGATAAGTTTTTGTCAAATCGATGTAATGAGAGGCCCTTATTGACATTCTTGTTGAGAAATTGTAAACTAAAAATATATTGATTTGCTAGTTATTTCAATTGGACGTAGGTACTCAATCACATCAACACGTATTTTTTTTTTTAATTTGAAAAGGCAATGTTAAGTCACAAATATATTTCTCTAAAAGTTAAGAAAAAATACATTTTATTTTCGCACGCATTTAGTGGCTGTGACACGACTTCTGCGCTTTCGCAAAAAGGAACACAAAAATGTATTAAAACATTAGACGAACTTTCCGATTTGGATCAATCAGTTCAAGTATTTCAACAAAAAACCGCCCTGTACAAACCTTATATATATATATATATATATATATATATATATATATATATATATAATATGAGGACAATATGAATCCTTACTTTAACTTAACGTTTTATGTACCTGCATTACATTGCTTTCAGCTTTTACTATTGACCTACTATTTTATATTCAGTCTGAAACCTTTCAATGACTCAATTTCAACATGTATGATTTTGTTGATATGACTTATGTTTATTTTTACTTCAGAGTCCTGACGATGGAGCAATAAAAGCTTCGAAACGTCGACTATGTTCAATCTTTGGTTCATTCGAAACACTGATCAAACTCCTGCCAATTTCATCAGCTAAAATTAATTCAACGGTCGCCATCCCATTCTATTAAAATATGGATAATTTTCGCTACACACAATTCGTCAAATCAAGAAAACCTAATAAACCTGTTCAGTTATCAACTCTTTTTCCAATGAATGCAGCAGCTCATGTATGCTACCAGATTCAAATTTGGTTAGGAAACGATTTAGAACCGCAGGAATGGGGTTGGGTACTACAAAATGAAATCCTGGAACCAACAACAACTTTATCACCACCAGCACCAAATGAACTGCTCAATACAATATTTTGCAACTGCAAAAATGGTATTGGTTCGCGCTGCAGATGCAGAAAATCGGGGTAACAATGCTCTTCAGCATGTGGCCAGTGTAATGGACGAGCATGCCTCAACGCTTCATCGTATCAAAATGATCTCGACATAATTTTTGAGCGACCGGAAGAAGGCCATGATTAGAAGGAGATAGTTGAGACACATATTTACTACTGATAATAATAATTGGAGTAAAGAAAATCATCCCCGCATTTGAACTGAAATTGTAATAAAGAATGATACATGATCGCTGAATAAAAATATAATGAAAATATATTTGAAGTATTTTACTTTATTATTTTATTATTGATATGAAGTGAGGTATTATTGAACAAGAACTTGAATTATGAATAATGATAAATAAATATGATATATTACATAGTTATTAATTGAGATTTTTACATAATTTTGAATTTTTAGTGAATAATCAATTTTATAAGCCGTACTATGTATTGGGATTCACGGTTGACCTTGCGTTCCGCACTCTTGGCCCTCTATCTCACAAAAGTATGAAAAATTGCTTCGAACAAAATTTTTAGATAATTTTATGCTCTACTACTTTTATATATTTACGAAAGAACTATTTTTGCGACCTTTGACTTCGAATATCATAAGAAGCGGGCACGAGATCTTCTGAGAGGTTTGGGCCAACTTTTAAAATGTCGAAACAAAGGTTTACACGAGTTTATAGCATTATCTTTCATCCCTTATATGACTGGATCATTAACACAGAATGATTTTGAATTTTCTTATATGTCTTCCATTCTGGTGGAGAGTTTCTCGTGCTATTATGCATTATTTTATCAACATGATTTTTATATATTCACTTGAATGAGGAACATGTTATTGTTACAGCTCTCAGTTTTGCCCTTTCAGTATCCAGGAATATATATCACAGCCTCCGCCACTGTTCCGAAAACCTCTCTGTTTAAGCTTTATAGGTTGCTGCAGATGTATTGTACTAACAATGAAAACGAATTTGTTGGGAGTTTGTGACGAAATGGATTTACTTTTTTTATTTCCCATTGAGCATTTCCAATAGTGTAATGGCATTTTCTGTATGTTGGTAAATGCTTCTCGTTCTCTCATTTCTAAAAGCACTTTCTCAATCGGAAAGGAAACGCGATAATTTATCCCTATTGTTTCACGTGGGATTTTCTGTACACATTTCTGATTCATTTCATTTAATTTTTGATGGAAAAATCGCTGATAAAAGATAACACGGGTATGTCGGAGAAAATCATTCAATTCACTTACATTAAATTGATCTGAACATTCACCACGTTTCAGCAAATATGAAAGAAAGAGTCAACTCTAACTGCCAGGCTATTATGACAAACCTTCATTGTCGGTTGAAGAAGGAAATATTCACAATACAAAACTGACTGATTTAATTTCTATTGTCATGTCTGGTATTGGTGAGGAAACTCCATACTGTCGGATTGGAAGCAGCTTGTTTCCGATCCTTCTGATTTTCTTGGAGTCACCTCTGATGTACGGGAAGCAGATCACTGTGCTTTGTTGTGGCTCTTGAGATGTCTTCGGTATCTGGAGTTGTTTCAATACTTCTCCTTGGAGTTTCTTGGAGTATCCATTTCGGTGAAGGATCTCTCTGATGTGGTTTAATTCGACATCTAGTGACTCCTCGTCGTTGCATATGTGCATCGCTCTTTCTACGAGATCAAGATCCGTCTCTTTATCGAACTCGGATAGTTGGAGCTTCAAATGAGATAATGTCCTGTATGTGTCTTCTTTCTATAGACAGAGGTGCGGATGTCATTGCCCATTCTCTCAACGTTCACATCGAGGAAAGGTGAGGAACTGTTGGTTTCCGTTTCTATCGTGAATTTGTTCGAATACCTGATGCTGGTAATTCTTGAGAACAAAACCTGGAAATGATTATCTCTGTGATTCCATATAATGGTAGTGTCATCCAGGTTCGGTTTGTATTCGGCCTTCCATATAGCCAATTGGCGACAATTGGAGATCACACGCACCACTGATCATAGTGGAATTACACGCACCACTGCACCGACAGACATATAAATAGGTTAGTGGCACTTAAACTTGTCAGTATTCACCTGGAGACGATTGCAGATACGAGCAATCGAAACGTTTCGTAAACCTTACAAATCCTTTGAGACGATGGACGTCCGGAATAAGAGTAATCAAGTTACAACATCGTCCGCAACATTCGAACAAACGTTGGGAACCCGGTACGGACCTGGCATCAGCGACAAGTTCAGAGGCTACGACAGGACAATGATAAAACTTACCAAGGAGGAAACTCACATCCAGTTTCTACGAAGAGCCAGATACAATAACATAATTCCAGACGGTTTCCAGGTAAAGTCATCTATTCCCGGAGAACGAGTACAACGCATCATGCAGCGGACAAGTCCCGCAGTGATCAGGTAGCAGATCAACTACCACCGTTGAAAGAAAGGGATGCTGCTATAGGATACCACGGTCAGATTCCAAGAAATCAAAAAGTACACGTTAGAGGAGGACAGTCAACCCATATTTGCCAAGATTGACAACACATGCAGGAGAATCTTTCAGGAACAAGAGAGGAGGCATCAGAAGAAATAATCGAATAGCAGGAAGAACACGTTTTCCACAAATCCAGAGCGAAGGTACAGAAACCATAATCAATATCTCAACTGAACCCCTTATAGAAGTAGAGGAAGTCCATTTTCGAGGAGAGATTGAACTTTGCAACTACACCAAAAACAACACCGATCTCAGGCATTGTCAGCTCTGTAGAGTCAACCAGTAGCAGAATGAATCCTTTCCAGGAGAAATAGTTCAGTTGGAAAGTGGACGAGGCACTTGAGAAGGAGAGAAATCTCTGAAAAAATATCACTGCTGAGGAACAGACGGTCCTAAAAATCCTACAAGAGGATTCATCTATAAAGATTTTTTCAGCTGATGGATGATGACAAGATAGAGTCGTTACTTCACACAGGAAACTATAAATTTTTGAAGAAGGATCCAACACCCACTATAGAAAGGAAGATCTAGAACACTTTGGGGAAATTCAAATGTTTCATTCCAGACAACGAACGATTAGATCTGTCGCCACTCCACAGCATCTCTACGTGCCTTCAAAAATCCACACACCAGACATACCACTGAGACCGATAACCAGCTCCTGGAACTCACCAACCTACAAGTTATCGAAATACCTCCTACCTATACTACAACACTTACAAGGTAATAGCAGTTCATATGTCGAAAATTCCAAGCACTTCGTAGACATCATCAAAGATATTGAACTTGGACAAGAAAATCGCTCCATCAGCTTCGACATGGAGAGGCTTTACACCAATGTCCCCATAGAGAAATTCCTTAACTTCATCAAAAGGAAACCCGAAGAGAATAACCAGCTCCATGAGAGGACTGAACTTCCCATCCAAGCAATATTGGAACTACAGCAGTGTTGCCTATACAACTCATATTTCCAAGAGAAGGACCGACTCTTCTCTCAAGTGGACGGGATCTGGATGGTTCCTTTTCTTCCTACAAATAATCGCCAACACATACCAACGGAGTGGTTCGAAGAATTGGCTATATGGAAGGAAGAATACAAACCAAAGCTGTTGTTGGGGTACATGGATGACACTTTCATTATATGGAATCATGGAGATAATTATCTCCAGGATTTCTTCACAAGAATGAACAGTATCAGGGATTCGATCGAATTCACGATAGAAATAGAAACCAACAGTGCACTACCTTTCCTCGATGTACACGTTGAGAGAATAGACAATGACATCCGTACCTCTGTGTACAGAAGAAAGACATACGGGACAGTATCTCAACTACATCTCCAAACATTCGAATTCGACGAAGAGAGGGACCGTGAGAACATTGGTAGAAAGAGCGATGCACATATGCAACGACGAGGAGACACTTGATGCCGAATTAAACCACATCAGAGGGAACCTTCACCGGAATGGATAACCCAAAATACCCCTAGGAGAAGTATTGAAACAACTCCAGCGACCGAAGACAGCTGAAGAGCAATAACAAAGCACAGTGGTCTATCTTTCGTACATCAGAGGTGTCTCCGAAAAGATCAGAAGGATCGGAAACAAGTTCAACATCGAGAGCTGCTTCCAATCCGGCAGTACTTCACGGAGTTTCCTCACCAGAACCAAACCTGACAACAGAAATGAAATCAGTAGGTTTTGTATTCATGAAGTTCCATGTGAATGTGGAGATCCCTACATCGGAGAGACAAATAGGTTGTTATTGGTAATATCGATTGAGCACAAGGAATATTATCAACGCGGAGAAACGTCGAAATCGGGAATTACTGACCACGCCTGGACTGAGCCCCATCGAATTCTATGGGATGATGCACGTGGTCTACATAGAGAGGAGCATTAGTATGAACGAAAGTTCAACGAGGCCGCCTACATCGAAGCCAATAATGCCTTCAGTCAACCAAGCGTTGAGATCAGGAACGTATGGACACCACGAATTGCTCGTTCTGGCAGACTGCGGAGTGAGAAACTTCACGCACTACCCCACTGCGCTATATCACACGCACCACTGCACAAAGTGGAACTTGTCAGTATTCAGCTGGAGACGATTGCAGATACAAGCTTTCGAAACGCCGTGACGCTAGACGTCCGAAACGAGAGTAATCGAGTAACCACATCGTCTACAACCTTCAAACAAATCAATCTTTATTGTCGGACCAGATATACTATACGATATTTGTAGAGAGAGAAATAACTTTTTGGAATGATCCAAATTAGTTAAAATTGATTGTGTGTCCAGTTTTTGTACACGCGATCTGGTATAATGCCCAAAGAGATTTGGCTACATGACTAGCTGTAGCAAATTTGGATACGATCATTCTTGAGGAAAATGCGTTGTTGGAGTGAAACTTCTTCAACGTTATGGCAGATATCACTATTAAACTGAAACCAAATAAGTTTGCTTACAAAAACACTGGCATCAGACAGAATACTCAAGTAAGCCACACACTTCGGAACTATGAAGTCAACTAACAAACATATAATTGAAGAAATACAACAAAATACAGTGAAATTGAAGAATGCCAATGATGCCAGTTGAGCCCGTGTATAACCCACAGTACAAGATTCCTGCGAAAAAATCAGGCTACTAGAAAAAAAATGCTCCATTTCAAAACTGAATATCGAGAAACTGGAACGGTGAAATTGAAAACAGAAGACATTGCGATATTCGTTTCAAATGAAAAATGCCACAAAGTTTCCTTCGATCCCCTACTAGGAGAGCTTATATCTCCGCTACAAATAGAATTATCATCTATTCAAGTTAAAGATATTATGTCTGGAATGAATGAAAAATAGATTGCCCTGTGAAAATTGAATCGTCATCAAACCTCAACGTTAAACAAATATCTGCAAACTGCCAAGAAATTGAGGGAAATTGTGGTTCCAGGATCCCATTTCCAAAAAAAATTGAGAGTTTTCTCCAAATAAACGAAAACTCTTTCATGGAAAGAAATAAACTGGTTTTTGTCAACATAGAATATACAGCACGCCAACTAGTCGAAATCGATGGAGGTGGAGGATATCAGGAGGAAGCCCCCAAACTGAAAAGTGTCCCATCAACTCCCACTCAACTACTTCTTCGTGAAACACATGAAGAGTAAACTGGGGAATATCTACAAAAAAAAAAACTCCACCAAACTGACTACTGAAGCTAGTGGAACAACCAGAAAACAACCGCCAAAATCAACCACCCG
The DNA here is from genome assembly GCA_018342105.1 of Gonioctena quinquepunctata. Taxonomy (NCBI): domain Eukaryota; kingdom Metazoa; phylum Arthropoda; class Insecta; order Coleoptera; family Chrysomelidae; genus Gonioctena; species Gonioctena quinquepunctata. Next base: position 216,359 of record JAFIRS010000089.1, read on the forward strand.
ACAAAATATAGCAAAAATTCAAACTAGACTCACCAGTGAAAAGGAAAAAAGTAAACACCCTCTCTGAAATTTCCATTATCTAAAATGTGAAACTTTTTATCAAACCACATACCATTACCATTTTATAATACACACATCGTTAACATCGGAAATATTTCGGGAAAATAGACATGAACATGCGTTTCAATCCCAACTTTAGAGATTAATCATATCATAACATAATGATAACTGGGCCCTCTCTCAACTCTCTTCAATTATATAAAAATGTACGGAGTACATAAAAAAAATATGGTTCACCTGAAGATGTTTTTTAAAAGTGTATATATATATATATATATATATATATATATATATATATATATATATATATATATATATATATATATATATATATACATATATATATATATATATATACATATATATATATATACTATTATTGAATTGTAATTGTCTGTTTGATTGTTCGAGCAACACGCTGAAATGACTGGACCGATTTTGATCAAACTTCTTTGTTCGAAAGCTTATCCTCAGACTTGAAAAGTGGTTTGTGATTCATTTCGCTTCGATAACGGGAACGGGATATGTAACAATACACCATATTTCTTCACAACCAAGTGTTACCGAATAGGGGTTCCATTTCCCAGAATGAAAGTCTGATTCAATCATTTGTTGAATTATTTTCAACGACGTTTCGACATAGTTTTTGTCATCTTCAGGTTGAAACACGATTATTATATTTATATTTATGCTCTCCTATTAAACAAATGTTGTTGAATATGTGTGATTTCGTTGTTATAGGTAATGGTTCATCTTTCATGTGTTCCCACTTAATGCATACAATGGATTATTCAGATAATTGAATTTTATGGGCCTCACTGTGTTCATTTTTTATTCTATAATTGTGTGATTTTCTTTTTGTGAATTTTTACATTTGAATGATTCAACTAGATATATATATATATATATATATATATATATATATATATATATATATATATATATATATATATATATATATATATATATATATATATATATATATATATATATATATATATATTATATATATATATATATATATATATATATTATATATATATATATATATATATTGTTATGAAAGACCAGTGATATATTTTAAATTTATTCCTATTTTCCTTTATGAAGCCTCTGTATAATATTGATAGGTAAAAATATGCAAATACTATAATGCAATCATTTTCACACATTGTCAAAATGATAACAACCTATAATTGTTCAAAATACAACAAAAAAGTCTAGATTCACAAAATCATTCTGAATTAAATGTGAGCAACAAAATTATAAGCTTGAAACATACAGTATATGAAATTGTATGTAACTAAAAATAGCCAATGGGAGAACAACAAACTTATTGATGACAATACCCAATCAGGGAACAGTATGGTCAGATGTAAGATTGGAAATTGTGGAAAAATAAGAGCTGTGAAATGTCAAAGACAACTATCATCAAATATTGTATATAGTTTTTAAGGAAGGTAAAATATTTTAGTTCATAAGTTTTTTCAAATAACCCCACAAGAGTGATAATGTGACAAGAAAGTGCGCGAGTTTGAAAATTCAAATAAACTGGACAAAACAGAAATGGTATCCAGGGGATGAAAAAACAAAGCCAGGAAGAGGGGATTAAAAATTTTTAAGAAAGAACGCCACGTACAAAATTTGAGGAGAAATTCCTTTCAAGATTTTCACGATTACAAGGTATTTTGTCTACAGAAACTAACCAATTCAACCTCAAGAGAATGTCGACAAAAATAAATAGGAGAAAACAAGATTACCTTTTATGTTCTCCACATAAAACTGTTTCCAAGCTGATTCCTGGGATTTGTATGGTTCCTTTTTGTAATGGAGAGTTCCTGAGAGCAGTAGATTGAAAAAGGATTTCAGATTCTTGGTGTGTATTGTAACAGCGACAGTTCCAGCTCCAGGTATGAACTTTTCTAGTGCACATCACAAACTGAATAACCTCAAAAAATAACTCGTATCATATCTGAGGAACGCTTTTTATTTTTGTATTGAACTATAAAAGAATTCTTCCAACCCAAAGAAAGAGTGAGGTTATATATCACTGCTTTCCATTATTGTCTATGAAAATTTATCAATTGATCATAGTATATATATATATATATATATATATATATATATATATATATATATAAGTTTTCCTGAATAAAAGAAATAATTGTTTTTCGATACTTTCTGGTTTATTTTCCACAATGATCTGCATATCTTACTTATTGACTCTGAACTGAAATAGTTTGGGTTGAACATCAAAACAGGGCAGTGGCTCTATTGCCAGGATCGGCTATCTGAGACGAAAGGCGTACCAAATGAGGTTAGTCGTGGTAAGAAAGAGTAATAACAATTGGCAGAAACGTGACGAGAAAACAGTGACGTTAGCTAGCAATTATTATTATATCACAATATATTATACAGGGTGAAAATAATTATCATAACATTTGGCTCTCAACGAAGGACGAAAATAATTATCTATCTCATATCATATCAATTTAATACCCCAAATCGGGACCAAAATTGAATGAATTGTTTTTAGCTATTATCATTTCATAACAATTTGGCGCCCAACGTGGGGCGAAATAAGCAACAAATATTTTTACAATTCAAATATTATAACAATTGGCGCCCAACACGGTGCGAAAATATATTTGTGAGCATAATAATAATAAATAAAAAGTTAACAAAATTAATTTTATAAAAATCAACATTACATAACAATTTGGCGCCCAACGTGGGGCGGAAAAGGCAAAAAAGGCAAAGAAGGCAAGTAAGGGCAATATATTATTTCTTAATATTTATCGCAACGTGAGGGCAAGTAAAGGCAATATATCATTTCTCAATATTAACCGCAACGTAAGTGCACGAAAAGGCAATAAATCATTTCTTGAAATTTACCGCAACGTAAGAGCAAGTAACGGCAATATATCATTTCTCAATATTCACCACAGCGGAAAAGGCGAAAAAGGCAAGTGAGGGCAATATATCATTTCTTGATTTATCGCAACACTGTGCGAACATTAACAATTGGCATTCCAACGTGCATGGCTAAATATTATTGAATAAAAAAAAATGGATTTGAGAGATGGTAAAGAAGTTGGTTTGGAACAAGGTGCAGAAGGTAGAGAGAGAGGTGATCAGGAACAAGGAGAGAGTAGTGAGTGAGAGAGAGAGAGAGAGAGAGAGAAAATAAAAAGTGAAAGTACAGAAATGGACAGTGAGTTTCTGAAAATGATGGAGCTCATGGTAGAAAAATTGAATGAAAATTCAGCATGTATGAAAAATTGATTGAAAAATGATATGAAAGAAAATTCAGCAAGTATGAAAAATGAATTGAAAAATGATATGAAAGAAAATTCAGCAAGTATGAAAAATGAATTGAAAAATGATATGAAAGAAAATTCAGCATGAATGGAAGAGAAAATAGAAAGAATGAATGAGAAGTCAGAAAAAATTAATGAACATATGGGAAGTATAAAAAATGAATTGAAAAATGATATGAAAGTAAACTTAGTAAGAATAAAAGAGAAAATAGAAAGAATAAATGATGGAATGGAAGAAAGTATGGGTAGAATGGAGAAAAAAGAATGGAAGAAAAAATGGGAAATATAAAGAATGAAGTGAAAGAAAGTTTGAAAAATGAAATAAAAGAGTTGAAAGAAAACAAAGCGAGTATGGAAGGAAGATTGAGAGAAAATGTGAAAGAAAATATAAAAGATATGGAAGAAAATATGGAAAGAATGGAAAACAAAATATAAAATAAATCCCAACAAAGTAAAAATAAATTTTTAGAAATGCATAAACAATTAGAAACAAAAATAGTACAACAAAATGGGGAATTTTATGTGGCAATAACACAAGAAGTATCCACTATAAATAATCATATAGAAAAGCAGGATGAAAAAATAAAAGACATGAAATCAGATATCAATAGTGAACAAGAAAGAGTTAAAAATGAAATAAGTACTCTCGATAAAAAAGTTGAAAAACAACATAAAGATACTAATTCAAAAATAAGAAATGTAGAGGGGATGAAAAAACAAAGCTAGAAAGAGGAGATTAAAAAAATTTAAGAAAGAACGCCGCGTACAAAATTTGAGGAGAGATTTCTTTCAAGATTTTCACGAATACAAGGTATTTTGTTCATAGAAACTAACCAATTCAACCTCAAGAGAATTTCGACAAAAATAAATAGGAGAAAACAAGATAACCCTCTATATACTCCACATAAAACTGTTTTCAAGCTGATTTCTGGGACTTGTATGGTTCCTTTTTGTAATGGAGAGTTCCTGAGAGCAGTAGATTGAAAAATGATTTCAGATTCTTGGTGTGTATTGTAACAACGACAGTTCCAGCTCCAGGTATAAACTTTTCTAGTGCACATCACAAACTGAATAACCTTACAACATAACTCGTATCATATCTGAGGAACGCTATTTATTTTGGTATTGAACTATGAAAGAATTCTACCAACCCAAAGAAAAAGTGAGGTTATATATCACTGTTTTTCATTATTGTCTATGAAAATTCATCAATTGATCATAGTATAAGTTATCTATCGTAGGCCAGGTTAATATAAGTTTTCCTGAATGAAGGAAATAATCGTTTTTCGGTACTTTCTGGTTTATTTCCCACAATGATCTGCATACCTTATTTATGAACTCTGAACTCAAATGGTTTGGGTTAAACATCAAAACAGGGCAGTGGCTCTATTGCCAGGACCGGCTATCTGAGACGAAAGGCGTACCAACCGAGTTAAGTCGTGGTAAGGAAGAGTAATAACAATTGGCAGAAACGTGACGAGAAAACAGTGACGTTAGCTAGCAATTATTATTACATTACAATACATCATACAGAGCGAAAATAATCATCTATCACATATCATATCAATTTGTACCCAAAGCGGGACAAAATAATCAACTATTGTTTTCACAATTGAAATTATTATAACAATTTGTTGCCAACGCGGGGGCAAGATTAATAACAAAATTGTCTTTAGCAATGATCAAATTATAACAATATGTCGCCCAACGCGGGGTGAATATAACAACAACTAGCATTTTATTACATCACAATTAGTGCCCAACGTGTCAAAATATATATTTAAGGTTAAAAAAAAAAAAATTTTAAAAAATATATATATATATATATATATATATATATATATATATATATATATATTATATATATATATATATATATTGTAATGTTATGAATAACCAGTTATATATATCAAAAGGAAAAAACCAACCCACAAAAAGAATAATTACTTAATAGCTATTAGTTTCAAGAGATTGTTTTTTACATATTTTGAAATTCTATTTCCTTTATTGAGCCTCTGTATAATATGAATAGATGAAAATATTCATATACTATAATACAATCAATTTCATAAACTGTCATGATGATTACAACCCATAATTATTCAAAAGACAACAAGAAAGGTCTAGATTAACAAAATCATCCTGAATAAAATGTGATAAACAAAATTATAAGCTTGAAACATACAGTATATGGAATTGTATGTAACTAAAAATAGCCAATGGGAGAACAACAAACTTCTTGATGACAATAGCCAATCAGGGAACAGTATGGTCAAATGTAAGATTTGAAATTGTGAGAAAATAAGAACGGAAAAGTGTCAGAGACAATTATGATTGAATATTGTAAATAGTCTGTAAGAAAGGAATAATAGATTCATTCATAAGTTTTGACAAATAACCCCAAACAGTGAAGATGTGAGAACATAGTGCGCGAATTCGAAAATTCAAATCAAAAGAAATGAGGAAAAATGGTATCCAAGTAACGAAAAACAAAGCCACAGGAAGATCGAAAATAAATTGAAAAGGAATGCCACATTTTATTTGGGAGAAAAAAAAAACAATAATTTCAACATTATGAGCGATAAATCAACATTACCTTATTTGTACACCATATACAAATATTCCAAAGCTGATTGCTGAATTTGTATGGTTCCTTCTTTTGGTATTGGAGTTCCTGAGAGCATTGGATTGAGAGAGAATCAAAATTCTGGGTGTTTATTGAACAGCGACAGTTCCAGCGACAGGTATAAACTTTTCTAGTGCACGTCACGAACTGAACAATTTCACTAATAACTCATATCCCATCAGAAGAACTTTATTTCACTTGATTTTGAACTATTAAAGAAATTTTCACTCTCAAGGTAGAAGTGAGGTTGTGTCTATCAATCCATAACCTGTTTCTCATAATTATCCATGAATATTCGTAGATTCACCTCAGAATAAGTTATCTATCGTAGGCTAGGTAAAATTAAGTTTTCCTGAATAAAGGAAATAATTGCTTTTTGATACTATCTCGTTTCTTTTCCACAATTATCAGCAATCGTATTTATGAACATTGAAAAGATTGAGGTTCGACATCAAGCAGTGGTTAGTGGCTCGATTTCCTGAACCGGCTATCTGAGACAAGAGGCGTACCAACTGAGTTTAACTGTGGTGAGGAAAGTGATAACAATTGGCAGCAACGTGACGAGAGAACATTGACGTTAGCTAGCAATTATCATTACATCACAAAACATATTATACAGGGCGAAAATACTTATCTATATCATAACAATTTGGCTCACAACGAAGAGCGGAAATTATTAGCAATCTTCATTTTATAACAACAAATTATCATTATATTACAATTGGCACCCAAAACGTGGGGCGAAATAATAACAAAATTATTTGTTATATCATCATTATGAAAATGGAAACATTCTCAATTGAATATTGAAAGAAATATTTTTCTGTAAATTGAAAAATCCACGATTAAAATGAAGTTATTTTTTGTGAATGTCTAACAGAAAACAACTTCTTCCCCGGCTAAAGCCACGCTGGACATTGAACTACATCTGATAGATATTCTGACAAGGCCCTAACTCGAAAGAAAAAATCTGAAATTGAAAATTTTGCATTTTCATTCAGATAGTTATTTGATTTTTTATTCCAGTCTTAATTAGGAACTCATAAAGATGAATGAGGCAAAGAAGAATGTTTTCCAAAAGAGAGTACTCACCAGAAATCATTCGTAACATTGACGCAGGAAAGACATCGCATTCACTAGGTCTTCAATACATTTTTGTCGACGAAAATCTATTTCACGCTACCACGATCATCAGGAAGACCGGAAGAAATGGAAAACACATTTTCAAGAAGCAATCTCACTTTGCAGAGATGGAAAAAGTTAGAATCATTTCTTTTGGAGATACACTTTGAAATTAGTGTTTTCTGACATTAAAACCTGTCATGGGGTATGATAGATTGATTTGTTGAAAATATAAACAGGATGTTCATAAAATCAGATGTGGAATCATCTGCGACTGAAAGATAAACTTCAGTCACTATCTTCCATCGTCAAGATAACCTCTTGTGGGGTATTCATGTTGAAAAGGGAAACATTCTCAATTGAATATTGAAAGAATTATTTTTCTGTAAATTGAAAAATCCACGATTAAAATGAAGTTATTTTTTGTGAATGTCTAACAGAAAACAACTACTTTCCCGGCTAAAGCCACGCTGGACATTGAACTACATCTGATAGATATTCTGAAAAGGCCCTAACTCAAAAGAAAAAATCTGAAATTGAAAATTTTGCATTTTCATTCAGATAGTTATTTGATTTTCTATTCCAGTCCTAATTAAGAACTCATAAAGATGAATGAGGCAAAAACGAATGTTTTCCAAAAGAGAGTACTCACCAGAAATCATTCGTAACATTGACGCAGGAAAGACATCGCATTCACTAGGTCTTCAATACATTTTTGTCGACGAAAATCTATTTCACGCTTCCACGATCATCAGGAAGACCGGAAGAAATGGAAAACACATTTTCAAGAAGCAATCTCACTTTGCAGAGATGGAGAAAGTTAGAATCATTTCTTTTGGAGAGACACTTTGAAATTAGTGTTTTCTGACATTAAACCTGTCATGGTATGATAGATTGATTTGTTGAAATATAACAGGATATAAATCAGATGTGGAATCATTGCGACTGAAAGATAACTTTAGCATTTTCCATCGTCAAGATACTTTGTGGTATTCATGTTGAAAGGAAATTCATGAATATTGAAAGAATATTTTTCTGTAAATTGAAAATTTTGCATTTTCATTCAGATAGTTATTTGATTTTCTATTCCAGTCTTGATTAAGAACTCATAAAGATGAATGAGGCAAAGAAGAATGTTTTCCAAAAGAGAGTACTCACCAAAAATCATTCGTAACATTGACGCAGGAAAGACATCGCATTCATAGGTCTTCAATAATTTTTTTTTCTTTTGAGTTAGGGCCTTTTCAGAATATCTATCAGATGTAATTCAATGTCCAGCGTGGCTTCAGCCGGGGAAGAGTTGTTTTTGTTGACATTCACAAAAAAAATTTTTTATTTTTCAATTTACAGAAAAATATTTCTTTCAATATTCAATTGAGAATGTTTCCCTTTTCAACATGAATACCCCACAAGAGGTTATCTTGACGATGGAAGATAGTGACTAAAGTTTATCTTTCAGTCGCAGATGATTCCACATCTGATTTTATGAACATCCTGTTTATATTTTCAACAAATCAATCTATCATACCCCATGACAGGTTTTAATGTCAGAAAACACTAATTTCAAAGTGTCTCTCCAAAAGAAATGATTCTAACTTTTTCCATCTCTGCAAAGTGAGATTGCTTCTTGAAAATGTGTTTTCCATTTCTTCCGGTCTTCCTGATGATCGTGGAAGCGTGAAATAGATTTTCGTCGACAAAAATGTATTGAAGACCTAGTGAATGCGATGTCTTTCCTGCGTCAATGTTACGAATGATTTCTGGTGAGTACTCTCTTTTGGAAAACATTCTTCTTTGCCTCATTCATCTTTATGAGTTCTTAATTAAGACTGGAATAGAAAATCAAATAACTATCTGAATGAAAATGCAAAATTTTCAATTTCAGATTTTTTCTTTTGAGTTAGGGCCTTTTCAGAATATCTATCAGATGTAGTTCAATGTCCAGCGTGGCTTTAGCCGGGGAAGTAGTTGTTTTCTGTTGGACATTCACAAAAAATAACTTCATTTTGATCGTGGATTTTTCAATTTACAGAAAAATATTTCTTTCAATATTCAATTGAGAATGTTTCCCTTTTCAACATGAATACCCCACAAGAGGTTATCTTGACGATGGAAGATAGTGACTAAAGTTTATCTTTCAGTCGCAGATGATTCCACATCTGATTTTATGAACATCCTGTTTATATTTCCAACAAATCAATCATCATTATATAACAATATATATATATATATATATATATATATATATATATATATATATATATATATATTATATATATATATTTTTCTTTTTAATTTTTTTTTTTATAAGGTGTCGAATTTCAAATATAACATTGGTGTTCTTTATAGATGCATTAATATTATTCTAGTTAGTTTAGTTTTTGTGCCCATATGTATGTTATATCTATATTCCTTATGGTTTAGTTTATATAATATTCTTCAGAGTTTATCCAATTTATATTTTACCACACACATACGAGTAACTCTTGTTGCTTCTGTGGTTCCTATAATATTTATTTGAATAATGTGAATTATGCCATTTCTCTGTTTTCTGTTTGATAGCAAATAAATATTCTCATTATTATTATTAGTAGTATAAACAATGATGAAAGAGTTGTTATAAATCTGGTCTTAGGTTTTAATATCATTTCTTTAATAAAAAGTGTTGTTTTTTTTATAGGTACCACTTCAAGGAATGTTCTTATTCTTGAATTTCTCTCTTTGGTCAAAATTTCAAAGTTATAAGTGTCAAACTTATGTTTGATTTTGAGTTATTGGCTTTTTCAACTGCGACAAGAAAGTGTGCGATTTTGGAAATTTAAAGAAGATGACAAAAGGGAAATGGTATCCAGGAGAAGAAAAAACAAAGCGAGGAGAAGATTGAAAAAATGTTTAGAAAGAAGCCACGTACAGAATTTGAGTGAAAGAAATCCAGGATTTCCAATAATGACAAGGTAGTTTTTCCTACAATAACAAACCAATTCAAACACTGGATAATTTCGACATAAAATATATAAGGATAAAAGAAGATTGCCTTTTTTTGTTCTCCACTTAAAAACTCGTCCAAGTTTATTTCGAGGTTTTGGATGGTTCCTTTGCAATGGAGAGTTCCTGAGAGTAGTGAATGAAACAGGAATTCAGATAATGGCCAGGTAATGCATCAGCGACATTACAGCTCCAGGTATAAACTCTTTTAGTGCACATCACAAACTGGATCACTTTACAAAGTAACTCGTATATCTGAGGAACTTTATATAATTTGGTATTGAGCTATAAAAGAAGTCTTCCAACTCGAAAGAAAGAAGTGTGGTTATATTTACAATATCCATCACTGTTTTTCATTATTCTATGAAAATTTGTCAATTGCTCATAGTTATAAGTTAACTATCGCAGGCCAGGTTGATATAAGTTTTCCTGAATAAAGGAAATAATTATTTTTGATAATTTTTGGTTTACTTTCCACAATGATATGCTAATATCTCACCGATAAACATTGAACTGAAATAGTTCGAATGACATCAAGACATGCAGTGGCTCTGTTGCCAGTACCGACTCCTGAGGCGGAGGCGTTTCCAACTGAGTTCAGTCGTGGCGAAGAAAGGAATAACAAAGAGGGAAAATGATGAAATTTTCACATATATTCACTGAATTTGTTATGGTATTGGGTGGAAGAGGTAATTTTACAAAACATATAAATATGAATAGAAATTATTACATTCTTCCCAATCATAACAAATTGACATCAAAAGTAATGGCAAAATAACAATCATCATTTCATTACAATTTGACAATAACATAAGGGCAAGTAAGGGCAAAAATAGCTATCATAGTATAACGTCAAATTGGCTTCCCAACGCGGAGCGAACATAATTATCATATCAAATCATAACAATAAATTATCTTACCAAATCATAACAATTATTGGAAGTATATCAAATAAAAAAAAGGAAAATATTTTTCGAAATCAAAAATATTTATACAGGGTGAAAATATTTGTGAGTGAAATAGCAACAATTGTTTTTCATAACAATATTCCATAACAAAACGTCGCCCAAAGCGGGGCAAAATCAACAAGAATTTGTTTGAACATTGAAATATATATATATATATATATATATATATATATATATATATATATATATATATATATATAAATATATATATATATCTATACTATTTCAATATTGAAATTTGTTTGTTTGATTGTTTGTTCGAGCATCACGCAAAAACAACCCAACCGATTTTGTCACAATAATTAAACCATATTTTTTCACAACCAAGTGCAACCAATATGAGGTGAGCTCCCATTTCAAAAACATCTTCCCGTTGTAAAACGGGATAACGGGATAACAAGACGCGATAACAAGATAACGGGGTAAAGGAGTAACAGGGTAACGGGGTAACGGGGTAACGGGGTAACGGGGTAACGGGGTAACGGGGTAACGGGGTAACGGGGTAACGGGGTAACGGGGTAACGGGGTAACGGGGTAACGGGGTAACGGGGTAACGGGGTAACGGGGTAACGGGGTAACGGGGTAACGGGGTAACGGGGTAACGGGGTAACGGGGTAACGGGGTAACGGGGTAACGGGGTAACGGGGTAACGGGGTAACGGTGTAACGGGGTAACGGGGTAACGGGGTAACGGGGTAACGGGGTAACGGGGTAACGGGGTAACGGGGTAACGGGGTAACGGGGTAACGGGGTAACGAGGTAACGGGGTAACGGGGTAACGGGGTAACGAGGTAACGGGTAACGGGTAACGGGTAACGGTAACGTAACGGGTAACGGGGTAACGGGTAACGGGGTAACGGGGTAACGGGAACGGGTAACGGGGTAACGGGGTAACGGGGTAACGGGGTAACGGGGTAACGGGGTAACGGGGTAACGAGGTAACGGGGTAACGGAGTAACGGGGTAACGGGGTAACGAGGGTAACGAGGTAAGGGGTAACGGGGTAACGGGGTAACGGGTAAGGGGTAACGGGGTAACGGGTAACGGGGTAACGGGGTAACGGGGTAATGGGGAAGAGTAACGGGGTAACGGGGTAACGGGGTAACGGGGTAATGGGTAACGGGGTAACGGGGTAACGGGTAACAGGGTAACGAGGTAACGGGGTAACGGGGTAACGTGGTAACGGGGTAACGGTAGAGGTAACACTGCGTACAGAAAGAGGATTCATCAAAATTCTAATCATGAGGGGTTAAAATTATCCTTAATTATTTTCATATTATTTTCCTCTGAATCTGTTTTTTCTCAAACTGTCAAGTTAAATCAATTCCATAATTTATTTTTCAAAGATTGAAAATATTTTTCATGACTGCACTCTGCATCTCAGTCGGTAAAATCTACCCCTATTATAAAACAAGTCATACTTCGAAGAGTATCAGTAATAGAAACATATAATTTTACAAGAGAGTATCATTCCAAGGGCGTAATGAGATTTTTTTTCGAAGATTCTAATCGTTAAAATGACTTAATATCAGAATACTTTTCAAATTAAAAACTGTTAATCTTTTTCATCATGCAGTATTTTATTTTCTTCCATGTTACAATCTGAATCTAAAGATAGTTGTGAAACAACACATAAAGTTGACATTATCCCAACCTGAATAATGGTTGGCAAAATTGACGTAATTTCACCCTGGAATAGGTTGGAGCCGAATTTAGCGAAGTGAATTTTATGTCATATTTTCGTCAGATTTACCAGAAAAATCTAAGGTATATTGAGAGTCTATTTATCACCTCAAATCTATTGAAAATAATGAAATGGAGGAAATAATTTTCTAGAATTCTATCCGCACTACTATGGAATATTTACAATTAACTCACTGAATTTTTGAATAATTTTTATCTTTTGATATTTAATTTTGTAACGTACTATTTCCTCGCGAAGTTTCAAATAGAAACTAGAAAAAGTTTAGTGTTGATACATGAAGAATACATTATCTCAACGATTATCATGGTTTGCTAAACTAACGTCAATTTGACCTCCAAATAGGTCGGCGCTAAATTGAGCTTAGTTGAATTTTATGTCATATTCACGTCAGATTATCCAGTATTGGAATTTTCTTATTTAGGAGTCGAAGATTGGAATGTTAAGATATTCAGCCTGATAGGTGGAATTGTCTCAATAATGGTCGTTTGAACCTATTTATCACCGGAAATAAACTATGAGGAATAAACAATTGGAAATTGAGAGAAGAAATGAGAGATTTTGATTAAAGTTCCATTTGCACCAATTAATATGTCTTTTTTTCAAGCAACTCACAATGAGGAATGCGTAGTGTTGACAGGGCTTCAGTTATTGAAATTGATTTTCACAAGTATTTCGTAAATTTTGGAATCGAATAAAAATATATTATAAGAAAGCGGAATCTTTTTGAAAACCACGCAGACAAATTTCGGAATAAATTAATTTGAAAAAATCGGCAAAATGCAACATATCTATTTTATTTTCCGAGATTGATTTCATGTCATGCTCCTACGCCTATATCACGAAGATTGTCGCTAATAGGTTAATTTAATTTTGCATAAAGGTTACTGCGTGTCAAAAAAGGATTTATCAAAGTTCCAATCATGAGGGGTTAAAACTATCCCTGATGATTTTCATATTATTTTTATCTGAATTCGTTTTTTTTCAAACTGTCAAAATGAATCAATTTCATTATTTTTTTTTTTCGAAGATTGAAATTTTTTTATGTCTGGACTTTGCACTTCAGGCGGTAAAATCTACCCCTATTGTGAAACTAGTTAAATCTAAGAGTATGATAAATAGAGAAATTTAATTTAACAAGAGAGTATCATTCTAAGGGCGTAGTAGGATTTTTTGTCAACAATCCTAATCGTTAAAATTACTTACTAATATTAGAATAATTTTCAAATTTGAAACTGTAAATTTTTTTCATAATGCAGTATTTTGTTTTCTTCCATGTTTTAATCTGAACCTGAAGATAGTTGTGAGACAATTCATTATCCCGACCTAAATTATGGTTGGCAAAATTGACGTAATTCCACCCCGGAATAGGTTGGCGCTGAGTTTAGCGGAAATAATTTTATGTCAGATTCACCAGAAAAATCTAAGATATATTGAAAGTCTATTCATCACCTCAAATTGGCTATATGAAATAATAAAATTGAGGAAATAATTTTCAAGGATTATATCCGCAGTACTATGGAATATTTACAATTAACTCACGTAAAGGAACGAGGAATATGTTAGCATATTTATCAAAACTATATTTTGCATCGAACCTGAAAAGAGTATAAAAAATATGATATTTATTTATATATATATATATATATATATATATATATATATATATATATATATATTTATATATATTTGTATATATTTATATATATTTATATATATTTATATATATTTATATATCTATATATATTCTTTATTTTCTCGGAATAGGGCCTTAGTCAGTCTATATATTTTTTATTTCATTCGACGTTTCGACATTGTTCATGTCATCTTCAGGTAACTTAAGAGTAAGATTTAAAAAATATCCCAATTTTTCATTTTCATACCGATATCGGCGGAGTATGGGTTTTTTGATAGAGCTTCATGAGCTCTACAAATTTCATGCATTCCTATTCCTTCTCTAAGATGTACACACAAAAATATGTTGTGAATTACCATTCATGAGAATTAATAACTTATGTTGTATTTTGACATTTCTGGATTTCAAAGTCGAATATTAGATATAAGTACTGCCTCTATCCATGTGTGCTGGTTATTCTTCTTTCTTTTGATCTGAGTCGGATTACAAAGAAATATTGAAAGCATTCAGAGAGATTTGGACTCTTCTCCATTTTCGGTTTGTGGAATCTGAGGTATTTAGATAATTAGAAAAGCTGTTTTTGTTTTCCTGTAAATGAATGTCCAAATTTTTCTGACACATGATTCGTCAGTTCGATTGACGGCTATTTCAGAATCAATAATCGAATTCCGAAATTTTCCTTTCCGATTGGCCGCGCCATCGGGTGGTTTCGATACTCTTTGAGCAGTTCTCACCCCATCGCTCAGAGATGTATATCGCTCTCATCACGTCTTTACCATCATTTGTTGGGAATAAAACCATACCAACAATAATAATCATAAATGTTTCATTTTCATGATTTTCTGGAAATACCAGAAGTGAATTTTATTCATCTGGGAGAGTATCTTCCTCATTATCTGAGAGAATTCCAATGTTCCTGGTCACCACTATATCCAACATGAATCAGAATCCATGATGGGATGCATTCCAGATATATAATATCATAGTCAACCCTCTGCAGTCTATCCACTAATTGGAATTAATTCAAAGAGATCTGAGCCCAACGTGATGCTAGTCATGGACACTTCTCTCCAGGGAACAGTTAACGCTAATATTCTATGATTATGTTAGCTATAGTATTTCATTAGCTTGGGTGAATTTCGTACTTTGCATGCAATAATTGTGCACGTAATAATGGGGTACTCCGTGACAGTGTCCGTTGTCAGTCACGTCTGAGTGGGTAATAGAAACGGTGCACTGGGGTCTATTCGCTTCGTACGGTTGGGTCCTTCTATCGGTTTGGGTCACTTTCATCTGAGAGATTCGCAAACTCTAGAATAACCTTGAGTATCATCTGATACTCACAAACATAAGCATTCCTTCATTCGGTTCATCCTCCACATTGAGAATCTAATGAGGTAAATTCCTTGGATGACGATTACGATTTCCATACAGAATTTCCCCATTGGGACATCCAAAGAAAATCAAGTTGCATGGAACACTCAGGCTGAAATTGAAATAACTCGGAAGTTTCAGTGAGTTTAGCTTCAAAATATATTCTCCGTGGTATGACAAACTATCGAATCTGCTGATTCATTGGGCATATTACATGTTACAAATATTGCGTAATTCCTTTATTTACATGGGTATTCATGTTTGTTTCTATCATTCAATCAACGTGGGCCTATTTCTGAGGTCAGGAATGATGAGCACACTTTCCCCTATTGCAAATATGGTCAGGTACTTCAACATCCATGAACTCGGGACCAACATATTAAAGATCCCTCCGAAGGACGGCATATCTACCGCTATATCTCATGCTCATTGATATAGCGTATACAGTTGTGAGTAATCCTCTACGCAGTTATACTAGCAATCAACGCGAGTCTTCTCTTGTAGATGGTTACAAATCGAATTACTACACCGCACTCGGTCGTGTCCTGTTCATAATAAGGTTGTTCTTGAATATCGGTTAGTACATGTTAATTCACTAGATATATTAATATAATATTCATTATTTTTTGATAGAATGAAAAGACGATGACAATAATGTTCATCTTAATTCACCAGCCAATCACAACACACTGATAGAATCTAACAAATTTTCGTATCGTTTATCGGGTAGTACATGTTGCTTCACTAGATATATTAATATATTATTCATAATTTTTTGATAGAATGAAAAGACGATGATAATAATGTTCATCCTAATTCTCGTGCACATCGCGTACTATTTTCTGATTAGTTGTTGATTAATATCCTAAGATCTTCCATTCACCAGCCAATCACAACACACTGATAGAATCTAACAAATTTTCGTATCGTTTATCGGGTAGTACATGTTGCTCCACCAAATATATTGATATAATATCCATTATTTTTTGATGGAATGAAAAGACGATGACAATAATGTTCATCTTAATTCTCGTGCTCATCGCGTACTGTTTTCTGATTAGTTGTTGATTAATATCCTGAGATCTTTCATTCACCAGCCAATCACAACACACTGATAGAATTTAACAGATTTTCGTTCGTAGACAGCTCTGTAAACCGTGCCTGCAAAAATCTTGCTTGGAAACAGTGTTCAGTTCACGTGTTCTGATTGTCCGAATCACTACAATGGTCGTGATATAATTTTCCAAAACAATATACAATTGCGAATGTTCTCCTTTTCAATACTGTTTGTGATGTTTGTTTCTCACAAGTGACTGTGATAATCATGAAAAGTGCCTCAAAGCAGAGTATGAAGTCACCTCGTTCTGACTTTATCACCAGTTTGGATATACCAATGTTAGTTGTTTCCTTCACTTTGAAATTGAATATCCTACTGAGGCAGCTCGCAATGTGTACATTCATGACACAATCAGTTCAACATTCTACCCTATTCAAATGTCGAGTTAAATGTTTATTGTAAGTTTTACTTGGAGGACACCAACAGGCGATACCCAAAATTTGTCAATTATTATTTTTCAAATGTATATATATTTATATATATATATACATATATAGTTATGTTGTGGTATGTTATATATATATATATATATATATATATATATATATAAACGAGAGAAATTTGATGGACATGTCTACGGTTAACACTTCTGTTTGAGGGCTATGTCCATTAAATTCCTTTCGTTCTGTTCACCAGTCCCCTCGATATTCTTTCATTATATATATATATATATATATATATATATATATATATATATATATATATATATATATATATATATTTTATATGTTATGTTTGTTTTTCATTATTTTTATCTATTCAATTTTTATGATTTTGTAACAACATAACTGAGATTTCACCAACGAATTGGCTCAACCCCCTGTCAGTTATACTCTCCCCAGGAATTGACCAGTTACCTACCTTTTGGCTTATGCTGGCCCGACCCGAAGAGTAACCGAGATTGAAATTCACCCACTCAGCGCGCTGGCTGATCCCAGCTACCGTTATAGCTCAGTCACGGTGGGGCCACCTGATAAGACAGGCTACTGGCTATGGGATGTCAGTACCCAAGCGGGTTAATGCGCCGGTCCCTGCCGAGTCAAGCAGGAAATACAATCATCCGGACCCATCGGATGAAGGACTTCCCTGTCTCTACCAAATAATGGTATTGTTTTCCATTACACTATCTAGCACCACGCCCTCCAGAGTCTAACACCATGTGGAGAGGCATTGGCGAACCGATGGGGCTATCCTCCTCCTCCTGGGTACCCATGTCAACAAGATTCCTCTCGTTCCGTTTGATGGGACGCCGTCACACACAATGCTCCCCTGAAGGTTGAGTGCCCATGGATAGTAAATCCCCTTCACATTATGTGTGGACGAGATTTACTTTCCACTTGCCTTCCGCCCCCGCTCCTCCTTGAAGCGGTCCTCAACACGCAAATTGGCACGTTTGCGAGATTGAAATAGTACCTCCTGTGGTATGAAGTCAGCCTTTGAGTGCTTTGAACCCCTTGTTATGTGATTTTCGTGTGTTTTCCTTACTTGTGCTGTGTGTGCACGGTGGTGATGTACCTGACGGGTGCGTAAGTGTAATGTGTGATGTTTTTGGGTGTGTTGATCTTACGTGTTTCGTGTTTAGTTTTGATTACTCACCTGACGCGCCGGAGTGCTACTCTTGGTGGTGGACGGTCGTTCTGGTAGAATGGTCGCATGTACTTGTCCCTTTCTCCAAACCTGGGATCGTCCAGGTTTAGGTCTGCGTGGATGTCTTGGATCACCGGGTTCCTGTGGGTGTCCGTCTTCTGGAACGTTGCGTTGGCGTGATTCCGTAGTTGGTCGTCTATGAAATTTGGATTGACATTCAGGTCCCTGTAGATGAATCTATTCGGGACGTATCCGGGAGCGTTCACTGCCATTCTTAGGTTCACGTTCAAGAATCGCTGGATCTTTGTCCTGTATGTTTCTGCCCATTGACCCCATGCGGCAGATGCATACAAGATGATGCGGAGGGGGATGGTATTGGATTCCTTCGAACTGCTTTCGCTAGTCCGAGCCTCTGATCCACGTGTTGCCTGAATGTCAATCTCTTGTCCAGGGTGACTCCTGAATATTTGGCTTCGTTTGTCCATGGGATTCGTTGGTCATTCATGATGACATGTCCTGATGGTGTTGTTCGTCTTCTGGTGAATAGTATGGCTTGGCTCTTGTCTGCGTTGATCTCGATTTTCTATAGGTTGATGGGTCGTCGTCGTATCAGTCTTTCGACCAAATACTACTCGTGTAACGATTGACGGATAACCGTTCGAGTGAGGGTTCGCTGAAGCTACTAATCACGCTACCATGTTAGTGGAGAGGGGGACCTGGGATCGTCACAGGTTCTCCCGTCTCGACGGCCCAGTCACACGGTAGGGCTAGGATCAACCAATCATAGCCATAAAATTTCCGGATATGTCATTTTCACCATTTTTCTTCGTACATCCACCTGTTTTTTTTAACCTTCTTCAGCTCTGCCAGTACGCTGATGTAGGGATGATTCTCTAAATCTCAAGAGGGTAACAGTAGCGCCATTCACTCCTTTACTTGTTGTCATTATAATGTTAATGTTAGAAATATAGATTGTAATGTGATCGAATAATGAGCCCAGAAAAATTGTTAGATAGTTTTTTTTTATTCAAAAATTACTCAACCTGCCTATATAAAAAACTAACTTATATTGATTATAATTTTAACCAAAATTAAAAATTGCATGGTCATGCGCAAATCTAGAATTATTCCAAACATAATTATTTGTAGGTTATTCTCAGTTCTTATCATACATTAGAAGGAGAAAATTGGGACCATAAGATACGTATTATCACGGATGAATATGAAAGTATTTATTTGAGGAATGTCAGCACTTTGTTGAATGTTTCAAAAAAAAGTACCTGTTATGTCTTATGCTTATCACTCTTTTGATTCCTGGGATGATCAGTGGATCGTTCTTGTGAATATCTTGCAAAAGTTCGCCTCCTTTACTTCTGGTAATATCCAATGTTGGCAATCTTACCTCAAGTTCTAGGCAAGTAGTTTCTAGTTTGATTTTTGTTCCTTAATTTGTTCTTGATTATATTATATAGATTATTGTTTCTTATTTATGTTATTTATTCAGTTTGAACCCCTTTTACTTGTAATTCTTGCCATAGATAATACTTTCAGATATATGGAAATTGAAATTCACAATAAAGTTCCACTAACCCTCAAAAGTATAGATTTTTTCAGTAATTAAAAAAAAAATGAATTTTTGATGATGAGAAAATGCTACTATAGTGTAAAAAAATAACTCTATGATAGCTTGTAGGAACTTTGTTTTTATTTGTGCCGCCTGTATTTTTTTATATAATATTTTTTTCATGTCGTAATTTCAAAATAATCTGAAACACACTCCTCAGAGTGAGTGATCCTATACATTTTTTTAATATCACAATGGATAAATAAATATGTCCATTTCCATAGAAGAAAGAAACCCTCGTGTCGTTTCTTCTTTCCTTCTATTCTTTTTTTGTTCTGGTAACCATCCCTGTTTGTTTCTTCTGTCTTGGATTTTTTTATTAACACTTTTTTTCAAACACATCATTTCACTTTTTAACTCATTGTACATATATTATTTACAAATTTGTTTTGGTTATATTCTATCATTTATGCGAAGTTCTTCGAAATTAATCTTGACCATTTTTCTGTTTCCAATTTTATTATTTTGTTCAATGTTGAGGGAAAAGTCTCTTTGACATTTTCCTGTCATATTTGCTTCTTGGTTCTCATTTTGTGTAAAGGATATTCCTGCAAATAAATATGATGTTTAGTTGAATTCTTGATATCTATTTCTGAATATTGATATCTATACTTCTGTAGGTTGAGCATATTGAATGAATTGATCGAAATATAATGATTATTATGGAAAAACTCCACTGCTACCCTTTTGGATCATCTGCGTTGACTAGAATATGGTTCCAAAAAGGAAAATATAAGAAAAATTAGAAAAAAAAAATAGGTTAAATTATAATATATAACAATATATATATATATATATATATATATATATATATATATTTATATATATATATATATAATCAAAAATGTTTATAATAATATGAAAGGAGCATGCAACAATTGGTCATATAAATTTTGCTAACTATCAAAAGTCAGTTTACTTTCTATTAGAATCCATTTTTATTCACACAAAAGTATATATATAAATATATATATATATAAATATATATATATATTTATTGCTAAATAACCGTTCAAAATCAGTGAATCCATGTTTATCCACACAAAAGTATATAAACAACCTGTACGCAAAGGAACCAAAACAAGTACCACCTAAGTATGACTTTCAAGACATCAATATATTACTCGGTCTGAAAATGGTATTTTCATTCGGTGAAGATATATGTGCATTTTGGTGGAAGGTTTACGTGTGTGCCATATGAGGTACGCTAGTTTGACATGAAACCTGTACAAACACTTCAAGAAATGGTTATAATGAATTAGCAATAGATAGGCAGTAGAAGAAAATCCGAAAGTATCCATTTGAAAATAAAAAGTTGTATGTTACACATAAAAAAATGTAAACAGTGTTCCCCATGACGAAAAAAACGGAATAAAATTTTTTCTCAGTCGCCTCCTTGGCTGTTAAATAAGAAAAAAAATATTGTCACAAAGGGGTAGTTTTTAGGAGGAAGTGATTGAAAAAACATGGAAACAGTTTTGAGTATTTTTTGTCGCGGAATTAGTTCAGAGACTGGCGAGAATCATGTTAAAAATAAAAAAAATTCACACAAAGGGGTGGTTGATAAACAAAATAAACGAATTCAACAGATTCGAGCTGTATGGGGTCGGCTTTAGAATAGCCCCATGGTAAATCCTGCCTGTCGTAAGGGGCGACTAAAAGGATAACCGTAGGTGGAAGATGGTCTCATCGCCCGGTGAAATACCACCATATCGACTTTGTGTGCTGTGAAATGGATCATTCCATGTTTCAGTGTTCGGTCGATACTTTCCGGTCTCCCTCTTCCCTTTTCCCCAATTCCTCCTTTATTTTCAGGTGCATCCTAATAGTAATAATGATGAAGTCTCCTAGAGTAAAACACTCCGGAAGCAAAATACCTCTCCATTCGGATTTCCGGGCGAGAGGTACTCGAGGGGACTCAACATTAAAGATTAATTTTTGCAACATCCGCGGACTCAACAAGAACATCAATGACGTCCACCATCACCTACAGACGAAAAAACCGGATATTCTGGCTCTAACAGAAACACAAGTAAACTCGTCCACCAACAAGGTCCATATGCTTTGTCCTGGTTACGAACTCCATTCTCGATTCAGGTTCAAAGGTGGAGTCTGCCTTTACGCTAAGACTAACCTTTCATGCCAGCGTGAAGAGAATTTGGAACCGAAAGACTTTGATGTGATGTGGTTCAAGCTATCTGATACCAAACTGACTAAGTTCCTCTGCTGCCTTCACCTTTCACCTAATGAACCTTCATATAACGACCTCTTTGAGTTTTTATCACTCAAACTGGACTACATTCAGGAGAACCATCCAACAGCTGAAACCATAATCATGGGAGACTTTAATGTACATAACGCTACCTGGCTCAAATTCTCTAACAAAACAGATGATGCGGGTCGTCAGCCGAGGCCTTCGCCATCACTCATGGTCTAGAACAACTGGTCGAGCTACCAACCCGCATCCCCGATGTCAACAACCAGTCTGCCAATACACTAGATCTTTTCCTCACCACCAATCCTGACCCGTATAGAATAGAAGTTTGTGCCCCACTTGGAAACTCTGATCACACCCTCATCTCCACAACATGCTCTTTCCATTTACCATCGAGCTGCACAATACTACCCCGTCTCATGTGGCATTACAATTCGGCCGACTGGAAAGGTCTTCGTATGTTTTTCTCAGCGTTTCCATGGAAGAGAGTTTGTTTCTCTTCAGTAGATCCAACACGATGTGCTGAGACAATTTCTGAAATCATCATGTTGGGGATGCAAACCTACATACCGAATACCGAAAGAAGAACATCATCCGATAAGACCTGGTTAAACAGAAACTGCTCTAGAGCTGTGGCTTCCGAACAGGCAGCATACCATCGATGGCTGAAAAATCCGGGCCCTGAGACCAGAGCAGCATATGTCGAGGCTAGAGGCATATGCAAAGAGACAATAGAATGCTCAAAAGATGCCCACAATGCCAAAATAAGATCAAAACTTGCTGAATGTCCTAACGGATCCCGTTCATTTTGGTCTTTCGCCAAAGCTGTGGGAAGAAACTTCACTTCCAGCTCATTTTCTCCTCTAACCAAAGAAGATGGAACACTAGCAACGACTGCCCAGGAAAAAGCCAATATCTTTGCGCACCTATTTGCTGGAAATTCCACTCTGAATTCATCGGGAAAACAACCCCCGAACATTACACCTATTGACAGTCACATGCCCGAGATCACCTTTTGCCAACGTACTATCAGAAAGATTTTGCTGGGTCTCAACACCAACAAAACCTGTGGATCTGACGGAATCCCACCGATTTTTCTCAAGAAATGTGCCCCCGAACTAACACCTGTTCTTTGCAAGTTGTTCAACCACTCTTACAATTTGGGGGTATTCCCGTCCAATTGGAAAATTGCAAGAGTACAGCCAGTCCCTAAAAAAGGCAAAGAGGCCCTACCTAGCAACTACAGACCTATCGCACTGCTATCTATTATTTCAAAGGTCATGGAAAAAGCCATCAACATCGAGCTCATGAAATATCTGGAAGACTCAGGAATTGTCAACGATAGGCAATATGGCTTCCGCCATCAGAGATCAACTGGTGACCTGCTCGCTCACGTCTCACATATATGGCAGCTATCTATTGAAAAGTATGGAGAAACTTTAGCTGTGGCATTAGATATCTCCAAGGCGTTCGATAGAGTTTGGCACCAGGGACTCCTCGCCAAGCTTCCGTCTTATGGCTTGCCCCCTCAGCTGTGTTCTCTGCTTGCTAGCATTCTCTCAAACAGGTCTCTCCATGTAGTGGTCGATGGAGTTTCATCTGACACTCTTCTCATAAATGCTGGTGTTCCGCAAGGATCTATTCTCGCACCACATCAACTATTCTACTTCACATCAACGACCTGTTGAAAGCAACTTCATGTCCAGTACACAGCTTCGCCGATGATAGTACCCTCCATACCGCTTTCTCTTTCAGGGCCCCTATATCAGCCCGTGGAACCAGGAATGAACGAGGAAGAAATGTTAATAATATAATTCTCGAGTGGGGATCTAATAACTTGGTAGAATTCAATGCAAACAAAACACAAGCATGTCTTTTCTCTAGAAAAGTCGGTTTCACTGTGCCTAACATAACTTTGTCAGGAGTAACCATACCACTGAAGTCATCCATATCGATGCTTGGTATTACTATCAGCAATAACCTTTCCTGGGAAAATCACGTGGGGTCCATTGCCAAAAGTGCAACCCAAAAACTTGGTTTTTTATTTCGTGCCAAGAGCTATTTCACCCCCACCCAGCTGCTTATGATCTATAAGGCACAGATCCGACCTGTCCTGGAATACTGTTCCCATATTTGGAGCGCGGCACCTAAACATATCCTGAGGCTATTGGATTCTGTCCAAAAAAGGGCAATTCGTCTCGTCGGTGATGCCTCGCTTACAAACTCGCTCACTTGTCTGGAACACCGTAGAAAAGTTGGCGATTTGTCTCTATTTTATAGATATTTTCATGGGCGATGCTCTTCTGAAATATCAACAATCGTTCCTGCTTTGGCAGTCTCTTCGAGAGTAACCCGTCAAG
The DNA here is from genome assembly GCA_018342105.1 of Gonioctena quinquepunctata. NCBI lineage: Eukaryota > Metazoa > Arthropoda > Insecta > Coleoptera > Chrysomelidae > Gonioctena > Gonioctena quinquepunctata. The sequence continues at coordinate 241,053 of JAFIRS010000089.1, forward strand.
TTCAGTCATCACACCCTTTCGTGGTCACTTTGGAGACCTGCAGAACATCACTTCCCAAAGACTCGTTCATCCAACGAACAGCGAGGCTTTGAAACTCATTGCCTAGGGAGGTGTTCCCCGAGGCATACAACCTCCAGAAATTTAAGAAGAACACCAACTCCTACCTTCTTTCCCTTGGTTCCCACGATGTTCTCTGAACATTACAGGATATCCTTTTTCGTGGGAATCAGAACATAAAAAAAAAGAAGCCTCTTTTTCTCGGAATTGCTTTGGAGGCTGACGAGAATCATGGGAAAAATTTAAAAAAACGTGTAACAAAGGGGTGGTATTTAGAAGGGGTGATTAAATAATAAAATCATATTCAAGCCTCATTTTTGCTGAATTGTTTTCAAAGCGCACGAGAACCATGAAAACAATGTGTCGCAAAGGGATTGGTTTCAAAAGGGGTAACTTTGGTATGAGATTAAATGTTTTGAAGGATGACTTTTTGAATATTCAACTTTAATTAGCAAAATCGGTACAGATAATCTTCTTAATGTATTATTCATAATATAGACACACAGTCTAGCAAAGAAGTCGATTTCATTGAGAGTTGAAATATATTTGATGCATTTTTTATACATTCTTGTGAACCTGTCACAATTAATTGAATATTTAAAAAAATTGCAAATATTAGCAAGTAAATTTTTCATATGTTTTTATAGAGACTTCAGGCAATCCATCAGATATTTTTCAGGGCGGGGAGCTGTGTGGAATTTTTTGTAAGTCTAGCGATAGTTGAAGCACAATCATTTAAATAACAGCACATAAATTAACTATCATTAACTGAGTAATAATCGACCAATTAACCTTATCAAACGTGAAATAGAAACAACATACCTTGATTGACTTTTCACCTGAGATCCACAGGACTTATTCGAGAGATGTTCTTTCTGGAGTTAATCGAACTCGAGAAAAAAAGTACACGTATGACGCCGAGAAACGTACGGTCGTCTTTGAGGGGCTGAAAAGTGCAAATGTTTCGCAATAGTTAGCCGCAATTCTGAGAAAAGGTTATCTGGTCTTTTGTTCACCCTCTCACGAAGTTGGGAGCTTATACCAAAACTTTACCAAAACTCGAATGAGTGCGGCTTCTTCGTAATTTCGGACCAGTGTGCATTGCAAAAACAACAAGTGAGATCATAGTTTCACATATACAGTGCGGTCGATAGGTATGTAATAATTTCATTTTTAGCGTTACTATGTATTTGTTTGAAAAATCCTGAAACAGGTCGATTTCTATTGTCAATTTGACAATTTTCAGTATGAAAATATTACCCCCTTCTTGCGCCCCCTTTGAATTATGAGCACCCTCTACAAAAATTTAAATGAGAAGGGGGGTTGTGTGAAACTCCGTTCGAAAAGGATTTTCATTCTCTGTTCAGCAATATTAGGTTTTTCAAATTTGGTGCAATCATAACTAATAAAATGTATTATGAAAGCGTAAAATGTTAATACTTTACACGTATAATCAAGAAAATAATGTGACATAATGTTTAGGAAGTATTCTTCAGTTTATTTTACAATTACATTGAATGTTCAAAATGGCCACCATTCACTTATTGACAATAAGCATGTCGATCTTGGAATTCTGTAGGACCTCAGAGGTTATGTTGTTAATTTCTTCCGTTATCCTTACTTCAGAATCTACAATATTGTCTGTTCTTTCGGAATATACTTTTGATTTTAGATAACCCCATGAGTAGTAATCGAAAGGAGTTAAATCGGAGGACCTAGGCGGCTCTCTAATCGTTCCACGTCTTCCAATCCACCTATTGGGAAAAACTTCGTTCAAATAATATCTAACAAAACGTTTGTAATGCGGTGGAGCTCCATTTCCCCGGTACCAAATTGATCTATCTATGGTAATTGGATCATTAACATCAGCAAAAAGTCTTTTTAATGTAGGCCGTGAAGAGTTCATCAAGAAAACTAGATAAATCTCACTATTAACTGTGCCCTCGAAAAAATAAGGGCCGATAATTTTGTTGTTAATGATACCAGCCCAAACGTTAACTTTTTTGAGATATTGTGTGTGAGCCTCACACATCCAATAAAGATTTTTTCTGCTCCAATATATACAGTTTTGTCTATTAACCGTTCCTTTTAAATGAAAGGTAGCTCTATCAGAAAAAATATTTTTGTTTATGTACTGCAAATGTGCTACCATTCTGTCCATCATCAGTTCATAGAATTGGTGCCTTCTATCAGGATCATCCTCATTTAACTCCTGAACCAACTGAACTTTATAAAAATGGTATTTTTCTCTATGTAAATCTCTCAATATTGATGATTTACTTAAATCATTGTCGGCGGCAAGTTGTCTACTTGTCATATGCGGATTTTCCTCAATCGCTAACAGTACATCGAACTTTTTTTCCCCATGCAATTTAACATTTCGAACTGGTTTTTGAATAGTTTTTACATGTCCAGTTTCACGGAATTATGTTTCTAACTGGGGCTAACTGTAGAATGTGAGAAGTGCTGACCAGGGTATTTATTATCAAATGTTTCACAAACTTTCTTTTGAGTTCTTGTTTTATTACTGCATCCAATCATAATCAAAATGTCTATTCTTTGAGTTTCGGATAAACGAGTCAAAAATAAATCAAATATACACAGATATTTTCCAATACACTGACGTGTGTCAGCAACTTACAAATATCGAAATAACAGTAGTCTACTAAATTGAAATTACATTATTCAAGTGGGTTTTGTGAATAATATTTTGGTGTCTTGAACGACTTTTTCCTGACATTTTGCAAAACAGATGAGAACATATCTGATTATTTTGAATGGGGTTATTCAAAACTGAAATTATATATCAGTAGACCAGACCAGCGTATATTTCAATATAAGAAATCAACAACATAACCCCTGACGTCCAACAAAATGTTGTACGAGAATTCCAAGATCGACTTGCTTATTGTCAAGAAGTGAACGGTGGTCATTTTGAACATTTAATTTATTTTTAAAATAAATCGAAAAATACTTCCTGAACATCATGTGACATTATTTCCTTTATTCTACGTGAAGTATCAAAATTTTACATTTTCAAAATAAATGTTCCCTGTTATAATTGCACCAAACTCGAAAAACTAAATATTGCTGAATAGAGAATACAAATCCTTTTCTTTCGAACAAGGGGGCACTGTATATCTTATACCATACCTTAGGTGCACATATATGAATATCAATTTATTTAGGATGATTTTTGGGTTGTATCATCTGACTGCTTCCCTTTTATTGTTTTGAATTTTACAAGCTTTTATTCAGTTTTGTTTGTTCGTTCGTTCGTTGGTTAGGTCAAATCTTGCAAGTGAATTTTGACCGACTTCTAGACGTCCAATTAATTTGAAATTTAGCAGGTATTCATGATCCCGGTGACAATTTATTATGAAATCTTTCTTTAGCAAAAAAAAATGGCGGCTTCAAGATGGCGGACAAGATTTGTAATTATGGTCCGAACTGATTCGGGGCCGGAGATTATGAAACTTCTGTCAAAATTCAGAAATTCGAAGTAGCGTCCCCAAGATGGGGTACGAGTTTTGTCATTACGGTCCGATTCGATTCACAATTGGTATCCGGCGGTTTTTGCGGTCGGAGTTTCTGAATTATTTATCAAAATTAATAAATTCGAAATGGCGTCCCAAGATGAAGAACGAGTTTTCTGAATATGGTCATATTTTATTCAAAATTGTTATGTGGGGGTTTTCAGGTTTGGAGAATATGAATTTCTTATCAAAATCTATGAATTCAAAATGGCGACTTCACACGAGTTTTGTGATTATGGTCAGATCTCATTCAAAATTGGTGTGTGAGAGTTTTTGGGGTCGGAGATCATGATTTCATTCAGCTCAAAACTTACAGGAACGAGAGTTTGTAATAACGATACTCTATTAGAAATGAACAGATTAGGGCGAAATAGCTCGAAAGCAAGAAATCAAATAACTTATAAAAAACTTTTTTGAAGACAAGCTTTTATTCAAGCCGTGTACTAAAACGTATAAAATAAGTTTGAGTCATCACCATCATTGCCCAAAGAAATTAATTGGTACCTACTTCTATGTACACTTCGCGCGTCTTTCAAAACCAAGTAATTCAACAAAAAATAATTAAATCATTGTCAGCGATGACTTAAACTTATTTAATACGTTTATGCTGCTCAAATAAAGAGGTTTTTTATTAGTTATTTTTCTGTCATCAAATTGCTGTGGTACATTCTTTATATTATGTGATACTCAATATGAATACCACAACTTTCAAAATATAGTTTCCATTGTTGGAAAAAAACAATGGAATGGAAAATAAACGGTTTACCTGGCGTTTTGATAAAATTGATTTTATTGACTTTATTGTATTGAAAAATTGTAAATGCCACCATGAGTGGCCGTAGGCATTGCATTGAGGGCGTTCTTGTTTTGAGTAGCATTTTCATTGAAATTCACATTTGTGGGAGTTTTCATTCGTAGCCCTATATAATTTAGAATGCCATGCAGCTCGATTGAGAAATAAACTCGTGTACTTGGAGCTGCCTCATCACAAACAATGGAATATGTCTGTACCGTCATGACTAGAAGTATTCTCATAATCCCCCTGGGAAAACTGACGGCTAACGTACGTACAAAACAGCGTGTGCCAGAGGTGGGAAAATAATCTTTCAACACGTACAGTGTTGCGGTATGCTTTCAAAGCCTGCCTCGAAAAGGCCTTTATCAAATCAATCTTTCGAAATAGCTCTAAAGTGCTGACGATGTAGCGTTTCCATTCGAGGATCCCTAGAAGAGAGAAGGGAGTGGAACGGCGGCTTTTGTCATGGCCTTCTCGAGGGCACTTGAGCTGCCCTCGACGGCCGAAGTGAATATGCAGTCCTGCTATCAAACACCAGCGACATCGCGATACGCTGGAGGCAGGATACAGCTTTTTGTCACAGGATACTGGTCTCCGACGCCTATCTTCCTTTATTGCCAGAAAATACGGGATTGCGTGTGTTCGGTCGGAAATAAATTGCGGTTGATGCGGACACCTCGATTAGGAAACATGAGGGCGGATGTCTTTTTCATAAGCTACATTTTCACTTGACTTTGCGTATACGACGGAATATATATTTTCACCAGAAAGCACTTGTGTGTATTAGTTTCAAGCTCGTCTGGTGAATTACTGTTAAACGTTTCCTTTTTATCTACAGTTTCTCCAAATTGGCTGCGTTGCATTCTAGCATTGAATTTTGAAAAAACTACCATCATTGTACCACTGCAGAATAGCCCTATTCCATGAATTATTTCCGAATTGAAATGAAACGGACTTTCCTGAGATCTTTTTTCTCAAATGTCATTCATTGCAGAGATACAGGGGATTGAATATGAAAAATTTAAAGTATTTCACATTCATGACTTCCACAGTTTTGAAAATTTCCCAATTACCATTGAAGAAATATTTTTTTTTTCGAAACGTGCTTATTACAAGCTCCTATTCAACTTGCTTCGTTCGTATGTCATTCTGTGATTCTTTCTGGTTCAAAATTTGTAATCCATTTTTGGACCACTTGCCGACATCCGATACAGCTGAAATTTGGCAAGTGTTTATAAGTCCGGTGGCAATACATTACGAAATTTCAGTTAGAGAAAAAAACAAAATGGCAGCTCCAATATGGCAGACGAGTTTTGTGATTTTGGTTCGATTCTATTAAAAATTTGTATGTGGAGGTTTTTGGAGTCGGAGATTATGAATTTCTAGTCAAAATTCATGGAATTGGAATGGCGGTTCATATAATTTTTATTATAGAGGAAAACAAATTGGCGCTCCAGGATGGCGGACGAGTTTTGTGATTATGGTACGATACGATTCAAAATAGGTATGTGAGGGTTTTCGGAGACGGAGATTTGGAATTTTTTGTCGAAATACAGAAATTCAAGATGGTGGCTCCAGAATGGCAAAGAAGCTTTGTGATTATGGTCCGATTATATTCAAAGTTGGTATGTGAGGGTTTCGGTGTCGGAGATTATGAATTTTTTGTACAAATTCATCAAATTTGAATGGCGGCTCATGGAGTTTTTGGGATAGAAAAAAGCAAAATTGTGCTCTAAGATGGCGGACGAGAATAAAATGTATGGTCCGATTCGATTCAAAATTGGTATATAAGGGTTTTCAGGGTCAAAGATTATGAATTTTCCTTCAAAATTCTTAAAATCTAAATGTCGGCTACAAGATGGCCGATGATTTGTGTTTATCGTACGATTCTATTCAAAATTGGTATGTGTGACTTTTCGGGGTCGGCAATTATGTTTTTTTTTCAGAATTCACAAATTCAAGATGGCGGACGGGTTTTGGAATAATGGCTCGATTCGATTCAATATTGGTATGTCGGGTTTTTTGGGGTCGGAGATTATGAATTTAGTCGGAGATCATTTATTGTTGGTTAAAATCCATGAATTGAAGATGGCATCTCTAAGATTGCGAATGAGTTCATATTTAGATGGTTTCCTCATTGAAGGACAAGATAGCTCAGAACTTACAGGGAAAAGGCCTCAAAATAACGATGCTTCAACAAAAATGCATAAATTGGGGCGTACTTGGGTACCAAAATGCACAAAATAAAATAATTGATGGAAAACCTTTTTAAAGACAAGCTTTCATTCAAATGCACTGAAAAATTGAAAATAATTGCTTTTGATGTGTGACGTAGGTTGTTTTCGAACTGAAAACTATGCGTGACAAGCTTTTGAACCTTTAATTCACGGAGTAACCCACATCACACATCCAAAGCAATAAGTTTTTACTTTTCAGTACATTTGAATTGAAGCTTGTCTTCAAGAAGGTTATTTATTAATATTTTTATTTTGAAAAAAAACTCACATGTTCAGTTGCGACCAGTGGCATACAAGGAGGGAATCATGGTCCCTTTCGCCACTGGTGAAATCGAAAAATTCTTTATTTTCCCCATTCCTCATTCATTTTTGAGTTAAAAATGTAAACCTGTTTGAATCCGGAAAAACCAACCGTTTTCAAGATAATTGCGCTTTTATGAATACAAACCTATTAATAATGAAAAACTCGTTCGGCTAAAGTGAATTTCACAAAACTAATTACTGGTTCAACTCAAAACTGGATATTCTACCAAAAAAATTAATGACACTTTTATATGCATTTTTCACAAAACGGCTTTCTTGCAGAGGTACAGGGTGTTGGAACTGGAAAATAAAGGACATGTTTTCCCATAACTATCAAAGATTTTGAAAAAATTAAATCAAATTTGCAGAAATGTTTTACTTCAATGGGTGCTCTATTTTGGAAATAAAAACATTTAGCACAGAAGCATACAAAAAGAGTGTTATGACAATTTCTTAAAAATAAAAATAGAAGACCATAGAATCTATTTAATGAACAATTTCTTCAAAATCCTTTTATTCCATAAACTGTTCGAAGTGTCCACCATTGGTTTGGATAGAAGCACTAACCCTTTTAAGGAAATTGAATTTGAGTTTTCTCAGAACAGTTTCATTCAGCTGCATCCTTTTCATGTTTTCCTGAGTCATCTCTCGCATCTCCTAAATTGTGAACATGGGTCTTGAATAAACTTACTCTTCTAAATCTCTCTAGTGAATTTATGTCTGGCCTTGAGGAGGCCAACTAAAAGGTGCATTTTTGCCGAGACCAATACATCTGTTATTGAAATGGAGATGTAGCCATTCCATCACCGGCAGTGTGTAATGGGGAGGTGCACCATCATGCATAAACCATAATTGTTGTAGATCTTGTAAATTAATATCTTCCAAGAATTAATTTTCAGGAATTCGAGACATTCATGTCCATTCAGTGCTTTTTCAATTTCATATAATTCCAAAAGGTTATCAGCTACCACTCCACACCAAATATTTAGTTTAAATGAATATTAGAATTGAAGTTTTATAGTATCATGTTGATTCTCTTTTGTATAATATATACATGTGCGTTTCGCTGATTGAAAAAACGTTTCTGCTGACTGTTGCTTGACCCGTGAACAGTATCATGTTTCTCGATAACCCAATTACAGAACTCTATTCTCCTTCGGTGATCACCAGCACGGAGTTCTTGCACTTTGACTAAATGAAATAGATGAAGTTGTTGTTCCTTACATATCCATGAATTGGATACATTTTCTGCCGAACCAATTCTTCGAACGCTCATTGAGGGTTCTTGGTATACATTTTCAAGAAACCTTTCTTCTGCCCGTACATATTTTACTGACCTTGGTCTTCCTGTCGAACTCATATGGGGCGTGAAGAGCTATTTTCACTTAACCTTGAATTTCCAACATACATACCATAAACAAAATGCATATCTGCAAGCTCACTAAAGGAAAAAAAAATGCATTCTGGAACAAGTTCATCTGAGGAACTGTATTTATTACACTGTCTATAAAAACACTGAAATGTTGTCCATCTTCGATGAGAAGTAGGTGCCTACTTGATTCAAATAATTTTCCATAAAATATTACTACAATGACAGATGCCAACTTGAGTACCGTACATAATCATCTGAATCACCTCATTGCGGATAGGAGTGCATTGCGAATTTGAATTGAAATAAAAAATGATGTAAACTATTTCAATTTTATACTTTACTTGGATATCATTTTGGAATATTTTTCTGTATATCGAATGGTTTTGTTGTGGTTTTCTATCTTCAATCGGGTCCTTTCAATAAGCACTTAGATACTAAGTTTGACAGAATCTTCTTACTACACATTTCCATAGGAGAAACGTTCACATCATTCCAATATTATGGTGAATGAATTTGAAAAAAATGCAACTAAGAAGTGCATTTCTGTTTAAAATAATAGGGTGAGAATTCAGTTCAAAATCTGTTTCATAAATAATAATACAATACATTGAGAAAATTGTACACATTTTATATTTATAATCAAAATTTCTTTTTGAAATGGTTGTACACTTTTTACTAAAAATGTATCAGTCTCGTGGGAAGTGAAGTGGAGAAAAAAACTATGGTACTCTTCTCCACGTCACTGTGACTTCTGTTTCATTTCAGAATAGAGTACCCATCAAATATAAATGTTTTTTTCTCGAAATTATGAAAGTTACGGGAAAAATACTATTTAATTTTTCAGTTTCAACACCCTGTACCTCTGCAAGAAAATAGCTTTGTGAAAAAATGCATGTGACAGTGTCATAAAGTTCTTTGGTAGAATATCCAGTTGTAATTTGAACCAGTAATTACGATTGTAAAATTCACTTCAGTCGAACAATCTTTTCATTACTACTACATAAAAGCGCAATTATCTTCAAAACTGTTGATTTCTTCGGATTCAACAGGTATACATGTTTTCCTCAAAATTGAATGAGGAATGCAAGAAATTGATGATTTGACTGAATTCACCAGTGGCGTAAAAAATAAGGGGAAAAAGGACCATGATACCCTTCCTGTACGCCACTGGTAAGGACTTGGAATGTGATTTTTGTTCAAATTGAACAAAAACATTTATTCAACTGTGGAAGTTATGAATGAAAAATACTTTAAATTTTTCATATTCAACAACCTCCATCTCTGCAACGAGCTACATTTGAGGAAAAAGATATTAGGAAAGTGCTATTTATTTTTCGAAGGGAATCTTTTGTTTCGAATTGGCACCATAGTTGAACTGCATCCAAAAGATTCTTTTGGTAATTGAAAATAGCATTGCTGGATCGTTTTGAATGGCTTCACAATATAACGTTATTCTATTCAACAAGTAATCTCTTGTGTGGATGGGTGTAGCGAGAATGAGGCTTTCGAAATGCCCCTACAAAAAAAAACCAGTGGATTCAAATCCGGCTATGAATATGGTCCTTTTCTACCACAATAAAATTGAGGAGGAGAGGCGTCATCATACATAAACCATATATCATGTTCCAAAAATCCATTCAAATAGTTCTGAATCAACTCCAAATAACGAATGGTCCTATAGGTTATAGAGTTGCAATGAAAATGGTTTATACATATACATGTGTTTTCTTGAGATAATATGGAAACCATCAATCGGAATGATATTTTTGAGAATTCAATTCTTGGGAATCCAACTTGACAGATATTCAGTATTTCAATTGTAGAAAATGTGTTTTCAAGATATCTTGGAATTTGTGGATGCTACTCTCAGATATGTCGTTGCTGGTGGAACTTGCATATATATTGTAGGTCTTTATCATCCTGTGTAGAGGATAATTTGGAAAAAAGTTTGTATTGGCTTGCTCGGTATAGAATGAGAGAGTTTGTCTTGTATTATAGACGACTTGTACAGCATATCAAATTTGACAGACAATTTCATTTGAGTCAATTTTGTGATTTACAACTTAGTGAAGAAATTTCACATTTGTGATATTCCTCCTGTGTTCGAGTGAGATGAGGTTCAGGATTTATCGAATGATATGATTTCCATTGATATATCAAGAGCATTTCCTATTTACGTAATCAATCATTTTCGAGTATGAATATTATAGTGAGGGTTCCAAATCACCGCACCATATGTCAGGACACTATTAATATAAGACATATATAATGTTCTGAGGATTCTGGGATTTCTCAGTTCGCAGCAGGATCTTATTAGCTTCAAATAGTAATTGGGAGTCGAGGACTATACCATGATCTTTTACTTGCTTAACAGTTTCTAGCCTTCGATTTGAAATTTCATACGAGGTTAGTGTCAAGTCATTCTTGAATTTTTTTTCAGTAAGGTTACCACATTACTGGAAGTAATTGAATCAAAGAAATATATTTCTACGATCAGGCATAATACAGTTCATATATTTGTCCGAAGGAGACGACCTAGGCACACGTACCTGTTCTGTCGTTGTCCACCTCAGACAGTAAAAATTAGTAAACAAGATACAGGATATTATAATATGATAATAATAAAGCAGAATAGAGGTTGGTAGTTACAAATTCAGTGTTGGGGAAGAATCGATATCAATATTGTAATGTCAATCAGAGAACAATATGGATTTATATGGTTATTCAGAAGTTATCAAATTGAGTGGAATTTTTTAAAATTAGTCTCTTTATTTCAAGTTTTTTTTTTGTAACGGATGACTTCAATGTCCGCTGGGATGGTATTTAAAAGTGTTGGTCCGATATATGGTTATTCAGAAGATATCAAATTGAGTGGAATTGATGTGGCAACTGTTTGAACATTCTATTTGAAGCGTGCCATATGCAAAAGGGCCTATGTGCCACATTTGGTCATGAACGTTTGGGGGCAAAAAAGAGGTCTGAGATGGATCGCTCAATCTTGCCTTAAATATGTCAATGGACTGTTGAACTATTATTAGTACTACCAGTCCATAACATGGACTGGTAGCTCACACGGTAGAGCGTTCGACTAGAAATCGAAAGGTCCCAGGTTCGATTCCTGGCCGATCCACATTTTTATTTTTCAGTTTCAAGTTGTCATTTTCCTGTCTGAATGCCGAATAAATTGTTTTCATATATATATATATATATATATATATATATATATATATATATATATATATATATATATATATCATAGGGGTATTTTCTTGGGGATTGGTTCTGTATAAATATAAAAATGAAACCCAGTATAGAATCTGTGTTTTTTAATTTTTTACGACGTTTCTCCTGGAAGCCTTCAGGCTTTCTAAAGTCTTTTTATAACACAGATTCCAACAGGTAGACAATAAATTGACCAAATATTGCTACTGTTGGAATCTGTGTTATAAAAAGGCTTGAAAAAGCCTGGAGGCGTCCAGGAGAAACGACGTAAAAAATTAAAAAACACAGATTCTATACTGGATTTTATTTTTATATTCATACAGAACCAATTCCCAAGAAAATACCCCTATGATACATTTACATGGTTCAAGAAAATTTCACAGAAAAAAAAAAATATATATATATATATATATTACCCATTTTGACCAATTTTTTTTTCAAGTTTCGCTTCGTAATTGAGGAGCACCCTTGAAATTTCAGGTAGATCGAATATCCTTGAGGGGTCGCTCAAGAATTTTTAAAGATTAAAAAATTATAAAAAGTAAATTTTTTTAGTTCTCATTATTGTCACTTATGGCGGCAGTCATTTGTACATATAAAAAAATTACATTTTGAAGATTTTAGGTCAAAGTATGAGTTCGCTCAAGAATTTTGAATTTTGGGGAGTACTATAGATTATACGTTTTTGAGCGACCTTTTAATATTAATTTTGAGGTTTTATTTTTTACTACAATTCACTAACATAATTATGAACCAACATAAACCACGAGTTACATAAAAATACCAATGAATATATTGTTACTAGCTCACTCAATTAATATGGATAATGTTACGAAACTGGACCCGTTTTAATTAAAATATACTCGATGAATTCAAAGTCCCTTCAGTACACTTCAGAAACACAACACAATAATAGACTCCAACAATAAAATACTCAAATCAAAATGTACCGCGTACGGCACTGCACTAAAAATTCATCTTGAATACGCTGATATGAATTACTACTTCTTTCAATAAATGACTACTCCTTCGGCGTTACACCCAATCTTATATATCCTCGTCCTTGGCATCCAGAATCTTCGAGCGGTTCGTGGAAACATCGATATCATTCGATTGGGAAAACCCAGCTTCAGTCGACCGTCTGCCCTGTGCGAGATAAACAACGCAGGAGCGTACTGTACTTATTTTCGTTCCAATAATTCAACCAAAATATATATTTTCATTCTAGAAAGAAACCTCGGTTTACAGCATTCGTTATGAACGCTTTATCATATTATCTACAATTTCAATTACACAATTCGAAAGACATAACAAAAATTTCTATTTTATTTTATTTCAGTTTGAATTACTGATCAGAGGAGATATTTGACTTGATCAATGAGTAAACAGTTTTTCTCAACCGACGAGGTCAAAGAGGACGAGGTTTTCTTGTCGATGCGTATATTTTTTTTAAGTATGACCACGCATAACTTTTCACAGAGTAGTCCAATTTCGATGATTTTTTCTTTTCATTGGAGAAGGAGTTTTTTTAAGTTGATCCTTTTGAAATTGAAAAGAAAAAGATATTGATCGTTCACCCTCTGAATTTTGGCCCGTTAACCGATTCTAACAGGCATAACTTTGTACTGGGTATTCAGATGATTTTTTTTTCATTGTATTGGGCATACCTCGAAGTTGGTCATATCTGAATAATCCACCCCTGAGGGTGGATAAATGGGGTGTGATTGATTTTCCATGCGAGTATCGATTCTCTTGAAACTAAGCACACACTGTAGTTCTGATAACACTACAACATAATGGATACATCAATTGTTAATTAAGTGAGTAGATTTTCGCCACAGAAAACTAAGTAATAGAAACTTTTAACAAAAAATTAAACCGACGAAAAAATAAACTGAAAAGCAAAAAATAACCCTTCTTAGTCTTAATAACTGAGCTTCTATACTAATGTAAGTAACTGATTTCGAGTCGGCGCCAATCGAACAATCAACGAAGATCATCAAATTTAAAAAAAAAAATATTAAAACACCACCGCGCATCCCGCAGCCATCATTCTACGCTCTACCTGAATCAATTGCTAGTTTGTTTGGCGCCGACTCAAAATTAGTTACTCACATTAGTTCAGGAGCTCAGTTATTCAGACTAGGGCGGGTTATTTGTTGCTTTTCAGTTTCTTTTTTCGATAGATTAATGTTTTGTTGAATTTTTTTGATCATCCCTATTGAGTGTGATAGTAACAATATATTCATTGGTATTTCAATGTATCTCGTGGTTTATATTCATTCATGATTATGTTGATGGGTTGTAGAAAAAAAAAAGCCTTGAAATCAATATTCAAAGGTCGCTCGAAAAGGTCTTATTTAAAGTTCTTCCAAAGATTCAAAATTCTTGAGCGACCTTTGAAAACTCATTCATTGAGCTGAAATGTTCATGATGTAATTTTTTTATATGTACAAACAATTTCCGCTATGAGAAATATAAAATCAAAACAAAAAAATAACAAATTTTGATCATATTCGGAATTTAAAAATTTTTTGGGGGACCCTTAAAACTATTCGATTTATCTAAACTGGGTCACTCTAATATATATAAATATATATATATATATATATATATATATATATATATATATATATGTATATATATATATATATATATATATATATATATATATATATATATATATATATATATACATAAATATAGAAAGTATCTCATTGACACGATCGAATGAATTTCAAATGGAAGAATCATACAGTTCAAAGAAGAATTAATTATTCTCGTGAATGGTAATCAACAGCGATTATTCATTTGTGTGTACATCTCAGAGAAAATACTTTTGAATGAAAACAGTGGAGCTCATGATGATGATGAAACATTCTGAAACTACTGTACCGATTTAGACCATCTTCGAACATGTCCGAAGCATCAATAAATTGTATTTTTGTGCTGAATTCCGTTCCATCCGGTTGAAAAATGGGGCCTCCATTTCCTTAACATACAGTGCTTCTCAAAATTCCCCTCCACCCCTCTCATTTTTGGAACGATTATACATAAACAAGTGAAATTTGGAAACTGAATATTAAAGGTAGTAAACTTCCCTACTAGTGATGATAGATGACGAAATCGTCAAAGATGACGTCACAAGGCCATTGAGACCAATTAATTCAAATTGAACCCTACGGCAAGCGACACCTCTTCTAAAATGTATCGGAAAAACCTTTTCAATGATACTAATTTTGTTTGTGCTTATGGAAGTTTCAAGGGCTCATTAGTAAACATTAAAATTTAAATTCCATTCAATATGATATCAATTACAGATTTAAGAATCAGTATCTATTCGAAGGAATTGCTCTAAGTGACCTCCATTCACTTCCTGACAGTGAAATATCCTATTTTTAAACTATTCTCGTACTTTTGCAAATATGTCTGCGGAAACAGCCTCACATTCTGCAACAATACGTTGTTTTAAAACGTCAATATTGTTAGGTTCAGTGGCGTAAACTTTCGATTTAGGGTACCCCCACAGAAAAAAATCCAACGGTGTGAGGTCCGGTGATCGAGCTGGCCATTCCGTTGAACCTCGTCGTCCAATACATCTACCACGATACTCCTCATCCAAATACCGTTTCACTGCACCGTAATAGTGTGGAGGAGCATCATCCTGTTGGAATGTTATCTCAAAATTGCCGAATTCATCTGGATTATCTTCCAAAATTACAAGGATTAGTGGTTCTATTGCGTTTTGCAACAGCTCCAGATAAACCTCGCCAGTTAAATTAGTATTTAGAATGAGAGGCCCAACGATGTGGTTTCCCAGGATACCTGCCCAAACATTCACCTTCTGGAGAAATTGGGTATATGTTTCACGAAACAGGTGAAGATTTGCGTCACTCCAATACCTCACATTCTGTGTATTTACATTTCCATTTAGATAAAGAGTACTTTCGTCACTAAAACAAATTGTTTTGACATAGTCTGGCTGTTGGTTGATTTTAGTTTCCATATTTTCACAAAATTCTAGTCTTCGGTGTGAGTCGTCGTCTGAGAGTTGATGAACCATTTTTAATTTGTATGGATGAAAGTAGTTTTTTTTTCTCAACACCCTGTGTGCTGTACTTTGACTGACTTCACAGGTAGATGCAACGTGAGTTGTTGAAGAAGTAGGTTTACCTATTACTTTTGCCAGTATATTAATTTTTTTGTCATTAGGAATTTGTGGTCTGTCAGATCGTCCCGCATCATTAATACTACCCGTTGTTTCATACTTACGAAAAAGCTCCCTTAAATAAGTCCTCGAAACGGGGCAATCGGGAAACCTCTCATTAAAAATGCGTTCTGCTGCATGAATATTTTGTCCAGTTCCACCAAGAATAAGGATCGCTGCTACTTTATCACCTAAAGCACGTACCATTTTGTTTCTTGAAGCACTTGAACGTTTGGCTAACAACAGTTCAACAAATTATCAAAATGTACAAAAATATGAAAAGTACCAAAAGCTGCTAAAACAGTTAAACGTTCGATCAACAATACACAAATTATTAAATGTACAAAAACTTGGACAATTACAAAAACGTCGAATCAGGGAGACGAACAAAAACGTCAGCTTATTTGACAACTATCCAGAGGCAGAGCTTGAATTTGGAATTTTAGTATTAACTGATTCAATTCATCACAGCTTTGCGTTTTTCAAAAGCAAGTTGCCAAAACTGCCATAAACACAAACAAAATTAGTATCATTGAATAGGTTTTTTCGATACCTTTTAAAAGAGGTGTCGCTTGTCGTAGGGTTACATTCAAAGTTATTGGTCACAATGGCCTTGTGACGTCATCTTTGACGATTTTGGCATCTATCATCACTAGTAGGAAAGTTTACAACCTTCAATATTCAGTTTCCAAATTTCACTTGTTTATGTATAATCGTTCCAAAAATAAGAGGGGGGGAGATGACTTTTGAGAAGACTGTATATAAACTTTCGAACTGAATGTAGTTTCGGGTTCTGGAAACCATGACCGACAAGGATGTATCAGAAGTTTTTGAAAAGTCTTGTCGTGGTGGGAACTCCCAATAGGTAGTATTTCTATTTCAATCTACCCAAAATTCTATGAAACTAAATCAACACAAGACTAAAGAATGACGGAAGGACATTGCGATAAATCCCGCAGTGTACTATTTTCTTCTGCGAATACATTTTTACACAAACGGAGAATAAAAAAATTGTTTTTAACCGCTTTCTTAGTTGTTCGACCAACGCTCGGAAGTTAATGTAAACTTGTACGAGTTAATATCACCGGGAACTAACCTTTTATAGTGGAATCCGAAACCACTCTTGGGGCCTCGAAAAATTTTTCGCCGGTTGCGGGAGTCGAACTTGCACCGGGTGGAAACAGTGGGCACGAGACTAACGCTAGTACCACTGAGCCAATAACTTGTTTGAATGAATTTTTTCCTGAATTTTCATTTACGGTACAAAAAAAAAACAAACTGAACGAACATTCTGATCCCCTAATTATACACATTCATTTGCGAGCATCAATCTTACCTTTGCTGCATACCGTATATACCGATAATTCGCTCCAGACGACTAGATCTCAAGTTTTCAAATTTTATTTTCCTACCAACGACTTTTCTCAGGCCAAACGATTCACCAAAAACCGCATTGCGATGAACATAAGGAATATATATGAAATATATTTCAATTCGCATCATAATCTGGGTTTCGCTGAGAACAGAGGGAGTAAAGAGGAATGTAACATATAGGTGAGTGGTTGCTCTATTTGAATAAGGATTTATTCGTACTGTGTACGGCTGTGTTCATGGTTTTGGCAAAATGCCTGTTGTTTTGAACTCTATCCTAGCTCAACCTCACTAATAGCAGTGAACGCAATTCCTGTATTTATGCTCAATGCGAGTTCTGTCCCTAGAATGGATTGACGGATTGACTGGAAATTGGGAAGTGCCAGTGTCTCCTTCACGCAGTAGTCTCTCAATCAGGCATACTAACGAAATATAATGGAATGTTGTTGGAGTATACAAGTGATCGATAAGGAAGGAATACTATATAAATCATTTAAAATGAGATATGGTTTATTGAAATGCAATTTCGCAATGAAACTTGTTAGCTGAAATGATTGAAATTATAATTTTCACATAATAATGTTGGGCCTATGAAGATTGTTAGAGAATGTGGGGTAACCAAGGTTTTCGTATTTTCGTCGAATTTTCAGTTCAATTCAGATAACTTTCCTCATATATAGTGAAAACCGGGCCAATACTAACAAGACAAGTAGGCATGATTTGAGGAGATCATTTCTGTAGTAAGTCTGGCTCCACAATGTTTGTTTGGTCTAGTGTTGTGAACAATATTCACAAATGTATACATTTACAGGAATGGTTATATTATATATCGTTACCCATCATTATAGTTATCCACTACGAGTAGAATATGAATGATACTCAATTCATGGAAAAATTTGAAACTGACTTCTTGATCATAATCTCTTTAATAAAAGACCATAGTGCAGGTTGATATAATTTTTATTGTTTGGAATGTTTTTTGCTAATTTGGCACTGATTTTGACTCATTTCGCCATTTTTCACATGAGATTTAGGAGAAAATCCTATCAATTGCGCTGCACTCATTCTTGATACAAATTGAACAAAATAAGCCATAACCTTGAATCTGTTTATGGAATTTTAATCAAAACTGGAGTTTTTATAGTGAGGTTTCATCAATATTGGTCATTTTCAAACTGTTGAATTTTGTACTCGTATAAATTCTCAAAATCATGTCTTCGAAAAAGTGTGGACAAAATGTATTATTTCGTTTTATCTGTGGGATTTACTTGCTGTCAAAGTAACGACAGATTAATACAGACTTTGTGAAGAGAACATTTCACCCTCATTTTGGATTCAGCATCGAACTTTCATTACTGATTTTGAAATGATTGTGGCCAAGCATTCAAAGATGTCAATAGCTTTCTTCGAAAACAAAGACATGTAGAGAATAAAAACATTGTCGCATGGTTATTGAATAGGTTCAGAATACTGGAATGCATTATGAGCATGGAATTTCCTGGATTCACATCTTCAATTTTTTCCCGAAAGTCCAAGTGATTCTAGCAAATAAAAGGCAAAATGGGTTTTGGCTTTACAAAAGGTAATGTAAAAATAATTTTGATATATGTTATTTGGGGCGGGGCCCGAAGAAAAAACCGTCGTCTTAGAATATAATAGAACTGTTTCGATCCATTAGGACGAGCTTGGAGAAAAAGCAATTGGACAAGTCAGTACATGTTAAAAACAAAATATAAATAAACAAATATATAACAAACACATTCATATGTTACAAAAAAACATTAGAATAATCAAGTCAGTAGATAAGAGCAGCAATGATGAAAAAGAAAAAGAAAATAAAAACATTTGACTAATTTAAGTAAGAAAAGAACTCATTGATTGCATAGGGGCTAGTTTCAAGGAGAAATTGTTTTATTTTCAACCGACGAAACCAAAAAGCAGGAGGTTCTCTAGTCGACGCGTATATATTTTTTTATTTATGATCACACATAACTTTTTACTGAGTCGTCCGATTTAGATATTTTTCCTTTCAGTGTATAGAGTGTACTTCGAAGTTGGTCCCATTTGAATGTGAAAGATGAAATCCACCCCTAAGGGTAGTGAAATGAAGGATATTGATCACTCACCCTCTGAATTCTGGTCCGTTAACCGATTCTATCAGGCATAACTTTGTTCTGGGTTCTTCGATTTGGATGATTCTTTTTTTATTAGATAGGGTATACCTCATTGTTGATCATATTCCGAATGAAGTTATCCACCCTCACGGGTAGAAGAATAGGAGATAATTGATTTTTCACTTGTGATGTGATGTGATGTAGTTGACATCGCTACTGTCATTATTTTTGTTCTCCTACATCCACCACAATCATTATATTCTATGAGAGGATGGAATGATATATGGAATAATGGAATAAACTAACCAGAACAACAAAAATAATTTATATTACAACAAATAGTTAAAATAGATAATCATATTATTGAACTGGTAATAGTTGAAGTGAGGTGAGTAAGTAAGTATTTTGGAAATAATGAAAAAACAAGTAGGTAGTAATCAGTAGATTCTAACCACATGAGGATTGAAAAATAAAAACTTATTAACAAAAAATTAAACCGACGGAATACGGAACTGAAAAGTAAGAAATAAAATGAAACTTCTTAGTCTCAATAACTCAGCTCCTAAACTAATGTAAGTAACTAATTTTGAGTCGGCGTCAAACGAACAATCAACAAAGATCATCAAATTACTTGAAAAAAAAATTATCAGAATGTCACCGCGCAACTCGATGCCATCATTTTACGCCTTACCTAATTCATTGCCTTGTTTGTTTGGTGCCGACTCAAAATTAGTTACTTACATTAGTTTAGGAGCTTAGTTATTGAGACTGAGAAGGTTTTATTTATTTTTCACTTTTCAGTTCCATATTTCGTCGGTTTAATTTTTTGTTAAAAAGTATTTATATGTTTGAATATTTGTTCCTTAGTTATAATTTGAGAAACTCCGGAAGTGCATATAATCTCAGCCACAAAAATTCGAACGGGTTGTGACGTAGAGAAAAACGTGTTTTGGGTATGTGAAAATCTTTTCTGATGCAGGTATTAAAATCAGATTGGTTCTGTTTCAAAACTTCTTTATTTTTATGAATGTACAACAAAACTTCCAGAATGTAGAGACCTCAAAGAGGAGAAATATTCAATTTTTTAAATAATGTTCGACACGAAACTGTTCGTGATGCGTTTGCAATGGTTCTAATAATTCTCTCTCACGTCACAAAAACACTGTGTGCAGGTGGAGAATCACTCCAAATCCTTGATTGAATATGCCCGTGGTAGTATAGAAGCAGACCAGAGTTGTCTAGAATTTTTTTCAGTTTTATTGGCAGGTAAGTATTTTAATGGGATTATCGCAGTGCTGACGGCAATTGAGATTGGTGTATAGAAAGAGCCCTTGTAATTTTATACTGTTACATCTTCCTACCTCAACACCGGATATTTCAATATTGATGTCTACCGTGTTAGGGTTTTGGGCAGTATGAAAAGCTATTGCTTTCGTTTTGTAAGCATTTGAGAATAATGAGTTTCCACTAAACCAATTTTGCAAGCTATCAAGGTTGATATTTCGTTACAATTCAATCAAATCTTTTGATTTGAATACGATGGAAGGGTCATTAGCATACGAACAAAAAAATTACTTTGGCAAAACAGATGCCAACTCATTGATATAGAGAATGGAGAGATTGGCCCTAAAACTGATCCTTGGAATCAGAAAAAACGATTTCGTTGTAATTCCCATCCAAATTTTGTATTTTGATAAGCTGGGTGTGATTCTAAAGATATGATACAAACCATTCATGCAGAATACCTGTTTAGTACAGTTTGTTCCAGGAGATGTCCGTGTTGTACGCAGTCAAAAGCGCGACTGAGGTCACAAAAAATCCCAGTTGGTTTTTTGCCTGCTTCAACAGTCTGTAGAATATTGGAAGTGAAAGAAATAATTGCCGTTGTCGAGGATTGATTCGATCGAAACCCGTGTTGGTTAGGTGTAAGAATATTATTTATATTCAGAAAGTTATGTATAAATTTCAGCTTTATGTGATTTCCGATACCTCCAACAGTGATGTAGAAACAGCGATAGGACGATAATTTTCCAGGTTAATGGTATTTTCCTTTTCCAGGATTTTTCAGTCGCGAAGGAAACTGTCCTTGCTGGAAAGGTATACTTATAATGTGACTCAGGGGCGCTATGATGCAGGGTACAATCCCCTCCATCACGTGCCTAGAGATGTCATCTGATCCACACGAATGTTCATTTTTGATTCTGCCCCTGATGATTTTCAGTATATAATCTTCACTGACTTATGTAATGAACATACTAGTATCAATACTTGGAAACAAATAAGATCTCAAGGCGTTATTTGTAGTTTCATGTATTTTGTCAACAATATCATGTGGTGCGTTCACGAAAAAGTGATTGGAAGTATTTTCAATATCGAGTGGATCTTCCACAATACCATCCTTACTATCTATAGTTATGTTACTTTTTTTTGTAGCTTTTCCTGATAATTCGTCAACAACAGACCACGTGTTCTTGTTTACATTTCCTGAGGAGTAAATTTCATTTTGATAATATAGACTTCTGCTTTTTCTAACGAGAATTTTCTGGTCCTTTTTTTGTGTTTTGTAGAATTCTTCCATATTGGGATTAGTCTTCATCCGCTGATGAAGTTCTTAAAGATTTTTACTTGATATTCCAATTCCAGTGCTAACCCATTCAGTTCCAGTGATTTCATTTTGGTATTTGTTTAAAGATTTCATTGGACATTTACAATTTGAATAAAATAACATAGTGTCATGAAAGCTGTGGAACTTATGGTCTAGATTATCTACAAGTTTCCAATATTAGAATCATTAACCATTCTCCTATGAGTATGTGAAAAACTTTCATCAATTCGATGTTGCTTCGTTGAGAAGAAGACAGTTTGATAAGGAGATATGAAGTTTTCGAGTACATCCCATTCGTAATTCTCTGGTGAGTTCGTGTATATTTGATCGAGTGTCGTTTGACAAGTCTGACTGACTCTAGTAGGTTTGGTTATTCTGAGACTGAGATCATATGATGTCAATAATTGTGTAAAACGATTCAAGTCGGTAATACTCATCGAATGCGAATTGAAATCTGGATTTGATATTATGAGTGTTTCAGAAACATATACTTTGTCAAGAATTATTGAGATTTTCTCGTAAAATATTTCGGAGTTTCCTCTTGGATTGAAGTTATGAAACAAAATTTTCTCAACGATTGATCCTCCGACAAAAATGTATAAGAATTTGAAACTGAATTCCCTACATTTCTTGTATGAAAGCTCATTTGTGAGTCTGATATGTAATAAATTAATGCGGTGAAAACGTTTTCTCCCAAAAAATCGCCCAACTGGTCGTTTTTCTCAAAAAAAAAAATTATTTGTAGCTATGCATTATATGATAACAATTTTGTGAATGTGAAATCCACTAATTTCCACACCACCAGGAAGTTAAGTAAAGGGCGATAAATAAAATGTCTCCTCAGTAGGCCTAATCTAGAGATGTTTTATTGCAATTGACTGCTTGTATATTTTTTTATTTCTTTGTTATTGATAGTCCAGATCGGTTGATGTTGATTCCTTCATAATTGTATTCTCTGTCAGTGTTATCGCCTAACCCGTTATGCGCACTGAGAAACTGACATCCATGTCATGGCCTCATCTTCGTCGTCGCTCCCGATGATGACCTCAGGTGTATCTCGCATGATCTACATTGCAGAATCCGCACACAATAGATCACTCCAACCCACCTTCTGCAGCCACATGCTCCACCGCATCCTTTTTTTGATGTTGTTTCTATTAGTGATGACTTACCAAATTTGAGAAAAAGTATGGGGAAACATGGTTTTCATCGAGGAGGAAAACGTTCTCTTCCTCAATCAGAGACTTGAGAGAATTATTCAGCTACATTCAGGCAAAGTCGGCTTTATCAAACAGCCTTCTACACAAATTTGCCTCCTAGCATCAGACGATATTTCCATTGAATAAATAAAAAAAATTAAGTACTTTCAGAGTGGGTGGTATGCCTTTTTTCCCATCAGTTCTTCGATGTCTTCTTAGGCGGAACTGAAACAAGACAGCTGTTATTTCCACCTCGTTACCGACAGTTGACCATATGGAACTAAGACTCTAATATTGTCAATTAAAGAACTTCAAATTGTAATCAACATTTGAATCATTGGATTCACCACACGCAGATGTGCATTCCGTCCTGACCTCTGGCAATTAATATGTAAAAATAAAATTATAGTTTGAAAAACTAAAAAAAAGACGCTTATATAGCAATAAGGACAAAAACGTTAGAATAATAAGAATAAAGTCATTGACAATTTTTTTTTCCAATATTTAAAAAAGCATGGTGTGCTCTTTACTCAGTTTTCATAATGATATCAGATGCCAGCACCCCACGCTTCTTTATATAGGAGAAAAATGTTTGGTCAATGACTTTATTTTTATTATTTTCAACTTTTTGTCCTTATTGCCATATAAGCGTGTTTTTCTTTAGTTTTCCAAACTATAATTTTAGTTTTAACTTTTTGATCCATATTGCTACAAAAGACTAAATATATATGGACAAAAATTCGATTAATTCATCTACATGAGATGGAAGTTATAACTGAATTGTGGCGAATGTGCTGATAATGATCAGTGCATTTGCCATATTTTTCAAATGGAAATCATGCTGAGAAGGATCAGTGCACTCTCCATATCTTTCACTCGGTGTCTCATATCACTATTACTAGAATTTCAGGGTCGACATTCGAAAGACGCACTAGAGCTGATTCCGCTCCTGAACTGAAGCAAAATTGCGTGCATTTCACCTTCTGACGTGGATGACAGTTATTCAAATTTTGAGGATTTCTTCAAGCTGAGGCATTGGGGACTACCATTCTACTTCTACGGAATGCGTTTAAGTTACCTTTAGGCACTGGGAGTGTGATATCTCCTTTTTCTGCCATTTGGCAGGAGCATGCTCACTTGATTCATCATTCTCTTTGGTTCTAGCTGATGATAGAGAACTTACAGCTGGGATTTTGATCAGGTCATCTCCAATGGAGGCAAGCAAAGTGCCTAGTACTTCCAGTGGATCGGCTCTCGAAAGAGAATCGATCCCTGCAAGCACCGATTTCTTGCAGGTCAAATTCAAATTTCCATCTGGTTGTCAATTACTTCCAGGTTGTTTGCAGGTTCAATCTTCAATTTGGTATGCAGAGGGGTTTCGTTCTCCACTCTTCGGGGGTACAAGACCTCTTTAGGACTGGATCACGCTTTTGAATCACTAATTAACTTTGGAGCGATTTTTCACATGACTGTCAAGGTTTTTGGCAGGACCGGACTCGCATATCTTTGAAATGTAAATTATTTTTTCCTGGTGAGAATACCAGGTCATAGCTATGCAATTATTTTATTGTCATCGGTTCTCTGTGTGTAAAATTTCAAATAATTCGGAGGTCTGGAAGTGGGTGGAAATTAATTTCGAAGATTCCATTTCCTACATTCACACATACAGTGCTTCTCGGAAGTCCCTTCCTTCCCCCTCTTATTTTTGGAACGATTATACATAAACGAGTGAAAATTGGAAACTGAATATAAAAGGTTGTAAACTTCTCTACTAGTGATGATGGATGACAAAATCTTCGAAGATGACGTCACAAGTCCATTGTGACCAATAATTTCAAATGGAACCCTACGGCAAGCGACACCTCTTTTGAAAGGTTTCGAAAAAACCTATTCAATGATACTTATTCTGTTTGTGTTTATGGAAGTTTGATGGCTCATGAGTAAACATTAAAATTTAAATTCCATTCAGTATGATATTAATTACAGATTTAAGAATCAGTATCTACTTGAAGAAATTGCTCGAAGTGACCTCCATTTACTTCCTGACAGTGGAATATGCTATTTTCAAACTCTTCTCGTACTTTTGCAAATGTGTCTGCGGAAACAACCTCACATTCTGCAACAATACGTTGTTTTAAAACGTCAATAATGTCAGGTTCAGTGGCGTTAACCTCCAATTTAAGGTTCCCTCACAGAAGAAAATCCAAAGGTGTGAGGTCCGGTGATCGAGCTGGCCATTCCGTTGAACCTCGTCGTCCAATCCATCTACCACGATACTCTTCATTCAAATACCGTCTTACTGCACCGTAATAGTGTGGAGGAGCACCATCCTGTTGGAATGTAATTTCCAAATTGCCGAATTCATCTGGATTATCTTCCAAAATTTCAAGGATTGACGGTTCTATTGCGTTTTGCAACAGCTCCAGATAAACCTCACCAGTTGAATTAGTATTCAAAAAAAGAGGCCCAACGATGTGGTTTCCCAGGATACCTGCCCAAACATTCACCTTCTGGGATAATTGGGTATGTGTTTCACGAAACAGGTGAGGATTTGCGTCACTCCAATACCTCACATTCTGTGTATTTACACAGTCTGGCTGCTGGTTGATTTCAGTTTCCATATTTTCACAAAATTCTAGTCTTTGGT
This sequence comes from Gonioctena quinquepunctata, assembly GCA_018342105.1. NCBI lineage: Eukaryota > Metazoa > Arthropoda > Insecta > Coleoptera > Chrysomelidae > Gonioctena > Gonioctena quinquepunctata. The sequence goes on from JAFIRS010000089.1 coordinate 266,719, forward strand.
CTGGGTTGTCGTCTGAGAGTTGATGAACCATTTTTAATTTGTATGGATGAAATTTGGTTTTTTTTCAACACCCTGTGTACTGTACTCCGACTGACTATACAGGTAGATGCAACGTGAGTTGTTGAAGAAGTAGAATTAACAATTACTTCTGCCAGTATATAAATTTTTTTTTCATCAGAAATTTGTGGTCTGCCAGATCGTTTCGCATCATCAATACTACCCGTTGTTTCAAACTTACGAAGAAGCTCCCTTGAATAAGTCCTCAAAACGGGGCGATCGAGAAACCTCCCATGGAAAATGCGTTCTGCTGCATGAATATTTTGTCCAGTTTCACCAAGAATTAGGATCGCTGCTACTTTATCACCTGAAGCACGTACCATTTCGTTTCTTGAAGCACTTAAACGTTCGGTTCACAACAGTTTAACAAATTATTGAGAAGTACAAAAATATTGAAAGTACCAAAAGCTGCTGAAACAGTCAAACCTTCGATCAACAATACACAAATTATTAAATGTAGAAAAACTTGGACAATTACAAAAACGTCGAATTAGGGAGACTGACAAAAACATCACCCAATTTGACAACTATCCAGAGATTTAATTCATCACAGCTTCGCGTTTTTTTAAAGTGAGTTGCCAAAATTGCCATGAACACAAACAAAATTGGTATCATTGAATAGGTTTTTTCGATACCATCTAAAAGAGGTGTCGCTTGGCGTAGGGTTCCATTTAAAATTATTGGTCACAATGGCCTTGTGACGTCATCTTTGACGATTCCGTCATCTATCATCACTAGTAGGGAAGTTTACAACCTTTAATATTAAGTTTCCAAATTTCACTTGTTTATGTACAATCGTTCCAAAAATAAGAGGGGGGGGAGCGGACTTTTGAGAAGCACTGTACATACATGTGTGAAGATGATGAAGCATGTATAAAATGATGACTATTCTATCGTTCTTCCATCTCGTGATGCTTCCTTCAATTGGAGACAATAAAGCGATATTCCAGTACAAGTTTCATATGTGAAATTCAACTTGAAACGGATGCTATGCATCGACGTGTTTTCGCGAACAAAGGTGCAAAAATCTTGGAATAAAAACATTTTAAAATAATGTGGATGTTTTCGATTTCACATAAGGATTATAAGTGGTGATCCAATTTTGCTGAATTTTCTGGTCTTGTTACCAACCACGTATATGTCATGCATATAAGAATTCTGCGACGGATTTTTCCAGTAAAACTCTTTTTATTTTCCAGACTTTGAGTTTGTTATTGCGGATGGATCGAAGGGAATGAGGGAATCGAAGTAGGGATGTAAAATTTTACGCTCCCATGATATACATTCGTTTCAGTGCATTAATTATAAAGTTTTATACTCTTTATTCGTATAATGCATTTCCAGATTCAGTCAGGATGGAAAAATAGTCACGAACATCATTTATAGCAGATAAACTACTGGAATGTTCGACAGGATATCATTTCAACATTCCGTAATCTATGTAAAATGGTATTTATTTTATTGGTGGTTATTACCACGTTCATATTAGTTCGCTTTCATGTCCGTTGGTTCGGTAGAAATCTTGCAATCGATTCTAAACTGATTTTTCCATAATCAAGAGATTCGGAACATTAGACATAGCACAAAACTGAACGACATTGCCACATCAGCCCGCATTATTGTCTGTCTGTTTGTTCGTTTGTCTGTAGAACGTTTGCGGAGCAAAAAGTGAGGTTGGGAAGACACAACCTTTCCATAGCACCAATAGAACGATCGATAAGTCAATGTGTACTGAATTCAACTGCCTTTCAAATGGCCATTCAAAATAACAATGAAATTATTTGCGAGTAAAACAATAAATAACCTACTCAACGTCATCAAGTAATCGTTAGAATACATAACAAAAAACTGAACCGACGAAAAAAGAAAGTCAAAAGCAAAAAATAAAATGAACCTTTTTAGTCTCATTGACTGAGTTCCTGTACTAATGTAAGTAACTGACTTTGAGTTGGCACCAAACAAACTAGCAAATTGATTATGTGAAGCGTAAAATGATCGTAGTGGGTTTGCGCATCGACGGCACGTCCCTTCGCCGGAAATTGCCGAGCGTTCTCGAAGTCAATATCAGCGTGACAGCTACCCGAACTCGCACACACGTGGGGCCCACGCTGTTGCGAGTGGTCGTGCGGAGACCGCATTTTTGGAATTATTATTTATCGCTGGATATGTCAGGTTGCATCCTTATGTTATTTTGATTTGATCATTTCTTTAGTGTAATTCAATGATCTTCGTTGATTTTTTAATTGGCGCTGACTTGAAATTAGTAACTTACAATAGTTTAGGACTCAGTTATTGAGACTAAAAAAATTCATTTATTTTTTTGCTTATAAGTTTCTTTTTTTGTCGGTTTGATTTTGTGTTAAAAAAAATTATTTTTTAATTTTTTGTGGCTACCATTTGCTATCTATTCAATTTGGATCTCTTTCAAATTACTTACTTACTGGTACCAGCGACCTCATCCACGTTGAACGTTGTATTTCTTGTGATGATTGTCACAAAATTACTCACCCCTTCAGGGACGGAATTCCTTGAAATACTGAAATCTTTTTATTTTCTAATGAAAAAGACCTCAAATACCAATTTTTATGCTCCTTACTTCAAAACAAACGGTACCTCCTCACAAACTTTCACCCCCTAGGAGTTCCATTCATATAACGACCTCTTTGAGTTTTTATCACTCAAACTGGACTACATTCAGGAGAACCATCCAACAGCTGAAACCATAATCATGGGAGACTTTAATGTACATAACGCTGCCTGGCTCAAATTCTCTAACAAAACAGATGAAGCGGGTCGTCAAGCTGAGGCCTTTGCCATCACTCATGGTCTAGAACAACTGGTCGAGCTACCAACCCGCATCCCTGATGTCAACAACCAGTCTGCCAATACACTAGATCTTTTCCTCACCACCAATCCTGACCCGTATAAAATAGAAGTTTGTGCCCCACTTGGAAACTCTGATCACACCCTCATCTCCACAACATGCTCTTTCCATTTACCATCGAGCTGCACAATACCACCCCGTCTCATGTGGCATTACAATTCGGCCGACTGGGAAGGTCTTCGTATGTTTTTCTCAGCGTTTCCATGGAAGAGAGTTTGTTTTTCTTCAGTAGATCCAACACGATGTGCTGAGGCAATTTCTGAAATCATCATGTTGGGGATGCAAACTTACATACCGAATACCGAAAGAAGAACATCATCCGATAAGACCTGGTTTAACAGAAACTGCTCTAGAGCTGTGGCTTCCAAACAGGCAGCATACCATCGATAGCTAGAAAATCCAGGCCCTGAGACCAGAGCAGCATATGTCGAAGCTAGAGGCATATGCAAAGAGACAATAGAATGCTCGAAAGATGCCCACAATGCTAAAATAAGATCAAAACTTGCTGAATGTCCTAACGGATCCCGTTCATTTTGGTCTTTCGCCAAAGCTGTGGGAAGAAACTTCACTTCCAGCTCATTTCCTCCTCTAACCAAAGGTGATGGAACACTAGCAACGAGTGCCCAGAAAAAAGCCAATATCTTTGCGCACCTATTTGCTGGAAATTCCACTCTGGATTCATCGGGAAAACAACCCCCGAACATAACACCTATTGACAGTCACATGCCCGAGATCACCTTTCGCCAACGTACTATCAGAAAGATTTTGCTGGGTCTCAACACCAACAAAGCCTGTGGATCTGACGGAATCCCGCCGATTGTTCTCAAGAAATGTGCCCTCGAACTAACACCTGTTCTTTGCAAGTTGTTCAACCACTTTCACAATTTGGGGGTATTTCCGTCCAATTGAAAAATTGCAAGAGTACAGCCAGTCCCTAAAAAAGGCAAAAAGGCCCTACCTAGCAACTACAGACCTATCGCACTGCTATCTATTATTCCAAAGGTCATGGAGAAAGCCATCAACATCGAGCTCATGGAATATCTGGAAGACTCAGGAATTGTCAACGATAGGCAATATGGCTTCCGCCATCAGAGATCAACTGGTGACCTGCTCGCTTACGTCTCACATATATGGCAGCTATCTATCGAAAAGTATGGAGAAACTTCAGCTGTGGCATTAGATATCTCCAAAACGTTCGATCGAGTTTGGCACCAGGGACTCCTCGCCAAGCTTTCGTCTTATGGCTTGCCCCCTCAGCTGTGTTCTCTGCTTGCTAGTTTTCTCTCAAACAGATATCTCCATGTAGTGGTCGATTGAGTTTCATCTGACACTCTACTCATAAATGCTGGTGTTCCGCAAGGATCTATTCTCGCACCAACACTATTTCTACTTCACATCAACGACCTGTTGAAAGCAACTTCATGTCCAGTACACAGCTTTGCCGATGATAGTACCCTCCATACCGCTTTCTCTTCCAGGGCCCCTATATCAGCCCGTGAAACCAGAAATGAACGAGGAAGAAATGTTAATAATATAAATATGGACTTAGCAACAATTCTCGAGTGGGGATCTGATAACTTGGTAGAATTCAATGCAAACAAAACACAAGCATGTCTTTTCTCTAGAAAAGCCGATCTCACTGTGCCTAACATAACTTTGTCAGGAGTAACCATACCACTGAAGTCATCCATATCGATGCTTGGTATTACTATCAGCAATAACCTTTCCTGGGAAAATCACGTGAGGTCCATTGCCAAAAGTGCATCCCAAAAACTTGGTTTTTTGTTTCGTGCCAAGAGCTATTTCACCCCCACTTAGCTGCTTATGATCTGTAAGGCACAGATTTGACCTGTCCTGGAATACTGTTCCCATATTTGGAGCGCGGCACCTAAACATATCCTGAGGCTATTGGATTCTGTCCAAAAACGGCAATTCGTCTCGTCGGTGATGCCTCGCTTACAAACTCGCTCACTTGTCTGGAACACCGTAGAAAAGTTGGCGATTTGTCTCTATTTCATAGATATTTTCATGGGCGATGCTCTTCTGAAATATCAACAATCGTTCCTGCTTTGGCAGTCTCTTCGAGACTAACCCGTCAAGTTCAGTCATCACACCCCTTGGTGGTCACTTTGGAGACCTGCAGAACATCACTTTCCAAAGACTCGTTCATCCAACGAACAGCGAGGCTTTGGAACTCATTGCCTAAGGAGGTGTTCCCCGTGGCATACAACCTCCAGAAATTCAAGAAGAACACCAACTCCTACCTTCTTTCTCTTGGTTCCCACAATGTTCACTGAACATTACAGGATATCCCTTTTCGTGGGAACCAGAACATTAAAAAAAAAATTCATGGAAACACTGTACCATATATTTCTTTATCCCTTAGAAAGACTTCAAATATCAATTCTCTTGACCCCAACTAACGGAATTCCTATATAAACTCCCAATCCCCATCTAACCCGTAGGGGTTGAATTTACAAAATCACCGAACAGAGTATCTTTCATTTGTAACGAAGACCCCCAAGTACCAATTTTTATTATCCTCACCTCAAAACTTAGTATACAGACTTTCAATCCCCATGTTGGCCCTTTAGGGTGGAATTTTGGAAAACCTTGAAACACTTTTTTTTTGTGTGAAGGAGAGCCCAAATGCTGCTATCCATGATTATTATTTCGAAACCAACTGTACTTTCACTTTCCCACCTTTTTACTCCTCAAGAGATGGTATATAAACAAAATATGCTGTCAAAATTCTAGCTCTTCGGTCCAGCGGTTTGATCTGGGCGTTGATTGTATATCAGTAAATCAGTGAGTCAGTCAGGACATGTAATTATATATGTACATATAATCTGTTGTGAACCATTGGGGAGATCCCTCGACTCTCTTCCGTCTCCATCATCAGATTAATTCCGGGTCTCCATTATGTTGTAGTTTCACGAGAACTACATATGCGTGCCAAGTTCCGGCAGAATAGTTCCACAGGTGTAAAATCAATAACACATCACCTATTTTGCTACCCTTAAGGAAGTAAAATTCGAATGGGACCAACTTTCAAGCGTACCCCATACAATAAAAAAAACATCATCTGAATTGGATAACCCATTACAAAGTTATGAGTGGTAGAATCAGTTGAGAAGTACAAATTCCGTGAGTGAACCAACAGTCATCCCCCATTAATCAACTTCGGACTACTCTGTGAAAAGTTAGGCGTGGTAAAAAATATAACATAAAAAATATATACGCGTCGACTAGAGTACCTCCTCCTAATTTTTCGTCGGTTGATGAAATAGTAGGACCAACATTCGCATCAAATTGAAAACAACAACTCAATATACGTTGTAAAATCCATCAACTCGCTCTCCTTGTCTTTTCGTCTGTTACAAATCCTGTTTGTTCATTCGTCTGTATTAATCCTAGTAAAGGGCAATCGATTTTAAAGTTACTTCCCGATGAGCTAGAGACTTGAAACTTGGCCAAGAGGTAGATGGCAATTCATTACTAACTCGCTTTATCTTCTGTCTGTATGTTTGTACGTCTGTAATAATTATAAAAGTAAGGAGCACTCAATTTCAAACTACAACAACTGCAACATCTCATGAAGGTGTTTGAAATAGATTGCAAAATTTCACACACACACACAAGATTATATACCAGAAAATAATTATTCCGATACATTTTTCAATTCACCACATTTATATAATGGGCCAAAATAGTATATTATGCAACGATCATGTAATGATGGTTATTAATACACGAGCATTAACCGGGATACTAGACGAGCCGAAGGCGAGTTTCGTATGGTTTATGCGAGTGTATTAATAACCATTACGTGAGAGTTGCATACGCTAATTTTTCTACACCCGATAAATATTGAAATACTATAAATATTATTTTTATATTTGTGTTGAACACAATAACAGGAATTACTCATATTTCTATAAAAAATTCTACCAAATTGTAATTAATGGTATTATCTCGGGTATTACCATGGATATAGGAAAACTATGGACATTCTATTTATATTTATATTGAACATAATAATTGTAATTATTCTGATTTCTTAAAAATATCAAGATTATTTATTGTGCAGTAATAAAAGTTTATTCCAGGTCTTACTGATCTGGAAGTGGAAGGAATATTTACATTTACTTCATTATTGCTAGTCTCAATAGAGTTCAATATCGTATCGAAAATGCTGATTTTATTCTGAACCGAATTCTCAATGTAGCCTGCCGCCACTGAATTGGATTTCCAGCCACCATGACGTTTTAATGCAGTAATATCACCACCGGCATCAACTGATACGGTTGCAGATGTCCTTCGAAAACAATGCCCTGTATATGAATTCGGATCAGGCAGATTTAAATATGTTGCTATTTGCTTCCCTGGATCACCAAGTCTATTGATACCAATGTTTTAAATTGTGCATTTTCCATCAAAATAATTAACGAAAAAAGAAGGAGTGGGGCAAATTTTCGGCCGTAGATTCATATATTGTTTACTAATTTCGTAGTATTTTTCGGTAATTGTAAATGTTCGTTGTACTTTTGTTTTAGTTTCTACCACATCAACAATTAGGATTCCATTCATATCTTTGACATTTTTACATTTTAGGTCATGTAGTTCATGCCTTCAACATGCTCCCATTATTCCAAAAATCATTGCTACCTAGAACAGAAAGATAAATGAATAAAATACAACAATAAGAAATGAAAAAAAGAAACATTAGAAAAAATGGGATAAAAAGCAGGATAACCTAGGCTAGCTCCGAACCCGCGACTCATACTGTAGTCTATAGTTCAAATCTAGCGCCTTAGCCCGCTTCGCCACGAGTTAACTTATCAAGTTTTCTCGACATTAATGAAATATATCATTCATGAGTCGAATGGAAATTGTAATCATGACAAAATGTAAAAAAATGCAATGTTAGGTATATACTTACTTTTATAAGTAATAACTTTTTATCGGGTGCTTCGTCGATAAATGTTTTTATTTGTTCAGGTGAAAATATTCTTGATTTCTTTCCAACATATCCTTCGGACTTTCGCTTCAATAAAGCTTGTAGCTTCTTATATTCAGGAATGTTTATATTATGGTTGATATTCACCAACGATTCTATTATTGAATAATGTGTCCATGTACTAGATGATTTCATAGTTTCTATCAATTCTTGAAAATAAGCAATCAAAACATTTTCGGAGAATGTCGAAATATCATTTGTATCTCTCCAGTCCATAAACCGTTGATATAGTTTTTCGTACACTTTCCTAGATTTTTCGGGTGAAATATTTTGTACTGCATTTTCTGCTTTCTCCTATATGTGTGGAGGAGTTGACGGTAATTCTTCTATATCGCTGATATCAGACATTTTGATGATATAATTATCGAAGTTAAGCTATATTCTACGAAAATTTATTACCTACTGATTTTGACAAATAACACAATTAGATAGGAATGTAAAACAAACGTCAAATGCACAGCATGCTTGATTGGAAAATTATGGGTTCCTATTGATTTAAAATCTGTATCGTTATGAAAAATCTGTATCATAATGGATCTCACTATGAAATGGATTTTGGGCATATAAGTGTATTATTATAGTACGGGTGTAGAAAAAGTAAAAAATAATTTCCTACTATACTACTACTCCATGCTATAACCCCATATGGATTTATAACTCCATACAGATTCTTGACCCCATACATATTGTAACGAACCTAGGCCGGACCTGTCGCCTCACGCGTTGCCATCGACAACGATGAGGTCATCCCCGGAGATATTCGAGAACAATCCAGTCACGCCGCGGCATGATAACAACGGTCGATATTGGAAATAACTGGAACATGCTGGGCACCAACCGCCAGAATTGGAAACATCGAGAATGCTGTATCGGAGATAAATAGACAGCCCTCAAGAGGGAGTGGACAGTCTGAACGAGCCCATACGATCGAGCTATACAGTGGCGTAATATAAATTAAGTTGTAGATTCAAGTGTGAAATGAATTATTAAAACCAAGTTAAGTTTATTTACGTTACAATATTGTCCTGAAAATTTGTTATCTGTGATTGATAATTTTCAATAGCTATGAAAACAGTTCTAAAATTCATGTCATTTTTACGTCATCATAATTCATATGATGGTTATATTTGTTTATATGATCTGGCAGATTTCAAGGTAGTGTCTGCTGGAAAGGGATACCACATCCAGACTGGCTAACACGTAGTTATCTGGATATGATATACTGTTAAATTGATTTGACTTCAATATAGTATACATTATCTAAATTGTAGGCTTTTGTGAGTATATCAGTTGAAAAAGATGCGATCGGTTCTGTGGGAAAACGAGTCGACGATACTATCGGTCTGACTGATAGGGTTGATTTATGTACTTTTCGAAGAGAGTAAAATTTTGGAGAATTTCCAGTATAGTTGGTGAACTTTTTTTAGTCACATCGTTAATTTGGTTTGTGCTATGGAGGAACTCAATCAGTTCGTTGCTTTCATTCTGTATTGATACAGTAGGATCTTCTTTCAATTCTACATGTGAGGTGTTATTAGATAGTATGTCATTTGATAGATCCAAATATTGTTGTTTTTCCATAAATACTGTGACACTCCCTTTGTTTGACTGGGTGAGTATCAGATTAGGGTTATCTTTCAGGAAGTTTTTGGCTTTTTCTCAAACTTATGTGTGTGACTAGAATTTTGACTTCATTTAGAAATATGTGTTCGATCTATAGTGATATTTCTCTGGCTGGAGTTTGTAATGAAGAAATTGTTATGGTCCACATCTGATATCATCTTTTTTATAGAAATTTATTTGCATAATATGATGTTCAATACTGAACTTTGGACCCAATCATAGGAATTTTTCAATCTCTTCTGGAATCGTTGTGTTATTTTTTATCCACTTGGTATTTAATTCCATGCTGATTTTTATTTGGCAATCTTTCGAATTTTTTATTTGTGCCAATGCAATTTGTTGTTCATCATAAAAAGCTTGAAAGGTTGTCTCACTAGTGAGTGAAATTATTGACTTAGTTCCACTAGATGATTTTTCAAATTATGGTGCAAATCTCAATATTAATTAGTTTTACTCCCAACCTGTATTCATATTCCTTAATATTAGTTATTGCTGCTTGTCTCAATAATAATTCTTATATGAGTCTGATGGACGATGTGATGTGAAACGGGAGTATTCCTGATTTTCTGAATTGGAATAGAACGCACCTTCTATTGTATCCTTCGCGAATTTTGTTTTTGTTTTGTTTTTGACTAAAACTTCACTGCCGAGTCACCGAACGTCTGTGAATTTTAATGAAAGGGTTCATTGCTGACGAGTTAGGTGTAAGCCTCCTGAATATTAGGGTGTGCAGCACAAGAAAAAGTGTACCCATTGAAGTTTGTTAAAGAGATAGTACAATAAAAAAAAAAATACAATAATAATAATAATAATTTATATGATAATAGTGTTCTCAGGACTTCGAGGTTATAATTCCGAAAGCTTGAACAAACTTCAAAGAACAGGAGTTTTACACGATAATATTATAAGTAGTCAGCAACGACTACCCTCTCATTATATATTTATATATATATATATATATATATATATATATATATATATATATATTCTTACCAATCGTTAAAGAAATTCCACTTCTGTCAGGTGAGCTGAGTAGTACTCGCCTTTTTTTTTGAAGAAATTGAAATGAAAGAAAAAATTACAAAATAACAATTGAAAATAAACTCATGAATAAATGAATGAAGTAATGCTGAATGAAATGTTGTGAAGAAGAATTCATGTCTATTCTCAAAGCAAGTCAATATCAATACGTCATCATTATGTCCAGTATGCTTGACACAGAAGTTGCGCCCATCGAATATTCGTATACAGAATTCGCTGATTTACGTCCAATATCCGCAGCGGAACAACTTCCATGAACATTTCGGACGATTCAGCTAATATTGATAAGCTATCATATACACATTTGCGTTACATTCTACATTTCTCTATTTGAATTCAACAACAGTCACTGTTGTAATTGAAACATCACGGTCGAAATGATCCATCTGTATTGCAGAAGCGTTTAAATTTGACATTTGTGTTATTAGTCAGCGAAACAATGGCATGGGGAGATATTTCGACATGCTTGGTTCTCAGAGTACTACTGTATGGATTATAGAAACGTTTAGTTTCAGTTGAAGTCATAAGTCTTGTGTGATTTCAGGAATATTTGAATATGATTCCTTCCCAAAAGTGAAAATGCTCCCATGGAAGCGAATACAACCGTATACAAACATGATCGATACAATTGAAATCTATTCATCAATCAAAGAGACAAAAATAAAAATTGTTGAGAATTTCAACTGGAGAATTTTGTAATGAAAATATATTTGTGTGGTATGGTTTTCCGATTTCGAAGGCTCTTCCGGTGAAGTGACCTGTTTTCCAGAATTAATGAATTATTGAAGTACCTAGAAGGTGGATTCAGAAACTTCAATGAAAAACATAATAATATAATTAGAGATTCATTTGACAAGTGACCTGTCATTTTTTTTTCAATTTTGGTATAGTGAATATTACTTTGCTTTCTTGTATGGGACACAAATTCATATAAAAATTATTACTTGTGTTACCATCATCATCATTGTGACCGTTGATTGGATCACTTATTGGATAGGCACTTCTGAAGAATCCACTGAAAATATCAACTATATCTTAGGGATTGTCGAATTTATAGTTTCCGTAGCTAACTGCTCCGAGTAACTATGTGATGTTATTTTTGAATGAATAAATACCAGAATAATCTGGGATCATCAGATGAGGAAGTTTGAATATCATCAAAACAGTTGTCATTTTTGTAATGATACTTGGATTGTACCGAGACGGATAAGTATGGCTACGGTTCCTATACGTGGGTAGATTTTCCTCAAAGATATTGTATATTTTATCATAGAGTCTGTCGCATATATTATTGATATTTTATAAATGAATAACTTACTTCAATCAGTTCCATGAAAATCATTATATAAAGAAGGAAAATCTGCTTTTTTTTGGTGTTGTTGATTTTGTATTTTGGTTCTCCCGTAAATATATCTGAGATATTGATGAATAGTGTAGGCTGATGACTGTCTCTTGGTACTTCAGGTGATTCATAATGAATCACTCCGCAAAATAAACGTATGATATTCAGATCTAGGAGTCTTTATAAGTGATTTGTAATATGATTGAATTGTCTATTATCGAACAGATCAATGAAGTTTTGAATCACCATTGTTTCAAGATAAAGAAGATCGTTATTAATGAAGTGTGAAACATTGAAGTCGCTAAAACAGATTGAGATACCCCAATTCAGAAAATCTATCTACTCCAGTCCATCGAAATAAGAATAAAATTCAGCAACTCATATCTTATTAGGTACAGATGGAACAGTTTCTAAGATTTTTTTTTCTACATGACATTTTCCCACCAAGAAATAGACCGAAATGAATTGTAAATCGAATGAATATACTTTCATTCAACCTCAGTAAGATTATTTTTGGTCACTTGATTGAAATAAAAATGGACGTGAAGACAATAAAAAATGTAAGGAACCTATCATTCCCACTTTGAATTTTCTGACTTGATATTCGTTACGACGTTTTTCTTCCAACGATAATCCATATTATAATCCTCACAATGATATAGTCCACTGGCAATCAATTCAACTTGATTTTATCACATCTCGATAACTTCCTACGATTTGAGTTGAGTCGGGTGAGTTGGCTCCTTGGGTAAGATGGTTTTTCTTCATATCTCAGAGCTGCTCCGTTCTTATACCTGTTCTGTTTGGTTACATACTTTTCAATCAGTTATCAATGACAAATTTGGTCCCATCCAAAAATTTTCAATGTTTTTTATTTAGTCAGATGTTTGATTATAAGGTTAGTTTTTCAAACCGTTTGAATGCTCAAACATATCTGTACCCGAACCTAAAAATTGACACATCTAGAGTAATTATTTGATGAGCCAACTCTCCCTATGTGATAGCTAGAGCTGATTGGTTAACACCATTTATGTCAAGACATCCTGAATTATCAGTGAGGAAATCAGAGGGGGTATCTCTTGCCAAAGCACGTGGTATGAATCGTAAAGATGTGAGTGATTATTGAAAAACACTTTGCGACAGCACAAACTCTTGGATAAATCCGGCAGCATTTTCAATAAAGATGAGACTGGGGTGGTACAGCTCAATAATGAAGCACAGCATGTTATTGCTGAAAAAGGCTCGAAAAATGTAGTTGCTATAATATCAGAGGAAAAGGGAGGAACAATAACAGTAATGGTTTGTTGTTATGCTTGTATTTTCAGGTATAAATAAAAAGGAAGAATGGAAAGATTATATGCCTTCCGGCTCTGTGGTGAATTTGTCTCAGAAATCAGCATACATTAATACTGACAAATTTTATGATTGGCTGCAAAACCACTTGATGCCTCGTAATCCACAGGGAGACGTTATCCTGATTTTCGACAGACATACAGCACATTGCAGTTCTGTTCAGGGATACTACAATGAAGACATTCACAATAAGTGTGTCCTTCGGACCTTAAGGTGATAATAAACTTACAGCTTTGTTGAGATTGGTTTCTATGTTGTTTATGAATGTTCTTCATGTACCGTAAGGTGAAATATAAGTTCTGAATTTGAAGTTGGAAACACATTTTAAATTGTCAGCTACTTATAACACATTGAAATTTATTGCAAACGTTACTAATTAAAATTTAAAATACAGGAACACGTGTATTTTGAGAAAATACAAAAGGTTATAAAGTGTGGGGAAATTAATCTCTGTTTTAATAATCTTGCAGAGAATTAATATCCCAAAAAAGTGATTGCCGGCACCATCCAGGAAGATGTGCTCTGGCAGATCATGTTAACAGAAATGGCTTTCATATAACAGGAAAAGAATCATATGAACAAAAAAAACCGATGTCAATCACCTAACTGAAATTCATTCCTCCTCATTAGCAATGAAAAATACAGAATTCTCTTCAAATCAATCTGATCTAAATACTAGTTATTAATATATCACCAAGTTGGCCCAACCTTCAGTTGGTACTAACAATGAAAATTACTAAAATACTCTGGCCAATCATGGCAAACCATTTCATATCATTTGGTTCTACCCTCAGTTGGTACCACTTGCTGTCAAAGCATATGACAAGTTGAACAGAAATTTTCCCACACTTTATAACCTATTGTACTTTTTCAAGACACACATGTTCCTATATTTTATAATTCAACTAGTAACGTTTGCAATGAATTTTAATGTGTTATGAGTAGTTGACAATTCGAAATGTGTTTCCAACTTCAAATTCAGAACTTATATTTCACCTTACGGTACATGAAGAACATCCATTAACAAAAAAGAAACTAATCTCAACAAAGCTGTGAGTTTATTATTACCTTAAGGTCCGAAGGACACACTTATTGTGAATTTCTTCATTGTAGTATCCCTGAAGATGGAAATAAAATATTCCGAAAGCTTGGACAAACTTTAAAGAGTACACTTTTATTGCTGCACACCCCAAAATTTAAGCCTCACAGCTAACTAGTCGGCAACGACTACCCTCTCACCATATATATATATATATATATATATATATATATATATATATATATATATATATATATAAATATATATATAAATAATATATATAAAATATATATATATATATTTTTCTTCAGTTTCTTGACCACATATATATTTTCTTCAAATTCTCGGAATAAAGGTCTGATTCAGTCAATTCATATAATTTCCCTTAACGACGTTTCGACATGGTATTTGTCATCATCAGGTTAAAACACCAAAATTAAAAATATGTAGTTTGAGACATTTAACTTAACACAATATTGAAATGTATGCATTAAAATAATTCTTGAAAAACATATGGTTTGAAATATAACATGTTATTTAACTCAATATAAATATTTGTAACATTTATAGGTATTCACCTACAAATTATTTTATTTGAGTTTTGCGTTCGCATCGTACGAAGGTTATTGTGGGAGTGTGTCCTGCTTCGAAGTTATCGGGAATGGTTTGTTTATTTTCCATGCATTTTTCCCCTCTTTATAGGTAGGTACATGGGATTGTTTATATTGAGTTCTAATATATGGGCCGGACTGTATTTTTTTGGCAGCATGTAAAGATCAGTATTCATTATGATTACTTTGAACAAAGTTAAAAGAGGTTGTTGTAAATCTGGCTTAAGTTTTTATATTTTTTTTAATTGGGGTTTTTTTACTCTTGGATTCCTTTCTTTGGTCAAAATTTCAACGTTGTTGGTGTCAAACTTATGTTGATTTTCTCTTTCGTGTTTTGATAAGGCTGTAATGTCGGTTTTTGAGTATTTGTGGGCTTGTACTCGTTTCTGCAAATATTGTTTTGTTTGACCTATATAGGTACTCTGACAGTCTTTACATGGTTTTCTATATACTGTATGAGTTTGTTCGTTTTTTGGTATTTCTGGTTTTAATTTTAAAAAGTTCGTATTTTTCAGTCGATGTGCAATAGTTATGTTGTGTTTTTCCATTGTTTTATTAATTTTATTCGATAGTTCGTCTATGTATGGTAAAGGTATGTATGTTGTTGTTTTCTTTACTTCATTATCATTTTTATTGTAGATCGCATGTATTCGCTTTTTCATTGTTTTTTCTGCAAAGTGGCTGGGGTAAGTATTTTCTTTCAATATATTCTTGATTATTTCTATATTATTTTTCCTGAATTTTGGGTAAGCAAGCTTTATAGCTCTGTCAGTTAAATTTTGAATAACATTTTTTTTGTAACTAAGGGGTGCGTTTGACAAATAGTTAGTGTAACGATTTGATGCATTTGGTTTAATAAACCAGTTTGTGAAAATTTTTCTAGTATTGTCGTGTATCATTGTTGTGTCGAGAAAGTTCATTTGTTTTTCTATTTCTTTCTCTATTGTAAATTTCATTCTAGGATGATATTTATTGAATTTTTCTAGAATTTCATCAACTTTGTCAATAGGGATACAGGTTAAACAATCGTCTACATGTCGTTTGAAGAATATTGGTTTGAATGTTAGTGATTTGATGATCTTTTCTTCAACATACTCCATAACCAGATTTGCTACAGTTGCAGCAATTGGAGATCCCATTGCAATTCCGAATATTTGTGAGTAGTATTTATTTTCATATTGAAAGTATGTTGAGGCTAAACATAGTTCAATTCATTTCAAAAACTCTTCCAAGGTTAGTGTTGTGTGATTTTGTATTTCATGCCATTTTTCTCTTATGATCTCTATCGCTAATTTTGTATCTATATTTGTATATAAAGAAACTATATCTAGAGAGATCATTATATGATTTTGTGGAACTGTTATATTGCGGATGAATTCCACAAATTCCCAGGAGTTTTTCACATAGTTATCATTTTTTTCAATAACATTTGAAAGAATTTATATATAATATATATATATATATATATATATATATATATATATATATATATATATATATTTTACAAAACTTTTTTTATTCGATATTCTATTCAGTTCTACATCAATCAATAACTTTCAACTATTTTTGTAATTGTCAGTTGCCGGAATTGCCCTGTCCCACTAATAGTAGTCATGAGATTTGTGTGACAAATCCGCGCCACGACTCACGAGCTTTGACCACGGACCACGGCGCTCTTTACCGCGGTTTCAAAACAATTCCCAATTTGTGCGATCTGTTTGATCACGGAACGGGGAAGTTGTGAGTTGTGGCCGCAGTATACAGTTTTTAGTTTGGTCGAGTTCAAGCCTGTCGCACGTCGCACGTTCACCAACTGGGAAGAAAGCATGTTGATATTGACATTTTGTGTTTTGAGTGTATGTGAATTGTTATTAGAAAAAGTATATTTCATAAGACTTCACAAATACCATTTTTTATCAACTTGTATTGGGTTCTAGAAAATGAACAAGATATCTCAAAAAACGTTGGACTTGTTCATATCGAAAACATCTAAGTCATCAGAGCAAGAAAACGAAAACACATATGTTGATTAGTTAGAGCAAGAAGGAAATGATATTGCAACCCCAAATACAAGTAATGAAGATGTGAAAAACGAACCTTTTGGAAGTGAAGATGAAACTTTGGTTCAGCATCACAATGCAGCTGAATTCGAATGGGAAATAGGAAGATATCGAACATTTCGTGGGGCACATGCTAACAGATAGAGAGAAGTACAATATTTTAAGAAAAGCACTTGTTCCGAACAAAATGAAAAGTAGCTTCTTCAGAAAAAACAATTTTGTTTATGAACTGCAAATCTTTTTTCATTCTGTCCATCATCAAGTCACAGAATTGTTCCATACGGATAATCCTCATTTACTATCTGAACCAACTGAACTTCATAAGAATGGTATTTTTCTTTATACAAAGCTCTCAATATTGATGATTTACTTACATCATTGTCGGCGGCAAGTTGTCTACTTGTTATATGCGGATTTTCCTCAATCGCTAACAGTACATCCAACTTCTTTTTCTCATCCAATTTAACATTTCGTCCTGGTTTTTGGATAGTTTCTACATATACCAGTTTCACGAAATTTTGTTTTTATTCTGCTTACTGTAGACTGTGGGACGTATTGACCAGGGAATTTATTATTGAACATTTCACAAACTTCCTTTTGAGTTCTTATTTCATTACCGCATCCAATCATTATTGAAATGACATTTCTTTGAGTTTCGGATGAATGAGCCATAGTTGAATCAGATACACACACAAATATTCTTCAATACACTGATGTTTGTCAGAAACTAATTATCGAAATGACAGTAGTCTACTAGATTGACATTTCATTATTTATGTGGGTTTTGTAAATAATTTTTTGCTGTCTTGAACGACTTTTTTCTGACGTTTGGCAAAACAGATAAGAAAATACCTGATTATTTCTTATGGGGTTATTTAAAATCAAAAGTATATTTCAATAGACGACCAGACAATATAACAGATTTAAAAATTAGGATAACGTAATAAATCAACAACATAACCACTGAGGTCCTACAAAATGTTGTACAAGAATTCCAAGATCGACTTGCTTATTGTCAAGAAGTGAATGGTGGTCATTTTGAACATTTAATTGTATATAATTGTGAAATAAATTGAAAAATACTTCCTTAACATTATGTGACCTCATTTTTTCCATTCTACTTAAAGTGTCGAAATTTTACATTTTAAAATTGATTTTATCAGTCATGAATTCAACAAATTAAAAAAACTCAATATTGCTGAACAGACATGAAAATTTCGAACAAAGTGCCAAGCGACCCCCTTCTCATTAAATTTTTTTGAGAGGGTGTCAATAATTTGGAGGGAGTCAAATTGACATGTTTCACGATTTTTAAACAAATACATAATAACGCTAAAAATTTATTTATTCCATACCTATGGACCGCACTGTATATAATATCGTCTGTAATTCTTGAATACCCCTTCCAGGAAAAAACCTAGCGACGCCCTCGACTCCAATGCTATTTCCAACTATGCCGACCTCAATGAAGGCGATCATGTCGAACCGCATATAGAACCACAGGTCAATAACAACAACGTCAGAGGAACATTCGTCACACATGAAACTAATGGAAATGTAATTCAGATGAGAATCAAATGCTGGACTATTTAGGAAATATTCATCCTGTCCCTAGTTCATCTGCTTCTCACCTCGAAAATAATTATTTTTATGATCAGAAGGCGCCTAACAATAATCAGCCTACCAGTATGGCCACCAACTACGAGAATAATTCCAAGAGGCGATACCTGACAATGAAGCAGATAACATCCAGTCTGTCCCTGGCACGTCTACCACTAACTTAATAAGTGAGAGAAAAAATAAATTCCTGGTAAAAAATTGGATGAAATTAATCCTGTCCCTAGTTGCTACAGTATACACTTCACAGGACCACATAGAAAAAAGAAAAGAAGCAGACCCGAATGAAATAGAAAAACTGGAGCGACAGAAACAGAAGAACCAGAACACAAAAATAGAAATAAAATAAAAAACAAAGGAAAAAGGACATGGAGAAATACGCACCAAGAAGAAAACTTGCTGAAAACCATTTTCTGAAAGTGATCAAAGCTTAGAATTGGATGACTCAGATGACAGCGACGAAAACGACGAAGAAACATGTGTGGGCTGTGAAGATATTAACGAACTGAATAAAAGTGCGGAGGACTGGATAACATGTCTTGTTTGCCAGAGATGGTAACATGAAGTTTGCACATCCTTCACAAATCGCTGTATGCGTTGCGGTCATGAAAGATAACGCAGTCAACGTAATATAAATTTCTGTTTTTACTTTCTTGTTTATCAATCCCTAATGTACCATCTTACCCAAGTAAGTGGGATGAGATGTTTTTTTTTATATTTTTAGATTATTTGTAACTGTGCAACATAATAAAGTTCTTTCTTTGCTAGCTTATTACAATTGATTACAGAATTGTTGTGCCAAATAACAAACCCAATATTCCGAATATTATCATTGATAATGCATAAGGATGATAAAGTTGGCCATCCCCCCGATTTGACTCTATATATACCGGGTGACAATGGGAGTAGGGTCATGCCTATATCTCCTTCACTCATCAACTGATTTGGATGAAATTCGGTACATAGATATAAGACCAAATTTTGAATTGACAGACATATGAAAACAAAACGTCTAACTTTTGGTTTCGCCAGAATAGCCACCATCTTCCATTTTTCAAATAGAACACCCTGTATGTTTGATGTTTTTCGGATTCTACGACACAAATTACATACGACACTGTTGCCAAATTTTCATTTTACAATTGAAAAAAATCATTTCCCATTTTTTTTTCTCGCAGCAAGCCTTGATCAGGTTACAATATATACTAATTTAGATCAGTAACTTATAGTAATAGTCATTTCATCCATGAGATCAATAACAAATCCTACAGCAGGGATTGAAATTCACTGAACGCATTTTGCAATGGAAACATCGTTTTTCTGCGAATGGTAAAGGCCAACGGCCATCTTGCCATTCGATTTAATTATCAAATCAACGATATACAGTATGTACCCCTTTCTTTTTGTTCAAAAGTAGAAAAGAACAATTATTGAATTTGTACAAAATGTATACGATGCCTACAAATTCCAATGAGTTATCGGTTTAGGTTTCATGAAATGAAAGGTAGTCGTGGGATCATGGAAAACAGTAGGTGATTAATGTCATGTCAAAAGTGAAATACAAATTTTACTTGTCATCTCGTTTCGTTTGTAATAATTTTTTTTGAAATGGAAAATAATAATCGTTATTTTCGAAACGACTAAATCGATATGTTATTAATATACGAAGAATGTCAGGAGAACGCTGTCAATGATAGCTATACGCTGTTCGTTATCCGACGGCACTCATCGGGGACCTATTTCAGAAAATTGGGAATGATGCTTAGGAAAGAACCAGCTGTTCGAAACCACATCCACTTCATCGTCAGTGAAGAAGAGGAAACTAATGTTTAAGCATATGTTAATTTTTCTCCATCTGCCTTAGTGCGAGAATTGAAAATTGAATGTGGGATCAGCAGGGAAAGTGCCAGAAAAGTATTGAAAAAACATAAATATCGCTCCTACAAATACATTTTGCATCAGCAAATATATGAAAATGATCCAGAACGTAGACTAACTTATTGTTATTAGCTTTGGCGTCATCATGATTTGAATAATGGTTTTGTCTCGAAAATACTGTTTATAGATGAATCTAGGTTCACGAATAATGGTATGGTCAATAGGAATAATACAAGGTGTTGAGCTCAAGAAAATCCGTGGTTGCTTAGAGGAGGTAATTTCCAAGAAAGATTTGAAATCAATGTCTGGGTAGGAATCATAGGGACAGGAATCATAGGGACAAGAATCATTGGACCAATTCTCCTCGACGGGCCTTTGACGGGCCAAATATATCTACGATTCATAGAGAACGATATTCATAATGATATCAACGATTTACCTGAGAACATCAGGGAAAATATGTGTTTTCAGGACCACATAATTCTAATATTGTTCGATAATATCTTAGTGATAGCTATTGGCAGAGATGGATTGGAACAAATGGTCCAAACAGATGGCCAGCCACATCGCCCGTTTTAACAACTATTGATTTTAATTTATGGGGTCACATAAAATCCAAAGTATACTCGAGGAGACCAACTTCTTTGGAGAACTTGAGAGATAGAGTCGAGGGCTCATTTCAGAAAATTTCTTCTCACAAACTGATAAATGTGATGAGGTGTACAATAAATAGAGCTAGTCTATGTGTTAGGGAAAACGGGCCACACTTCGAACATATCATTGGTCATTAATCAATCAAATGACTTTACAATGGTTGTGAAACTCTTCTATTGAAAATGGGATGATGGTATTGTGAGTAATAATTCGTACGTTGAATGTTTCACTGTTTCATTCGTAAGATTTATTAAAACAGTTTGATCATATTGAAGTTATCATTACATATTGTCAAGTTGATTATTTTTGGTAATTCATCGTTACCATTCTGAAGAAAAGTTTGAAAAAATTAATAGATGTCATGTTACCTACCAATTTTTTCAGATTGATTTCAGTTTGTTAGATGGCTCTCTACGTTTTGAACAAAAATGAAGTGGTACATAATGTATATCGTTGAATTGGTAATTAAATTATGTATCGGATGGCAAGTTGGCCCTCAGTAGGTAACATTTGAAAAAACGGATTTTTTCGTTAAATCTTATCTATGAAATGACTATCACTGTCTACGACTGTGAACAAGAGTTTCACTTGTCACACCACATAGAGTACACATTTATATTCATATAATTTTAAATATGTGGTGTAGTAACTTTGGACTTCGTTTTATTCCTAGATCTACGTTTTTTTTTCTTCAGTATCACTACGTTAGATGAAAATGTTCAACATTATTGAAATCAACTTTTTCATTGGTGCTTACCTCAATATCCCTTGTTTTGTAATCAACTAGTCAGAAATATTTCCCACACACACACATATATATATAATATATATATATATATATATATATATATATATATATATATATATATATATAGAAATATATGACTTTCACACTCAACAATTGAAAACATGTTCTCACTTTTTGTGCATCATTCTGAAGTGGAAGTAATAGCTTCTGACACGAAGAAGCAAAACGTTAATTTTTAACAACCCGTATGCCATGTCCATAAGTGTAAAACTCTCCTTCTTGTGGCTGGATCGTAATTCCACGCTCTCCTGATAATTTACAATCCTCAAGATACATAGCCAAGCCATTCAATGCATTCATCATTCTGTTTGTTACTCTCTATCCACCATTACCCTGTTTTTCTGAGTTCCCAGAAATTCCGTGAAATCCCACACACACCTGGTTGATCTCAAGAGCGCACCTTCAATCTAAACTCAGTCAGGATGGAAAAGAAACGTAAAAGGAATGATTCATAGCGAAGAAGCTCGTGGAGGATTTGGATAGACATTGTAACAATGTTTTATTATCTCTGAAAGCTGACGTTTGTGAGTTTTTTAGTGTTTTTTTTGTTCTGTTAACAGTTAATTCACGATCTCACGTTGGCTATGTTAAATATTGCCCAGATGAAGATGAACAGATGATTTTGTGCTGCTTCGGACAAAATGAGGCATAATAACTGCATCATAGGTGAGTGACCAACTAATTTCACTTGAGCATTATACCAACATGAATTCAAGAGATCCAAATTTACTCATCAACTAGGAAATAATTTAGTTTTAAATCAAGTTATTTCACAACAGGTGAAAATCATAATTATGAATACGACAGAACCATTTTTCATATTTTTCTATCTAGATGGCCATATCTCAGGTGGACTGACGTTGGATATTTGTCATGAAAAAATTCAATATTTGATATATTTTTGGAAATTATTGTCATTAGGAAAATTACTATTGAAATGGGAAACATTCGCGATTGAATATTGAATAAAAATATTTTTCTGAAAATTGAGGAATCTAGAATGAATTTTTAATTCGTAAAATTCAACAGATAACAACTACTTGTCCTGCTGAACTCAATCTTATAGATATCGTGAAAGGACCCAAACTCAAGGGAAAAATTTATTATTATTCATTATTTCAGTTTCAATAAGGAACTAATATAGATGAAAGAAGCAAAAAACAATTGCAAAAAGAATTACTAAACAGAAATCACTTGTAACGTTGAAACGAGAGTGGCATCACATTCACGATAATCAGGAAGACCGAAAGAATTGTGGAATGAATTTTCTAGAAGCAATCTCACTTGTTAGAAACTTTTCTTTCCGAGTACCACTCTGAAATAAGTGTTTTTTTACATTAATAACCTGTCATGCGGAGTGATAAATTGATTTATTCGAAAACATGGATAGTGTCTTCAACTGCAACTGAAAAATAAACTTTGACAATTATCTTCCATCGTTCAAGATAACAAGTATTCATATTGAAAAAGGGAACATTCTCAGTTGTGTAATGTATAGATAGATAGATCTTTATTTAACTACGTTATGTTAAAAAACATTTGTAGCAAGTCAGGTAGCAATTGAATAAATACAGAAAATAATAATTCACAATTGAAATACAATAACAATAAAAATAAAATAACAATAAAAATAAAATATTGCGTGTACACATATGTAGACATTACGATAAACCATACACATAGTATAAGATAAGATAGTTGGATCAAATCACATCCCGGGTGGGTCAGCCATGTACTCAGCGATAGTGTAGTAACACTTTTTCTGCAGTATCACTTTGATAGAGTTCTTGAACGTAGCTTGGTTTTTGTTTTTTAGTGTGGTAGGAAGTATATTGTAAAAATCAACATTTATTGAGTTTTTGAGGGACTTATTATATTTAAATCTTTGAGACCTGATCAGATTCGCGTTGCGTGTATTATAGTCATAGTAATTTGAGTTAGTCAGGAGTTTTTCTTTATTTTCATGAATCTCGAGCAAAGTCTGATAAATGAACAGAGTTTGTAGAGGCATAACACTGAGTTGGCAGAATAATGGCCGACAAGAATCCCTATAACCCGCACCACAGATTATTCTAATGGATTGCTTTTGAATTTTAAACAATTTTTCAGAGTGAGAGGAATTTCCCCAAAGGGTCAATCGATAGCTGATATATGATTGGATAAGAGCAAAGTACGCAGAAAGAAGGGTATTTTTATCAACAAACGATTTCAGTTTTCTCAGAAGAAAATTGTGAGTACTCAATTTGGAACAGGTATTTTCGATATGTGGTTCCCAGCATAAACTATCGTCAATAGTTAATCCTAAAAGTTTAGCATGGTCACCTACTGTTACTTTATTGTTTGTCGGAAAAATAATATGTTTTGTCTTATCTCTGTTTAATTTTAATAAGTTGTGGGTAAACCATTCTTGGGCGAGGTTTTCAGCTGATTTCATCGAATTTAATAGCGATTCATAATTGTTTTCAGAGCTTATAAGAGAGCTATCATCAGCAAAAGCAATACCTAAATGAGGCAACATATGACAAAAAAAATCATTGGTATAAATTATGAATAGAAGTGGCCCCAGAACCGAGCCTTGGGGTACGCCTGTTTTAACCAGATTAAGCTGGGAGGTTGTTTCATTGATAGTAACACATTGACTCCTATTCTGGAGATAAGACTCAATTAGTTTTAAAGATACCCCTCGTACACCATATTGAGATAGCTTATTCACCAGGATATTGTGAGAGACACAGTCGAAAGCCTTGCTCAGGTCACATAATGTTACACCTGTTAGTTTACCCTGTTCAAAGCCCTCGACTATCTCTCTCACAACCCTTGCTATTGCATGAGTAGTAGATCGTTGTTGACGGAATCCAAATTGATTATTGCTTAATAGTTTCTCAAAATATTTGTTCAACATTTGCTTTAATATGATTTTAAAGATCTTGCCAATGTAGGGTACAATAGAAATTGGCCTATAGTTCTCAGGGTTTTCTCTATCGCCCTTTTTAAAAATAGGTATAACTTTGGTGAGTTTCAGCTCGTCAGAAAAAATACCATCCACAATACATGTATTGAATAAATCAGTGAGAGGATCAATTAGTGAAAAGGAATTTTCTTTGATTATTTTGCTGTTAAGTTCATACATGTCAAAGCAGTAGGTATTCTTCAACTGGTGAATAGCACTTTCTACCTCATGAGGGAATATAGGTTCAAAGAAGAATGAGCCTGGCACTTTGGGCTTCAACGAATCAGGAATTGATCCATCATAATAGTAATTATCATCGTTTAAAGGCAACTGTCTAATAATTATATCAGCGACCTGCGAGAAATAGTTGTTGAGATGATCGGCTGATAAACTTTCAGATACATTTTTGGTGGAGTGTTTGTTTCTTTCAAAATTAATAAGTTTCCAGCTGTCCCTTGTTTTATTAGAAGAATTATTCAAGAAATTATTGAAAGATTTTTTCTTCGTAGTTTCAATTGCATGTTGGTATTCTCTGGTCATTTGTTTGTAAGTATCATTAAAAGTTGTATTATTTGTGGAGTCACGAATGATTTTGATAGTTTGCAGTGTGTTTCTCATTTTCCTAAGATCGTCGTTGAACCATTTTATGGGGTTTCCTTTTTTGCCATACGTTTTAGATGAGGGAAAATGGGACACGGAAAGCTCTTTGCATATATGCAGTATAAATTTGGCTTTGTCAGAGGCCGTTCTACAACTGTAGTATGGGTCCCAACTTGTGTTTTGTAAGGCATTTTTAAAGTTTTCCATGCTAGCAGGAGTGATTTTTTTTCTGAGGTTTTGTTTGGGAGTTACAAAAGAAACGTTTTCAATGGTGATATATTGGGCATAGTGGTCAGAGAGGCAAGGATCAATAATGCCACTCTCGTATGTTTCACTCTCAAGATTCGTGAGGATGTTGTCTATACAAGATTTAGAGCCGTTATCAACCCTGGTATATTGAGATATGGATGCATCTAGACCGAACGAGTTGGTTAAACAGATGAGGTTCGACAAATTTAACGACGATTTGAGAAATTCAATGTTGAAATCTCCCAATAAAATAACTTTTTCAAATCTTCTGCAGACATTGCTCAGAATTTGCTCTAAATTAGAGAAGAAATCGGTGCAGTCCGAAACGCAAGAGGATCTGTATAGAGTGAGGACAGCAATGTGCAAAGGAAGTAACTCAATGCCACATATTTCTATGTCTCTTTCTTTACAAAAATCTGATAGTGATAAGGGTCTACATTTGACTTTTTTGTTGCAAAAATGACAACTCCACCATGGATGTGCTACGTCCTACAATAATGCGCTACCAACTCGTAGTTTGGTAAGGTACAGAGTTTCAAACTACAATCATCTAACCAATGTTCTGAAATACATAATATGTCAAAGGAATGATTTTCAAGAAACAATGAAAATCTGTCAATTTTGTTTGATAGTTTACGTACATTCAAATGGAATAGAGTAAGGTTTTCTCTTCCTGGATCGGAGACTTTTTCTAGACTAGGGATCGGAGTTCCCTCTATTTTTTTTCCAAAAAAAGCGATTCACATGAGCTCCCATAGGCCAAACAGATTCATCACATGCTTTCTCTAGATTAGACTGGTCAATATCAACTTTGAAGGACGAGTAGATATCTGGACGCATTGATCGAATTTTTTCCACTTTGGCTTCAGGAAAAGTGCCTTTAATATCCTCGAGTAGGCTTTCGGAAGTCGCAGATGGTTTCAGCTTATATACATGGAGTGAACAGGATTTTTCGATGGCTTTCGTTGAACAATTTGCCATTTTTCCAATAATTGGCTTGTTCCTTCCGGAGATATTATGGGTTTTTGGAGTTTTGTTCCATACTCCAGCGTTCAAGTTCATTATTTCGTTACATTTTGCAGCTATTTCAGCTTCGTGTATAGCTGCGGATAAAGTTTTCTGCTGTACATTTAGGTTCGTAGGATTGGCATTGTTTACATCAACATCATCAACAATTCTAACCTCCAATGTGTCTTGGGTGTTTCTATCAGCTAATTGGTTGTGCTTCTTCTTCTTCTTGAAGCCACTACTATCGACCGTATTCCATTTGTTTTCTCCGTGGTTTGAAGTACTACTTTTGATGTTGCCATTTTCATTAGGAATCTTCGTGATCATCGAGGGTTTGGCCTCTGGCGTGGTAGCGACCTTGGTGACGCGATTTGTTAGAGGAGAACTTTCGCGTTTCTGTTCCAGTACTCCTATTTTGAAGCACATGAGTTCAATCCGCTCAGTCATTTGTTCAATTATTTGTTTGAGTAGGAGATTTTCCTTCAGTAGAACTGTAACATTCAAACTGTCGTCATTTGGACGGTCTCTACCAATAATTGTCTCTACCGACGAAGAGGAGTGATTCAGCTCATTTTCGGTTTTTGCCATCATGGCTGCGGGATCGTCAACACATTTTGTACAAACTAATATATTAGTTTTTCCATCACTGTCGATGCGATTTCCACATTTCACATGTAACGGTACCGAACAATTTTCACAGGCACTACTAATTTTCAATTTTTCGAAGCATTTACTACAATTTATTGGCATTTCTTTAAGAGAGCTAGTCACTGAATTTGTTTTTGCTTGTGCCATGTTGCCAACCTTATACGAAGAATTGTCTGGGAATTGAAACATCTACGACAAAATCAAAATTATTTTTTTAAATATCCAACAGAAAACAACTGGTTCTTTGGCTACAACCACATTGGACATTGAACTTCATTTGATAAATATTGTGAAAGGACCCTAACTCGGAATAAAAAAATCTAAAAGTGAAAATTTGCATTTATATTAGTTATTTGATTTCCTTTTCCAGGCTTTTTATCCAGGCTTGTTTGGTTATGATTGTTTTCAATTACTCTTACCTGCGATGGTTATCCATATTTTTTTTCTGCTTTGATGCCCGAAAATCACTATTATAGCTTGCCCTCAGTTACAATTGGACCTTTTATAACTTTTGTCCCTGTCAACATAAATTCTTCCCAGCGATGGGTTAATACAGGGTAGTCTTTACAACTCGTATATATAGATATATATATATATATATATATATATATATTTATTTTTTTGGAGGTTCTTGGGATGTAGATTCAATAAAAGAAATGAGACTTTTCAGATAGACGTTTCGCCTCTGGCCAGAGGCTTCATCAGTATTGGCTTTTTTTTATTAATTATAAGTAGGTAATATTTTGTTTAACGACATTGCTTGGCATAACATCAGGGTTATCAAACCATTTTCTGGTTGTTTACATATCAGCTTATTGCTTTATGTTTAGATATTATATCTGTATTTCGGTGAGAGTGGAACTTCAAATTCTTATAATTAGTTTTCGGTTTGTGTTGTGTATTTTGTTTTTGATGTGACAATTGACTGACTTATTAGGAATCTTAGAAATCAAAGATTCCTAATAAGTCAGTCAATTGTCACATCGAAACAACAAAATACACAACACAAACCGAAAACTAATTATAAGAATTTGAAGTTCCACTCTCACCGAAATACAGATATGATATCTAAACATAAAGCAATAAGCTAAAATGTGTAAACAACCAGAAAATGGTTCAATAACCCTGATGTTATGCCAAGCAATATCGTTAAACAAAATATTACCTACTTATAATGAATAAAAAAAAGCCAATACTGATGAAGCCTCTGGCCAGAGGCGAAACGTCTATCTAGAAAGTCTCATTTCTTATATTGAATCTACATCCCAAGAACCTCCAAAAAATAAAAATATCAACAAGATTCAAGAACCATTCTCCCCAAATATATATATATATATATATATATATATATATATATATATATATATATATATATATATATATTCTTGTTTTTATTTCTTGAATCCTTGGTATATTTTAATAGGGGTTTATTGGGCCTTGGATTCTTAGTAAAAAACTTTTCAACAAAAAATTAAACCGACGAAAAAATCAACTGAAAAGCAAAAAATAAAATAAACCTTCATAGTCTTGATGATAATTGAGCTCCTAAACTAATGTAAGTAACTGATTTTGAGTCGGCGCCAAACAAACAATTATCGAAGATCATTATCTATGAAAGAAGTCATCAAAACGCAGCCGTGCATCTCGCTGCCATCATTTTACGCTTCACCTAATTCAATTGCTAGTTTGTTTGGCGCCGACTCTAAATCAGTTACTTACATTAGTTTGGGAGCCCAATTATCATCTAGACTAAGAAGGTTTATTTTATTTTTTGCTTTTCAGTTGATTTTTTCGTCGATTTAATTTTTTGTTAAAAAGTTTTTATTTTTTACTTTTCAGTTCCGTATTTCGACGGTTTAATTTTTTGTTAAAAAGTTTTCATTTTTAAATTTTTTGTGGCTGAATTCTACCAATTACTATCTACTTGTTTTTTGATTACTTCCAAAATACTTATTTTCCCACCTTACTTCAACTATTACCAGTTGAATAATATGATAATCTACTTTTACTATTTGTTGTTATATGAATAATTTTCGTTGTTCTGGTTAGTTTATTCCATTACTCCGTATATTATTCCATCCTCTCATCAAATATACTGATTTTGACGGATGTGGAACAAGAATAATGTCAGTAGCGATCTGTCATTGTCAACTACGTATGTGTGTGCCAATGTTCACTAGTGAAAAATCAATTATCCCCCATTTTTGTACCCGTAAGGGTGGCTTATTCATTTCGAAATCCAAATATAAGGTATACCCTACTCCTCGGCCTCCATAACAGTTTTTTTTTTCTCAACTCAACCCACAACCACCATATTTTTCTACGAATTATTGGGCCCCAATACGGCTTCCACACATATCTCAGACCTCCGTAAGAGTCTTCCGAAACCGATAAACACTCCAAGAGGGTCTGCCCCCATGGCGGACATCTTGAAATTCCTAACCTACAACCGCCATACTTTTTTCTATACATGGCTGGAGCCCCCATACTGCCTCCAGATATCTCACACCTCCGTGGTGGTCTACCGATAAACGCCCCAGACAGATCCCCCTCATGGCGGACATCTTAAATTCTTATAACCGAACACATCTTATATAATCCCCTCACACAACCTCCCAGTCGTAGAGCCCCCCCATAACGGACCTTTAAATTCCAATTTTTTTTTTTTTATCTCAAGACCTCTCACACCTCCGTGACAGACCTAGAGACCACTTAACACCCCAGACGCGACCCCCAATATTTTTTCTCACTTAACCTACGGTGGCCATATTTTTTTCTAAATATAGTTGGACCTCAAAACGACCCCCATAACGATCCCAGCTGTCTCAGACCGTTGGAGCAGCCCCCACACCAGTGGCAGCGCGGGGTCATGTGGCGGGAGTAACCGGTTAATTTTTCATGACTTCCAGAATACTTCCTCACTCACCTCAACTATTAATAGTTGAATAATATATAATATAAATTGTTTTTGATAGTTTCGGTTAGTTTATTCATCACTTTGTATATGATTTCATTATTTTATAGAATAATATTATTTTGACAGATATAGGAGAACAAAAATAATGACAATTGCGATATGTAATGGAAAATTGAGTTGTATTTCCTAATTTTCTGTGGCAGAAATCTACTAATTACTATTTACTCAATCAACAATCAAGGTATCCATTATGTTATAGTGTTCAATAAGAAATAAAAAATTGAGTTGTATTTCCTAATTTTTTGTGGCAGAAATCTACTAATTACTATTCACTCAATCAACAGTTGAAGTATCCATTATGTTGTAGGGTTATCAGAACTACATATGTGTGCCAAGTTTCAAGAGAATCGGTTCACACGTGGAAAATCAATCATCCCCCATTTTTTAACCCTTAGGGGTAAATAATAATTTTTCGAATTTATATATGACCAACTTCGAGGTATACCCTCTCCAATAAAAAAAGAATCATCCAAATCGGATAACCCAGTACAAAGTTATGCCTGTTAAGAGAAACGGTTGAGGGGCCAAAATTCAGAGGGTGAACGATCGATATCCTCCATTTCACTACCCTTAGGAGTGGCATTTTTTTCAATTTGAGATGGGACCAATTTTGAAGTACACCATATCCATTGAAAAAAAAATTATCATCAGAATCGGACTACTCTGTGAAAATATGCGTCGTATGTTGGCTGAAATCTACTTATTACTACCTACTTAATTTTTTATCACTTCCAAAATACTTACTCACCTAGCTTACTTCAACTATTGGATGTTAAATAATATGATAATCTACTTCAACTATTTACTGTTTCATAATATAAATCATTTCTGGAAATTCTGGTTAGTTGATTCAATCACTTTGTATATAATTCCATCCTTTCATAGAATGTCATTATTGTGACGGATGTAGGAGGATATGTCAATGTCAACTACATATGTGTGCCACTGTTCACAAGTGAAAAATCAATCATCCTCCATTTTTCTACCCATAGGGGTGGATCATTTCATTTCAAATTGAAATATGATCAACTATGTGGTGTACCCTATCTGATGAAAAAAGAATAATCCAAATCGAAGATCCCAGTACAAAGTTATGACTGATAGAATCGGTTAACGGACCAGAATTCAGAGGGTGAGTGATCAATATCCTTCATTTTGCTACACTTGAGGCTGTATCTCATCTTTAAAATTCAAATGGGACACCCTATCCAGTGGAGAAAGAATTATCGGAATTGGACGTCTCAGAAAAAAGTTATGCGTGATCATACATAAAAGAATATGATAAAAAAATATATACACGTCGACTAGAGAACCTCCTCCTTTTTGGTTTCGTGGGTTGGAAACATATGAGTGATGTAGTATATGTGAGAAAGAAGTTTATAATTCTAAATCAATCCGATCAATTTCTCGGGTCTTTCTATTTTTTGGTATGTAGATCAGTCAGCTATAGTCACGTTTCGACCATAATTTTGTGTTGGCACACATCCGTGGAAAACTAAAAGCATTAATTCAGAGGTTCGAACGGCTTTATCTGGAACTTTACGTTCGGTGTGATTTAATGTGCTGGATTGCCGTGTTCGAGAATTGTTTTTCACTTTTATACGAAAACTTCGCTACATTGCTACAAGCTTTATTATATTTATATTTACACTTCCTCCAGGACTTTGGTATAACAGCAAAGTTTCGCGACAAGAAACGATTCGAGATCGAATACAACTCGAGATATGAGTATAATAAATTTGAAAAAAGATAACTCGTTTTTCTTTCCGATGCAGGAATTCTGAAGAGACTGAGATAAATTCGATTCGGTTTCATTGATGATCATGTATTATGGAACTTGGGACTCAAGTGAAGAATGACTTCAATGTTGATTATATGAAAGTCCATTCAAGATCATCACTGAATTCATAGAACAAAAATGTGATTGTGCCAAATAGACAGTGTATTGGAAAAAAAATTGGATTTATTTTCATACTTTTGTGAAATCTCCATATTATGGAAATTTAATTTTTATCCTTATATATATATATATATTTATATATATATATATATATATATATATATATATATACTTCTGTCTTTTTTGTAAGGGAAAAAAGAGTTATATATATATATATATATATATATTTATATATACTCTCACGACTTCGTAAACACAACAGCGTATAGGTTAGAACACGCACGGCTTGCTTAATACATACGCATTGATATTGTAATATCAAAATATAATTTGCTTTCAACTTTATTAAAGTTATGACGCGTACACTTGCTAAACACACAATAATGGAGAGATTATAACGCGTATGACTTGGTTAGCACAATAGTAAAGAGAGGTTATAATGCGTACTTGCTAAAAATACATAAGCATTTATTATTGTCTGTATAAAATCTCTACTTACCTAACTCCATCAGCAATATCCGGAACTTGTGCAGAAACACTGTCAGGATTCATTATTGTTATTATTCTTTATTATTTATCATGTACAAAAAACCTGTATACACTCAACAAAAGTAATCGTCGCGACACCACACTGTTCAATGTGAAATAGAAAGACGAAACGAAAATAACTGGCTTGCTTTCTATGAGAGAGAGAGACAGACAGAGAAACACGCGCACCCCGCACGGCTTACAACCATACCGAAAGTCTCGTTACAACTTTTGGTCTTAATTCATTCCGTCTAGCCCCCGTTCGCAACGCGCGATAAGGAACTACGTTCCAATAAAAAATTATCATTTCAGGTGATATTCAACAATATAAATTAAATGTTTAAATTTCCGAACTGATTATTCGTTGAGATAAATATCGAGGTGGTTTCATTTTTCAACATCTTATTATTGTCTCCAATATTAGGGGTCTACCTAAATGTTAATTTGTGAGCACATTTGAAGAAAAAATACATAGGAACATAATCTATACTTTCTCTGTTGGGACATTCCAGTCTTCCACCTGGTTTCCGAGCTTCTACAGCAGAACATTCTCAACAAGTTTGACCGAACTCCATAACAAACTGGTTTTCCAATAATTCTGCGGGAATGAAGGATTTTGTCCTGGGTGGTAATCTCTTGAGGCCCAACGAATCATCAATAATACTACATGGAGTCTGTGCCTGGTTATTGATACCTGGTAATTGAATAAATCGATACCTGGTGATTAAAGAAATTGAAAATTATCTCATAATCTGGTGCTTGCCAGGAGTTGAGTCCATTGATCTACGCCTCATTGTTCAACTCTGTCAGAATACAACGCATACCATTCAAGTATCTCCTGGTTCGAATCTTATTCAACCAAAACTACCATTTCATTGGGTTGGCAAAAGCTTGATCTCTTGACTCTTTTCTCACAGTGAATAGGAGGGAGATCTCTTGTCTAAATCTTGATGTTTCAAATATGCATTTAATTATTTTTGGGATGGAAGAAGCGGAAGCCTAGAACAGTATTCACTCAATAGGTATTGACAATTTGATAAATGTTTCCAACTCAGAGCATAATTCAATGGAATCTTTGAGGTTTCCTAGGGTCTAGCCGAATCTTCAATCTCAATAACCCAAAACTCCAGATCAGATCGCCTCTCTCTTTTAAGATCTTTCACACGGACTGTATCTTGGGAAACCATCTCATTCGGAATGCACGACTTCTCTCACCTATGGAACATTGGAATCGTGGATAGAATTCATCGCGATATGTTAGAGATTCTTTCTGTATGTATAGTTTTTCAGCGCATTTTTATTGTGAGTTCGTAGTGCTATTTCTTCATTCAGTATAAAGGGAGTTTCAATCCACCCGAGAGTGACACATGCAGTCTTCAAGAGTAGGACAGAACTGAGATGCCTAAAAACCCTGGTGTATTCACTGATTCGATTTTGTTTAGAATTTTCGGGAGACAACAAATGAAAAATGTAAAATTCTGCTTAGAACTTCATTAGTAGATGGCGCGGCTAAGGAATGTTTGTTGTTTGTGTCACGCAAAATGTCAAACTTCAAACCCATGAAATTTTATTTTTCTGTCAACATTACTTCATGCAAATGATTGTGAATTGATCGTTTACAAAGATTATAGTCCTACGAACAAGATCCCGCTTAGAACAGTTGGCGCGAAAATGAGATGAAATCCTCGAAACTCACTACAATGTTTACATCTATCTGTCGAAAATAAGATTTATCTTGAAGTCTACCTGGCGATTTTTTCGAAGTGATATCTTCTCAAATGGCCTTTTCGGGATCATGGAAACTTCCACGAAGTGATGAGAATAGGTAGGAGAGTGGACTGATATCTCTAGATGATGAATTAACTTGAAAATTGAGGGGATTGGAAAATGTCCCCGATGACATTGTTCCATTAAACTTTCCGATACAAACTATCACCAAGCCATTCACTGCCCATCTCTGCCGGACTATCACCTCTCTAACAACCTTCTGATATGAACAAAATCAGAGAGATCATTGTAGATATCATAAAATCTGTTGATGAAGTTGGGAAATTGATTAATCCTGGTGTGCGACAGTCTAGGCTGCTAACAGCTCTCTTAGAATGACTTCTTCGGAAAAGATGAGCCCTATTGAAGAAGTGAAGGAAAGAAAAGAATAATCTGAATGCTTCGCTTTTACTTTTCAGTAACACCCCACATGAGATAATCGGAAAAGGAGGGCGATCTAAACCAACCAGTTGTTCGGAAGAACAGGGCCCACACCCAAGATCGATGAGGCTAATGACTATGATTAGGATAATTATCACTTTTTAATAAACACATGAATTCCGCAAGTGATCGTGGACTTTTCATTCTATGAAGATATCTTGATTTTGACTAGTGAATTCCAAACCGTCACAGAGGGTACCATGGCTCTTCGGAAGAAAATATTTACTATATTTTGAATTTTCCAATACTTTCAGTCAGAAGACTGTCATCTCATGTAAAAAAATTTATACAAAACATATATAATATAAAAAATAAATATAAAAGTAATAATCAAATTATTTGACTTGCTAGTTACTAGATACATAACAATCACAAGTTGAAAAAAATTATCACAATGGGCAAGGTAGTTCAGGAAAGATTAAAATTAATTTATACATATACGAGTCATTTTACTTGTAGTGGAGTAATATTAGATTTTAGCTTCAGAAAATTAGGGGACTGCGGGAGCTTTCTACTGTACATTAGTGATGATGTAAGGAACAACATATAAGAAGTTACCAACCGTAAAGTGTGTGCTTGATTTATTATTTAACAAATATGTTATTTATTGAATATCTTAAAAAATATATAAATAAAAAAACGGATACCGCCATTCGAAAGAATGGAAGATTTCACATGAAAAAGACATATAAATATTTTTTTTGAATGAAAACTGTAAGCTGCAGATTTTTTTTTCTAACGTACGAAAACGTATTTTTACTCCGCTATATGAAGGTAATTTGAGTTCTTGCGAAAAGGTAGTCGTGTTGTCTGCCAAAATAGTGAACATCTCTTATTTTGTCCGAAAGCTGAAAGGTTCTTTCACTCAGATAGGATTCGAATCAATTGAAGCTTCGTCCTCTGAAGCTTCAATATATGGCCCATCAGACTAGAATACATGTTTTTCAGAAATCGAAAGAGATAACACCTCCCGTACTTTTATTGGTTTGTAAGCTGAATTAAGTAATTGTATGTAATTCACAGCTCTCCATGCAATCATCATCCGCTCCATCAGAAGATTTTCATCATGAGCAAACAGGGACCGAGTACCAACTCAGTGGAGCCGTATCAATAGAAAATTAACCATACAAAATATATTGGTACGGTTCATAATTAGAATTAGTTCGGAGCACCTCTCGAAAATTCTATATAATACCGACATGAGTACTTGGAATAGTTTATTCCAGCATATGTTACATCGATCGATCCCTCAAAATATTTCACAACGAATTGACATAACCATAAAGACGACAAAAGCACAATCACAGAACGGATCAGAGACACAAATCACAAAAACACCCTGTGTGGTCTGTAATTGCAGTTTACTGAATTATGACAAGAAACGACGACGGCGCCATCTGAAACTCTAGATAACTCCCTTTATCAAGTGGGCTGGTGTCCCCCAGTTTGTCCCAATATTTAACAGGTATAAGTGAATACACCATGGTTTTTGGACATCTTAGACAGAACTCTCCCAGTTCACCCTGGCACGCTCGCGATTTCTTCGCGGTGATCGTTACCCACTGCAATAGGCATCACTGCAAAAAGCTGGCTCAGTATTCAAATCATTCACTATACCCAACAAGCCATACCCAACTAGCATTTTCAGTGGACATAATTCTCAAATGGACCTGTCAATTTGAATCATATTTATGAGTTATTCTTAAAAGTAAATTACCCTCGTGTAAGTTTCATCAATTTTGTATATCTGGTTTTTGGAATGAAAAATATTATCCAATCTTATTGCTTGATGAAATAGAATATGATCTTGCGGTGCAAAACAATTGCGCCGGTAACCGTATGACCATAAACCGTGTGACGATTGACGGCGTTTGTTTTCCACCTACTTCACGGAAATTTGGTTTCCAGATCCATATGAGTCGTACTCTACGCTTCGTGAAGATTCGAAAAAAATCTATAAATAGTAATTATGAACCCCCTCGCAAAAGTTTCAATTAGCTCATGAGGTATCTTTGAGCGTTCAGTTAGGTATTATTATTCAGTTATAAAATTGCAAAATTGACTTAAAACCCATTGACGCTGTATTTCCTATGCCGTTTTTATTTACTTGAAAATAACACTAGTTCATCAGCTGTTGATCTTGTGTTGACAAAACCAGTGTATTATAGAAATAAAATAAAAATTACATATTTTGACAAAAAAATATTTATTTATTATTTTAAGATAATATTGCAGGGTCCCTTATTAAAACAAATTGGTTTGCGCGGTTGGTAACTAAATAATAATAATACCTAACTGGGCGCCCAATGATACCATAAAAGCTGATTAAAACGGAAAGGGTTCATAATTACTATTTATAGATATGCGTGGAATCGTGGAGTGGACTTATATGGATCTGGACACCAAATTTCCGTGAAGCAGGTGGAAAACCGCATTCCAACGTATCAATAGCCACGCCATTGATAGTCATACTGTCTATGGTCATGCGGTATTTATCGGCGCAAGTGTTTTTCGCCGCAAGATCATATTTTATTACATCAAGGAACAAGATTGAATACTATTTTCTATAGAATATCAATTTTCAATATTTATATTTGAAAAACCAGACATACAAAATCAATGAAACTTACACGAGTGTAGGGTGATTAACTAAAACGTATAACTGAATAATGTAATTCAAATTGACAAGTATATTCAAGAATAATTAACAAACATGTATATTAGGATCAAAATCTAACTTATATTTGTAAACACCCCCCATATGGAATATGATTGTAGCTTTTTGTAGCCAATTAAATCAAGCAATTACTATGTCAAAAGGGCTGTTTTGAGTGACTAATATTGGAAACATGAGAAACAAACATTTTTTTAAACAATTAGTGTTGCGGAAAAAAGTTAAAACTTCTTTAGAAAATATTCTTGTCATTGGAAAAGACTCCCAATAAAGATATTCTCAATGGAAAATGCTCGGTCCCACTAATGGGACCAATGATAAAGATTGGAAAAATATACTAGATTGTCGCTAATTTTGACCCACCCTGTATAATAGGCGTCTTTTGTCTCAACTACCGACTGACTGACATGTCATTCGACTGGCTCCAAACCAGCAATGCTATCATTTAGTTACTAATTATCTAAAAAGTTATACTTTTGTCTAAGTGAACCTTACTATGTTTCATTAAAATAGCCATTTCTATGATTTACAAAAAGTCATTTCTATCAAACTAGACATAAAAACTAATTCAAACTTGCACGTGTAACATCTAGTGACTTGTACCACAGTATCCCAACAAAATTTCAAAATTGGCTGAGAGCCATTTTCCCATGTATTTGCTGCGGGGTTCTTTGTTTCTTATTCTAACATCTGTGGATCTAGTTTTGAGGAAGTTATATCTTGTAGTCACCCTCCATCAATTGATCTTGTCAGTTAGTTGTCAAACTGAATAGAGTATTTTCCAATTGTACGAACCAAGTTTCTCTTTGAAGCTAATATATTACAAATTGGCGACGAGCTATTCGGAAAGTGAGGCAAGGTGCTTCGTCAGAATCGATAAATAGAGTTCAAGGTGAACTTATTATTGTTCAAGAAGAACAAGTTTGAATATGCTAAAAACTGTTGAGAACCAAATGCCGGTTCATTAAATTCTGCGAGGAACCATAGGTTTCCTTGCTGAATACAGAATGGGCACCGATTGGAGAACATATGAGGAACGAATTAAACAATATTTTCTGGCAAATTATATAGAAAAAAGCAAGAGAGGTCCAGTTCTCCCGACGTATAGAGTCTTGATTCCGGGTATATTTAGGAGAAAA
The DNA here is from genome assembly GCA_018342105.1 of Gonioctena quinquepunctata. NCBI lineage: Eukaryota > Metazoa > Arthropoda > Insecta > Coleoptera > Chrysomelidae > Gonioctena > Gonioctena quinquepunctata. The sequence continues at coordinate 305,587 of JAFIRS010000089.1, forward strand.
TGCTAGATGAGATTCATGGAGCTCATAACGGAATGGATCATATGAAAAGTCTTGCGCGGCAATATTTCTAGTGGCCTAATTCAGATTCGGAAATAGAAACTCATGTAAAAAATTGCGATTCGTGCATGATCAATTCTAAAACACCAAATAAATCATTTTTGTTAAGTTCAACGACGGAAAACATGTTTTCGATCGTATCCATATCGATTTTCTTAGTCCATTTTGCGGTAAGACTCATTTGATTATCACAGATTCTTCTTCTGAATGGCCAGAAGTCTATGAATTGTCCAAAATGGATTCCAAAAATACTATTGGTGACTTGAGGGATTGTTTTTCAAGATATTGTCTTCCAAATACCATCGTTTCGTATAACGGTTCATCGTTAGTTTCTGCGGAATTCGAAAAATGTTGTACTGTCAATGGTATAAATCACATAACTTCACCATCGTATCACCCAGCAACGAATGGGGCTGCTGAGAATAGTGTCAAATCATTCGGAATTATTATGAATAAATTATTGACCAACAATAGTGTTGTGTTTCTAATCTGAGCTTTCCTGGTCTATGTATGTTTTGTTTTTGTTTCATTCAATTGTGAATAGGTAGTGTATTATCTGTGATGTACTGTCAAGAAAAGTAAAAGTCTGTCAGATAAATATTCTCATTAATAGAGATATTTGAAAGGTTATGGGCCCAGACACACTATATTGAATTTATTCAGTACCAATGTCTGTGGAAAGGGAAGATAAGTTTGGAATTGTTCAATTCCATGGAGAGAATTTCAGTACCTGGAAATTCAGAGTTGAAGTCATCCTACAAGAGTATGGTGTTTTCGATTGTTTAACCAAAGATCCTCCAGCTGATGGAGCAGCTCGAAAGAATTTTGATCAGCAAGACTCTCATTTGGAGTATGTGAGAGAGGGTACGATAGCGAAAGAGGAATGGTTTAGATTGGTATCAACATTCGAGAGACAAGGAGTTTCAAACAGACTATTATTCCTCAAGCAATTATTGACCATGAAATATAATGAGGAGGAGTCAATGGAAAGTTATATTGTTGAATTTGATGATTCTGTTCGGAAAATCAAATCTGCTGGTGGAAAGCTTGACGAGGAAACCTTAGCATGTATGTTGCTATCAAGTTTACCTGAATCGTGTAATATTGTCGTTACTGCCATCGAGACTTTATCGTCTGAAAAAATCCCTATTGATTTTGTGAAAAGTCGGTTATTGGATGAAGAGACAAAAAGATGGCATATTAGCTACAGGTCCTCGATTGTGACTGATGGAGCTGCATTTGGTTCAAGAGTACGTGGAAGATCACAGAGTCGATGTTTTGGCTGCAATCAAATGGGTCACATCCAATACAAGTGCCCCGACAAAAAATGCAGGAAACATTTCCAGAAACGACATAATGCGAATATGTCAGAAGATTGTCAAGACAGAGATGATGAACGTCAAAAGTTTCCTGATGAAGTTGAAGGTGTAGCTTCCATGGTGAACAATTCAAGCTCTAGTTCCAAATACAATGAACTTTTTCGAATGATCTGGTATGTTGACTCAGGAGCCTCAGATCATTTGACAAACGATATTCAAGTTTTGGAGGATGTGAAGGAGTTGGAGAAACCAATAAAAATTGGAATTGCAGAAGCAGGAGAAGATTTGGAGGGAACACATGTTGGCAGTATCAGAGTGTCCAATAACGTCGACGGGAGGATTCATAATTATACCTCACTAGATATTATTTACGTGCCAAATCTCTAAAATAATTCATCATCCGTTGGAAAAATTCAAGAAAAAGGTTTCAGAGTTGATTTTCACAAGCATTAAATTTTTATAATGAAAGGTAATAAAATATTGGTGAAAGGTTATCGTGAAGGCACTCTTCATGAAGTAGATTTTGGTGTGAATCTGAAACTATCAGATTTTTATATTTGTTCAAGAAATGAAAATATGTTGTGGCATCGTAGGTTGGGTCATTTGAATTTTCATTTTTGTAAAAGTCTTTTTGGGGAACAGCTACGTACTTGCTGAATAGATCACCTACAACCGCGAATGTTGACTTAAAAACACCTTATGAACTGTGGTATGGGAAAGTTCCAAATTTGAATAACTTTCGTGTGTTCGGAAGTTCTGCATATCTTCATATACCCAAACAGTTACAGGAAGGTGAGTTCGATAAGAGAAGTTCTAAATGTATTATGGTGGGATACAATAATAATGGTTATCGTTTATGGAGCTTAGGAGAGAAGTGTATAAAAGTTGGAAGGGATGTGATATTTGACGAAAGTTCTCCCAAAGAAAAAAAAGTATGAAATAATTGAATATCCTTTCATTACAGATACATCAGATTCAACGAATTCATCCACCCAGGTATCTCACTCATCTGAGACTAACGGTTCGACCTTCGAAGAGGAAGAAGGAACTGACACGGAAACAGAAGGCGTCGAGAATGTTTCTCCAGTAACAGATGAAGTGAATGCAAATAGGGATAGAAACCAAGAAGAGAGGTGTTCATCTCGATCTCATCAACCACCCCTCTGGTTGAATGATTACGAAGTAAATAATGTAGCAGAAAGTTCCAATAACACTTTCAGCATTGCATACTCCACTGAACCATTTGTGAATAATCTTCCAACGTCGATCGATGATGTTGAATCTCATCGTGATAGAAAACAGTGGGAGGCTGCAATGATGGAAGAATTGAAGTCTTCAGAAAAAAATAGAACATGGACTCTTGTACCTAGTGTTGTGTATTTAACTCAATACACTAAATGAAAGATCGTGGGTTCTTTGAAGAATTATAATTAATATCGTAACGTCGATACACTTGGACTTTACAAGAAGAACGATCACTGATTTCTGTGTTCGGAAATGTAACTTCCACCACACAAGTACTTCTTTATTTATATATCACTCCAGATACTGAATAAACCAGTGGCGTACATAACATTTCCTCCCTTACATAAATCAAACTAAACACTAAACTAACTCACAAATTTAGACGTTGAGGTGGTTTCCGAATACGATTACCACGTCTCAGAGTCGTTCAACATCTTTTGAACAGTTTGGACTAAAAATATCCTGATTGAGATCAGTGAAATTTGAACTCGGACTAGGATTTGATAATATTGTATTGGAGTCATTGATATTTTGTTCAATGTTGGGGCAAATTTCATTCGGTGTTATACTTGGTGAACTGGGAACACCTAATGATTGAAACCCTGATGGATTTGGGTCTGTTCTCACTGGTTCTGTTATATCTCTGTGAACTGGATATTCTCCCAAGCTATTGACATGCTTGTACGAAATTTTATCATCCATTTTTACAAGATATGTTACTGCACTAACATTTTTAAGAATGTAACCTTCTTTCCATTTATCGTCAATATATGGACCCAATTTTCCCCCCAGAACTTTTTCTCCAACATTGAAAATTACCGGTTTGACAAAATCGAAAGTTTTATTGAAAAGTACTTTACCCCCTTTTTTGGGTTTCAATAAGTCGAGGCGCGTTTTTGGCTTGATTTTAAAAATCATATCATTAGGACTACATCCTGTACTGGTGCAAGGAGTATTTCTATAACTAAACAAAACGTTGACCATCTGTTGCTCCATTGTGAGAGTGGATTTTTGTAATAAAAACTTGTCTAGAGCTGATCTTACATTCTGTACATGACGTTCAGCCAAACCATTAGATTGTGGATGATAAGGAGGTGATTTTAACACATTGACACCGTTAGCCCGACAAAAATTCGTAAATTCGTTCGAATTAAATGGCGGTCCATTATCACTAACAATAGTATCTGGTAATCCCATTATAGAAAAAGTTAATTTTAATTTTTCAATTGTATGCTTGATATTCGAACCCTTCGACATTGAATAAATATCAATCCACCTCGATTTACTATCCACAATCAACAAGAATTGACAAGCATTTTTATGAAAAAAATCAATGTGAACTCTTTGAAATACATTATCAGTGTTTGGCCAGGATATCAAAAACTTTTCGTGATTTTTCTGACCTAGTTGACATATATCACAGTTATTTACAAGAGTTTCAATATTCTCTTGCATTTTTGGCCACCAGAATGAAGATCTAGCTAACATTTTACTTCTAACAATCCCCAGATGATCTTCATGAAGTAAATCTAAAACGTTTTGGCGCAAGGATTGCGGTATAACAACTTTAATACCCACCATCAGGCACCCTTCTTCAACGGATAACTCATTTCGCTTCAAATAGTAAGACCTCAAGTTACAATCTACTTTGGAAGGCCAACCGGTTCTTACATAATCCATTATCTTTACTAAAATCGGATCTTTGCGTGAAACTTCCGCAATGTCCTCATATGATAACGGCAATTCTGTAACCAAATTGAATAAATTCAAAGAACTATCAACATCTGTTGAATCCTGTAAAGGTAATCTAGACAACATGTCCGATTCAAATAGTTGCGAACCCTTACGTTATTCTATCTTATAATCGTAGGCTGATAATATTATATTCCACCGAATTATTCTCGAAGCCGAAATAACAGAAATGGGCCTATCAGGATTGAATAATACCTTCAAAGGTTCATGATCAGATACCAATATAAATTGTCTACCGTACAAATACTTATGAAATCGTTCAAGGCTGAATATGATTGCTAAAGCTTCTCTTTCAAGTTGAGAATAATTTTTTTCAGCGGTTGATAACGTGCCTGACACGAATAACACTGGTTTTTCAACACCATCGATCCTGTGACTCAAAACACCCCCTACACCATAGGAACTTGCATCACATGACACTACTATTGTTTTATTTGGGTCATAGTGCACGAGAACCTGATTTGTCGCAATTAAATTTTTACTAAGCTTAAAAACTCTGCGACAGACAAGATCAAATTTGAAATCCTCGTTTTTCTCCAATAATTTATAAAGAGGTTTCAACTGCGTTGACAACATTGGTATAAATTTTCCGTAATAATTTAATAAACCAAGATACGCTCGTAACTGAGTTTAAGTTTGAGGTTCTGGAGCCTCTTTCATTGCACGTACTTTATCCTTAGTTGGATGAATCCCCTCTTTATCTATCATATGCCCCAAGTGTTCAACTTGCTTTTCGAAAAATTTGCATTTTTCTCCATTAACCTTCACATTATAGTAACACAATCTTTTCAAGACAATTTCTAGAGTACTTCGTGCTTCCGTTAAATTATTATTTGCTATCAGAATATCATCGAGATAACATTTAACATTAGGTATTCCGCTCGAAATTTGATCCATAATTGATTGAAAAATAGATGGTGCTGATGCTATTCCATATGTCAGTCTCGTGTATTGGTACAAATCAACATGAGTATTGATGGTTAGAAATTTCTGAAAATCTGGATGAACTTTTAACTGTTGATAAGCACATGCCAAATCTGAAACCGTGAAGATTTTACCCCATGCCAAACTTGCAAAAATATCTTCTGGAGTTGGTACGGATACTGATCAATATTGAGTGCTTCATTCACAGTGATACGGAAATCTGAACAAATTCTAACATCACCATTTTTTTTCGATACAACTACGATGGGTGAGGCCCATTCGCTATGCCACACAGGTTTCAGAATACCTACCTGAACCATTTGTTTGATTTTTTTTTCAACCAATGGTTTCAGGGCATAGCTAAAATAACTTTTTTGACACCGGAAAGACTTTTCTTTTATTTGAATTTGACATGAAAATCTTTGATAGAACTACATAAGTTCGAATCAAATACACTTTTATACTTGATTTTCAACTCATCTACAATATTGATTGTGTCTCCTTTCGAGATCGTATTGACATCTTGACTATTCAAACCGAAACCAATTTGCCAATCAGGAAAAAGAACATTCAACCAATTTCTACCCAATAATGGTACAAAATCCTTATTTGATTCAATTACTGTCAGAATTAAATGATGGTTTTGATCACCATGATTTACGTCAACTTGACACTCACCCAAAGCATTGATACCCTGACCTGAAACTACATTGAGTTTATACATTACAGGTTCCAAAGGTAAATTCAAAATACTCTTATATTTATTGAAGGACATAACCGATTTGCATGCGCCTGTGTCTACTTCAAAAGCTACCCTTTTACCATTCAAACTCAACCGGATATGATGTGGTGCAGCTAAACTGACATGCATATTATTCAAATTGAACAAATCGCTGTTTACTTCTTCATACGAGATTTCGTTCTAACCTTCTTCTTCAACTGCGGCTACTGTCGTGGCTCTTTTGGATGGACATAATTGCTTAACATGCCCCAACTTGAAACAAAAATAACATTTCCATCTGACTGCTGGACACTTATCTTTGGGATGACTTCTACCACATTTATCGCAACTACCAGCACTGGATTCTTTTTTTTCCTGCCTTTCCTCCGGACTGATTTTAACAACTTCTTTTGGCCTTATTTGCTGCCCGAACGTTTGTTTCTGCTTTCGAACGTATTTGACACTCCAACTAGTATCGCAGTCTGATAACGTTTTAACTTGCCTCTCCGCCAACTCTGAAGCTTGAGCTGACTGACATGCCTCTGTGAAAGTTAATTTGACTTGAGACAAGAGTTTTTTTTGTATATTTTCTGACTGCATTCCACAAACGAACCGGTCTCTCAGAGCATCATCTAGAAACGATCCAAACTTACATGTGTTAGCCAATTTGCGTAATTGGACTATATATTCTGCAATACTTTGGTCTAACTTTTGGTGACATTTATTGAAGATGAATCTCTCGTAGATTTCCGTGACAGATGGGCAATAATGCTTCAAAAGACACTCTTTCACTTCGGTATATTTCAGCTCACTAGGCTTTTTCGGAGCTGCCAAATTTTTCAGCGTTTGGTATACTTGTGTACCCGCCAGGGTTATGAACAGAGATACTTTCATTTCCTCTGGAACAATATTGACCTTGAATAAATGCTCCACCCGTTCCAAATAGGTTTCAAATTCTTCGGCTCCACCGGCTCCACAAGGTTCAATATTACCTATCAGGGCCATCGTTTCATTCAAAAATTGTCCGATTTCTGTCACTGTCCAATTGACAACTTTTCGTTGTATACTCCGAAACTGATATGTATAATTCTCTCGAATTCGTCGCCAAAATGTTGTGTATTTAACTCAATACACTGAATGAAAGATTGTGGGTTCTTTGAAGAATTATAATTAATATCGTAACGTCGATACACTTGGACTTTACAAGCAAGAACGATCACTGATTTATGTGTTCGGAAATGTTACCCCCACCACACAAGTACTTCATTATTTATATATCACTCCAGATACTGAATAAACCAGTGGCGTACATAACACCTAGAACAGAAAAACATAAAATAATTGCTTGTAAATGGATTTCCACATTGAAGATGAATGTTGTTATCAGATATGAAGCCCGGCTTGTGACAAAGGGATATCTTGAGAAATATGGCTTAGACTATCATGAGACTTATGCCCCAGTAGCTAATGTAAACACCATAAGGGTGATTTTAGCAATTGCGAATGAATTCAATTTATTTCTTCTCCAGATGGATGTGAAAACAGCTTCTCTACATGGAAAACTACATGAGGATATTTTTATGGAACAACCTGAAGGATATACTGGGAATCCAGATATGATTTGTAGATTGAATAAATCGATTTATGGTTTGAAGCAAGCACCAAGGTGTTGGTATTAACGTTTTGATGAGGTATTGCTTGAAAATGAATTCAAGTGATGTGAATCGGATAATTGTCTGTATATGAAATATACTAACGATCATGTTTTATATTTGATTTTATTTGTAGATGATATACTTATTGCTGGAAACTCCATGGCTGAAATAAATAAATTAAAAAACATGTTGAATAAAGTTTTTCGATTGAAAGATCTTGGTCAAATAGATGTTTTTCTGGGAATGAAAATCTCACGAAATATTGGAGAAGGTATTTTGAAAATAAATCAGACTCATTATATCATGAAGATTCTGGAAAAGTTTGATATGAGTGATTGTAGTTTGGTGAGAACACCTATGGAATCCAATTTAAAGTTGAATCATGATGGTGCCCTCACTCAAAATCCATTCAAAGAAGCGATAGGCTGTTTAATGTACATAATGGTTCATTCTAGTTCTGATCTGAGTTTTTCCGTGAATTATTTGAGTCGTTTCCAAGCAAATCCCACTGAATTGCATTGGTCTTATTTGAAAAGTATACTCAGATATTTGAAAGTACAAAAGATTTCGATTTGATTTATAGAAAAGGGAAATCATCTATTGCTTTGAATTGTTATTGTGATGCTGATTTCGCAAACGATATACAGGGCCGTAAGTCAACATCAGGATTTGTGTTTCAAGTTTTTGGTGCTACTGTTTTATGGGCTACTAAGAAACGGACAAATGTTGCTTTGTCCTCAACTGAAGCAGAATATATAGCATTAGCTTCAGCTGTTACAGAGTGTTCGTGGCTCAGAGGTTTATTAGGAGAAATGCAAATTGAATTGAATGGTAGAACCATTATATTTGAAGATAATCAATCTTGTATAAAGATTGCTTCAGAACCATAGATGCAAACATATTGATATAAAATATAATTTCATTCGCCATTCAATTGAGTCAAATTCTATTGATGTTGAATATGTGGAGAGTAGAAGTCAGTTGGCCGATATTTTTACAAAGAGTTTGCCAGCTAATATTTTTGAATATTTCGTTAAAGCTCTTGGCCTTACATGATGCAAAATTTTATCACCTCGAAACTTTGATATCATTCCATGAAACTTAGATTAAGAGGGAGTGTTGTGTTTTTAATCGAAGCTTTCCTGGTCTATGTATATTTTGTTTTTGTTTTATTCAATTGTGAATAGGTAGTGTATTATGAGTGATGTACTGTCAAGAAAAGTAAAAGACTGCCAGATAAATATTCTCATTAATAAAGATATTTTAAAAACAGTAATCCCCATGACATGTCCACATTAGTTAGCAAGTATCTATTTCCTCATAGAAATACACCACATACGGGGTAACTGGTGAAACACCATCAGAATTGAGGTTTTCACGAAAAATGAAAACCCGCTTAGATTTTTTTACTCGTTCAGTATCTGATGAAGCCAAAGAACGACAGATTAGCTATCATCATTTTGAGGAAGGAGAGAAAGCATATGTGAGAGGTTATGAAAATCCACATAAGCCCTCATGGACAAAAGCAGTCATTGTTTCAAAATTGGGTTTACAAAATTATCTTTGTAGGCCTCTAGATGACGCAAGATTTGAGTGGAGAAGACCTCTTGATCAAATAATAAAAGTTGGAAGTCCTTATACTAATGAAAATTCTGAAATTTTGAAGAAAGACTCAGAAAATGTATCTTCGAACAGTAATTCTGAAAATTCTCAGATCAGGACAACTTCAACAACAAATTTGAGTGGATTCAACAGACAGATCGAAGCACTCGACCGCCTGAATCTACAATTTAAGATTATGAGGAAACATAGGACGGAGGAGTGTAACATCTGTAGATCTAGTTGTGAGGTAGTATCTGTATCAATTGATCTTGTCAGTTAGTTGTCAATCTGAATAAAGTATTTTCCAATCGTACGAACCAAGTTTTTTTCAGAAGCTAATATATCACACTTATGAATGATTGAATATGATACAACCGTTTCAATTCATGATCAGTGTTCGAATGGAAGATACCCAAACATAATGATTCATATTACTTGTTCAATTCAATGTTCATAATGAATACTTCCCAAACTATTCAGTAGGAATTGATGTATGGTAGTTTGATACATGAATACAACCATTTGCAGCACAAAATAAAAATTTGGATGTGGAAATGACGACAGAAAGAGTGATGAGCTCTTCTTTGGAATAGTTGTTTCGAAGGTTTTTTCGGAAAGCATGTTAACCATCATGACTGAACATACTTCTGTTATTTTCCATCTCATACATAATACATGTTGAATACATTTTTGGTGGAAACAATTTAGTTTCAGTACTCCATACCACTGTATATAGATCTCCAATTATCTGTTTACAGAAACTTTGATTACCATATATGAGAGAGATCTCTCCCTTACTCTCCAGATTATTTCACAATCCTCAAAATTTTAAAATATCATATAAAACAGTTCCAACAATCAGATCAATTCATTCCAAAGTTGAAGATGAAACTCATTACTTCCAATGCCAAATGTAATTTCCAGTATTCCTTGTCATGGTTGTGATGATCAATATATTGGTTAACCGCAGAGATCATTATTGAACAGAATAATTTTTCATAAAAGTGATTGCAGATTGCATCCTGGAAGATGTGCTCTGGCAGAACATGTGAATAAATTTGACCACCAGATAAAATACGATTCAGTGGAAGTGCTAACGACAGAGTCACATACATCTGAGAAAACATTCTCAGAAACGGCTTTCATTTTCCGAGAAAACAATTGTATAAATAAGAAACGGATATCAATCATCCGAGTGAGATCTCTACGTATTCATTGTCTACTCGAAATTGACAACAATGTAATATCAAATAATTGTTTTCTTCAATATAACCGCCACCTGGAAACACCAGTTGGTACTAATCTAACAGTTGGCACCACTGTGAGAATTTCGAAGTGGCATCCGTCAGGTGTTGTTGGCTGAAATATAGTTGCGGGATTTGTTCCTAACCTGTCAGTTTCACTTGTTACACCACATAGAGAACACATTTATATAATTTCAAACAAAGCTAATGTGGTTGTATTAACTTTGAACTTTGTTTCATTTCTCGATCTACGTTGAAGAGTACCCAAAGTTCTATCGATGATGAATTGGAGCTGCTCCTAGAATCTTCTAGGGATTGGTATCATTGCTTGAGAAACAAGATTGAATGAATTTCATGAAGACCAATCCACTGGCATAAACCTTCAAATTAAATTTGCATTATTGAAATGTTGGGTGAAATGAGAATTTAGATACAATTACATTAAAGTGAATGCGCAAACAGTAATTAATTTGGAAGGAATCCCTTGAGCTTAAAATGCCATCAGCATTTTTCAGTCACTTTTTAGTTGACTTTTTCATTTCACGAATAGGGGCTCTATGCCATCGAATATTCATATTCCATAACTCACAACGCCAGTCAATCGATGGCTCATCGAGTCGACTCCCAGAGCCGGTGAAAAATGTTTCAAGGTCCCAAAAGTGGTTTCGGATCCCACTATAAAAGATGAGACCCCCGTGATCTTAACTCGTACAAGTTTTCATTATAACTTCTGAGGGTTGATTGAACAACTAGGATAGTGGTTGAAAACACTTTGAAGACGACAGGCAAATGTGAGTAGTGCATTTTCATATCGACAACTATTCCATTGTGCGAGTCTTCTCAGAATGGTATGTAGAATAGCATATGTATTTGTAACTCAAAGTGTGGTGACAGCACACGAGGTGAATAAATAATTGAAGGCACGGATGGATAACTGTTTTCGAAATATTTTTCTCCGTAGCTCTTGAGAATTACTTCGTACGGAAAAATATGCAGTATATGATTTGCTTGTTATGATGTTATGAAAATATGTACGGAATGGTTTTATTATTACAACTATTATAAAAAAGTTGCCATGAATTTTTTTATAAACTCACGTAAGATATTGTTTGAATAATATAAAAAAGTTGCAAATTTATAGAAAACTGACAAAATCTCGTGTTGAAGTTGCCATGAATTTTTTCATAAACTCACGTAAGATATTGTTTGAATAATGTGAAATGAGCAACAGAAACAGGAATGCCATATTTGCACAAGTTTTTGTTCTCTAAGATTTTGTACGTTTACTGCACCTGAAATTACGACATTTTGAAAAACCGGTTGGATATCTTTCATTCATTCAAATAGACATAATTATATACAAACCGAACCACGAATACAGATTCTCTCTTTATTTCCCGTCAAACTAATTTCCAGTGTTCTTCCATTTTACGTTTGGTGTGAAGTATGAAAGTTGTTTTTTTTCATGAAGGTAGCTAGGCGGTTACACTCCAACAACTTCTTGTGAAACAGATGATTCATTGTTCTTCAGTATACGTATAAAATATCATTGTGTTTCGTAGGGTAATTATGAATTTTATATTGAAATTCAATGAATCGGTTGAAGTAAGAAAAAGCTTTTTCAGACAATATCTTGAAAATGAAAATCATTGGAAAGTAGAACAGTCTGACACCTGAAAAAATGTTCTTATTGATGTATACCTTTTGCATTCACAAAGTTTTCTCATTACCTTTCTCTATAATTTTTGTAATACTGATCCGAAATGAAAAAATTTCTCCTTGTGCAAAAAATCAATGAAGAAATATTGATGTGTTTCACTGCTATTTCATTGAATTGAAAATTATTCAAATATTCAGAAGGTAGTTTTGAACTTCTTCATAGAGTATTTACATTAGACACAGATTTGTATTCTCCCATTACCGACTCTCTTCGAATATAACCAGTTTCATTGAAGGCGTAGCTTTCATAAACTGGAGTCTAAAATTCAGCCATGAAATAAATGTAGACTGAAACAATGAAATAGAATAAAATAGTATATTATGATACCAGTATATGAATGAGCCTTTGAAGCACGCGCAACGAGTTTGAGGGCACGAGGCGGGTCCACGCAATCCTTAATGTGTGAAGGAAAACAACAGAAGAGCAATAGTAGAGAAACAGATCTACATTCTCTCAGACAGCTGGGCTGCACTAAAAGCTCCGAGCAGCCAGGAAGTGACGTCCCTAATGGTATGGATCTGCAAAGAGGAACTGACAATACTTATAGAACAAAACCGCGTTAGGCTGATTCAATTCCCAGGACACCAGGGTTTTGCAAGAAATGAAAAAGCCGACTAACTCGCCGGAAGAGGTTCAGAAAACAAACCAGGTCCAAGACAAACCCTCAGGGTACCGAGGTGTATGGCACGAGCGACTGTAGAAGACTAGATCCAGGAATAACACAAACAACACTGGAATTTGATTACTATCGTTCCGGACGTCCATCGTCTTAATGTATTTAAAAGGTTTTCACGAAGTTTGGAATGCTTGTATCTGCAATCGTCTTCAGGTGAATACTGACAAGTTTAGGTGCAACTTACCAATTTAAATGACTGTCGGCGCAATGATGCATGCAATTCCGCCATGTGCAGCGGTGCGTGTAATTTCGCGCGGTGTGGTGGTGCGTGAAGTTTCGCGCCTCTGCAGCCCGCCAGAAAGAGCAATCAGGTGTTTCCATATGTTCTTGATCTCACCGCTTGGTTGACTGAAGGCGTTATTGGCTTCGATGTAGGCGGCCTCTTTGAACTTCCGTTTGAACCAATGTTCCTCTCTATGTAGAACACTTGCGTCGTCCCATAGAACTCAATGGTGCTCAGTCCAGGCGTGGTCAGCGATTTCCGATTTTGATGTTTCTCCACGTTGAGTTCATTTCCAAGATTGGATGAGCACAAGAAATGGACTCAACGTGGAGAAACATCAGAATCGGGAATCGCTGACTACGCCAGGACTGAGCACTATGGAGTTCTATGGGACGACGCAAGTGTTCTACATGAGAAGGAGCATTGGTTCAAACGAAAGTTCTAAGAGGCCGCCTACATCGAAGCCAATAACGCCTTTAGTCAACCAAGTTTATTTATTTCATCAAGAACATATGGAAACCCCTGATTGCTCTTTCTGGCGGGCTGCAGAGGCGCGAAACTTCACGCACCACCAGACCGCGCGGAATGACACGAACCGCTGCACATGGCGGGATTGCACGCATCATTGCGCTGACAGTCATATAAATTGGTAAGTAGCACTTAAACTTGTCAGTATTTACCTGAAGACGATAACAGATACAAGCATTCGAAAAGTCGTGAAAACCTTCTAAATACATTAAGACGATGGACGTCCGAAACGATAGTAATCAAGTTACCACATCATCTACAACCTTCAAACAAACACTGGAATGTAATCCTAGAAAACAGACACGGAAAAGAGTACATCAAAGGCCCGTGCCGGAAAAAAACAGAAGATCTGCTTACTCTAAACAGGAAACAACTGAAAATCATTTCTGGGCTTATGACTGGACATGCAGCAGTAAAAGAGCACTTTGATAAAATGGGACTGTTCAATGGCAACCAAACCTGCATATTATGCGGTAAGCAACCAGAAACAGTATCACACATAGGCAGTCAATATTCGGGCAACGCATTGGTGAACCAAGACTCAGCACACACCCAGTGAAGAACTTGTACAAACTTGTGCAGGGCATGAAACTACCGGAACAACAGGTAAGATACAATGTGCCAGCAGGCCCAAGTGTCATCGGAGGTTTCGACCAGACGAGCCTACTGGGTGAAGTTTTCAGTGGGTAGCACGGGGACCGGTGAGTCCCACACAACCCTGCTACAGCAAAGTGTCCATAGAGGATTTTCCCCACCTTGAAGAAAATGTCTTTTACCGAAAGTACGGGAAGAGAGCTAGGATGGAAACAGGAGTATTCGTAAATCCTATCCTACCACCTTTTCTGTACTATCTTATTGGGGATCAATTGAAAAATTACATTTTCTCACTCTTTCTACTGATAACAGCCAAATGTTGTATTTTGATGTAAGTAACCTTTTTACTTCAGTCCCACAATCCAGAACTATAGTACAAATTTAAAGTCTTTTGGAGTTATATCCATCACAATAGCGAATATCACCACATGATCGAAGTGCCTCCTAGGGGGAACTGTCTCTAATCTTTCCTGGCGGATAGCTTCGTGATAAGAAAAAAAAATACAGTGTCACCAACAATAATATTGATATTTTTCACTGGTACATGAAAAATTTCTACTTCCACAAAGAAGAAGGAAGCCCGCTCAAAATATTCTTATGCATTTACCTGTGGTAAATGGAGACGCTATACAAGCTGATGGGATATACGAAACATGGAACTTATTGATTGACGATTGAATGCTGGGAAACATTGTTGAATGTACCAATAAATATATTCAAAGTATCAAAGTAAATTTTGGTCGACCAAGAGATGCTAAAATAACAGATATTTTTGAATTAGGGCAGTTATTGGCTTGTTGTATTTAGCTGGCGTTCACTATGCAAATCGGATGAGTTAAGATGAACTATGGTCCGAAGATGGCATACAGAGATTCAGGAAGACCATGACTTTAAAAAGATTTCGTTTTATAATGCGCTGTTTGAGATTTGATGACATAGGAACAAGAATTGGGAAGAAAAATATCGATCGTTTGGCAGCAATAAGGAATATTTTTGAGGCGTTCGTAACTTATTGTGAAAAATCATACTCTTTGGGCCATAACGTAACAATTGATGAGAAACTGGAAGCGTTTAGAGGACGATGTTTGTTTCGCCAGTATATACCTTCTGAGCTAGCGGAGTATGGTAAAAAAATATTTGCCCTTGTAGATGCAAGACTATCTTCCACCTACAATATAGAGATATATGCTGGAGAACAACCAGAAGGTCCCTATGCCATAAGCAATAAACCAGTTGATGTTGTCAAGAGACTTGTTACTTCCATTCATAATTCTGGCCGCAACATTACAATTGACAATTGGTTTACAAGCTACGATTCAGTAGGAGACTTCAGGCAGAAAAAACTCTCTCTTGTGGGCACCTTGAAAAAAAATAAGCCACAGATACCTGGTGCAATGAAAGATATCAAATGTGAGTTTGGTTTCCAGAAAGGGTGTACTATCGTCTCATATGTACCAAAACCAAATGGAAATGTTATTTTATTATCGAGTATGCATTTCGATAATAATATAGATCCATCAACAGGTGAGAAACAGAAACCTGAGATTATAACTTTTTATAACAAAATTAAAGGTGGAGTAGATACTGTTGATAGAATGTGTGCGAGCTATAACGTTGCCCGGAATACAAAACGCTGGCCGATGGTGATATTTTTTTCTATGTTGAATATTTGTGGAATTAATTCCCAAATACTTTTTGTTGGAACTCAAAATAAAGTGAAAAGTAGAAAAAAATATTTACATGTACTGGCTGAGCAATTGGCGGAACCACAGATCCAAAGGCGACAAGTGACAAATACAGAAGTTTTACCGGATGCCTCTCCCGAAAATGACCAAGCCACTATACTACCCGAGAGTGAGAACATACCCAGAAAAAGATGTAGTCCATGCTATACACAAATAAAAAATCTCGTCTCACAAAATTTTCATGTGTGAAATGTTCAAAGCCTTTGTGTCCTGGACACTGCAAGAATATTTGTGGCGATTGTGTTCTTCGGTGAATAATGTAAATATTTATGTTTGATTCAAATATTTTTTAAGTTCTTCTGTTTACTTTGTGAAGCAAGTGTGTTCAAATAGAACAGCTTCTGAATTTTATGTGTTTTTTTCAAACTTTGAAATGGCAATGTATCTATCAGGTACATGCGCGACCAATTCCGAAAGTTCTTAGATGCGACTAACGGAAGGACAAACACTTTCCAATCGAAAATGTAGTATTCTGCATCAGAAATGAATTCGAGGGCGAAAGGTTCGAGAAAAGCATTTTTCTGCATGGAATAATAGATAGGAAAAATAATATCAACAGAAGTCGGAACTCTAACTCCCCCCAAACAACAATTTCCACTATCCTTGAACTCACCGGTTCTCCCCCGACTCCGTTCCTGATGAAATATATACCAGACAGATGACCCACAAAAACACTTTCCATGTCACTATTCCACACTCGCCGCATCCCTGAAATAACCCGAAATAATCAAGTTTGCGAGTTTTGTCGCAACTCTAACATCAACATCCCGGTCTCTATGGGTCTGCGATCGTTGTCACGCTTGACTAGCTTATCGTATGCGGGATTGTTTGAAAGATTCATTAATGCCACAAATGATACATGAGTGTGGAACTTTGCTTCGGGTCCCCCAACTACTTAGAGGTAGCACTCACAGTCCGTTGCGAGTATGTGGATCGATTGGAGTGAAGTGGGTGGAAATGCAAACTGGATGGAAATTTTTTCCCAGATAGTTGCAGTTTCTTCTCCAATGAAGATCACCGCATTTCGGAGTGTGACAGAATCCCAATGCCTCTACTCTCAGTTGTAGGGCAAGTGAATGTGACTGCCCATAGCTCTCATCCCCAATCTTATGCGGATTAATGTGTCCCCATTTTTTTGTCTATTACCCTGCTTCTGTCTCATCTTACCATTTTTTATTATACCGGATGTCCTGTTTATTCAATCCGCTTCTCGAGTATTATTTCTGTCAGTACGTCATCTGACAAACGACTTAATTTATTCCGTGAATCTCTAAGAAATAGCATGTGCTGACAAATTCATCATCACCGAACCAAAATCTCTGAAGCTATGAATATAAAATCGGGCGAGTAGTTTCACATAATGTCGTAGATACCCACTTGAAAGGTTTTTTCTAATTGGAATCCTAAAGGGTTGAAACTATCTCCCGAATATCTGTTTCTTTTCATGAATGGTTGATTTTGAGGTGAGAGATGGAATGAATTCAATAATTGCTGCACAATGTATTCAGGTATACTGTATTCTCTACTCACCAATTAAGTTGCCTGGGCATTTTTTGCCCTAGTTCATACTTTCTGTCCCACAATGAAGGCAAGATTACTACAATATTTGTTTAATCAGACTGAATGTCTCCGACGAAGTCAACGTTACCGAAAATGAAATCCTCGAGGTAACTTGGTCTATTATCAGATATTGAAGCCTGAATCGAATCGGATGAGGATGACACGATACAAATTATTATCTTCAAATAATTTTTCGTGATGCTGAAGTTTAGAGACCTATGAAATCCGCCTTTCGAGTATTATTTCTGTTAGTACGTCATTTGACATATGACTCCATTCATTCCGTGAATCTCTATGAAGAAGCATGTCTCAACCAATTCATCATTACCGAACTCAAATCGCTGAAGCTATAAATATAAAATCGGGCGAGTAGTTTCATATAATGTCGTAGAGACCCACTAAAAGGGGTTTTCCCAATTGGAATCCTGAAGGGCTGAAACTATCCCCCGAATAACTTTTTGTTTTTCATGAATGGTTGATTTTGAGGTGAGAGTTGAAATGAATTCAATAATTGCTGCGCAATGTATTCAGGTATACTGTATACGCTACTCATCAATTGACTTGCCTGGGCCTTTTTCGCCCCAGTTCATACCTACTGTCCAACAATGAAGGCAATATTACTACAATATTTGTTCAATTAGACTTAATGTCTCCAACGAAGTCAACGTTACCGAAAATGAAATCCTCGAAGTAACTTGGTCTATTATCAGATATTGGAGCTCGAATCGAATCGGATGAGGACGACACGATACAATTTACTCTCTTCAAATAATTTTTTGTGATGCTGCATTTCAGAGACCTATGAAATCCGCCTATCGAGTATTATTTCTGTTTGTACGTCATTCGACATACGACTCCATTTATTCCGTGAATCTCTATGAAATAGCATGTCCTGACCAATTCATCATCATCGAACGGAAATCGCTGAAGCTACAAATATAAAATCGGGCGAGAAGTTCCATATAATGTCGTAGAGACCCACTAAAAGGGTTTTCCTCAATTGGAATCCTGGAGGGTTGGAACTATCCCTCGAGTATCTGTTTTTTTCCAGGGATGGTTGATTTCGAGCTGAGAGTTGAAATGAATTCAATAATTGCTGCGTAATGTATTTAGGTATACTGTATACTCTACTTACCAATTATGTTGCCTGGTCATTTTTGCTCTAGTTTATACCCACTGTCCCACAATGAAGGCAAGGTTACTACGATATTTGTTCAATGAATGTCTCCAACGAAGTCCACGTTACCGAAAATGAAATCCTCGAAGTAACTTGGTCTATTATCAGATATTGAAGCCCGAATCGGATCAGATGAGGATGACACGATACAATTTACTCTCTTTTCAAATTTTTTTTTGTGTTTCTGAATTTTAGAGACCTATGGAATCCGCCTTCCGAGTATTATTTCTGTCAGTACGTCATTCGACATACGACTCCATTTATGGATAACTGAATTTAATAAACAGAAAAATCATCAAGATTGAATTTTTTTCGGTGGGTTTAGAAGTTTTTTTATGTTTTTTTTGTTCCATTAATTTCACCAGATCCTCCGTAATTTTGGTGTTACTCATCATACCAATTCTAATTTGACGAAAATTCAATAGAAACATAATATATAATGTGTCGATTATTTCTGCAAGAAGAGATTATTCTCAGATGAGATATAATGAATGGAAAAAAAATATCCCTTATACTTGGACTAGTGGAGGGCACTCATCATTATACCCCCGTATTGCATTCAACTCATGTTTGGAATTGAGCAATCGAATATGGCTCCATCAAAAGTTTCATCGAACTGCTAATTGTTACAAGGCGCATAGATCCCATAATTATTTCAAAATACTCCCTTCCAATTATTTCCATAGTTAACTACATAACTGAATTGTGATATCCTGCAGTATTAATATCATTGGGTTAATATCCATAATTGATATAGACTGTATTGTAGCTGAAATGAATGGTGGTAATGGGGAGTTTGATAATGAATGAAATGGATTAAAGTCGTTAAGAGTTGAAATGATACAAAATGATGGGTTCGAATTCAATTTTGGTATGGGATTTATTGATACCTAGAGCAAAACGTTCATCTGGAAATATTTCGATAATAATCCTAGATTGGTTCCATATATTTGAAATATAATAATCACTACTCATGACTGTTAACCAGAAATAATTTCACTACACATTTTCGATACATGAAAATGAAGCTGAAGTTCAAGGAATGCATTGATGAAATTCAGTCCTTCAGTCGTTCATGTTATATAGGCTTCTGAAGGAGTTATGGTCAAGAGATTTCAACCGAAATTTCCCTCCAATATATATGTGGGAATAATGAATATAAAATGATAATGATAATAATGAGAAAAATCCATTACAAATAGAATCACGCATATGATGAATTATTCATCAGGTAACCAAGTTTATTCAAAAGTAAGTAACATGACAACTTTACAATTCATAATATTATTTCCGAGTGTTAATTACAATTTCAATTTAGTAATTACAATTTCAATTTAGTTATTACAATTTCAATATAGTACAGAGCCATCTCACTCCATATACTGGAAACATTTCACCTAAGCACAAGCGTGCTTGTGTTGTGTCAGGTATCCCATATTTAGAAGGAGATCTTTTTCTATGTCAATAAGCGTCTATTTGGTGATTCTGGAGAATGGAGGTTTGACAAGTGTATGTTCAATATGAATTTTCAAATAAAGGTTGATTGTGTCGTACGAATGGTTTTATGGCTATTTTGTATTTGTGAATGTTTGTGATATTCCTCGACTCAGATGGTGGTAGGTTGAAGAGTTCTGTGCCAAAATAATGTACAAATCTCTGTGGATGACTTTTTTCAAATAATGGCATGTGAACAGACCCTTTTATTACGTATGTTTGTTTCAGTTCAGCTTGTCGGGTCCCAATTTTGGCCATTCTTCTTGCTATCTCGATAAGTTTTTCATACACAATTTCCACGATTGCCTCTGATACCTTATCTGCTATACTTTTTATCAATGCCTGGTCTTTCAACTATTTATTGATGACACTTTTAACGGAATTTTTTATTTCATCGACAATATCTCGCGTGAGAACCATTTTTCAGCTTCTTCAACACAATCTGATGAACAGTGTTTTTGACTACTATATATAACTACTCTTTCAGATATTTGAATTGGTTTATAGTTCGCGTTAGATTAAGATTGAACAGGAACACGGGACTGGGCCCTGCTCACTGGTAGGAATGCTCACTACTTGATGATAATAGCCATGTGTGATGAAAAAAATGCAGAAGAAAATATAATGAAATGTCCCATATGTGATAACCATATATTGATAATGGTAAACAGAAAGCTTTCGAAATATATGTTTATTGATGATTCCAAAAGTGTGGTCAACTTTGCTAGTCGTTGAAGTCTAGATTGAGATGTTTTTACTGGAATTATTCCGTAACATTTGTCCGTTTCAGGTACCTCTCAATCCCTATTCTATACTGACCTTACGATGTCATGAAATTCACACCTTGGATTGAATTGCTGATGTTGCGAGTCTGTTCTGTTTGACTTGTGAAATGGGGAGATAATTTCAAAGGAAAGAACATTTGAAACGTGTTTTTCCCCAATATCAATAGCAATAGGTGGGAGAATATGATGAATTTCCTCATACTGAATTTCAATGAGGACCATTTTCATATAGACCATAATACCGGTATTCACAACAAACACTCTACAGCATATCGTTAAAATTCAAAGACACATTGTAAGCTCTCGTTCGATGACTCCTGTAGGGGAGGGACGCCTAAATTGTACCGACTCCGAAATCGGACAACTCAAGTTGTTACCATCATTGTAATTGATAATGAAGACAGCCGATGTGAAGCCAAAATAAATGAAGCTTGGCCATCGCTCGGACTCTAATTGGTAACGTTGAATCGATGCGCATGCGTGGAAATGGAGGCGTGACATGTATTGGTTGATGTTCGATTGCCATACGACAAGGAAAGACATATTTAACCCGACTTCACTTTCATTGCATTGCTCTAATGGCCAGTTATCAATATTCGTAGTTGATGGTTACCATATATAAAAAAGCTAGCGCCATCTCGTGGTACTTTACGCAGCTACTAGTTGAGTTGATTGCAACTTCTGGAGAACGTGTTTGTTGTGTGCAAGGGAACTGGAATATCGAATATTGACAAGAAAGACCAAATCTCATGTTAATTTTGTGCCACTTACCGTTAGACTAAATAAATCCCAGGTAAGCATGGATGTTTTTGATCAAACCCGTTGTTCTTCATAGATCTTCGTTGTTAGTTTGATAGCATAACCTCTTATCTTGCCGCGTTGAAATACATTCAAAATTAGACTCAAGCCAAAGTAGCATATTCCTAAATCGAACCGCTGGGTGGTTCGCAAAATGGAACGGTCCAATTCAGGAAACAGCTTCCGTTCCTTGAATTGATCATGATATCTTCTTGAAAATATCCAGTTGACTCTATTGCGTGGGCAGTATGAGAAATGAAGCCAAGAAATGTTGGAAAATGCACTTAAAGCTCACAGATGAGATGATTATGGTCTTATCGAATGTACACGTCAATTCAATATTCAAAAAGCAACGTTAAGAAGACACTTGGCCAATAAAAACAGGGGTGCCAATGATGGAATTGAATAATGGGGATATTTGCCATATTTTCGGAAAAGTTGAAAATTAATTACTGAAGCACCTTATAGCCTCACAAGAAAATATGTTCGGTATGACGGTCAGAGACGTCCGAAAACTGGCTTTTGAAATTGCAAATTGGAACGGCATCAAAAATAACTGCACCCAAGAGAAACGCATGGCGGGAAAGGAATGGAAAATATGCTGCCCCTATGACAAGGTCCAAAAGAAAACGCTATCAAAAGGATCGAGCTGCCGGTGCACCACAAGGAAGCATAGTAATGATCAGTGACTCAGGTTATATTAACTCAGAATGATTTGTTAAATGGCTCCGCCATTTTATTGATTTCATGAAACCAAGCACAGAAAACCAAATTTGGCTGTTGGTGTATGGACACTCAACACATAGCAAGAATCTTCAAGCACTAGAATTCGCTAAGAACAGTGGAAAAATACTCATTCAGCTGCCTACTCATACCACCCACCGTTTACAACCGCTGGATGTCTGTTTTTTTTTTCGGTTTCTCCAATCATTTCACTCTTGAGCAATTGAAAAGTGGCTCCAAACGGATGGAGGCCACACAGTCTCGATGTTTCGAATTTCTCCGTTCATATGTAGAGCATATGGTTTGTCAGCTACGTTAGAAATGCTACAAATTCATTCCGCGCTACCGGAATTTGGCCAGTCGATAAAAATGTGTTTGTCAAACTGACTTTGCTGCTCCACGATTGTATGAATCAGAATTGAAAACGTTTTCCGATGATCACCGACTTTTGGCCTTGCTCCAGAACCAAATCAAGTCCATAGCGATACCAACATCAAATGTCTCAATACAAGAAATATCCCTTTTACCCATTAAAAAAAAAAAAAATAGCAAAAAGGAAGGCTTGCTTTCGAAAAGCAGTTGAACTGACAAGTTCTTCATATGAGAATTAATTGAAGGCTTCAAAAGCAGGACCTTCTGGCGTTAGAAAATAAAACAATAACTGGACCCATCGAAAAGTAAACCAAACTTGGTGAATGCGGCTTAAAACTGGAAGTAAAAGTTAAAGTTGGTATTGCAATATTTTTGAGAAAGTAAGCGTTGAGGAGATGATAGAGTGTATGTTATGCAACAGATGGAATCATGTGAAATGTGCGAAAGTGTCATTAAAATTATCAAAATATGACTGAACAGACTGTGAAATACCTCCTTTTCTATTCTCTAGCTATTAATTGATTTGTTAATTTTTTCTTGTGCAAATGATTTATTAATTCATTGCAGAATGTTTGTTATATTTTTATTGTCATTCTTATTGATGCTTTGTTTGATTATACGTCGTTTGGTAGCTTGGATCAATTTTGGAAACCACTGGTCCAATTAAGAATAATGGGTTCCCAAATTGGACTTTTGCAAACATTTTGATCTTCTTTCAATTAAAGTTTTTACCAATATTCTCTACATTCGTTAATTTGTTTTGGAATAGCCTTCGTTATGTACTTCGATATCCCATAGTCAGGATGACAGACATTTCTGTTGTTTATCTCCCAGAGAATCGAATAAAAAAATGGTCCAATTCAGACGTCCTTACCCTAGATCTCCCATGACAGATTCCATCATTTTCAAGCATGCCCATGTAATTATCTACAAGCGGGTTGATATTTCAAATTCTGATGTTCTTATACTTTCTCCAAGTTTTCCTGCAGCTGAAATAGCCAATGATCCAGAAATAATCGAACAGTTGAAGTGAACTGATGAAGTTTCACCTTACATCTCACTCTCGTCTGAAAAGGTGCCCATCGTCAAAAAGAGCCAAACACCGTTTAAAGTTGGACAAGAAAGACTCGAAACTGGTTAAAGGACTCTTCACTGGACAATGTCCTCTGTGAGTGTCACCTCAAAAAATTTATGAAAAAAATAGTTTGCGATTGCCAAGAGCTGTACTGAGAAGGGCTCAAGTTCCTTGGAGGGGTTCCATTGACGCCCTCAGATATCAGGAACTTAGCCCCCATGAAACTGACTTTGCAAGGAGTCCCGAAATCATGAGTCTAGAATAGATGGAGGGTTATGTTCAAAAGATCTTATAGGTCGAGGAACAGAGAGGCTGAAGAGCCATATCGACTTCCCTTTAATCCACTCCCGTCTGACTCCGTTTTGTGGTGGTGCAGGACCATCAATAGAGAGACTTCACAAAGCGTGCTGTCATATATTTCTTCTCTTTCAAAAATTTTTCTGCAACTGTATGATTTCACTAACTGCCAGACTCTGCTCGGATGATGTCGGTTTGGAAAACTTGTAATCATCCGATCAAACGTACATCTGAATAAATGAACAATTCTCCAGATGCTCCAAGAAAGTATTTCATCCATAAACCGCTAAGCTCACGAATATATTTTCCAGAGATATAAAGATATAATAGATAAACCAAAATAATTCTAAAAAAAAATTTCAAAGACAAGCTTCTATTTATACGAATGCACTTAGGAGAAAATAATAATTTCTTTCATTGTTTGACCTAGGGTTTTCTGTGAGTAACAGATTCAAAATCTTTACCTTTTTTGTATCCGCGGCAGCAAGCTTTCGAATCTGTTACTCACAGAATAACCCAGATCAAACGATTAAATGATTTTTTTTTTCATTATAGTGCATCTGTAATGAAAGCGTTTTTTTTTAGCTTTTTAGTTTTGTTTTTATGAACAACTAATAAAAGCTTATTTAAAAATTTTCTATTTCGTTTATTTATTTTTGAGTTTTAAGTATTCATGATGTTGATAACTAGTTTAGTAATTTATATCTAATTGATTTCTGAATTTTGACCAAAAAATCATAATTTCCGGCCCCGAGAATCCCTAGACACCAATTTTGAATAGAATCGGATCATAATCACCAAAATTGTCCACGATATTTGAGCCGCCATTTTGTTTCTTTCCCTAACAAATTTTATAATGCATTGTGACCGGAATTATGTACACCTGCCAAATTTCAAATCGATCGGACGATTTTTTGATGAAGTGTTTTCTCTCTACTCATCACTTTAGGTTAAAATGAATCAAAAATTGAGAATGCGTGAAATTCTCTTCGAAACACCAATGGGTTAAATGAATGAAATTAAAAAATAATAATGGAAAACATGTCAAATTTAATGAAATCTGCATTCTACATCACGTTATTATAACAAAAAGGTAAAGCCTTATATGAAAATGAACTGTAACCTTTATTCTAGATCCATCACAGAGCAGTGAAAACGAATAAAGAGGTAAACTTGAACGTTTCATTGAAAATATCAACAATCGCAACATTCTTGTAGAAACATCGTATACATTAAAAACTGGAAGTAAGCAAGAAAAACTGTTATTCTTACTTTTTCCTTACATCGCTGTCAATGTTAAAAACAATATTACCTCTTTTCAATGATTGTTATTACCTATTTGGTCGCAGGTTATTGAACAAAGGTCCTCATCTTCCGGATAAATTAAATAGACTTTTTCAGGAATTTCCTTTTCACCCGACTGCGTGACGCAAAAAAGGGGTTATAAGTTTGTTTTTTGTGGCGCTCTAGAGACTAAACGCATGGGACGATGTTGAAGATTATTACGTCAATCGAATTGTCTTAATCTTGCGAGTCACTAAAATTGTGATAGTAATCAAAATTCAATATGGCGACAACCAGACGCCAAATTGTTAATAAAGACATGACAGTAATAATCAAAATTCAATATGGCGACAACCGGATGCCATATTGTGAATGAAGACATGACAGTTATAATCAAAATTCAATATAGCGACAACCAGACACCATACTATGACAAAATTCAATATGGCGACAACCAGAACCATATTGTGAATAAAAACGATGACAACCAGACGCCATATTGTAAGAAAGTTATAATAGCGTATAGCCTGGTACATCAGTAATTAGTTAATTTTCTCGTTTGTTGGTTTATTTCGGTTTCAGTTATATCTCGTTTCCGTTACATTATTAATACACTATCACTTCAATATTTCGATACAAACTTAACTAATTACAGTCAATGACTAGAAATGGCTCTCTATAAAAGGTGTTTTTTATGAAAAAAATATGCAGTACATTCATCCTTGTATATGTTTTTTTCGCGTAAATTGACGACACTCTCAATTCTTTGAGACCATATTCCCGACAAATTTGAGCATTTGCGCACCCACTTTCGAATTTTCTGATTATTTCCAGCTCAACCGATAATGTTATAGCCTTCCTGCATGCTTTCGTAGTAGGGATATTGGTACAATGCCTAAATACGTACTACGCCATGTATCTAATGAATCCCTAACAGAGAAATAGGGGAATACCACCGGTCGACTGTGGTCGTAAAATTTTGCAAACTAAGGGCATTCGATTGAACAATATTTCCTCGGTTCGTTATAACCGAGTTTGACTATATCTTGTTAGTGACTGAAATTATCTCTCTACTTTGTTGTTGTAGTATATTCATTTGTTATCAGTGAAATTGTTCATGTACTCTGCTAGTGTATGATTGAGTACATATGGTGGAAGTTTGTATCTATTTGTTGTATACCTGAGTATTATATAACTCACAATGTTACAAGCTCGAAAACGTCTTCGGTCATGTGCAAATCATTCTCGTAAAACCGAAAAAGACTGACGAAAAAGTGCACGTTGTGAAACTCAGTCTCCGGCATCACGACAAAAACAATTGCAACACGTTAGAGATTCGTCTTAGTTATAATGGCCAATCACCCACAAAAAATGTACCGTCTTATAATCCTAACTAACTAGTTTGAAATAAAAAAAGTTAATTTGAAAAATAAAAAAACCCTACTGCGTGAAAAATGTACTTTGAAGAGAAGGAAACAAGATGACCAGAAAATATCGTCAGAAAATAATTTTTTGAGAGGTTAACTAATAAACTCAATTATGTGAACAATCTCACGCAGTCAGAAGCAATAATATACCTCCATTGTTGAATAAAAGAAGATGCCCTGGTATTGAGTTCAATAGTAAACCTTTCGAAACATAATTTCCTTACCATAATTTCTGGTCATCTCATTTCGATCTTTTCAGTACATTTTTACGCAGTGAGGTTTTTTGAATTTTGAAATTAATTTCTCAGGGAATTTATTGTGAATCCATCTCAACAATTTTTTTCTGCCAACAAATAGTCTATCTCGTTTCTTATTGAGAACTTTGCTATCATATATATATATATATATATATATATAGTTATATATATATATATATATATATAGTTTGGTTCTATGGAAGGTTCTGTTACAAACACGCTATTGTCAGCTTCTGAGTTGAATGTTTTGGCGTAAATTCGTCAAAGTCGTTTTCGGTATCTTACGGGCCGTTCAAGGCAAATTCTTCATTCAAATCATAATCTGTTTCAGAAGTTTTCTGGTCATCATTTGTATTATTTCATTCAGATGAGCCTTTCGTTGGAGTTTCATCTTGATATAGGTAACAAATGTTGGCTCTAAAAACTCTTTCCTGCTCCAATGTAATTTTTTTCATTTTTCCCTCTGTTTGTCGACTGCTGAGACGTAGTTTTACAATGTTCCAGGTTATTTACAATTGTTTGTTTCCATGCGTGGCCATCATTTCCTGCTATATTATAATTGTTTACGTTGAATTTTATTCAACACTCTGTTAGGATTCAGGGGCAGAAATACCCAAGTATTGAAACCTGCCATGGAATTTTCTTTGGATCTCAAGCCAATCTCCGCGATAGTCTCTTCAGAAAGTTTTGGAAACTCTGTTTCAGGAATTACCCCTGTGTTTCAGATTCCACTTTTCAAGGTCGTCCTCTCTTAGAGGTCTGAAGTAAGCAACATCGAGTGGCTGAAGCAGATGTGTAGAGTTGAGAGAGAGTAGGACGAATTCAAGGTTATTGTTATCACATTCATGTATAACATTTATAGTGATATGACTATTTAAGTTATACCGTATTGAAACTTTAGGTCCAGTTAATTCTATAGAATAAGGAATAACAATTGTTTTGAACCAGCCTTCGAATAATCCTGAGTGGAACTATTCGCTCATGCTTCTGTTGTATCTAGCTTTTTCGATTCCCCCTCTGTCCATCCTTCATAGGAATGTTTTGCCTTGTATACTAAGTAGGGAGGGAGTTATGTTCCGTCAGCAGCAATGGCAAACATGACAGTTGTACTGCTATCTGAGTGGTCGATTAACCTACGCGCATGCCTTGCACCTCTTCTGATTATTACTTCAGCTGACCCGGGATCATCTCCAAAATATTTCTCGTCATAATTAATCATATTTTGGGCCATTATATCTTCCAACGTGACCCACGAATTTCTAAAATGTTCTTGAATGACTTCATAAGTTGATGCTCTCCTAGGGATAGTTTTTGATCGAAGACATACATGGAAAGCCCATACAACAAAAATCGCCAAAAAAGAATCCATAGCACTAGGCAGGAGCAGAACTTGAGGCCCAATCCCAAGATGACCATATAGCTATACACAAGGGTAATCAGGCCTATGATATCATATGGATCAGTCGCGTGGTGGCTAGAAACTTTTCATTCAGGAATCCTAAAGCTATTAATATGCTCACAAAGACAAGCCTGTCTCAGTGCCACAGGGGCCATGGAAATCAACTTCACGGCCGCAATTGAGGTCATCCTGAACCTACCACCATTACATATTTTGTAACAGTAAATTATATCGTCAAAGAAGTAGCTTTCAAAAATCATTTCGGTATCATAAATCAATTTGAAAATGTTTGCTCACCTTGTAGGAAGGATTAATCGATATTTTATTTACAACCTCAGAAGGAGGCGCCGCCGAGAAAAAAGATCATGAATTGTTTTTCGGTAGAACCGATACCGAAGTTTTCGAACGAAATTTGGCAAAGAGATACGCGGACTCGATCATTTTTCTGTTGAACGTCGTCGAAGCTATGTGTCCCCGTAAATGTTGGATAAATGTGTAGAAATGGCCATTCAATTGTTGAAGGTAGGAATTTTCGTTTTGCCTTAATCTTGAGCAGCCCCATTTTGGGAGTTGAACTTTGTATAATTCATTTAAGGAATGATAACGATGTAGTTAAACTTTAATTTTAGGTTTGCCGGCCACTTTTCTCAACCCTATCCAGTAAATATTCGATTGCTAGAAACTCCCTACGGGATAGGATCCCACACACGGCGGAATATTATTTGGGGAACGAATAAAAACTGTCATCACCCAGAAACGGGCCTCAGAGCAACGGTCGTTGCATACCATACTAGTCAACAGAAAGGGAAGGGCGGCAATCCCATGAGGTTAGATCTTTCCATTCAATATCACCGAAGTACCAGTCCTACCAGTCAGTAATTTTGCGACAAGATATCCAGACATTCCAGTGTTATCATTTTTCCAATCATTATTTTTAACATAGTTTAGCTGAGCTTGAGCTAAAACAAAAGTGTAATGTAAATGAACTTCGACTTTGCAACTCAATAATTCCAATTCATCTATTTTGTATGAAAAATCATATTAGTAAATCTCTGAACCCATCATATAGTTTAATTTATACCATGTTGATTTTTTTTTCGGTTCTTAGTTCTGCCTTTAACTGAGTGGCGCCCAAATAGAAACCAAAAACTCATTTATTCAAATCTAGTAACATCATGCCTATTAGAACCACGCCCGCTCCCAAGCTATAGAGAGAAGCCGCCGCAATTGTGCCCTGCGACGAAAAGAAACAGGGTTACAATTTACATAGAGAGAGAGGCGAGAGCTGTCACCTACAGATTCATGCAAGGGTCATCACCCATCATCATACTCCACGGGACAGAATACCGAAGGCTAGAAAAAGAGCTGAGGGTCGATCCAACTACAGCAATGCCCAGCGACGCCATGATAAACAGATACAACTTCAATAGAAAATACGAAGACAATATATCAGCAATATAACACTGGGATGGAGGAGCATCCATGAGCGCAGTATCAATCTGGTACACAGACGGTTCGAAGAACGAAGGAGTCGGAGCCGGAACATACGGGCAGAAACTGAGGAAAATAATCTCAGTAAGCCTGTCAAAAAAAACAGGATAACATCGGTCATTTCATTGTCATATTCTCTTACAGCCAGGCAACACTTGAGGCATTGTATGCCACACAAGTGAACTCCAAACTCGTGTGGGACTGGATCTCTGCCCTGAATGAACTAGTTAACCGTGGGAAAGTAACCCCGGCATGGGTTCCCGGACATGAGGGACACCAAAGGCATAGCAAGAGCAACGGTTGAAAAAACAATCACCAATTAGGTGGCAAAATAGGCCTTGAGCTGGTGGAAACAATCCCTAGGACAGAGGCAGGCAAAAAGGTTTCTCATAAATCCATCACCTACGCTTTCGGAAGACCTACTGAGCAAGGACAGAAGATCCGTAAAAGCAAAAGTAGGCATGCTCACAGGACACTATGACCTGAATTAGCATATGAAAAACATAGATCTGGTAGAAGAAACCACTTGCACGTTCTGCCTGACAGAAGAATAAATCTCCATCCATATTCTATGTGAATGCGAAAGAATAGCAAGGACAAGGTTTTCACAGAAGGGAACGGAATACCCAAAGGTAGAAAGCTACGTTGAAGAGTCATTGTCAAGGGATCCTTATCATACTGAAGAAGATGAAACTCCCGCAAGTCATCTAAATAACAAGGGAACCACAATAGATCTGGATAGGTCGCAGTCGACATAGGCCACAGGGTCACCCGCTTACACATCTATCTATCTATAGAGTGCTTCTCAAAAGTCCCCTCCCCCCTCTTATTTTTGGAACGATTATACATGAACAAGTGAAATTTTGAAAACTGAATATGAAAGGTTGTAAACTTCCCTACTAGTGATGATAGATGACGAAATCGTCAAAGATGACGTCAGAAGGCCATTGTGACCAATAATTTTAAATGGTACCAATCAATCAATCAATCAATCAATTCATTCATCATAAAATATACATATAAATTCTACATATACATTCAATCACAAGGACCAAAGACAGATGCATGTTTATGACAAGTCACAAATAAAAATCAAAACAAAATTAATTAAACATCAAAACAAAATAAAATAAAATACATACCATTAGATTAAAATATATGATGAAAATTAAGGAATTCATCTTTGCA
This sequence comes from Gonioctena quinquepunctata, assembly GCA_018342105.1. Taxonomy (NCBI): domain Eukaryota; kingdom Metazoa; phylum Arthropoda; class Insecta; order Coleoptera; family Chrysomelidae; genus Gonioctena; species Gonioctena quinquepunctata. The sequence goes on from JAFIRS010000089.1 coordinate 336,919, forward strand.
GGAACATACTTTTCGGACAATATATCATGAAAAGGTAGAAGACGTGAATGCACAAGAGAGACAATCGTATATATATAAGTATGCTATATTGAATACAAATCGAATGAATTGCATATATCGCGAACATAACACAAATTATACTAAGTACTCATCTATAGTGTAGCAGGCCTTCTGAACTAGCTGCTGTTTCAGTCTTGTTTTGAAAATATTTAAATTGAGGGAGCTTTTAATATGCTCATCAAGAGAGTTGTATAATTTACAGCCGTAAAAAAAAAACTTTTTTGGTACAGCGTAGTCCGGTGATTCTCAGGTTGTAGTTGGCCTTTGAAACGTGTATTATGGTCATGCTTCTCAGCAGTATTCAAAAACTTGTTTTTATTTTCATAGACGTATGTACAAACTTCCAGTATATATAAGCTTACAACAGTTAGGATTTTGAATTTTTTTAAATAATCTCTGCAGCTCGTTCTAGTATCGATACTAGCAAGAATTCTAATCGCATATTTCTGAAGTACCAATACTCTATTCACATGTGCACAATTTCCCCAAATCAAAACTCCATACTTTATATGGGAATGAAAATTTGCATAGTACAATGACAGTAGTGTGTACTCACTACAGTGGTTCTTCATGAATTTCAGACTATAACAGCTACTCTGTAATTTTTTACACAAACAATCAATATGACAATTCCAGTGAAGTTGCCTATCATAGGTAACCCCCAATAGTTTCACTGATTTACTACTTACTATTTCATCATTGGAACCTTCAAAAAGTTTGATTTCATCAGTCCTGCCATTACCAAAAAGAACAGTTATTGTTTTACGATGATTCAGTTGTAGGTTATTATTGTTGTACCATTTCACAATATTGGCAGATACCGCTTCAGCAGTAGTTTCCAGCTTATTGAGATCCTTGTCAACAACCAAAATATCCGTGTCATCTGCAAAGCAGATAACATGAACATTCTGAACCCTTTGAATATAGAGAATGAGATCGTTAGCAAAAATGTTGAAAAGCAGAGGACCTAAGACAGAACCTTGCGGCACACCTTGCTCTACATCCATTTTTTCAGAGAGAATGTTATTGACTCTTATCATTTGTTTCCTATTACTGAGGTATGACTCGATTGAAGTTAAAGGCAAACCTCCTATTCCATATCTCTCTAATTTGGCAGTGATTATCCGATGATCCACTAGGTCGAAAGCTTTCGAGAAATCAATGAAAATACCCAAAGCAAATATTTTTTTGTCGATACTTGAAATGATCCGACCGCTGAACTCAGATAGTGCTGTCTCTGTACTTTTCTTACTGCAGAAACCATGTTGGTCGGACGATAAGAGTTTGTACTTAAGTAGGTAATTGGTTAACCGATCCTTAATTGCCATCTCAAATAATTTAGAGATACTGCATAACAGGCTTATTGCTCTGTAGTTAACAAAATCATTCGGATCTCCTTTTTTGTAAAGTGGCTGAACTATTGCCAGTTTGAAGTTATCTGGGAAATTTCCTTCCTCAAAACAAAGATTGATTAGGTAATTCAGAGGTTCACTAATACACGAGCTGCATTTCTTCAATAAATTATTAAAAATATTATCATGGCCAGAGGAGTTGGAAGATTTCAGTCTACTTAATAATGACTCAACTTCAACAATCGTAACGGGTTCTAGATAAAATGATATGTGCGATAAGGAAATATTTGAATCTAAAAAGCTATAGTCATGTGCAAAATTTTTATTGATAGGGATGGTGAACTGGTTTGCTAACTGATTAGCAACAATCTGATCTGGTAAAGGATAGTTATTTTGTGAAATAGTTGATTCATTATCTTTATACCTACCTGTTTTCAATTCATTAATCAGTTTCCACATAGCTTTTGTTTTATTTTCCGATACATGTATTCGCATGTCATTAAATTTAATATTCGCTGCTCTCAGTGCATTGCAGTATTGTTGCTGCAAGTATTTGCTTATGTCCTTATGAATATTGTTGGTCTTAGCCAAATCGTTGTAAAGACTAACCTGGCGTTTCAGTATTATGATGTCTTCTGTGATCCATTCATTTTTACATGGTTTTCTCTTGTTCCTAATTGATATTTCACGTAGAGGAAAATATGAATCTAAATAATGAATCATTAAATTCGTGAAGTTGTCAGATGCTGCATTCAACCTTCCTTGACTATAAACACTATGCCAAGTTTCAATACTTATGCAATTTAGGATATCAATATTATTCTGGTCATTGAAAGATCTATGCATTATATGATGTTTTTTATTGCGTTCCTCATCAGCCGCTGCTGACGTAGAATGTAATATTTTGATACGTTGAGAAAAGTGGTCAGATAAATGGAGATCGATCACTTCAGCCCTATGAAATTTGAGCTCAGAACTAACTAAGAAATTATCAATGCATGTACTGGAAGTTTGTGATACTCTGGTTGGTTCCTTCACAGTTGAAAATAAACTATGGCATCCTAGTACGTCATTCAATAAAATGCAGTTGTGACTTCTTGTAGAAAAATCTACGTAAAAGTCACCACCAATAATGACCTGCCTGTTAGCAACTGTTCTCAGGTTCAAAAATTCAGTGAAGCAGTCCAAAAAAATTTTAAAATCTCCTGATGGCGGTCTGTAAACAACGGCTATCACCAAATCTTGTGATAGTAAAACTGCAGCACATTCAAAAATACCTTCCCTGCACACAGAGTCTACATCAAGTTTTTGATAGTTAGCCTTGAAATTTTTATTTTTGTACATGGCTACACCGCCATTCTTAGAATTTTTTCTGCATGAGTAGTTTATCAGATTAAAACTGCTCAATGAGTATGTTTTTATTTGAATTTCATTCAACCAATGTTCGGAAATTAGAAGTATATCGCATTTGATATTGTCAAAAACCACGTCAATATTCAAAATTTTATTACTCAAACATTGTATGTTTTGATGAAAAATGTCTAATGTTATAGAAGATGAATTTTCATTTGTATCTAGCAGATGTTGATTGGTACAACTTGAGACAATCGAGGGTATAAAAAATAGTTGCATTCACTATTATTATTATTTTTTGAAGTAGCGATATCTGAAATTTTTTTCACTGCGTCACAATAGTTTTTTTGTATGTACATTGCTATTCCTTTACTTAACAGCAATTTTTGTTCAAACATTTGTGTAGCGAAACCTACTTTATAACGGTTACTAGTAATGACGTTATTGCACTCAAAAACTGGAAATTTTTTCAGTCCAAGTTCATATATTTCTTGAAACATCTCCAAATTTCTTATGTGAATGTTTTCATTTTCTTTCCTATTATTATAACAATAATCAGACTGGTAGGCTTGCGAAATAATGAGTGGTTGAGTATTCTTCATTTTGTTCACAAAATCTTTGATGATATCCTTATCGCATATATCTGGCCAGAAAATATCCACATCGTTATCACTGAAATCTTTGCTACCATTAAGGGCAGTTTCAACTAACAAACTATCATTTGCATATGGCTTGAGTATAGATTGAACTGAAAATGTATCACCTAATATAATACTTAAATTTTTTGCCATATTCTTACCTTGGTATCCGCTACAAATAAAATCTTGGTTTTAACTCCTTCATTGGTTTTTACTTTACTGTCCTTACAAATAGGTTTCTTACTCTCTGTGGCTTGTTCGTCTTCATTCCCGTTCTTCTGGTTCTTTTGTTGTTTTTTCAGTTCCATTTCGGATGGTTGCTTTACATTTTTGGTCTCTTCGAGTTGACAAATATATAGTTTATTTTCTTGAGTGAGAACTTCGATGGAAACCAACATATTACTCCTTATTGTTTCCATTTCCTTCATACAATTTTCAGTTCGTATGAGCTTCAATTCAGACTCTTTATTTATTTCTTGTAGAAGTTTGATATCTTCTTTCAATTTAATGATAGCCTCATCCTGTCCCAATATTGTTTGTCGTTGATTCTGGGTTTCTACCGAAAAACTTTGTTCTGCTTCATACACGTCGTCTTTAAAATCCTGATTTCGTTTTTTCAGTTGTATTATATATTTTTCTTTTTCATGGTTATCTTTTCTCAGAGCTTGGCTAATCATAAAATCTCCTTCAACCTCTTTTATTTCAAGTGCTTTCTTCAGACTATCTATATCTTCATGTAGTTTTCAATATTTTTCATCTACATTTGTTGTATCACTATGGACTGGTTGAGGCTTCTGCACGGAAATATTTTTTGTGGTTTTAGTACCAATTTGAGGTGAAATGCGACTTTGAGATCTTGCAATTTTCGGAGACATATTGTTCGGAGACTAATAACAAATTATGTGTCTTGGCAACAATGTCCCAAATATAGCGGGTGTGATTGTGTGTTTGAGGATACGGATTAATGGTATTCTTCGGTAAATGGTCGAAATTTATGTATCTGGGTTTTTTATGATGAATCAATTACAAGCTTTCTTAGATTGGTCTGAGACGATTCTAAATTTGTTATTTATAGTTTATAGTTTTTCACTAATGGTCGCACGATTCACTTCACGACAATTAGCACAACCTTGGCAAAGTTCACATCCACATTTGTCACAAGTTGCCAGTAGATCATCTTTTGTTTCAGCAACTTAACATTTGCTACAGTTCATTTTAAGATTAATGGGAGCCGGCCCTGTTCATACTCACTTTAGTTGCAGGTGGGCCATATATGATTGCTTATCAGTGACAAGGTCGAAATTTTATTTGTTGGAGGACAAAAACTGCACTTTTTCTTCCATATACGGAAACAGCAATAATGCAGTCCGCTCTGTAATCTCCAAGCACATGTGAACTTATTGACACATCTTAGATTGAATGCATTGGGTGCAGGGTTATGGGTGACTGGTCCAAAAATTTGAATTTATTGCACTCTTTTTCCACTTTTAATGGCGATTTGATTAGCTTAAACACAGCACACACACAATAAAAAAAAAGCGACACCTCTACTAGAAGGTATCGAAAAAACCTATTCAATGATACCAATTTTGTTTGTATTTATGGCAGTTTTGGCAACTCGCTTCAAAAAAACGCAAAGCTGTGATTAATTAAATCAGTTAATACTAAAATTCCAAATTCAAACTCCGCCTCTGGATAGTTGTCAAATAAGCTGACGTTTTTATTGGTCTCCCTAATTCGACGTTTTTGTAATTGTCCAAGTTTTTGTACATTTAATAATTTGTGTATTGTTGATCGAACGTGTAACTGTTTTAGCAGCTTTTGGTACTTTGAATATTTTTGTACATTTCAATAATTTGTTGAACTGTTGTGAGCCGAACGTTTGAGTGCTTCAAGAAGCGAAATGGTACGTACTTTAGGTGATAAAAAAGCAGCGATCCTAATTCTTGGTGGAACTTGACAAAATATTCATGCAACAGAACGCATTTTTAATGAGAGGTTTCCCGATCACCCCATTTCGAGGACTCATTTGAGGAAGCTCCTTCGTAAGTTCAGAACAACAGGTAGTATTAATGATGCGAAACGATATGGCAGACCACAAATTTCTGATGAGAAAGAAAAAAAATTGATATACTGGCAGAATTAATAGTTAATCCTACTTCTTCAACAACTCACGTTGTATCTACCTGTGAGGTCAGTCGAAGTACAGTACGCAGGGTGTTGAAAAAAAAAAACAAATTTCATCCATACAAATTAAAAATGGTTCAACTCTCAGATGACGACCCAGACCGGAGACTAGAATTTTGTGAAAATATGGAAACTAAAATTAACCAACAGCCAGACTATGTCAAAACAATTTGTTTCAGTGACGAAAGTACTTTCTATCTAAATGGAAATGTAAATACACAGAATGTGAGGTATTGGAGTGACGCAAATCCTCACCAGTTTCGTGAAACACATACCCAATTTCCCCAGAAGGTGAATGTTTGGGCAGGTATCCTGGGAAACCACATCGTTGGGCCTCTTTCTTCTCAAACCGATTTAACTGGTGAGGTTTATCTAGAGCTGTTGCAAAACGCAATAGAACCGTTAATCCTTGAAATTTTGGAAAATAATCCAAATGAATTCGGCAATTTGGAAATAACATTCTAACAGGATGGTGCTCCCCCACACTATTACGGTGCAGTGAGAAAGTATTCGGATGAGGAGTATCGTGGTTGATGGATTGGACGACGAGGTTCAACGGAATGGCCAGCTCGATCACGGGACCTCACACCTTTGGATTTTTTCTGTGGGGGTACCTTGAATCGACGGTTTACGCCACTGAACCTGACAATATTGATGTTCTGAAACAACGTATTGTTGCAGAATGTGAGGCTGTTTCCGCAGACACATTTGCAAAAGTACGAGAAGAGTTTAAAAATAGGATATTTCACTGTCAGGAAGTGAATGGAGGTCACTTCGAGCAATTCCAAGTAGATACTGATTCTTAAATCTGTAATTAATATCATACTGAATGGGATATAAATTTTAATGTTTACTAATGAGCTATTAAAACTGCCATAAACACAAACAAAATTAGTATCATTGAATAGGTTTTCTCGATATCTTTTATAAGAGGTGTCGCTTGCCGTATAGTTCCATTTAAAATTATTGGTCACAATGGCCTTGTGACGTCATCTTTGACGATTTCGTCATCTATCATCACAAGTAGGGAAGTTTGCAACCTTTTATATTCAGTTTCCAAATTTCACTTGTTTATGTATAATCGTTTCAAAAATAAGAGGGGGGGGAGCGGACTTTTGAGAAGAACTGTATATCTATCTATGCTCCCCTAACCCACTTCGTGTTTTTGGCCAATTCAACTCTGGGGCCTCTATTTCTGCTCATAAAACTCTTGAACCAGTCAATTCCAGGTAAATTACCCTCATATCATGTTTCTCTGGCTCCAATACGATATGAATATTGTACACTGAGTGCAGGCTGTCGACCATACTTCGAGGAGTGTTGTCAACCTCAGTTCCATCTTGACTTTATTTTAGTTTATAATTTTTGTTGTCATTTTCGATTCATATAAAGATTCGAAAATCCTTAGGACTATCCTGGAAATCGCTTCCTGATGTTAAAATCCAACAATAAGAGTAATCAGTGAATAAATGATATATATCTCATGGGGTGAAATACTTTGCCTGTGTGTAAGTGATGTGATTATCATGCTGAAAGTAGGATGGATTGTGTGTATAATACTAATGGTACTAAGTCATAATCATCACAGATATATGGAATAAATATTGAATGGAGATCTACCAATATAGAATAATCAACGTAAACAAATGATTGATGATTAAATAGTTACCAGTGGACGATTCAGTTGTTATAGTAGTGGTAGATGGATTAACATAGCTGGATACGTTTGGCTAGTAATTCAATTTACATATATTATATTTGCATATGGAAGTAGATTAACACGAGAATAATTCAGATTTTGTTTATTCGATTCGGCTTGGGGTGTGCCTTCAACAATAGACTCACAACAGAGTTTTCCTTTTGAAGTGATATGAATTTGTTTCGCATATCAATAATTCAGGTGGGGAACTGAACAGTTTTGACCTTGAATAAGTATTACTTTTCTGACCAACTAATCAAGGCATCAGTAGAATATCGATTGGGTGCACCGAAAAAAGAGGTTACGTGACGATAGCAAAATAAGTTTTGCTGATACGCTGTTGCTGCTGTCCCTAGATGATTCAGTTATGGAAACAAGCCAATCGTATCTACAACTAAACACATTTATTAACGGTGGCTAACAAATATATCAACAAATTCGGTTGAATTCCCTGTGGTCCTAATTGAAATATCAGTCATGAGCACTAGGTTAGTAGTAGATATTCTGACAAAATACAGCCTAGCATTCTCAGCAAAATATTTCTGTTTGTGAGTGTTCGGTTTCTCAGTATCAGGTGACGATCATTAACCAAAAAGTATGATGCTCGTAATGCAAATTACGTAACCTTTTTGTCAGCTCTTCAGGGTATAGAGTTCTTTTGGTTTTGAATAAACGATGAAATACGGAAACGAGATAGGTATAAAGACTTTTTTTTTACTTATGTTACAGTATTTGAAATGTTTTTTTCCCGGTGGGTACCTGATATCAATATCAATAGATATCAAAACATAACAGAATAAAGTGAATTAGCCTTGACTTTCTGAACTTCTCTCTATAATCTTCAGTTATGTGTATTATTTATGAAAACTAGACTCCTAACACGGCAGCATACATTCCGCAATATTCCAAGTTATTGTTGTGATGCAAATCTGAATCTAGACTCATTCCACAGTTTCAATATTGAATCAAACTAATTCAATATTCATTGTGTGTGAAAAACCGCCAAATTTTAGGAATCATTCATCAAGTCTCGGTGAATGATACGTGCTCATTCAACCAATATTAATTTATTCATTATTGTTTCATTTTCAGTAGAATTGAAATATCTTGTTCAACAGAATGTGTAAGTAAGCATTTGAAGTTAATAAATAGTAATACTTCCTTACATTGATTTGGGAATGAGACCGGTTCATTCACCATAGTGTCCTGATTATTTGAGATTGTTGAATTATTAAAATATTCAATATTATATAAAATGTGGTTGGAGAAAGCGGAATTTATTTTGTAACTGGTTTAAACAAATTATTTCAAATGGAAAAATTAAAGTCCATCTTAGAGTCATTTTGAAATTGTTAGATTCTTGAAATCTTAGTTCCTTCATACCGGGGCTGTAGAAAATTGATACAACTCACTGTCAGTTGTAAAACAATTATTATTCAGTTTTGATTATATTTTTTGAACATATATTTAGTACTATGGAAGTACTCAATTTGTATGAATAAGAATGTCATACCATACAATTTGTATTTATTGTAACGAAATATTTTTTTAATATAGTTTATTTGTTTTTATGAGTGTTTCAATTATTTGCATGGTATCCTCAACTAGATTGGAGAGGTACATAATATGAACGATTCCAGCTCTCTAAAAAAAATTATAACATCTCTATATTGTGAGGACGATATTCATCTGCCGCTCGATGAAATCGCTAGTGATTTTTTATTAATTATTCACACCCAGTATCGCCCCCCATAAACTTGGTAACAACATCTCAACCAAAGTGAAATGAAGTCTGCAGGGTCGGTTCATATCAATGGTTGGTCAGTTGTGGAGTTTTTAATGCTACAACTGTCAACCTGTCAACGCTTATGTATATCGCAGTATAATTGTAGAAAAGGATAAGTTGTAAGTACCTACCTAGTTTCGAAAAGCAATCTATTGCCAACAGGTGGCTTCGAAGTTTGTTCCTTGCCGTTTCTAGAACCACGCTAACATGGATTCTGTTTTTAGAATCATTCCACGTGAAATGCGTTTCAAGGATAATTTCTACGCCAGTTTTTTTATGAGAATATCTCGTTTCTATAATACTTTCTATTTTTATTCATTTAGTTATTTTCAATACATTCAGACGTATGAAGCAGCAATTTTCATAAAAAATTTGCCCTTCAAAAGGTAAACCAAACGGTGTCATCTCTCAAGGGGCGTATTTTGTTTACTGTTCAATGGGTGAATTTGTTGAAATACAGTAGTTGAGAGTTTTTGTTTAAAAAATGATGCCGAATACGATATATGAGGTGAAATAATCATGGAGAGATCCTCCAAACAGAATTACCGAGGAAAAATTAGCTAAATCTGGACGTCACAACCTATGTATAGTGGACGCATTTCGAGCGGAGGAATTCTCAAAATCGAATGGACGAATTTTTATCCATGTTATCCTGGTTTAGACAGTGCCTTGCTTTTAAACGGCATTCACGCTTTTCAACACGAAAGAAAATCTTTTGGTCAATGACTTTATTCTTATTGATTTTCAGAAGTTCAGTCCTCATTGCCATATATATGTGTTTTTTCAGTTTTTTCTAACAATCATTTTATTCAAGTTGTAGCGGAGGCTCTCCGCGACATAGTAGTGATAGATATGTACTTTATGTGTGAAAAACTCAGGCGCTGTCGAATTAATAATTATGCATGATTTCCATTTGAACTTTTCAATGCACATCTTTGGAGCAAGCCTGGTTGCGACATAGGTGATCCTATTTCAATAAATCGTTAACATGCTGCTTTCACGCGCTCGCTCGTTTTCGGTCATGTTTGCAAGTATATCCCACCTAATTCGCAGAATTTCAACGCAAAATGAGAATAGACACTTTGTAGAAATATATTTCTACTTTCGAAATGTTTTTAGAAAATTCAATTCAGGTCACCTATGACGCAGTCAGGCTAGTTTCGATAAAATGCATGAAAAAATTCAAATTGTTATTTTGCAAAATTAATAATTCGACAGCGCTCGAATTTTTCACACATAAAGTACATATCAATCGCTTCTATGTCTCGGAGAGCCTGCGCTGCAACTTAAAAAGTGGCAGTGTTATTGATTTTCGATAAAACGCGGATTTTCCTGGTTCTCTTGGTTTCTTTCCGTTACTAATAATCCGATCGAGTGGTGCCCTAGCTGATTCGTCTTGCATCATGATTCTCTACAATTCGTCTCCCGAAAGCATCGTGATTGTTCCATTAGTTTTTATGTTACAAGCGAAAAACGAAAAAAACACGATTTTTTGCACTTAAAATGTTTATAAAAAATTAGGCGATGATAGTTGAGAGGAGAAAATTCAACAGGATATAACTACAGATCATCTTTCTCCTGATGACTCAGTTGGTTTCCTGGAACTATTATTGTCATGAAAAAATCTGTATTGAGAAGTGTAGAGTAGAGTTTATTGACTACATTACATATTTTGAATACATTTGTAGCAGCTCTCTTAAAATAAAAAGTATTTCTATATTTGAGAGTTACAACTAATATCACCAAGTTTACATTATTATCAAAAGACAGAACACAATTCAACGTGAATAAAATGAATCGAAGCCGAAATGGTTGAGTGTATTCCACAAATCCTCGTTAATTAATGCATAGTTGAGAAACTAATTTTCCGAGTAAAAACAGTTCCCCACTGAGAAAGATATACCTTTTCGTTCGAAATTGTAGAAATTCAGCCTGTTTATTGCTCCAGAGAGTAATCAAGTTACCACATCCTCAACAACCTTCAAACAAACGTTGGCTGTCATTGTCAAAACCGTGAATAAACAGGAACTGATAAGGATATCAATCACCTCAATGGAACGCATAGGCCATTGGATGAATGATAACGGGTTGAAACTCGCGCCGTATGAGACCAAAGCTATCATCCCAAAAGTCCCGAAAAAGAGGAAGGACGTATCTTTTCAGCTGGAGGGAACACAAATATTCCCCAGAAAAAAAGTCGAATACATCCGAAATCATGTGAGAAAGCCAACCGAACTGCTATCGAACAATAAGGGGCCAGGTATACAAAAAAGGAGGGTACTATTGGGCGTGGTGCCCCGATCTGTGGCAAAGCAATGGGAGTAAAAAGATATAGATTGCAACGCAAAGAAAGATTCTACTAAGAGTAGCAATGGCATACAGGACGCTATAAATGTCATAACGGCGAACCCAGCTATTGACCTACTGGTGACGGAACGGATTAGATTATATGCTTGACCCAACGTCGATGAAAATACAAAAAAAGCGTTTAAACAGAGAAAAATAGAAAAGTGACAGGAAAGATGGAATATCAACACAAGTGAGCCACAATTCGCTGTGTGCATTAGGCCAGAGGGGATGGATGAAACTATGACAGCGCCCATGGTGGCAGAAGTAGGTAATGATCCTGGTAATCACAAGCACAAGCTGAAAACTTTCAATTTCTGAGGTCTCCCCGTTTATTCACAAATCACTCAGGAATATTGTACCATACTTCAGATGAATCAACATTATTATTATCGTGGAGGCAACGGCCACGGTTGGGTTGTATGAAAACAACATACATTTAATAACGATGAGCGTTCGCTATTGATGTGTAGTCGACTGCAAAAATAGTACCTGTAAATTTTATACATTTCCAACTGCATCACAAAAACTGCAGCAAAAAGTGTTCTGTTATTCCACAATATTTAAATCTCTAATACCGGGACGTGAGATTTTCATTCCATAAATATTTGAGATGTTTTCCGTTTTCTATTTGATCGTCTAGAAGTGGATAGTAAAAGTTTTAACCAAGTTCCGTGAAATGGTATTAGCCGGTCATGAAAAGCAAATAGCGATTTGAACTGCGAGTTCGGGAACCCCTGGACGGTGTTGTAAACTGATCAATCAGCTTAATAAACAGAGGACTCTTGATGTCCCTCCGAGTTGTCTATCATTCACGGCATTCTATCAGGACAAAGTACTTCGCAGAGGATTATTAATTTGTATTTTAATTTTGACAAAACTAGTTTCGGTTACAAAAGCAATTGGCCTTACATGTGAACTAATGTTAAATGTAATGCAAATCAAGTACTGAGAGTAAACATCGTTACTCATACTGTATAAGCAATACCCAATATTTTCTTGACAATTTGCGTTGAATCTGATGTTATTGAATGGTTTCATGTCAGATCAAAGCTAGCCAGGATTATATATGGGTACTTTTTTAATTTGTTAAACGACTTGGCTCCCTCACTTTCTTATGTTCTCAAGACCTTATGAACCTGCGACCTCAATGAACTAACGAGCAAGCACATTACTTGCCGTACTTGAAAGTACACAAGAGTAGCATTACTTCATGATATTCGAAATATCATTTGGACAATGTCATAAATTTACATAGATAACCTCCAAATGCGGTGAACTATCGTATCAATACACAAATTTTTTATCATTAACTAACTTTTTCTTTGACAGAAAAAAACTTCGATTCATTTGGAACTGGTAGTGAGCACAAAAGTGTTACATCGTGGTAGATTATTTGAAAATTATTTAAAAAAATTAATTCTTACATAGTGTTACCAGTCTTACACACAGCGAATAGACAAAGCGCTTGATTCCAAATATCGAGAACTGGGTACAATGCGATTTTAAACTACTTCGTAACTCAGGCACTCAGTGGGCATTGTTCCTCTGAATCGTAATCGCTGAGGATACGGAAGTCACAGGACAGCAAATGCCCATTCTTTCCGGAAATAAATTATGATCCAGAGCATACAATGTTAACATGTCCCAGGTAAACCAGAGAACGAATGGACCCAGAAATAGAATCCAGATAGTAAGATAGGTAAAATGATCAGAATTCCCAATCAGTGGAACAATAGTGCAAACTACCTAGAGTAAGTAATGAAATAAAAAAAAATCGAAGATAGAACTTTCCAAACACAAGCCAGGAGATATATGGAACAATTTGTGAAATGTCACTAATACCCGACGCAATGTCCCGCCGGACAATTCTGGATATAAGAGAGTACATAAAGTGGTTTAAGTCGGTAGGGGTCCGATACTGTTGTTCTGCTACGGACACCCCGCTCCTACTAACACACGAATAATCCATTTTCAAAGAATGAAAATTTCATTTGCGTGACTCGACCTAGGAATATCAATACCAACCAAATTTTTCAATCTACGGATAAAAAACGCCGCAGTAGTTGATTTATTCGCCAATTCATGCACATGGCCCTTCCAGTTGAGCTTGATATTTATATATATATATATATATATATATATATATATATATATATATATATATATATATATATATGTTTATATTATATATATATATATGTATATATATATATATATATATATATATATATATATATATGTATTTATATGTATATATATATATATATATATTGTTATGTTAGGAAATGTTCATAAAATAATTGAAATGATAATTCATCATTATAAATAGGTATTTAAGTTATCGTGTTTAATGCTATATTTGTTTTACAATTTTTCTGTACTGTTTACTATTCTAGAATCGTATAACATGTTCTAGTCAACGCATATGTATCAAAAGTCAGTCCTGGAGTATCCCTATTGTCATGAGTATGTGACCAACAATACATTCAAATTGCAAAAACAATAAAATAATGTGGAATGTTAAATTCATGAAAAAACTTTGTATTTCAAGTGGATCAAATGATATACAAGTTGGAACATCCTGTATGGTAAATCATATCAGGAGAGAACCCAATAGCGAGATGTCAAAAACAATGCGGAAAAAGTAATGAAATATATGAATTATGAAAACAGGAAACTGGCAAATATGAATTTTAACCAAATGTGTACATATAATATAAGATTTAGAATTACATATTGTAAATAAAATCACTAGAATAAGTTAGAATAACAAACATAGAAAATGGGAAAAAATTTCAAAATTTGTTAAAATAAACAAGCTTGGAGAAAAGAAAATTGAGATATGTAAAAAACGAAACCAGATACCAAATTAAGAGAGAAAAATATAACAAAAATCAAGATAAAATAAGCAGAACCATCTAAAACCGCTATATAACTGATTCACATACACATGGAAAAATAAGCAAACTAGAAGAAACCACTTACCTTATCAAAATAACAAAGTCCAGTCCATGCCATGCCAAGGAACAGAAATGCAGTATAGCTGTATTTCTCCAGTGAGCAAGAATACTTCCAATAGACACACCAGAAATAATGTATTTCAACAAAAATAAATAAGTGCAACATAACAGGTCCAGACACTTATAGTGATTATTTGATCACTTGTGTTCTTCCTCTTGAACATTCAATGATTTTTCGTTGCTCACAGACGTCTTCATAACATTCAAACGTTCATTTACCAAGTGTTTATCACACATGTTTTTACCATTTAATATTGCTGTTCTTAGTTAGATAAGTTAGATTTCGCAGAGTAGGTCAATTTTAAAGATTTGTTTCAATAAAAACATTTATTTGACGATTTTTTTGCATTCTGTGTCCATCTGTTGAACATCCAACCATAATCTCCCACAGAATAGCATATTTGACATCAAGCATTGCGCCAAGTTGGCACTACTCAACCTGCTGCTGAGATTAGAGATGAATCATTCTTCATGGGCGTACCGACTGAGCTGGGATAAGGTGGAAAGAGTGTTAAAAAGGGTAGGACAACACAGCCGGAGTTTCAATTTTGTTATGATGGGTATCCATTATTAAAATTATTGAATAAAAAGGAAATCACTGGAACAAATCTACCATAAAATGAATATGAAAAAAGGACCGATCACAACAATTGGCAACCAACGCGTGCCAAATATAAATATAATATAGAGACTATCACAACAATATATATATATACATATATATATATATACATATATATATATATATATATTATATATATATATATATATATATATATATATATATATATATAAGTATCTTGAAACTATGCAAAGTTTCATTGAAAGATATAATGATATTCTGGTTTTGCTCAGAATTAAGCGATAATTCCGAAGTGTGTTTGGCGGATTCCATCAGTTCCTCCATAACACTGTTACGATCGACTTGAGTTGTGTTATCTGCAAAAAAAAATACAATTTTCGGGTGGAATATGATAAAATAGGTCATTTATGTATACAATGAATAGGGTCGGTCCCAAGATAGAACCTTGAGGCACCCCATGTATGAGTTTCTCCAAATTTGATCCGACACTGTTAGTCGAAACACACTGTTCTCTACCACATGAATAGGATTCGGAAAAATCTGAGTAATATATTATGAGACACGCAATCGAACGCTTTTGTGAGGTCGAAGAGCGTAAGATACAAATATTTCCCTAATCCTAGGTATTCAACTACACTGGAGAAGGCTTATTGCTGCTCCAAAGTTATCATAGCCAGGCGCTTCTTTGTATTTTCAGATATATGCAGTTGGATTTCTCCACACATTGAAAAATCAATATTCGAACAATTTTCCCCACTCTACTAACTGAAAATATGATCCTCATAAAAAACTTCAATGCAGTTTCATATCCGAAAAAGAAATCGGACTTATCGTCAGACGATATACCATGATTCATTCTTTTCAAGTTTCCCTTATTTTGGGAATGGGAGGAAACAATTTGTTTTCTAATTTTATATTTCACTGAAGAGGAATCGTAAATGAAATGAATAGTGATATGGTCTCAGTACCTGGAACGATTGATCGGATTTCTTTTTCGGTCATGCCACTGCACTAAGGTTCCCTTTATGGAAAATATTTCTGGTGTCTGTGAAAATATTGTTTCAAAATTATTTTTCCAATATGTGGACATTTTCAATCAAAGACTCGCGCGAATAAAAGCAAAATACTAGAAAAACGTATATTCCATCTCAAAGCAACTTTTTTCTGAAACTTTATGACTTTAGAGACTTTTTGAAATTTTCATAGGGAATCGAGAAGTGAAAAGCCAAAAATCCTTTCACTTCCATAATATTTCAATGAAGAATATATATATATATATATATATATATATATATATATATATATATATATATATATATATATTTATATATATATATAATAATAATAATAATAATAATAATATACATTTATTGACAAAAAATAATATCTAAATACATTTGGGAAAAGAAAAAAAAATGAAACCTGTCAATAGGTTACAAGATTGGTATAAACCATTCTTACTCTAGCATCTCAATAAATAATAATAAATGAAAAAAATAAAAATACAAAGAAAGATAAAGAATATAGAGAAAAAATATATAGACGTGAAATTAATTATAATTATAATAATTATGATGAAGGGTGTTTATTCCATTGTTTTCTCGATGAAGATTTTATCAACTACACCATGAGACATTATTAAAAACAATTTTGGAATGAAATCAAATCATGAGATCCACTCCCATACATATAAAAGTATACAAACACTTCATGGATATTGTTACAATATTAAATCAATATTGGTATAATAATAATGTGAATAATATAGAACGACAATGATAGAGAGAAGGAGAAAAACATTGAAGAATACAGAACAAAAATACAATATGAAAGAGAATGAATGAAACTTACAAAAATAATAGGTGATGATTATTATAGTAGAGAACACATATATATTTAATAATGATCTTTATTTGATAATAGTTTTTGATGGATTATATTCCATTGGTTCCTTAACTTTTGGTATTGGGAAGAAAAGAAAAGATTTTTTCTACATACTAGGAAAAACTTTTTTTTCCAGACAGAAATTTATAAAATGTAATATGATGGTAATAATGATGGGCAACAGAGATTCACAAAAAAATTATCAAGATCGTCAATTCCCCTAGACTTACTTTTTATTTGTGACATGAAGGTCAGTAACTCAGCCTCCGTGATCAGATGAAATTCAAATTTTTCCATATTTATTCAGAGCTTTGTCCCTAAGTTTCATCATGAGTTCTATATTGTCGGTTATCCGTGGAGTAAATGGCTTGTTAGAGTTTTTTGTGATATATGGAGAGTGAATATCAAATAAGTTGAGAATATGCAAACAAAAGTATTCAATTTTATTGTCGATGTCATCCATCAAAAACATATGATCCCATGGAATCAAACCCAAATCATATGTGAAATTTTCAATGTTAAAATTTCTGAAATTGCGAAACGTTATTGATACATTTTTCTTGAGATGTTTCGTTTGCGGTATAATACAATAAACGAAGTAGTGATAATTTTCGTAAATCTGTTGAAGTTACAAGCAAAATCTACAAGTTAAATAACGAAACAACAGAGCAAGTTCTAGAATTCAATATTTATTGAATGAATCCATAATTCCTATCCAATAATAATAAAGGACGCTATTGAAACAACAGGTGTAGAACAATCGCGTTATTGACAGAATCCTACCCGATCACATCTATTTGTCTTCGGATGGAACACGTTTGGTCAAATTCAGGGATGATTTATCGTTCGGGATGGATTTTATATTTGAACAACGTTCTCAATGGAACTCAATTTTCTTCACATAGATAGCAAATTTGATACTTATTGAATAGATAGGTTGGATATAAGTTGCCGCGTATATTAATTCACTGTGATGAGTGACTAATATTTTGCGGAGATACTTGAATGTGTATAAGTTAGTACTTTTGTTACATTATCGATATGAATGTCCTATCTCAGGTGGCTATCTACTGTTATGCCTAAATATTTCATTTCATTTGCTATTTTCGTGGAAGAGTTATACTTATAAATTTATAAAGTTTTGTATTGGATAAAAATATTCTATATGAGGTAAATGGAACAAAGTATGTTTTTTCTGTATCAATTGTTATGATTGAACCATGTTATAATTTGAGTAAGGTCACTTTCAGCTTTTATTTCCAGATTCCCTTTTCTGCTTGGTGAAAAATAACATTGTCATCTGCATGGTTGATAATGTCTCCAGAACTACTCATAGTAGATTATTTATGTAAGCCGTAAAGAGTATACTGAACTTCCTTTTCCATGCTTAGTTCTGTCTTTATTTGAACATGTTGCTTCTGGTTTTGGAGGTTACTCTTCAATAGTTTGAAAGGAATACCACGAATTCTAATGTTTTCCAAAACCGATAATAATTGTGAGTTATTCACTGTGTCAAACGACTCAGATAAGTCGAAAAACACACATATATCAGGTTTGCAATTATCCATGGCGTCATATATTTTGGGAGTGAGTTGTCATATGGCATCCTGTGTCGACTTTTTTTTCTGAAGCCGAATTGACGGTCAGACAGGAGTTCATGTTTCTCCAGAATATATTCTAGTCGAGTTTCGACAATTTTCTCAGAGATTTTTGCAAATACCGTAATTGAAGAAATAGGCCTATAATTTTGAGATTCTTGCTTAGTGCTCTTTTTGTGAATGGGTTTGACAACAGCTACTCTGAATTCAGATGGATACTTTCCAATTTTCAGTATTTATTTAGCAGATGTGATAGTGGGTTCTTCATTCCATGTACTATATTTTTCAGAGTTTCAGCATTTATAGAGTCTATCCCGGGTGATTCACTGTTTTTCAGATGATTAATCATATCTGTTATTTCTTGATTTGATTCAGGATGAAGGTGGTATATTGAAGATTGGTTAATCACGTTTATTTGAGGGAATTTCTGTGGGTTTTACAATTTTTTCAGCCAAGTTTTTACCGATTTTGCCATAATATTCATTGAAGGTGTTTGCATTTTCTTTCAGATCCCCTAATACTTCCCCAGATTCATTAAAAATTTGATTCATTTCGCTATACTTTCAATTTCTTGTTCCAATAATTAAATGGTGTCCCATAGTTGTTTTTTTGATTTGGCATATTATTTTATTTCTATGGAAGTCTGTTTTGTGTTTTTTATTAGAATATTCAATCTATTTCTGTAATTTTTTTATTCATTCTCGTACAATCTGGATCAATCCTGTATTCCTTATAAAGTTTTATTTTCAGTTATTGATGATATTAGACATGAGGTGGCTCATTCCTGCCTTTGCTTTTTTATATGTTTTAGTTTTACTGTTCTGGTGTTATTCTTCGATTGTGGAGCTCATATAGTCGACGAGAAAAGTATCCCCATATCTCATTTGATAGAAGTTTGACCGGTCGTAATTATATAGTTCATTTTTTATTCTTGCATAGTCTACATATTTTTTCAATGATTTCGAGTTGATATCACGTCGGGACAAGTGATGCGTTATAGAGATGATTGGTAACGATTGTTCGACTGTTTTTTCATCCTGAGACACCTTGTTCCCAGGTGTTTTTGGTTATCTTAGGTATGAAATTATATATTCATTAATAACATCATTATCATGTGAATTCATATCAATATCAACGTCTCCTATCAATATTGAGATGTGAAGACTTATTTCAAATAGTTTTTTTTTCTAGGTAAAATCTGAAATGTGCTACAAAACTTTCATCCACGCCCTGTGGTGCACGATATATGGCAGTAATATATAGGTGTTCATTATCTTGTATTATTCCTATTTCTATGGCTGTGCATTCATCGATTTTTCATATATCTGCCTCATGATCTCATCAAGATTTCACACATATACAAGACTAAAAAGCAGAAAATAATACTCAGAAAGAAAAATAATATACCACTTCCTATAAAATGGACTGAAATGTATAAGAAAAGTCTTCCAGCCACACCCAGATTTATAACCCCAAACAAATTCCTTACTTCATACAGATTGTTCTGAAAATTTGTGATTGTGAATTTTTGATAGCTATAAGAATACCTGTTGAGCGCATGCAATAGAGGATTGATGCATGAATGGTTCACTCAATTCTCTAAAAATGCTATATATCGTGCACCCTACCTATAAACTTCATAAAAAAAAAAATCAAAAAATCATGTTAGGCAGCTATATGTCTTAAGAGTTATAATTCAACAGTATAAAAACGCAAATCAGAACTGAAGAAAATCGATAATGACTATAGTACCTGATATAAATGTAGGGGAAACTGGGGAGGTTTGATACACTCAATGTTTGATCGGAGAAATCTGATCAACTATATGATTTATGAATACCATTTGTGGATGTTTGGAGATGCATATTCATAAGATTGAATATTGATATGTGAAATTACTCAGATCAGCATACAGATGAAGTATTTACCTTTTTTCTTAATGTGTTCCTACCTTGTATCAATATCCTCATACTGAAGGAGGTTTGATACAATGTGTGGAAGCTTTGATACAAATGAAAAAAATTGGGTTGATCACGAAAATTCATTTTTGTAAAAACAACAACAAATATTTATAGCTTACCTTTATTAATTATCATTTTCATATTTTTGAAAATTAACTGGAAAAACTGATTTTCTGGTAGCTCTAGCAGTTTCACCCACAAAAGTTGGAGGAGGTTATCCAATGGCGTCTTCCACGGGAATGAAATATTGTTTTTTGACGTCGGAATACATGAAGTGATATGCGGGTTTTTTGAATCTCATGGAATCAATCAAATATACTGTATCTCCTACAGTTTCTACAACCTTTCCAACATAATATCTCATTGTTTTTTTTTGTAGAAAAACGCACTTGTACAAAATCTTTGACTTTTATGATACAATTAACGGGATGGTCTTCTTGAAGCTTATTTTCAATTTGTTTCTCATTATCTGTGTTAGTTCATCTGATGACGCTGATGAGTAAATTACGGAATTTTTCGACTCAGATTCATCCACGTTCAAGTTCTGCTTCTTCCTATTCTTCACAGTCTTTTTTATGTCTTTATATCAGAGTTATACCTGTGATGTTCCGCTTGAATTTTGTTTTTATGTTCTTGTTTCATGGCATTTCAATTCTTCATTTCTTCCATATTGGTTTAGTAAAATTTTTGTTTCAACAGGTTTTCTCCCATATTGTGTTTTTTTTTTGGAAAGTGCTTGCGGAAGAGGTTTTATTTCTTCTGGGGTCTTCTAAGGCGGAAATTTCCAGAAATGCTATTCGAAGTAGGTTCTTGATCCCCATGGGTATTATTGCCGGTTGGTTCTGTTGTAGATTCTCGCAGTGAATGATCTGAAGTGAGAAACTCATTTTCTGAAAGCAGATGTGAGTTGAAGGGATAAATGCCAGTTTTCAAAAATCCCTTAGTTATATTTAGAGGAGCAGAAGCTCGTTGATAAGCATTATCAACTTTACGATGTCTTCCAACGAGATAGCTCGGCCTGGATTTTGTACAAAAAAATCATCGCAAGCTTCATTACAGTAAGTGTTGAATGGTCCATATACAGCATCATCCATAGGTTGTAGACGATGACCAGTATGTGGGGCAACGTTGAAAGGACTATTCCATTTTCCTTGCAAATATCAAGGCCCCTAGGTGATATATGGCTGTAATGATTATCTAGAATCAATACAACTTTTCTTTCTTGCAACTAGTGAATTTACTGGAATGTAGGAGATATAGTTCAAAATTATCGTTTGTCATCCAACCATTGGTGGTCATGTAATCCAGAGGTCATGTAATCCTGCTCGCAAACCCGTGGAAACCCAGAAAATGGTGGCAGTGAATTTCCTATTGCGTTAATAGTACAAAGAATTGTCACTGTTTGTCCACGTTCGCCCGAAATGACTTTCGAAACTTGTCTCTGTCATTTTTGCGAAATTATTTCAGTTTGCTCATGAATAGTTTGTACCCCAGCTTTGTCGCAGTTGTGAATCAATTGGGGCTCAAAATGATGTCGGTTCAAAACTTCTCGCACTTAATTAAAGAACTCTCCTACGGTATGTTGATCGAGAGCAGTCCCACGAGAATGACTTGTTGGTTCTGGTTTACGTAATGATAACTTTTTATTCCTGTTTATGAATCCTCCAAGCTACTCATATGTAGCAATTCTATTTTTTCCTCATTTCTGTGGATTTTTATGGTTAGTTTCTAGAGCATACTAGTGCGCAACTTTCCTTGTCTCCTCAGAAGTATACCCATAGTTCATATGAGCAGCAGTTATCAGATACTCCGCCAAGCTTCTCTCTTCTTTCTCATTGAATATTTGTATCCTCGAAAAATTTGGAACAAATGTTGTTCCATCTCCTTGGTCTCTTCACTTGATAACATACCTTCGTATTTTGTCCACTGGTTCTGAGTGGACAATGACTACTTACTCCTTGCACAGCTTTTCTCATTCGTTCCTGGGAAGCTGGAACCCAATTTTTTTTTTCCCATTCGAATGGCATTCTAGAATAGAAAAATGTATACTCATTGAACTAATTAATTCAGATTCAGGGAGGTTTGATACATATATCAAGTCTGCCCTAACATTCCTGTATCATGTCTCCTTCATATGGACTGATTCGAAAAACTGCATGTAAACAATAACCTAACTCTTATATAGATATTGAGTTTGAGTCTGAATTAGCTGGAACAATACATAATCCAATGTGAAAACAGAAAATTTTATTATAATAAACCATATTGGAATGAATGCTTACACTCACCTTTTGGAAATATAAAAATTTTTGAACGGAAACAACTTTTTCACTAAACTACCTATCGCGCCATTTTCACCAACAAACTAGCATGCAATGAACTGAAGGAGTGTAACCGATGCTCCACTGTCAAATGAGTCTACCGTTGCAAGATATACGCGGTAAATTCATAAAGGTATCATGCCTCCCATAGTATCAATCCTCCCTAGTACCCCCTAATTGGAATAAAACTTAAAAAAAAAGATTATAGTCGGCAGAATTCGAATGGCTTCTTTCTAGCGCCATTGCAAAATGTTGTGACGTAATCACCCGATCAACCAGTCCAACAGTTGACAGCTTCAATCCATTCTGCAAAGTTGTCATATTTTCAAATCTTAGGTCGCGCCTGCATAACAAGAATGAATACTCTAGTTCCGACATTTATAGTTCAAGAAACTTGGCATAATTGCTGTTTAATGTCACAATCAACTCGATTACGCCTATTGGCTGCTCGGTCGTTCACGTCACGAAGAGCGCTAATATTAGTAACATAAAAATTTGCTGATTTTCAAAATCGAATGGAAACTGCTGTAAATGAAATTTGACTCAGAAAATATTGTCTGTGTACATATATATATCCGTTATGTATTTTAAAGCATATTTAAAGCGATAATAATTCCTCGTTTCCGTAATTAAGAGATCCGATAAGAGTACAAAACTGGCGACTCACCAATATCTCGACCCGATAAGCTATAATTTCATTTCAATGTAGTTGAAACAAAACAAATTCCTTGATACTCATCAATACTATCAAATAGTGGTTGAGCAATATTTCCAGATTGAAAGATCATAACTTTGCACACTAATGAAAGTTTCATTGAAATAGTTAATACCATTGGCCATCTGATTCACATTCTGCATTATTATGATTTTTTTTAAATTATTTAGTAGATAATATATTTGGCTATAGAATATACTCATCAATACATTAACTTCATGTCAATATTTAGTGTAAAAATAATTTATTTATCATAATCAATGCCCTTTATAAGTAACTAATTGTATACTTGAGAATTTTGTCAATGTTTATAATGAAAAAATATTATCATTATCGAAAGAGGTATATCTTACCGGCTGGGTTGCTCAAGTCAGACATGAATAATAGGTAACTTTTCAAGCGACAATATTGAAAAAATTTGTGTTTTGCAAATTTTTTATTAGCAGTTTCAGAGATAATTTCGTTTGAATTATTTATGGTTATTTCATTATTGAATGTACGGAAAAACATCAATGGATTAGCATGAACAATAAAATCCAAAAGACTTTATGAGAATAAATTCAAAATTCTGATATTTTTGTGTTGGCGCTACACTAATCAAAATAATTTTTGTAATGGATTTTTCGAATACAAACGAATCTATAATAATTTCAATAGTCTTTTTCGTGAACTATCTTTTCACAATCTCAGCTCCGGAATTCCAGAGATTAGGACTAAAGGATATTCTTCACGAAAATTCTCAACAATATATTCAGAACCGATGATCTGAAAATTAGGAGTTTTGAATGAAGCACCATAAAGATATATTATCCATTTTCATTCCTTCAACATTTTCAAGGAAATATTTTCCGAGCACTTCCTGTATGGAAAATTACGTGAAAAGTTATATGAATCACATACATTTTGATAAACAGATAAACACTGATATCGTTGGGAATTCGTTGGATATAAAATATAACGATATGTTGTGTCCCAAAAAACTATATAAAAAACTTTCCAAATCATGCACTATTATGCTTTTTTTGATATGGAATTCTCATTTCTCATACATTTTTATGAAAAATCCTGGAATCTTTCGTTCCCTATGAGAGTTTAATTGATGAATTCATTTCAATCGCAACTTCAACTCGAAACGTTGAGTTTCCTTTGATGTGGTGGGATGTTAAGATTCTAGGTGTTGAAAGCAGAAGGCTGACGGAGCTAATTGTATTTCAAGAAGCAATTCCATATGTGACTTTCTCGTCAATCGCAAGTTCAGCGAGAGTCATTACTATGTGGTATATGAACTAGTTGAACTTAGTGGAACATTCATAACTGCTTCCTTTGACAAACTTGTGATTGTAAATGTCACTTTCAGTGAAATTGAATTGGGATTGGAATCCAATTTGTTCCGCCACAGTATGGATTGGTATCATGTAACTAAAGATGGATAAAATTATTAGAGATTTTAGAACAACTGATGAGAATAAAATAGTGATGGATGCATACTATGCACACAAATGGTGTATGTGTGTTGAAACGTTTTTGGTGGAAATAGAGGAGCTAGATTGAATCGCAAAAAAATCCGATGGAACAGATACCACTCACAGAAAACTTAGTTCCTAATTCGATTGGGACTATTGTTAATACTCATAATGAGTAGTAGGTGTAGTAGGTTTGTGTGTACATGGCAGAACCAATAGTTCGTTTTCATTTCTCGCAATTTTTATTGAAATCACAGGGCTTTTCCGAACCATAAGGTCATCAGCTGTGCTTGCCTGCAAATTAAATGAATACTTCAAAATTTTTTGTTGTTTGAATCTTACTCGAATATTTTACTATAATGATTTACATGTATCACTAACTCGTCGGGTGAAAACAAGAGGAATCTATGGAATGTTCAGGTTGAAATATTTTCAAGTGTGTTGATTCAAAAATTATCACAGAAAAGATGAGTTTTGAAACACTAGTAGATGAAGATGAAGTGAAGGGATTGTGTTCCAAGGTCAACCTTGAAATAAACAGAAAGTAGCCAACGAATGAAAATGCCATTTTCTAACCCAGAATCGTTCATTTTGTCAGGATTGAAATGGAGATGGAAGACAAATCTGAATTAGAAGATTGATGGGCTGTTTTGATGTTCCTGAATTTCCTTGAAATTTCTGTGGAGCGGAATAAAAAATCTATTCAACTTTTCATTTTATATTCAGACAACGGTTGTCAATTGATATTGAGGCTGAAGTTGTGTTGTTCAACTTTCAGGTGATAGCTAAAAGAAGAATGTTCATGTTTCTTCAAGTGCTCACTTATGCGGATTTTCAGAGGTCTGCAAGTAGGGGAGACCGGTATCAATTGTAACAGGTGTCAATTGTAACTTTGATATATATCCCGCCATCTGTCGAGAAAAAGAAAAATGTATGTCCTGGTAAAATAGCTTACTACAAGCTACTCAGGATGAAGTACTATCAATTTGTCAACAATAGTGTGTTAGCCTGTGGAACGTGCGAATGTGATCTTTGACCTAAAATGTAAGTATTGCATTCCATAATTGAGTGGTGATAGCAAGTTTATTCTTGAGGCTACCCCAAAAACAATTATACACTGAAATCAGGCTGTTTCGGCGATAATATTCACAGTGATTTGATTACCAAATTTGAAGGTTATGTTGAGTGGAATGATTGTCTAACGGTTAGGGAGCTGTTGGTGTCGATTGTAACAGATTCGAGGGTGTCGATCGTAACATGTTACAATTGACACCAGTTGCGGTAATATTAGTATTTATTTAGATCTTTTATTGTTACAGTGTGAAAAGATGGTGAAACCCAGAGTCAAGAAGACCACTAGAGGTGAAATTCCTCAAGAGTTGTACGAGCAGGCTGCTTATGATGTGATTAATGGAAATGCAAAAGTCAGGACAACAGCAAAAAAATATGGAATGTGCCATATTTCTCTCAGGCGATTTGTTATTGCTAAGAAGAATAATAAAAACCCACAAGTTGGTTATCATCCGCATAATAGAGTTTTACTTACGAACAGGAACATCAATTGGGCAAGTACTGCACAATTTGTTCCAAACTGTATTTTAGACTTACACCAAAGGATTTACGCAAATGAGCTTACCAGTTTGCCAAAAAAAAATGTGTGTAAAATTCCACAGGGTGGGAAAAGGACTGAAATTGCGAGTGAGGATTGGCTTACAGCATTTTTAAAGCGTAATCCGGATCTGTCCATACGCACTCCTGAATCAACCAGTTTAGCAAGAGCTATGAATTTCAATCAAGAAAATGTCAATAAATTTTTTGACAACCTGGCTGATGTCTTACAAAGATACAATTTTGGGCCGAACAATATATACAACGTAGATGAAACCGGGTGCACTACGGTTCAAAAACCTAATAAAATCATAGCAACAAAAGGTGTGAAACAGGTGGGTGCAATAACTTCGCAAGAAAGAGGAACGTTAGTTACGATATGTGTAGCCGTAAATGCACTAGGGAACAGTATACCACCCATGTTCATTTTTCCCTTGAAGAGATATCATGAACATTTCATAAGAGATGGACCACCTGGATGCATCGGATCTGGGAACAAGAGCGGTTGGATGCAAGAAAGAGAATTCCTGATTTTCATGAAACATTTCGCACATTACGTGAAACCAAATACAACAAATAGAGTCCTGCTTATTTTGATAACCATGGCTCGCATCTGTCTATTCCCGTTATAGATTTTTGCAAAGAAAACTACATAACATTACTTACATTTCCACCGCATACGTCCCATAAATTGCAACCGCTGGACCGCGGAGTTTATGGGCCTTTTAAAAAAATTTTCAATAATGAATGTGATCAGTGGATGAAGATAAACCCGGGCAAACGAATGACTATTTACAATATACCATCAATAGTGCGAGACGCTTTACCACTAGCTGTAACTCCCAGAAATATCACTGCAGGTTTCAAATGCTCAGGAATATGGCCTTTGAATAGGAATATCTTCACTGAAGATGAATTTGCACCTTGTAGTGTCACTGATAGACCCGTTGGAGCAAGTTTGGTGGAAAGACACGTCTAGATCAAATGTCGAAGAAACCGTTGACAACCCCCAACCCAGCACATCGGCAGCTCCTTCAACACCAATTCGGCCGCCAAATAGTAAAGATATTCTGCATATACTTCCAGCGCCTCCTATGAAAGCCTATACTCCGGAGCAAGTTCGTCCTTTGCCAAAAGCTGATTTCAGCAAACCAAAAGGCACTACATCCAGACGAAAAGGGAAAACTGCAATTATAACGGACACACCTGAGAAGCAACTATTGGAAGAACTATACAACAACAGAAAAGTGTCTTCCGCTAAAAAAAACGTTATGGCATCTAAAAAAACTGGGAAAATAAAAAACGTCGCAAAGACGCGAAAGATTGTCGAAAAATCATCGGAAGAGTCATCTGAAGATGACACTATATGTTTAATATGCTGTGGTCCTTACTGCAGCAGTAAAGAGGACTGGCTGCAGTGCAGGAAGTGTCAAGGCTGGGCTCATTCTTCTTGTGCTAAGAATGATCCTTTATTTGTTTGCAATAATTGCGAGTCCTCAGATTCAAATTAATTTTGTGTCACATATTTTTCCCGAACTTTTACTTTCAGTTTTCGTTGTTTGCATTCAATATACATATAGTTTTCATTTTGTGTTTGAAATGACATTTTTTGTATTGTGTTTTAATGAATTATAATATAAGAATATCATTTAACCTCATTTAAAATAAAATATGAGTTGCGTCACAATGATATATCAAGGGCTTAACATCAAATTTCATTCTTACATAATTTCATATGACCTTCACGTGTTTTTATACCCCTGTTACAATTGACACTTCAAGTGTTACTATTGACACCAAGATGGTGTCAATAGTAACATTTGGTTTTTGACAAAAAATATATTTCTGAAGCTAAAGTTAATTGAATTACACCAAATCTGACTATGTCACGTTATTCCAAAAGCTTGAAGTAACCCTTGGATGTTTTTATTTTCACAAGTTGGTGGTTACTGTATTGAGGAAAAAATCAAAACCAATTTTTGTTACAATTGATACCGGTCTCCCCTACTATCAACATAAGTTGCTTAACAGTCACCATTGAATTTGTAGATATGTTTTTTTTAAATTTGTTAATTTTGTCATTTGTATCATTTAAATGTCAGCTGAGGTTATTGGTAGTCCTGATTTTTTTACTCATTTGAATTTATCAGTGTAATTGATTGGGAAAGACAATCGCTTGAATACATCTTTTCATTCCCACACTGTTCCAACATGACCTGTTATGGATTGAATTAATTACCACACTGTGACACGTGAAATATAACAAAATATATATCCATCTGTATAGATTATCCATATGAAACTTGTTCCTCATTTATTTTTTGAACTCAATATGATCTGATATGAAATTGAACTGATTGATACAATTCGTACATTTGACATTTTTTATCAATTTCAATTGAGCCTCTGGTTTAATGGCGGCCATAGGAGGTTTTAAGCAAGCTATGGACTAGTTGTGAGAAAAACTTTACTTACCGGAAATGACAGAAGTTTTTTGAACGGTGATATAACCTTACTCATACGCTGTCAATGTCACATCATTTGAAAATGTCAATTATAATCCACAGCGGATTCCAAAAAGTGAATGCGGATGTTTTTCGAAAAATAATTTTTTTCAAAAGGGGCAGGTTTATTGAAAAGTTGCCACATGGACAACGTCTACGAACGAGCTGATGGCAATTTGGTGATCATTTGTGAAGGAGTTTTACGAAAAACTCCAGGAGCTCAAAGTTAAAAACGAATACGAATTATTATATGTTCACTGTCGTGGTATGTTTGAATAAGTACCGAATATATCGAACAAAAATAATCTAAGTTCATGGTTCATACATCCAACAACAGAACAGTGCGTTTTATTCCATTTCTCATTATACCAGCTTAAAAAACACGGAAATATTTCTGTGCCTACTTTATATTACTCACATTTCAAGAAGAAAATCCACCCATCAGTCATTAAATCAATAATTCTAGTTTCCATGATTTTTAAATTATAATATATTTTTTAATTCAATGTTTATTGTTACTGAACATCAATACTTACTCTTGCCTGCAAACAGCGGCTATCCATTTCTCTCTCCGTTCTTCCAGCCACCATTGCCCCGAAAAACGATAAAAACTGAGCTAAGGATTTTTACACTCAGAATTTGAGCAACCAACGACCTTACAAATCCTTCTTGATCTATTTCTCTTCACGAAAACTGCACTGGAATCCATGCTGGCTAGAGAGAATTCAGTATTGAGACAGCACAATGAGAGGTAGAAGGGGGAAAACACGAGTGGACACGATTTTCATCATATGCAGCGGTTGGGAAGTTACGTTTGTCAGGTTAATGAGTAGGTATCTATAAAGTTTGTCCAATTTTATTAAGAGTTATGTTACAAAGATACCCTGGGGTGTGGGTACTTTTCAGTAGCGGAAGAAGGAATTATGGCGAATGCTATCAAAGGCATGATACGTCGTGTGTATCACTTTAACTCAATCATTTGGTACGCCTATGGAATTTCTCGTAATAGCTCTGCTCCGGATATTTCCGAAAGGAACTGTTCTATAAGTGGGGAAAGAAGAAACATGCTGTCTCAAAATTGAATGCACTCTACACGTCAAGCTACCCCAAAATTCTAAAATATCACCGAACGGTGGCGTTGTCAACTTACTTCAACTCCCTATCGAAGGCAATGTTGAATTAGAACCACCGCCTCCAGAAACTTCGGAGAATGCCTAGATAGCTGCTTTGAATTTACTTCCAAAAAAGTCTGAGAATGAAAATATCCAACAAAAAACTTTATAACAAAAAATTAAACCGACGAAATACGGAACTGAAGAGTAAGAAAAAAACCTCTTTAGTCTCAATAATAAGCTCTTAAACTAATGTCAGTAACTAATTTTGAGTCGGCGCCAAACAATTAGGTAAGGCGTAAAATGATGGCATCGAGTTGCGCGGTGACATTCTGATATTTTTTTAAAGTAATTTAATGATCTCAGTTGATTGTTCGTTTGGCGCCGACTCAAAATCGGTTACTCACATCAGTTCAGGAGCTCAGTTATTTAGACTAAGAAGATTTATCTTATTTTTTACTTTTCAGTTTCGTATTTCGTCGGTCTAATTTTTTGTTAAAAAGTTTTCATTTTGAAATTTTTTGTGGCTGGAATCTACTAATTACTACCTACTTGTGTTTTGATTTCCACCTTACTTCAACCATTACCAGTTGAATGATATTATCACCTTCTTTCACTATTTGTTGTAACATAAATTATTTTTGTTGTTTTGGTTAGTTTATTTCATTACTTTGTATATCATTCCATCCTTTCATAGAATATAATGATCGTGACAGATGTAGGAGAACGAAAATGATGACAATAGCGATCTGTCATTGTCAAATACATATGTGTGCCAATGTTCACAAGTGAAAAATCAATTATCCCCTATTTTTCTATCCGTTAGGGTGGATACTTCCATCCGAAATCCAAATATGATCAACTATGATCAATCATTCAAATCGAAGAATACAGTACAAAGTTATGCCTGATAGAATCGGTTAACGGACCAGAATTCAGAGGGTGAGTGATCAATATCCTTCATTTTGCTACCCTTAGGGGTGGATTTCATCTTTCAAATTCGATTGGGATCAACTTCAAAGTACACCCTATCCACTGAAAAAATTATCGGAGTCGGACGTCTTAAATAAAAGTTATGCGTGGTCATACATAAAAATGAAATAAAAAATATACGCGTCTACTAGAGAACCTCCTCCTTTTTGGTTTCGTCGGTTAAAAAGATCAAACTGACGAAAAAATTAACTAATTTTGAGTCGCCGCCAATTCATTTCATGGGATAGTAATCGATAGAACCCTCTTATTATCTACATAGGTGAATAACTTCTCGATCGGATGTGCATAACATGAACGTGAGATTTCTGCTTTCACTACAGAAACTTTTAAGCCATCATTCTCTCATCGAAAATCTGAAATATACAACAAAATATCTCGTACAATAAAAAATGGAAGTATTTCACGTTTCAAAACTTAATTCAAATAATATATCCTGCAAAATCAACATTAAACCCCTCCCTATAGTTGGTATATGCTTTTTTCCTCTTGCTTCTATTTCTCTCTTTTTCTCCTTGAGTTCGATGTCACATCATTATTGATATTTTTGCCTTTCTCTCTACTCCTTCCATCACCGAAAGGACACTCTTATCATACATTTTACTTTATTTTCATATAATCTGATTATGTTGAAAAGGGAAACATTCTCAAATAAATATTGATAGAAAGATTTTTCTGTGAATTGAAAAATCCACGAATAAAATGAAGTTATTTTTTGTGAATGTCTAACAGAAAACAACTACTTCCCTGGCTAAAGCCACGCTGGACATTGAACTACATCTGATAGATATTCTGAAAAGGCCCTAACTCAAAAGAAAAAATCTGAAATTGATAATTTGCATTTTCATTCAGATAGTTGTTTTCTGTTAGACATTCACAAAAAATTACTTCATTTTAATCGGGGATTTTTCAATTCACAGAAAAATCTTTCTATCAATATTCAGTTGAGAATGTTTCCCTTTTCAACATGAATACCCCACATTCATCTTCCAGTCGCAGATGATTCCACATCTGATTTTATGAACATCCTGTTTATATTTTCAACAAATCAATCTGATTATGTTTCATTACTTATTTCATTAATATATAAATTACTATTGAAGATGAATGACACTGCCGTACAACGAAGCTTGAGTAAAAAAGCAAGTTTCGTGAGTGTTCTATTCACGAAAATTCAACTTCGCCTTCTATTTCCAATAATAATTATCAAACAAACAAAGAAGCACATTAATTTCGTTAAACGTACATTGATGATGGCGGCAAGCCGAGTGTTTCCAAAGTTATTATCAGCGAGACAGCTACCCGACCGTGCACACACATGAGGACACACGTCGTTGCGAGTGGCCATGCGGAGAGCGAATTTTTGGAATGTTATTGTTTATCGATGAAGATTTCGAATTACATTTTTATGTTATTTTGTATTGATTGTTTGTTTGGCTCCGACTCAGAATCAGTTCAGGAGCTTAGTTATTAAGACTAATAAGTTTGATTTTATTTTTTGCTTTCCAGTTTCTTCTTTCAACGGATTAATTTTTTGTTGAAAAGTTTTTTTTTCAATTTTTTGTAGCTAAAATCTACTATTTGCTACCTACTCAATTTGGATTACTTTTGAAACACTCACTTACTCACCCTTCTTCAACTAGTGACTGTTATAGACTATAACTAGCTGGTACCTGCAACTTTGTCTAGCGTTGACTCTTACTTGAAAACTAATGGAACCCTCATAGAAACTTTCATCCCCTTAGGAATTGCGTTTATAAAATAATGAATCTATTTTTTTTCCTTCAAGGACCAAAATCCAATTTTTATACCCTAACTTTAAAAAATTTCTAAAAACTCCAAAATACATATTTTTTCTTCTATAACAAAGACTTCGAATACCAATTATTATGACCCCAACTTGGAAACTAACGGAATTCCTATACAAACTTCCAATCACAATTTAACCTCCATTTCTCCCCTTTAGGAGTTGAATTTTCAAAAACACCAACACACGTATTTTTATTCGTAACAAAGACCCCAAAATACTAATTTCCATAATCCTAACTTTGAAATTAACTATAGAGACTTTCAACCCATCATTTTACCTCTTTAGGGTTGAATTTTACGAAACCCTGTAAGTAACAATTTGCTTTGTGGGTGAGAAAAAGCCCAAATACTCATTTCAAAACCAACTCTACTTTAATTTTAACCCCACTTCTCACCCACGTTTTCACACCTTCAAGGATAGAATATCAAACTCATATGCTGTCAAAATTCAGGACATATAATTATATATGTACATATTACACCAAATACGAGGTAGCTTGTCGTCAGTTTCCATCATCAGAATAATTTCGGGCATCTATTATGTTGTAGTGTCATCAGAACTAAATATGTGTGCCAAGTTTTAACAGAATAGGTTCACAGGAGGAAAATCAATGAATCATTCCCTATTTTTCTACCTGTTGGGGGCATTTGTCAAATTCAAATGGGACCAACTTCGGAGTATACCCTATCCATTGAAAAAATAATCATCAGAATCAGACATTTCTGTAGAAAGTTATGCGTGGTCATACATTAAGAAATATACGAGTTGTCGTTGTCCTTTTCTTTCGTCGGTTGAAAAAGCGGCGAACGTAACAGTTCAAATCTGCCATTTCATGCTACAGTAGAAGATTTGGAATAATGTATTTGACATGATCAGTCTGTGTTGGTTTTTTTATAAAAACCAAACTAAAAATTGTTATTAATCTCACGTATTGTAATGTCTTGAAACTTCAGTTTATTTACTGATTCCATCTTGAATATGAATGTAATGCTGGGGTTCATTTCATCAATTTTATTCAAGAGATGAAACATCAGAATTTCCATTAATCATATAATCATTAACATATCTGAACCAGTGGATAATTTCGGTGTTACTAATTTTTTTCCGGGTTATTCATAAAGATAATAGCTGGGAGAGGTGATAGGCAAGTCCCCATAGTGAGACCGCTTTATTGGTGTTATTTGCTATTAAATATGCGGAATTTTTCAGGACTGGTTGCTCATAACAACAAACAGTAGGCAGTTATTGTTCGGAAGATTTATAAAATGTAATGGAAAAAAAAACACCAAATACAAACGAAAAACTATCATTATTCATTATAAGTTATTTTTAATTCGGTAATGAAAAACGATGTTTTTTATGACATGAATAAAAAAATATTGTTCGTGGTTTCGCAAGAGGAATTGTTGTTTTGCGTGCTGTCACACGTTCGCAACTCGAACGTTGACTGATGGAAATGAAAGACACCGGTGTGATCTTCAACTGACACGATGCTCTCTTCGTGTTCTTTCTGGACCTTTGCTCCACTTCATTGACTCTCCATTACTACCCTGTTATCCGCAGCGTGCTCACCCGGTGGAACAGAGACACAACGCTGCCAGAATAATAGGCAATGTTAGACAAGAGGCATCCGTCCTGTTTCCGTAGCAGGCATGTTGCTTATGCCTTAAACTAGCCATTTGAAGGATGGCGCTCTATAGACCGACGTACGTTCCCTAATTGATAGATCTCCACGTGATCTGATTCGAAGCCATTAACTGCATCAGGGATGGCTGTGCTGCCTGAATTATTCATCAGGATGTTGTATGACAGGGTCGAATTGCTATCGTACAGGGTGTGTACAGAATCAATTATGGATACATAATTGAATGATTCTGTAATGGGGTGGTTCGGTTTGTTCGTTGATAACCCAATAAATCATGAATATATGTAAATGGATTATAAGGAGGAATCACAATCATTATGGAAAATAATTCGTAAGGTGGTGATATCTATTATAATTGATGGAATTACATTATGAATGATTTCGTCACACATATCAATCGTAGAATATTCATTATCATAATTCGTTTTCATTTCCGTTGTTGAGTGTTGTAGAATAAATATCACCTCCTCCTTGAATTATTTATTTCCGATTGCTGATTCATGTAATCACGGTGGAAAAAAGTTTGAGAGCAGTGGGAAGAGTATTCGATAGTCATTCGAAGAAGATTCAAGGCATCGTCTGATGGAAGAGCGCTCGAAGGTAAGTTCACAGAGTATTTGAGTTGAAGAATTCAGAACTCTTGGTCGAACAGTATTATTTCAATAATAGATATATTTCGTAGGTCCTACATGCACATACCCCCAGCCAAGGAAGACTTTCCAGTAAGATGAAGGAAAACGTGAAGGATTATTTGAATATGAAGGCCAATAGAAAAATGATACAGCAAAAATTTCAAGAAAGTACTGGTTAAATAGTAACTTTACAAGATTTAACTAATATGAGATAACATGATCAATCAAAGGAAGAAAACTTGGAGAACTGCTTAAGTATTCTCAAAGCTTAATATGGTAAACTGAAATATCTATTTGATATCATCATCTTATTGGCCTCAATAACTACTGTTCATGCAGCTGTTTTGCGAGATGAAGACAATAATTTCAGAGGACTATTCATTCAAATTCCAACCATGAAAAATACAATAAAGGCTTTTCCAGAATTTCTTGCAGTGGATGCCACACATAAATGACTTAAAATAGGATTGCCGATTTTTCTCATGATTGTTGAGGATGGTAATTGTTAAACTGAAATAGTGGGTGTGTGTATTGGCATCTGAAGATGAGGAAAGTTTTACCTGGTTCTTAGAAACATTCAAACAGGAAAACATATCATGGATCAACGTGGAATGTATAATGACAGACAAGGACTTGAATAAAAGAGAGGTAATCAAGAATTGTTTTCCCACTGCAAACCTCATAATATGTGTATTCCACAAACTAAAAACCTTTCATCGTGATATTTCATGTCAAAAATTGCTAATCACTCCAAGTCAACGAACACTCAGTCTGGAACTTATTCAAAAATTGGTTTATTCTGAAACAGACGATGATTATCAGAAATACTTGGAAGCCCTAAAGAATAGTGTACCTCGAACTGTGTATGAATATTTCATGAAAAACTGGAATAGTAGCAGAGATGAGTGGAATTTGGGAAATAATTATTTCAAAAATAATTTTTCAAATAATACAAATAACCGCCTAGAGTCTATAAACGCCAAGTTAAAATCTGTTATGGACAAAAATAGTTCCTTGGAACATTTTATAAACAGACAGAGAGGGACCAAAAAGCAGTTTATGGTTTTTTAAAGAAACCCGTCGATATGTTCCCAGAATATTCAGTTGAAAAGAAATATTTCGAATTGCTTACACGTGAAGCATCGAAGCACGTGTTGAGGGAAATTCGTTTCCCGAAACACATTGGAAAAATACCAATGTCTACTTACAGCTATTACACCATTAGTGGTAGTCGGGAATCTGTGCAAACTACAGTTCCGACGTGCAGCTGTGTAATATACACCACTATGATTTTACCTTGCGAACCTATGTTTACTCTAAGTATTTGAATGTCGAGCTCTTTGATAGAACGATTGTGAACTCGATATACTACAAAGACAACCAGCGAACATTAACGAGTTTTCTTGAAAAAACTGAACCGACCGAACGGGACTCTTCAAGTAGGTACATTTAATAATAATAATATTCAGTCTATATCACTGACCACAAACCGATATCAATCACCAAGTACCCACCCGCAAACATGAAAAGAAATTATTTTATTATGCACAGAACTGGCAGACTTGGCAGCTCAACGAACGGGAATGTTGTTTGAGCAAAGGCTCAATGTATTGAAAAATCTTAAAACGCTGTGGGCCATTGATACGGATGTTGCAATTGTGCATGTAGACGGAAATCAGACTCAGTTTTATATTGGAAGCAATGATGAAGTTATATTCGAAAGTGGAAACCAGGTTTCTGTGGAACACTCTTAGGTTTGTAATGATATGGTTTTCCGAAACAATACGAAACAAGCGCTCGTATTAGATTATGCAAATCCATTATCTCTGGGTACGTTACCTGTGGGATTACCTGCGTCTTGTAACCAGGTGATATAAATAAAGTGTTGGTATTATATAACGGATATCCTCCATCTATAGTGCCATCTGAAATTAAAGAGGAGATGATATCAGATCCAAATAAAACACATGAACTTTCCTATATCAGTGATTCAATTTCAAATGACGTCAACAAACAGTACCATCAAATAGTTAACATCAGTGATATCTCTTTGTCAACAATCAAGATGCCAGTTTCCATAAAAAAACGAAGAAGCCCGAAAAGACAGGAATTAACAGTCATAGGACTACCAAAGAAAAAGAAAAGAAAAACTGTAGCATTTGCGAAGAAATCCCATCATGAAAAACAGAATGTAATTCTGAATTTCTTTGTTGAGGATGGTAACATTGTTGAAGATATCATCAATGGGAAATTCCTTGAAAACTCAGATCTCAAAATGCTTCCCGAAAAAATATCACATGCCGTACTTGATGAAGTTATTGATATCCACATGATAAGGTGAGTCTAGCGATACGTTCTATTCACGAAATCAAATGCTAACGATGTGAATTCCTATTTTTAGAAGTTTTTGCACACAGGAAGCTTTTGACAAAATTGTCAATCTAGTCGAGCAGAAACGACTTTGGTAACGGTGGCCTTGTCCTGTGTGTGGTGGAGACATACAGAAAAATCATACGGCACTTTGTTGTAGTTGGTGCCTCCTATTCGTTATGCCGGATTGTCTAGGCGACCCAAATCGAAATTCTGGTTTTGTAGAGAATGCTATGTCTAACATTCTTTCATTTGTCGGTGTATATTTCTCAATAAAAGTCTGAAAATGAATGCAATATTCAACATTTTATCGGAAATAACACGCCAAACCGATAACGGTCAACGCAACATACAACAGGTATATACTCTGTTCCAAGTTCAATCTAGTCAGAGTAGGACATGGACTGATTATTGACATGCAACAATAAACAAGAATATGAATAATATTCAGTCCTGGTCTACTCTGACCAAAATGAACTTGGGATGAAATATACTGATTATGATAGGCTGAGCTGTCGGATAAAGCAGTAATTGATTAACGGCATTTTAGTATGCTACGTTTGACGGCAGTTTGAACAAAACCAATAAAAAGCCGTCCGACGCGTCACTTCATTGACGTCATATCTATCAACAGCATTTCAGTAGGCTACCGCTTAACTGCAGTTTGAGTACTGCGGAAAACAGAATTGAAGAATATTTAATTTCGTCAACATCTTCACAATTCGCATGTGAAACATAAACAACATTCGGTGGTTTGAAGTGCTTGGGTGTCCAAGATTCGTATTTGCATATAATGATGTTTTGTGAATTTGACAACTCATCTGCTCAAACTGCTCATGGAACGTCATCATCTCCCTCAGCTTAATTGATTCATTTTTTCATCGGCATTCCCTTTATCGAAATCGGGAATTGTGGCGGCTTATGTCTCCTTCAAACTCACAGTTCTAGTGACAGCCCCCGAAATTTCATAAAACATCATTGGGGGGATTCCGTCAACTGAGGAACAATGTTGTCACATTGTATAACATGAAAACTGTGATGGAAATTGCGTAGAGCAATTAGAAGAAGCAATAGTGAGGATTTCCTTCGCGTAAAATCACTAACAAGTATTCTGTTTAATCATAGTATGCACTTTATATTCTTAGTTTTCTATGACAAGCTGGTGCCGCGTGAAGAAGCTGCGAATGGAGAATTGAACTACTTGAACCTGATATCGCTTTTTCAGCTTTCGCCATGCTGGTAATAAGGTATATGTCCTAGGTCCTCTAAAATCTGGCATTCTCAGAGCTGAGAGGGTGTTTTCAGCTCTCTCAAGGGTCTCGTATTCTGCACAAGTAAACTCAGTATCAAATCATACCCCTAGATAAAGTGTGTGGAAGCTTTCTCCCCCTTCGTGGTGTTGTGACTGTTTCAATAATAATAATAATGATATAATAATAATAATAATTTTATTCACAATAAGATGGACAATAGTTGGACAGTATCTTTTACAACATGGTTGTGAATAAGGAATATACTACGAAGCAGTTTTCACTGCTTGTTTGTGGACGTATTCAAACATGGATATACTTATATTAATTCAATATGTATAATATTACAAATATAACAATAAATAAAAAAATAATAAAAAAACAAAGAGGAATAAGCACAAGCACTCAAGAATTTCAGTACGACATTGATTATAATAATAATATTTCATCAGATTTTTAAGAAATTATTAATAAATTATGTTCACTTACTTATTTGAGGTCTAATAATATAGAATATGGAAAATATATGTAGGTGAAGGTGTTGAAATGTAGAGAAGTAAACATGTTCAAATATTGATATATCAAAATATTAAAATATATATGTAAAAAGTCTTTATGTAGATGTAGGTAATCATTATTGTGTTGTTCATAACGTATGAGTTATAATTGTAAATTATAGAATATGCTCCTAAAATGTATAGTATAAAGATATATAAACGTATAAATAAAAAAATTTTTGTATGAGATATGGGAATATTTTTTTTTTGTTTTTTTTATGTATCGATTACTTCATGAATTTTTTGCCTAGGATTTTCGATGATATATTTTTTTAATCGTGTTTTGAATTTTTTCATTTGTTTCTCTTCTCTCAGATTCTCTGGTAATACATTGAAGACCTTTGGTCCTAGATAACTGTAAGTCCTCTGGCATATTGATTCGTGAACAAACGGAATTTGATACAGGTTTTGACCTCTGGTATTTTTCTGGTGGTTTTTCCTGATTAATTCATGCTTATTTACAAACTGATGTATTAGTAGGCTCATAAAATATAATTGTTTTATGTCCATTATTTTTGTTTCTTGATGTAGAAGTTCAGTAGGATAACGTGGCGATTTTTTATATATTATTTTTATTATTCGTTTCTGTACTTTTTCAATTTTGCTTAGGTGTACGTTCATTCCAGCTCCCCATCCTATGATTCCATATTTCAAATGGGGTTCGAATAGTGTATAGTATAAAGTTGTCAATTGGTTTTCTTCTAGTATTTTTGTGAGTTGTTTTATCTTATACACCACGCATCTTAGTTCCTTGAGGAGATAGTTGGTTTGGTGGTCCCATTTCAGGTGGCTGTCTATTTTTATCCCTGAATATTTCATAGAGTTCGAACAGTTTATTTGTGATTTATCTTGGATGCTAATTGTATTGAAGTTAGGAAGTTGTGACCTATAGCTGCAGAAAGGCACGTAGAAGGTTTTCTGTAGATTAATTGATAAAAATTTATTATCAAGCCATCTTTTGATGAGAGGGAGATCTAATTCTACCTTGTTTTTTAATTGCTCCCATGATTCTTCTTCGTATAAGATGACCGTGTCGTCAGCAAAACTGATAACTTTTCCTTCAGATTGCACCATGAATAGGTTGTTCAGGTATATCGTGAACAGCACTGGTCCCAACACTGTTCCTTGTGGGACCCCACATTCTACAATTTTGTTGTTGCTGTGTGAGTCTTGTATTTTTACTTGTTGGGTTCTGTTTGTTAGGTACGATTTGAAGAGTGATTGTGCAGTACCTCTCACTCCTATGCTTTCGAGAGTTTCTATTAGTATCTGGTGGTTGACGGTATCAAAAGCCTTCGTCAAGTCCAGGAATACTCCAATACATGGTTTTTTATTGTCGACTGCTTTGTATATTTTTTTGGTTAGGTGTAGAATGACATCTTGTGTCGATTTTGATGTAGCCAATTGAAGGTCATTCCTACCCATACAATTCAGTGCCCTTCGTAGACTGGCGTTGGCAATGTTCATCAGAGTCTCTTCGGTTTGGGCAGTCACCTCCTTATCAAATCTTCTGGGAAACCAATTGGCGTGATTTTTCCTGGTTGTTTAATACATAGCGAGTCATCTCACATCCATATGATGTTTCACAGAGTTGGGCCCAGGACTATTCTTTGCTGTTCACTACTGCTTATCTATATTCTCTCAGATGTGCCTTCTGCCTCCAAAATTTCTATTCGTTCTCACAGGAAAAATTATAATAATAATTCAACCACGGAAGCAGTAAGTGGGAATCAAAATATGAATGGAAAGTAATATAAGCAATGTATACTACTATAGGCAATATGGA
This sequence comes from Gonioctena quinquepunctata, assembly GCA_018342105.1. Classification (NCBI taxonomy): domain Eukaryota; kingdom Metazoa; phylum Arthropoda; class Insecta; order Coleoptera; family Chrysomelidae; genus Gonioctena; species Gonioctena quinquepunctata. Next base: position 378,152 of record JAFIRS010000089.1, read on the forward strand.
GAATTACAGACAATCTGAGCTAAATTAGGAACGCCGATACAAAATAAGATCCTTGGTGAAGATGAATGCAGTGCTTTTCTTCAAGGCCCCCCTCCTTTAATTTTTCGAACAGGTCAACTAAAAAATTGAAACTTGCGAAAAGGAAATTGATGCATAAATATCATATTTTGGAGTAAAATTGACAGATGAAACTTTCAAGATGGCGACTGGGCGTAGTCTGGGAAAAAAATTAATTGAAAGGGGGATCTTGTGACACATCCTTTTGAAGCTCCTGACGAATACTTCACAACCCTAGAATATAAAGTCAATATCTTCACCTATACAAAATGACGGAACATTTAATAATTGCCTGAATACATCGACGTTCAACTCCATAATTTGAGGAAAGGAGCTGAGTTCAGTTCAAAAGATGATCGAGATTGTTGCCTTGAACTACTTGACATAAGAACAGCCTATCCGATATTTCACGCCGAACATTTTCGAACATTTTCGATATTTCTACAAATATTCATTATTCTCCGCCGTTAATCCAATATTGAAGCAGGTTCAGTTTCGTACACCTTTTATTTCGAAGAGCCCAATAAAAAAAACTACAGGTGTCAAATCTGGTGAGCGGGCTAGCCATTCCGTAGGACATCGACGGCCAATCCAACGACCGGGGAAAGTATTATCTATATAGTTCTTCACTTTTCCGTAGTAATGTGGTGGTGCTCCATCTTGTTGGAATACAATATCCATATCGAATTCATTATGATTTGCTCCGACGATTTTGGTGATTAGAGGGTCAACAATATTTTCCAGCAAATTCAAATACAGTTCCCCTGTTAAATTTCGTTCAATAAATAGTGGTCCTACAATATGGTTTCCCAATATTCCTGCCTAGACATTAATTTTTTCTGGATTTTGAGTATGATTTTCCCGGAAAATGTGAGGGTTGGTGTCACTTCAATAACAGCAATTTTGTCTGTGAACCTTGCCGTTGAGATAAAATGTAGATTCGTCACTGAAACAAGTATTGTGGAGATAGGTAGGATACCTTGCTATGGTTTCCGTCATAATTTCGCAGAATTCTGTTCTTCGATCAGGGTCATCTTCAGTTAACTGGTGTACCATTTTTATTTTGTATCGATGATACTCATTCCTCTTCAAAAGTCTCCACACAGTAGAAGGACACACCTCACAGATTTTCGCGACGGAGGAAGTAGACTGTTGAGAATTTACTATCATCTCACCAATTATTTGAACTTGCTTTTCTTCCGGAATGGACGGATGACCTGGGGGCTTTTTGTTCTGTACACTACCGGTAGTTGTGAATTTGGATAACAAGTTTCCTTCAATATTATCCACAGATAGGACGATTCGGGAAACGATCATTAGAAATTCTTTCGGGTTCGTGAAACATACGCGTTGCACCGTAAATAAAAATCGCTTCGATTTTTTCTTCCAATGGACGAGAATTGATCATTTCAGAGATAGTTCACGTGGTACCTATCCACTAGTAAAACCAACAACTAAATGAGAATATTTTAACTGAATCATGATGTTCGTTGTCGTACTGAGATTTCTTGTCATTTGTTGTTTAAACAAAAAATAACCTACCAATCCTTATCGGGTTGTTGGGATTGCCATATGGCAGAGAAAAACAAATATTCCTAGAAATTTAGATATCAATATGTTTGTATGCAGGTAATCATTTAATGTTCCGCCATTTTGTAGTAGGTGAAGATATCGACTTTATATTCTAGGATTGTGAAGAATTCGTCAGAAGCTTCAAAAGAATGTGACACAAGACCCAGTTGCCATCTTGAAAGTTTCACTTGTCAATTTCACTCCAAAATATGCTATTCATGCATCAATTTCATTATACCAAGTTTACATTTTTTGAGTTGACCCGTTCAAAAAATAAAAGGGGGGGGGCATTGAAGAAAAGCACTTTATACATGGATCTGTCTGGTAGATCTTGGTAATCATTGAAATATCAAGAACATATTCGGGGCTCATAACATGTCTTATTCAAACATAACTGTGTGGAGTATTAGGGAATTATCGATATGACTATGCAAAAATAAATGTGTTGAATGAAATTAGTACGTATTGATATTTCTTTTTAGTTTTCAATCAGTGCACGAGTGTTGTATCGATTTTGTATTCTTTCGGAACTATATTGAATGTTTTTGAAACTAGGGCTCTATAACAGTTTCAACCTAATAATTTACATACCAAGAGTATTGAATAATGTTCATTCTGGCTACTTCTAAGAGGTATGTGATGGTCTTTCAATCCAATTTCCATTAAGAAACTGTGTCTGGTGATTCCTATGTGGGATAATTTTGTATCAGTTCAAACACGTTGGAGAAATATCGCTTTAATACCTATTGTTTTCTGAGAGAATCGTAAAAAAAAAATTATGTGCAAATTCACAATATTCTTGAGACTCCTCTCCATAATTTAATCCCATAGTTTGAATGATAATCTGCCATGCTCCCATATAATTTCAAATTGTTTTCTATCAAATGTTCCTGGAAGTTTCTGAATCTGTGAAAAATGCATTGGAGTTTTTTCACCAGATAGTCTACATGCAATTTCCATTTGGAATGTTTATCAATTACGATTGGGTATCCGATTTTATCTGTCGACATTATGGTGAAGCTACCCTCGATTGTGATTTGACTGCGGAAGACCTGTTTTGTTGCTACAGAAAGGTGAGTAAAGGGTTATTCAGAGTGCATTGGGAGTAGTGTACCATTTTGAGACTCAGCCATTCTAACGTTATTTACAAATTGTTATGGAGCTATTGAGAAAATTGGTTATAGTCATACAAGTTCGTCAAGGGTTATGAATGAGCTCCCGAGTATGTGGAACTGCGACTATCTAAAGGTTTAAGTTAAAGAATTCATCTATCTCGTAGAGTGACTGTTGTATCAATATTTTTTTTTACCTCTCTTCTGAATCGCCTGAGACACGTAGTCTCTCTAGTGGTTATGACGAGATGATTAAACATTTTGATGCCATTGTATATTATAGAATCTCTAACCATATTATTAGATAGTCAAGGTAGTCTGAAATTATTGTTCTGTCGAGTGTTATATGAATTATCATTTGTTACAAGGAGATTTTTATTTTTATGTATAAGTGTGACATATTCTAGAATGTATATAGATGTTACCGTAAGTATACTGAGATCAATGAATAGCGTTCTACATGAGTCTCTGGGTCTTTTTTTGCCAATATACCTCAAGGCTCTTTTTTGGATTACAAATACATTTTTGAGCTGGTAAGAACAGCAGGCGCCCCAAAATGCAATGCCATACCTTAGGTGAGATTCGATTAGAGCAAAGTACGCCGATCTGGCTGCGTTTATACCCAAATCATTCGAGATTACTCGAACTGCGTAGCATCCCGAGGACAACTTATTACAGATATTGTTAATGTGATAATCGAATTTCAGTCTAGAGTGTATAATAATTCCAAGAAAACGTGTCTCAGTTTTGTTAAGGATATTATCATCCTCCAGTGGTATATCTGGTAGGTTGCAGCGAAATGTGATTATATTAGTTTTTTTATGATAATCACTGAAGAATTGGAATCGCACCATTGTTTTATTGTGATCAATTCCCTTTCTATGTTATCTAGCAGTAGTTGCTGTGGATTATCATGCCATAGGAATGTTGTGTCATCCGCAAATAGAGTGATCTTGGCAGTGATGTTCAGGAGGTTTATATCATTAATGTAGTGCAAAAAGAGGATGGGTCCGAGTACTGAGCCCTGAGGTACTCCCAATTCGATACCAGCCCTATTGGAGTCAGTGCAACAGCGCACGATTTGACTACGATTGCTCAGATAGGATTTTATCCATTCAAGGCCCGAATTTCTAAATCCGTGAATTTCGAATTTATGTAGCAGAATATCGTGACTTACGCAATCGAACGCTTTCGAAAAGTCGCAGAATATCGCCGCTGCGTAGTCGCCTGCATTGATATTTCTGTATACTTCCGACATAAAAAAAAATAGAGCGTCATTGGTACCTTTGTTAGACTGAAAGCCGAATTGTTCTGGGCAGATTATGTTGTTAATTAATACGAAGTTTTGAATGCGGATCTTCACTATTTTTTCAATTATTTTAGCTAGGCTAGGGATAAGCGATATGGGCCGGTAATTGGAGGGGTCACTTTCATTGTCTGATTTATGTATAGGGATAACCACAGAAGTTTTCAGGACGAGAGGGAAAGTTCCGGTTCTGAACGAGGTGTTGATCAGTTCAACCAAAGCTGTCAAAGCGACATCAGGAAGATTAATAATGACATTAATTGAAATATCATCTATCCCTGAGCAGTTATTGTTTTTAATATCTCTCAGGATCTCTTCGAGTTCACTGAGGTTGGTGTCGGAAAGTTGAAACTCGTCAGTGATATTCATATTTTCCAGGTATGACAAAGGAGAGTTGGGAGCTGTAATATTTTGAGTGAGTTTGAGTGCTATATTGCAAAAGTAAGTATTGAGTTCATCGGGCTCAATAGATATAGTCTGCTTTGTTTTAGTTTTGCCTCTTAGTTCGTTGATAATTTTCCAACATTCTTTACTTTTGTTATTCGATTCCTCCAATCTATCTCTGTAATAAGTATCTTCTGCTAGTTTGAGGACGCTGCGATATATTTTTCTATATTTGAGATAATAGTTGTGGAAGAACGGTTCATTAGTGTATTTGCGGATGTTATGTAGAGATTTCATATTTTCAGCTGAAATTTTGATTCCACTAGTTATCCATGATTTGTTTTTTCTCTTAATATTGATTTTTTGAATTGGAAATGCTTTTTCAAAGTTGCTTTTAAGTTTGTCATAGAAATCTTTGAATGCTATGTCCGATTTCATAGTGCAGTCCCAATTGGTTACTCGACATAGGTGTTGAAATTTTTTGTAATTACTAGTGCTATAGAGTCTACCGTATTTAAATTTATTTTGGGAGTTAACCTTTTGGTCGATACTCACCCTACTGACGACAGCTTCGTGATCGGATATACCTGAGGGTACGACTGTACAGATAACGTTCTCCAAGTTACTGCGGAAGTAATCGATAGTTGTGGCATTCTGTGAGGAGATTCTAGTTGGGGATTCTACATGCATATGTGAATTGAAAGAGTCCAATAGGTTTTGAAGCCTATGTTTCAGAGTAGAGGATTCCGTAAAGTTTATGTTAAAGTCACCTGCGACTATAATTTTAACATGAGATTGATTTCTCTTCACTGAAGTGGTTTTTTATTTTATCTCGTTGTTTCCTGTCAGTGAGGTTCGAACTCATGAGACTAGGCAAACCTACCTCCTCCTGGACTTTAAGGAGGACAGAGTGTTCAACAATGTCAAAGGCTTTCGCCAAATCCATGAAAACTTCGATTGTTGATTTCTTAGTATCTGTAGCACGATATATTCTCATTGTTCATGCCCTGATAGCACCATGCGTCAATTTTTCTCCCTGTAGGTAAACTGTGATGTCGAAAAAACGTTGTGTGTTTCGATGGAATATTTTAACCTTTTTTTATTTCCTCAGTTATTTTGCTGAAGTTAGAAATTAGTGTAATGGGATTTTTTATTACCTACGAGATTATTATTGATGGTCTTCTTCTCAGGTTTCTAGAATCAGTTGTCACGATACGCTCTTGAAGGCATTTTGGACATCACTGCTATAACTGCGCATAGTCGTCGATGAGGGGACATCTTAACAATATCAAATACCTTTTCGATAGCATTCATCGTCTGCCCATCTGCCTACCTTCTATTCATTGTGGCTGAAATGGAAATCAATCCTCGATGAAAATGTAGCGAATACGTATGTAATTCCAACAATGTGACGAACAATAACATATGAACAACTTCGAGGAACCTTAAAACATTTAAATCCCACCTTTACAAGTTCGTAATGGAAGACCGAATTACAGAAGATGATCGAGGCAGAAGAATGGAATTCTGTGGAATTATGACGGAATATATATCTCGGAATCGGAATCGGATGGTGACTTCAATACAGAAAATGTCCTGTACTGAAGTAACACAGAGGTTCAATTTCAAACAAAATTTACCTTCAAACTGAATCTGTGTCTATGGAAGTCATCTCTGTTGGTCTCTTACTATCAGAAAAGAACTCAAAAGGTGATCTATAATTAAAAAAAATGCACATTATTATCCCAGCCGGATGGATCTTCACCTCACTTTCAACGTCAAGTACGACAGTATCCATGAGATGGATTGGCCAAAGTTGGCCAATTGAATGACAGAAACGATCACCAGATAACACACCATGTAACATGTTCCTTGAGGTTAGGTCGAGCTAAGATGTCTAAAAACCATGGTGTATTCACTTATATCTGTGAAATATGGGGAACAAACTGGGGGATACCAGCCCACTTGATAAAGAGAGTCATCTAGAGTTTCAGATGGGTTCGACGTCGTTTCTTGTCATAATTTAGTGAACTGCAATTACAGACCACACAGGGTGTTTTTGTGATTTGTGTCTCTGATCCGTTCTGTGATTGTGCTTTTGTCACCTTTAAGGTTATGTCAATTTGCTGTGAAATATTCTGAGGTTGATCGATCGATGTAACATATTTTAGAACAAACTATTTCATCTACTCATGTCAGTGTTATATAGAATTCTTGAGAGGTGTTCCGAAATCATTCTCATTATGAACCGTACCAATTTATTTTATATGGTTAATTTTCTATCGATACGGCTCCACCGAGTTGGTTCTTATGTATTCCTGTCTCTGTTTGCTCATGATAAAAATCTTATGATGGAGCGGAGAATGATTTTATATGCTGTATGTGCTGTAAATTTACATACAATTACTTAATTTAGCTTTCAAACCAATAAAAGTACGGGAGATGCAATCTCTTTCTGAGAAATCTATATTCTAGTCTGAAGGAAGTGATTTGCGACATATCTAAAGCTTTTGACTGTAACGTAAGCTTCATCTCTACAGCTTCAGAGGACGAATCTTCAATTGGTTCGAATCCTATCTGAGTGAAAGAACCTCTCAGCTTTTGGACAAATTGAGAGGTGTTCACTATTTTGCCAGACAACACGACTATCTTATCGCAAGATCTCAAATAACCTTCATATAGCCGGGTAAAAATAGCCTGAAATCATGCATTATTTTGGAATCCTCGAGGACTCCATGGATTTTCCTAAAACCATATATTCGTGCGCTGCTTATTTATTAATCGTTTAAACACTGAAAAACAATTTTGTTAGGCAACTTCCACCCAGATTGATGCTCAAGGGGTTTTTGAGGTCGCTGAACCAGAATATGACATTGAAAAAATGATGGCGTGGCCAGTCGTTAAAGTAGATTTCATGAATGATAATTTACAGCTACCTATTTTTTATTGGTGTACATCTCGGAGAGAAGAGTTTCGGGTGAAAGTTGTAGAGCTAATGAAGCTCTATCAAACGACCTATAGTTTGCCAATATTGGGTATGGAAATAAAATATTGTGAATTTTTTTAAATCTTTCAAAATTAGCTATTTTGAGACCATTGGACCATTTTCGAAATCAGCCGAGGTATTCATGAGAAGTAATTTTGTTTCATTCGATTGAAAAAAGTGGCCTCCACTCAACAAATTATGTCATTTTCCATATATAAGTTTCAATATTACATTTTAAACTATAGTTTTCGAAGCATGGCCTCAAAAGTCAAATTTGCAATTTTTTTAAATTATTCAGTATTTTGGGCTCTGTATTTTTTTAAATGAAGTTTCAATATTTTCTTAATTGTCCTTTTTTTATTTGTCATTTTGAGAGTAATCTGTGAGAATTTCAGATGTTTATCTTGAAAATAATAATAAAATTAGATTTTATACAGAATTCTGCTTTGACGTAATTTTATTTACGTACTATTTCCATTCATATTTTCTCACTTTTGGAAACATGACTTTTCGTTAGCTGCATTTTTCTTCTTTCAGTTGAATTTTTGTTATGTTGATTTAATCTGTCTGATGACTGTATTTTTTTAGTTTTATGATTTTTTTCTCATTAGCACACCTTCTCAACTGTCATTTTGGGACTGAACTGTACAAATTTCAGATGTTTATCTTGAAAATTCAAAGACTGGCAGATCTTTAATTGATTTCATAGAAAATTCTACTTAACTTCATAAATGTACTATTCCTATTCATTTTTTTTACATTCGACAACAAAACATCCAGTTAGCGACTTTTTCCTTCTTTCATTTGAATTTTTGTTAGCCCAATTTTATCAATTAGATCAAAAGTTTTAACAAATTAAGTGAAGCGCGCTCATGGCTACGTGCTCCTCAAGAGATGCACTTTAGTGTCGCTACCTCACGTTTTCGTACGTTAGAAAAAAAAATCTGCAGCTTAGTTTTCATTTAAAGAAAATATTTATATAGCTTTTTTATATAAAATCTTCCATTCTTTCGAATGACAGTATCGTTTTTCAAAAAACATAGTTTTTGAGATATTCAATAAGAAGTTTAATTTTGCAACTCATTTGTTGAATAATAAATTAAGCACACCCTTTACGGTTGGTTACTTTTCATATGTTGTTCCTTACATCATCACTAATATACAGTATGAAAAGTTCCCACAGTCTCCTTACTTTCTGAAGCTAAAATCTAATATACCTTCACTACTAGTAAAATGACTCGTATTTGTATAAATTAATTTAAATCTTTTCTGAACTACCTTTGCCCATTGTAATATTCTTTTTTCAACTTGTAACTAGCAAGTCAAATAATGTAATTATTTTTCCATATTTATTTTCTGTATTATATATATTTTGTATGAAATTTTTCCTATAAAATGACAATCTTCTGACTGGAAGTATTGAAAAGTTCTAAATATAGTGGATATTTTTTTCCAAAAAGCCATGGGACCCGCTGTGACGGTTCGGAATTCACTAGCCAAAATCAAGATATCTTGATAGAATCAAAAGTCCACGCTTACTTGTGAAATTCATGTGTTTATTAAAAAGTGATAGTTATCCTAATAATATTCACTTATAATACCACAAGAGCTTCAAAATTATCGGGTATTTCCCGATAGGTTCGTTGCAAACAAATTAAGGAGTCAAGTTTTTCAGGTTAAAAAATCACGAGCGCGAAGCGCGAGTGATTTTTCCTGAAAAACTTGACGACTTTATTTGTTTGCAGGGAACCTTGAGGGAAATGCCAGATAATTTTAAGCTCGTGTGGTATTCGGGGATTATTTTTCCGTCCCAAAAAGTAGTAAATTGGTTCCAAACTGTTTTTTTTTGCCTTCTCCGTATTAATGGGAACATTTCCTTTGACTTTTTATCGATGGTGGACAGAGAACAAACTCCAAATCGACTCATTTTCATGCAAAATCTCCAATTGTCACAATTGAATTCAACCTGTCAGTTTGAAGTGTGGTTAATTTGACTGGATCATGTTTTGTTTTTTATATATAGCAACTACCAGAGAAAATTTTCAAAAAATTATCAGTATAATACCATGTAGGTTGTACCACGTGACGTCGAATGGTGCAATTCTATTGGTCGATATTTGGGTCGGAAAAATAATCATTAGCATTATCGATCTTGAGAGTGGGCCTTGTTCTTCCGAACAACTGCTTGGTTTGGCGATCTAAACCTCTTCGATTATCTCATGTGGGGTGTTACTGAAAAATAAAAGAGAAGCATTCAGGTGATTGTTTTCATTCCTCACCTTTGTAAGTGGGGCTCACCTTTTCCGGAGAAGTCATTCTAAGATAGCTGGAAGCACACCAGGATTCATATTTTCTCAACTTCATCAACAGAGTTTATGATATCTACAATGAACTCTCTAATTTCGTTTATATCAGAAGGTTGTAAGAGAGGTAATAGTCCAGCAGAGATGGGCAGTGAATGGCTTGTTAATAGTTTGTATCGGAAAGTTTGATGGAACAATGTCATCGGGGACATTTTCCAATCCCCTCAATTTTCAAGTTAATTCATCATCTAGAGACATCAGTCCACTCTCCTACCTTTTCTCATTACTTCGTGGAAGTTTCCATGATCCCAGAAAGGCCATTCCAGAAGGAATCACTTCAAAAAATCGCCAGGTAGACTTCAAGAAAAATTTTATTTACGACAGACAGATGTAAACATTGTAGTAAGTTTCTAGGACTTCATCTCATTTTCGCGCCAACTGTTCTGAGCGGGATCTTGTTCGTAGAACTATAATCTTTGTAAACGATCAATTCACAATTTTTAGCATGAAGTAATGTTAACAGAAAAAGAAAATTTCACAAGTTTGAAGTTAGACATTTTGCGTGACACAAACAACAAACATTCCTTAACCGCGCCATCTCTTGATGAAGTTCTAAGCAGAATTTAACGTTCTTCATTTGTTGTCCCCCAAAAATTCTAAACAAAATCGAATCAGTGAATAAACCAGGATTTCTAGGCATCTTAGTTCGAGCATAATTTTTGTATCAGATATTTTACTGTCAAGAATTATGGACATTTTGATGTAATTTTTTCGATCAGGTTCGACAAAATGAATGAAACGGTATGTAGAAAATTATTCTCATACATTTCCATACTGATTTTTTCCAACATTCCAAAGTCATATTTCAGATAACAAAATGGTTTAAACGAGGAATTAAAGAAAGAAAAGAGTAAATGTGAACAGAGGATGGAAACCAATTAAATGGGGCCAGTTTTCCGTAAAGATCTCCGAAATTAGTAATCCGAGCTGTGCGAGAGATAATTATTTCGGAGTTTATGAAACAATGGAATATTGGTACACACATTTCTTGCGAAATATATCATACTTTCATTATTCAATCATTCAGAAATCAATTTCTCATTTTTTCTACCAGTTTCAATTTAGTCAGCTTTGTTTTGCTGAACATAAATAGTCCCCTTTCCAAAGATCAGATTCAAATCAAACAAGATTTGTGATGTGTCGACTCATTGATATTATTGAAATGATAAAGATAAAGAGCATTGACAAATGTTTTCGAGGAAAGTTTATATTTCAGTGTTTGGCAATATAAACTCGACAGAAAATCAACTCTCAGCTCCATTCAATATAAATACTTTGCGATGAATTGATTTGAATCACTTCATCTCAGTCTGTCATCCTGAGAGTATAAATTCAATTTTCCCGAAATATTACACGATGTATTTCTTCAAACCATAACCTCATTGATGAACGTAGATCTTTCTGTAATACTTCCCTATATGGAAACCAGTCGATATTTCTGAATTCTCAATAAACTGATCTCCTCAGATAGTTATTCCTGTCAAATAATGGAAACAATACGATGATGGGAGTTCCATGTCAAATATCATGAATATAAATCACCTCTTTAAAATCGCAAAGTCGTCGGAGAAAGTGATGTCAGAACATACGATGATAAATTAATTCCTTCCAGTCGCAGACGATAAATTTACATAAGCGTATTGAAAGTATTCTATGCAAATGTTTCGATTCTTTTGTCGACTGGTAGATTCAATACGCATGACAATTCAAAAAATGATGGGTTTTCCAGAATGTGACGATAATACAAGTCGCAGACTTTTTCCACTACACCATTCCTCTCGCTTCTCATAGCAACCTACAATTCATCGAATGAACGATTCATGGCAACAGTTGAAAATAACCTAAAAAAACTCAGTACACGTCATAGAAGTGTTATGTTCAATTTTGACCTCAAGCCTTGAGCATCCTCCAAAAGTCCCAGTCGCTGACGACTGCGATCGGGTAGCCGCAACCAGGTCGTTGAGACATTTCCAATGCATTTTGATTTTATGAATATCCTGTTCATATTTTCAAACAAAACAACCAATAAATTCTTCCATCCTGTCAAATTACAGTGCCTTCGTTGGAGACGTAAGTAGTCTGTGAACCTACTTCTCACCTGAAAACCTTTGGCACGATCTAAACCCCCTGTGCCTGCCAAATGAATTATATTTCCAGTCGGCATTGGTCGACTTGTGTCTTCTGTACCTCGTCGTCTTGGATTGTTCACAATATATTCCTTGCGCAACATGTTGGCTAGAAACAACAACAAGCACAAATTACTAGCTCAACAGTCGATAGTTTGACGTTAATTGGAGTTAAGAAAATTCGATATACATGGCATAAAATACCAAAACAATTTTCAATGACCCATCGTGCTTGAAATAGTCTGTAGTTCAAAATTGCCATTTTGGGATTTTTTTGTAGTACTTGCTTGATAATGAAGCAATATCAGAAGAATCGACTTTTCAGAAATATTCACACTAATTGGAAGGCATGAACTCGCAAATTGAAAAATCAGCTGTTTATAAAATGGCCAGCTAACATAATGGCGACTGGCGAGGCCAAGGAGGTCCTGACGACCTGGTCGCGGCTACTCGGTCGCAGTCGTCAGCGACTGCGACTTTTGGAGTAGCATGTAGTCAAACATAACTTCGAATGGCTTTAGATGTCAAGTAAAGTCCTAGGTTATTAGCCATGTTTGGTATATGTATATATGGTAAATTTCCCTCTCGTATTTTTAGATATAGTCATGAACGGTGAAATTATTGGTACCGTGTACTCGGATAAGGTCCTGTGATAGGTGTCCATTAACATAGGTATATCATGTTGAAGTGCATGAGTTTGCTGGTTTCACGAGATGAAACACGGAAAATACTCGAAAGGATGTACTAGATCCTAATGGAATCTTTGGAGAAGCGGTCAACTACGACGTTTGTTCGATATCGGAGGAAAACTTTCTGTTACTTGTTGCGACAAAGTCGAGAGTGGAGGATATGTGTGTGGTATTTGGTTCTGAAAAATTCGTTATCTCCAAATCATCCTTCAGTTGGATCACTTTTCGAAACAAATTTGGTGACTTCTACATAAACTGGTTGGGTCTTTGGGCATATTTCTTGATATTTATCCGAATCCGTTCTCTTCGGAGGATTCGACTCCTAGGACATTTTTCATGAAACTTAACAGGAATGTGTTGTTCTCGTCTATGCCTGACAAAACTTCGGAAATCCTTCCATTGAGTACCATGAGTGGAACATGATTTTCCCTATCAACAGAGGCCGGAAACGACGGAATATTCCACGCCTCATAACAAAATATCCTTGGAATAATAGAGCCCTTCTTGAGAAGGCTGTACAAGGCCAGTTTCAATTTCGGTCACATACCAGAAGCCTGAGGAAGACTGCAGTGGTGTTCATGCCAAAGACTGGGAGATGAACCAAAGTATTTTCGCCCCATCAGTCTCACTTCTTTTCTCCTGACTGTTATATAAGAATTGAAATATTCTTGGACAGAACAACTCAATTAAGGCTCGAGGTTACGCCGATGACCTGGTCGACACTAATAGGGACAAACACGACGGGATGCAGACTGCCCTAGCAAATCAGTGCTGGTTCCATTCACAAAGAGGCGTGAGTATGAACTGAAGGCTGCAGCTGAAGCTGCAACTTAGACGTGCCGCAGAGTTTTTGAAAAAGACAGGATTTGAAGCCGAAACTGATATACTATGTATATAATAATTTTCCTCATTCACTAAGGAATGGAACAGAAAAAAAAAGAAACCAATGGGTATCCATTTGTTTACAGAGTACAGAGTACAAATTTCCAAGGTGAACAATTGAGGCAAAGTTTAGCTTACGCTATTCTTCCACTTAATCTCATGAAGCTAAATACTGAAGTAAATCTACCAAATTATACCAAACAGAGTGAAAACACAACAAACACTATCAAACATTTTTTTTATCTTTTTGTGAAAGATACCTAATTTCACATACTCCACCCTCTGTCCACTGGATCTGTCCGTTTAATATGTCTGCTGCCTTCACTACGGAATTGATTGAAAGGCAAAATTTTGAGTTGGTCAGGTAGCTCGTTATACAGCTTTGGTGCACAGTAGCTGATGTTTTTTTGGAATATTGCAGAGCGGTGTTTCGGAAGATCTGAAGTGTGAACCGCACGAATACTGATTCTATGAAGGTGACGTCTATGATTTAGGGCATTTTTTAAGTAAGAGGGTTCAGAAGTTGATAATACTTACTGAATGAACTGTAGAAGATGCAGCTCTATTGGACATATCTTCCTGAATTTCACGCTAATGTCATCATATTTTCTCAGACCAGGTATGAACCTACAGCAAGAATTATGTGCACGTTTGATACGTGTCCTGTCAATCAGATCTGAAAAAGGACCATACACGAAGTCTGCATAGTTACGATAGCACTGAGATCCCACAGGTTTTTTTCCCTAGTGGCATTCAAGAATTTTCAGAGCAAAGCAAGATTTTTGAATAAGTTTAATAATATGTTTTGTGAATTCCAATTTCCTATCGAAAATGATGCCCAGATTCAATGCTTCCAAAACAATTTCAATTTTACTATAATTTATTTTCAAATTGATAGGGTTCTTCGATATAGCTTGCGACTTTCTGTTACCAAATACCATAAATTTGTATTTCGGGGGATTCAGTTGGGGGTCATGGCAGTGACCACAAGTCACTGATTTGATTATGTCATATTGAAAATTACGAACAGTAGAGGGCCGATAACTGAACCTTGTATTACACTAGCACGGATTACAGTTTTATTTGATAGTAAATTGTTACAGTTTACCTTATAACTACGATCTGTTGAGTAACCTTTCATAAGATTCAATGTAAAATTTGAAAAGCCATAGAATTGCAATTCAGCTAGTAGCACCCTGTGGTTGATCGTGTCGAACGCTTTTGCATAATCCAAAAGTAGTAGCATCAGGGGCATCAGTTATACGACTGGTGACATCTACTAATGCTGGAGAAGTACTGTGAGGTTTGCGAAAACCAGACTGATTATGAGGAAGGATATGATTCGTTTTAAAGAAGTACATCATTTGTTTGTACATAATCTTTTCCATGATTTTTGATAAGGTGCATAACACACTGACCGGTCTAAGATCGGATGTAGCCACCGGATAGGGAATTTTGGGCAGCGGATTGATGATGGCATGTTTCCATTTTGAATGAAAATAGTAGGAAATGAAGCAACAACTGAAGATATGTACAATGAACTTATCTTAAAAGGGACTGCAATATTTCAACATCGTAATCTGAATATTATACATGCCATATACATTAGATTTCAGAGCATTAATTATATCCTGTAGTTCTTCCATCAACGATGTTGAACTGAACAAGGAATCGAGATTGGGATCTAATATGTTGTTTTCGAAATGAAAACAAGTGTCAGCACAAATCAAATCATTGGGATTATCATTCTTCAGAAAATTATCATTCATCTCATTTGGATTACCAAGATTTGTAGGAATTGAGGATTTTTTTCTCAAAATTAGTTAAGGCTTGCCATGTATTTTTATTTGAATTTGAAGTATTCCTGGAAATTAGTCAAAATGAGCTCTTTGTTCATTGCATAGGGCGTTAGGAGCAAAGTTTCTCATATTTTTGTAATTGAAGAAATCAACTTTATATTTACTTCTATTGTATTTCTTCTTGATTCTTTTCTTTGAATATTCGCTTCATATTATAACTGAAGGTGCTTCGGGTTTGATGACTCTGACTCTACGTACTGGCGAGTGAATGTTGAATGAATCAAGTGAAAGTACTGAAAATATGGACTTTAGAGTCAATTTCAGGCTCCTTAACAACATTCCTCCAATCAATGCTTTGCAAGTCACTATTGAATTGCTCAAAATCAAAATTTTTATAATCTCGAAACGTTATGTACTCGGGTTGATTTTCCACTTTTTCACATTCAATGTTATATAAGAATTGAAATATTCTTGGACAGAACGACTCAATTAAGGCTCGAGGTTACGCCGATGACCTGGTCGACACTAATAGGGACAAACACGACGGGATGCAGACTGCCCTAGCAAATCAGTGCTGGTTCCATTCACAAAGAGGCGTGAGTATGAACTGAAGGTTGCAGCTGAAGCTGCAACTTAGACGTGCCGCAGAGTTTTTGAAAAAGACAGGATTTGAAGCCGAAACTGATATACTATGTATATAATAATTTTCCTCATTCACTAAGGAATGGAACAGAAAAAAAAAGAAACCAATGGGTATCCATTTGTTTACAGAGTACAGAGTACAAATTTCCAAGGTGAACAAATGAGGCAAAGTTTAGCTTACGCTATTCTTCCACTTAATCTCATGAAGCTAAATACTGAAGTAAATCGACCAAATTATACCAAACAGAGTGAAAACACAACAAACACTATCAAACATTTTTTTTATCTTTTTGTGAAAGATACCTAATTTCACATACTCCACCCTCTGTCCACTGGATCTGTCCGTTTAATATGTCTGCTGCCTTCACTACGGAATTGATTGAAAGGCAAAATTTTGAGTTGGTCAGGTAGCTCGTTATACAGCTTTGGTGCACAGTAGCTGATGTTTTTTTGGAATATTGCAGAGCGGTGTTTCGGAAGATCTGAAGTGTGAACCGCACGAATACTGATTCTATGAAGGTGACGTCTATGATTTAGGGCATTTTTTAAGTAAAAGGGTTCAGAAGTTGATAATACTTACTGAATGAACTGTAGAAGATGCAGCTCTATTGGACATATCTTCCTGAATTTCACGCTAATGTCATCATATTTTCTCAAACCAGGTATGAACCTACAGCAAGAATTATGTGCACGTTTGATACGTGTCCTGTCAATCAGATCTGAAAAAGGAGCATACACGAAGTCTGCATAGTTACGATAGCACTGAGATCCCACAGGTTTTTTTCCCTAGTGGCATTCAAGAATTTTCAGAGCAAAGCAAAATTTTTGAATAAGTTTAATAATATGTTTTGTGAATTCCAATTTCCTATCGAAAATGATGCCCAGATTCAATGCTTCCGAAACAATTTCAATTTTACTATAATTTATTTTCAAATTGATAGGGTTCTTCGATATAGATTGCGACTTTCTGTTACCAAATACCATAAATTTGTATTTCGGGGGATTCAGTTGGGGGTCATGGCAGTGACCACAAGTCACTGATTTGATTATGTCATATTGAAAATTACGAACAGTAGAGGGCCGATAACTGAACCTTGTATTACACTAGCACGGATTACAGTTTCATTTGATAGTAAATTGTTACAGTTTACCTTATAACTACGATCTGTTGAGTAACCTTTCATAAGATTCGATGTAGAATTTGAAAAGCCATAGAATTGCAATTCAGCTAGTAGCACCCTGTGGTTGATCGTGTCGAACGCTTTTGCATAATCCAAAAGTAGTAGCATCAGGGGCATCAGTTATACGACTGGTGACATCTACTAATGCTGGAGAAGTACTGTGAGGTTTGCGAAAACCAGACTGATTATGAGGAAGGATATGATTCGTTTTAAAGAAGTACATCATTTGTTTGTACATAATCTTTTCCATGATTTTTGATAAGGTGCATAACACACTGACCGGTCTAAGATCGGATGTAGCCGCCGGATTGGGAATTTTGGGCAGCGGA
Source organism: Gonioctena quinquepunctata (assembly GCA_018342105.1). Lineage (NCBI taxonomy): Eukaryota > Metazoa > Arthropoda > Insecta > Coleoptera > Chrysomelidae > Gonioctena > Gonioctena quinquepunctata. The sequence continues at coordinate 395,580 of JAFIRS010000089.1, forward strand.
TTGATGATGGCATGTTTCCATTTTGAATGAAAATAGTAGGAAATGAAGCAACAACTGAAGATATGTACAATGAACTTATCTTAAAAAAGACTGCAATATTTCAACATCGTAATCTGAATATTATACATGCCATATATATTAGATTTCAGAGCATTAATTATATCCTGTAGTTCTTCCATCACCGATGTTGAACTGAACGAGGAATCGAGATTGGGATCTAATATGTTGTTTTCGAAATGAAAACAAGTGTCAGCACAAATCAAATCATTGGGATTATCATTCTTCAGAAAATTATCATTCATCTCATTTGGATTACCAAGATTTGTAGGAATTGAGGATTTTTTTCTCAAAATTAGTTAAGGCTTGCCATGTATTTTTATTTGAATTTGAAGTATTCCTGGAAATTAGTCAAAATAAGCTCTTTGTTCATTGCATAGGGCGTTAGGAGCAAAGTTCCTCATATTTTTGTAATTGAAGAAATCAACTTTATATTTACTTCTATTGTATTTCTTCTTGATTTTTTTCTTTGAATATTCGCTTCATATTATAACTGAAGGTGCTTCGGGTTTGATGACTCTGACTCTACGTACTGGCGAGTGAATGTTGAATGAATCAAGTGAAAGTACTGAAAATATGGACTTTAGAGTCAATTTCAGGCTCCTTAACAACATTCCTCCAATCAATGCTTTGCAAGTCACTATTGAATTGCTCAAAATCAAAATTTTTATAATCTCGAAACGTTATGTACTCGGGTTGATTTTCCACTTTTTCACATTCAATCTCACAGAAAACAACCTGGTGATCTTATATGATTTATCACCCCACTTTTGACAACCATATCACGATTTGTTATAAAAATTGGATCTTGAGGTGTACTAGGCTGTTTCGTAATTTTTGTTGCTTCACTAATCTGTTGACTAAAACCGTATGCCCCAAAGCAACGACTCAGGAGATTTCCAGCCTTGAATAAATTGACATTCATATCGCCCAAAATAATAACTTCATCAACGGTGGGTAATACAGTGGAGATTATAAAATCAATTCGATCAGAATCATAAAGAGTATTCGGAGCTGGTGCTATAAATATCACCCCAAGGGCTACAGTCTTGTATTTCGAATGTGATTTTTCCCAGAGCTGTTACGAATTTAATCCAAAATCAATGTCTACATATAACTGAGTAACTTATACCATTTTGAATATATGCACCAACGCCCCCACCTCGACCATTCCGATCATACCCGAGGAAATTATAATCAGTTATACTCACAGAATCCGTGGACATTTCAACGGACAACCATGTTTCCGAAATCTCAACTATATCGAAGTCATGATCGAGAATCATGTTTTTCAGCTCCAAAAAAACGGTGAACAGAGAGCGAGCATTCAAATGTGCCAATTTCGTAGTAGGCATTTTCACTTTAGTACAGTGTATGAGGCCAGGTACTCACACGTACAATACAGAAAGAGAGACACAACTTTCAGAAAATGTTAATGAGATATCAGTTGAGTATACGATCAATAGATGAATTATTTATTTCCACTTCTCGAAGCAGCTAGAGTTGACCTCTTCTGTGAAGCTCTCATGGACCGACCTCCTATACTTTCCAGATATTTTTCTGGGCCACTTTTCTTACTTCTACTCGCGACAGACGATAGTTCGCTTTGGTTGCTCCGTGAGTTCTTCAATATCACCTCATAAGTCCATGAGTCTCCATTAACCACTAACATCTGATCTTTTATGTATGTATCACCTTTCTCTCGAGCTAATTTTTGTTGGCTCTTTGGGAATTTTCTCTTATTGTAATCTTGTTCGTGGAGTCGATATATATGTAGACTCCAGTTCCCTTCAATTGTTTTGCATTTGCTAATATATCATTTTTCAGCTTGTTGCTCACAAATTCAACAACTATGGGTGCTTCTTTGTTGTCTTGAGTAACGCCAATCTTGTGGGTATCTCTGGAGTCGTGATTATGGCATCCGATTTTCGATTTTTTCGAGAAACTTCAATCAGAGGTTACGTAACATCCTCACCATAAATAACTGGGTTGCATTTTTTTAATTCTCTTTCTGCTGTTAGTAGCCTTAACTTGAGTTCACTGTTTTCTCTCTTTAATATTTCATAAACAGTCTGCAGTTGCTCTATACATTCCTCAACTTCCCTTTCATAATTTCGGATTTCTACTTTCATACCCTCGAACTGAACCACAGGTTGATTGTTTCAAGATTTTATTTCATCGTTCTGCTGTTCCAGTTCTCTAAACATGGCAAACACCCCGTTATTGGGGACGACGGTTATTTCTTGTTTTATCACCCATACTACGGATACAGATAAGCTGAACTACTTCTTGCTGGTTCTTATTTTTGAGATGATGAGAGTTTTTGTTACACTTCGATGTTCGCCCTGTCTCAAGACTTGAAGTTATGCCACCGAGAGTATCTATTGTTGAAGCATTTGAGTTATTGACACTACACTGTTCAGAAGAGGTTGAAATTATTCATCGTCTGGTATAAAATTCAAGTTTAACTGATCATAAGAACTGTCAGAAAATGAATGTTCAACGGAACTATGGAAAGCGTGTACAAACTCACCTGTATCATATATATCAAATGATTATCAAACCCATGGTCACCTATGCCTTCTCAGTATGGTAGCCAAAAACACTCGGCATAACTCACGTCGCAGGAAGTGTGGCGGTTAGCCTGTCTGGGAATAACAGGGGCAACATTCACGTGCCTCACTGCAAGACTAGAGGTAATGCTGAATCTTCCGCTACTGCCCTTTTGTGTGATGAAAGGCTGTTGCTGTTGCTGAGTTCCTTTTTGTTTTTCCGTAGAAATTCAAACCTTTGTCTTGTTTTGCTTTTTATTTTTATTATTTGGTCTTCCGCTCTTCTTCCCGCTATTCCTTTCTCATTATATTGGTCAATCTGTCCCTTCTTCTATTGTCATGTATTTAAGTTTCTGCTCTTCTGTTTTAATTTTAATATTTTGGATGGCTGTTTTGCTGGTACCCCATCTTTCGCCCCTCAGTACAGCGTACATTTTTGCTTGGTATATGTTTTTTTCGTCATTCAGTCTTCCTCCTTTGTGTGTCCATGGCTCGTCTATATAGATTTTCATGTCGTGGATGTCGTCTTCTTGTCTTGTCTGCTATGAATTTTTTGCCAGGTGTATCTTTCTATTGGCTCTGAATTTGTTGAATTTATGTTTTTCGGTGTTTCGTTTCCTTGTGTTTGTATTATATCTTCGCATGTATTTCTTGTGATGTTGTTCCTACTATTACGTGGAGTGTCTCTGTCAAAGTCGTCCTGTATCTTTTCGTGATTGCAAGGAGAAATGGCTTTTCTATTGCTCGTAGTTGTTGAGTTATCCTTGTGTCGTGGGCTCTTGTGCCCCATGTTTTTGCCCCATATCGGTTGTATGGCATTCCCGTAGATGGACATAAAGTTTCTCATTGTCGCCTCACATTCTCTCCCAGCGATCACGCAAAGCTTTTTTGAAATGTCTTCTGTTTTTTTCGTGTGTTTGAAGTGGTCTATCCATAGGAGTTATTTATCGATTGTGAGTTCCAAATATTTCAGTTTGTTTCTCAGAATCATAGCGTTATCTCTCATTTTGATTTTTGATGGCCTTATTTTGGTTGTTTCCGTGGTTGATATCATCTCCCTCTTGTTTCCGTTATAGGTTGACTTGTCGTTGTCGGCCCATTTTCTGCATCCCTCCCAGATGACTTTCCATTCCTGTTCTATGCTTGTATCTTGTCTCGAACCATTTTGTCATCATTGTCAACCACAGCACTGGTCCCAGGCTTGATACTTGTGGACATCCTCTTTAGATGTCTATTATCTTCTGATTTGATATTATTTTCCTCTCCGCGAGGAAGTCATTTGCTATCGATTCCATTTGTTCCGGGGTTTCTTTCTGTCTCAGTATGTTTTGGATGCGTGGGGTCCATGCCGAGTTGAAAGCGTTCGAAATGTCCCGATTCATGTTGAGAGTATGAATTTTGTTTGCTTTACTTGATTGGATTTGATTACTTTTTAGATTTTCCATTGTTGTTCTTCTCTTGTGAAAAGTGGTTCTACTAGTGCTCTACCTACATTCACGTAGGACATAGACCAAGGATGATCCATTCCGAGTAGCTCTATAGTCAGCGGGAAAATAGGTCGGCCGTTGTCCTCTGAACTCGCTTTACTAACAGATGCGCAGGATAAAGATAGGAATTAAAATTATCGCGTTTAGTGCTATAGTTAGCCAATAACGAAAATTATGTCAATTTGACCTTTCTGGACTCACCCCACTGTCAATGCGCAGGATAGGAATGGGAATAGAAAGTTCTGCGAATAGTTTGGTAGTTGGCCTAAAAATAAAAAAATGTCAGTTGGGTCGTCGTGTCCTAGAGTCTCTCTATTAACAGTTGCGCAGAATAGAGGTAGAAACGAGAAATACTGCGAATAGTTCTGTAGCTAGCCGAAAAAATCGAATCTATCAGTTAGTCGTTGTTCTTCGAATTCAACCCACTAATAGTCGTGCAGAACAGGGTTAGGAGTGGGAAATGAGAACGCTATAGAAGAAGTTCTCCGAGAAAGCCAAAAAAAAAACAAAACACACGAAACACCAGGAACTGCCCTCTACCTCATAGCTTTGACCTCCCGTAAGCTTGCATTTGACACCTGCTTTTGCACTGTCGTTTTACACCTAATATTGTGCTTTTATTCTACTGCTCGAATGTTCTTCAGTGTGCTCTCTCGGTTGTTCTGATAATCCTGTAGGTTTTAAGATGAACAACTCCTACATAGTGTGGATTGCTTTCCATTTCGTGATATTCGACGCTATAGTACCGTTTGTTGATTTTCTGTAGGATGAAAATTCAGTGAATTTGCCGAATCTTGATCGTTTTCTCTTCCTAATCAGTTGCTTTGGGTGGAATTAGCTATTACGCAGCCTACACTCGGTAATAATTCAAGTTTAGGGCGAGTACAATTTGCCCTTCTGGCCCCGTGAGTTTTTCGGTACCATAGAATTATAGAATCGTTTTCTCGCAGGTCAGTTCTTTTCTGGAACAACTCTGGATTTCTGTAACCATTGAATGTCATACTTACCTTTTTGGAATTTAATATCGTCCACCCTCAGCCAGCATTCTAGCGTGTCTCGATGAGTTGGAAAAAACAATAGCTAACTTGGTACCTGAATATGATTTCATTATATTTGGGGGCGATTTAAATATTAATTTGCAAGCTAATGATAGTCGCTGCGATCTTCTCACGAACTTCATTGAGACATTTAACTTCACTCAGTTGGTGAACGAACCCACAAGAATTACTTCTCGCAGTCAAACTTTGATTGATGTTTCAATAGTGTCAAATCCGGAAAATATTTCAAATAAAGAAGTCTTAGACATCAACGGAATATCAGATCATCTGGCGGTCAGTTGTAAAATTGACTGTCACAAATCTAGAAGACAACCTGAGATTATATCTTACCGTGATCTTTCTAATTTTGACGCAACTCTTTTCAATGAACAACTGATTGAATTGGAAACTGTGAATGAAATGATTGATTACCCCAATAACGGTTTGATTGCACTCTTCAATTTACACGCACCCCTCCGAACTATACAAGTCACTAAACCACCAGCTCCTTGGCGCACTTATAATATTAAAGAGATGATGAAACTCAGGGATAGAGCTTTCAGCAGGTACAAAAAATTGAGAAACTCCGCATTTTGGAAAAGTTATACCGATTTGAGAAATTACACTACTGGGGCAATACGTCGCGAGAAAAAAGCATATTTCGAACATGTCCTGCGCAGAAAAAATTCTAAAGAAACCTTCAACACACTTAGGTCACTTGATATTCTTCGTCAGAAGGCAATGCCTTTTATCCTAGACCAACTGAAAAATGTTAATAGAATAAATTGTCACTTCAATCGTATAACGAATCCAGAAAAATCTGATATACTACTTTCCCTACTTGATAAATATAAAAATCAAGTTAATGATCCTGTATTCACTTCCAAAGATATATCTTCAGCAACGGTAAATGAATATCTGAATAAGATAAAAAGTAATGCAGTTGGAACAGATGAAATCTCCATAAGTATGATAAAATTGGTACAGTCCCATTTAATCGAACACATAACTTACATTTTTAATACCGCAATAAAAATGAATACATTTCCTTCGAATTGGAAACACGCCAAAATTATTCCTTTAGCCAAATGCAATTCCCCTACCGAGCTCTCCGACCTAAGACCTAAGACCATCCTGCCTTCCCTTTCCAAAGCCCTTGAAATGATAATGGAAGATCAAATGGCAGATTACAGTTACACACATCAAATAATCACACCTGTACAATCTGGTTTTCGTACTGGTCATAGCACTACTTCCGCTCTTTTGGCCATCACGGATGATCTTTTCAAGGCCGCGGATAATCGTGAAGTCTCCTGTTTGGTTTTATCAGATTACAGTAAGGCCTTCGATACACTGAATCATTCTATACTGTCTCAAACTTAGGTACTTTGGCTTCTCAAATGGAGCTGTAGAATTCATACGAAATTATCTATGCAATCGTACCCAGCGTGTTGTCTTAGAAGGTATTGAGTCTGATTCATTGTCGGTTGCTTATGGTGTTCCCCAAGGATCTATATTGTGGCCACTTCTGTTTTCTTTATACATTTCCGATTTTTCTGAAATTATAGAGTTTGCTAAAATTCATCACTACGCCGATGATACTCAGCTGTATTTATTTTTCAATGCTCTGCAATACAACGAAACACAAAATCATTTAAATGAAGATTTGAATAGATTGTACGAGTTTTCCACTGCTCATAATTTACGCTTAAATTCAAAAAAATCACAGATCATGTTTTTCGGTTGAAAAAAAAAGGTGGAAAGTGCCTGTGAAGATATGAAAATGAAAATCGGATGTGATATATTGCCTATAGTCAAAGAATGTGAAAATCTAGGATTGTGGCTCGACTCTGAGCTGAGATTCACCAAACATGTAAGCTATCTTTGCCAGGCATCCTTCAACATCCTTAGACAACTCTTTCCTAACAGACACATGCTTTCCAAGCCCTTGAAACTTTCTTTATGCGAATCATTGATAACGTCCAAGCTATCTTATTGTGATAGCGTCTACGGACCTGCCCTCCTGAAGTCTGACCAGTATCGTCTGCAATGAATACAAAACTCGTGCATTCGATTCTCCTTTGGTATTCGGAAATTTGACCACATAAGTACGGAATTCGATAATTGAAGACGTTTTCAGCACTGAACGACCTCAGAACACGGAATAGACACATTCTTGTCATTCCTCCTCACTCCACTACAATTTACACAGGATGTTTTTCATACAATGCTGCCAAATTGTATAACCAGTTACCCAATGAATTCAGACTGTACACACTAAGCTATTTCAAAAAGAGACTGAAACTTCAGCTGAAGAATAGGCAGTTTTTGTTCTTACGTTGATAGATCCCGCTTCTGATATATGTTTTGAGATGTTGAGTATCACTAACCAATAAGGTATAAAACAGTAACGAACTTTTTATTAACTTTTTGTATTTTGTTATATGCTTAAGTAGATTATTTGTGATGATTTCACCTTATTTATTACTATTCTGTTTGTTTTAATTGTTTTTTTTCTGTTTTTGTTTTTATCTTTTTTATGGTCGAGTTGAAAAACAGCTATAGCTGACACTACGCCTTTTCATCGTTCACCTTCTGTCCATTAATTAATACTGTTGAATTTTTCCTTTGTTATATGTAGAATTTGAAATGATGAATAAAGCCGCTTTATTATTATTATTATTATTATTATTATTTATTATTATTATTATTATTATTATTATTATTATTATTATTATTATTATTATTATTATTATTATTATTATTATTATTATTATTATTATTATTATTATTATTATTATTATTATTATTATTATTATTATTATTATTATTATTATTATTATTTTTTTTGTTTTTAAACACTACCAGTCAGGCCCTTACTTCCGAAGCTCCGACCCATTCGGAAGGGCGCGTAGTTACATAAACCAATGACCTCTCCCCACACCCGTGGTGAGAGATCATTGGGTCCGAAATCATGTGTCCTGAGCAAACGTAACGATCCGAGAATGACTGCCTTCTGCATGCGGCCGGCTAGAGATTCTGCCGATTTACGGCATGCCGGTATAATTTCCAGGTTTGAGAGTAGCGTAGGCATCATTCCACCAAGGGCCCCTATAATCAGAACCACTATCTTTACAGAATGGTCTGGATAGAGTCTGCGGAGCTCGAAGAGTAGATCTCGATACTTCGTCCGTTTCTCGTCCTCTTTTCGCACGATATTCGTCTCGCCCGGAGCCGAAAACTCTATGACGTATATCGTTTTCTGCTCGCGGTCGAAGAGGACTACATCAGGCTTGTTGGCTTGTATTTGCCTGAGGGTGGGGAATGAGTAGTTCCAATAAATTCGGCACTTCTCATTCTCCACAACGGACTCAATATCCCCCGGAGCGTAGGGCAGCACCGGTGTCTCATCAATACCGTACGAGTGTCGTAAATGATAATACAGCACTCGTAACGCCGCGTTATGACGATGGATATAGGCTGAGACCGCATATACTGTACATGCTGACAGCAAGTGCATGATGGTCTCAGGCGCTCCACGGCAGGCCCTGCATCTTGTGTCAGGGACCTCTATACCCATCACGCGGCTTCGGTAGACGAGTGTTGAAAACACCGTCCTGGCAAGCCATGATGAATCCCTCAGTCTCCGACTTGAGTCCACCTGACCTAAGGAATGCAAGGTCAGCCTTTCGGATAAGCCGTGGTCTTCAATGTGTTTGTAGAAGATTCCATGCATCGGCTTATCCTTGTGGAGCTGCAGATGTACAGTATTCTCTGCAGCTTTTATGTGGACTCTCCGTCGAGCGGGCTCCAACTCGGTGACAGAGTCTTGGATATCCCGCTCGGTGTCGAATACAAGACCGAGTTCATCGGCTGCACGGATTGCTGCCTTAAAAAGAAACGCTCCTTTCCTGCGATCTCATGGTCTTTGACCATGCAGAGAAGGATCCAAGCTCCTGATGACTTTACAGGCACCATCCAGCACCATCCTGTTGTGTAGACACTCCAAACTCAAAAGTCCACGGCCTCCTTGTTTTCGGGGGAGGTACAACCGTGGAACGGACGATTTCGGATGCAAACTACGATGTAGGTGCATCATTTTGCGAGTCTTTACGTCGATTGCACGCAGCTCTTCCAGGGTCCACTTCATGACCCCAAAGGAGTAGATTAGTATTGGAACGGCAAGCATGTTGGTGGCAGAAACTTTGTTCATGCCCGACAGTTCTGATGACCAGATCTGCCGGAGTTTCTGCTGATACTTGCCGCGGAGAGCGTTTTAACCGCCACTACCTCTTGGGTGCAACGTTGTTGCACTCCTAGGTAGGTATACGCCTCTCCGGCATCCAGATGGCGGAGGATGCTTCCATCTACCAGCTGCGCGTCCTCTCCGTAATCCTCGCATCGTCCTCTTCTGAGATGAACCAGTGCACATTTATCCATCCCGAATTCCATACCGATAGCATGCGTGTACTCTTGCACCACCCTCAGAGATTGCTGCAGATCTCCCTCACCCGAGGCATAAAGCTTCAGGTCATCCATATAAAATAAATGGGTGACCTTATGCCTTCGGTCTCCGGGGGTGCCACAGTTGTAACCACGAGTTTTTCTGAGTGCAACGGATAATGGCATAAGTGAGATGCAAAAAAGGAGGGGGCTGAGGGAATCCCCTTGGAACACACCTCTCCTGAAGATAACCTGCTCCGTTTGGACTTTGGCTCCACCCGATGTTATGGTGAAGCGAGTCCTCCAGAGTGGTATCAACTGTTCAATGCATCTCACTATTTGATCGGGTACCGCAAGGCATCTGAGCAAATGCAAGATCAACTCATGCGATGTTGAGTCAAATGCCTTGCGGTAATCGATCCAGGCCATCGAAAGGTTGCGCTTATACTGCACGAAGTCCTGCGTGATACATCTATCGATCAGCAGGTTCTCCTTGCAGCCAGCAACACCTTTCTTGGACCCTTTCTGCTCATATATCCGTTCGTACACCGTGTCAACTGCGAGGAGTATTCGCGTGTACAAAATGCGCGTAAATAATTTGTAACACGTGTTCAAGCATGTTATCGGTCTGTAATTCTTGGGATCAGACAAATCTCCGTTTTTGGGGATTAGCACGGTTCGCCCCTCGACAAACCAAGCCGGAATCTGCTGCTCTCCACTAAGCCACGAGTTGAAAACTCTGGCTAAGTGGTGGTGGGTACTAGAAAACTTTTTCCACCACAGGTTGCTCAACATGTCTGGGCCTGGAGCAGCAAAGTTCTTCGAGCCCTGTAGAGCTTTCGAACTTCTTCCGGGGTTATCGGTTGGCGCAGTTCATCGGGATGAGGCTGCTGGAACCTCCTACAGAAGGCTCCAAACTGCGTCAGGGCTGGAGTGTCTATATTGAGTGGCTGCGGATATTCGTAAATCTCCTTCCAGAAGTTTTCCACCTGATCAGCGGTCGGCGGGTTTTCCACAACAAGCGGCGGTTTCTGGAATAAGCGAGAGGGTTTCTCGCGGAACTGTTTGTTTTCCGCGATTCCTCTCGCTCGCCGTACTAGTGACTTTTTGGCAGCCACTAGTATTCGTATCCTATCAAGACAGTGTTGTTTGATGGTTAACAGCACTCCTTGATTTAATGTGTGATGGACTCGTCGCAACTTAGTTGCGATTCGCCGCACCGTTCGCGTAAATGGCCTATTGGCCACTACGTAGTCCATCACACATTGGATACGAGATGCGTGTTGTCTCGCCGACTTGATTTTTGCTTCAATCTTCTGTATGCGTCTCTCATGCTTTCCAGTCGGAGACAGATGTCAGCTTCTTCTGGAAGCGCTTCACGAATCTCCGCATCCACTCGAGCCAGATCTTGAGGCTTCAGGGGCTTCAAAGTGCGGAGCACCCTGCGTGTTCTGATACCCTCTATTGGTGGAATATTGATACCTGCCACCTCTTCGACTGGTTCGACTCGTGGCACGTCTGCCACTTCGGCCACTTCGTTTACCTGTCTAGGAGGTGGTCTCACATAGCCACGGCCACGAAGGTGGGATACATAATCCCGTAGATTTTGTTTGGAAAATGCGGCATACTCTGGGTGTGCCACGCACCACAGAGCATGCATTCGCGCCATGTATCCCTTTCGGGCGGGCTCGCTACTCTCGTAGCAACGCAGAAGGCCGTCTCTCATTTCGTCTGTCCACTCAGAACGTTGTCCATAGCGTGGGTCGTCATAAGGCTGTCCGTCGATTTGGGCCCCACCACCTTGCCGTTGACCTCCATCCGGATGAGGTCGGTTGTGGGGACCCTGTCTCCTCCTTCTAGGAACCAGAGTATGGTCCTGCGAGGGGGTTAGCCTAGCAGGAACACGGCCGACACCAGAGGAAGTATTTGCTTCTTTCCTCTCGGATGCGCTTAAGCTGCCGGTGGTGGCGCCACTCACCAAGGTCATTGCTGGTGTTGTTTGACCTACCCTGCTTATTTATTATTATTATTATTAATTATTATTATTATTATTATTATTATTATTATTATTTTTCGTTCTAAACACTTCCAGTCAGGCCCTAACTTCCGAAGCTCCGACCCATTCGGAAGGGCGTGCTGGTTACATAAACCAATGACCTCTCCCCACATCCGTGAGGTGAGAGATCATTGGGTCCGAGAATCATGTGCCCTGAGCAGACGTAACGATCCGAGAATGACTGCCTTCTGCATGCGGCCGGCTAGAGATTTTGCCGATTTACGGCATGCCGGTATAATTTCCAGGTTTGAGAGTAGCGTTGGCATCATTCCACCAAGGGCCCCTATTATCAGAACCACTATCTTCACAGAATGGTCTGGATAGAGTCTGCGGAGCTCGAAGAGTAAATCTCGATACTTCGTCCGTTTCTCATCCTCTTTTCGTATGATATTCGTCTCGCCCGGAGCCGAAAACTCTATAACGTATATCGTTTTCTGCTCGCGGTCGAAGAGGACTACGTCAGGCTTGTTGGCTTGTATTTGCCTGAGGGTGGGGAATGAGTAGTTCAATAAATTCGGCACTTCTCATTCTCCACAACGGACTCAATATCCCCCGGAGCGTATTATTATTATTATTATTATTATTATTATTATTATTATTATTATTATTATTATTATCATTATTATTATTATTATTATTATTATTATAGTGAAACCTGGAGTATCATTTCCCCACTGAGGCTGCCCGGAGCAAGTGACCCCTCCTACAATGAACCGAAGGTGGCATCCGAAACAACCGAAGACCGTAATATGGCGCTAGAATTTGCTGGTAGAAGGAAATGACCCTCACGAAAAAATAGCATGAACATGAATCAACAGAAATATTATTCACTTCTAAGTGATAAAAATTGCATCGACCGGGATTTGGAACCGGGCCTCTCGCGAAACAGGAAAGCATCTTACCACTGAGCTATCGATACCTATTATCTATCTGCGACTTATCAAGTACGAGGACAGCTCCGTATAAAGCATAGTTCCATCTTTTTTTTCCTCTGGTCAAGTACCTATTCTCCGTTTTTTCTGCGCCAGACGCGTTTCGGTTGAGAACATTTTGAAACCTAACATCAAATTGTTGCAATCAAAGACCTTGGAATTATACTTGCACCACGCGCAAAGGAGTTTCACTTCAATAATATGGACTTTGTTCCGTAGCTGCTATATTGACATTTGAATTGGAGTCGAATTCACATATTTATGAGATGAAAAAACTTTTCAACAAAAACTCCAACCAACGGAAAAATCAACTGAAAGGCAAAAAATGGAATAAACCTACTTGGTCTGAATGATAATTGAGCTCCTAAACTAATGTGAGTAACTGATTTTGAGTCTGCGCCAAACAAACAATCATCGAAAATCATCATATTACTTGAAAGAGGTAATCAAAACGCAGCCGTGCCATTATTTCACGCTTTACCTAATTCAATTGCTAGTTTGTTTGGCGCCGACTCAAAATCAGTAACTCACATAAGTTTAGGAGCTCAATTATCATTTAGACTAAGAAGGTTTATTTTCATTTTTTGCTTTTCAGTTGATTTTTTCGTCAGTTAATATCCTTTTTATACTATTTTCATTGTTAATCTGATCATTTTATACTATTTTAATCGTTCAATCTGATCATTACTTTTATACTATTTTATTACTTTCATGCTATTTTATTACTTTCATGCTATTTCATTACTTTTATGCTATTTTTTGACTTGCTACAAAAATTTTATTATGTAACGTGGTGAAATAAACTATCTATCTATCTATCTATCTATCTTCATTTAGCTACCCTTAGGCATAGACTTTGTTGTTCAAATTGGAATGGGACCAACTTCGAAGTACCAATGAAAGAAGAATCATCGGAATCGAACCGCTCTGTGAAAAGTTGTGCGGGATCATATATAAAAAAAAATATACGCGTTGAATAGAGAACCTCCTCCTTTTTGGTTTCGTCGGTTAAAAATGAAATGAATTTCGATCTATATAACAAATGCATATTTACGAACCACTGAACCCTTGTAAAAATAAATTATGATATTCCATGAAATATAATCTAAGAAAAATATCCAATATCCTAATAATGTCAGCTTCGGTTCCAGAAAAAATGCCAAGATAATCATCCAAGGACCACGTGGGATAGTTACTTAAACGAACAAATCATTTCTGAAACAGTGAAATATTTCATTTCCACATAGATATTTCCTCGATATGCAGTTCCGAAAAGTTCGTATTTATTCGGAAATTCTCCCCATACGAAGATTACATTCATTGATTTCAATAATACCCCTCTCAATTTGAGAGAAGCCTCTAAAACCGAGTAGAAATGTTTTCATCATAAAAGAAGTTATTAAAATTTTAGTAACCTCTTCCATTTGAACTCGCTATAAAATCCTCGTCTGCCATTCCAATACCATATTGAGGTCTTTTCATAAAAACAAACGACCGTTATTGGATTCTCACAATAGTATTGTTTCTTCGAATTGAGTTCGTTTATACCGTTAGAACGCGCATTGTACGACGTCTTGTCTAGCAATTGTATTTGTCGGCTGATCCTTTTGTTGGATGAGGAACTCCCGTGTTCCCGTCTTTCGGAGGGTTTGAATGAGTTCTCTTCGGGCAAGCCTCGCTTTGACAAGTTTTTCGCTCGACTGTCTGCTGCTGATAGAAATATTCCGAGACTTAAATGAATCCTTTTCACATACAGTGATCTGCAGAGCGATTTGTTGTTAGTGAGTATCTGGTGTTGAAATGTCGGAACATTCGCATAGTCTGGCAAAAGAAATGAGGTTTGGTGTGCTCAAAGGGCTGCTACCAACAACAATCAATACTTCGACAAAGTGATGATGATGTCAATGTGATGACTATTGATGTGTTGTGCAAAATTGAGGGAAAAGTTAAAAATATTTAACATACATTAGAAAGAAAAGGATTCTCTGAACCCACACTTATATAACAGACTACCTTGTAGAATTAAGAGTCTGGGCTTCATTCAATCTTAAATCAAAATAAAAACTCTTTTTCTGAAAAATTGTTTCTATAATGTGAATGAGTATCGTGTCTTGAACCAGATTGAATTTGACTATATGTGATGGACACTCTACACCGGAGTAACTCTTAGTCTTTTGCTATGTTTATTTGCACTGTGTCTTTACATTTATATCTCTTCCATGTTTTATTTATGACGTTCTATTGTATATTGTAGTGAAATAACTTCTACTTCATTCCCATATAACAATCGGAGTATAAAAGGATATAGTTTACAAATTTCACCAAACGAAATGTATGCAATCAACAATGTACCTTTTTTTAACCGGTAAGAAGAAAATGCACTGCGCCGTTAGTATTATAGTTGGATGAGCATGTAGCGGTGGGCTTATGTGTTTGATCTGAAGTATTTCATTGAAATAGATTGATTTGAAAAACAAATTCATAACTGGGCGTGTTTTGACTTGAAAAATTAATGAATGCCTATACATAAAAACTCTAACAAAAAATTAAAACGATGAAAAAAGAAATTGAAAAGCAAGAAACAAAATGAACTTTTTACTCTTAATAACTGAAATCCTGAACTTATGTCACTAACTTATTTTGATTCGGTGTCAAACAAACAAACAAACAAGAACATTAATTACGTATAGCGTAGAATGATGGCAGCAGGGTACGCGGCGGCGACGTGTCCATTCGCCAAAAACTGCCGAGCATTCTCGAAGGCAATATCAGCAAGACAGCTACCCGAATGGGCTCACACGAGATTGCGAGTGGTCGTGTGGAGGCCACATTTTTTGAATGCTATTTTTCATTGCTGGAGATTTCACGTTGCATTTATATGTGATTTTGTTTTGATCATTTCTTTGAAGTAATTTAGTGATCTCGTTGATTGTTCGTTTGACGACGACTCAAAATGAATTACTTACATTAGTGTGGAAGCTTGGTTATTAGTACTGAGGAATTCATTTTTAACCGACGAAACCAAAAAGGAGGAGGTTCTCTAGTCGACGCGTATATATTTTTTTTATGTATGATCACGCCTAACTTTCTACTGAGACGTCCGATTCCGGTAATCCTTCCTTCAGTGAATATAGTGTAATTCGAAGTTGGTCCCATTTGGATTAAAAAAATGAAATCCACCCCTAAGGGTAGCAAAATGAAGGATGTTGATCACTCACCCTCTGAATTCTGGTCCGTTAACCGATTCTATCAGGCATAACTTTGTACTGCGTTCTTCGATTCAGATAATTTTTTTGTTATTAGATAGGGTATACCTCATATTTGATCATATTTGGATTTCGAATGTAATCATTCACCCTTACGGGTAGAAAAAAAATAATTGATTTTTCACTTGTGAACATTGGCACACATATGTAGTTGACAATGACAGATCGCTAATGTCATTATTTTTGTTCTCCTACATCCGTCACAATCATAATGTACTATAAGAGGATGGAATGATATACAAAGTAATGGAATAAAGTAACCAGAACAACAAAAAATAATTTATATTACAACAAATAGTAAAAGTAGATAATCATATTATTCAACTGGTAATAGTTGAAGTAAGGTGGGTAGGTAAGTATTTTGGAAGTAATCAAAAAACGAGTAGGTTGTGATCAGTAGATTTCAGCCACAAAAAATTAAAAAAAAAAATTTCAAAAAAAAATTAATCCGACGAAATACGGAACTGAAAAGTAAAAAATTAAATAAACCTTCTTAGTCTCAATAACTAAGCTCCTGAACTAATGTGAGTAACTGAATTTCAGTCGGCGCCAAACGAAAAATCAACAAAGATTATTAAATTTCTTTAAAAAAATTATCAGAATGTCACCGCGCAACTCGATGCCATTATTTCACGCCTTATCTAATTCATATGCTTGTTTGTTTGGCGCCGACTCAAAATTAGTTACTTACATTAGTTCAGGAGCTTAGTTATTGAGACCAAGAAGATTTTTTTTATTATTTACTTTTCAGTTCCGTATTTCGTCGGTTTGATTTTTTGTTAAAAAGTTTTCATTTTGTTTTGCTTTTCAGTTTCTTTTTTTGGTAGAAAGTTTATATTTTTAATTTTTTTGTAGCCAAAATCTACTAGTTACCACCTACTTCATTTGGATTACCTTCAAAATACTAACTTACCCACCTTACTTCAACTATTGACTGTTATATACCATTACTAGTTGGTACCAGCAACTTCGTCCGCATTGAATTTCGTATTTTTTTTGGCAACTATTACTAATTCACTCACCCTTTTAAGAGATCGAAACACATATTTATTTATTCATAACAGAGACCTCATATACCAATTTTCATGCCCCTCACTTCGAAACTTACGAAACCCTTACACAAACCCCCCTAGGGGTTTCATTTATGAAAACACTGAAACATGTATTTCTGTATCCCTTACAAAGTCCTCAAATACCAATTTCTATGAAACCGACTTGAAAACTCACGGAACCCCCATACACATTCCCACCATGCATGTCACCCCTTTAGGGGTTGAATTTCTAAAAACACTCAAATACATATTTTTTCTATCTGTAACAAAGACTACGAATATCAATTTTAATGATCCCATTTTGAAAACTAACGGAATTCCTATATAAACTTCAAATCCAATTTGAACCTTTGGGGTTTAATATCAATTTTCATGATCTCAACTTTAAAACTAACTATATAGACTTTCAACCCCCATTTTACCCCTCTAGGGTTGAATTCGTGAAGAAGAGCACAAATACTAATTTCCATGACTGATTTCGAAATCAAAAAAATATATTTTTACGTTCCGGCATAATACAGTACATATTTGTCTGAAGGGGACACACCTACACACCTACCTGTTGGGTCCAATCCAGACAGTCATAAATAATTATTAGAAAAAATATTTAAAGACAAGCTTCCATTCAAGCAGTGTAGTAAAACGTATGAAATAAGTTCAAGTCATCGCTGACAAAAACTTAATTATTTTTTGTTGATTTATTTGGTTTCAGAAAGCTTGTCGCGCTATGTGTTCATGAAAGGAGTTCCAGTTAATTTGATTGGGCGGTGATTGCTTGTTGAGTAGGAACTTGTCAAAGTATTTGATTTTTACAAAGTATTTATGAGAGTAGGTACCAATAAATTTCATTGAACAATGATTGGTTGGTGAGTAACAACTTGTCGAAGTATCAATTTCATTAAAATTCCCGCGACAAGCTTTTTGGAACCAAATTGAACAAAAATAATAATCAAATCATTGTCAGCGATGACTTGAACTCATTTTATACGTTTGAGTAGACGGCATAAACAATGGCTTGTCTTTTTTTATTAGATATTTATTTTTTGCTTTTCAGTTAGTTCGCTTTATCTGTTCATCTCTACTCGTTATTATGAAATCTTTCATCTGTGAGTTTCGAGATGAAAGAAATCATGATCTTAAAAACCCCCACATGGAATCTAACCATAAACACAAAACTTATGCGCCATCGCGAAGTCGCCATCTTGAATTTATAGATTTTGGCAAAAAATGCATAATCTCCGAACCTAAAAACCCCCATTTACCAATTTTGAATGAAATGAGACCATAACTCGTCCTCCATCTTGGGTCCGCCATCTTGAGTTAACAAATTTCGACAAAAAATTCCGCCGACCGCGAAAACCGCTGCAAACCAATTTTGAATCAAATTGGACCATAAACACAGAACTCGTTCTCCATCTTGGAGCCGCCATCTCAAATTCATGAATTTTGACAAACGTTTCATAATCTCCGGCCCCGGAAACCACTACATACAATTTCGATTCGAATCGGACCATAATCACGAAAAGTCGTCCGCCATATTAGAAACGCATTCTTGAATTTATGAATTTTGACAAAAAATTCAAAATCTTCGACCGCGAAAACCGCCGCATACCAATTTTGAATCGAATTGGACCATAATCACAAAACTCGTTCGCCATCTTAGAGCCGCCATCTTGAATTCAAGAATTCTGACTGAATTAATAATCTCTGACATCGAAAACCCTCACCTACCAATTTTGAATCAAACCGGACCTCAATTACAAATCCCGTTATTGTTTTTTTCTCTTACAAAAATCCCATTATGCTTTGTCACCGGAATTATGAACACCTGCCACATTTCAAATCATTCGAACGTCTAGAAGTCGGTCAGAATTCACTTGGAAGATTTTACCCAAACTTACTAACGAACAAACTAACAAGTGAAACTAATGGTCTACGTAAAATAAACATGATGAGGTACAAGGAAAGTTTTCATATATAAACCTTCCTCACCTTCTGATATGTGTGTAACTCTGCAGGCAGAAGTCAGTTCCGGGGGCGGGCGATCAAAGATCCTCCCAGAGCCCAGCCTGGCGCTCACATAACTCCGAACACTTACGCCCGTATGCACCGTAGGCTAATTTCGCGGATTAGTTACGGAAACCTGGATTAGATTATTGTTTATTATGCACCGGAAGAAAAATCTGGTTTAAGCTTCATATTTTCTGATCGGTCAACAAAGCGTGGTTTAGCGAATGACGTCTATTTTATTTTGACACCGATTTTTCGAGTGTTGAGTTTTTTTGCAAGTTTTTCATTATTTCGGGATAAAATGGGGGACTAAATATTCATTGATGATGACGAAATATTCATTGATGATATCATCAATTTCGGTTTTCCTCGCAGAGTCTACGAAAGGAGTGATTATTTCGACTCAAGTTGTTGTTTACCTAGGTAGGTACCTACCTGTTGTTTATTTTCAGCAAGTTTCATCATCTCCAACTATAATCTAATCTTGCGATACCAACGTTGTCAGTTTTCCAATCTGGATTATTTGATCTGCTGACGGTGCATAGCTACGGGCCAAAGATTACAAAAACGGGATTGAGGAACTAGAATTAGAATTGACAAACGGTGCATTCAGGCGTTAAACATTTATCGAGGCCTGGTAGTCGCATTGAAAAAACGCTCGCGTTTAGAGTGAAACGACCAGGGTTCGATCCCGAACTGGGTCACGCATTTTTTTTTATCTACTATTACACTCAAATTATCCACAAAACTTCTACAAGTAAACAAAATGTATTACCTTAGAATATTCACCCTCACAACCCCTCAATACAGAACATTTTCGCAGAGCATGACTTTCTCTAAACCTGGTTTTGCGGCGTACTTCCAGGCAAATGCTCTAATTTGTTCAACGGAAGTAATATCCGTAAATTCAATTGTTCAAGAGGCAGTGGGAGGTCACCTCGTGATGTTTTGCGATATCCTATGTGATAATAAATTATTTCGAGTCGAATAAAGCTTTATATCCCTTCCTGTTATTCGCTTATGAGAAATATCTGTAATTTGATCATGATAGAACAATTGAAGTTTACGGATTATACTTTCGTGAACAAATTGGAGCTATGTCCTGGAAAATGTACGCCACAAATCCAGGTTCGGAGAAATTTCCAGCAGCCTTCGGCCGCTGTGCAGCAAGCCATGCTCTGATATAATATATTTTGGTACTTGTAGAAGTTTTGTGGTTGATTTGAGTGTAATAATAAATGAAAATAAAATAAAAATTGCGTGACCCAGCTCCGGATCGAATTCCGATACTTTCACTTTGAACGCGAGCGTTTATTCAACGCGGCTACCAGGCCTTGATGAATGATTGAGTGTTCAGAGTTATGTGAGCAAAGAAATTTTGATCGCCCGCCTCCGCTTTAAGCCCCGGGAATGACTTCTGCCTGCAGAGATACACACTTGTCAGAAGGTAAGGAGGGTTTCTTTTCGAAAATTTCCCTTGTACCTTATCATTTTCAATTCACGTAGCCAGCTCTTAGTCTATGAATGAAAGCTTGTGGAAATGAGTGAACTGTTTTACGCTTTGTAATTTAGATAGCCTGAGCTGGAATTGACCTTGAAGGTATTTCTTAAGTAGCTTTTTCAACTAACGGAGTACTACGTGAAATCTCTTTATTGACTCTGCTGTACATAATGATCGCTTGGTAACTGATATGCTAGAATACAAAGTGTTCAACAAAATATATCATATAACATCCCCTATACTTCAAATAAAAATCTTGGACATTTCATAATCTAAAAAATTTTTTGGTAGTATTGTTTCTCTTCTAGGCCTCGTAAATTTTTCTCACTCCTCGACTATATTATTTACTGGTGTTTCTACTCTATTTTTCATTGGTTTGATATCTGTTATATTTCTCCTCAGTTCACCGCTTTCATTGTCTATTGTGAAAGATCTTGGATTTATTTTTTGTTTTATAATTCCTGGACTCCAGAATTTGTCGTCTTTCTTTCTTCTGTATAACACTGCATCCCCGATGTTTGGACTTGGTAGTGATCTTGTCGTCCTGTAATAGTAATTTTTTGTTTTCTGCCTTTGTTTTTCAATTATTTTGGAAACTCCTGGAACAATCTTTGGAATGAGTTTATTCTCCTTGATTGGTATGGTGCACCTCAAATTCCTAGCAAACAAACTTCTTGAAGTACTCGAACCCATTTTATTAGGTGTATTCCTCTCGAGCAGAAGCATTTCATAAAAATCGTTGTTGCTTTCAATGCTTTTCATTATAGGACTCTTCGCAATTTTAACAGCTAATTCTGCTTTACCATTACCTTGTGAATGGTTTGGACTTGATGTCACATGTTTGAAGTTCCAATCTTTTCGGAAATTCACAAATTCTGAATTCAAAAAATTTGTTCCATTATCACTTATGACAAGTTTAGGGATTCCATATCTACTGAATATTTTTTTACACATCAAAATTGTTGTTTTTGCAGATAGATCTTTTGGTTCTTCTTTTCCGAGAAAATCTGAATAGTGGTCTACTAAGATTAAAAATTTTCTTGGCTCTCCTTTTATTCTGACTTTAAATACATCCATACTGATGATTTCGAATGGTTTTTCTGGAATCACATATGATTTCATAGGAGGATTCTGTTGACTTCTGGAATATTTCAAACAAATTTAACAATTTTGAACTTTTTTATTAATTTGTGTGGTGATTGAAGGCCAAAATACTCGTTCTTCTGCTAGGTTGATAGTTTATTCCATTCCTGAGTGGCTGTAGTGCAGTTTATCCAAAATTTTCTTTCGTGATGATGGTGGAATGACAATACGATCCTTGCGAAATATAATGCCGTGTTGAGTGTGTAATTCTTCTTTGAATTTCCAATAGGGTCGCACTAATAGTGGAGTTTCTGATAGTTTTTCAGGCCATCTTTTTTTGTTTCTTCTCGAATTTCTTCAAAGGTCTTGTCCGATATTGGCTTGTTTCCTGAAAAATCAATGTGTTCTATCTCTTGGAATATTGTATGGATTTCGTATATTTCATATTGTCATGAAGCATAAGTTTAATAAATCCAAAATTTAAATGTTTTCTCTCCTAAAGGCCACAAGGGCATTTCAGTTCCTGTTCTGCACTCGTTTGTATCTCATAATTAAATCAATACCCTGTATAGAACAGTGCAGAGAGAAATAGCAGGAACTGAGGTGTTGAATTACATTAATTGAACTCGATCAGCAAATAATGTAATTCAACACCTCTGTTCCTGCTATTTCTCTCTGCACTGTTCTATACAGGGTATTGATTTAATTATGAGATACAAACGAGAGCAGAACAGAAACTGAAATGCCCTTGTGGCCTTTAGGAGAGGAAACATTTAAATTTTGGATTTATTAAACTTATGCTTCATGACAATATTTTCCATCGTCTTTATCACCTGGTAGTCTCGATAACAGGTCAGCAATATACATTTCCGTGCCTTTGATATATTTTACTTTCAGGTTATATTTCTGCTGTTATGAGATCATAGTTTGCAATCTCTTTGGGGCTTCTATCAGTGGGTTTTTCAGAATATTTATAATGGGCTTATGATCTGTCTGTATAACATCATTTTTTCCAGAAATATACTGATGAAATTTTTTGCAGGCATAAACTATTGCAAGCATTTTTTTTTTCATGCTGGCAATATCTTGTTTGAGAAATTGTGAGCATTTTTGATGCATATGCTACAGGTACGTTTTCTTGCATCAAGGTGCATCCTATAGCAAAGGATGACAAATCTGTTTGAATGGTTGCTGGTTTTTTTACATCGAAATATCTCAGAATGGTTTCCTTCTGGATCAGTTCCTCGATATTACTAAATGATTTTTCATGTTTTCGTTCCCAAACAAAATTTGCATCAATGTGGGTGAGTTTTCTCAGAGGTTCTGCTACATGAGCTAAATTTGGAATATATTTGCTCAGGTACGTTACCATTCCCATGAATCTCATGACATCAACCTTTGTTTTTGGAGTTGCCATGTTTTTAATTGCATCAACCTTTCTTATATCAGGTTTAACTCCCTCATTTGTTAAATTATGACCGAAAAATGTGACTTTTTTCTGGCATAATTTAATTTTTTCCCTATTCAGTCTGAAATTTTTTCTCTGTAAGCATTCGAGTAAACTCTTAAGATTCTTGTTATGATCAATCAAAGCTTCTCCATCTGTCTGGCCACTTCCATAAACAATCGAGTCATCTGCTATTGAAATCACCCCCTTCAATCCTTGAACGATCTGGTGTAGTTTCATCTGGAAAATTTCCATAGCTGGAGCTAATCCAAATGGTAGTCGTAACCAACGATATCTACCTTGAGGAGTCCAAAAAGTTGTCATTTTACTCGACTTTTCATCTAGCTCAATATGCCAGAAGCCATTTTTGACATCTATAGTGGTAAATACCCTGGCATTTGCTAGTTCTGGCATCATCTCTTCCAATGTAGGAATTTGATATTTATTACTCATCAAGGTTTGATTGACTTTCAACGGATCTATGCATAGACGTAATTTTTTGTTGCTTTTTCTCACCAAAACAATGTTGCTCGTCCAATCAGCGTGTCCTTCTTCTTTTACAATAATCTCATTTTCCTCGAGTTCTTTTAGCATGTTTTTTAATTCTTCCATTGCTACAGGTACTCGCCTTGGCTGCTGTATTGTTGGTCGTATTTTTCCATCTATTTCTAAGGAAATCTTTACTTCAAACTTTCCTATCCCTTTGAGAACATTCTTGAATTCGCTTATAATAGCCTCAGCTTCTATATTTCTCACACGTTTTTTTGATATCTGCTTGCATACCTTGATTAATCCTAATTTCTCGCATGCATTCGCTGATAACAAAGGTTTGTGGTGCTGTTCAACAACTTCGAACATCAATTTGTATTCTGTTCCACCTCGTTAACATTTCAAAATTTTCTGCGTTCACTTCTTTTCTGTGTTCATCACTTATACTCAAGATAATTTCCTCACAGTTGTCGGAATAATCACTTTCGTCATTAGAACTATCTTGAATATGCTTCAAATTCTTCATTCGAGTGAGTTTTCTTCCACACACCTTAGCAAAATGATCTTTTCTTTGACAGAATTTGCACGTTGCCCCTTTTGCTGGACAATTCATGTGCTCTTTATGCTTATATCCACAGTATTTGCATTCTCCTAGCTTTTTTTCTTTATATTTCATTTCACATTTTCCACTTGTGTAGTTTCTGCTGCTGCATTGCCTCTCTTTGTATTGAACTTAATCTGTCGAACTACGAGCGATTTTCTTGACTTCGGCTTCTTTTCCATTCTTCAAAGTATTCAATTGCTTCTCGGAAAGCTCTTTTGCTTTACATTCATCGATAGCTTGACTCAAAGTGATTTTCTTATCAAGCCAAAGATTTTCTCTCAGTTTAATATCTTTGATAGAATATATAATTTTGTCTAGCAATAAATCTTCTTCCAAGGTACCATATTGACAATTCTTTATCAACGACTTCAATCGATTAAAATAGTCTGAATAGCTTTCATCATCATTCTGCTTAGCCATATTGAATATTGCTCGTTCATACCTCTTATTGATTTCTGGAAATAGATTTCTTCCTATTGCTTCAAGTAGTGTGGAACATTGAGTCTTTACTGCATCTGATATGGTGAAATTATTATATCTTTCAAATATCTCTTCACCAAGTGCAGTCAAAAGAATCGCGATTTTTTCTTTTTCTGATCTTCTTTTCAATCCACTAGTTCTCCCAGGAACGTCTGAATTGTTTGAAATTTTCTGACACATCTCCTTCCGATAATGAAATTGGCTTTGGTAGAGGAATATTGAAGTTCGTATTTTCAACACAAATCTGGCTCCTTTCATAAATTTTCAGCTTGTCTTCTGATTCTTATATTTTATCTTCAACACTTGTCATTTCTTTTGTCAAGTCTGTCACTTACTTTTTCACTAAACTTTTCCTAACTTTTCTTAGTTTTCTGTTACCTCCTTTCAGGACAACCTGACACCATGTTTTACGCTTTGTGATTTAGGTAGCCTGAGCTGGGATTGACCTTGAAGGTATTTCTTTAGTAGCTTTTTCAACTAACGGAGTACTACGTGAAATCTCTTTATTGACTCTGCTGTACATAATGATCGCTTGGTAACTGATATGCTAGAATACAAAGTGTTCAACAAAATATAACATGTAACAGAAGTAATTATAATATGAGAATAAAAAAGGAGAATAGAGATGGTAGTTTACAAGTTGAGTGTAGGGGAAAAATCGATAATAATATCGTCATGTCAATCAGAGAATAGTATCGATTCATGTGGTTATTCAGCAGATATCAGATTAAGAGGCATTTTCAACCGTCGAAATCAAAAAGATGGAGGTTCTCCAGTCGACACGTATATTTTTCATTTTTTTGGGTGACCACGCATATTTTTTTACAGAGTGGTCTGATTTCGATGATTTTTTTTCCATTGGATAGGGTGTACTTCGGAGTTGAAACCATTCTGGGATATAAGGAGAAGAGGTTCCCCTAAGGGTTGCAAAATGGAGGATATTGATCCTTCATCCTCTGAATTCTGGCCCGTTAGCCGATTCTATCAGGCATATCTTTGTACTGGGTTATCCGATTCAGATGATTTTTCTCATTATATAGGGTATACCTCAAAAATGGTCATATCTGAATTTGAAGAAGAATCATCCAACTCAAAGGGTAGAAAGATGGGGAAAAATTGATTTTCCACGTGTGAAGCGATTCTCTTGAAACTTGGCACACATATGTAGTTTTGATAACACTACAACATACCGGATACCCCAATTGGTAATTGAGGAAGTGGTAATTAGTAAATTTTTGTCACAAAAAATTAGGAAATGGAAACTTTTAAACAAAAAATTGAACCGACGAAACAGGTAACTGAAAAGCAAAAAATTTAAAGAAATAACAAGCTCTCATTTGAGCCGTGTACTTGAACGTATGGAATGAGTTTGAGTCATCGCTGACAATGATTTGGTGATTTTTCGTTGAATTATTTGGTTTCGGAGAGCTTGTCACGCAAAATGTTCAAAAAAGTAGGTACCAAGATTTTGAAAGCAAATAACTCAACAAAAAATAATTTAATCATCGTCAGCGATGACTTAAACCTATTTTGTACGTTTCAGTACACGGCTTGAATACTTGTCTTCAAAAATATTTTTTATTAGTTATTTTATTCTTCGCTTTTCAGTTACTTCGCCCTGATCTGCTCATTTCTAATTGAGCATCGTCATCACAAGATCTCTTCTCCAAAAAGTCCCACACACCAATAGCGAATGGAATGTGACCATAATCACAAAATTCATCCGCCATCTCAAATTTATAGATTTTGACAACAAATTCCTAATATCTGAACCTAAAAACACCCACACACCACAATTTTGGATAAAATATGATCATAATCAGAAAACTTGTTCTCCTTCTTGGGGCCGCCATCTCCAATTCATGAATTTTGACGAGGAATTCGAAATCTCCGACCGCGAAAACAGCTGCATAACAATTTTGAATCAAATCGGACCATAATCAGAAAACTTGCTCTCCATATTGAGGCTGCAATCTCGAGTTTATGAATTTTGACAGGAAATTCATAATCTCCGACCCCTAGAACATCTCAAATTTATTGATTTCGATAAAAGATTTAAGATCTCCGACCGCAAAAACCGCTGCATACCAATTTTGAATCAAATTGGATCATAATCACAAAACTCGCCACCATATTAGAGCCGCCATCTTCAATTTATAAATTTTGACAAAAATTCCATGATGTCCGACCCCAAAAACCCCCACATACCAGTTTTGAATCGAATCGGACCATGATTGCAAATCTTGTCCGTCATCTTCGAACCGCCATTTTGTTTTTTTCTTCAACAGAAATCCCATAATGCGTTGTCACCAGAATTATTGATACCTGCCAAATTTCAAATTAATCGGACAACTAGAAGTCGGTCAACATTTACTTACAACATACAAACATTGCAAGTTAAATAAAATCTTGTCATTGTAATAACCCTTCTTAGTCTCGATAACTAAGCTCCTCAACTAATGTCAGTAACCTATTTTGAAATGGCGCCAATCAAACAATCAAAGAAAATAATTGCCATAATTTCACGCTTTACCTAATTCAATTGCTGGTTTGTTTGGGGCCAACTCAAAATTAGTTACTAACATCAGTTTAGGAACCTAGTTATCAAGACTAAGAAGGGTTATTTTTTACTTTTCAGTTTCTTTTTTCGTCGGTTTTATTTTTTGTAAAGAAGTTTTTATTGGTGATTAGTTTGATTATTTCAAGTTTACATTTTTTTCAAGGTAGATTCAACTAAAGAGTTGTGTAACATAATTGGATTTTTTTTTATAATGTCTTGCAGTAGGTGGAATTCGTGAATCACGATTATTAGCCGTTTTACCACGTTTGTGATAGGGTCGGATCATTTGACGTGCTGGTCAATTATTACACCAAGAAATGTTATGACCACAACGGTACTTTCACTTCTCACACACCGTTTCACCTCTCCGTGGATGGAATATCAGAAAAGTATGCTGTCAAAATTTTAGCTTAGGTCCAGCGGTTTGATCTGGGTGTTGATCATATATCAGTCAATCAGTTAGTCAGTCAGGACTTGTATTATATATGTACATATTACCGAGTTCCCCCGACTATCTTTCGTCTCCATCATCAGATTAATTTCGGACCTCCATTATGTTTTAAAGTCATCAGAACTACATATGTGTGCTAAGTTTTAGCAGAATCGGTTCACTGGTGAAAATCAATAAATCATCCCCTATTTTCATACCCCTAGGAGTGTGATGCCCCTCTTAATTCAAATGGGACCAACTTACAAGCATCCCCTATACAATGAAAAAATAGTCATCTGAATGTGGTAGAATAAGTTAAGAAGTAAAACATTTGTGGATGGACCAACAATCATCCCCATTTTGCTACCCTTAGGGGTAATTTTTTCTTCAAAGGCGATCAACTTCAAAGTATACTCTATCTATAAAAAAAGGAATCACCAGAATCGGGAAAATGTGTAAAAAGTTATGCGTGATCGTACATAAAAAAATATACGCGTCGACTAGAGAACCTCCTCCTTTTTTTCGTCGGTTCAAAAAGCGATGAACGTAACAGTTCAAAGCTGCCATTTCATGCTACAGTAGATGTGTTTGACATGATGAGTCTGTGTTTTTCGATAAAAACCAAACTGAAAATTGTTATTATTTTCACGTATTGTAATGTTTCGAAACTTCAGTTTTTTCACTGATTCGATCTTCAATGTGAATGTAAAGTTGGGGTTCATTTCATTAATTTCATTCAGGAGATAAAACAGCAGAATTAACATTTATCAAATGAGCATCAACACATCTAACCAGAGGAGAGATTCAATGTTATCGTAAGTGACAAGATATTTTTTTATTCCAGATAATTCATGAAGATAATAGCTGGGAAAGGCAATGAAAATGAGATCTAAGATAAAAAACAGAATGAATCAACTTCAAAATTCAAAAATATTATCAACTCATTTGATGTGATTTATGATAAGATAACACTATTAAAAACTTCGGAAGTCCGGAGTTTCACCTGTAAATATGTTATCGATACCTCGATTGGAGTTATTGGCTGCAAACATTGGAGCCAGGTTGATATTTTCTGTTTTGGAAATCCCCGATAACGATTCAAGTGAAATTTCATCCTAGAAACGCCGAGAAGATCAATGGAAAACTTTCGTGTGGAATAGATTTCAATAAATTAGGACTCTTACAAATATTGATAACTGGCATTTTGTACCCGGACAGATGAATTCTGCAGACTTGCCTTCATGAGGATGTTCTTCAAGAAAATGGTGGTCCAAATGGTGGGAGGGGCCAAGTTGGCTCTCAAAACCAAAAAAATGATGTGAATGAGGATTCTATCCTCAACGGGAGGAGAGAAGATTTGGTCATAATTATCGCAGTGTGCAGAAAATCAAATGCTCCGAACTAACATTAGGAGAGATAAAAGAGGCTGGAAAATTACTGATAAAATTGATTCAATGGAAAGCTTTTTCTGGTATCAACGACAAAAACTTTTCCTCAATACAACCCTACGGGGACAGAGATGGCTTTTTCATACTAAAACGAAGATTGTTGAACGAAATGACTTCCAAAATTTTCGATACCCTATTATTCTACCATCAGATCACCCTGTTTTTGCCAGAATGATTCATGACTGTCATATTCAAAACTGTCACGTTGGCACTCAAGGTTTGTTGAGTATAATGCGAGAGAAGTTTTGGATTATACAAGTCGAAAATCCATTAAATCCGTCATTTCAAAATGTGTTATCTGTCGTAGAAGCTATGTGAAGAACTTTGATATACCCCCAGTACCTTCACCTGAGAACCGAATCAAAGACGCGGCTGTCTTCGAAATCATCGGAGTCGATTCGGCGGGTCCGCTTTCCATACGGAATGATGAAAAGGTGTGGGTAGTCATTTTCACTTGTGCCGTGTATAGAGCAGTGCATCTGGAATTTGTATCAAGTTTGTCAACAGACAGTTTTCTACAAGGGTTCCGAAAATTCATCAGCAGAAGAGGGAGACCATCTATAGTCTACAGTGACAATGGCAAGAATTTTGTGGGTGCTGAAAATACATTCTAAAAAATCGACTGGAACGAAATATGAATTCACGATCGCTCACCTATGTGTCAGGAGACAGTCAAGATTTGATTCCTTTGACGTTTCTTCAGTAGGATGTAAGATGCCTAAAAACCCTGGTGTACTCACTGATTCGATTTTGTTCCACAATTTTTGGGGAAAAAACAAATGAAAAATGTTAAATTCTGCTCAGAACTTCATCAGTAGATGGCGCGGTTAAGGAATGTTTGTTGTTTGTGTCACGCAAAATGTCAAACTTGAAACCTATGAATTTTTTTTGTTCTTTCAACATTACTTCATGAAAAAAATTGATCATTCACAAAGATTTTAGTTCTACGAACAAGATCCCGCTCAGAACAGTTGGCGCGAAAATGAGATGAAACCCTCGAAACTTACTACAATGATTACATCTGTCTGTCAAAAATCAGATTTTTCTTGAAGTCTACCTGGAGATTTTTTCAAAGTGACTTTTTTCCAAATGGCCTTCTTGGGATCATGGGATCTTCCACGAAGGAATGAGAAAAGGTAGGAGAGTGGACTGATGTCTCTGGATGATGAATTGGGGGGATTGGAAAATGTCCCCGATGACATTGTTGCATTAAACTTTCCGATACAAAGTATTACCAAGCCATTCACTGCCCATCTCTGCCGGACCACTACATTCCTAACAACCTTTTGATATAAACAAAATCAGAGAGTTCATTGTAGATATCATAAAATCTGTTGATGACGTTGAGAAATCGATGAATCCTGGTGTGCGACAGTCTAGGCTGCTTCCAGCTATCTTAGAATAACTTTTCCGGAAGAGGTGAGCATTACTAACAAAGATGAGGGGAGAAAACAATAATTTGAATGCTTTTCTTTCATTTTTCAGTAACACTTTGCATGAGATAATCGGAGGAGGGCGATCTGAACCAAGCAGTTGTTCGGAAGAACAAGGCCCACTCCCAAGATCGATGAGGCTAATGACTATGATTAGGATAATTGTCACTTTTCAATGAACACATGAGTTTCACATGAAATCGTGGACTTGTCAATCTATGAAGATATCTTGATTTTGGCTAGTGAATTCCGAACCGTCACAGAGGGTCCTATGGCTCTTTGGAAGAAAATATCCACTATATTCAGAATTTTCCAATACTTCTAGTCAGAAGATTGTCATCTCATGGTAAAATGGTCATACAAAATATATATATAAATATATATATATATAAATATATATATATATATATATATATATATATATATTTATATATATAATATAAAAGATAAATATAAAAATAAAGAAATATAACAATGGGCAAAGGTAGTTCAGAGAAGATTCAAATTAATTTAAACCTATACGAGTCATTTTACTAGCAGTGGAGTAATATTAGATTTCAGCTTCAGAAAGGTAGGAGACTGTGGAACTTTCTTACTGTACATTAGTGATGATGTAAGGAACATCATATAAAGAGTAAACAACCGTAAAGTGTGTGCTCAATTTATTATTTAACAAATAAGTTGCAAAATCACATTGTTTAGTGATTATCTTACAAAATATATAAAATTTAAAAAAAAACTCATATTTCCATTCGAATGAATGGAAGATTTTATATAAAAAAAGTGAATATTTTAAAAAAATGAAAACTAAGCTGCAGATTTTTTTTTTTGTAACGTAGGAAAACATGAGGTAGCGACACTGAAGTTCTTCTCTTGAGAAGCACGTAGCCACGAACGCGCTTCACTTAATTTGTTAAAACTTTTGATCTAATTAATAATATTAAGCTTACAAAAATCTGAATGAAAGAAAGAAAAAGTAGTTAATGAGATGTCTTGTTTTCAAATTGGAAATTTTTTATAGGGATAGTACATATATGAAGTAGAATTTTCTGTAAAATCAATTAAAGATCTGCCATTCTTTACATTTTCAAGATAAACATCTGGAACATGTACAGTTCAGTCCCAAAATTACACTTCAAAAGGTGTGCAAATCAAAAACAATCATTAAATTTTATTTCAAAACATGCATTCGTCAAAATATTGAATAATTTCAAAAAATTAATGAATGAATTTTCAGGACATGCTTCAAAAACTGAAAACTCTAGTTTAAAATGTGATATCAAGATTTTTTAATAGTACTTTCTAAAGATTGTAATCTGTAGAAGGTTTGATTGGTTTCATTGAAAAATTTAATTAATAATACAATTTCGACAAAAACAAATGTTGCTCCAAAATCCGTGAAATTTTTTGTTAAATAAAATTTAATAGCGTTTATATAGAGAAAAAAAAGTTTACCTAACCAACATATATTAAAATTTTGACCTCAAAAAAGGTATACGCAGCGTAAAATTTTATATTCATTTTTCAATTAATATAAGTGTAAATTGTAACAAATACGAAAATATTACGTTTTTTAGTAAATTGACGAATTGTTCATTTTTATAAATGAGTTACTGCTTAAAATTTTTGTTTAGAATAGGAATATAAGTTTATCTTTCGATGTGATCCATATTGGATCGGAAATATCATATTTGAATGTTAGAGAAGAGAGATTTCACATAAGAGAACACTTGATCGGTATGTTAAGTGCTCACCTGACGCTCTGCGTATAATAGTGGAGTAATATTAGATTTTAACTTTTGGAAGTTGGGGGATGATGGTAACTTTCAATTGTACATTAGTGATGATGTTGGGAACAACATATTGAAAGTTACCAACCGTTAAGTATCTGCTCAATTAATTATTTAACAAATAAGTTGCCAAATTACATTGTATATTGAATATTAGAAAGAAATGAATTAATAATGGTGAAAATCGCAAAAATGGAGAATTTAACATCAATGAGGTAAATGATTTTTTTTTTCAAAATAAAAACTGTAAGCCGCAGAATTTTTTTTGCTGACGTGCGAAAAAAATGTGAGGCGGCGACTGTGAAGTGCAGCGCTGGAGGATCACGCAGCCACGAGTGCTTTACACGAAATTTGTTATAACTTCTGATCTAATTGATTGAATTAACATAACAAAAATTCAATTGAAAGAAGAAAGATGCAGTTAACGAAAAGTCGTGTTTTCAAAAGTGAAAAAATATGTTTGGGAATAGCACATAAAAGAAATTACGTCAAAGCAGAATTCTGTCTAAAAACTTTTTTTTTTATTTTCAAGATAAATATCTGAAATTCTCATAGATTACTCCCAAAATGACAAATAGAAAAAGGCAAATTAAAAACAAAACGAAATTTTCGAAAAATACGGAGCTCAAAATATTGAATAATTTAAAAAAATTACAAATTTGAATTTCGAGGCCATGCTTCAAAAACTCCAGTTCAAAATGTAATATTGGAACTTGTATATGGAATATAACGAAATTTGTGGAGTGGAGGCCACATTTTCCAACCGAATGAAACAAAAATACTTGTCATGAATCGGCTAATTTCGAAAATGGTCCTATAGTCAGTCTCAAAATGGCAGCTATTGAAATATTTAAAAAAATTCGCAATATTTCATTTCCATACCCAATAATGGCAAACTATAAGTCGTTTGATAAAGCTTCATTAGCTCCACAACTTTTACCCGAAATTTTATTCTCCGAGATGTACACATAAATAAAAAATAGGTAGCTGTAAATTATCATTCATGAAATCTACCTTAAGGACTGGCCACGCTATCGTTTTTTTCAATGTTATATTCTGGTTCAGCGACCTCAGAAACTCTTTTACCATCAATTTGGGTAAAATTTGCCTAACAAAATAGTTTTTCATTGTTCAAACAAATAATAAACAAGCAGCGCACGAATATAAGTTTATAACTTTTTTCTGCGAGCAATTTCTGAGTAATATCAGAAAGTTTCAGGAAAATTCATGGAGTCCTCCAGGATTCCAAAATGATGCATGATTTTAAGCTATTTTCACTCCACTATATGGAGGTTATTTGAGTTCTTGCAATGATATAGTCGTGTTGTCTGCCAGAATAGTGAACACCTCTTAATTTGTCCAAAAGCTGAGAGGTTCTTTCACTCAGATAGGATTCGAACCAATTGAAGCTTCTTTTTTTGAAGCTGTAGAGATGAAGCTTACTTTACAGTCAAAGGCTTTAAGTATGTCTCAAAACAATTTCTTCAGACTAGAATATAGATTTTTCAGAAAGCGAAAGAGATTGCATCTTCCATAGTTTTATTGGTTTAAAAGCTCAATTAATTGTATGTAATTTACAGCACAATCATTATCCGCTCTATCATAAGATTTTCATCATGAGCAAACAGGGACAGAAATACATAAGTACCAACTCGGTGGAGCCGTATCAATAGAAAATTAACCATACAAAATAAGTTGGTACGGTTCATAATTAGAATTATTTCGGAACACCCCTCGAAAATTCTATATAACACTGACATAAGTACATGGAGTAGTGTGTTCTTGAATATGTTACATCGATCGATCAACCTCAAAATATTTCATGAAGAATTGACATAACCTTAAAGGCGACAAAAGCACAATCACAGAACGGATCATAGACATAAATCACAAGAATACCCTGTGTGGTCTGTAATTGCAGTTTACTGAATTGTGAACGACGTCGGCGCCATCTGAAACTCTAGATAACTCCCTTCATCAAGTGGGCTGGTGTCCCCCAGTTTGTCCCAATATTTTACAGGTATAAGTGAATACACCATGGTTTCAAGACATCTTAGTAAGATGTCTGAAAACCCTGGTGAATGAACTGATTCGATATTGTTCAGATTTTCGAGGGGATACCACCTGTTACTTCAACAGAGTTTCTTTCTGTGGTAGTCTGTGGTAGATGGTGCCGTCCAAAAATGTTTGTTGGTATTCTTGCTCAATGTCAGATCTTAATTCCTGACAACTGCAGCATCTCATATGGAATATTTCGGTATCTATGCGTTTTCCATGTCTTTGATTTGAAATCTTGCTCAGCTCATTCCTGAGTTTGTTCTATAGAAAATCACTCGTTCATCAGTTCATTAGTGCGTAAGGAATTTTTTATTTTCAGGTAGTGTTGTGTGTAAGGATACTTTTTGTAGAATGGGCCACATTTGTATTTTGTGTGGACAGTATGAAGCAGCAGATTCGATTATTCACCTTTATTTAGTACCAAAAGCGAGTAAAAATTTCGACGAATTAACTAATAATGATATTTTCATAGTCCATCATATTTAATTCATTTAATTCTATATTTTCTGCAATTCAATGACAATTTCATTTCCAATTCTCCGTCTGTCAAAATATAGTTAACCTCAAATTCGAATGGTACAGAATACGAAAAACAACACGACAGTGCTTTCTTAGTGCAATGTTCGGGGGCTTCTAATTCTAGCTTTGCTATTTGTGAAGTTTGACATGTCTCTTTTCAACCAATAGCAAAGCTAGAACAAGAACCCGCAAAATGTTGTGTCTCAGAAAGAAAACTGAGGAAATAAATATACCCTGTTTCTGAATTGGAACTAAAATAAAATTTGCGCCATCTGACACACTAGTAATCTCTATTATCAAGTAGGCCAAGTGTCGTCAAGTGGATCCCAACCTTCTACACGTATGAGTGCAAGCACCAGGATTTTAAGACATCCTATTCTTCAGGAAACAAAACAAATTAGTGTTCCCGATTTCGACAGAATCGATGCTGAATGTTCGAACATATATTGACGATATAGATCCAAATTTAAAGAAGTCTTGAAAAAGCGGTTTCAAAACGAATATCCGAGTCAGTTGATAATACGCCCGATGAAATGTCAATCGTCTGACGTGAATGTTGGAGATGTCGTTTCGATTGGAAATGATACATCAAAACGTTTTCATTGGCCTCTAGCCTTAGTTGAAGAAGTGTTTCCTGGTAAAGATGGTAAAATTCGAGTGGTTCGTTTGAAAACTAGTTCTGGGCACCTTATGAGACTGGTTCAGAGATTGTTTGCGTTGGAAGTTCATTCAAGTCAAAAAGTACGGAAAAGGTCAAGAATATGACCCAGTATCTTAACGAAATTTTTCACAGATGCTTCAGAACATGGTAAAAACAGTAAAGCAATAGAAAATTATGCGCGAAAAAAACTATTTCAGGAGATACGGGCCCCCGAAGGTCTAATAATATAGGTTATGGGATATCACTTTTGGAAATTATAAACTGATGTAAACAATTTCTTCTTACACTCAAATAGTAACTGCACACTCATTCAACGTTTAAGTATCATTGAAATCACTTAGTTTTCGATGAAGTAATAAAACATCTCCAATTAATTTTCATATAATTTTACAGAAGAAATGTCAAAAATCAAACGTTGTGATTGTGTTATGTTTATCCGAATCTCGTGGATCTTGAAGTTCATTGGTATGCGACGTTGCCTATGTGTTCAAGGGGAAAAGAAAGTACTGAAATTCAATGCGCAGACATATTGAGCATATATATGATAATTATTACAGCATGAACAGATGATCTGATATTTCTGATGGATATATGTATCAATAGAAATTCAAAATGCAGAGAATATATCACCACGCTTCTTGGGAGTGTCTAATAGCTTTCGAAAACCAAGCATGAAGTTGATGTGCCGCATTTATAAAGTTACCAAACATTAAAATAATGTGTCTTCATATTTTTTTGAGTATTTGTAAACCGGACTAAGAAACGCATTTGGTTCGGATGTTTTCTCGTATGCCTGGCCGAGACACGCTGAAGGCAATTTCTTACGTAAAAAGAAGGAACACAACCGAAACTAATTCGGCTAACCTTGTTACCCATGTTGAATGCAAGCTAATCAACCTTCCAAGGCGACGCTTGGCTCCGCTCGCGAACATTTCGATCCAACCAATTTCTTATGAAATTATGAAAATAAGGAACATAACCTAACCTAACTTGAATAACCTTGTTGTATAATTTGAAAGCATGCTAATCGACCTTACAAAGCGATGCTTCGCTCCAACCAATTAGTTACGTGAAAAGAAGGAACACAGCCTAATCTAACCTGGCTAGCATTGTTATCAAAGTTGAATGCAAGCCAATTAACATTACGAAGCGACGCGAAACCACACTTTTTTTCAACTTTGAAATGGCATAATTCCCAAATTATATTTTTCGCGCTCAAATTCCGATTGCTGAAGTGTTTCTATCGAGTTTTGAAGCACCTGTAATAATTTTGTGATTATTTCCTGAAAATTTTGCAAAAAACCGGTTTGGCTCAATTCACTTGAATAGTTGACAACGTGGCATGTCCATGAAACGCCGAGATCAATGCACAGAATGCAACCACCAATATTTGATTCTTGACATTTTATGTGAAAAATTAAATGAAACGTAATCGGAGTTTTTTCATGGTTTTATCGAACATTAAGTGATTTTAATATTATTCGAACGATCAATGAGTGTCTAGTTAATATTTTAGTGGAAAAAGCTATTCTTTATATCAGTTTGCAGTTTCCAAAAGTGATATTCCATAACCTCTCTTTATGGACCTTCGGAGGCCTATATCTCCTAAAATTATCTTTTACGCGCCAAATTTTTAATTGCTATATTGTTTTTATCGTCTTCTGAAGCGCCTGTGAAAATTTCGTGGAGATACTGGGTGATCTCATTTTTTTTAACCAAAAATACGGCAGTTGAAGAGTGATATGAGGAGAAAACAAGCAAATGATGTTTCCACTAATGATGCATTGGGATGCTCTGAAATTGAATGATAGCGAGCAAAATGTTACGACTCGTTCTGGAAGAAAAGTCATACCCCCGACATGGCTGATTTTTTGAGTATGTGTTAAAATTTAATGAAAATGACACATACGGTGAGAGGATGTTGCAGTTGCAGCACATTATATTGTTTTTTGATTTTTGTATTTTTTACAGTCTATTTGTTTCTGGTAGTGGAAAAAAGAAGATTGATATATGTTGTAGTAACGTCAGTAATATAGTTGATTTTGACACGTTTCCTTTTCTGAGTATATTTCATATCTTCATTCTGTCTTCATTTGATATCGAATAGTAACCGGGTAGGGGCTTTCGTACCCTTACAAAATATAAAGTAACAACAACAATTTCTTGAAGTTGATTTGGCAACACCACCTGTGCAGAACATTAAACGTTAGGAATAGCAGAAAGACGATGGCGTCGGGAAGGTAGATTTCTGAATTCACTAATCAATTCTGAAATTGTCATCAATCAAGCTAACAAATATGTGTCAATACAGATAGGATATATTTTTATTGGAAAATACAAATAGTATTTATATTCTTGTATAAACACTACGGTCAAAAGTTCGGGAGGGACTCAAATATCTCTGAACGTTTCTTGATATTTCTATATGATCTAACTGGAATAAAGAAAAGTATATCAAAACTGATTTTTGTTCGGTTTAATTTGAGTATAAAATTCAATTTCTGGAAACACAGTCAGTCAGCTATTGAACAAAAACACAAGGATATAAACAGTACTGTAACAAATGAATGGCCTCTTTGACCATTCTTCGGTTTTTCATAATAGAATTATAATGTCTTTAACTCTTCCTGATAAGAAGAAATGTATTTTCACATTTTCGACGAGATCACCGGTTGTAACAAGTAACATTCTTTTGGCCGTTTCATTAAAATATTTTGTTAAGCGATTAAAACCATTTCGTTCGACCAATTAGTCAATATAATAAAATTTTACATAATAACATTCTCCCAACTCCTCTTGTACAGTATAGTCACACTATCGTTTTGCCTGAATGAATGTGTCCTACATATAATATCTACATATAAGGACAGCTGCTGTCACCAGGGTATATAAAGAAAAATCAGTTTTTTTCCACAAAACAACAATTTGGATAGAGTGTTTCTATTCTAGGCGAATGTAAGGCACTGATTTTTGATTTTCGATCACCATTTGCCCTCAGGACACATATTCAGCCTTCGGTTTAATATGCTAGGTCTTTTTTGAATAATTTTTCTTTTCAAATAGTAACTTAATAAACTTCTTCTATTACTAGCTGGAATGACTTTGAATAAAATATCCCCTGCTTTCAGTTTGATAACAATTTTTTCCCACACCGTCATCTACAAAATTGATCGTGAACTTATCTTCCCAATTATACCACCCCTTATAGAACTCAGGGTAACCTTTTCTAGGATTACCCTTTCTGAAAAAAAAAAGTTTTTTCCTTATCATTGCCCCTTTTCGGTCTCAGTAGGACCTGTTCCACCAAAAAATACAGGAATGATACCAATAAGATATAAAATGATACAAAAAAATACAAAAAATTAGTCAAAGTAGATTTTCTCTCGCATGCTCAACCTAAAAAAATACTTTCTCTACCAAGGCTAGCTCAAAGATGTGATATAAGACAATACAAGTCCAAACAAATCCAAATAGATATCAACCCGAAAATACCTCTCAGGTAAAAGCTCGTATAACTTGGTATTTTACCGCAAAAATAATTTCATTCAGCTTCTCATCCATACTCAAGATAACCTCTGTGTTACCTCATCGTTACGAAAGTATTCAACTATTCCAGAGTCCAAATAACAAATATTCTGTGCATGTGATTCGCCCCTCATGATAAAAACATAAGCTCTGTACTAGGTTATTTCATGATGACTATAAGCCTCGCAGACTCACCCCGTGTTTATTATTCTTTTCCATGTACGAACACCTTTCCCATCTTCCAAATTTGCAAAGTTATTCCCTGATGCACTCGTATAGTTTCTTCCTCAACCTATTGACACTTGACGAAATTGTTTATTTCAAAACACACGACCTCTAGTCCCGAAAACACACTTAAAACAAAATTTTTATACAGATTTCCATTCGCCCTCGCAACCAACCAATAAATCCTGAGGAATAAGGACACAGTGGTGCCGCGTGACGTCATCGCCCAGAGGCCTACAAAATAATTATGTTATCACGGGCTTTGTGTAGTTATTTATGTCTCAAATTATTTTATTGTAGTTTTGGCGATCAATATGAAGATCCAAGTGAACAGAAGTATCAAGGCAATAATCCATAAAATATAAAACCAATTTAAATGGTGATTAACTGTTTTGAAATACACTCGGGAATACATGTGTCTATATCGAGGTCTATATATTATAGTCTAGTTAGTAAGTTATGCCTATTTCTTTTGATAATGTTCGCATTCAAGTTATCAGAAATAAATTTTCCTTAAATTTCCCTTTTATGGTTTGGCTTT
Organism: Gonioctena quinquepunctata; assembly: GCA_018342105.1. Classification (NCBI taxonomy): domain Eukaryota; kingdom Metazoa; phylum Arthropoda; class Insecta; order Coleoptera; family Chrysomelidae; genus Gonioctena; species Gonioctena quinquepunctata. The sequence continues at coordinate 435,266 of JAFIRS010000089.1, forward strand.
GACATGTCTGCATTATTTTCCTGATTGAAGTTATCAAGATTGTCATAACCGGGATCGGTATTCTCGTTGGTGTATTATGATCTGATCGAATGTCAATCGCATCAAGTACATTTCTCATTTCGTCCAGCTTACTTGACCAGAAAAGTGTCTTTATATTATTTACTCATGCATTCAATACATTTCCGAACAGATATGTATTTACTTGTGAGATATTGACAATTACAGTGATTCAAGTGATTGGTGGTTAGTGTTCTACTCTGAATATGGTTGAGCCATTCTGATCAGTAATGGTAAACCAACCCTCACCCAAATTAAAAGACTGAAATAAATGCTCGAGTTCCTCAAAAGTTGTATAACCCGTAAGTTTTCTGTATGTTGAATATTCATGTGTACTTCCTCCAATCGCTTGTTGAAAACGAGTTTCATCTAATTTTTTAAGTTTTTCGTCTTTGCTTTTTTGAAGTATTTGGCACAGTGCGGAAATTTACTCGGTACGCTAGTTTCTTTTGAAATTGAAAGTACAAAAAATGTATTGAATGAACCTTCAAACGTTCGACAATCGATTGAATTGACGGAGCTTATTTACCGAACAAAAAAAGCAAGCGCGGTGTCCATTACTGTCACTGTGCGATACCGTAACAGGGTTGCCGAATAAGTGGGCCTCCAGAGCGTAACCTCACTATCGTTTTAAAGTAAGCACTTCGTCTTCATTCTTGTTTGTGTTGTTGAAACAACCCGTATCGATACTCGCGAAGAATCCTCGAGAATTCGGAGAAGAATCTCACGTAGGCCATTATATCGAATAGGAATTATTCGATGTCCAGCTGAGAGGCTAACGCCACCAAGCCCGCGTGAAACGCGGTCAGTTCTCTTGGAGCTGACCCAATGGACTCCTTTTGAACCTTAACGATCGGCTGTCTCCCCTTTCGATTCAATCGATTTTGATCCCGGCTTTCTCGCCAAATCACAAAAGACAATATTCAAGTGGCTGTCGACCCACACAATCGGTTCGCGTCCCTTCGACTTCGTGCAGCTGTAGTATCCCTATGTCAGCAAAAATATAGCTCATGCGAGCATCAACCTGGCATGAGAGGCCCTTTGTCCCAAGTTACAGACACAACATATTCAGGATAATTTTGACCACAAAGTATCATGTATTCTTGCTCCTTTTTTTTTGTAAATATCTGAGTTCAAATTGACTGAGGAGACCCTCCAAAAACGAAATAGACACATCTAACCCTGAGACCAATATAAAAATAAATCAATAATACCATACAGGGTGCTGCAGTACCCACTTGGGATTTCGTCTCAATATCACAATTAATTACTGATGATTATCCATATAATTTAATTTTGAATTCAAGGAAAATCCAATGTCGATCTGACTTGACATATAAAGCTGATTGACACGATAAAAAAACCTCAAATAAAACGAACATACAGGGCGAACACAAAATATGAATTCATCAATAATCAATTAATCCGTAGTGGTTTTCTGTTTATGGGTATATTCTAGAGAAGAGTTCGCTGAATCAAAGTTGTGTAGCTCATGAAGCTTCAACGAACGATTTTAAGTTCGCCAATATTGGAATGGAAACGAAAGATTCTAATTTTTTTTCATCTTCTGACAGCCGCCATTTCAGAAATACTGAACCAATTTGGCACGTCTTTCCAATCGGTTGGGAAATGAGGCGTGATTCGTTGAACCAAAATTTTTTGAAAGTCGTGTTCTCAATTTATTTGAACTATACTTGATACTCTTGATCAGAAAATGAATAAGAACTTTCCACGGGAGTATATTGGCAAACCTTCTGCATCAAATATTATTTCCCAAATTGACACCATATTGATGTAGGTACAGGAACTCTGTGGAAACATACATATCAGATTCAAATACACTAAAATCGAGTCAAACGAACTCTCTGAGATTCGAAGCTTCGAAATACAATCCGAGCTCAAACGGACCAAGAATGTATTAGAACTACAATGACGAAGATTCATTTTATGTTACACCTTATATTCATTATACTCTTTTATTTCATGTCAATGAATATTATTAGATTGTGCAGGAATGCACACTAGGAATCACAATTCTCATTTTCATATATATCGGGTTATTGCTAATCAACTGGTTTTGGGCCTCATTTGTGACTTAGTATTGAAATGACAGAAAATATCGCATATTCTATAACAAGACTTATTATAATTTTCTCATATGGAGCTCCTAAATTAAATTATTCCAGAAGCATGTCGCGATGTCATCGAGAACTCATTACCCGAAGGAGATGAGAGAGATGCTGAATAGAAAAGAAAAAATTCCCTAGCGTAAGTTGATATTGGACTTTTTTTTTCAGAAGATAATCAACTCAACCACATAAAATTTGGAAAAACTGCAAAATATGTTTGGGAGAATCCTCTAAAGCATCATCAATAATCAATACCCTCCAATGAAGATATGCCGAATGCAGTTAGCAGGAGAGGACTATATGGAAGAGCTCAACTGTTAGAATAAACTGAGAAATCAAAGGCACTTGGCGAAAAATTGTTAACTGATAAATGGATTGTTGCGTTTTCGATGAATAGTTTACCAGGTTAATAGGATACTTTGATAACTGCCCTGGAGAGTAGGAGAGCCAGTGAATTGACACCCAGGAAGACAAAGGACTGGCAATGAGAGTTTCTAATTCTGGATATAGGAAGAACTAAGGACGTTGTGATTTCTGTTATAAGAATGGCCATCTGAAAAAAGATTGCTGAAAGTACCAAAAATGGATGAACCGGAAACAAAACATTGAATCGAGAACATCTCCAAATGAAACACACTGCCTGGTTACCGAAGATAGAATGGTTTTGTTCAAACAGAACCGGGATGAACAAAGTTGATTCATTGATTCGGGCGCCACTTCCCGCGAGAAACAGATACTTCTTCTGTGAATTAGATACCTCCTCCAAAGAGGATGTTTCTGTAGCCAATGGGATGGATTTGAAATCTTCTGGTAGAGGAAGTGGAAGAATCAAATATTTCAAACTCAATGGACTATCAGATACGAAAAAAATTACTGATGTATTTTTCGTTCCAGAATTGAAAAGAAATCTTCTGCCAGTTCGAACGTTTGCCACAAAATGTTTTCAATAGGGGAGTGCCGCACAAGTTACCAACACCGAAAATACCTTCGAAAGTTCTACCTCTCCAATGACAATTGTTTGACTTTGGTTGTATGGAAAATCGCCAATTTGATATATCAATTCAATTACTTTTGGTCATAAAGCGCTTATTCATTTCTCATATCAAATGTGTTATTCATTGAGATTTTTGGTCTGAAATTGTGAACAGTTGGTAGTACAAACAATATTTTGTGAAAAAAATATTGGGACAGGCACCAAAACTCGAAATATAGACACAAAATTCCCCATTAATATAACTAAAAAATATAAACACTTTGGGACTAAAAATAAATGATTCAGCATTTTCAGTTTGAAATTCTCTTCACATCCCCAATGAAATTATAACAATTGGAGATGCAGAAGTTTTTGAAGGTTTTTTTGAAGTTGGGAACTCATGCGGCACCCCCCTATTACTGTTTAAAGACAATAACTGTATTATACCCAGAAACGGTGTTGAAGTTGGTATTGAAGATGCCATATCTTCCTTTTGCAAATTGGGGCAGAATGAAGAATTCGAGTCGTTGGCTAGAAATTCCAAACAAAACTTCATACATTCATAGCATAGGAAATTATGTCATTGTGATCATGAAACTGAGGAATATATGTTTGAAAAGAAATTGGTGGAATGGAAGTTCGTGAATGCCATTGTAATTCTATATGCGAGACTTGTATCGAAGGAAAGATGTTGGAAGCCCCTTTTCCACAAAAATTTAATCATGTTTCCCACAGATCTCTGTGGTACAATGCAAACAGGAACACCAAGGGGTCGGAAAAATTTTGTTACCTTCATCGATGATTAAAGTAAATTCACATTTCTCTATTTATTACGTAAGAAATCCTATGTTTCCGAAAGACTGAAGGAATTCGGAAGAAATACTAAACTAGCACTTGAATTAGATAGATCGTAAAGTGATGACAGTGAGATGCACGGCGGCGTTTTGATTATTTAAGTAATATAATGATAATTGTTTGTTTGACGCCGACTCAAAATTAGTTACTTACATCAGCTTATGAGCTCAGTTGTCATTGAGACTGAGAAAGTTTATTTTATTTTTTGCTTTCCAGTTAATTTTTTCGTCGGTTAAATTTTTTGTCAAAACGTTTTTATTTTTATCTTTTTTGTGGCTTAAATCAATTCATAAATATCTACTCAATTGACTCCAGGTATCCATTATTTTGTATTGTTATCAGAACTACCCATATATGTGCAAAGTTCTTACAGAATTGGTTCAAAGATGAAACATCAATAATCCCCCATTTTTCTACCCCTAGGGGTGGATGATTCCTTTCCAATTTCAAAAAGGACCAACTCTGAAGTATACCCTGTCCTATAAAAATTCAGTGGACAATAAATATCTTTTTTTTTTCTACCCTTGAGGGTGACAGTTTTTTGTATTCAAATGGAACCAACTCTGGAGGATATTCTATCCAATAAAAAATACACAGAAATCGAACTACTCTGTAAGAAGTTATGCGTGATCATACAAACGAAATATACGCGTCGACTGAGAACCTCCTACTTTTTTTCCGTCGGTTCAAAAATGAAAAACTCAATATAAAAAACCCAATATATCCCATATTCAGAGATTCAGATGTGATGTGTATGCAATGAAACGTAGAAAGCTCGACAAGAAAGCAGTCAAGCTCAGATTCGTTCGATATTATAAACATTTCAAAGGATATCGTTCATGGAATGAGAATTCGCTGAGAATAACAATCAGTCGGGACGTTAAATTTTCAGATGTCATCGAAACGTCAGCGAAATCATTCGAATATGCAGGAGATCGTCAAAATGATTTCTATTATAGTGGAATAACTGGAAATTGTGTTATGGAAAGCGAAAATATATCGAATCACGGAATAAAATCGGAGTCACAGGAATTTGATAGAAAATATACTAGGAGTATTTGAGATAAACCACCCAAGAGATACAAAGCTGTCGTGGTTTGTGAAGGTGGTATTCAGAAAAAGCAAAAAATCTACCAAGAAGCGGTGACGGAGCCTGATCGAATGGACAGGATCGATGCTATGAATGACGAACTCGAATCTATAATAAATAATAGTTTAAAAACTGAAGAACACGCTTTAATCGTAAACTAAACTGAAAAGTAGAAAATAATTTTAAATTAGTTTGAAATAAGAATACAGTGATTAACAACAAATTTATTTCATCGTAAAAAAGCGTGGGGTGCTTGATGTCAATTGTTGTTGATATTTCATGGACAGATATTGGTAAAAGTAGAATCATTATTAAAATATCTTAAAAAGCACCCCACGCTTTTCAACGATGAAATAAATTTGTTGGTAATCACTGTATTCTCATCTCAAACTCATTTAAAATTATTTTCTACTTTTTTGTCTAGTTTTCTATGAAAGCGTGTTCTTTAGTTTTTGAACTATTATTTATTTTTATCTTTTTAGTTTAGTTTTCTATGAAAGCGTGTTCTCTAGATTTTCAAACTATCATTATTCAATTTTTTCAACTATTATTCCCCAATATTGAATAGAATCAAACCATAATCACAAAATTCGTACGCAATTTTGGAGCCGCTATCTTGAATCCTTCAATTTTGACAAAATAATCATAATCTCCGACCCCAAAAACCCCCACATACCAATTTTGAATTGAATTGGACCATAATCACGAAACTCGTATGCCATTTTGGAGCCGCCATCCCGAATTCTTTCATTTTTACAAAAGAATCATGATCTGCGAACCCAAAAACTCCAACATACCAATTTTGAATAGAATCGGACCATGATCACAAAACTCGATCACCTTTTTGGAGAAGCCATTTCGAATTTTCCAGTTTTGAAAAACCAAAAAACCTTTTAAAAAAACCATATTGGAGCCGCCATTTTGTTTTTTTTCAAACAAAAATGTAGTAATGCACTGTCACCGGAATTCTGTACACCTGCCATATTTCAGATCATTCGTACGTCTGGAAGTGGGTCAAAATCGCGCCCAAAGGAGTCGGTTACAAACAAACAAACAAACATACAAGTGAAGCTAATATAATGCGTGTAAAAAACAATGGAACTTGGGAGTTTGTTGATTCACGTATAAACTTTCTGTTTACACGTGAATCGGTATCGGCTATCGGTTGCAAATGGGTTTTCGAACTGAAAAGGAACAGTGAAGGTGAAATATAGAGGAATAAAGCACGCCTTGTTGCTCAAGGTTTCTCTCAAAAGTTCGGCACTGATTACACTGAAGTTCATGCACCTGTTGTTCGTCATACTACCTTCAGAATTGGGTAATCAATCGCTGCAAGATTAAACATGTATGTTGAACACTATGACGCGGAAACAGCCTTCCCGAATGGAACCTTGAAAGGAAAGACATCCATGAAACAACTTACATGATTCGAAGAAGACGGAAAAGAAGAGAAGGTATGCAAATTGAAGACAAGTTCGAATGGCGTCAAGCAAAGTGATCGATCATGGAATGAAACTAGCCACAATGTTATGACCATAATTGGTTTTCAACAAAGTAACATGGATCAATGTTCATACATTCACGAAGACCAATGCAAGCAATGTTATGTTCTGATTTATGTTGATGATATCATTATCATCAGTGGAAGTGAGAGCATTATAAGTGGGTTAGAGTCTTCAAAATGAATTCAAATTGAGCTGTTTGGGTGATATTACTAACTATTTGGCCATCACCGTCGAGAATAATCCAAATGGAGATTACTTCATCAGACAAATAAGATATCCAAGAAATTATGCAGACCGCCTATTTGAATAATGTTACACCATCGACTATTTTACAGGATTCTGGATATTATATTGAACAACTATTGTATGTATCCGTTGATTATCACCCAAATATTCAATCGAATGTTTCAATTCTAAGTCGAGAAGTCTCATGTCCAAATCAAACTAATTGGAATGAACTGCAACGAGTAGTTCGGTATCTTGAAGGAACAAGCCATTTCAAATTACGTCTCAGTAAAAAGAGTACTGAAAGTATCTCTCATTGGATATGCCGATGTGACTGAGCTCAAGATAGTCTGGATAGAAAATCTAATAGTGGATACATTTTCAAAATGAATAGGAGCATCTAGAAAACAAAGGGTAGTAACAATCTCAACTGCTGAGTCAGAATTTGTAGCTCTCACAGAAGCGAGTCAGGAAGCTATATGGTACTGTCCTACAGAAAATATGTTAGAACATATATTTACTAAACCAATCAAGTCGACACGTCCAAAGGAATTGTCTGATTGGTCTAGTTGATCATCATTGAGGAGGAGTATTGGAACTATCATGACAAAGATTTATTTTATGTTACACCCTATATACATTATTCAATTGTTCTTTCAATGTCAATAAATATCAGATAGTTCAAAAATGTCACAGTAGGAATTACATTCATTATTTTCATATATATATATATATATATATATATATATATATATAGGATTATTGCTAATGAGCAGAAGGCACTGTTATTTCTGAAACATTCTGAAATGATCTGTTAGAAATAATTGATGATCAAAGTATCAAAATTCTCAATCTGATTTCCGTTGATCATTTTTTCGACTTCTTGGTGATTTCCATCACCAGGAAGTGGAAGTTTTTGGGTGATATGAGGGACGGTTGGAGGAATGTGGGGAAAACTCCAACCGTGAAATTCAATACATAGTCATTCTCAAATTATGTTTTCGTGTACCGAGATTGCGCATACTCATACGGTTTTACTGAACAATTCATCGTTGTACGGGAGGTAGCGCTGATCTGGAGGAGTCATTTCATACCGGCTGAAAATCATAAGGATAATAGTTTCCAATGTTGCATAAGGGATCTGTCCATCAGACACTCTAGAAGCGGTGGAGCTACAGGTGACAACAGGTGGAAGTTGCGAAAAAAATTGTCCACCAAGTAATTTCATACCGAGCCAAAATTTATGGGGGATTTTTGAGATCATTTTGAACCGAAAAATTATCGTCAACTGTTTGGAAGAGGGTCACGTGTCTCAACTATGTCAGAAATGTTGAGTATGCAGTGATTTCATACCACATGGAATTTTTACAGCAGAATTTCATAATTTTTAAATAATAAAATTAATCGTCAGCTACACAGTGGAATTGAAATAATTTATCGTAAGCTACGTCAGTATTGCGGTGGTAGGACCTTTAGTCAGCGGCTCAAATGAGCTGGGCGCCCAGCGTACCTGAGCATTGTATAGTCACTTTGACAGGTAAACTGACCTCCAAACATTCTTTTGTCGGCGATTTTTATTGTTGTCATTAATAAAATGACTCTATATTTCAATTTCAGTTAGTATTAAAACAAATTAATATAAGTCATGCCACTTTATGATGTGATTGATGAGTTTTAAATAGATTTTTCATACTAATCAAGTTCGTGTCGGTTTTCAATTATATTATCATGTACTGTAGAATCCCACTACTCCGACATACGCCTCCCAAATATTTTTTATAGGCTCCAGGCAGAAGTGATCCTAGTGAGTTCAACCTTATCGAGTGAGAAAATCTCATACAAACAAAATGAAAACGCTTCATCGTCTGCATAGATTTTGACTGGATGATAAAGGTTCTGTTGTGCCATATTGTTCAAACGTAAAGTGTGCAAAATGTCAACGAAAATAAAAAGTATTTGTGTATTTTGTTCTGAAAAAGCTATCTAGAAAATTGTAAAAATATTCTAGGAATACGCAAAAACAATGACTTATCCATGAAAAACGCTAAAGTGCCAGTGGAAATGAACGATTTAAAAAAATACCATTCCGAGTGTTACAGACAATTTACAGCATTACCAAAAAAATAGCGTTAAAGTGTCCTATCTGAACCTTCATCTAATGAATCAAGGTTAGTTTGAATCATTCGTTAATGAAAGTTATTGAAGTTATATTTCTTTTGGCGCGTTTGTTTGTGAGTAAAATTAGGAGCTGCGAGCGCACACCGTTACGAAAATTCAATAGTATCAAGTTAGCCAGAAAAAAAGGCCCCAATTGTGAGTGTGGTAAGCCCAACGGCCAAGCGTGTATCGTCTGGCCATACACAAAACGCAGTGTAGGTGACATAACACGTGGTAATATATTTGAAATAGACAGAAAATAAGTTCATGCAATAACCAAATTAAAAACATTTCATTCATATTGATAGTTCATCGATTGATTAATAATTAATTTTACTCTTATTGTACTGTGAAAACTTTGTAAAAGTTGAAGTTGAAAAGATGAAAAGTTGAAATGTCAAAAAGTTGAAAGATTACCTCTTGTGGGGTATTCATGTTGAAATGGGAAACATTCTCAATTGAATGATGAATAGAAATATTTTTCTGTGTATTGAAAAATCCACGATAAATATTAAGGTATTTTTGTAAATATCCAACAGAAAGCCACTACTTCTGATATATATTGAGAACGTAGGGGTGGTCAAAGGTTTTTCCCCGACTTCCGTTCCAAAAGGAAAGCGGAAGTAGGGGAGAGACGGGCCGAGACGAATGGGGGGGATAATGGGCCTGAGATGTTTAAAAAACTTTTTGGCATGATACATTCCTTAGAAATTATTAAAGATAGGAGTTTTAGGCAGGGTTGTCTCTGCAGTCGCGAGGAGTCTGTCGACGGAAACCGAAATCCCTGGAGAAAAGCGGTTGAGGGCTCGGCACCTATTATGGAAATTACCCCACGCGAAGGTTTTTCTCGTAATAGGAATATCGACGCTCGTCCCAGTGAGGACGCTCGGGAGACGGCACGAGAAGCGGCCGTCCGTGAATTTTATCAAGTTATGGGACCTTCTCGCGCAGAATGGGCTTCGGAGGGGAAAAATTGCGAGCGGGTTTATGAGAAATGGAAGTATACGCAAACCCCCCGAAACCATTAAACGTAACATGTCGCCCAACTTCGGGGCATGCAAAATTTTGGAGGAAATTCCAGAACTCACGAAAATGATCAGAATCTTCATTCAGATCATATGGCCCACCGGAAAGGACAGGAAAAAGACGTGAGGGACACGTTCTTTTTGAGTAAACAAAATTTCGGTAGTGTGTACACTACCTGGCGCCCACAAAAATTCAACAAGGACGAAGAATGTCCACAAGACTTTGCTTACCCAGTCACCCGCGAATACGAAACCGAATGTTGGGACGCTGGTGAACGCCCAAAAATTAGGAAGTCGCAAGAACAAGAATTTGTAAATCCCACAGACAACATTTTGTTAAGATTAGTAGAAGCAATTGAAGGAAGGGGAATGGGGACACTTTCTCAAGAAAAATCTATTATTAATCAAAACGGGACATTTTTTTAAAATTTGGCCTCCAACTTTTAGCGGACTCCCGCATGTAGATCCCTACACTTTTATTGAAAAAAGTGAGGAATATTTAGTAGATTACCACCCTTCGCAGTGGGTGACAATGGCGTCAAGTTGGCTGAAAGGTCCGGCTGCGACATGGGCCCGTGGTTATTTCAGTAGCCTAACCACGTGGCAATTTTTTTTCCAAAGGTTCATGGAGCATTTCAATAATGAATTGTTGGTTTCCGATCTAAAATCAAATTTGCATGGATCTGACCAACCCAAAAACCAAGATGTGGCTTCATTTATTCTCGAAAAATGGGGTCTCGCGAGACGCCTTTACCCAGACAGCACGGAATATTCCTAGAATATTCTCTGAATATACGAAAAGAGAAGAGTATATTCCGAATATACATGGAATATTTCCAGAATATTCACATACCTCTAGCATATTCCAGGAATATTCCAATATGCATATTCCTGGAATATTCTCAGGAGAATGTACCACGAATATTCTCGTGAGAATATTCCTGTATGAATATTCATAGAATATTCCTGTGTGAATATCCATCGGATAATCATGTATGAATATTCATAGAATAATCAAAATTGAATATTCTGTATTGTATATTCATGGAATATTCTCCCTCATTTATATGGAATGAACACCAATAACAATTTTCGAGTTCAAAATATGGTAAAAGTATGAAAAAAAGTGCGAATAGATGTATTTGATTTGCAAACAGAGTTTCTGTTCAGACAAGCTGACAAAAATACACTACTGTACTGACCAAATTATAATTGGTCGAAAAATATCGAGGTGCACTTTCACGACCAATCAAAACCATTCCGCGCGCGTCAGCGTCTGCCGTTCATCCGGTAGTCGTAGCTTCACCCGATGGCAGAGCTGTGAAGTTGAATCCATTTCAAAATGACATTTGACATCTTTTGTTTTTTCACTGGTATGGGTTACTTTTGCATATTTGTATGTAAAACTACTGTGTTTGGAATTGTTTAACAAATATTCTCAATAATCACCACAGTGGGTGAGTACACTTTTATGTTACCATTCATTTCCTTCCATAAAAATTTCATTTGCATATCACTGATCATTTCATTTTCAAGGCGTTTTCTACAAAATGCCTGAAAGAAAATGAAACAGTGATATAAGGGAGTACACCAGGAAACTAAAAATATTCTTAATGTAACTTCTACACAAACTCCGTCACAGCATGCGAAAGGACAGTTAAGTAATCAAGTTGAAACTATTAGTGATAAAATGGTTTCAAGTTTTTCGGATTCAGATAGCAGTAGTTCGATCTTGCCATTCTTGTTTTTCAGAGATATCTCCGTAGTGACAGAAGAAACCGGTTAATGAAATATGTGTTATTATTATTATAACTATATAGAAATAGACCTCTTCAAATTCATGTTGTTTTATTTTATTGTAGGGAAGGGGTGAGCAGTCTACGGAAATCAAATATTTTTTTCTCTGAGTGAAACCTGCAATTCCAATCCACAAATACTCTGGGGAAACCAATTAGGTATCGCACACCTACATAATTTTTGAAATAAAGTTTTGTTCCTTGGCGAATGTAAGCAAATACATTGCTTGAATTGTCAGGCATAATTGTAGAAGTTCATATTATTGATGTAAAAGTGCCATTCAAGATTTTATATTTGAGGATACTCATGTGGGGCAATAGTTGTATTTTTCTTTATTTTCTTAATTTATGAAATTTCAGGAAATGATTATTTTGTTCTGAAAACCCTTCAGGATATTCAGGGAATATTACTATCATATTCCTGATTTACTTTGAAAATTCTCGGAATATTCATAGAATATGTTCTTGGAATATTCTAGGATTATCCTTTCTGGAATATCCATTGAATATTGTAGGTATGTTCTGGATATACAAGGAATATTCCCAGAGGATATTCCAGGAGTATTCTTTCTGGAATATTCATGGAATATTCTGGGAATATTCTGAATATTCCGGGAATATTCCTCATGGAATATTCAAGGAATATCTAAAATGTTCCCCACCAGCACATTCTAGGAATGTTCCAGAAAAAATATGTACTATATTCCTGGCACATTCGAGAATATTCCAATATCCCAAAAATAATATTCTATGAATATTCATGGAATATCCAGTGCTGTCTGGGTATCCTAGTTATATAGATATATTGAGAAAGGACACTAACTCAAAAGAAAAATCTGAAAGAAGAAATTTGCATTTTCATACAAATATTAATTTGTCTTTCTTTATCAGATAGATGAATGAGGTAAAGAAGAATGTTTTCCAAAAGTGCAGTACTCACCAGAAATCATTTGTAACATTGATTCAAGAAAGGCGTCGCTTTCACTATGTCTTCAATATATTTCTCATTATTATGACAAATAATCTCTTTGGAAAACATCCTTCTTTGCCTCATTCATCTATTTGAGTTTCTAAATAAGACTGGAATAGAAAATCAAATAACTATCCGAATGAAATTGCAAATTTTCACTTTCAAATTTTTTCTTTTGAGCTAAGGTCCTTTCTCAATATCAATTGGATGTAGTTCAATATCCAGCGTGGCTTCAGCCGGGAAGTAGTTATTGTCTGTTGGATATTTACAAAAATAACTTCATATTTATCGTGGATTTTTCAATTCACATAAAAATCTTTCTATTCAATATTCAATTGAGAATGTTTCTCGATCCAACATGACGTTAGGGAGTTTATTTTATCTGATTTATTATATTGTCTCATCAAACTCGTGCAACGATTATTCATCGGTGATAGCACTCGTTGACACCTTAAGAAAACAGAACTTCTGTTGCGCACTCGTTCCATTTTCGTCGGTTTTAACTCGTTGCTATCACCTATAATAATTTCATCTCCCGGAAATAACACATATACGATATACTATAGTCACTGTCTTTATGATTATAATAATGGTATTTATTCACAAAATAATGTTCACATTGTTGGCTTATATGGTACGTGCAAAATAATACTGAATGTTTCGATGAGTGCAAGACACTTGTTTCGAAGGAATTAATAATGAGATTCAATAACAAGTTCATGATAATATTATGAATACAAAAGCATATGGTCCATGAATCCATCAATCCGTCATACTGAACTATTCGAATGATACTTCGTAAATTGAAAATGGAAGAGTTGATTTTTTTGAGACTCGATAAGGAGTGAATTTTTCATTATGGGAAAGACGTACATTGCTGAAAATAAGTTTCAGTAATGTACGTCTTTCGCAGCATCATCTGAATGATTAGTATCCCCTAAATTTTCCCTCTACCTTTCTCTGTTTTTTTTTTGTCTTAGAATAGGTAGAATATTTTTGAGGTTGAGTGGAAAAACAACTTACTAGCACTTGTGTTTCATAAGATGAACTTTGCTTTTTGTAATTTCAGAAATTAAATTGATTATTGAACCAAAATTGTATGTGCCCAGTACTGAAAAACAATAAAGACGATTATTATTATTATTATTATTATTATTATATAGTCTAACCTACCAACGATAATGAGTATAATTTTTGGGTGATTATTGAGTTAGAAGTCCTAAACAATTGGAGTTATTTTTCAAGTACTTTTATCGATACATTCAAAAATAAACAAAAAAATCATTTTAACTATTTTGTTTGTCCACAAATCTCATATTCCGTTATGAAAGATAGGTTTTTCTGTCCAAATCTCTTATTCCATTATAAAAAATAAGTAATTTTGCAATTAAAATATTTTTCATTTTAAAAATGACCGAATACTTTTCGGCGTATTAAGTTTTTTCGTGATGCATTTTTGGTGCGCCCCGTTATTCAAACAAATGTATGAATGAAAAATTGCCTGGGACGTTATTTGTGAGAAATATCATTCTCTACACTTCTCACTTCATAAAATTTTCTAGGATATCAATATGTTCTGAATTATCTATCAAAATTTGAGGAAACTTCAAAATTAACTGCAGAAAGTTTGCATAACTTGAATTATTATAATACTCATTGAAATTGAAAAATATTCATAGGATCGTTAACAACAATGAAAATCTCCGACAAAAGATAGTTTGGGTGTCAGTTTACCTGTCAAAGTGGCTGCATAATGGTGAGATACGCTGGGCGCCCAGCTTGTTTGGGCCGCTGACTAAGGGTCTTACCACCGCAATACATAAAGCTGACGTTTATTTTTAATATTAAAAGTATAAAAATTGAGCTGTGAAAATTTCATGCGGTATGAAATCATTGCATACTCAACATTTTTGACATAGCTGAGACACGTGACTCACGTTAACCCACCCTCTTCCAAACAGCTGACGATTATTTTTCGGTTTTAAATAATTTCAAAAATCACTTTTTGTACTAGTTTTTTCGCAACTTTCATCTGTTGTCACCTGTAGCTCCACCACGGGTGCGGTGGCTGACGGTCACTTTGATGACTGTTGATTAAACTACTTAAAATTAAATTAATTCGGTATGAAATTCTTCGAAAAACGCCTCTCGTACAGTGATCGATTCTCGATTCTTCGATGATAAATGCTATAGCCGATGCATAAGAGTGAATCTATGCACAAAAAATATCACATACTCCAGTTGTCTCATAAACTGCAAGTTCTTTCCACATTTTCGATCCTGCGCTAATTTTCCAGTATCTTTCACTTACATTCGATTTTTCGAACTTGATCTGACGTGGCTAAAATCGCAAATTTTTCAGTATCGATATGCCGATCACATCCAGGATAATTTTCAGCTCCCACATTCCTTAGATTTCACAATTTCTAAGAGTTGATTGCATTTTTTGATCTTTGGGAATATTGAATTTTCCAATGTTAAGGAGGGAAATTTGATGAAGGCTATATATAACTATATGAGTACAAAGTGGGAAAGTGCTAGTCCACGTTCATTGATTTATCATTTATTGAAATATTCCATACTTTCTCTTTTCTTGAAAAAAAGAATATTCGATTAATACACAACTCATCAAAACTGACCAGTAGAATTGAATATCCAAAGTTTGCCCACTGGAAACAAAAACACCAGTGCAAAATGTGGATACAAGAGCTCTGAAATAATAGTAATACTATTCACACGACTATTATTTCTCTTCGCGGTGCTCCCTGATAAAACATCGATATTTGGTGAAACATTTGTTATTTCAGTTGTAGAAAGAATGGTGAACCGGAGCACATAATAGCAGATCAGTTGATTTTACACTATGATTCAAAATCGAATCCGAGAAATGTCAAGATACAGATTCACTATGATTAAAAATACATGTTCACCTACTACTATAAAAGGATTTGCCCATGAAATTCCAGTCCTTTCAGAAAATTTATTCAATGCAATTTATTCCAGATCACTCTTTGGTTCAGCTTTTCTAAATTGGAGGCCGTCCAGCTGCGGCTTCTAAACTATAACTCTTTGTTTGATTCCCACATTTTCTCTCCGGCCCATCACCAGCTTCAAGATGGATGTTTGTTCTTCGTCGTTGATCCAACCCCTCATTTCTCACGTCTCTTTATTTCCTCGCTATTCTTCTGAATTGAATTCGCAGTAGAACAAAAACGTGAAGTGGTAAATTGGAATATTCTCTGTTTGGAATTGATGCATTTCCTGGATTATCGTTGTTGATCTGTAGGAGGGAATTATGATGAAACATATTCAAGGGGAATTTTTTTGTGTCCAACTCTCAATTTGAGTTTAATGATATGATTTTTTATAATCAAAATCAGGACAGCTAATCTATAGATGAATAATTTAAAAACTTATATTTCATTCATTCATTTTTCAGGTGAAATGAAAAAATACACACATATTTGGCATATGAAGTTATTGAACTAACGTTTCTCACGACATGATGAACATATGTTCGGGTCGAATGATCCTATCAGATTTGTTGTCAGTCATCGTTTCTATATGTCAGATTAGTGAATAATGGAAATGTTTCTTGACTCCTTTATTAGAAATAATTTGGAAACTTTTCGATACCTTCAATAAACTTTTTTTGACAACAACTACTGATATTAAATTCACATGCATTGTTCCATTTCCACAAAAAAATATTTTAAATAATTTCTCGACACCTTTTTTTGTTCGAAAATCATTGAGAATAGAAAATACACTGGGATCGAACATTTCTATGTTTCCATGAATCCTTCAGAACTTTTCTCGTGAATTAGTGTTATCTTATCCTTTTGTTTACTGCATTCTGCATTCCTTTTGGTTAGTGCAATTGAGCTATGATTGTAAATGTGTAGTGTAATTAACTGGATATTTAGACCAAAATTCCTATTCTGTGCAGAGGTTCTTAGACTGTGAGCGGCATCCTCATGCAGTCCCAATGCTTGTGGCAAGTAATATGTTATTTCTCCCTGGTCTTTTCAATCAATGAACTATTTAGAAAAGGAAATATACAGTTTTATTTCCAAGTTCTGTCTTCTCATAGTTAAAATTTCCAATGAAAGAACTTCGTGTATTTTGACTTTTGTAAATTTATTCATGAACAGTAAAAGTCTACATGTTTCGTTGATTCATAGGTCAACATATTCAGGACATAAATATGGCTGGCAAACGTGAAGATTATTATTGTGTTACTATAACATATAATTAATTCTTGGAGGATTTGGATAAATAAAACTATATAGTGTGACAATTTTAAAACTTACAATAGGCTATATATCACAAACAGAAGATGATATGAAAAAATGCTCGAAACAGTTTGTAGGATTGAAAGAAGGAACTCTAATGACATGAGAGAGAACTCACCTCCATCAACCCCCTAGGCCCCACCTACCACAACTAAAGAAGTTCGAACAGCAAACCCCTACTTGTGATACATCATTGAAAACCCTATGAGAAATGCTATGGTATAAATGATGATTGTATAAGATGAATGAATAGTTGTTAAACATTTCTTCGAAAGGAAAATTCAATGAAGTTTTTGTTGAACTACAAATTCGTTGAAAATGTCAATGAAGTGAATGTACAAAGTGGTTTCCGTTGTTGTGTGAACAATGATACAGCCTACTTCCAAATTCTGCACGAATTTTGGCAAATATTGTTCTGGTAATAGTGCGACATGCTTGAGGTTATTTTTTCCCGCAGCACAGTTTATAGCTAAAGGAGCAGTTAGCTCACTTGGCCCAAATGCATGTTCCAAGGTAACATCCACTCCAGGGAAAGAATTCAGGATGCGCAGAAGACTGTACGCGATTATCGCTCTTTGAAGTATCCGAAAAATGTCAGTATTAGTAACACAGTAACACGCGGTTTGCGCAAGGGATAGAAATCAGAGTTGCACAGTGTACAAACGGAAACATAAAGATCAAAGTGCCGACGCCAAGTGAGCGAACTGATCCTTTAGCTGTAAACTGTGGCCGCAGGTTGAGTTTTATGGACAACGGTCTTGAGATTACCCCAAAAATCAGGTTGCGTTAAGTCTGGTGACCTTGGTCGCCTCTCAATAGGTCCTTTCAATCAATTTGTTCGAATAATTAGTATCCAACCAGTGCCTAACTGCAATTGCATAGTGAGGAGGTGCTCCATCTTCATGAAAGTGCAGCAAATATCTGTCTAGAGCCTTGCTCGTCCCTTTGGTTCTCTAATTCATGCACAATTAAGGGTTCGATGGTGTTTTCCAGCAAATCCAGATCAATTTTGCCATTTGAATTACCTGGTATACAGAAGGGGCCGATTGAAGCATCCCTGCTCAAACATACCGACAGTTTTGTTTATTTACATTACCATTCAGCATAAAAGTACATTCATCACTGAAACAAATATTTCCAATAGTCTAGATTCAGCGCGAATTATTTCGGTCATGAGTTCACAAAACTGGATTTGTCGGCTGGTTCTTGAAGAATTTGCATATTGTACGGGTGAAACTTTCAACACCGTCCTCACCGACCCACGTGATAGTCCTGTCATTGCGCATACTTGATGTGTTGATGCAGTAGGATCTATTGCAAATTGTCCAACGACCTCAATCTGGCTGGCTTCATTCAGTAATCTTGGGGCTTTTTTTTTTATTTTGCAATGATCCCATTTCTCTAAACTTTTCAACTGAATCGCGGATGTACACGTGACTTACATTTTTGTCCGGATGCCTCCCATTGAATATTTCAACTGTTCGTTAATAACACTGGTTCTGGGAGCCAAATATGAAAATTATCTCCACACGTTCAGGTATACCATGAACCGACAACTACAGCTGAATGAGAGTACCGATCGCACAAATGATGAACACTAATGACATTCAAATGTCTCAAATGAACAAAAACATTATGGACTGCGGCAGAACCCAAAAAATAGATGTTTACAGTTACCAACTGGTTTTGCAGAAAAGCAAAATAAAGTTTTTATTCAACAACAAATAGTATCTACGGACACTTATCATTGAAAATAAAGTTTTTTTTTGCCTTTAGAGCTTTTTACCATTGTATCACAAGTGGGGGAATGTTTAGTTTTACAATTGTTAAATATTAATTTGGTGGTTATTGATAGCGCCAGTACAATTATCATTTATACCATTGGATATCATTTTTTATAGGCTTTTCAATGATGTATCACAAGTAGGAGTTTGCTATTTGGACTTTTTTAGTTGGGGTAGGTGGGGCCTACCTTTTTTAGTTGGGGTAGGTGAGGCCTAGGACCTTGATAGGGGTGAGTTCCCTTTCATGTCATTTTTGTTTCTCCTTCCCATCCTACAAATGTTTTGGGCATTTTTCTATATCATGTTTTGTTTGTGATATATAGCCTACTGTGAAATTTTGAATTGTCTTACATTCGATTGAAAGATCAAAGATCTGTATCACCACATGGTGCTAGAGCTGTCATCTGGTGTGAAACCACAAAACATGAGCATGGTGACAATGTCAGATCATGGAACATGTGGTGGTTCTACTTCGAAACGGAAGAGTAGATAAAATAAAATATAATGAGAAGATTTGGGTGACACATGAGAAGAGAATAAATTATGTAGTGTATCATCTTTGGACTATTATGGATAACATAAACTCGAAACAATTTAATGAAAAATATGAATGTGCAGATATCGAGACAAAGAGTGTATTTTGATGTTATTCTATCAACTCCACTCTTCGTATTCACATCATTTGGGTTCATGTGGATATAAAGTGACTCAGCTACCTGTCTCTTATATTTAATTTTAACTTTGTGAAGAATTTCTGCATTTTCGGAGTCGAGAAAATGGTTGTCTCCAATAGAGTGGCTATCAAGTCCAGAGTGAAGTGGATTGTTATTTTTGATGTGTTGATAGAACCGTTTTTTTGTGTATTGGCAGGTTATACCAATGTGTTGTTACAATCTCCACAACATATCTTATAGATGACATTACTTTGTTTATCTGGGGGATCTCGATCTTTCAGGGAAGTGAAAATGGATGTTGTGGACTCAAAAGAGCTCCAGGCAGGTCTTAGCATTGAGGGTTTGAGAAGTTCATTAATTTCGTGTTGTATACTATGATGGAAAATAATTTTGACGTATTTATTTGTAGTAGATACTGACTTTATTTCATTGATGTTTGTTCTTTGTGACAGTCCGTTCTTCCGTTGTTCAAGGAGTTCTTTCATTGGAAATTTCAACTATATATAAGGAAATATGGTTCATATAACTCTCGAATACTTTTATTGCCGAGCGGATTGCGATAACTAAATCCTTCCGCAGGAGTTGTATTGGCGTGGATTCGGAAATATTTTGGTGATATTCCATCTAACAGTTGATACTAGAAACAACTTTAGTTTTTTTTTTCACTCAGTAAAAGTATCATTTTATTAACCCTATATTTGGCAAATCTTTATCTGATTAACTTTTTACCGAAACTGTTATATGGAAGATGAGATTGGGTGTATTGGAGTGGATATCCATCATATTTTATCAATGAATTTCTCAAATAGGTGAAATATGTGTTATATCCCATAAGATACATTATTGAATATGTGAACTGTAGGAGATAAATTGTTGTGTCTACTGTGGGATACATTTTCAAATTCTTGTTATTACAAAGTGCTCCCATGTTTTTCAAAGCAGTATTTAAAAAAAAGACGTTGTCATTGATGAAAATGATGTTTCAGGTAATATATTATTGGCTATGTGTGAAGTGCTTGGTGGAATCAGAATCAGAATCGGAATATCTTTATTAAACAAAAAAGAATACAATTCAATTTAAGAGAATTGAAATTGTCTCTTGGATGCAATAGTGGAGACAGTCAAATCGATCGTAGCGCACGCTTCGGCAGAAATGTGAAACATAATCGGGACTGTCAAATCTGTTTCGATAATACCACGTTGAATTAGTTATGTTGCGAACTGTACAAATAATGAAAAAATATTTGATGTGAATTTTATGCTCTTCGAAAATCGGCCTAGGAATTGGAACAGAGAATGAAACCTCATAAGTAATACGATTACCCTGAATCAATTTTATTTGCGCGATATTATGAGTTCACACGTTTGTCAAACGTTTTATGACAATGACGAATACATTAGCCTTACTAATTGAACAACAACAACGAAGAGTACTAACATTCAAAAATGTTTTGTGAAATGGTTATTTCACTGGGGTTTGCCTCATATTATGGGCTTGCTTGTATTGCATAACTTTGGTAGTTAATTCTCTGTTCCTCAACATATCTCCAATGTACTGAAGCTAGTTCATTATCTCTTATCACCGTTTGAGGTTGAAAAGATATGTTTATGTATAATGAAACATATAATAAGGTGCATAACCAGTCTATTTCTGAATGAATAGATCAATGAATACGTATTTATTCATACTGATAGTTCCTATAGACATACATACAGAGTATAATATAAAATTTGCATAGAAAAACTAGTAAAAATTCCAAATATTTTCAACAAACGTCGATATTCTAGAACAAATAATATATTAGACCAAATTCTCATCAAAATATTATTTAAGTAATAATAGGGAGGCGCCTGAGCTGTATATGAGATATTGATACTCTTTATGAGGCTAGATCCATGAAAATTGGTTTTTTGTTGTTGTTATTGCGTAGGTGGCTACGATTTCAAATTTGAATATCGATCCTAATTCTGAACAATTTTTATAATTGAACTTTTTTTATGTTGCCCAAATCAAGGGTTATTTACTCTGAGCCAAAATTCCTATTTTTCATTCTTTTCCTACAGCCTATGGAAAATTACAATTTTGACCGATCAAAAGCAAGTTTCTCGAAATGCACCGATTTTTATCTGAAATGAAATTTTCTGACAAATGGATAATAAAAAGAGTTTTCCATATGGTGCAAACTTCTTTAAACTCACTGTATAGTGGAGAATTGCAGAAGCACAATTCCATAGACTAGAACATGTACACGAAAAATCATTCGATAGTTATCCTAACCGAAAGTTTGAACTTGTATTGCTTGTCACTCAAACGATCTAAAAACATCTTATCGCTCGATATTTTGGGCTATTTCAAATGAGAATTCCACACAATGACTGTTGCGCAAAAAAAAACAATGTGAATTCAAACAAACAAAATCGATTCATTAGAACTCTGAACGGCTACGGCTAGTCGTATATTTTATTTATGACCACGCATAACTTTTCACAGAAATATTCGATTTATATATATTTTTATTTCCAATGGATGGGGTATACCTAGAAATTGGTCGCATTTGAATTTAAAAAAAAAGTCACCTTCAAGGATAGAAAAATAGGGAATATTTATCGTTCACCTACTGAATTTTTTCCCGTTAACCGATTCTACCACTCATAACTTTGTACTGGGTTATCCGATTTGGATGATTCTCCTTTAATTGGATAGCATATACTACAGAATTGGTCATATTAGGATTTGGTAAGGAATTATCCACCTCTGAGGGTAAAAAATAGGAAATGATTGATTTTTCATCTGTGAATCGATTCTGTTGGAACGAACCGGGTGACAATGGGACTAGGGCCATGCCTATATCTCCTTCACTCAAGAACCGATTTGAATAAAATTCTGTGCTCAGATATGAGACACAATTTTGGATTGACTGACATATAAAAACAAAATGGCCGACTTCTAGTTTCGCCAGAATAGCCACAAACTTCATTCTTCAAATAGAACACCCTGTATGTTTGATGTTCTTCGTATCCTACGGCTCAAATAACATAGGACAGTGTTGCCAAGTTTTTATTTCACAATTGAAAAAAAAATATTTCTCAATTTTTTTTTAGCTTAGGAGAATTTGATCAGATTAAAATCTATACTAATTCACATCAGTAACTCATAGTGATGGTCATCACATCGATAAGACCAATAACAAATCCTACAGCAGGAGTTGAAATTTTCGAAACACATTTTCAACCAAAAAATAGTTTTTTTCAAATTTTACATATCGAGAGCCATCTTGCCATTCGATAGATAATTAATTACCAATTCAACGATATACCCTATGTACCACTTTCTTTTTGTTCAAAACTAAAAACGATCAATTATTGAATTTGTACAATATTTTATACGATGCCTACATATAACAATGAGTTATTCATTTATGTTTGATGAAATGAAGGGTGGCCATGGAATCATGGAAAACAGTAGGTGATTGATGTCATGTCAAAAGTGAAATAAGGATTTTACTTGTCATCTCGTTTCATTTGTAAAATTTTTTTTTTAAATAAAAAATAATAATCGTTTTTCTCGAAACGAACAAATCGATATGATATTGATATAAGGAGGATGTCAGAGGAACGTTGTCAATGCTAGTATGCTAAACGCTGTTCGTTATCCGATAAGACGACACCCATCTAGGAACTATTTCAGGAAATTGGAAATGATGCTATGGAAAGAACCAGCTGATCGAAACCACATCCATTCTATCGTCAGTGAAGGAGCGGAAACTAATGTTCTAGCATATGTTCTTTTTTCTCCATCTGCCTCAGTGCGAGAATTGGAAATTGAATGTGGAATCAGCGGAAAAAGTGCCGGAAAAGTATTGAAAGAACATGAATATTGCTCCTATAAATACAGTTTACATCAGCATCTATATGGAAATGACCCAGAACGGAGACTAACTTATTGTTATTGGCTTCTGCGTCATCATGATTTGAATAATGGTTTTGTACTGATACTGTATATACTGATACTGTACTGGTACCGATACTGTATACAGATGAGTCTAGGTTCACGAATAATGGTATGTCCAATGGAGATGATACAAGGTATTGGGCTCAAGAAAATCCTAGGATGCAAGAAGAAGGTAATTTTCAAGAAAGATTTGGATTCAACGTCTGGGTAGGAATCATAGGGACATCTTACAACCAATTCTTTTCGACGGGCCTTTGACGGGCCAAAGATATCTACAATTCTTGGAGAACAATATTCGGAATAATATCAACAATTTATCTGAGAACATCAGGAATAAAAACTTTCTAACAAAAATTAAACCGACGAAAAAATCAACTGAAAAGCAAGGAATAATATAAACCTTTTTAGTCTAAATGATATTTGAGCTCCTAAACTAATGTAAGTAATTGATTTTGAGTCGGCGCCAAACAAACAATTATCGAAGATCATCATCTATGAAAGAAGTCATCAAAACGCAGCCGTGCATCTTGCTGCCATTATTTCACGCTTCACCTAATTCAATTGCTAGTTTGTTTGGCGCCGACTCAAAATCAGTTACTTACATTAGTTTAGGAGCTCAATTATCATTTAGACTAAAAATGTTTATTTTATTCCGTGCTTTTCAGTTGATTTTTTCGTTGGTTTAATTTTTTTTAAAAAGTTTTTATTTTTTACTTTTCAGTTCTGTATTTCGTCGGTTAAATTTTCTGTTAAAAAGTTTTTATTTTTTAATTTTTTGTGGTTAAAATCTACCAATTACTACCTACTTATTTTTTGATTACTTCCAAAATACTTACTCAACCACCTTACTTCAACTATTACCAGTTAAATAATATGATTATCTACTTTCACTATTTGTTGTAATATAAATTATTCTCGTTGTTCTGGTTACTTTATTTCATTACTTTGTTTATCATTCCATCCTCTCATGAAATATACTGATTTTGACGGAACAAGAATAATGTCAGTAGCGATCTGTCATTGTCAACTACGTATGTGTGTGCCAATGTTCACTAGTGAAAAATCAATTATCCCCTATTTTTCCACCCGTGAGGGTGGCTGATCCCTTTTGGAATCCAAAAATTAGGTATACCCTATCTATAAAAAAAAGAATCATCCAAATCGAAGAACCCAGTACAAAGTTATGCCTGATAGAATTGGTTAACGGACCAGAATTCAGATGGTGAGTAATCATTATCCTTCATTTCGCTACCCTTACGGGTGAATTTCACCTTTCAAATTCAAATTGGACCGAATTCGAAGTACACCCTATCCACCGAAAAAAATTATCGAAATCGGACGCCTCAGTAAAAAGTTATGCGTCATCATACATAAAAAAATATGATGGAAAAACATAAAATATACGGGTCGAATAGAGAACCTCTTCCTTTTTGGTTTCGTCGGTTAAAAATATGTTCCTTCAGAAGAATAGTGCAGGACCACATTATGCCAATATTGTTCGGCAATATCTCAGTGATGGGCAGATATGGATTGGAACAAATGTTCCAATCAGATTCCAGCCAAATCGCCCGATTTAACCCCTATTGATTTCCATTTATGAGATCACATAAAATTCAAAGTATAATCGAGAAAACCAATTTCTCAGGAGGATTGGAGAGATAGAGTTTAGTGCGTATTTCAGGAAATTCCTGCTCACGAACTGATGAATCTGATGAGGTGTACAATAAATAGAACTAGTCTATGTGTTAGGGAAAACCGGCAACACTTCGAACAAATCATTGGTAATTGATGAATAAAATGACTTTTTGATGGTTGTGAAACTGTTCTATTGAAAACAGGATAATGGTATTCTGAGTAATAATTTGTACGTTGAATGTTTCACTGCTTCAGTCGTTAGATTTATTCAAACAGTTCGATTATATTGAAGTTATCTTTTCTGTAATGGGATTATGTTGATGTCAAGTCGATTATTTTTGGTATTTCATTTTTATCATTCTGAAGTAAAGTTCGAAAGAATGAATAGATGTCATGTTACCTACTAATTTTTTCAGATTGATTTCATTTTGTTAGATGGCTCTCTTGAACAAAAAAAAAAGTGGTACATAATGTATGTCGTGGAATTGGTAATTGAATTTTCCATCGAATGACAAAATGGTGGGTGCCATTTGAAGACACAGATTTTTCCGTTGAAAATGCGTTCAGAAAATTTCAATTCCTGCTGTAGGATTTGTTATTGATCTTATCGATGAAATGACTATTACTATGAGTTACTGATGTAAATTGGTATAGATTTTAGCCTGATCAAGGCCTCCTGTGCTAACAAAAATAGGGATTTTTTTTTCAATTGCAAAATAAAAATTTGATAACACTGTCGTGTGTAATTTGAGCCGTAGAATCCGGAAAACGTCGAATATAAAGGGTGTACCATTCGAAAATTCGAAGTTGGTGGCAATTCTGGCGAAACTGGAAGTGCTATTCCGTTTCCATATGCCTGTCAATCCAAAATTGTGTCTCATATCTATGTATAAAATATTGAATGAATGTGGTTTTTTGTGGAGGAACAACGTTTCTTGACATGATTTTTGGGTAACCTTCCACAGTCTGAAAATGAAAATATAATCAGGAAAATCTATACAAGTGTAGAAAGGGCAAACTGATTAGTTCACCCCGATAAGTTATTGCGTTCACCAAATTATATTTCCTATGGAAAAATGATTCAATTTGTCAATAACTTGCCGTTTTCTGAATTTACCTATCAAAAAAATTTTTAAAAAAATTCAAAAGATACTTCTCTATATAGTTTTTTGCTTGACGTTTCGGGGACTATATCTGCCCCCGTTCTCAAAATCTTCTAAATCTCCTTTAATTGTTTTATAATTTGGATTTTTGCTCGCAGAGTCTTTTTTGCTTTTTCAACTGACGGATGTCAATTGAGATCTGCCAAAAAAGTTTGAGATTGACGTATTGCTCATTTGATATATGGGGTGTTGTTCGGATCAGTTTATTCTTCTTTCCAATAACAACTGCTTTTCAACAAATTCTGTTGAAATGGATCATACATGGTTACCTCTACTCAGAGAGGAAGTGAGATATGGTAGAATGCTAATAAACTGATCCGAACAACACCCCATATATCAAATGAGCAATACGTCAATCTCAAACTTTTTTGGCAGATCTCAATTGACATCCGTCAGTTGAAAAAGCAAAAAAGACTCTGCGAGCAAAAATCCAAATTATAAAACAATTAAAGGAGATTTAGAAGATTTTGAGAACGGGGGCAGATATAGTCCCCGAAACGTCAAGCAAAAACTATATAGAGAAGTATCTTTTGAATTTTTTAAAAATTTTTTGATAGGCAAATTCAGAAAACGGCAAGTTATTGACAAATTGAATCATTTTTCCATAGGAAATATAATTTGGTGAACGCAATAACTTATCGGGGTGAACTAATCAGTTTGCCCTTTCTACACTTGTATAGATTTTCCTGATTATATTTTCATTTCCAGACTGTGGAAGGTTACCCAAAAATCATGTCAAGATATGTATAAAATGTTATTCAAATCGGTTGATAAGTGAAGGAGATATAGGCATGGCCCTAGTCCCATTATTACCCGGTATATGCAGTTCTGATGACACTACAACATAATGGATACTTGGAGTCAATCGAGTAGGTAGTTATCAGTGGATTTCAGCTACAAAAAAATGCAAAACGTGTGCGGTCGGGGGACCTCGTCAGGAACGAAGTTTATTTACTCCTTTTACCACCCTCCATATCACTTTCCATATTTTTATGTATTTGACTCACCATTTTTCTGCATTATTTTCTCACTTTCCTCAAAGTTTTTCAGACAGTGTGGTGAACAAAATTTTTTCTTCTGAGCATAGGAATTATACCGTCATTTTCCCCTTTCCATTCGTCACATTTGGATGGTTCACACTCACCATTTTCATTCCATTTTACGTTTCGCATAGTGTTTTTGAACTGTTTTCAGTTTTTTCATACTCTGCGCTAACCTCGTCTCGGTTCGGCCTTTTTGGCCTTGGACCCAGTGCCTAGCTCTCCAGTGTCCTAATTAGGTTTAATATAACTCTTCTTCACACTTTCACTATGCTTGAGTTTTTTGAGTTCTTCGGCTTTATTTGGGAAAGAACTTTCTAACAAAAAATTGAAACGACACAGAAATCAACTGAAAAGCAAGAAATCAAATGAACTTTCTTAGTCTAAATGATTATTGAGCTCCTAAGCTAGTGTGAGTAACTGATTTTGAGTCGGCACCAAACAAACGATTATCGAAGATCATTATATTACTTTGAAAGAAGTAATCAAAACGCAGCCGTGCATTTCGTTGCCACCATTTTACGCTTCACCTAATTCAATTGATAGTTTGTTTGGCGCCGACTCAAAATCAGTTACTAACCTACTGTTAGTAACTCAATTATCATTTAAACTAAGAAGGTCTATTTTATTTTTTGCTTTTCAGTAGATTTTTCCGTTGGTTAAAGTTTTTGTTGAAAAGTTTTTATTCTTCAATTTTTTGTTGCTGAAATCTACCAATTACTACCTACTTGATTTTTGATTACTTCCAAAATACTTACTTACCTAGCTTACTTCAACTATTAAATAATATGATTTTCTATTCTAAATATTTATTGTTATATAATATAAATTAATTTTGGAAGTTCTGGTTAGTTGATTCCATCACTTTGTATATAATTCCATTCTTTCATAGAATGTTATCATTTTGACGGATGTAGGAGGGTCTGTTAATGTCAACTACATATGTGTGCCAAAGTTCACAAGTGAAAAATCAAACATCCCCTATTTTTCTACCCATAGAATCAGATCATTCCATTTCGAAATAGAATATGATCAACTATGAGGTATA
This sequence comes from Gonioctena quinquepunctata, assembly GCA_018342105.1. Classification (NCBI taxonomy): domain Eukaryota; kingdom Metazoa; phylum Arthropoda; class Insecta; order Coleoptera; family Chrysomelidae; genus Gonioctena; species Gonioctena quinquepunctata. The sequence continues at coordinate 463,639 of JAFIRS010000089.1, forward strand.
CTCCTAATAAAGGAAGAATTATGCAAATCGGAAAACTCACTACAAAGTTATGCCTGATAGAATCGGTTAACGGACTAAAATTCAGAGGGTGAACGATCAATATCCTCCATTTTGCTCCTCCTAGGGATAGACTTTGTTGTTCAAATTGGAATGGGACCAACTTCGAAGTACACCCTATCCAATGAGAGAAGAATCATCGGAATCGAAACGCTCTGAGAGAAGTTGTATTTGATCATACATAAAAAAAATAAAAAATGAACGCGTCGAATAGAGAACCTCCTCCTTTTTCGTTCCGTCGGTTAAAAAAGTAAAAAATAAAATAAACCTTGCTCGTCTCACTAACTGAGCTCCTAAGCTTATGTAAGTAACTAATTTTGAGTCGGCGCCAAACAAACAAGCAAATGAATTAGGTTAGGCGTAAAATTATGGCAGCGGGTTGGGCAGTGACATCCTGATAATTCAATGATGTTCGTTGAATGTTTGTTTGGCGCCGACTCAAAATTAGTTACTCACATTAGTTTAGGAGCTCAGTTATTGAGACTAAGAAGGATCATTTTATTTTTTACTTTTCAGTTCCGTATTTCGTCGGTTCAATTTTTCGTTAAAAAGTTTTTATTTTTCAATTTTTTGTGACTAAAATCTACTAATTACTGACTGCTTGTTTTTTATTACTTCCAAAATACTTACTTACCCACCTTACCCCAACTATTACCAGTTAAATAATATGATTATCTACTTTTACTATTTGTTGTTATATGAATTTTTCTTGTTGTTCTGGTGAGTTTATTTCATTACTCTGTATATCATTCCATTCTCTCATAGATAATGATTGTGATAATGACACTAGTGATCTGTCATTGTCAACAACATATATGTGCCAATGTTCACAAGTGGAATATCAAATATCCCCTATTTTTTTACCTGTAAGGGTGTATAATTCCATTCGAAATCCAAATATGTCAACTATGAGATATACCCTATCTGATGAAAAAAAATCATCCAAATCGAAGATCCCTTTACAAAGTTATGCCTGCTAGAATCGGTTAAGGGACCAGAATTCACAGGGCGAGTGATCAATCTCCTTCATTTTGCTACCCATTGGGGTGGATTTCATCTTTTTATTCTGAATGGGACCAACTTCGAAGTACACCCTATCTACCAAAAAATAATTATCGGAATCGGACGCCTCAGTAAAAAGTTATCCGTGATCATACATAAAAAAAATTATGAAAAAAATATACGCATCGACTAGAGAACCTCCTCCTTTTTGGTTTCGTCGGTTAAAAATGATACACTACATCGCATCTTTTTCGGAGTTCCTCGGCTTCTAGTACTGAACAGCTGGCGATTCCGCTGTTTTCCAATGTGAGTTTTGCCAACACACTTTTTTCCTCAGTTTCGGTAGTTTGATTTGGTGAAAAAATATGTTTGTCACTGGGTGATCCATTGTGGCTTTTTGTTTTCAATTTATCCACGCTTTTGGTGCGATCTGCATCTCCATCGCAGGATTCTTCCTTCTACAATTTTGAGGCATTTAGATCAACTTCAGCATACTGTTTTATTGTTTTTGAGTTGGGTTTAGTTTTCGATCAACTTTTTCAACACCTTGGGGTCTATACGGCACTCCAAACTACTGAATTTTACGAAATTCCTGGAGCACATTGATGCTCTACCAACTACAAAACGACACAAATGAATTATTAATTGCCTTACTTGAAAAACTGAGATTTTCTAACATGCTGAAAAATTTATATTTGAATCCAAATATCAAATCACTGTATGTAGTGAGTTCAAAGTTGTTTATTCCCCCAATTCAGCATTTCCTATTTCCCTATACCTGGTGACAAAAGATATCGGGCCATCCCTGTAACTTCTGCATTCGTGAACGGATTTTCCTGAAATTTGGTACAGTTATATAAGCTACCATTTCGGAATTGATCGCATTACAATCCAATATGACGGATTTTCGGTTATTCTGGAAATCCCATCAACTTCGTTTTTTCAAATAGAACACCCTGTATATTTTACATATTCAAGTTCCACAGGTCAAAACAAATTCAAACCTCATGTCAAAATGTAATTTTTTTGAAACAGTTACCTTATGGATAAATGAGATTTGGTCAAAGCTATTCACAATGAGTCGCACATAACACAGAAACATAATTTTCTGAAAAATCATTTTTTGTGTCACTCATCAACGAATCAATTCTGTCACATCACATTTTGATCAAAAATTATTTTTTTTCAAATGGAACCCTTATGGGCCACCTACATCTCTTTCTAGAACATACGTTCAGGCAAAAAATGACATCATTTTTGTTTTTCGGTGCAGTAACAAATTGTATGCATTCAAAAATCTACAACTATTTCATGAGTTTCCTTGCAGTTCGAATAATTTTTCAACTCAGTAAGCTGTGGAAAACAACATTTCTGAATCTTGTCAACTAATTGTGTTTCGCTGTCATCTCTCATTTCAACTCTCGAAAGGGGTAGCTAATCCTGCGCGTGTCAGAGAAAAATGTAGTTTCAGGAAAATATATCCTAACCAAAGTCTAGGGAAAAAAAATGAACATGTTAATGTCAAATGTTGTTTTCTACTGCAAGGAAACTCATGAAATAGTTGTAGATTTTTTAGTCTATAAAAATTTGTAACTGCACCGAAATACAGAAATGATATATCATTTTTTTCCTTAATGTATATTCTAGAGAGACAAGTAGGCGGCCCATAGGGGTTCCCTTTGAAAAAAAATAATTTTGGATCAAAATGTGATGTGACAGAATTGATCAACCAGTGAAACAAAGAATAATTTTTCTGAAGAAATTAAGTTTCTCTGTTATGTGCGACTCATTGTGAATAGCCTCAACCAAATCTCATGCATCCACGAGGTAAAATAAAAAAACAATTTTAATTTCGATTGTTTCAAAAAAATTACATTCGACATAACTTTTGGATTTGTTTTGACCTGTTGAACTTATACAGGGTATTCCTTTTGAAGAAACGAAGTTGCTGGCATTTCCAGAAAAACCGGAATTCCGCCAGATTGGATTGTAATGTGATCAAATCTGAAATGGTTGCTTATATAACTGTATCAAAGTTTCAAGAAATCCGTTCACGAATGCAGATGTAACAGGGGTGGCCCGATATCCTGTGGAACCCGGTACAGGGATTGAATGCGTTAACATTTTATTCTGACAGGACCAAGTGTAGTTGTCACGCATACTCGTTTATAATAGAAGGAGACAGAGAGAGAGAGAGAGAGAGAGAGAGAGAGGAAGTCGCATGGCGGGGGCATGACGCTTTTTTCTAACTTTACATTTTTTGCCATTAAGCACCAACCGCAAGCCGCGTAAAAAAACTTCGTTCCAGAAATTCTCAACAAGAAATTAAACTGACGAAAAAATAAACTAAAAAGCCAAAAATAAAATGAGCCTTCTTAGTCTCCATGATAACTGAGCTCCTGAACTAACTAATGTGAGTAACTTATTTTGAGTCGGCGCCGAACAAACAATCAACGAAGATCATCAAATCCTCTGAATTGGAAAGGCGGCCTTGCATCCCGCTGCCATCGTTCCACGCTTCAACTTATTCAATTGCTAGTTCGTTTGGCGCCGACTCAAAATTAGTTACTCACATCAGGAGACTAAGGAGATTCATTTTATTCTTTGCTTTTCAGTTTCATTTTTCGTCGAAAACTTTTTTAAACCTTGTTATTATGTCAGTAATTCAGAACAGAATGGAAAACATCGTATCTCGCATAAATGTTTTTCCTCGACTCCGACTAGCGAGCCAAGGCAAAGGTGATTCATTTTTATTTTCAATCACATTATTCCTTCATGAAATTGCAATACACAGCTGTCATTCACGGGAATACGAGTTGGAATACACTCCGTATAGTAAGATATCGGAATCTGTTAATGTAAAGATGAATATAATCATGCTGGTCGTTACTTCCTTGCCAACTTTTCGAACTTGGCCTCTACTAAGGGGACGGAAGTGAAGAAGGAAGCCAATATTAGATATTGCTGGTATATTGGGACAGTGAGTGGTTTTGCACTGATCTTAACTTCATCAATGAACCAGTAGAGAGGGGAAAAGGTTGCATAGCATTTATAAATGTTCATATGGTACCACGGCTTGTGGAGTGACGTGACTGGCGTGTGAACTGACACGCCACGCGTCGTGAGAATGGTGCGGCATGAGGCCATCGGCACGGCAGTCCGCACCACAGAACTCATAGAACTAGAAGGCTAAAATAAGTGGAAGGAATTGATATGATTCATAACCACATGTATAGATGGGACACACGTAATCATGCGCATATTATCAACAAAATTTCCAGTTCATGTACTTCTACGATAATTCAATATATTGGCATTATGATGTAAAGTATTACATTATATTCTTATCAAAAGATCCGAAACTACTCGAATATCGATTACTCAGGATACTTAAGTTCTTTTGTCATATGTATCCAGAATATAATATACAAGTTTAGTGGAGCACGTGACAACTGATGGAATCCTATTAAGAATTATGAGTTCGTACAAACTCATTTGGCAACGCTGTTTACATCAACACCTGTTATTTCGTCTGACGACATTTTTATTCAGAGCCGGTCTTGCGTCTGTTGTTAATTTGTGTTCTTGATATGATATTTGATCTACTGAATTCTAGAAATCCATTGGGCAAATTCTACAAGGTTCCAATAAAGGAAGACAACGAAGATTTCTGGAATTCTTTTTTTGAAAATGCCTCAGGATACTTGAGAAGTCTCAAACTACTGATGGTGGACTCCAATTTTGGATTTCTCCATCACAATAAATCTAATTATTGGAATGTGTGAAGAGTACATTGACAAACATTAACATGTTGAAATACATGTTAACTTAACATTCTAAGTACTAATGTATTTTACAATAATAATGATTACCTTTTCAGGGAAAGAAATGGTGGGAATAATAACCCAACAGCATTTCAGTTTCATTACACCGAAGCTGATGTTGCAACACGTTATAGAAAATGTATATGGAAATTGTTATACTCAGGACAATACTTCCATTTTAACAACTTCCCAGAAAAAAATCCAACCTGAAATAACACTGCATATGATATGCCTTTAATTAAAAAATATAATTTAGATATTAATGATAGGATTATTGACAATGAAGAATTTCAAGGAAGATTCCATTCCTTCCTACATCATCCAACTTGACAGAAAATGTTGATACATTGCAGGTTTTGTAGTGAAGAGCATAAAAAAGTGTAAGGTGTGCCTTTCCGTACTGGAAAAAGGAAGAATAGCAAGTGCAGATCTTGATTACTTCAAATATTACATGGAAAATACAGAACTGCCTCTTTTCTGGATTAATCAAGACTCCTGCAGATGTTGTGGAGTGTTGTATGTTTACAGAGAGAAAAATCAAGCAAATACTGGTGGAAGAAAAAAAATATGGATGTTTTTGTAGAACTATTTTGGGAACTATTTTCGAAGATAAAAACATTGTTTTTCTAATTAGATAAGCATGTTTTTGATATAGCTATATACGAGATGTACCAGAAAATAAAAGTAATGAAATGTATTATACAAATTTACGGTGAAAGACGTTACCATAGTGTTGCTTGGTTTCAAGCAGAAAATATTAGGAAAGAACTGAATAGGAAGAATCTATCAAAAATCATACAATTATACTTTTTTTCACATCAATAATATTATACCAATGAATTATGTTGAATCTTTTCTTCATTACCAAAAAGTACTAGTAACTTAAAAATTGATGAAAAATCAACTTCATTAGTATACCTCTGATATACTGTATCTGAGTTGTCCATTGGATGACAATGAAATATTCCCAATGGTTTTTTATGAGTGCGCGCGCGTGGGTAATGAATTAAGGAGTCTAACCGACAAAAATAATCTCCAAGCTAAGGGACGAGTCTCAATAGATTGCAGCATGGAAACAGCTCTACCAGATGCAACACCTTGCCAGGTACGCGACTCGTCTACAGACAACTCCGAGTTCCAATATCCCACGGATATTAGTTTCGCACTACCGCCCGCTCGAGCAAAGTTTCTTGATGACTTAACATTTCTTTTCGATAGCCCATACAGGTTTCTCGATAGGCACCAACTTTAATCAAGAATAAATTTCATACTTCTTGGGACAACACGCTATATTCATACCATTCACATTTAGATTATTCAATATTTTTACTCCGTGCCAAGATATTCTTTAGGCTCTAAATACTTGGGAATTGTTTATTATTTTAACTTCAAAACTGCAAGGGAGAAGTGAATTGTAATTGTCTCCATCATACCTACCCATTCTCTTGAAATGAATAGAAGAATAAAACCAAATTATCTTTGAAATGAAATATTTCATCATGTGAAATACTGCATACAATTTAGTTCATGTCAAATGGATAATTCAGAGAATGGGGAAGTAACCTTCACAATAGCCACTGGAAATTATTTTTTTAAATAAGCATTTCTTCCCGAAACCTTACGATATTGGGTCCAGGCATTCCTCGTGATTCCAGTTGCACTCCACTTTTCAATTCGATCTCAAGTTCACCCATCTTGAGAGAGTTCTCATGGTAAAAGTCAGTACATTTCAGTTACGAGAGGTTATAAATTTCACTGAAACCTCCCCTGTCATGGCAGCGTTTTATTGCGCATGCCCATGTGTGTACCATGCGGTACAGTGGGGCTCGTTCCAGCAAAACGGTATTGGCCACAGTATATAGCTAAAGACACAGTAAGCTCACTTGGCGTCGGCACTTTGATCTTTATGTTCCCGTTTGTACACTGCGCAATACCGCGTGTTACTGTGTTATTAGTACTGACATTTTTCGTATACTTCGAAGAGCGATAATCGCGTACAGTCTTCTGCGCATCCTGAATTCTTTCCCTGGAGTGGATGTTACCTTGGAACATGCATTTGGGCCAAGTGAGCTAACTGCTTCTTTAGCTATAAACTGTGGTATTGGCATTCTAGTTCTATGAGTTCTGTGGTCCGCACTCCACACGCCAGGCTAGTCACTCCACACGCCGTGAAATGGTACCTTCATGATAAGCTTCATTTAGTAAAGTTAAAGTTTTTCTGTCTCCTCTAAAAACGCATGTCGGACTAATATTCACTCAATATATCTCTAATGTTCCCTACATTACTTGATGATTCTGAGTGAAAAATGTGGTGTGATGGAATATTTCCTCAGATTATTGGTTTGATTATACGAGCGAAACTGATGTGACTGATATTTTCAGGAAATTATTCCCATCGATTAGGTCTATTACATTCCGAAACCCCAATCATTTTATTTGACCCTCATTGCTTGGTGCATTGTTATTTCAATTTCCCAGGAATTATCACGCTCTTCATTCAGCCAAAACGATACACAATGCCATATTAAACACAGAGCAGCATATCGTATATCAGATCTGCTGGCTGGGAGTATTTTATAGTTGTAAATTTTCAACTCATTAGTCGGCATATTATCAGTCAATGAGTTTGACAGAACGATAATTAACGAGTCGAACATTCTGGTCAGATAAAATCTTTACTAATTAGCCTGTTATTGTTTCATGTACATTATCGTCCAGCGTTTATATGCAGCTGCCGTGGATGGAAAGCAGTTTCCTGATGCTGATTTTCATTTGATCACAACAGATATTTCGTTTTGTGATGGAAATTTGGCAGATATTTTTGAATATTGAATGATATTTCTAATTCCTATTTTCAATCAATGCGGCCAATACTTGATGAAAATTCATATGAGAAAGACACTCACTATCCATACATGTCATGATTTTGTAAAATCATTCAATGAAATGAGTGTCTTTGGTTTGTTTTCCCATTTGAATCTTTTTCATAGGATCATTGGTCAGTGATGAAAGTTTCTGTACATAAAAAAAAAAGATTTTGGTTCGTTGGATAGGAATTCATTACTAGATAATTTTCATGTTTTGACGAGTTCAATATTTGCTAAAGTTTTATTATTCAATGTTCATTTATTTTTGTTTGACATCCCCAAAGGAAAAAAGATTTAACGTTGGTAATTTAATCTTTGTTTAAAATTGAATGTGAACATGTACACAATTGAATCGTATAGAATTCCATAATCAACAAATCATGCCCTGAGAAGAAATGTTTGAAATGTACACAATTGTTTTTTTCGAAATTACCTGATTGAAAATTCAATCAGAATAATATTATCAGTCACAGTTCTGAAGCTTCATCACTCAAACAAAAACTCATATTTCTTTTGGAAATTTTTAATAACCAAATTATGAAACGGCAATATTTTTCTATTAATTCGTTTGGATGGTGGAAACAAGCATATTGATTAAAAAAAAATTGGTAAAGTAGGAACTATTTCTCGCTATGTGTTTGAATTGAGCTATTCGCCACCCATTTCGTATTTCAAGTTGATGTGCCAAACAAAATTGTCTGGAGATTCGCTTTGAATCGGAAGTTGAACTATTTTCATGGGTCCTTCGTTTGAAATAAAAAAGAAGCATGTATTGTCTGTCTTATTTCCTTCAATTTTCGACAAGAAATCTCAATAGTTTCAGTGAGTACTGCTTTCTGAGTTTACCTACTGAATTTGAGTTTTCAAAGTGTAACCGTTTCTCGATGCAATTAAAAATAAAAATACACTACATTGACAGCCCACCTTAAAATTTTTTTTCGTGATGCTTTTCAAGCATACCAATGCTTCAACAATTCCATGGATAGTTTTGATCTCACACGGGGCTTCCACAAATATTTTCTATCACCCATTGATTCTGAGTAGATCGTCAACCCTCTGTAATGGAAGATATTATAAAAACAAATTCGGAAAGCAAATAAGCAAAACTGAGAATGCAAAACGGATTGCAATCTAAACATGGACTATTTCCTCAATTCCATTTTCGAATATTCTAATTGTTGGTTTACTCCACAGGAACTTGATTTTTCCCTTCTGATGCAAATGATTTAGTGCGAATTGTAATAATTTCAAACATTTCCCGTAATTTCTCCCGGAAAATGAAAATGATAATATGCAAATGCCGCGCAACTATGCCAATTCCACATGTGCATCATCTCAGAATGATGAACATGAATATGTTAGTGTGGTCTGGAAATGTTCTCAAATGAGAGGGTTTATGCAAAATGAAAATGAATTAGATGCACCGCTCTTGTTTTAGTCACTCCAGTAAAGATCATTTTACGTGGTCGCCTTCTGGTATCTACTTTTAGTCTAAGAGCCGGTGGGAGATCGACCTTCACCGATCTGATAACTCGATGAGACATATTTTTTATAAAATATAATCCATAAACAAATATGCCTATGATAACTTGCCTATCGGAAAGTGTTCATAGCTATTTTTAATTGAATTAATTTTAATCAATTTTCTTTCATCACCTTCGCTCTTTTGATAACCGAATAAGTTTCATCTCAACTGATAGTTTTAAACACTCAGAATATGCCTAGGTAGGCTTGCCTTCTCATTTCTGTGCATGGCTACCTGGCAAGCAGATATGAACAGGTAAGTCAATATAGGTAACAACACCGATCTGTTAACCAATCGATATTGATATCATAGGTAAGATAATTTAATTACAAAACCAATCGTAAAGGCTTGCCTGCAAAAAATCGTACATAAAATATTATTGCCAAGCTATAAAGTCTTAGAATTTTAGCTATTTGATAGGTGCGAGAGAGAAAGTAGAGCGTCCGAGGTCCGTGTGATAGAACAGGACACAACATAGCAGCTGCACGCTACCTGACCGTTGAATTTATCCGAGTGCGCATGCACGTGTACATGTGAGTGACAGTGACAGCATTCATTTACACTCGACGGTAATTTTGAACTCTGATTTATTATAACTCTAATTTCGATCACAATGTTTGTATTATTCCACACTATATATACCAACAGCTATGAAATAATCAAAAATAAATAATTTAATATATTGATAAATGAAAAAAAATAAAAAATTCAACAATTTTTTTTTCATTTCAAAGCTCAATGATAAAATTCAAAAATGATAAAAAAATCTATATTTTCAATTTAAAATTAAATAAAGAATGATTTATTCATTATTTAAAATCAAATGAATGCCGTAGAGCGGGAGAGAATAGGTGTAACTTTTGAAATTTGAATATAATAAATTCAAAAAATCATCAATATAAAAAAATCAAATTTAATACATTTATGTTGTTAAAAGCATATAAAAGAGTTCAGAATTACTGTCGAGTGTAAATAAATGCTGTCACTATCACTCACATGTACACGAGCATGCGCACTCGGATACATTCAACGGTCAGGTAGAGTGCAGCTGCTATGTTGTGTCCTGTTCTATCACACGGACCTCGGACGCTCCTTCCTTGTTGTTGAGACATAGTTGTTTTGATAATTTGAGTTTTTGGGAATATAAAATCCTTGTAGAAATTTTGGTCGAAAAATTAATAATTCAAAATTAATTTGTTTGAGAATATGTTCATTGAATCGTCTGCGACTGAAGGATAAACTTCAGTTACTTTCTTTCATCGTTCAACATTACCTCTTGGAAAATATGCATGTCGAAAAAAAAAGCATTCTCAAGTGAATGGTGGTTGCAATGGTTTTTCCAGAAATTGGAAATTCTATGATGGAAATTGAGTAAATTATTGTAATTGCTGAAAGAAAAAAACTATTTTTCATCATAAGTAAATCCTTGTTACAGATTTTACAGCAAAATATATTATTTCAGCGCCAGCGGTAGGGGAATCGTTATTGGATTTTGAATTTTGATATTCTTCTAGTGAATGTTTTGAAAATCTCACATTGTCAACTCAACCGGGCATATATATATATATATATATATATAAATATATATAAATATATATATATATACGTTCCATAGAATTACTATATATATATATATATATATATATATATAAATATATATATGGATGGAACCAGTAAATAGTGGGGTTATGCAGCAAATAAAAGAGAACTCTTTGAAGGTTGTCCAAGCTTTCGGAAATTTTGATAATTATTTCCATCATCAGGGAGACTACGAAAGTGTTAAATATAAAGTTATTTTTTTTTTAATTTAGTTTGAATATGAAATTTTTAATTAAAGTTCAAATATGATGGTTGACACATTATGTAGGATGAATGATAATATAATACAGTTTAAAATAACTATTTTTGAAGATAAAAACTGTTTAAATGAAATACAGATATAAATCATCTCAGTGAAATTTACTCCTATCTATTGACGTTGGATAAAAGTTGACAAACAGCAATCTCACTTCAGATTTTCTCAATCTTTAATCCTACCAAAATGATTATGTTGGCAACATACAATTGGCACCACTGTTATCAGTCTCAATTTGGTTTTGGCCCATCAAAAGGCATGTCAATTGTCTGTCAGATGTCATGTCAACTACCTGTCAGAAGTACCTAACCTGTTACTTGACACTTCTTCCCAAATGGGGAAATGACATCCACCTATAAAAATGTGATAATCCTTATTTTAATACTTAATTAGTCATTTTGAACTGTATTATATCATCATTCATCCTTCATAATGTGTCAACCATCATATTTGAACACCCTTATAATCATTCTCAACAAAGATGTAAGTCATATTCAAACTATATATTTTTTTTTAAACTAATTTTAAATCTAATACTTTTGTAGTCCTCCTGATGATGGAAATAATTATTGAAATTTCCGAAAGCTTGGACAACCTTCAAAGAGTTCTCTTTCATTTGCTGCATAACCCCACTATTTACTGAATCCATCCCTAACTAGTCAGCAACGACTACCCGTCCTCTCTTTCTTTCTCATATATATATATATATATATATATATATATATATATATATATATATATATATATATCAGTTTTGAATGCCAGGTTCATAAGTTCTGAGTGCCAGGTTCATATGTATTTTGATTGGAACTTTGGTGCCAGTTTGTTTGAATAAGTCATTGGGAATGAACCAATTTTAATGAAATCAATGAATGATCTTTGGATGCCATAATCCACTGTTTGAATTCTTACAATAAAAGATTTCAGAGTTGGAAGTTCCAACTCATGATTCCAATATATGTGGCATTTCTACGGTTCATTCTGAATGACTCGTTGGGAAAGAGACAACATTTTGTTTTCGAGTCCTATATGTTGTTCGCAGAACTTTTTTTTTTTTGAAATCAGAAATCATTGATCTATTCTCATACATCGCGTGTGATTTTCAGTAGTTATATCACAAGTGATGGATATTTTGGTGAGTTAACTTTTACATTCTTGTGTCAATAATGTTCTAGAAATTCACGAAACCCAATTTCTTCAAAAATACACCGATAGCGAAGCTGGATTTGATTGGTTAGTTAAATGCATTCAATTAGCTGAATTCATTTCGAAGTATATAATCGCGGATATACTAGCAACATGGTGTATATTCGTTGATATTGGGATTTGATTGGTTAGATAAATGCATTTGATTAGCTCAATTGATTTCGAGGTATATACTTAGCCAATAAGAGACAATAACGTCACATATCTGAAGAAAAAAATACTTCCATGGGAAATGTGTACTACGAGCCTTCGAAACCCCCAAGAAGCCATATGTCAAAAACGGATTTTAACAGTTCATTATTGTGTTATGAGTGTTTATGGGTTACAAGCATTGTACAGAGAGTAATTCTCAATGCAACACATATTTGTCTGATCAAAGAAGTTTATTGGAGCTTCCATTCTCGGACTATAAATCACAAAACTAGTTACCCTAAAAATCCTCAATAAAAAGAAATCATCAAAGGAGAGAAAAAATATAATTGACAAACTACGGAGCAAGGAAGACTTTTGTTCTGTCAAAAGCATTCCAGAATTCAATAAAATATATAGAGAGAACGGGATTCACTGAGCATGTGTACCAGACTGCTATAGTTTGCAAATTATTACTGGCTCAAAACGAAGGTATCTATGACTCTAATGAAGTAAAACATTCGGAAGAAATTGAATTGGATACGGATTCGAGAAAAAAGAATTAGGATAGAATACAAAGAAATCTGAATCAGAGATAAAACCATAACAAGAACCAGAACTCATACCTACCAAGTGAATTTGCAGTTGAACAAGGATTTCAAAAAAATTTACAGAAGACGAATAGCTCTCAGAAAAACATTGAACTGGAAACAATCCTGTTATACAACAAAAGTTTATCAGTAATGAAAGTTTCTGTTAGTAAAACAAAGATTTTGGTTCGTTGAATAGGAATTCATTCCTAGATGATTTTAATGTTTTGGCGAGTTCAATATTTGCAGAAGTTTGGTCATTTAATGTTCATTAATTTTTGTTTGGCCTCCCCAACGGAAAAAATATTTCACGTTGGTAATTTAATTTTTGTTCAAAAAAACAAATGTGAACATGTACACGATTGAATCGTATAGAATTCCATAATCAACAAAATATGCCCTGAGAAAACATGGATGAAATATACTATATTGTTTTTTTCAGAATTAACTGATAGAAAATTCAATCAGAATCATATTATCACTCACAGTTCTGAAGCTTCATCAGTCAAACAAAAATTCATATTTCTTTTGAAAATTTGTAAATCATGAAACGGCAATATTCCTCCTTTTATTTGTTTGGATAGTGGAAACAAGCATATTGATTCTGAGAATGGTGGTAAAGTGGGAATTATTTCTCTCTGTGTGCTTGAATTGGGCTATTTGCCACCCATTTCGTATTTCAAGTTGATGTGTCAAACGAATTTGTCGGAAATTCAACTATTTTCATGGGTCTTCCGTTTGAAATGAAGAAAAAGCATGTATTGCCTTATTTCCTTCGAATTTTGACAAAAAAACTAAATATTTTTAGGCAGTACTCTAATGCTTTCTGAGTTCACCTACCAAATTGTTCTCAAAGTGTTACTGTTTCTCGATGAAATTCAAAATTAAAATACACTACATTGAAAGCCCACCTCAAATTTTATTTTCTCGTGATACTTTCACCGTATATCAACGCTTCCATGATTTCATGAATAGTTTAAATCTCACACGGGTGTTCCACAAATATTTTTTATCTCCCATTAATTCTGAGTAGATCGTCAACCCTCTGTAATGGATGATGTTATAAAAACAAATTCGGAAAGCAAATAAGTAGAAAAACTGGGACTGCAGAACGGATTGCAATCTTAACATGGACGTTTTCCTCAATTTCAATTTCGAATATCCTAATTCTTGGTTTACTCCACAGGAACTTGATATTTCCTTTCTGATGCAAATGATTTGGTGCGAATTGTAATCATTCCAAATATTTTCCGTAATTTCTTCCGGAAAATGAAAATATTAATATGCAAATGCCGCGCAACTATGCTCATTCAACATGTGCATCCTTTCAGAATGACGAACATGAATATGTGAGTGTGGTCTGGAAAATTTCCCAAATGCAGGATAAAGCTGAATTAGATGCACAGCTCTTGCTTAAGTAAAGATTATTAAACGTGGTCGTCTTCTAGGGCCTATCTTCTTTCTCCTGGTAATATTTGGGAGAAAATCCCAAAATATATTAATTATAGGGGTATATTTCATATATTTTGGGAATCGATTAAAAGTCTTTCAATTTGTTAGACGCTATAATGAGTTTTGATAACAAAATCAATTATTACTTTTTGGGGAAGTCAAAATTCTAACTTCCCTTGCTGTTGAGACATAGTCTTTTTGATAATTTGAGTTTCTCGGAACATAAAATCCTTGTAGAAATTGTGGTCAGAAAATGAATAACAATGTGAGCGAGACAGCTACCCGATTGGGCTAACAAGTGGGGGCACACGTCGTTGTGAGTGGTCGTGCAGAGACCGCATTTTTAGAATGTTTTTGTTTATTGCTGGAGATTTTTCGTTGCACTTTTATGTTATTTTGTTTTGATCATTTCTTTGATTAATTCGATGATCTTCATTTATTGTTTGTTTGCGCTGAGTCAAAATTAGTTACTTACATTAGTTTAGGAGCTTAATTAATTGAGACTAAAAAGGTTCATTTTAATTTTTGCTTTTTCAGTTTATTTTTCGTAGGTTCAATTCTCAATTAATTCAATCGTCTGGTGGCGAATAATGAACGAGATATTTCAACGCGAGAGCGAAGCGAGCACGTTGATGTACGAGATTAATAATCGCCATTTCATTATACGAGTTGATCACAAAAAAAATCCGTTGACCTCGTTCCTGGGGTCAACGTGGAATGTTTGATATCGATTTGCTTCAACTAGGAGGTATTTCACAATATTTGAATTTGAAAATACATACATTTGACAGTGCGAAGGTAATAGGAGTTGGAATTTGAATTTGTGTATGTTTATTTGCCTATACCACAATGATACATCAATAAAGAAATCGACCATTAATAACCTATCAATGGTCGATTCCGGTGTATTTTCAGTTGCATATATTGCAATTATTCATTTATAGAGAGATAGAACGTTATTGGAGATCACCAGCGATCGATTTCGTGTAGATTGAACATCAGAAAAAAGTTTGAATTTTTTAATTTTTTTTGTCTAAAATTCACTAATCACTACTTAATCAATTTGGATTACTTTCGAATTACTCACTTACCCGCCATACTTCAACTATTAACTGGTATATATTATAACTAGCTGAAACCAGCGACTTGGTCCACGTTGAACTTTGTATTTTTTGTGACGACTATTTCAAATTCACTCACCCATTCAGGGACCACATTTCTGAGAATATAAACTTTCACCCCCATTCTCTGTTGCATTTGTTAAAACACTGAAACGTGTATTTTTTTTATCTCTCACAAAGACCTCAATCAACAATGTTTATGACCCTGACTTGGAAACTAACGGAACACCCATACAAATTTTCACCCCCCATTTCACAAGTTTAGGGGTTGAATTTCTTGAAACACTGAAAAACATATTTCTTCTATTTGTAACAAAGACTCCAAATAGCAATTTTATCGAATCCTACTTGAAAACTAACATAATTCCTATACAAAATTCCAATCCCAATTTAACCCCCATTTCTCACTTTAGGGGATGAATTTACAAAATCACCTGAACACGTATTTTCTATATGTAACAAAGACCCCTTGAAAACAAATATTCATGAAACCTAACTTCGAAACTAATTATACAGACTTTCAAACTCCATTGTACCCCGTTAGGGTTGATTTTTCAAAAACCCTGAAACACATTCATCGTTATTTGTGAAGAGGAGCCCAAATACCAATTCCACAACTCTGTTTTCGAAACGAACTGAACTTTCACTTTCACTCACCTTCTTACCCACATTTTCGTCCCTCTTCGGATGAAATATCAAAAAATATATGTTGTCAAAATGTAAGCTCTCAGGTCCAGCGGTTTGACCTGGGCATTGATCGTATATAAGTCAATCAGTGAGTGAGTTAGTTAGAATACTACATCTGATAGATATTATGAAGGGACCCTCACTGCAAAGAAAGAATCTGAAAGTGAAAATTTGCCTTTTTATTCAGATATTTGTCTCAATCTCAATCAGGAACTCGTATAGATAAATGATACAAAAAAGAATGTTTTGCAAGGGTAGCCGCGACTTGACTCACATGGCTCTGGCAAACAGACTTATTCAAGATGTGATGGCAACGAGGTCTTGAAAGAAACAGTGCTGCAATAAAGAATCCAAAAAACAGTGCGAAATCTCGGAATGGACATGACATGTTGAATCAAGTGGTCTGGGAGGAATTACTGGAGAGCTTTTGTGTAACAGATCGACTGAGATCTCCCAAACCTGTGCTCTAGTCAGATAGGACATAATGAGCTGAAAAGCTCAAGTTTCATCGGAGGTCATGCCCAGATGAGCCTGGGGGGTGAAGTTTTCAGCGGGTGAAAATGACTCAGAGACTCCCACACTACGACAAAGTGTCCATTAAAAATTTCTCCCACCTTAACAAAAACGAAAAAAACACCTCCACCCTTGGATAATAGAAGGAGAGTATGTGTGCAGATAGAACCATCAGCATATAGGCCTTTCCATCGGACCTATTATGCAACCACCGCTGCTGAAAATTGGTTCAGCTTTGGAGGTATCATATTTCGCAAATGAGGCCAGTACTCTAACCGATACTTTTCTCACACTCTCCGGGTTCCGAACGATACTGCCGAAGTGCGCTTTCCGTATTGCTGCCACTGCTGGGCATTTCCTGAGGATGTGAATGGCTGACTCCTCATTTCCCAAGCATCACCTGCATTCCGTTACATCCGTGATATCTGTAATGTTGAGGTGCTTGTTCAGATGGCAGGCCCCGGGGACCCCTATTCCGTTTTCCTTTCTGCTCAGTGTGAGCGGAGTCTTGGCCTCCCTGGCAGAAGGGCCTCCAATGTGGAGTTTCGATTTTATCCTGCCAGAAGCCTCTTTCAATGCCTCCTGGGATTTAACTTCCAGGATTTACTCCACGGACGCTCCATGATCTAGAAACTCCCGGTATTGGTTCTTATCCAATCGTTAAACCTTCTGCACCTTGTCTGCACTGATGGTCGGTCCGTACATTTCCGGGCACACCAGTATGACCAGGTACCCACAGTGGTTTTACCTTATTGGCGATGGGTAGCCTCTGCAGATCGTCAATGCATTCAGACACCAGTATATCGTGATTTGATGGCCGTGGTAGCATCTGTTGATATTTCCACTCACACAGACGAGTGAAGCAGAAACATCTACCTGAAATACTTGAACAAAATTTTCCAGGGCATAGCAGAGTTTCGATAATGGAGATTGACGAATACTCCGGTGCCGAGTGATTCTTCCTTCTTGAAGCCATCTATGTACCAGATGATCCCATTGGAGGGGATCAGGCGGTGGAAATGACCCACTGTGGCTTTTTGCTGAATATATTGATCCTATCGGGATTATATTATTTCCGTGGTCTCAAAATATCATAATAACTGAAAAAATTTCAATTCATATTTTGTAGTATACAAATGTTCATACTCTGAAATATGTTTAATGTTATACTGTCGCCATCACGGCAATACAAAATTGGTGACCTCGTGGAGTGGAGTTTTATTCTCATCATCACATTACATCTGTGAATAATTGAGATTTGGAAATCCAGACTTTCTTATCGCGAAATGTTTCCAGTTAGAATTTTCTCCAAATGTACGCTTTCTATTCCAATTTCATTCCAATGTATATTTGTTATATTTTTCGAAATTGCTGGCCTGCCAATATATTTTTTTGCAATCTTGTCTAAACACTATTCCATATCGAATAAGACTTCGACTATATTTTTTCCCATTAACTTCATTTTTTCACATTTTTTGAGATGTTGACTACTATAATTCCAAATGATGTTAGTTCGTGCTAGTAATATTGCTGGCTGAGGCAGCGGAATGCCATTTTGTTTTCCTAAAATTTTGTCATGAAGGGGTATGATTCAATATAATAATTCATGTGTCATCACTCTAATTCATGAAACTTCAATATATGAAAGAAAAGTCTGTACTAGTATTTTCTCAATATCAATCGTTTCCTTCGCAGCATCTTTGAATCTTTATTTTCATTCAGTTTCTGCTTCCAATGGTATTTTCGAGATCATTTCCGAAAATCGCCTTCAGATATTTTTCTTGGTATAATCAGTGGATCTGATTGGGACTGACTGATCCAATGCAATAAACAGACGATTCAACGACTTCGAATTGGTTCGATGAATTCAATATCAAAGCTCAACGAATTTTCAGTGTCAGAGTATTTCAGTTCCAGTTATGCTATTTCTGCACTATTTTCATGAAGCAGTATAAAAAAGTAATGGAACATTCAACAATTCAAGTGGGGTTGATTTGTTATCACTAAAATATTGTAGAAATGGTCGGTTTGATTTCTTCGAGTTATCAATGCCACTACTATTTGCTGGAGGATTCTGAATTATTATTCCCACAGAATTATCGTCCCACACCGTGAGAGTAATATTAATTATAAAATTTCGACAATTCCTTCAACCCTCTCAGCAGTAAATTTGTTGTGGACACATGTCGGAAACTTCAATTCCTCATATGGAACCAAAATAACTGTAGTCAGTTCCTGTCCTAATTTCAGAATCTCTCAGCGGCCTGTTGAACACTCGACGTAAGTCCGTCTCGTCTGTTCCTGCTAGAACGACGTGTGATCCAGGTCCACTGGCTTATTTATGTCCGGAATGAGATTTAAACTGAATGTTGTTTCGTGTTCCGTTGGGCAAGTATTTAATCAAAGTGGAATTAATTATATAGCGAATATTTCCGGGCATCAGTCTACTTGATGATTCATTATCCAGGTTGTTATATATCAAAAAAAATATATGGAGAATCTAGAAGTATTTTGACAAACCTATTCAATCTATCCATAACGAAAAATGTATAGTGATCGATAAATGCGTGAAAGATTAACATAATTTCATGAATACCGAACACCATCTGATAACACACATATCCATAGTTTCTCAAATTCTTATAATAGTGGAATATGGTTTCTTGTAGGAGAACAAGAAGTGTGAATCATCTCAGATATTTCATTCTCAACATGGACAACAGTAGGTTCATCGACATAACGAAAAAAAGATTAATCGACCTAAAACAATTATATGACATTGCATCCCATGAAGATGAACGAAAGATATTTATGATTCCTAATTGATCGAATAGGAGTATATAAAACTGAAGTTTTGCTCTGGAAAATCTGCAAGGGGTACCCAAGTAGTACACATAGGTAATAATTCAGTTATACAGACGTCTACAAGACCTTGCGCAAAAGTCCGTGACTTATGTCTTGTAATATGCTCAGACGCCAGTTCGTATGTCAACACGAAAAAAGCACACTTTTTCGACATCATATCAACGTTTCAAAGAAGTTGTAATGACTTGCCACTATAGACTCATATCAGGCAGTCGCAGAAGGGTTGGATTGAATATTATTATTACGTCGTATGTGGTTATAGTGTGGTCATTATAGCATTATGTATGAAGGTCATAATCTATCTGATATAGTATTGCAATATGTATACCTTACCAAAAGATTTTATATAACATCAATATTATACATAATTCAGTCTTCCTTCTCATTTTCATGATACTATGTGGTAATGTTCTATATCACTATATATACTAATAACAAATGGCCGTGATTTCCATTTATTTCTCTTTGAGAATGGTTCTGAAACCCTAAAGTGACCAAGAAAATCGAATTTCATGATCAAAATCGAATTCCACTAACTAAAAATTCATGCGCTTTGAAAATGAAGAGAAATGAATATCTCTTTTTCCATTTAATTTTATAAATTTTTTAAATATATAAACCATATCAAGAAAGATACTTAATAACTTCATATCCAATAATTTCCAAATTGATATAACACCCAGGGTCCCATATTTTTCATTTTGAATATTTTCGTTCCAATATGGCTACTACATAATGTTAACAATCAATCGAAGAACATGGATGCCGTCCTTCTAGCGTCGAAAAGTTTTTATTACTCCAGTATGTACTCTCATAGAATAGTTCACGAGTGTCTCGGAGACATTGCAATATTCAACATAAAAAAGTTGTGACGTATCCGTCTTGTACCATGAGGAATGTAGGAGTCCATGCCTAGCCCAATGATTCTGCACAAGTATACGGGTCTTGTGGGCAGAAGCAGTCATCTTCCCATGGAAATGATAGGTAAAAGTCCTTCAGTTCATCCCATTTTGATGATCTATAATGCCAGATAATAAAGGTTCCAGACCCGATTCAGGGCGGGATTGGTTGTTGGGACGTGGCTGAGATGAGTTTATGATCGGATTTTCCGAGTGGGGAGGATATAGAGAGTTGGTATTGGGTGGGATGTATCGTTAGGAAGAGATCAAGAATGTTGGCTTGTTGGATGGGGTTGTCGGATATGCGGGTGGAATCTTCTGCCAGCTGAGGCATGTTGCGGCTCATCGCAAAGTTTTTGGTTTTCAGTCCGGCATTGTCGGTGCGGTAAGATCTCAGCCTGTTCGCGTTGTGGATGTTGGAATCACCCGAAAATGAAACTACTGGGTTAAGATGGTTAGTTTGCAACAAATTCAGTGTGACGGAGAGATGTAGGGATAGTATGACGTAAGGAGGGTTGTTAGGGGTGAGGTACAGACAGCATAGGAATTTTGTTGACTTTTCAAGAGTGAGCTTGCACCACATGGCCTCTTTTTTTTTTTCGTTTTGAAGGGGGAAACCGCTTGGCACCTGGGCCTTGTGTCTATCAGCTCAGGTAGTGTCGGGCGCAACTCCGACTAAAACCCTTCCCTCGCCCTCCTATGCTTGAGACCATCTTGTCGACATAGCGTCAAGCATAGGCGGCGTACCATGCAGCTGCTTCTTTCTCTATCTTCGCATGGGTTTTCCACGTCACGTCACGTACAGTAATAAATAAAATAAATAAACCTCCAGTCCATCCTTCAGTACTGAGTGCTCCTGTCTACAGCAGGAAAGATCGCTGCTACGGGTCTCAAATTTGAATCTCGTTTAGAGTTCAAAACCAGAACACTGGAGGTGGTTGTTGGGGCAGGGTTTGATTTGTGTCTCTGTTAGAGCCAGCAAATGGAGCCTGTTAGTTTGCAGGTGGTAGTGTATCGAATTGATGTTGGAGTTGAGGCCTCGGATATTGCAGAAATCTATTCTGAAGTTGCTTTTGGGGAAACTATTAGCAACCTTAGTTGGAACATTAATTTTCTTTGGACTTTCCATGATTTTCAAGTGTTGGTTGGAAAACGAAGAAGAAAAGTAAAGAAAAAGATCGAAGGAGATAGTAGATATATGGACTAGCTTCAAGATAAATTTCTGCACCCAGGACGTTCAGTTGACCTTGATGGACTGTGGCCTCAGCAATCCGCCGCGGATACACGAGCTCCGATCCCCTCCAGTCACCAACTGGCAGAACAGGAGTATCGGGATTATACACCAATTGATGTGGCAGCCTCCCAGAGCGTCACCAATGGGTTGGGGCAACTGTACTACTTGGCGGCCATCCTGAGGAACTATTTCAATCCTGTATCCTTAGCCCAGATAGGCCTATCTGATGTCTGGACGTATTCATACGAATGTCAGCCAGAACACATTTCACCCGATGGACCGGAAACTCTGAAGTTTCGAAACATGACTAGTCATTTCACGGCACCAATAGTCATTGCGGTGGTATTCCATCCGGCGATGGTGGGTGAGCCATCTTCCACCTCTCCATATGTTGCTACTCCTATAACCACTATGAAATCAGACACCCGAGGGTGAAATTTAAGTTTAATACATTAACGCCCGAATAATTAATTTTTTTAATTGGAAGTGTATTTTGTATTTTTGAAATGATGTGGAGCCTAGATGCAAGGTTTTTATGAAACGGAGTTTCAATATTAAAAAAAAGTGTTACCATATGGTAAGGCTAGGCGTTCGTGAGACTGATATGGTAAATAATAAAAAACATACATGACTACAAAATTAGTGTTTCATTCAGTATGAAATATAGTAAAACATTCAAAACATCCTACATTGCACTTCTGGTACATGATTCTAATGTGACGAATGTATCCTTTGCCCACGCAACGTCTCCGTTCGTCATTTGGAACAGGAATTACCAAATAATTTATGCCGTCGTAATGAAGGCCATCGAGAACTCTGTTTAGGGATAATGATATCGATAATATAGCTGGTCTTCCTGAGGCGGAACACTATGAGTTTCAATGTAAGTTTGAACGATTTATCCTCGGAACTCTAATTGAGACATAATTCCATCTAATTTTTGATATATTTGCCAAGTATTACGAAGGCACACATCAATAGTCCACGTGAAAAGAGACCACCACCATTTTTAACACGTACTTCAATGCGATATCAGGCAATATTTTGATCCATGCGATCTGCCCCTCCCCCCTTCGACCCCATTTATTTGTATTTAGAGATAAGATCTGACCTCGGTACTTGTATATTTTTCTTTTCAGCTTGAGAAAAGTGACGTACATTTGCAACGGGTCCTATGCCAAAGCAAAACGAAGCTCCAATCACTACACTATTGTTCACCCACCTTACAATTATAATACCATCACTTCAATCTTTAATTAATTGATGAGAGCCTCATGTTTCTCCAGCCATTGTGTTTTGGTAGGGAGAGAAATATGTTTAGGCAGTCTATTATCTCTGACCGTTCAGGTTGCCTGATATCCGTTATCCCAAAAAAAAACTTCAATAAAGTAATTCCAGTGAATGTGTTTTCGATATATAATTTGTATGGTTATAATTTCCCTACATTCACCAGTTCATCTAACATTACTACTGATGGAGCAGCCGATTTTTCAAATATTTTTCCATTTTCTTCACATCGACAAGGATAGTTATCCTGGCACATCTTGAAATCGACAACATAACCTGAGGGGGTGTTGGGACACCATATCCTATATCGAAAACGGATCGGTTCGCCCTGAATAGATTTTTTCATAGTATTTAACCATGATCTCATCATAACAAAGATGTTCTTCGAGTTCAAATAGTTTCAAGCAGTTACTCTTGATTGGACGCAATTTCTCTTGATTGGACGCAATTTCTCAATTTTATTTTCTGCATCGGCAAAATGGATAAATCGGCAAATTTCCAAGAAACGATTTCGTTGCATGGAATTATAAATTACCTCTCTTCTCATATCAGTTCCCTCAACCCAGTGAAACCATTATAACCAGTGAGAATGAGGATAGCTTAGAAACATGTTATCTCTACAGTAGTGATTTTTGGCTTCGGTGATTCAACAACAAAGCATATTTTCTTGATTGCTCTACAAAAATTTTCACGATTTCATCAACAAAAAACTTCTTGAATAATTCATCTGGAGTTGAGTTTTTATGATTTTTAATATGAAGATTCACAAAAAATTGGCTGATTCGGGAGAAAGTAGCCTTCAATCCAATCGATCTCCTGAAGATTGGGACATACAAAATTTTCACCTGACATATTTCCTGGCATTGCATCCGACGATGGAGCCACCACTCCATACACTGTACTTCGCAGTAACCACCGATTCTGTTGCCATCAGAGAGTTCCAGCTCTGGGGCTCTCAGCTGAGATCCAGGTAAATTGTCAATCAAGCCGCCACCATTTTCGTCCCGTGGATCTTCGTCAGAGAGCACTCCATAATCTGGTGGCTCTATGAAAATATCGGATACATCAGCATCATCATTATACGCCATATCTAAAGCATCTTTGAGAGAAAAACCTCGTCTGAAATAAAAATGTGAAATGAAAAAATCACCGTAGTATAAGTGCCTAGCGTAACCATACGGTTATGATGACGTAAGTAGTCTCATAACTCATACATCCAACTTGTTTACTATTGTTTATCTATCGATATATACTCTCTTAGATGTTTACTTGTTATATTTATCCAAAGTCATTTAGGTGTAACTAAGTTATACTCACTCAAATCTAGGCTCCATCGCACTCTACACAAAAAAAATATCAGCGAAAATGAAACAGTTCTATCAATGCAACATGGAACAGCGAAATAATTCAACGGCCAGGAGTTCACGTGCTTATTCATTCATAAACGATCTTCAGTGCCATCATGGACATACTGCTCAAATGACGGCACATTTCAGCTCAGATAGCTGTATGGTTACGCCAGGCGTTAATGGGTAAAAAGTAGTTTTAATAAGTGTCCTGGCGTCATAAATAACGTATCGGTTCTGAAGATGATAGTTAATATTCTAGACCTTAGAAAAACACGTTACATCATATCAAAGAAATAAAAGATTAAAATACAGTTTGGTGGTAGAACAAAATGATATTTGACAATTTTGATATGGACATTAGAATATCTCAATGATGGTCATTTGTGTTTCGATTTTGATAGAAAGTTCACATCATCATCTTACATTTGACTACAACTTTGAAATAATGTATTTAAAGAATGATTTACAATCTTCCCAATGACCTTCATATGGAGGCTGCCTAAGAAGTACAATAATATTCGAATTACTTCTCATGTGCATCGCGTAATGTTTTCTGATTGGTTACTAAGTAAGATCTTCCATGCACCAGCCAATCAGAAAATGTTGGTTGAATCTGGCAATCGTTATTTCATTCATAGACAGCTTTCAGATTCACCGTTTGTGCGAGATTAATGAAAAAACTGCTTAGCAACACAGCAACGCTGCTTATTTTGATTATATGTTCAGCATTGGCATCGAACGACAATATTTCCTGTTTTTCGTCCAGAATGAAACTGTGTATCAAGTACAAATATTCTTTGATGAGTGTGGTTTGTTAGGTGCTTCAAAGTTTGCTTACTTTATATACCAGTTCTGACTCCTATCAGTTTGTATACATGATGTAATCTAATCTCTTGCACACCCGTAAATGACGAGTATATCATACCATTTTATAACGAACTATAATGATTAAAAATCCAAAATAATTTTCTGAAAATATGTTTTGTTCTGTGCAAAATTCGACAACATTTTGGGTATTGCCGCCCACCATGGTAAATGTACACATTGCAGGCTGCCTGAGATGATCAATTCGAAAGAAAAGAAATTTTTTTGTTGAAAAGTTTTTGTCTTTAATTTTTTTGTGGCTGAAATCTACCCATTTCTACCTACTTGTTTTTTGATTACTTCCAAAATACTTACCACCTTAGTCCAACTATTACCAGTTGAATAATATGTTTATCTACTTTTACTATTTGTTGTACCTGATATAAATTATTTTTGTTGTTCTGGTTAGTTTATTTCATTACTTTGTATGTCATTCCATCCTCTCATAGAATATAATGATTTTGATGGATGTGGAACAAAAATAATGTCAGTAGCGATCTGTCATTGTCAACTACGTATGTGTGTGCCAATGTTCACAAGTGAAAAATCAATTATCCCCTATTTTCCCACCCGTAAGGGTGGATAATTCCATTCGAAATCCAAATATAAGGTATACCCTATCTACTAAAAAAAAACATCCAAATCGAAGAACCCAGTACAATGTTATGCCTGATAGAATCGGTTAACGAACCAGAATTCAGAGGGTGAGTGATCCATATCCTTCATTTTGCTACCCTTAGGGGTAGATTTCATCTTCAGAATTCAAATGGGACCACCTTCGAAGTACACCCCATCAAAATGCGCAAAATTTCTGAAATCGGACGTCTCAGTAAAAAGTTATGCGTGATCATATATAAAAAAATAAAACAAAAAAAAATTAAATATACGCGTCGACTAGGGAACCTCTTTCTTTTTGGTTGCGTCGGTTAAAAATGATTTCGCGATCATTATGATTCGGAACACGTGAACTGAACACTGTTGTCAAGCGAGATTCTTGCATTCACGGTATACAAAGCTGTCTACGTACCAGAGTTTGTTAGATTCTACTAGTATTTTCTGATTGACTGGTGAATAGAAGATCTTGATCAACAACTAATCAGAAAACAGTACGCGATGTGCACTAGAATTAATTTGAACATCTCTTCGTCTTTCGAAGAATTTGCCATCATATCAAAAAGTAATTCATATTATATTGATATTTGTGGTACCAAAACGCCCGCATAGTGACTGGCAACTCCAGAATACAATCAGAATTGGAATTTACCACTTCACTCAAGAATTCGACGTTTGATTCATTTTTTTTTTCTACTCTCCAAAATATGCACGGAACAGATCGGTGATGAATTTCAGGAGTCAACAAAAGACAAAGACAATCATGTTCAATTTAATTCTCCCGCACATCACGTACTATTTTCTGTTTGGTTGCTATAATAAGGATCTATCATTCGCCAGCCAATCAGAAATTCCTAGTAGCTTGCAACAGTGTTCAGATCACGTGTTCTGAATCACTACAATGGTCGCAAAATTATTTTCGAAGCAATATTCATTCGGGAATGTTTTTCTTTTGCAATACTGTTTGTGTAGTTTTTTTTCACAAGTGACTGTGATAATTATGATGAGTGCCTCTGAACAGCCTATAAGGTCAACTTGTTCTGACTCTATCATCAGTTTGGCTATGAAGAGGTCAGTTGTTCTCTTTACTTTGAAATTGGATATCTATCTCAGGCAGTCTACTATGTGCACATTCACCACACAATCAGTTCAACATTCTAAATTATTCAGATGTCGTGTTAAATGTTTATTGCATCCGCCAATTGCCAACATTTTTTCCGAGTAATTCACCTGAACTTAGGCGGGCATCGGTACCCAAAATTTTGTCGAATTTTACCAAGAACAAAACATGTTTAAAAAAAATAGTCAGGTTCGTTATAAAATGGCATTATACACACGTCATTCATGAGATGCAAGATGTCAGATTACACCCTGTATATCGGGTTTTGTTTTCATTAGTGTGAAATTAATGTTATTTTTGTGCAAAAGGATTTCCACACACTCTTTCTTCATTTCCCAAACAATTAGTATAAAATTCCACATATACAAATTTCCATTGCGTCTGGCAGTTCCCAGTGTTTTCTCACGTCTCAGGTTACATTGGGCGGAAAATGGTTTCCTTAATATAATTGGATTTGTCAAAGAACTTATTGGTATCGCTGACAGAATATAGGACATTCGTATACAGTAAATACATCATTAATTATGGTAAACAATAAAATTGATGTTCATTCAAAGGCAACCATATTTTTCCTGTAGTAGATAATGCTGGTACACGACGAAATGTTGTCTACATGACTCATTTCTGAAAATTCCTCAATCATGAAGAGCTTTTTACTGAATTCTATTCATCCCATAAAGAAGAGCTCCTGCAGATCTTTTCGGATTCATCAACATTTTTTGATTGCATCATGATTCCGATATCTCTCGCGATATATTCTCAATTATTTCATTTGGACGGAGTTGAACTGCGTTATCCAAAAAATGTAAATGCTACCGGTGCTGATTCTCGCGATACCTCGTTCAGAATTTCCATAAAAATACTCCAGTTCTACAAACACGCTACGGAATCAATTGGAAAATATATACATTACCCCTCACCCATCTCAATTTGATTCAGTATACTATGCTTCTCTTCAGGTCGATGAATATTCCTTTCCTTCTGACAATGAAGTCACTGTTGACCAGGATGTATTTGAAAAATCCGAGATCATTGCACTATTTGTTTCCCTACCGTTAATCATGTTTGAATAAATATTCTCGTAAGAAACTCCGGAAACTATGGCTATGTGTGCTATAAGACGGTGGGTTTTCATGAATTTATTCATATCATTTTTGAATTTATCGATCAGTATTCAATTTCTGTGATGGATAGGATGAATGGCTTTGCCAGAATAATCCTGATCTCTCTTCTATCCCTTCCGACATATTACTCACTGAATAATGGATCGCCAAGTGAACTGATGACCCAAAAAAAAATACACTCCAACATTCATTGAATACCTTCCCAACGAAACACTGGGATCCAATCTAATTCCAGACATAAACCAGTAGACCTGGATCATACACCGTTCCAGCGGGAACAGATGGGCTTACGTTGAGGATTCAACAGACCGCTGAAAGACGCTGAAATTGAGACAGGAACTGGCGACAGTTGTTTTGGTTCCACATGAGAAATTGTAGTTTTCGACATGTGCCCACAATGAATTTACTGCTTAGAGGGATAGAAGGAATTCTCGGAATTTTCTCCATTTGTACTACTCTTGGGAAATGTAGTAGGTTATTTACTCTGATGGAATGATAATTTTGTGAAAATAATTATCAAGGATACCAGCTTCTGTTACTTGAGAATGGAAAAATGAAAAACTTGAAGAAATTGAATCGATTATTTCTACAAAATTATAAAAATAAGCAATTGGGCACCTTGAAAATGGATGAATGTTTCGATAATATTTCATACTAATTCATAACTTCATTGCGAAAAAAGCCCTACTAGAATTCAAATAATCTGACAGTGGGATTTGTTTTCATATATTTGAGATTGACTGAAATAGTTCCGCAACGTGGTAATTGATATTTGTTGTAACTCTTCTGTCACTATATTCCATAGATTATCATATTTGATTATACTTCTCATGGTAAAATTTCATCGGATTAAAAATAGCATTCCGTTTGGCACTCCCTCAGCCAGCAAAAAAAATAACTTTGAAAAAATTTGGTGTAATTTTCCTTCGAGTTGAATTAACGTCTAGGCAAATGTGCAAAAAAATTATATTCTTAGGTGAACAATTCCAAAATTTGCAGATAACCAAAAAATCAAGAGGGTAGCGTTTGGAGGAGATAACTACAGAGAAAAAATGTCCAATGAAAAATTCTGCACTCAATCCCAATTTACAAACGTAATCTCATGTTGAGAATAGAACTTCGTTCCACGAGAGCAAAAAAATTTTTGCATTTTTTTTTGTGGAATTTCATCAGTTTGAGGTAGTAATAACTTCTAGAAGAGAAAAAAAAACATTTATGATTTCTTTAGTTTTTTCAAAATTCAACGATAAAATTTTTGTGACATTTTCAAACTTTCAGGAAATGATGTTTTTTTTATAATATCATAGTTTTTTCGACGGACAATTTGCTATGAACGTATTTTCTTTATATTTTATTGTTCAAAACATTTTATCAACTTTTAGATACTAATGGCTGATTTCATTACACTGAAAGAATTCGAATTGAATATCATATAGCCACAACAAATTGGTTTTTGAATCCACAATTTGGAATGAAACAATTTCTCAATATTATGTTTTCCTTATCAATAAACAAAAAAAAACAATATGTTTCGTTGGGGATAATTTTCTCAAAAAATTATTTTTTCGTCAAACTTATATAATATAAAAACAAAATTAGAAAATATACAACAAATCCATGTGTTCATAGGAATAAAGAAAACCATTTTTAATGGCGCTTTTCTTTTTTGAATTGAACCTCATTTGGAAACCAATTTGGAAAAAATAATTACCCATTTGAAAAATCTCGTAACACACATTCAAACATATATACATACAGGTAAGGCGAATAAAGCTTGTATCATAATAGGAATGAAGTCATTGACCAAAAAAATTTCAGAATGAAATCAGTTATCCCAATTTCATTATGAAAAGTAAGTGAACTGCCCCCACGTTTTTTTAACATAAAAGACAATTTTTCGTTCAATGCTTTCTTCCTTATTATTTTCGAATTTTCAGTCCATAGTGCTACAAAATACAAGAGGAGAATTCTTCAATTGATTCATCCACAAGGGACCGCAGTTTTGACTAAATTTCGGTGAATGTTCCATCCCCCGCGTTCACCATATCTTTGTAATGTATTTTTTTTATGAGAATACCAGTTCATAGCATTGTTTTGTCTTCGGTTCTTAATACGTGGGCAAAATTTCAAGAGATTTGGACGTCTGGAAGTGGGTCAAAACTAACTTCAGAGATTCCGTTACAAACATACAGGTGAAGCTGATAAAGCGTGCCTAAAACGGATACATGTTTGAAGTCTTTCCTAAATACGTGATAATATCACAAGAATACGTACCTTCTGTACTGTTATTTGTCTTGTCATTTTCAAAAATTACAGCATTATGAACACTCCATTTTTCTGCTGAGAATGAATCTAAAGTTCTCCTCACACAGGTGCCTCCTCTTTGAATGTCCCAGATACGAATGTTTGGTCGAGATAATCCGATATATCTGCGTATTTAAGTTCCTGAAGAACACCATGCCACTTGCGTACGAAAAAAACTACTGAATCATGGATTTTGATGGTATATCGTTTGCATTTCAAGCTTTTGGACATTTCTATGAGTACTCTGGCAGAGATGGTGGGAGCAACCTCTCATGGTTATGTCCTCTCTCAAAATGGACTTCGTGGCGTTCATTGCTGCTTGTCAAAGTCGGGTGGACTCACATCATCACTGATCAAGAAAACATTTGGAAAAAATGGTGCATCATATTACCTATATTGGATTTCATACTGGAGTTGTTAAAAAGCCTTTCACACTCTGAAAAGGATCACTCGATATTTCAATATAAAGTACTACCTAGTTTTATGGATTTAGAAAAACAAAATGATGAATGGTTGACATCTTCCACACATTTATTGTCGATATCAAATTATATGGCGACATTTTTTGCGGCTTCTATTCCAGGCTGCTTTTTTTCAGCGACCCCATTTTTGTCCATCCACTTGTTGTTACCCCAACAGTTAACAAACCACACCATCATTCATGCATATGCTGCTGGAAATAAGAGATTTTGAGAAGACTTGGGAAGTACAATATTCTAATAACAAATGATTGCAATGTGATGTGACATTCAAATTTTGACGAAAGGAAATTGAATCAGTTCAGAATGTTGCATGTTGTAGAGAGTCGACTTGAAATCTGAAAGAATGGAATGAAATTCGATATAACTTTTTTTTTAAACAGCATCAAGAGATATCCTTTGAACCTTACAACCAAGCTATACTGCACTTATCAGATTTTTTTTGTTTCAACTATTTTACAGTATAAACAATAGCTACACTTTACTGTCACCCTATCAATTTGGTTCCAGAAAGAGTGAGTGAAACGATAATGCAGTGGAAATTTTGACACGAGGATGGACAAGCCCAGTATAATTGAAAAAGCTGAGGAAGACTCCTTGAAAATTGTTTTTCACAGCGACCAAAAATGAAATGCTCACCTCTGATAGTGATAAGGAAAATTTATAACGTCATTGAAATTCCTGTTGTGCAGAATATCAAATATCTGGGTGTCTACTTGAACAGCCTTGTTTCGGAATTCAAATATATGAAGAACATTCTCCAAACAGAGGACTTGAGGTGGAGTCTCAGCTCAGATATGGCATAATCACATGTGGTGGAGCTCATAATAATACCACACTACGATCTGTCCCTTGGTTTTCTGGAGAATGCTTCCTGTTTCTCTCAATGTTTTTTGCCTTCCTGTCTTTCTATCCACCGCCTCTTCTCTCATTTTCCTTTTCTATTTCTCGTCGTTCCTCTTCTTTTTGTCGACTCTCTTTTTCCTCTTGATTTTCTAGCCGCCGCCGTTCCACATTCCTCTTTTTTTCTGCCTTCGTTTCTCATCTTTTTGTCGAAGCCCCTCTTTTTCCTGTTCTTTTTATACGCCTTCGTTCTTCATCCCCTTTTTTTTTCTATCTGCCGTTGTTCCTCTTCAATTCAATTTTTGCCATTAGTCGTCTCTCTTGCTCGGCAAACTGTTGTCTGATCACTCCTATTACGGCCTACATCTTATCGTCGGGTGAATTATTCGTATTCACCATTAATTGTCCCCAAAAGTCACAAAATCATCACTTTCTGCACCAACTGTTAAAACTGGGGTTCTTCATCAAAACTCACGATCAATTTC
The DNA here is from genome assembly GCA_018342105.1 of Gonioctena quinquepunctata. Classification (NCBI taxonomy): domain Eukaryota; kingdom Metazoa; phylum Arthropoda; class Insecta; order Coleoptera; family Chrysomelidae; genus Gonioctena; species Gonioctena quinquepunctata. Next base: position 495,932 of record JAFIRS010000089.1, read on the forward strand.
GATGTCCATTTCAATTCACTTCATGCCCAACCCAATATTGCACTACAATAACCACAGTTATGAATATGCGCTTCACACTGTACTGTTCCACCGATCACACTTAACTCTGTCGCGTGCGATGCGCTTTCATATTCAAAAATACACGTATAGAATTGTCGAGGACAATTCCGAAACTGGCTTATTTTTTTCGGTGTATCGATTTAATCATCGGAAAATCCCAACGATTTTGTTGAAGATCTAGATAAATTAGTCGTGAACAGCACAGTGGTGGCCTGTGATTTCCATAACATTATTATTAAATCAAACAGGACAACTTTTCTTCACCAGAGACCTGCCATAGCAAAATGTTCCAGTGATGAAGTCACCACTACAACTGCTGAAAAATGAAATATGTACCTTTTTTTTCTTTTCACGTATTATTATGACCACTGCATTTTTCATCGAAATTTCTGAAGAATCAAGAATCTGAATAGTAACTTGGAATCGTCGTGCAATTTGAAAATGAATGAATAAACTCTAACCAGATTTTAATTCTAATTTCTACACAAAGATCACGGAACGCATGTCAAGTGCATTCAGTTGATGGGGACTCAAGCCCATGTTTTTGATTTATTTTTCTAGGGTTTCTATTCCTATCTTCTCAATCATGGAAATCTAAGCCCTTTTCTCCGAGTTTTTTCAGGGTTACTCTCCTATCTTCCTATATACTTCGTTTCCATGGAACACCAAAATACTTTCCAATTATTGCCTATTCTTCATAATATGATAATTCGATATTATTGTATTCGGAAAGCAATTCATACAGAGATTCAATAGTTCTCTTGGGACAATATGGATGTCCTTTTGTTGCGGTTGCGGCAGTGAACGGGGAAAAGGCTTGAACTTCGCGATGCTTCGAAATAACTGAAATACCAACTCCATGATGGCTGGCAGCCATGCTCAGTATAGCCTTCCCCCAATATGGCTGTTATTCTGAAAATATAATACGCCTATGAGATTTTCGAACATGTTATCCCAACGACGGCTGACACCAGCGGCCATGCTCAAAGTAGTCCCAATATGGCTCCCATCTCACAATCGCACCCGAACGCCAACAACGAACCACAAATATCTGGTTCCAAACCACTCAGACCCAGTGGTAGCCGTCGGAGCCCTCCTGAACCCTAAGGGGGTTGGAAGCCACCCCTGAATGGCTCCAAACCGGCATAGCCTATCTACCTAATTGATTTCGATTCATCCATCCGTTTGGTTCAACAATGGGAACAAAAATATTGGTAATCACGTGGGAAGATGTCGATATCTGAGGAATTATCATTTGAATGATTCATTTTCATATTTTGCAGAATATAATTTTCAAGGTATGTAATACGAGTTTGCAATACATCTTGGTTTTGTGTCATGGATTTGAGAGTTATTCACACTCTTCAAGAGTTTTCTGGAAAATAGGAAACCAGTTTTGAATTATCATTGATTCCCAGGATCGTGATACCTATGTCGTATTTCCAGTATCATATTGGTCCGAATCGCCTATTAATGGAACATAAAAAATTCAATCGTTTGCTTTTTTTCACTGTTTTGAGTAAAACAGAGTGCAGTTGCTTTAACATCAAAAGTATGCGGGCAATTTTTGTTTACCAGCAATATATTTCATTGGGAACAAACTCACGTATAATCAACTCAAAAATATTCTGGTACAATGTTGAATAGAATCTCTTTATGTACACCAATCGACTTGACGACTGAATTTCTAGACAGAACACGGGACATAACAGCAATTGCTCTCAATTGCTTGGTCGCATTCTTGACAGAATACTGTCAATTATCAGACATATCCATAATTTCGATAATTATTGTTCTTTACACTCATTGCACCACCGACCCACCTCATTGAAAAGGAATTTCTGGTGAGTCGATACGAAATAAATTGATGTTCGAGTGTGGGAATACCAACATAAATTTAGCCAAAACAAGGTAGGTCAGCCTTTTATGAGCTCCAGGACACTCGTCTCTGGGAATGAAGAGGCGGATCCCTGTTAATGTTAACAGCATGTCTGTTTCCAACACACATGCTACAAAGCCAGGTTATTGGAACCTGGCAGAGATTGAGGTGACGAAATGTATTTGGTCACTCAATAGATAGGATCTCAGGATTGTGAGTTCTCTCAACAGAATACAATCACCTGAAAAGTCCTATGGGACGAACCACTCATTTTGGTTCAGAATCCGCAAATCAAACTCAAGTAGATCAGACTCATTCATTCAGTTTTGAATATTATACAACGTCTTTCTGATGACGTGATCATATGACGCAAACGCTTCTCTCTATCGTGACAAACCGGTTCAATAGCCAGCTAACGATCGCGAAGTAGCGGTGAGATAAATCAGTCGTACCCCGGCCAACGAAGAGGATTCCCCGCCGTCCCATGAAACTCGTCATCAGCTACGTCACGCATCCAACGAAGTCATCAGCTACGTCGTCTATATACGTCATAAAGTCGAAGAAGGCAGGTTTGCGCCAAACCGTGAGATTATCAGAGGAGATGATAATTTGAAATCACTGCGGAAAATAATCGATTTCGAATTGCTCATTGGTTCTATGAAGTCATTGCTTTGAGTAGAACAATCTATTACTCAGCCAACACCCAGGTCGCGAGGCCTGTTGGAAGGTAAGTAAATTCTGCCCATTCAGCTCCGCTGGGTTTGTCAGTACCATGGTGTACCCTGGAGATTCATTTTTTCGCTGAGGAACATAATAAACAGAATGTGGTGCCCGAGGCAATCGTAAAACCGTAATTGGGTGTTGAAATTCGATTGTAGGGAGATCCTTACGACTGGGTTCTCCAATATCAGCTAATCTTGTGCTCATAAGAAGGAAAATCACAATTGCCATTTGGAAAATCGGGAAAACAAACAAAATGAAAACTCGAATCTCGACAAAGTTTGACCAACACATATTGAAATATATCTTCTAAACTGACGAGGACTCTATGATTCGGTATCCACCAGTCCCAATATGTTCTCATGTGTATGTATTCTTATATTATCACTCCAATTTCTGTTATATTCCTCAACATTCATAGAGGAGAACCTTATGCTCAACTCAGGCAGAGGAATTTTGAAACAGATGAATTTTTTTTTTTTATAATCAAAACAATTCATGGCAAAGACGTGTGGAATTGTGATGACTACTACAAGCATTATTAGTTATGAAAAACTTTATATATCGGATATTCTCAATATTCTCATTGAACCTCATTCAACCTGTTTCTCATTTCCATAATAGATAAATGATTCAATTCAGATTTGTTAGGATGAAGCAATAATCCTTTCATGCAATTCGATATTTGGATACTTGTAGTAATGAATCATCGAACTAAATTTATAAGAAAAATAATATTAGTTCTAGTAAGAGCAATTGAATGATTGTCCACATTATGGTAAGGACTTTTTGGAATGACATCAACACCTCATGAATATATGAATATATGAATTCAAATAAAATAACCGAAGATATCGACTGGGAGATGAATCAGTTGACAGTAAATGAATTTTTTATTCTACTCAGGAAACCGATCTTAACGATACTTTTGAAATTTGAACGAAAAATTCTCTAACACGTAGAATGGTTCTCGATTGAATGCACTTTCATCACTATCACCTGCTACCAAATGGTTTACTATTAGATAAATAATTGAAGTTTTCCGGGTAAAACCAATAAATGTAGTTCTTGAAAAACGTGATCGCGTGTCTTTATATATACTGCAATGGATTCAACGTATAATCAATGAAGAATACCTCCACAGAAGTGAGAACTACGTTGGAGTTGAATAATTCACATCCCTCCCATTGACATCCCACGAAATATTTGAATTCCGTTTCCACGATGAAATTGTTGTGATGGATTTCAACGCATAATCGCATTATTTTTTTTTCGAGGAAAGTTCCAGATTCATATTTATTCATTTATTCATCTAGTCTGAAATCGGAGCCTTCTACAGAATGGAGAAAAAAAACATTCAGGTCGTGGGGACAATTATAGAAATAGAGTCTAATGCGTGAGAAGAAAACAATTTGATTCTATTTATAATAATGGGCTCAATGATTTGTTATATGATATGATCAGGATGTTCCTAAAATCAGATTTTTAATATTTAACAATATCTATAGATGTAGTTCAATGTCCGGCGTGGATTTAAAGGGGGAAGTAGTTGTTTTCTGTCAAATATTGGGAGAAATAACTTCATTATTGTGATAGATTTTCAATTCAATTTAGAATTTTTCCCTTCTTTAAATGGACTCAATGTTGTTCATACACCATCACAGCGGAGAACGTTTGAAGAAAGAAGAATAAGCATGGTGATCACAAGATGGATGATATCTACTGGCTTGCAGTTACAAATATATATATATATATATATATATATATATATATATATATATATATTATATATATATATATATATATATATATATATATATATATATATATATATATATATATATATATATATATATAGGATCCTTTTTAAATTTGGGTATGCAGTCAACAGGGGTTCTATTCAAGCTTTCGAGTCATTTATTGTCTCTTCATCAGGAACTCTACAATGAATTAAATTGAACATTATAAGATTTGAAAACCAAATAGGCATATGTGTACTACAAAAGTGAGGTTAAAAATCCCTTTTACTTGCAGCAATTTATAAAATACAATGTCACAACAGACAACACTCTTGGTATAATCATCAACTTCACAACTTTCTATATATATGTATATATATATATATATATATATATATATATATATATATATATATATAATATATATATATATATATATATATATAATATATATATTATATATATATATATATACTTCCTGAATTGACAATATTCAAATTATATTTGGTTGTCTACTATTCTCCGCATTTTCCATGAAATAGTAACGTTGTACATTGAGAAATGAAATAAAATATATCAGGAAATATTCACTAGTGTAACTGGTGGAGAATCAATTGAGACCAGTTAGTTCCTGCGAATACCATTTTTTTATGGAAAATGTAACCAATTTGTAAGTATTCTGAATTCAGCCAGAAACAATTGAAATATTTATATGATTTTATAAACTATTTTTGAATATTTCGTGTTTCCATTCTCAATACTTGTTGGGGTGAGTTACAAGAAGTTATATTTCCTCAGGATTTGTTGCAGAATTTCTGATAGTGTTTTTTTTATATTACGAAAAGAATGATATTCAATTGGTTTTTTGATATACGTGGTATTGTCTGGATGATGGTTTCAATCATAAAATATTCGATATATAGGCAAGAAAAATAGAAATAATTTATACTATGGGGCTCCTTGATCAAAATCTGATAAATTTTCTGATGGAGGTTCACATGAGTCTATTTACTATCGTGATGTCGATGTACATTTACGTTTGTGGAAGTTTTGGCATTGTGGTTCAATGTATGAACAAAGTTTTCAGCTCTTTTTTCCTGACCCTGATTTCTTCATGCTATCATGTGACAAATATAACAAGCTTCCTGACGTTATGCCTGTAGTAATTCATTCCACACGATATACGTCATACACGATTAGAGAATTCTAGCACAGACACATATGGACAGAGACATATACAGACAAGCAGTAGGCATAAACCAACTCCAACTGAATTTTTTTGTAGAAGGAAAGATTTCTGGACAAGTCATTGGAAATTTCTCTGTCCTGGAAAATAGTTCAGGAATATAAAATAAAAATGAATGTTTTGTATTGGTAAGCTCATAACTTGAGAACGGCTTCACTGATTTGACTAATTTTTTGGAGAGCAACGAATGGAAAAACGGGATAATGCATAATGGGCTAACGGAATAACATGAAAAATGAATAACGGGAAAACGGAATAACGGAATAACAGAAAAACGGAAAAACGGCAGAACGGGAAAACGAGGTAATGGAAAAACATGATAACAGGAGAACTGGAAAACGGAATAACGGAAAGCGGGCACAGACGAAAACATAACCTAGATGGATCAACACAAAAAAATACATAGAAAAAAAGAAATTCTACGCGGACGAGAGTTCTCAGAAAAAAAAATAGCGAATATAGAAATATTAACAGGACATCTGTCGCGTCAGATAAAATCAGATTTTTTCAATTTAAGTTAGGATTCTTTTTTCAATATCTATTAGATGTAGTTCAATGTCCAGCGTGGATTCAAAGGGAAAAGTAGTTGTTTTCTGTCAAATATTGGAAAAAATAACTCCATTATTGTCAAGGATTTTCAATTTTCAGAAAAATATTTCTATTCAATTTAGAATGTTTTCCGTTTCAAAATGGACTCAAAGTTGATCATACACCATCACAGCGGGGAACTCTTGAAGAATGAAGAATAGGCATGGTGATTGCAAGATGGATCCCCTGATGTCTACCGACTTGCAGTTACGAATATATATAGCTTCCTAAATTGACAAGTATTCAAAATTATGTTTGGTTTGCCTTCTATTCTCCGTATTTTTCATTGAAAAAGTAACGTTGTTCATTGAGAAATGAAATAAAATATATCAGGAAATATTTACGAGTGTAAACAGGAAAAAGAATCGATTAAGACCAGTATGTTCCTGCGAATACAATTTTTTGATAGAAAACGTAACCAATTAGTAAGTAACTTGTATTTTGAGTTCTGCCAGCAACAATTGAAATATTTTATGATTATATAAACTATTTTTGAATATTTCGTGTTTCCATTCTCAATACTTGTTGGGGTGGGATACAAGAAGTTATGTTCTACCAGGATTTCTTGCAGAATTTCTGGTAGTGTTTTTCTCATATTACGAAAAGAATGATATCCAATTGGTTCTTTAATATACATGGTATTGTCTGGATGATGGTTTCAATCATAAATGTTCCATATATAGGCAAGAAATATAGAAATCAGTTATACTATGGGGATCCTTGATCAAAATCTAATACATTATCTGATGGAGGTCCACATGAGTCTATTTACTATCGTGATGTCGATGTACATTAACGTTCGTGGAAGTTTTGGCACTGTGGTTATATATAATGTATAAACTAAGTTTCCAGCTTTTTTTCCTGACCCTGATTTCTTCATGCTATCATGTGACAAATATAACAAGGTTCCTGACGTTATGCCTGTTGTGGCGTCTCACCCTGTACTCAATCAGAACAAGTCGAATTTTGAAGTTAAAGTCAGATATTGTCAAGTATTTTCAATTTTGTATTTTTATCTGATTAAAAGCGATAAAAACTTGATTGGAACTATTGTATGAAACATTTTGGTCTTCGAGCCCGAATAGAATTCAACTATGGATGGAAAAAAAGAAAATACAGCTCGGAAACCCAGAAGAGCTGCTGCTGGTGTCAACAAGGGATTACCGGATGATTTTACGTGGCCGAGAGGATTTGGAGTTGGGGGTAACGGAAACGTGAGTAGATTGTCTGAAGGTAAGACTATCAATGTTCCTCCAATTACTGCGAATCCATCTTTATTGCCTGCTTTCGGAAAATCTTTTTCTTATGTTGACATGAATGTCACTCAAAAGTCGGTTTTATCCGAACAAGCTCATAGTCCGAGAAAAACCAAAAATTATGTTATTCCTTCTGTTAATTCTTCGAAAAAATCCCAAGTATCTCTAAATCTGCGGAAAAAGCGCCTATTCATCCAGACAGAAAAAGATAGGCAAGAGCTGGAGAGGATGAAGAAAGAAGATTTGGAGAAAAAACAGGAAGAGAAAGAGATTGAGAACCGAATGAAAATTTTGCAGTTAGAGCATGAGTTGAAAGAAGCTGAATTGGCTGCAGCTGCTGATGAAGAGAATGATGACACTAACAGGTCGGTATCTTCAAAGGTGAGCAGAATTGATAAACACTCTTTGGTTACTGATTGGATTGAAAATGTTAATGTTGTCAAACCCGTTATTGATAATCATCCTCAAATTGTGCCAACTGTGGGCCACCCTCGCGATGACATTAACTTTCTCTTCAACAATTTCCGATGTCGTTAATAAGGTTGCACCATCTGAAAATAATAAATTATCAGCCAGACATATTGTTGATGAAGATTTCCCTACATTCGACGGAAATCCTGAAGATTGGCCTTTATTTATTCAGCGATATCAACAAATTTGTCGAATGTTCGAATATACTCTGGATGAAATTTTGATGAAGTTGCAGAAGTGTTTGAGAGGAGACGCAAAGTCGGCTGTGGCAGGAATGTTATTAACTTCAACCAATGTTGACCTGATATTGGAAACATTAACAAATGCGGTTTGGGAGAGCGGATCATGTGATTGAGGTCATTATCACCAAAATTAAAGCTATCCCACCGTTACGAGAAATTCATATAGAGAAGTTAATAATACTCTCCAATGAAATAAGGAATCTTGAATCCACAGCAAAATCCCTACTTTGTTATGACTATCTGAAGAACCCACAACTTTTGAAAGATCTTTCAACAAAATTACCTGATGGTTTGGAGCTCAAATGGGGCGGAGTTATTATTTTAAGAGGAACTGACATATCTTTAGAGGATTTTTCCATATGGTTAGGTGATATCGCCATGGCTGCAAGTTGTGTAAGTAGACCAACCCCATAAACCTCAATTGGTGATAACAAATTTTCCCCGAGGAAGTCCCACATCTCAAGAAAGGCAGAAACTGTGCTAAGTACTGAGGAAGTTGTGAAAAAATATATATGTTCTTATTGTTGTGGAGAACATGATGAAAATTCTTGTCCTTCAATGAACTCTGATGATGTGGAGACAAGGTGGAAAACAATAACCGATAAAAAGTTATGTTTCTCCTGTCTGAAAAGAGGACACCACAGATTCAGGTGTAGAAGAAGACAAGAATGTAAATCATCATCCGCTTCTTCACAAAAACTTCCTTGTACACACTAGTGCAACTTTTAGGGAAGGTGAGGCCTCAACTGCAAATAATGAACTAGTCTATGCTGTTAGGCATGAAACAAATGAGGTGCTACTTCGAATGTTCCCGATCAAGATATTTGGACCGAATGGAACAATGAAAACGATAGCCATTTGTGATGAGGCATCGACCGTTAGCCTGGTGGATGAATGTCTAGTAAGACATATCGGTCTGGATGGCGAGAAAGGAGCTCTCTGTCTCCAGTGGACAAATGAAATCGTCTCCCGACTCTAAGAGGGCCACCTTCAATATTTCTTCTACACGCAGTGATTCTAAAATATTCAAGATGGAAAATGTACGAACAGTTGAGAAGCTGTCGCTTCCTGCGCAGACCGTGAATATGGAAGAGTGGAGGAAATATTCACATTTGAAAAATCTTCCAATACAAAGCCTGTCCAATGAAAAACCTATGTTACTCATTGGTCAAGACGATGCGCATTTGATCACTCCTAGGAAAATCAGGAATGGTCCTGAAAATTTACCGATCGCCACAAAATGTATGCTTGGATGGTCTTTGCATGGACCTTGCTCAGGTAAAAGCGGATGTAAAGGAATTCACACACTTCATATTTGCGATACCACCCAAACGTATGATGATTATCTCCATGATCTCATCAAGCAATCATTTTCTACTGAAGCATTGGTGTAGCGCCATAACACCAAGGGAAAATGTCAGGATAGAAGAGCTCTTGAAATAATGGAGACTACGACTAAACGAATAGGAAATCGGTATGAGATGGGCCTTCTTTGGAGATCTGACAAAGTTGAACTACCAGACAGTAGGTTCAATGCACTCCACAGGCTGAAATGCACAGAAAGAAAATTAATGAAAATGATAAAATGGCCTTGGACTACTGTGACAAAATGAACAGTTACATAACGAAAGGATACGCGAGAAAGCTGAGCCCCGAAGAAGCAGAAATAAGAAGCCCAAGAACTTGGTACCTACCACATTTCGGAGTCGTAAATCCCAACAAACCTGGAAAACTGAGGTTGGTATTCGATGCGGCCACTTAAGTTAATGGACTGAGTCTGAATGATAACCTCCTATCAGGCCCAGATTTGTTGCAGCCTCTCGTTTCCGTTCTTTGGAAATTTAGACAGCGGAGGTATGGCTTTTGTGGTGACATCCGCGAGATGTTCCATCAAGTAAGAATCACAGAAGCTGATCAGTGTGCTCAAAGATTCTTATGGAGGAATCTCGAGACTTTCAGACCGCCTGATACTTATCAAATGCAAGTCACGACCTTTGGAGCTACTTGTTCTCCTGTCTGTGCACAATTTGTTAAGAATCTGAATGCAAGAGAACACGCATCTTCAGAAATCTCAGATGCCATTATCCGCAAGTTTTACGTGGATGATTACTTGGATTCGGTGGATACAGGTGAACAGGCCCCTGAGAAAATAGAAGAAGTGAGAAGAGTTAACGAACTTGGTGGATTTCAAGTAGTTAATTGGATATCCAATTCAACCCTGGTGCAAAAAACTCTTTCTGAAGATTTGATCCATTCAAAACAGTTGGAAGATGGAAATTGTGGCACACAGAGGGTTTTAGGCATATGGTGGAACGCCAAATCGGATGATTTTCTGATTAAATTCAATGCTGATTTCAACAGACGGAAACCATTCACTAAAAGAGAAGTTTCGAGATTTATCATGTCTTTATTCGATCCATTGGGTCTCATTGCATATCTCACGGTCAGAGGTAAGATTTCAATGCAAGATGTATGGCGCTCAAGGATTGGATGGGATGAAGTGCTTTCAGTGAATCTTCAAAAATGTTGGCAAGAATGGTTGGACACATCCGAAGTAAGAATTCCGAGATGTTATTCAGTGAATATCCCATCAGCGATTCAAATTGAACTACATTTGTTTTCTGATGCGAGTAGAGGAGCATTCTCAACTGTAGCGTATCTTCGGACAGTATCAGCAGGAAATGTTGATGTTTCTCTGATTTCATCAAAAACAAGAGTTGCTCCCTTGAAACCTATATCGATACCCCGAATGGAGTTACAAGCTGCGGTAATGGCAACGCGACTTTGTCATTCAATACTCGACAAATTACAATTTATAATTGATCGCATGATTCTCTGGACTGATTCAAAATGTGTTCTCAACTGGATTCGGAATGATGGAAGGAAGTTTAAACAGTTTGTTGCACATCGTATTGGAGAGATACAGGAGCGGACAAATGTAGAAGATTGGCGATGGATAAATACATCAGACAATGTGGCAGATGAAGCAACAAGAAGAATAAATGAAAATTCACGAAATGCTTTCCCAGAGAGGTGGTTCAATGGACCTGGATTTCTGAAAGAAACCGAAAATCACTGGCCAATTGAAAATATAGTCGAGGAAAACTGTCATGACATGTCAGAAATGAAAGTTGAATATGTTGCTGTCATGTCCCATATTGAACATGGAATTTTACCCGACATTAAAAGATTTTCTAAATGGACACGATTGATTGGAACAACTGCATGGGTGTTGAAGTTCAAGGAAAAATTAGTCCAGAAAATAAAAAAATCCGAATTTCAAGGATATCTTACACTAGACGAGATTCGAGAAGCTGAGAAGTATTGGTTAGAAAAGACACAAATTCAAAGTTTTGGAGAAAAAATGGAAAAACTCAAGAAAACAAAAATCGCTGGATAGAAATAGCCGATTGAAGTCACTTAACCCAATACTAGACTATTCTGTTATCCCGTGTTTTCGTTATCCCGTTTATTCGTTATCCTGTTTTTTCGTTATCCCATTTTCCCATTATCCTCTTTTCCCGTTATTCCATATTTATGTTATCCCGTTTTTTCGTTATCCCATTTTTTCGTTATCCCGTTATTCTGGTTTTCCGATCTCCGAAAATGAGCCAAATCGGTCAAGCCATTCTCAAGTTATGAGATTACCAACACAAACAAACATTGATTTTCATTATATATTCCTGAAAACTCTTTCAGGACCAAGAAATTTCCAATAAATTTTCTAAAAATGTTTTTCCCCTAAAAGTCTTATTCGGAGTATTACGAACATTCAAAAAACAATTATCCAATTTCACCCTGACCTAGATTCGTTCCTGTGACATTCTGCTTGGTGAGCGATAGTGTAACCGCTGAGCTATTTCTTCTTCGAAAATAAATGACTCGATAGTCTTTTTGTTCGCCGAATTTCTTATATAACCAAATTCCCCAATTCCCTATCAACTTCTTTAATTTTTTTTCTTTTCCTCAGAAAATTTGCCAAATCGGTACAGCCGTTCTCACATTTCACGCTTTCAAAGAATCGAGATTCATTTTTATTGAATTGATAATGTAAATAGAATGCAAATCTGATAGAAAAAAACTAACGTGATTGGTCAAATAATTGCGTCAAGAATTGGGACATTAGCGTTAACAAAAACATAATGCATTTCCATCTACCCACATAGCGTAAGAGCTGGTTACAAATTTGAGGAAATTAATTAAGGCACTTTGAAATTTTGAAAGTACCTATTCCAATAGTAATTGAATAGACAATCGAATGTAGGGAAGGGCGTTTGCTGTTTAAAAAGAAAATATTCTCAAATAAATAGTGAATATAAATATTTTTTTGTTAATTGAAAAATCCATAATAAAAATGAAGATATTTCTTGTGAATGTCTAACGGAAAACCAGAACGTTCCCGGCTAGTTATTTGATTTCCTATGACAGGACTCACCTAGATGAATAAGGCAAATGAGAATGTTTACCAAAAGAGATAACTAGAAATATTTTTAAACATTGACGCAAGAGAGGCATCGAATTCAATAGGTCTTCGAAACATTTTTGTCGACAAGAATCTATTTTACGCTCCCACGATCATCAGGAACACCGGAGGAAAAAGGGAACACATCTTCTAGAACCAATCTCACTTTGCAGAGATGGAAAAAATTAGAAATATTTATTTTGGAGAGACACTTTGAAATTTGTGTTTCTTTGGCATTAAAACATGTCATGGGGTATGACAGATTGATTTGTTCAAAAAAATGAAGAGGATGTTCATAAAATCAGATGTGGAATTATCTGCGACTGAGAAATAAACTTAAGTCACTAGCTCCCACCGTTCAAGATATTCTGCAGCGCAGCATACCAATGATAGAAGGAATATCTTCTGGGCACCCAATTTTTTTCATTCTCTCATTTTGGCATTCATGGAACCCAGAAAGAAAAATTCTAGACAATTGAGCCGATTTTGAAGTATAGCCATACTGCCTCGAATTTGTATCATCAACTCACGCAGAAGATATAATTTACGCACTCTGAAATTGCTATAGATTATTTATTAATAATTATTTAAAATACATAAAACAAGCCAAATGAATACCACGGTTTCAAATAACTACCAGAAACGAATAAATATTTTACATAAGTGTGACAAAAGAAAGTCTTATGGGTAGACATGAGTATGAGAGAGAAAGTTTATCGACAGCTGTCGGAGCCCTGGTTTTCCGGGCAGAGATTTTTTGGCCTGTTCGTGCAATTCATTGAGGAATTGTATTTACGTTAAAAATCTTCATTACCGATTTCCAATAAAAATATAGAAAAATGTCTGTTTTTAAATTGTTTATCGAATGAAAAAATTGTTATAAATGCAAACTGAACTTTTGTTGTATATTTAAGATACATAAAATATAACAAAAACAACATATGCATCGATATAAAAAAAATATCAGCCCAGCTCAATTTGTTGACTTTACTACACATTTAACTTTTGAACTATAATCTCTATAATAAAAATTAGTCTTGATTCATTTTGAGCGCAAAACGTGAGAACGGGAGAAAGCAATAACGGAATACCAGAAACACGAGATGAAGGGAAAACGGGATAACGAAAGAATGGAATACCTAGAAATGGGATAACGAAATACGGAATAACTTGGTAACAAGATAACGGAAAAACGGGATCAAGGCCGGCAGAGTCAAAGGCATAACCTAGATGGAACAACATGAACAAAACGTCGAGTAACTAGTTGTTATTGTAAATACCTATCCTAAGAAAGTTAACATTTTTGAAGTAGGTTATGAAAATGAAAACTATACTATGTTTGTTTAGTGACATTCCTTCAACGAATAATCAAAATGGTTTACAGTGAGGAAGATTTATTCAGGAAATTTAAATATCATGATATCTCATAAAAGATGTTCGATGTGTCCACCATTATATTCGAAGCATAATTGATAACGTCCCCTCATATTTATAAGTGTATTGGAAATTGCTTCGCTATTCACATTTTGATTCTCTATTTCAAGTCGAATCGCGTCTTCAATGGATTGAATAATATTATCATTATTATTAACAATGTCTGAGGGAGTGCCCCATCCTGCATTCAAATCATACTGGCAAGTCTTTGGTTCAACATTAAACATTTTTTCTACTTTGGGATATAATTTTCTATAAGTAACTCTTAATAAATAATGATGAATATAGGCCCCAAACCTTTATTCATAAACTCCACAACCAAACTTAAAGTTTTTTCTTCCTGTGTTTTTTATAGTATAACTCGTATTTTTACTGTGGACCCTTTTTTTCCACGTCTCCGATTTCTCATTGAAACTCTAGAAGAGTTACTCATCAGTCCATAATATTTTAGTTAAATAAGATCTTGTTGACAAATTTTCGATCATTTGTTCAAAATTCCAACCTTTCAACTTTCTCCCTTATGAGTCTCTTCCAAAACTTGTACGGGTGGAATTTCATATGGCTTGTAGTTGTTTTTTTCCAAAGTACTTTGGATTTTGGGGAACATTTTACTTAATTGATCGTCTACATTTTTCAAACTTTATTCAGAATTTTCAAAAAAATAATACAATATTTCAAAAAGTCTATTCGCTAATTGATAAGGATAGGCCTACCTTCGGAATGGAGCAGTATATCTGGCTGTTCTGGCTGTTCTTCCTGGTTTCCTTGAAACACACGCTTTTTTATACACGCTTTATTAGCTTTAGCTGTATGTATGTATGTATAAATGGAATTTCTTAAATTAATTTTTACCCTTTTCCAAATGTCCGAAGTATTTGAAATTTTGCACACGTATGAAGAACCGATGACAATAAAATAATTTCATAGCTATGACCTGGTATTCTCACCTAGATCTTCAGAAAAAAAAACTATTTCAAAGAATGGCGAAAGCACTGGTTTTTCACAGCATGATTTACATTTCAAAGATATGGCGAAGGTACCGATGTTTTTCGGCACATTCGACATAATTTCTGATAGGACACTGAAAGAGAACGAGAAGTTTGATCAGCTCCATTCAGAAAACATAGCTTAACCAAGCTGTCATATGATATACCGCCATATGTCATATAGTCATGTATCTCATTTATTGTTTCATGTTGTGTAGAAATATGATTTATTGGAAGAAAAACGTTCACGAAAAAACAATTCATAATGGAATATTTCCAAATCATTTCCAACGGTCCAGCATATTAATATTGCATTGGTATTACTATCAGAACTTAATTTCCAATCCACCCAAACCAATATATTGGTGAGAAACGTCAACCAGGGAACCTGTCACAATCTATTGTATAAGAGCCTTACCCTTCCATCGGAGCTCTGAGAGGGTTGACTGTTAATTGTTCATTACTCGTGGGAATGAATCCGCAACACAAAAAAAAAAGAATAGCACAAAAGAGACAATCGAAATAAATGTATAGTTTGAAAAAATCAAAAAAACATGCCCATTGCTGTACAGGCGTGTTTTTTTAGTTTTTTTAAACTATAATTTTTTACTGAAACTGAAGGCACGATTCACCTTTTGGTAAATATTTTTGAATGTATTTTTTGTAGGTGTTGGACGATTTGGATACAACACCCTATACTGTTTGCTCCACGTTTATTTTTGTTGTTTCTAACCGACGAGATAAAAAAAGGGGAGGTTCTCCAATCGACGCGTATATTCTTTTTTTATGTATGATCACTCATAACTTTTTACTGAGACGTTCGATTTCAATAATTCTTCCTTCAGTAGATAGGGTGTACTTTGAGATTGGTCCCATCTGGATTCAAAAGATAAAAATTCTCCCTGAGGGTAGCAAAATGGAGGATATTGATCACTCACCCTCTGAGTTCTGGTCTGTTAACCGATTCTATCAGGCATAACTTTGTACTGGGATCTTCGATTTGAATGTTTTTTTTTATCAGATGGGATATACCTCATAGTTGTTCATATTTAGATTTTGAATGGAATTATCCACCCTTACGGGTAAAAAAATAGGGAATAATTGATTTTTCCCTTGTGAACATTGGCACACATATGTTGTTGACAATGACAGATCGCTAGTGTCATTATTTTTGTTCTCCTACATCCGTCACAATCATTCTATTCTATGAGAGAATGAGATTATATACAAAGTAATGAAATAAACTAACCAGAACAACAAAAATAATGTATATTACAACAAATAGTAAAAGTAGATATTCATATTATTTAACTGGTAATAGTTGAAGTAAGGTAGGTGAGCGAGTATTTTGGAAGTAATCAAAGAACATATAGTTGGTAATTAGTAGATTTTAGCCTCAAAAAATTCAAAAACTAAAACTTTTTAACAAAAAATATAACCGACGAAATACGGAACTGAAAAGTGAAAAATATAATAAACCTTCTTAGTCTCAATAACTGAGCTCCTAAACTAATGTAAGTAACTAATTTTGAGTCGGCGCCAAAAGAAAAATCTACGAAGATCATTGAATTACTTCAAAAAAATTATCAAAATGTCACCGCGCAACCCGATGCCAATATTTCACGCCTTCCCTAATTCATTTGCTTGTTTATTTGGCGCCGACTCAAAATTAGTTACTTACATTAGTTCAGGAGCTTAATTATTGAGACTAAGAATGTTTATTTCATTTTTCACTGTTCAGTTCCGTATTTTATATATATATATATATATATATATATATATAATATATATATATATATATATATATATATATATATATATATATATATATATTTGAACATCTTCTCACTGTGAACCATTTTGAATAGTCTATTGAAGAAATATCTTTAAACAAACATAATATAGTTATAACTTTCTTAGTGTACGTTGAAAATATTAACTTTCATGAGATAGATATTCACAGTAACAGCTAGCCCAACTAAGTTATTCGACGTTCAATAACGGTATGAAATAGGGGTAACATGGTATATTTTTGAAATAAGTAAAAAGAAATATTCTAATAATTCATTGATATACAGGTTATCCCATTTAATTTTTTTCCCTGAAATCTGCACGCTACCGTATATTTGATAGCATTTTTCAAAATCTAGTCTCAACCACACACCTTAAACATTCATTTTTTTTTATAAGCAATAATAATGATAATAAGGGGTGGGTAATTTATAGTACAATGAACACAGGTAATCCAAAATACGTCGTAGCTTTTTGCTGTATGGTATTTGTTTCCTATTAGATATCAGCCCATTATTGGTTTTTTGTATAGGATAGTGGTAGGGGGCGAAATGATCATCAGAGCAAATAATTTTCAGTCAGAAAATGTCTCAGTGGAGGACAATAGAAACTGGTATTCTATGATCATCTTAGATTTGACCATAACGGAAGCCAAATATAATTTTGAAACAAAAAATAATGAATTGGAGCGGTAAACATGTCAGCTCATTATTATCTGCAGATATCATGGACATGCTACTGAATGAAAATGCCTGCAAGCAGTGAATATGGCCTCATAGGTTGAAAATGCTCAGCGATTATAATAAAAAAGTTACACGAAACACGAACGAATAACTATTGGCTTTACTACCAGTACACAGGCCTTTCACTCCCATACTTTTTTGTTGAAGGATAATTTGCAATTATTTCAAGACAAAGTGTCAATATCAATACGATACTCGAGCTGATATAGTGAAAATGAATTATTCAATCATTCATACTTGTGTTTGTTCTTGAGGCGTTTATTCTCAAATTATCGTGAGAAATCTGAATGGATTTTTTCCAGAATTGCCAATGCCAATGTTTTCGATGGTTGATAATCATCATGAGGGCAGGTCAGAGTCGTATCGAAGGGGTAACACGACCTACTCAATTTCTTGAATTTATTTTGAGAAAAGTAACAACAGGAGGTAGTCACAAGACTCCATATAGCGTCAGGTGAGCACCAAACTCACCGATCAACTGTTTCCTCGTGTTCTATCTCTCTCTAACCTCCAAATATAATATTCAAGATCCAATATAAACAACATCAGAATATGAACTTATATTTCTATTTTGTATAAGAATTTTAAGAAAGAATTTTGAGCAGGACCTCATTTATGAACATGGACATTTTGTCAATTCACTAAAAAACGTAATATTTTCGTATTTGATACAATTTAAACTGATATTGAACAAAGAAAAAGTATATGCTGCGATTACCTTGATTGAGTTCCTAATATAAATATATGTTTGTTGGCTAAGCCTATTTTTTTCTGTATAAACGTCATCAAAGTTTATTTAACAACAAATTTCACGGATTTTGGAGCTACATTTATTTAGTTTTTGTTTTTTGACAAAATGTTATTATTAATTCAATTTTTGTAATGAAACCATTCGAAACTTTTTTTAAAACAGATTACAAGCTTCAAAAAGTGCTATTGAGAAAACCCAATATCTCATTTTGAGCTAGTTTTTCGTTTTTGAAGCATGAGCTAGAAACTCAAATTTTGAATTTTTTTAAAATTATTCAATATTTTGACCATTTTATTTTTCGAAATGAAATTTTTTAATATTTTTCCATCCGCACACCTTCATGATTGTCATTTTGAGAATGAATTTCAGAAGTTTATCTTGAAAATCTAGATAATGGCAGGTCTATAATTGATTTTTTAGAAAATTTTACTTTGACGTAATTTCATATATGTACTATTCCTATTCATTTTTTTTTTAATTTGAGAACATTACACCTCGTTAGCTACTTCTTCCTCCTTTCATTTGAATTTCTGTTAGTTCAATTTGATCCATTAGATCAAAAGTTATAACAAATTAAGTGGAGCGCACTCGTGCACTCAAGCAATGCACTTCAATGTCGCCGCCTCACATTTTCGTACGTTAGAAAAAAAATCTGCAGCTCACAGTTTTCATTTCAAAGCAGAACTTCATATATCTTTTTCATGTGAAATATTTCATTCTTTGGAATGGCATTATCCCAATAAAAATTCAATTTTGCAACTTAGATGTTAAATAATAAATACAGCTCACACATTATGATTGGTAACTTTTTATATTCTGTTCCTAACATCACCACTAACGTACAGTAAACAATTACTGCAGTCCCCGAACTTTCCGAACTTAAATCCAATATTACTCCACTGTTGAAAAAGGAAACACTCTCAATTGAATATTGATAGAAAGATTTTTCTATGAATTGAAAAATCCACGATTAAAATGAAGTTATTTTTTGTGAATGTCTAACAGAAAACAACTACTTCCCTGGCTAAAGCCACGCTGAACAATGAACTACATCTGATAGATATTCTGAAAATACCCTAACTCAAAAGAAAAAATTTGTAATTGAAAATTTGCATTTTCATTCAGATAGTTATTTGATTTTCTATTCCAGTCTTAATTAAGAACTCATAAAGATGAATGAGGCAAAGAAAAATGTTTTCCAAAAGAGAGTACCCACCAGAAATCATTCGTAACATTGACGCAGGAGAGACATCGCATTCACTAGGTCTCCAATACATTTTTGTAGACGAAAATCTATTTCACGCTTCCACGATCATCAGGAAGACCGGAAGGAATGGAAAACACATTTTCAAGAAGCAATCTCACTTTGCAAAGATGGAAAAAGTTAGAATCATTTCTTTTGGAGAGACACATCTGATCTTATGAACATCCTGTTTATATTTTCAACAAATCAATTACTCCACTATTAAGTATCCCACTGACCCACTGAATATCCATGTCAATCTAAATCTGTCAACATAGCCAGTAGGCTGAGAAGCAATGTTGAAAATTATTTTTTCTACGACAACCTCGATAAATGTTCATTTTATAACCGTTACTTCAATCAAAAACAAGCACATTCTGTACAGAATTTCATTTTTGCATCAGTTGTTCGGCAAGTTGCTAAGCAACAAATGCGAAATGGAATATTCCGTGTTAGGTCTAGGTTCACTCTAAAATCACGACGACTACGGCTTGTCAAATTATGACAAATTGATGAAATGTCAGCAGATCGTTTCTGTCAAAGTTTTAGTAGGTAACGAGTAATTTCATAGTTGTTTTCTATAGAAACTATTCATTAAAATGGAAACTGATAGTGATATTGACTTAGATTTGGCTTATAACCTTTTTTTGGAACGGAAGGTAGATCAAAAGACAAAATCGTTTTCCGAGAACGTTTTAATGGCTTATTTTGGCGACTTAGCCAAAAAATTTGAAAGTTCCACTTCGTGGTCACACTTCTCAACGCTGAGAACGACTCTTAGTATCTAAATGATATAGATATTGCCAAGTAATTGAACCGGAAACCATTCCTCAAGCGGCAGTCTAACGACTACAAACCAAAAAGTCAAAGATCTTCACAGCAAATGACATCGATAATTTCATCGAACAGGCTCCAGATGAAATATATTTGGCAACCAAAGTAAGTTTTATATTTCCATTTGATGAAAAATTTGTTTAAGTGAACTAATTTACATTGTAGGTTGCATTAGTTATGGGAGTAATGGGTGCATCTAGAAGACATGAATTACATCAAATGAAAATTACTCATTTCAATGATCTTGGTTCAGATGTTTCAGTAACAATACCAGACAGTAAAACCAAAATAGTACGAAATTTTACTGTAACTGGCAAATTCTACGAAATTTATAAAAAATACGCAAATCTTCGCCCTCAAAATGCTAATGGTCTATGGTTTTTCATCAATTATCAACAAGGAAAGTGTACCATTCAGAGAATAGGTCTGAATAAGTTTGGAGCTATGGGAAATTACGAATTATATACTGGGCACTGCTTTCGCCGATCCTCCGCAACAATTCTTGTTGATGCTGGAGGTGACATAACCACGTTAAAACGCCACGGTGGCTGGAAATCTACCACAGTCGCAGAGGGATATATTGATGAATCGAAGAAAAGTTAGCTTGACATAGCAAATAAAATTGCAAATGCAATACAGAACATACCATCAGGCATACCAACAAATTTAGAAATGGAAAATCGCGACAAATTATCAATTTCGAAAAGAATTAAGTATTCAGCAATCAAGTTCTCCAAATATGATATTCAATAATTGCACATTCAACTTCAATTAGATACATACATACATTTATAGGCTTTTATTTCTGTGTACCTATTAGAAATAGCAATAAAGAAAATATTTACATATTTCTTCAATTTATATCTTAATTCTGATAGGAAGCCCATTAGCGGCGAATTCGGAGTAATGAAATATCATCAGTTTATTTCTCTCAAAGTTTTTGCAATATATGCATGTATTAAACGTGAACGATATATTGTCATAGAAAAAGTATAGAATGCAACTCGCAACAAAATGGCCATTTTGCACTCGTAAGAATTGCAGCACGAGCCGAAGGCAAATTTCATACTCGTGCAAAATGGGCATCATTTTGTACTCATGGCATAATATACTATTATTCGCCGCATTTAACAACTGTCTCTACGGAAGAACGGATATTCCGCTGTGGCCCATGCGTTGCGCTGTCTAACGCCCTGTTAGCAATCATTTCAAATCAATACATATGAACACCAGAAGTATTGAACTCACGAAATCTATAGAAACCACAGAAACAGATGAAACTCCGGAAATTGTAATAAACTCCGGGGACGATGGTCAACTCCCTGGGCGGAAATTAATTCCGGGGCGTCAATAAACTCCGGGCGGCAATGAACTCCAGGATTGAATAAACTCATTGCACGAAAGGGTCATCCTACGTGATATTCACTGCACGCTTGCAGCGATGGAGCCACCCATTCTTTCCTGAAAATTATACCAGAATACGAAGTATAATAGTCCCAAAATTTTTTCGGATTCGGGATACCCAAATTAGTACTAATACACCTGTTTCCTAAACATTTCCAAGTTCTGATGAATACGCTTTTGTCTGACCCCTCATAGCACTCTCTTGGTCAATGAGTATCCTTCCAGTGTACATCGACCCAGCAAATATCACGATTCTTCCTCGAAAATAACGGAAGATATGGGGGTCCTCCTGAGACAAATTTGGATTTTTTAGAACTGAAAATTATCTAAGAAACAGGTGTATTAATAATAATTTAGGGAATCTGATCACCAATCCGAGGAAATTTTCGGGTTATTTTCCCCACTAATCATTTTCAGGAAAAAATGGGAGGTTCCATCGATGCCGGCGTGCAGTGTGTAGCACATAGGAAGACCCCTTTTGTGCATTTTGAGCGTATCTATCGATCCTGGAAATTTCATGATCCTGCTACATGAGAAGTGAAACACAATGTATATAAATTACTCATTATTTGACCTCAAACTAAAAAAAACGGAGAAACTATAAAAATCATGAAGTTCGAAATATAAGTACCTATTGAAAGAGTCAAGAATATAAATCAATTTCAAGTAAAAATATTAACTTTATAGAATCGTTGAGAGATTGTTTTTGAAACAAATGGCACGGAAATGTAGGTAGCACTTTGTCTGGTATCGTATCTATATGAGCAATTTACTATTCATTAGTGCTTTTCTTCTGATTTAGGACATCCGAAACTTTCGCCAACTCATAAATCGCATCACTCGGGTAAGTGCTATTTTTTGAATATACAGGGTGATTCAAAGTACTTTGACTAATGCGATTCCTCACAATATTATAATATGAATTGTTGGAATAAATATATTTCCGGAAACGCTTCGTTTCCGAGATACAGGATATTGAAGTTTTATTTTCATTTTCGTGCTTTCGAAATACTGACCTTAATTGAACGAAAACTGGAATTGAAAGATTGTTTTAGATGTCAAATTCGAACCTGATGTTATTTTTGCTCTAACTCGCTGGGGGCGCCACGTAGACGTATTTTTCTTTTTTGAAGATTCATGACTTTTTTTAGCATACTTCTAGCACATTTTTCAGTGGAAAAATTAATTCATCCATCAAATCTACGTAAAACAGCTACTCATGTTACAAGTCGCTATAAGCAACCGTTTTCTAGATATTTGGACATGAAAATTTTAAGTCGATTAATTGATAATCGATGAGTGTCGATGTTATTACCATTATTTTGCTAAGAATGCTAAGGAAATGGATTTGACGTTTAAGTTGGAAGTTTTGGTAATTACATATTATGTGACAGTTGAACGTTTTGTTGTTTTGTTGAAGTTTTCTGTAAGTTAAGAAAGTTAATTTTGAAAAACTGGATTATTTAAACAATAATGCTCATTTAGTATTCCGTTCATGGCCTTGCGGATGGCAATGCGCGCGGAGCAAGGCGTATTCACTAGGAGCGATTTCCTGATCGAGAACTGCCTTCAGCTCCAACATTCACCAGTCTCCACCGTCGTTTGGAAGAAACAGGTAGCTTCAAGAGGGCAGCTGATATTATTCGAAGACCACGAGCAGTCCGAACCTCAGAATTGGAGAAAGCTGTCTCAAGGAGAATCCAGAAACAAGACAAGAATAATTGCGGAAACTCTCAATTCTACTCAGTCCACAGTTTGGAGAATTATCCACGATCAACGATTTTATACATACCATATTCAAAGGGTACAAGCTCTTCTGCCACGAGACTTTCCCCAACGCATTACTATGTGTCAGTGGTTTTTGAGAAATTCGGTTAGAAATCCTCAATTTTTAAGATATGTACTCTTCACGGATAAGGCAAATTTCTCCCGGAATGCTATCACAGTCTCTCATAACAACCATGTTCGGGCTCTGGGAAATCCGCACACAGTTAGTGAAAGACATTATCAGTATCAAATTTCTGTAAATGTATGAGCGGCAATAATTGATAATTACTCGATAGGTCCCTCCTTTCTTCCGTTTCGACTGACTGGTGCAACTTACAGATACTTTCTAGAAAATGAATTGTCGGGACTACTTCAGAATGTACCATTAGGAATTCGTATTCGCATGTGGTTCAGGCATGATGGGGCAGCGGCCCATTTTAGTGTTGTAGCCAAGGAATTTCTTAACACTGTCTATCCAAATCGATGGATCGGTAGGGATGTAGAAGAACCTAACCAGGCGTGGGCACCAAGGTCCCCAGATCTAAACCCGCTAGATTTCAATTTTCAGGGACCTTTGAAGTCACTTGTTTATTGAACTCCAGTAGCGAACGAGGAAGATCTAAGAAATCGAATAGTAGACGCCTGTGAAACAATGAGAAACACACCAATAATTTTTGAGCGGGTACGAGATTCAATGACTAGAATACTAAATGCCTGTATCTTTGCTGGAGGCAGATACTTTGAACAATTCATTTGAATACAATTTATTTTCCTTCATTTATTTTATTCTACATATTCAAAATTTCTTGAAATAAAATATTGATATTTCTTGCAAATTTTATTGAAACAAATACAGATTTTGCGCACTTGATACGAAAATAACTATTTTAAACAAGTAATAGTTAATAGAATAGGTGGTGCCCCCTACAGAAAAAAACAAAACTACTTACTTAAACGTCAGATCCATTTCCTAAGCATTCTTGTGAGATGTGCTAACAAAACGCTCAAAAAAGTTATGAAACTTCAAAAAAGAAAAAGACGTGTAGGTTGCGCCTCCTACGTGTAAGAGCAACACACCTCGAAAAACCTCTCAATACCAATTTTTGTTAAAAATCAAGGTCAGTATTTCAAAAGTTATAAAAAAAAACCAAAATAAATATAAAACTTCAACACATTCTATCTTGGAAACGAAGCGTATCCGGACATATATTTATTCATATTAGAATATTGTGAGTAATCACCTCCTGAAGTTTGTCAAAGTACTTTTGAATCAACCTGTATAATATCCATTTTTGTACAATTCCCACTGCTTCCATGTGATAATCATGAGCATGAGCATGCAATTATGCCATATCTGAGCTGAGACTCCACCAGAGCATAATGTTCTCAAGTCCTTTATTTGGACAAAGCTTTTCATATGTTTGAATTTCGAAACCAGGCTCCTGAGTATCTGTAGTAGTTTACCAATATGGACGTTTCATTGCATGAGGCTGTTCAAGTAGACACCCAGATATTCGATATTCTGCACTACAGAAATTTCTATCATGCTAAGTAATCGCAGAGTGCCACTAATCAGAAATTATGAGAATGTTGAGTATTGGTCTTCTTGAAAAAGTCGCCCGATCATAATCCAAAAAACATAGTGTGTAATATATTATGGAAAATTGAACAAATATTACAAACTGAATGTTAATATGAAATAGTCACTGGTATATGGCATGGTGGTAACATTTTGAAGGTCATGCACTTATCTCGAACGCTTTAGAGCTTTAGTTAGAATTGCTTTGGAACTCTGCTTTGCGCGATCGCAAGGTTAACATTTCGTACATATTTACCCAAAGCAAAGTTGCTGCTATTTGATATCCAACTACGAAATAATGATCTTATCTGCAATGAGATATCATATTGAATTCCTTGCGACTTACTACGACTTCGCTGGTTGACTGGGTTGTTCCATCAATTTGAAACCGACAGATTCATCTTAATTATGTATTTGTTGATTGCTAGTCATTCCATGGACATGTGGTTGTATGAAATTCGATATAAATAGCCCTTCGAGTTTCAGAAAACCCTATCGAATATTTTACAACAAACAACGATGAAAACTCCGGAGAAATATCGTTTGTGGATTGTTATCCCATTTTGGTGCCACATTCTTGAATTACTGTTCGACCACTATAATTCATATCAAAATTGGAGGCGATTGACTGAAGTATGCCCCATTCAAACAAAAAATATACGTGCTTGGATTCATCAACTGCCTTATATTCGGAAAGCTCTTCCACTTCCAACATATAGACGAAGGATTGACCATCAGATATGGTGCAGTGCAATGTGATAGGTTGAGCGGCCACCATAGCATACCCTTTGTCCTTCTGAACTAATTAATTTTCATCTGGAAATCTGAAATACTTTGTTTTTCACGGATACAGTTATTATAAAAATTAGGATCAATCGGTTTCACCCTACAGAACATATCTTGAGAATTTGAAATATAAACATCTGATATTTTCTGAGAAAAAAAATGTGATCAAAGATGTACTGATTCTGGGAACACTTTGCTCGCCTTTGTATTTCATATGAGATACGAAAATCAGCCCATTGATTGAAATGATCAATGAAATGAAAACAATTGTAGAGTTAATAGTTCAGGTACTACAAGAAAATGTATAAAGTGGGAGAACATTGATCAAATTAAACCATAATATTCACTAAAATATTTATTCAAATTGAAGAATGTGAACTATCTTGCATTGATAAGGCCGAGGATGAGGCACATAAACTATCAGTACAAAAATAACCAAGTAAAAACCTTTTAGAAGTCGAACTTTCATTCAACCCGTGTACTTAAACGTATAAAATAAGTTTGAGCCATGGTTGGTGGTTGGTTGGTTGGTTTGAGGCTGACGAGCCAGAGACAGGGTTGGCACTTAGCTTCCCTTGACACTGCGACCAGCTGGGGTCTATTGTATCACTCTGTCGTCAGTGGTTCCTCATTCAAACAGGTTTGTGCCTTCAATTAGGTTAAGAAGCCTGTTGATGAGGTTCTTCGGATCCATGCCTGTTTCCGGGCTGATCTCTCCAAAGGTTCTGTGTCGCCTACTACTTAGGGCGTCACAGTCGAAGATAATATGAGAGGCTGTTTCCTCCTCTTCATCACACAGCCTACACTCCACGGTTTCCCTGCGTACTCCCATGGTGTTTGGGTGTTTTCTTAGGCCGCAGTGTCCAGTCAACAGACCTATTATTATACGAGCCTTCGTTCTGTTCAGGTTCAGAAGGTCAGCCGTCAGGGTCCGGTTTGGATGCCCTACCATGACTTTGCTGTGTATTTGCCCGACAGTTTGATCCCAATATTGTTGGTGTCTTCTTTTTATCCACTCGTCGATCAGGGTCCTGCATCGGTTTTTGCTAATCCCGTGTGCAGGTTCTGGCCCTGTGAATAGCGTTTCAGATGCTTGTCTAGCTAGCTGGTCCGCTTTGACGTTGCCTTCAATGCCTCTATGACCTGGCACCCACATCAAGGTGACCTTGTTGTGTTTTGCGAGCTCGTTGAATTTCTGGAGGCAGTCCCAGACCAGTTTGGACTTTATCTGTGTGGAGTTGAGTGCTTTGATAGCACTTTGACAGTCAGATAGAATGTAGATGTGTTTTTTCCTATAACCACTTTCTAGATTCTTCTGAATGCATACCATGATAGCATGTGTTTCAGCTTGGAATATCGTGGAGCATTTACCAAATGGTATTATGTAATCCCTTCTTGGCCTTACCCCATGTATTCCTGCTTTCGTTCCTTCAACTGTCTTTGAACCGTCTGTATACCAGACTATGTCCGCAGTTGATTGTGATTCTATACTCGGGGCCCATCCAGATCCATCAATTCGTGTTTCGAATGGTTTTTCGAAATAGTATAGGGGTTGCATGTAATCTGAAATCATTTCGAGTTCTTCGATGTTGATTACATGGGTGATTCTGGTATGTCCAGTTGTTCGGATTTTCCAGTTTTTTGTTTGTTTCAGTCTGTATGCACTCATCCTGGCCTCTCCAATGACATGTAAGTCAAGGGGTTCGAGGTTTGGGATGATTTCCATTGCAGCTGTTGGAGTGCTACTCATTGCACCCGTGATACAGAGACAGGCAAGCCTCTGGATTTTCCCAAGGTTGGCTTTTGCCTGTCTTTGATTTGTTTTTGGCCACCATAAGAGTGAGTCATAAGTTATTCTTGGTCTTATTACCGCTGTGTAAAGCCAGTGCATGGCTTTCGGTTTGAGCCCCCAGGTTTTTTCAAAAGCTCTCCTGCACATCATGAAGGTTATCTTGCTTTTGTTGGTTACATGTTGAAAATGCGGGTTCCAGGTTAGTTTCTTGTCAAGAATCAGCCCTAGATATTTCACCTGCTCTACTACTTGTAATGTTTCACCGAATAGTCTGGGAGGTATGAGATCTCCCATGTTTCTTCTCCGGGTGAAGGGAATTAGTGTTGTTTTGTTCGGATTTGCCCTTAGACTCTCTCTGTTACACCATTCCTCTACTGTCCTCAGTGCATTTTGCATTAGCTCTGAGGTTATTCGAGTATTCTTTTCCTTGATGAGGATGACCAAGTCATCTGCATACCCTTGAGAGTAATACCCTTGGTTATTCAGAGAAATTAGCAGTTCATCTAGAACCATGTCCCACAGAAGGGGGGAGAGTATGCCCCCCTGTGGGGTACCTCTGGAAATTTCAACCTGCTCTGTTTCCTCGAACATGTTGGCTTGGACCAGTCTATTATGAAGCATTGAGTGTATCCACCTGCAGGTGGTTTCGTCAATGCCTCTTCGAGTGGCCGCAGAGACCATACTTTCAAAGGAGGTGTTGTCGAAGGCACCTTCGATGTCTAGAAAAGTGCATAGTGCAATTTCTTTGTTTGCTAGAGACTCTTCAAGCCTTGGAACAAGCTGATGAAGTGCTGTCTCGCATGATTTTCCTGTTAGATAGGCAGGTTGGTTTTGATGTAAAGGCCGTTCTACGAGAGCGGTTTCCCTTATGTCTCTATCTATCAGTTTTTCTAAGCCTTTCAGAAGAAATGACGATAGGCTTATTGGTCTGTATGCCTTTGCCTGGTCATATGAGTCTCGTCCAGGTTTTGGAATAAAGACCACGTTTACAGTTTTCCAGGTTTGAGGTAGCCATCCCAATGTACAGCCTGTACAATCTGCAGAGTTCTGGTGCTAGATATTCAACTCCGCTCTGAAGTAGTATGGGAAATACTCCATCTGGGCCCGGAGACTTGTGAGGCTTGAAGGAATTCATTGCCCACACTACTTTTGAATGAATTACCGTTCGTTTAGCCACTTCCCAGTCTGCCCTTTTTGCCCTCAAATGGAGGTTTGCAGGGATTTCATATCTGGGGTTTTGATTTGTGGTGACAGTGGATCCTGGGAAGTGTGTATGGAGCAAGAGTTCCATAGTTTCCTTCCCATGGCTGCTAATGATTTGATTATTTTTTGTTGAATTATTTGTTTTCAGAAACCTTATCACGCTAACTGTTCATAAAAGTGAGTATCAAGCAATCTGATTGGGTATTGGTTGGTTGGTTAGTGAGAACTTGTCAAAGTATTCCATTTTTACAAAGTATTCACGGAAGTAGGTACCAATTGTTTTCATTGGACAATGCTTGGTCGGAATATCAATTTTATTACAATTCACGCGACAAGCTTTTTGAAAGCAAATAACTCAACAAAAAATAATCAAATCATTGTCAGCGATGACTCAACCTGGATTTATAGTTAGACGGACTGTAAATGTAGACGCACTGCAGAAAGATCAACTTTATAATTTATATAAGATAAGTGGTGGATAGCGTCTGTAATTAAATATCAGTAGAAATTGTTTGTGGCATTCAGACGAGAAAATGCCACAAACATTTTCTACCGATATTATAATTTATGTACTCTTGTTTATATATGAACGTAAATGCATGACGTTACGTAAGTGAAACGGACTGGAACGGAAGAGTTAGCCAACTTTCATCTTTTACACTACGTTTCTTGCGTCCGGCCAATCAGGATGAAGAATAAGGTGTGATATTTTCTATAAGACCTAATTATTCATTGAATACTGGAACAGTCATCGACGTATACTTGAAAAATTGATCTGGATCAGCAGTCTTCATCTTTAAAAATTATTGTAGGCATTCTCTACTTTTCTATTACGGTTCATGGGTCTTGTGTTGTAACGTCTTAGTCGCATGATTATTGTTCTTCGAGTTTGTCGACACTTTTCCAATGCTACTGCACACAACAAGAGGCCCACGGCACCAAGAAGCATACCTCCATGTATTTCATAATCCATTGTGACCCAGAAAACGGAGCATAGATGAATATTTAGAATATAATACAAATCCAAAGCAACACAGGCTGTTTATGATTCATATAATGTGTAGGTTATGTTGAATGTCACTATCACTTCTACCCATGCGCAAAAATTCCGTTCCATCGATTTATAAATTTAATACTATTTTACAGTCCGTTTGTTACGTTTACAGTGCGTCTACGTTCACACTCCATCTAACTATAAATCCAACTTTAAACTTATTATATACGTTTTAGTACACTGCTTAATATGTTCGCTACCAAGCATCCTATAAATGAGCCAGTCAGGAGTGTGTCGGATGGTCTTTCAGTTGAATAATTATCAAAAAATTTGATGAAATATTTCAGTGGGAATGTGTTCGATAATACAAAATAAAATTGTTTCTTTACAAATATTGTTCATACCTCTATACTCAATATATTAATCACATTATTTCATTGGGAATGTGTTTGATGATACAAAATTGAATTGTTCATTAACAGATAATTGTATACACTGTATGAAGTAACTTCTGAGTTGAGTGAGGTTTATATACATTCCTCTTATAATAGCGATTTTTGCTGACTTTCATTTATATTGCATTTAAAACACAATCAGGGGGGTGTTGAACTAGAGAAACCAGATTTCATTCTAGACTACAACAAAATGTGCCGAAACCTCATTATCCAAAGAAGATAGAGAAGAGAAAAAAATTTCGTATTTGCTTCTCGAAAAAGAAGGGAACAAACAAAATCGTATTTTGTCTGTGAAGATTGTAAGGACAAATATGGAGAAATAGTTATACTTGTTTTCGTCAATACCATGAATCGATGATCTAATTTCTCTTCAACATTATGTATACTCGTTTCGTAACAGCAGAAATAGAAAATAAAAACAATCAGTCGAAATTATTATTTATTATATTATTTTATTAAATGACGGTCTGTCAAAGAGAAATTGATATAATTTACCAGTGTTTCATATATGAATCGTGTTCAAAAGTCCTTTTAAATATTCTTTCTCTACATCCAATATTCACTCCATCGATTTACAAAATGAAATATTGTTTTTCGTGGTCACTCACTATTCAAAATTTCAAGATTTTGGTAGCAAACGTGCTAAATAAAAGCTTGTCTTTGAGAAGGTTTTTTATTGGTTATTTTATTTTCTGCTTTTCAGTGAGCTCGCCTCAATCTGTTCATTTCATATAGAGCATCGTTATAACAAGGTTATTAGACACTAATTTTGAATTGGATCTTATATTAATCACAAAACTCGTCCGCCATCCTGGAGTCGCCATCTTGAATTCATAGATTTCGACAAAAAATTCATAATCTCCGAACCTGAAAACCCCCACATATCAATTTTGGATGAAATATGACCATAATCAGAAAACTCTCACCCCATCTTGGGGTCGCCATCTTAAATTTATTAATTTTGATCAATAATTCGAAATCTCCGACCGCAAAAACTCTCGCATAACAATTTTGAATCGAATTGGACCATAATCATGAAACATGTTCTTCATCTTTGAGCCAATATCTTGAATTTATAAATTCTGATGGAGATTTCATAATCTCCGACTCCGAAATACCCCACATACCAATTTTGAATCGAATCGGAACATAATCGCAAAACTCGCCCACCATCTTGGAGCCGCCATCTTGAGTTTATGAATTTTGACTGAAAATTCATAGTGATAGATATCAATAAAGACATGTTTATCAAAATAGAACAAGATATGATAATAGAAATCAGAATAGATATCAAGAAATAAATAATAATGATTCTGAAAATATAAACCCAAATAGTAATCAACAAAATAATGATATTAGGAATCGAAGAGATACATTTTATTCAGGAAATCAGGGAAATAATAATAACTATAATAATAAAAGATATAGGCAAGTTTTTTGTCAACGCAGATCAACGAGAGTAGATAGAGCTTAAGAAATAATAAACAACAAAATTTTAAATAAGTAAATCATACAAAATTAATGACATAATATATGAACATCCTGTAAAATTGATGAAAATGGGGATGAAGATCAAATTATTGGTTCAAAAATATTAATAGGGAAAATTGGGGATAAACAAGTAATTATATTAGAGGATACTGGTTCAGAGGCAACTTTAATAAAAGTAGTATATTAGACATTGCGGGAACTAAAAGTGAAATAGTAAATATGCCCAAAATGAATAATTGGGATCAATTGAAAAAAAATATCTGGATCGAACAAGTTTATGAATTTGAATGCAAATATTGACAAAAATATTGAATTACAGTTATTATTGGTGAAAGAAATACAATTTGATGTAATTTTAGGTACGGATCAATTAGAACGTAAAAATGACAAGATTGATAATGAAAAAAAAAGGATTGAACTAGATGGAAATTGGTTTTAATTTGAAGATTTGAATGAGGAAAAAAATGTTATAGAAAAGGATATTCTATGCATGATAAGTATGAATGTGATGAATGAAAATAATAATGAATTAAATAATATAAAGTATAAATGTGATAGGGTGGATAAAGATCATATAAATTAATTGATAATAAAATATTATGGCTTAATTATGAATGAATCAAAAATAGCAAGTTAATATGTGCATAAATTAAAGGTGAAGTTGAGAAGTTCAAATCGAAAAATTATTCTATACCATACAAATTCAAAAATCAAGTCAGGAGAGAGATTGACAGAATGATAGAACAAGTCGTTATAGAGAGAAGTATCACTAATTATATTGATACGATAGTTGTAGTTGAAAAAAATGGCGAATTTAGATTATGTTTGGATGCTAGAGAATTGAACAAAATTACAGTAGGTACCACAAAACACCTATAAATATTGAAGCTATTTTGGGGAGAACTACAAATGCTTTAATATTTACTAAAATTGATTTGAAACATTGTTTTTGGCTTATGCCATTGGATGAGAGTGTTAGAGATTTTACTTGATTTTGCGTAGAAGGGGTCGTGTACAGATTTTATGCAGTCTTGTATGGTTTGCAATCAGCATGTCCAGCTTTAGAGAGAGCATTGCATAATATTTTGGACAAATATGAAGATTTTGTGTTACATTATGTTGATGATATTTCAATTCATTCTACAGACAAAACAAAACACAAAGAACATTCAAACAAAGTTTTGAAAATATTAGATGAAACAGGTTTGAAAATTAACCCCTTTATGCCCAGGTTAATTTTTTAAGTTGCTCCCTATATCCCAGATAACGTGAAAAATTGTTTATTTCTTTTTTTTTTGTAATCCACTGATTATGATGGCACTATATTAGGAAAGTATTTCTAGTTATCTCAAAAGTGAAATTATTGATTTTTATCCAGTGGCGTTACTATGGGGGCCTAAATTTGTGAAAAAAAAACAAACTGACTATCTTAGAAATTAGTATATTTTCAACGTAAATGATATGCAATCGAAATAGAAAAAGCAGTAACTAATGCTATGAAACATCCTAACACGTGAAACGCACCAAAAACCATCAAATACTACAGCACTGCACCGTTGCAAATGACATTTCATACTGGAGACCGCCAAAAATACGGATGTGGACTATCCATGCGTTTGACCTTGAATCAGCCAATCAAATTCAATCCCACCCACCTAAGGATGCCATTCCAGGGTATACTACTCAACTACGATATTATTCCAACGTTTATTTTAAATATGGCATTTGTTGCCACAAATGGCACTCTGGGATATAGATCAATTTGAGCTTGTTGCCACATGTGGCAACATGGGCTTGAAGGGGTTAATCTAGAAAAATGTGAATTTTTTCAGAAACAAGAAAAATATCTGGAATACATATTAATTGACATAGGTTTCGGAATGGATCCTGAAAGGATAAATACCAAACAACAATATACTAGACCATCAAATTTGAAAACTTTGAGAGGATTTCCAGGGGTTTTGAATTATTTTATAATATTGATACAAACTTTAAGCAAGAAGGAATTACTTTTGATAGGATTATTGAAGAAAAATAGAAAATGAAAATGGGAAAAAGAACAAGAAATGCCATTTATTGAATTAAAAGAAGAATTCATCAAAAATCTTGAAATATATCATTTAAATTATAATTTACCATTTATATTGAAGAACTGATGCGTCAATAGAAAGATTTGCAGAAGACTAATACAAATTTGAGAAGATAAAGAGGTACCAATATCATTTATATCTAGGATCACGAAAAAACATGAAAGAGGCAATAATGTCTTTTTTCAATTCCAACTATACAAATAATAGGATTCATAGATGGTCATAACTTTTACAAGAATACAAATTGAAATTAGGAATTCCTGGAGACAAAATTCCAGATACTCCTACTAGAATGGGGACAAATAAAATCAGTAATGCTAGACAAATTAAAATAGAAGAGAATGTTTTTCGTAATAGAATGGGTCCATTTCCAATGGAAAATATTATAAATAATCAAAAAAAATTAATGTATAAAGAAAAAAGAGGGATAATAGAACAAAATGGCATATTAATTGAAGTGGTAGATGAAAAAGAAATATTTGTAATAATTTATAGACGATGTAAAAAAACCAGGACAGATAATATTAGACAATGCCACATATTTCAATAATGAGCGTATGAAGAGTTTTCGTCAAAAGTTAGTAATAAAATTAGGTTTTACTAGTATCAGACACCCAGCTTCGAATCCTGCAGAAAGTTATATCAGAGAAATTATGAATATTTAAGAATTGTATCTTATGAAAATCATAGAATATGGGGATAAAAATTGCCTATGGTCGGAAAATATATAAACGAAGTTCCTAGTACTATAACTGAAGAAAGGCCTATATACACTATGACTGAAAAATTACTTGATAAGAGAATGGATGGTTATGGATAAAGTATTGAATGAAACTATGGCAGAAGTAAACATATGATTGAAAAAAAATGCTGAAAAATATTTGAATAGGGAAAATTGAAACAGAACGAAATGTACAAAATACAAGCACGGATATTTAGTTATTATAAAAAATTTGAGAGTACCCAATATAAAACAAGATTTGTGTGCAAAATTGCAATCACCTTTCCAAGGACCGTATGAAGTGAAAAATGAAAACCCTTGAACAGTTATAGTTTAATTGATCCAATTGATAAAAAATTAAGGGGAGTTTTTAACATTGAAAATGTGTACCAATTCAAAGTTCGAATAACAAATCCTAATAACTATTGAAAATCATGTGAAATAACTAATCACAATATTTCAGAGATTCAATGATACAATCTCTGATCAAATATTTCCAATTGTATTTGACATTTGAAATAAAAACCTTCGTAACACTTACATCAAATTTTGGAAACGAGCGGTCCACAAATATGCAGACGGAACCCATGTCTCCAACATCCCAGTTGGTAGAGCATCTGACTGGAGATTCAGCTTGAATATGTTTTTTTCTTTAATTTAACGATTTGTCGGATATGCCAACATTTCTCCTCACATGTATTTTTCACAAACGCAATTTTTCACTTCGTATTATATATTTTGGTTTGGTTGGAGAGAGGTTGGAGATCGACTTCGTGAACCTCGTGTTAGGATGAAAGGTTAATTGGTCTTGATGGCCACTGATATGTATTCTAGATCTTTTCTACCTTCCTAACATTAACATCAAATTGTGGGAAAAACCAGTCCACAAATATGCAGATGAAACCTATGTTTTTGATAGCTCAGTTGGTAGAGCATCTGACTAGAGATTAAGAGGTCGTAGGTTTGAATCCTGCTAGAAGATGTTTTTTCTTTAATTTGATAATCTGATGTGCCACAATTGTTCCTATCATGTAGTTTTTACAGACGCAGTTTTCCACTCATATTATATATTTGGCAAAATCTTGTCAGTGGTTAGAGATCAATTTCCTGAACCTCGATTGAAACCGTCTCGTCGATGGTGATGTTAGGGTGAAAGGTTAATTGGTCTTAAAGGCCACTGATGTGT
This sequence comes from Gonioctena quinquepunctata, assembly GCA_018342105.1. Taxonomy (NCBI): domain Eukaryota; kingdom Metazoa; phylum Arthropoda; class Insecta; order Coleoptera; family Chrysomelidae; genus Gonioctena; species Gonioctena quinquepunctata. Next base: position 531,845 of record JAFIRS010000089.1, read on the forward strand.
ACTCGAGATATTTTCTACCTTCCTAACACTAACATTAAATTATGAGAAAATATGAAGACGGAACCTATTTCTACAATAGCTCAGTTGGCAGAGCATCTGACTAGATATTTTGAGGTCGTGGGTTCGAATCCTGCTTGCTTTTTCTCCGATTTGATAATTTGTCTGATATGCCCCAAATGTTTTCTCTCTATATATATATATATATATATATATATATATAATATATCTATATATATATATATATATATATATATATATATACCAGCAAATCGCAGTTCAGATCGCCCAAGAAGTTTCACTTCTTTCACGTGTATTGAGCTGCACGCGAGTATTCTGTAATGACACTACAATGTTGCATATCTGAGAATAAAATCTGCCCTCAGCTCCAATACCTTTTCAAGTACTTCCGAGCTCACGAGCAAAAATTTCATGTGCAGTTTGCATGATCAGTTAGTCACGTATGACACCCGAACAAATTCCTCGTCTATGAACCCATTTTATTTGAAGAACTCCAGTTGTTTTGCTTTAATGGATTCGTCCACAACGCTGCAATAAAGTACGTGATATTTCGCACGTTATATGTAATATTTCAGTCGGACAAATGTTTCAGATATCACATCTCATTTTCCGCGGCTTTTCCTGAAACGTGCAACAAAATAGAGTTAATTTTTCAAATAATGTTCCACAATCTAAACATTATTTCTACTTATTTTGGCAGATTCCGAATGAGTAGAAGAGTGAGAGGTAATCGACTCAATGAAGCGACCGAGAGATATTCAAATATATATATAAATATATATATATAAATATATATATATATATATATATATATATATATATATATATATATATATATAATATATATATATATATATATATATATATATATATATATATAAATATATATAATATATATATATATATATATATATATATATATATATATATATATATATAAATATATATATATATATATATTAATATATAAAAGTGTCCATAAAGTAACGTCTAATTTCATTATTAGATAAATAAATTATATAATTGAAAATTTCCTAAACAGATCGTATTTGATTTTATTTTCATGTTTTTGAAAATAATAATTCAATATACAGGGGACCTATCACCAGTTTTTCAAATGGATCACTTTATTTTTATGTATTTCCGTAGTTACCTTGCTGGGCTGATTCCGAAGCTTCCGAAGCATCCGAAGCTCTGATCCATTTGGAAGAGCGTGCTGGTTCCACAAACCTATGACACATTTACGAGGTGAGAGATCACTGTGTCCGGGAATCATGAGTCCTGAGCATACCGATCCGAGCATAACTGCCTTCTGCAGGTGTGCGGCTAGGAATTCTGCCGATCTACGATATGCCGGTATGATCTTTGGATTATAGGGCCCCTATAATCAGAAGGGTCCGGTTAGAATCTGCCGAATTTGAGGAGAGTAACTCTTCTTCCTCTTATTATCATTATTATAATTCTTTACCACTCCAGTTAGACCCTAGCTTCTGAAGCTCCGATCCAAGTGAATCTGCCGATTTATGACATACTGGTATGGTCTTCAGATTTGAGAGTAGGGTTCGCATCATTCCACCTAGGGCTCCTATAATCAGAACCATTACCTTCACAGAATGGTCTGGATAGAGTCTACATAGTTCGTAGGGTAGTTCTCGATATTTCGTCCGTTTCTCCTTTCCCTTTCGCACGAGATGAATACAGCCGGAGCCGTATATTATTATTATTATTATAATTATTTTTATTTTTATTATGATTATACTCATTAATAATTTCATCACTTATCATTATCTCAATTGTATTTTTTCAATACTGAAATTATTACTCTTCTACCCCTATGAGTGTTATGAAGATATGTTTATACTGTTACTGATTCCGGATTTTCACAGGACATATCAAAAAACATTTCAACTCAGGTAGGGGTTTGAATTTAAACGCTTTATTATTTTTGTTATTTTTGTAGACCATGCTTACTGAATTAACGTTAGCGTTATCAATCATTATTGATGATAATGAGTATTTATTCCTTTGTGTAAATGATAAAAATTACAACTATGAACCACAAATAAAGACTCAATACATGATAGTTAGTAGATCTACTGGAAAATAAATGGGTACTCAGAATATTCATCCGTGGAATAAAAACAGCCCTCCAAAAGACATTCTTTGAACTTTTGGTAGAAAGTGTACTGATACTCTTTATGTCTGTTGGTAGACAATTGAATAGCTTCGAACCTGTTGAAGTGTTGGATAATGTAACAACGTTGTACGATGTTTTTGTAGTTTGATAAGATTTCCATATCTTGTTGAATAATTGTGACACTTGAGCAAACAGCTGTTGATGCAAATGGATGGTAATAGTGGATATTTTTTTTTGTAATACCTGTCTCTATGTGATAAACACCATATAACATTCAAATAATCCGCTTATGAGCAGTGAGAGCTCGACTCTTGTTTTTTTTCATTTTCCCACAGAAGTATATTGTAGGAGAGAACTGAATCAACCATTGCGTGGTAAACATATAATAGATTCATCTGATTCGAAACTCTCTCAAGTTGATTTCAACCTCTATTGGTTGCTCAATGTGTTTTTTTTAACAATTGAACCAACAGCGTTTTATCAGCATTTGAAATGGGACGATTAGAACGTCACCATGTTGAGTTTGGCTTGAGGTCCAACAAGACCATAATCTTCTGTTGAAATGGAGGTATCATCGACAAAAGGTGATGATGTTGTGGCAGGTTATTGATACGAATAAAAAAAGTAGAAGTCCTAAAACCGAGCCCTATGTAACACCAACGTTCATATTGGAGTAGTCTGTGTCAGTATCATCCCTCTTCACATGAATCCTCCTAAAATTCATATAGGATATAACTGCATAAATATTCCTCGAACACCTCCTACATACAATGTATCAGAAAATATATCAACATTTTCAGATTCAAATGCCTTGAATAAATCGAATAGAAGTGCAGTACATATTTTCCACTATTGAAACCATTATACAGTGTCTATAAAAGTTGCAGTCGCACCTTTGGTCGACCTAAGTGAGCAAAAACCATTTTGATGTTCAATAGTTTTATTATACCTAACCATTATAACACATTTTTCTATTATTTTACTGGTCACACTGGTATCTCACTGATCACACTGAGAATTACCACTGGTCCATTGTTATCAATCAAAGTAGGAATATTTTTCTTGAATAATGGAATGATTTTTCTCAATTTGAGTAGATCAGGAGGAGTTTTCTCCTCAACGGATCTGTTAATCAAATATGCAAACGGTTCGCAAATATACTCAGATATTGTTTTGATTCTGCTTGTAGAATAGCAATCCATTCCAGTGGAATTTTTGTTTTTTAGTTCACCAATTACATCGAAAACCTCAGTGGCTGTGACAGGATTGAAATGAAAACTATGCATGTAGCAAGTTGAATCAGTAAGACTTGATGAACTTTCATTTTTTAAACGATGTTTCAAATGATTCGAAACTATAATATTCTGCGAAAGTATTGGCAATGATTGATTACCCTCTACAAATATATTTTCAATGTGAATTTTCTGTGGGTATTCAGTTTTTGATCTTTCTTGCGTTCATTTGTTTACCGTTCTCCATATTTGCTTTTGTACACTCCATATACCATCTGATTCAGATATTTTGTTCTGCTAATATGTTCGTTTACAGGCATTTGTATTTTTCCTTTAATATGATTATTACCACCATTTATATTTTTATTATCATTATTATTATTATCAATATCAGGGAACTGATACATATGGAACAACACTCATTTCCATCGGGAATCATCCAGTTTTAATTCTCAACCATTTCAACATAATGAATGAATCATGATCTCTGTACCTCTGAGCAATTTTAATTCAGTCCTATCGAAAGCAAACATCACAGTTCAGTTTCTTTTTCTTGGTGCATTCTAATCAGTTGCAGATAATGTCTTCGTTGCTACTTGAAACTACATAAATTTCCACTGCAAACGACTTTAACAAAACTAGATTCGGTTTGTTCTGGAATTTATGTTCTTCCAAATGCTTGATACTGTGCTCTTCAGCTATAGCCTGGAAAGTTATCAGATTTTCCCCGAATTTCAATTAGGACATCTAATTTACTGTAGTCGAGATGTCTCGTGCAGGCAGTCCAGGCAAACCGATGTGTGCTGGTGAAGACGTTTGTGGTCCATAATCGAATATGAGTCATGTTTTGCGAGACGGAACATCACGTAATATCTCTGTCTTCCGGGTAATTATAAAATGTGGAATTAAAAAAAAGTCGAAAGCGCGGCCAATCAGAAAGGTTAATTTCAGAATTTATTTATTGATTCTGAAATTGCCATCAAGCAAGCCACCGAATATAATATTTATTGATATGACCCCGTACAGGGTGTTGTTTGAAAAGGAACCCTACACTATTTTAACTTGGTTAACATGTTTTTACCAAGTTTATGAAGGGCTATACTGGGTATGAATTTTTTATAAAAACTCAGTGACGATTTTTTCCGAGCGGCAGATGAGAATCGTCTTCCCAATATATAAATGTTATTCATTTTTGGGAAGCTGGAATCGTTCAAATTGTGTACTTTGCCAATGCAGTGAAGGATACTATTGAAATAATTAAAGCACTTATGAAAACAAATAAAACTTTATTTACTAAAAAGTTACTCCGTTACAACGAATGATTATTGGCATTCTAATCCATACAACTTCAGTAGTTCCATAGTACTGAATACCTGTTTCAAATAATGTACTACAACCTGGAATTGTTTTGCAACTGACAGTATAATCCATCAATTCTCAAAAATAACTCTATTATGAACAAAACGACACTGCGTCAAATCGCTTGAAGTGAAAAAGCGTACTAAAATTAATTTTCCAAACTCTTGAAGGTATTGTACCTGAGGAGTGTAAGAAAAACAACCCATCTGTCCACCACATTGGAGAAAACCCCAGCATCCACGGCTGAAGACCAACCCCTGAGATCACCGTTAGGCCCACTGGTAAGTGCGATCTGGCATCGAAAGAATCGGTGCTTCTGAGGATCGGTTCTCTCTCGAGGGCGGATCTACTAGAAGTACTGGGGACTTTGCTGGCCTCAATTGGCGAAGATCTAGTGAGAATACCAACTATTATTTCGCTGATGGAAGCCAAAAACGACGTCGAAACATGTGACGATGTGCCTGCCACGAAATGACAGAAACCAAACCCTTATCCACCACTGCCATTTCCCAGAGGTATTTTTAATCCTCAATCTGCTTCTCAAGTAATGCGGAGAAGCTGTAGATTAGCAATATCCAGTACATCAGCTTGTAAAAATGATAAAATTATTGCTATTCCTAATAGATTTGATCAACTATCAAATATGACGGAGGATGACATGAACGCAATTCAGAATTCTAAGTGTGTAAAATTCTCCACTGTAAAGGTTTATTGGAATTTCTGTCTGCAAATAAATAGCAATAAATGGAATAATCCTATCAACTCGTTAACTCAAATCCATACCACACTGTTTAGCACGAGCTGTACGAATGGAGGAAAGAAGTGTTTTTTCACGAAATAAAACGAAGGATTCGTATACGGATGGAGCGAATTACAACTGAAAGAATTCTATGTTTACATTCTATATAGAGGGATTGACATTGCTATTTGAAATCTGGAAAAATTGGAAAGTAATATTCGTTTCGAGCGGAAAGAAGAGCACTTCTGGTGAAATGTAAAAGCGGGATCGCTTGGGAATCGGGAATCTGTTTGCCAGCCTGTTTGCGGGATTATTTTGTTTCCATTTTGAAGAGTATGCATTTTTATCGTTTTCTTGTAATTCTGGAGACGATATGAATTTCATGGGATATCATGAAATGTTTAGGTGGTATTTATTTCAATACTAATTTGTCAAATATATTTGGAATGTTTAGTTTTCTGGAGGTACACTCTTCATTGCTAGGAATTTGAAATTACTTAGATGTAAATATAGTAGTGAAATACGAACATGAAAGTTTGCTGGGCAATGTATTCAGCTTTCGAACTCATTACTCACTGATATGAGAGCAGAATAGCTAACGTCAGATGTCTAACGAATGATATGGTTACTCTTCCAATGCATTTGAGTACAAACTTCTTTTTCTGAATTTTCCCAATATTTTTCTCACTTGCCAGCATTTGCAGGAATATAGCTCAGTTTTTTTCCTGATCAAGAATTACAAAACACTTTCGTCATAGTGCGGGTGCTCGTTACTAAAATAAAAATCGTCACAATTTAATACCATATGTATTTTCTGTGCATTCCATCGCAAGCATTATTCAAATATAATTTATGTGATATTCATACGCTGCAGTTTCAGCTTGCCTACGATATTATCAGAGCTTTACAGATGAAATAATAATCGTTATCAATATTCTATGTCATTGAACGTGTCGTAAGAGTATTCGTTCGATTGAAATTTGATAACATCAAATGGCATAGCTCTGCAAATAATTTTTTCATATGGAAAGATCTAAAAAAATCAGGATTGAAGGGGAAGATCGTCAGGATCTTATCGGAGAGTGTTTTACGAATCAATTCAATCTAGAATTTGAATAATATCTTCATCATTTCCGGGCGAGAGGTACTCGAGGGGACTCAACATTAAAGATTAATTTTTGCAACATCCGCGGACTCAACAAGAACATCAATGACGTCCACCATCACCTACAGACGAAAAAACCAGATATTCTGGCTCTAACAGAAACACAAGTAAACTCGTCCACCAACAAGGTCCATATGCTTTGTCCTGGTTACGAACTCCATTCTCGATTCAGGTTCAAAGGTGGAGTCTGACTTTACGCTAGGGCTAACCTTTCATGCCAGCGTGAAGAGAGTTTGGAACCGAAAGACTTTGATGTGATGTGGTTCAAGCTATCTGATACCGAACTGACTAAGTTCCTCTGCTGCCTTTACCTATCACCTAATGAACCTTCATATAACGACCTCTTTGAGTTTTTATAACTCAAACTGGAATACATTCAGGAGAACCATCCAACAGCTGAAACCATAATCATGGGAGACTTCAATGTACATAACGGTGCCTGGCTCAAATTCTCTAACAAAACAGATGATGCGGGTCGTCAAGCCGAGGCCTTCGCCATCACTCATGGTCTAGAACAACTGGTCGAGCTACCAACCCGCATCCCTGATGTCAACAACCAGTCTGCCAATACAATAGATCTTTTTCTCACCACCAATCCTGACCCGTATAGAATAGAAGTTTGTGCCCCACTTGGAAACTCTGATCACACCCTCATCTCCACAACATGCTCTTTCCATTTACCATCGAGCTGCACAATACCACCCCGTCTCATGTGGCATTACAATTCGGCCGACTGGGAAGGTCTTCGTATGTTTTTCTCAGCGTTTCCATGGAAGAGAGTTTCTCTTCAGTTGATCCAACACGATGTGCTGAGACAATTTCTGAAATCATGTTGGAGATGCAAACTCACATACCGAATACCGAAAGAAGAACATCATCCGATAAGACCTGGTTTAACAGAAACTGCTCTAGAGCTGTGGCTTCCAAACAGGCAGCATACCATCGATGGCTAAAAAATCCGGGCCCTGAGACCAGAGCAGCATATGTCGAGGCTAGAGGCATATGCAAAGAGACAATAGAATGCTCAAAAGATGCCCACAATGCCAAAATAAGATCAAAACTTGCTGAATGTCCTAACGGATCCCGTTCATTTTGGTCTTTCGCCAAAGCTGTGGGAAGAAACTTCACTTCCAGCTCATTTCCTCCTCTAACCAAAGAAGATGGAACACTAGCAACGACTGCCCAGGAAAAAGCCAATATCTTTGCGCACCTATTTGCTGGAAATTCCACTCTGGATTCATCGGGAAAACAACCCCCGAACATTACACCTATTGACAGTCACATGCCCGAGATCACCTTTCGCCAACGTACTATCAGAAAGATTTTGCTGGGTCTCAACACCAACAAAGCCTGTGGATCTGACGGAATCCCGCCGATTGTTCTCAAGAAATGTGCCCCCAAACTAACACCTGTTCTTTGCAAGTTGTTCAACCACTCTAATAATTTGGGGGTATTTTTGTCCAATTGGAAAATTGCAAGAGAACAGCCAGTCCCTAAAAAAGGCAAAAAGGCCCTACCTAGCAACTACAGACCTATCGCACTGCTATCTATTATTTCAAAGGTCATGGAAAAAGCCATCAACATCGAGTTCATGAAATATCTGGAAGACTCAAGAATTGTCAACAATAGGCAATATAGCTTCCGCCATCAGAGATCAACTGGTGACCTGCTCGCTAACGTCTCACATATATAGCAGCTATCTATTGAAAAGTATGGAGAAACTTCAGCTGTGGCATTAGATATCTCCAAGGCGTTCGATCGAGTTTGGCACCAGGGACTCCTCGCCAAGCTTCCGTCTTATGGCTTGCCCCCTCAGATGTGTTCTCTGCTTGCTAGTTTTCTCTCAAACAGGTCTCTCCATGTAGTGGTCGTTGGAGTTTCATCTGACACTCTACTCATAAATGCTGGTGTTCCGCAAGGATCTATTCTCGCACCAACACCATTTCTACTTCACATCAACGACCTGTTGAAAGGAACTTCATGTCCAGTACACAGCTTTGCCGATGATAGTACCCTCCATACCGCATTCTCTTCCAGGGCCCCTATATCAGCCCGTGAAACCAGAAATGAACGAGGAAGGAATGTTAATGATATAAATATGGACTTGGCAACAATTCTCGAGTGGGGATCTAATAACTTAGTAGAATTCAATGCAAACAAAACACAAGCATGTCTTTTCTCTAGAAAAGCCGATTTCACTGTGCCTAACATAACGTTGTCAGGAGTAGCCATACCACTGAAGTCATCCATATCGATGCTTGGTTTTACTATCAGCAATAACCTTTCCTGGAAAAATCACGTGAGGTCCATTGCCAAAAGTGCATCCCAAAAACTTGGTTTTTTGTTTCGTGCCAAAAGCTATTTCACCCCCACTCAGCTGCTTATGATCTATAAGGCACAGATCCGACCTGTCCTGGAATACTGTTCCCATATTTGGAGCGCGGCACCTAAACATATCCTGAGGCTATTGGATTCTGTCCAAAAAAGGGCAATTCCTCTTGTCGGTGATGCCTCGCTCACAAACTCGCTCACTTGTCTGGAACACCGTAGAAAAGTTGGCGATTTGTCTCTATTTTATAGATATTTTCATGGGCGATGCTCTTCTGAAATATCAACAATCGTTCCTGCTTTGGCAGTCTCTTCGAGACTAACCCGTCAAGTTCAGTCATCACACCCCTTCGTGGTCACTTTTGAGACCTGCAGAACATCACTTTCCAAAGACTCGTTCATCCAACGAACAGCGAGGCTTTGGGACTCATTGCCTAGGAAAGTGTTTCCCGAGGCATACAACCTCCAGAAATTTAAGAAGAACACCAACTCCTACCTTCTTTCCCTTGGTTCCCACGATGTTCTCTGAACATTACAGGATATCCTTTGTCGTGGAAACCAGAACATAAAAAAAAAACTAAAAAAAAAAAACTAAACTGACTATTAAAGAAATGAAAATTGAAAAGTCTACGATGGAAGGGTTATATCTTACTACCTTCCAGGCTGAAGTCATGTTGGACATTGAACTACATCTGATAGATATTGTGAAAGGACCCTAACTTGAGAGAAGAAATCTAAAAGTGGAAATTTTCCCTTTTATTCCGATAGTCATTTCTATTGGACTCTCAATTGAAAACTCATATAGATAGATGAATGAGGGAAGAAATAATGTTTTCAAAAGAGTTCTCACCAGAAAACTTTCTACTCTGTCTCATTTATCTACATACATTTCTCAATCGAAACTGGAATAAAAGAGAATGAAATAACTATAAAAAAATTCAATTTCAGTTAGGGTTCTTTCACAATATTTATCAGATATAGTTCAATGTTCAGCAAAGCTTTAGCCAGAAAAGTGGTTGTTTCTGTTAGATATCACAAAAAATTATTTTACTTTTTGATATGGGATGATTGAAAAAAATCAGGATTCAAATGATAGTTCGTCAGGGTCACATCAGAAAGTATTCTTTCATTAGAATATGAGTCAAGTTATTTCAATCGAGTTTTTCAATGATATCTTCACCTAGAAAAAAAAATGATTACATGGATATTGAATTGAAAGACTCTTCTGGAAATTGGAAAGTATACGATGAAAGTGATGTTGTTCTTGTGATATATGAAAGAAAACAACTACTCCCTCGGCTTAAGACACGCTGGACTCCAAACTTCATAGGAAATAATCTCATTGTTGAAATTTCCATTTCCCTTCAAATAATTATTTGATTTCATATTCCAGTCTGAATTAAAAACTCATATGGATGAATGAGGAAAAAAATATTTTCCAAAATGGAATACTCTGCAAAAAACATTTCTCTTGCCTCATTCATCTATATGCGATCCTAACTAATACTGAAATACAGTTTGTGATTAGGAACTCATAGATGACTGGGGAAAAGTAAAATATGGATGATAGTGACTAAGGTTAATCTTTCAGTCGCATATGATTCACATCTGATTTCATATTCATATTCATATTTTCAATGAAATCAATATTCACCTTCTTCTAGGAGATCATTTATTCTTCATTATAACAAAATAATAGATTCGGCAGCCCTCAGGGTTTTTTTTTGTTTTTTTTTTCAAATTGCAAGTAAGATCGTTAATGTGGTTAGTTTCATGATCAAACTTTTCAGTAGCAGGTATGGTCTGAGAAAAATATTCTTCGAATATCTTGAGTTATTCAGTTCATCCATTTTTTTATATTTTTTTTTTCGAAATTAATGAAAGTGGTTTTTTCTTTATAAGTATTTTCGTTGCCACTCTGAATCGTATATAAATTTCTCAATATTCAGTTCTTATTGGGGTTCAATGGAACAACAAATTATAGTCACCACTATATTAAATCATTTCTCTTATTCATACATATTCACTGGAATATTGAATAAACTGGAATATTGAAAGAATCGAAGGAATGTGAACTCTGCCTTCTGCTAAAATAACTCTGAATATATTTGTTCCAACTATTTCCAGTAGTAATATCCCTAGGACATTGATAATTGACGAGATAATTTTATGAAAATCGAAAGCTCGTTCCTTGGTCACAGCCCGAAGCCCAAGCTAGGAAGCTTGAGAAATTTGTCATTAAATTATGGAGCATTTGTCAATGTCCGCGGGATATTCAGCGAAACATTTTTTGACAAAAAAATGTACAACTCAACACAATGAAACATTTATTTAATCATTAAAAGTACAGTTAGTGAAAGTACAATTATTAAAATTCAACCTAACATTACATTCGTTGCTGTTCTTTACTATAGGAGATCTATCACCACGCATAATATCTATGATCTTGTTGTGGTGTTCTTGATCCAGAGTTAAGTATGGTTTTATAGAATTTTGATTGCTATGACCAGTAATTTTCAGAAATTGTTGTTCTTCTACACGTCTTTTCACCAATTCGCTAATAGCAGTTGATCTATTCGAGTGATTTGTTATCTTTTTGTCCTTCACATTCAAGCCAATTGCCCAGCAGCAGATTCAGTCAATCCATTCATTGCATTTCTTCCAACAGGTACATTATCGTACCATTTGTCAGTTTCATTTTTCCAGTGTCGATTTCGTTTTAAGAACAGTCGTGGTGAGGTAACATTGTCGCCTCGTTTTGATATCAGTTTAAGAAAAAAACGTACAGGGCAGCTTTGTCTCTCACTATTGGAAACCAACCATCAACTACTTGTACAGCTTTGAAAACCACCTTGGCACGTTTTACTGAACACCGGATTGTATTCAATGCGATATGTTGGAGAGTCATCGTTATTTCTCTCGATTTGAAAAAAAATCCACCAGACAAGCAACTGCCTCTCCTCCTCGCCACGATAAATCTACAGCAGCAATATGGTAAAATTTACGCATTAGACCTTCGGCAGTATTTTCATCCCATAGCAATATTATTTCGTTGACTTCAGAAAAATTTAACGAAACTGAACTGAACTCAAGTATACATGGATCTGCTTGTAGTTTCTTCCTGATTGCATCGCGGGCATCTCGGGCTGGTTCAAATACTATATTGTTAAACGGGTCAATCATAATATTATAGTCATTATAGTACTTTTCTTGCAAAAATTTGCACGAAACGTTCCACATTGCTTCTTCAATTTCGGTCCCGTCTTTCTTTCTCATATTGACCGCCCAATCTTTCAGTATCAACGCCAATTCTTCTAAGCTTCTATGTTCATTTAATTCATATTCTGGTTCGCAGCAGAGTTCCATAAGTATTCCCCAAATATATTTGTTACTGCAGGTTGTATTTCTGGGAATGTTTCCTTCGATTAGCGCATTCATACTTTGAACATTCGCATTGCCAAAACGTGACATTTTGAAATTTATTTGGAATGAAGTTCTCAAACTCAATCGTGTTGTCATAGTGATTGATAATTGCACTGAATGCAATTATCAGTGTAATTTTGACATGATTGGGTGGAATCGTTTCGGTTGACACAAAATGACAAAATTTTAATGGTTGTTAGAACTGTCAGAAAAATTTCATTGTAATTGTCCCGCAATGGAATAAATTGATATTATTAGATTTCCTCTCGTTTAATTATTGTGATGGATACTTGGATCAATGTATATAAATATCATTTTCGAATAAAAACACTGAAGTGTCGCTTCTTCATTGATACCTATAAGACCATACAAATCTGAGCTGCCACGTAGCAACCAATTATGAATGTGTGTTTTCGACATGATTGGGTGAAATCGTTTTGGTTGACACAAAATGACAAAATTAGAATGGTTGTTAGAACTGTCGAAAAAATTTCATTGTAATTGTCCAGCAATGGAATAAATTGATATTATTAGATTTCCTCTCGTTTAATTATTGTGATGGATACTTGGATCAATGTATATAAATATCATTTTCGAATGAAAACACTGAGGTGTAGCTTCTTCATTGATACCTATAAGACCATACAAATCTGAGCTGCCACGTAGCAACCAATTATGATTCCCATTTCTAATCATCCCCTTTCTCTCAGCAAATCCATTTATGTCATCCCGATAATCTCGCAGATAAATAAACAGGAAACAGCGCAACAAAATTAACTCTCCCCTCGTTTCGACAGCATTAGTTGAGACGGCTGTGTTTTCTTCTCATGATGTGAAATGTTATTGGTATTTTCCGTTTTGTTCGGCCAGGATTACACCTCTGTGACGGCCAGTAAACCTCGAAAGGAAATTAACATCAAGGGATTTTACACACGTTTTCACTTTTTTTGCCGTTATTCTGAGTTGTCGGTGGTGCTCTCTTTATATTTTCAAGGAGTTTTCATTCTGTGGAATGATCAGAATGACTTCTCAACACCAAGCGCTACTTTATATCAGATTCAAACCTTTTCAAAAGTCTATTTCATCATTCAAACATCAACAACTGATAAAAATCAAGCTTTGAGAGTAAGATGAAAAACATGGATTCACAAATTGAAGGAAACTGAAACACATGTACTAGCTAGTCAAAAATACAGAAAGTGGATATCATGGGATGAAATACACAAAAAAAATCATATACTAAAAAAAAACATTTCGGAAATGAAGAAAACATTTCTATCAAGGAATAAAGACAAATTTGGAAAATCGTTGAAAGCAATAGAAAGGCAATACATTCGGAGAAAATGCATCGACACTAAAACAATGAAAGATTCTCTGGAAATTCAGAATTATTTTTGAGAATATTTATCGGTTATCGTGGCTGAAAATATCAACATATGTTGACCCTGAAAGTGATACTGCTGGAAATCGAACAGTGAATCCCACAACTCCCAATAGTACTCGGTATTGGGTCCCGTGATATGTGGTAATGACCCAACACTTCTTGTAAAGTCAGGATGTATGGTATTCTCCGTGGATTATAGCTCTATTTCAGAAGGAGCCAATAATATTGAAGAATCATAAACTGAATTGGAAGCTACAACCATCTCATAATTTGGCATTGTACTCATCATATCGTGCTGCTATAACCTACTAATCTAGAGTTCAGAAACATACTAGCTTTTCCTGATTACAGATATGTTCCTGTACTTAGTTGTCAACATATTGAACTGTAGGCGCATTGCATCATTGGAGATAATAGAAGGAAGAACTGATCTAGGAGAAAATACCTTCGAAGAATATTTCAAGAGACCTTGCAATGTAAACCTCAAATTAGTTTCCAACTGTGGCTCAAGTCCTATGGTATATTGATGCCATCACCAGCAAGCAGCTCGACATGTCCTAAATGGTATTTTTTCGTATGTAGCCGTTATAGTAACCTGTTACTTTGGCAAATACCCACGGTCATTCTTTCATTTGAGATTCATTGTCTACTATTTTGTATAGAACCGTGTTCATTCACTACTTGTCTCAGGAGAAATGGTGCTTTTGCTCAGAAATCAATACAACTAGGTCTCGACTAATCGACTCATACAGCTCAGAGGTCTTAGCTGAGGTCATTGTTGAGAACCCAAGGAAGAGAAATATTTTATATATATTATATATATATATATATATATATATATATATATATATATATATATATATAAATGGACTCAATGTTGTTCATACACCATCACAGGGAGAACGTTTGAAGAAAAAGAATAACATGGATCACAAGATATCTCCACCTGCAGTTACAAATATATATATATACATATATATCTATATCTATATCTATATCTATATCTATATATATATATATATATATATATATATATATATATATATATATATATATATATATATATATATATATATATATAGAGAGAGAGAATAAGAGAAATCTGTGCACGAAATTTCGTGCTATAAAAATTCCACGATATTAGGTTTGAGCTTCGCCGCACAGATTATAGGTGTCATATCTATAATCTGATGCTTCCCATATTATATATACAGTGTCCTCATAAAGTTCGCTAATTATGGTAGAAAAATTTGTTATTGAAATTTCAGAAAAATTATAATGGCGGTTCGTTTCTGCATGTCTGACAACTGAAGAATCCGTTGCGACTTATATCACGTGACCTCAGATTTGGCGGGAAATTTGAAAAAAATTGTCTGTGGTGCCAAGAAATGGGTCAAATTGACAAGATATCGAAAAATTTTATGGAGAAAATGTGTTTGGAATCCAACGAAAACCATACTTATCAATTTTGAACCAGATTGAAAAAAAAACAAAAATACCATTCTATTCCCCTACCCCTAAGAAACATTATACATTTTTGTTTTATCTGGAAATATTCAATAACTTAAATCACATAAGTTTGGAACAAAACTAATCAAATATTTGGGGAAAAGAATTTTGCGGAAGATTAATTATGAAAACACGATTCAGTTTTGTCACTAGGTGTGGTCATGCCCTGTACATTGATGCATATGAGCTTATACAATATTCTCAACCCGTGACAATACATTATTTATCCTAATTGAATTCAGTATTGTTTAGGTGAATGTGGAAAAAAAAACAAACAATGTACACGTTTTCAATATTATACGGGACCACCTTCGCACTCCATACATAGAATTGTTCTGGAAAATATTTCGCGGTGAACATTTCTCAACATAGTTCTGTTGATCAGTGCTGCACAATTCCTTATACATATTTCTAAATAAGAAATGAAATGCTCAAAGTCATCTTCACGGAAGATTCAATATAAATTGAAAAAAATATTGGTAGACCACAGGCGAAAAACAACTACTTTCCTAGCAAATACCACGCAGAACGTTGAATGATATTCACCTGGAAATCCATGCAAACTTCCATATAAATGGAAAAAGATTGCAAATGTTTCTTGCTGATAAGCTCGATTGTGTTTGATTTATGTCGAGTCCGCCTAACAATCTTTTTTGGTCCCCATCAGTACGGAGTAGTCACCAGCCAGAGATCCGGAGAGCTCTGGCCGGAGCGAAACGTTTATGTTGTGTCTCGCTTCGGCCAGAGCTCTCCGGATCTCTGGCTGGTACATACTCCGTACTGATGAGGGCCAAAAAAGCCTGAAACCGGTATGCGGATTGTTAGGCGGACCCGACATGAATTAAACACAATCGAGCTCATCAGAAAAAAACATTTGCAATCTTTTTCCATTCATATGGAAGTTTGCATGGATTTTCAGGTGAATATCACTCAACGTTTTGCGTGGTATTTGCTAGGGAAGTGGTTGTTTTTTGCCTGTGGTCTACCAATATTTTTTTCAATTATGTTGAATCTTTTGTGAAGGTGACTTTGAGCATTCCATTTCTTATTTTATTTCACTTCACTTGGTTTTCTTCTTCCTCAATACATACGCTGGTCGACCAACTGCCGCTCCCACTGAGAAGAAATCTTTCATTCAGAATCCTATCGCGGTAGCCAGGAGAGGAGAAGACCTGCCGCCTATCCAGGTCGGAAGGAGGATCCAGGCAACGGAAGGATCCCCCCCCCATTCCTTATACCCCAAAGTAACCCAGGTAACTTGTTTGAGCTTTCGCGTAAGTTAGGGCAGTTAGTGAATTTTGGGGAAGTAGAGTCCATGCTGAAAGAGCTATACAACATACTGTTGAACACGCCGGACGGCCTACGAGCTAATACGGCAGCACAATACTTCTTTCACAACGAAACTAAATAGAGGTATTGAAGCATGCATGTTCAACGCGAATGGAGTTGCTGGAAAGTTTGCGCTTCTCAGCAGCTTCATTCATGAGCATTCTATTGATTCAATGCTCCTGTCGGAGACTAAACTCCAGCAAGAGCATAGCTTAAAATTCAGGGGATTCACCACCGTTGGGACTGATAGACCGGGAGGCGAGAGGGCCGCTGGGGGGTAGTAGCTATGATCATCAAAAACAACGTACAGTTTGTAGAAATACCGCGGAAAAATTCAAACATAGAGCATGTGGGCATAAAACTCAATGACGGTACATGTATATTCTCGGTATACTGCCCGCCCAGCATTAAATTTACTCAGCAGGATTTAGACAATCTACTTATGAGGTGATTTTTGCAGGTGATTTTAACGCTAGACACTCGGAGTGGAATGGCAGTCCGACAAAATCCAGCCCAAATGGAATAACTTTGTTGAAATATTCCACGAACAAAGAGGTTATAATTGAGAGGAGCAACGAACCTACTCATTATCCGTTTAACAGTACGTCGCTAACGACTATCAGTTGTTCAGAAAAATATTGTAGACTTAAGTGAACTGGAAGCATTGAACGAGTTAACTTCAGATCACCTCCCAGTCACATTTCATTTTGAACACAATAAGTATGAAAACATTGAAAAAACTAGATATTACTACTACAATTGTGACTGGAAGGAGTTCAGACGTATCGTCAATAGAATAACTTTATTAATTCAAACATATGCGAAGAAGACATAGAGTTTGAAAAAAAAAAGTTCATAAAAATAATGCAGATAGCACGAGACAAAACAGTCAGGAAAATGGTCGTGAGGGGAAGCAGGTGTACGATTCCAGATAACATTAAAGAATTAATGAAGGTAAAGAACAGAGAAAGAAAAAAATGGCAAACCACCAGAAACCCCCAACACAAAGACCAGTTCATGAGGTTGGGGGCCGAAATAACGGTATTGCTTGAAGCCAATACTAATGCTATATGGAGTCGTAAGCTTGAGAACCTCAACGTGAGGGATCACTCACTATGGAACATGACGAAAGTGTTTCAAAGGAAAAGAGAGCCTGTCCCAGCCTGAGCGGTTGGTGGCGAAACCGCAGGAGAAAGCTGATTTGTTCGGGAAATATTTCAGCAAAGTCCATGAAATCGAACCAGACTCAACGGCCGAACACGTGAGGATCACAAATGTGGCCAAAAATATCGAAAATACGCCCTCAATAAGAATGCCACCCTCGGAACTTCAGAAAGTTCCAACCAACTATGAAGAAGTTCTGAGGGTCATTGATAGCCTGCCACGTAATAAAGCGCCACGCCTAGATAAACTGGACGCCGTTCTTCTCAAGAACCTGCCGAAAAAATCGCTGGTCCAACTAATCCACATTATAAATGCTATCAAAAAGTGGCAACGCCATCCAGATTGCCTAAAGAAAGCTGAAGTTATACCGCTTCTGAAGCCCGGAAAGGAAAAACACAACATAGATAGCTACAGGCCCATCTCGCTCCTTAGTGTAGTGGCCAAAGTGGTCGATAAGGTCCTCTTGAATCGTGTTGCGGAATTCGAGGAGGAACGGAGAGTTATCCCGGCTGAGCAATTCGGGTTCAGGAGAGGTCATTCAACGACCTCACAAGTAGCATAAAATGTTCACGGGGTGAAGGAAGCCTTCCACGGAGACTGCAACAGGGTTATGGTCTTGCTGGATACGCAAAAAGCTTTTGATACCGTCTGAACAGGGGGGTTAATTACTAAAATGACGGAGGCACGCATGCCTTTCTACCTCATTAAAATTCTTGAATCATACCTAACTGGGCGGACTTTCAGAGTTAATGTTAACGGAACTAGTTCGCCGGAACATGCAATCGGTGCGGGGGTCCCATAGGGGTCTCCGCTATCACCGATCTTGTATTCGTTGTATACGCACGACTTTCCGACCTTCGCTCAAACGAGCATGGCTATGTTTGCGGATGACACCGTGATCTATGCCCACTCGTTCCATAGAGAAGAGGCTGCCAGGCAGCTCCAGATTCATCTGGATTGGTTGGTTATACCGTATATGGGAAAGAACAAGATTAAGTTAAATCGTAATAAGACGGAGGTCATTAATTTCACAAGGAAACGAACCAACGTGAAGATCATTGGAAAAATAAAGATTGAAAACAACAGAGTGATTTAAAAGCCCCCAGTGAGATACCTGAAAGTGCAATTGGACACGCGTATTAATCTGCACAAACATATAGCGCTGGCATTGCAATGGGGGGGAGCCGCAATTAAGCGAACATACCCCCTCATTGCACGCAATTCCAGCCTATCGCTAGATAATAAAACACGAATCTACAAACAAATAATTAGACCGGCGATGATATACGCCTGTCCAATATTCTGCAGTCTGTAAAAAACTCAAATATTGAGACTTGAGAGACTGCAGAACAAAGCACTTCGTATAGCTACTAATAGTAGTAGGTATATCCGGTTGGACGACCTTCGCGGGCTGGCTAGAGTTGAAAAACTGTCAGACCACATTACCAGAATTTCCGATGAATTTTTCAGATACCATATCTCTGGAAGTCCGCTCACGGCATGGGGTAATCTTTGATGCCCTAAACCTCTATAATGAGGTATAGGAGCCGGAACAAATCAAGAGACCGGGAAAATATGTGAAAGGAGAACAACAAACACGAGGAAGTATCGTAAATCATGAGATAATAAGGTAGTGGAAACGTAATTATTATAACTGGGTATTTTGCAATTTTTCCCAGTGGGTAACGAATCATACAAACATGAGTAAGAATACAACCACTTAAGAATTATCGTACTAGGCAAAATAAAAAAAGGTGCATAAGCTTTGAGCAGAAGGTCTTCCAATATTTTTTTCAATTTATGTTGAATCTTTTGTGAATGTGACTTTGAGCATTCCATTTCTTATTTTATTCCACTTCACTTGGCTTTCTTCTTTTTCAACACATACGCTGGTTGAGCAACTGCCGCTCCTACTGAGAAGAAATCTTTCATTCAGAATCCTATCGCGGTAGGAGAAATGTATGGAGTGTTTCTTCCTGTCACTAGGTACCGCCGGTTGAAATTTATCTTTTCCGGCGTACCTACAGATGTTATAGGCTCGATGGTGATTTTGTTTATGTTGTGTCTCGCTTCGGCCAGAGCTCTCCGGATCTCTGGCTGGTGACTGATGAGGGCCAAAAAAGCCTGAAAACGGTATGCGGATTGTTAGGCAGACCCGACATGAATTAAACACAATCGAGCTTATCAGAAAGAAACATTTGCAATCTTTTTCCATTTATATTTTCAGGTGAATATCATTTAAGGTTCTGCGTGGTATTTGCTAGGAAAGTAGTTGCTTTTCGCCTGTGGTCTACCAATATTTTTTTCAATTTATATTGAATCTTTTGTGAAGATGACTTTGAGCATTTCATTTGTTATTTTAAGGCACTTCACTTGGATTTTTTCCTTTTTAATATTTTTGAATGTTCTACGTTTCGAAATGGGCCTTGTTTATAATCACTGCTTTTCAGGCAACCAATATTGAATTCAGCAAGGTTGAATAATGTATTATTAAGTTTCAATCACAAATATTAATTGGTTTAAATTTCATTTACGGGTTGATAATATTGAATAAGCTCATGTGCATCAATATACAGGGCATGACTACACCTAGTGACAAGACTAAATCGTGTTTTCATTATTAATCTCCCGCTAAATGTCTATTCCACAAATATTTGCTTAGTTTTGACCCAAACTTATGTGATTTAGGTTATTGGAGCTGTCCCCAGATAAAACAAGAATGTAAAATGTTTCTTAGTAAGGGTAGAGGAATAAAATGGTATTTTTGATTTTATTTCAATCCAGTTCAAAATTGGAACATGGAGTCTTTGTTGGATTCCAAACATATTTCCTCTTAAAAAAATTTAGATATCTTGTCATATTGGCCCATTTTTCGGCACCACAGACATTTTTTTTTTAAATTCCCGCCAAATCTGAGGTTACGTGATATAAGTCGCAACGGATTTTTTTGTTGTCAGACATGCAGCAACGAACTGCCATTAAAGATTTTCAGAAATTTCAATAATTTTTTTTCCCATATGTAGCCAACTTCATGACTGACAATGTATATACACAGTGTGTCTCACTTCTCATAGAAACACCCCCGTATCTTTCGTAATTATTGGAGTGGAATTCTGTAATTTCCACGATCGGTAGATATACTGGGGTAAGTCTGAATTTTCTGATGGAGTTGACCTGAGCGCCATACACTGCACGCCAGGAGCGATGGATGAAGCGAGTTTGAAAAAAATAATATTAGGGGGCAAGGTGGGCTCAAAATTCAGTGCCAATCCATATTTTTGCTGGAAAATTTTCAGTTCTTCTGAAAAATCCGAATTGGTCCCACTTCGAATGGAAACGCCCCCGTATCTTCCGTAATTATTGGAGGTGAATTTGGTAATTTCCACGATCGTTAGATATACCAGGAATGAGTCCAAATCTCTCCTGAAGTTCATCTGAGTGACATACACTGCGCGCCAGGGGCGATGGAAAAATAATTTTCTGCGAAAAATAATATGATGGGGCAAGACATCTTCCGTATTGAGTGGAATTATGAAATTTCCACGATTAGTAGGTATACCGAAGATGAGGCTGAATATTTCCTAAGGTTGACCTGAGTGCTATATAATGCCCGCCAGGGCCGATTGAAATGCTGATTTTTGCGAAAAATAAAATTAGGAGGCATGATAAGCGGACTTTCACTGATTAGTGATTGGGACATAAAATTTTGTAACACCCTTTATTTTTGAACCCCAAATTTGGAGTATTCGATTCGAATTGAGAAAATTAAGATTGATGATGCGATTTTAATACCCTAAATCGAATATTTTTCCAAAAATTTTTAGTTAAATGTCTACAATGTCAAACAAAGTTTCACTCATACCGTGGTTTCATAAAACCACACAATGATTTTTTTTATGCTGCGGTTAGCAAACAGAGCTACGGAATCATCTTGTTTTGTTGGTAATCGCATTTCAATCAACCGAAGACGTTCCATCAATTTGTTGACTGTTCTGTCGTCAACTAGAACTGATTCCCACACACTCTTGAACTCGAAATATTCAGGGGGCAAAGTTGACATAATTCAAAAGTAGATCAGGTGATACTGTCCCTATTAGCCTATTCATTTCATCATTCAACTCACGAAAATTCCTCTGTAATTTTCCAATGTGAGTTGCAATATATTCTTGTGTTGGTTTTTCAATAGTGAAAAACTGTTCCATCAACCGATCTACGCGTTGACCAGAATTTTGCTCGTAGATTGGAGTTAACTTGTCCCAAGTAGCTTTGGCTGTATCACATGTTGAAGTCACCTCAACATTTGCATCATTGAGACTGCTTACCAAAATCAATTGCGCTAATGCATCGCTTCTCTGGAAAAATTCAACTGAAGCTTCATGCGCTGCTTCATCTGCTGCTATATCACCTTCTGGTGAAGGAATAGCTGCAGTTTTCTCCCCTGTTACTATCCCTTGCACATCATGATGGCGAAGTAGCAAACTAATTTGCCTATTCCACCTCGCCCAATTTGCAGCGCCGTCGAGTTCCATTTTATCTTTCACCACCACACTCTGTTCAATTATGAACGAACTGGGCCCATAACCTTTCAGACTTTGTATGGAACAGAATGCAAAATTTTATGGTTTAAATAAAACTTTTGTGACAGTGATACAAGACGAATTATTTTATTGACAAGTAAACAAAACATAACATCCGTAATACATTTCAGCTATTTTGATATTTCAACAATCATCAAGGATTTCATCCTTTTATTTTTGTGAATCAATACATGACCTCCAATGTTTTTTTGCGGTAAATTTATCAAGCAGGGTACTGTCAAGACTAAGGCTGTTCGATCTGCGAATTGTTATTGCATATGCATTATCCGAAACAAATTCCATAATTTGTAGTTTTCAGCTTCATTTCTCAGTAAACGCCTATTGATCTACCTTGATGCCAAATTTCAAGTTTCTAATCCACCCAAGAGTGGTCTAGGTTTCTAATGAGTGAGTCGGTCTCTGACTGATAAAAATTGCCCTTTTCAGAACCCATAACTCAAGAACTATAATAGATTTGTTTGTGTGTTATTGAGTTTTTGGCTTTGAGGTACACCAATCAGCCAGACTTTTTCATCTTTTGAATGGAACATCGAAAACTCCAATGAATTCATCCAGTTGCCTGTCCCTGAGTTGACGTCAATCCCAAACATGAGTTCGTCCAATAATAAAGTTAATAACTTTTCAACCATTGAAAAGTTGCAGGATATGATTTCTTCAAATTAATTGAATTATTATTCCTAAATTGACATAAGCTGTTTTTTCATAATTACATATCAGCTACATGAATGAACTGTTTTATTCTATACTGAAATCTTTATACACATTTAATTTTTTTCGGAATTTCGAAAATCTGAGGAAGCTTAACACATAATATTTCAAAACTCACTTTTGAGAATGATCAAAATGTTAAGGCGAAGCATGAATGATACGCCAGTCGAAACCGAATCATGTTAACACATACGAGAATAGAAGATCAGCAGCTATTTGTATTTTCAGAGAGCCTCCCCATGACTATTTTCTGTATATGAGAATTGAGCAGACCCAACTCCACAACACCCCACTCTGCCAGATTTTTTTTCGCTCCTAACATCTACTCTGAATGAAAATGTTCATTTAATTTGGCACTATAAATATTCCCCTGCTTCAGGTAGTCCACTGAGAAGAATGAGTGAGCTCTTATCTGTATTCAGGGAATCAGGATAAGATGGTCTGGACCAAGGCCCGCGGGAACAACAACTCTGAGCGGGCTTGAAACCAATTACACGGACGCTACGACCCGACCGACTCTTTCCTAACAAACAGTCGCATAAATACATCGCCTTCTGTGATAGGGCGGAAGTTCAGACTTTGTTATCGTAGGAATCGAAAACAATGTCGCAAAATTTTTATTTCTGCCCTTGGTAGTGAGGCGATGAATTCGTCCTTCTTGGTATCAGATGACGGTGGAGAAATTAACGGCGTTTGTTTCTGAATTACGAGCGCGTAGCAAAATATTTATGTACCTATTGAATCACTAGAAATATTTTCTGTTGTGTAACTGTCTACCAGTAAAAACAATGAAGGGAAAAAATCTATACAGGCTCGGAAAAAAAAAATCCAGTGTGCGGCAATGATATTCTTTATGTTTTTTTAGAAATATAATTCAAGAATATCACGGAAAAGTATTCATATCGATATATAAAATACTATCTTGAATAATATTAAATCAGTCATTAAATTTTTTTGTTATCGTTTGGCACTCTAGAAAAAGTACATTTTTGAAATGAAGTACATAGTTTCTTATCTCATTTGTCGTTAAACAACAGTCGAGAGAAAAAAAACGTAACAATACGTAATGATACAAAAAACTGCTTTCATTTTGAACACTTTCTTCAGGATTGGAAAAGTGAAACGAAAAATATATCTACACTCATTGGGTGGAAAAAGTGGAAACACATACTTTATTCTGTTGAAAAATATGTACTGGCCCCCCTCATGAAAAAATCAGTCATCATTTCAGTCTTATTTGGCATACAAAACATAATAAACATTGACATCGATTGGAATATGATGAACACCCAAACAGTATACCCAACCAAAATTAGTTAGTTCCTGACCTGCAACCTTTCTTCTATACTGATATTCATCGATGAGATGAATGATAATAACGTTCAACCATTCATTTCACTGAACAATTTTACCAAATTCACCCATTATTTATGAAAAAAACTCGATTCAACTCAATTTAGTTTTTCTGAAAGACTTTCGAATCCATCTCGTGATAAACAATAATTATGGAAAATACTTTTTTTTTCAAAGAAATGTTTCTATGGACACTTCAAACTTACAAAATTGAGCATTACTACCTCGACTTCACAACGCAAGAAACTTCCTCCTACTGTAGCACTATGAACATAATTCTCAAAAAAAATTGTTTAATTTCTGTTAATTATTTCTGCTACCCTGTTTCGACTAGTCATTCGTAAGATAAAGCTTCAATGGATGTGGGTAAGGACTTTTTATTTATTATTCAATACGAATCTCTAAGTTCAGATAGCAATTTGTATAGGATTCAAATGATATGTGGGTGCCACTGGAAGTTAAATTACTTGAGTTCCAAATTGAACTGAAACTATCCTTTTCCAGTAGGATATGGATGTTTCTGAAAAAGGATTGGTAATTTTATGTGAATTTAATGGAAGGTTTGTATAGCAATTTAATATATAGAAATTCAATCAACGTTCACAAATTGGAATGTCACAGGGCTTTGAGTTTGTTATATCAAAAAAAAATTAACAAAGTTTGAAAAGCTTTCAAAGCCTTTTCATGCTGATATGCATGCACAATGCATCGCACGAACATAACAGATGATTTTGAGTTAACTAACTCGATAAATAACCAATTAAAAATCTGTCGGTGATTTCGAATTAGATACCCTTTTTCGAATGTCGCCAAAATGAATATATGCATCAATTTTTCATCGTACGTTACCAATTCAAAGGTTTTTCAATAACTGTTAATTCTCACGTTCTCGAGACCAACTACACCTTTGTTCTTGGGCATTTCTCCTTCTGGAGGTATGCCTTTTGGAAGTGGTAAAGCGTGCTAATTGATGACGGTAGGAGAATCTGAATACGATATAGTCCAAAGCAGAAAGTCTTATTTTCCTTTCTTTATTCATCTCTAATAACTTTTTCGATGCATTATGTCTGAACGTCAATGATACGAAATTTGATTCACTGCAAAGTGTCGTTTCCTAACAACGGGGTTCCATAAAAAACCAGCAGGCTATACACGCAAATAGAAAACACATTGTAGCATACTCAATAAAATATCATACTCATAGAATAGCTTTCGATTCCATTTGCCAAGGAATATGTGTTTGATTAGTAGTTTTATATGACTTTTAACAATTAGTGTAATACAAAACATATATACGCACCGTTTAGATGTTCGATTTTTGCTCTGAATGTTCAGATCCTCTATAAAAGCATAAATTTAGATTATGTACCTCCGATTTTGGATGATTATATAGATTTTTCTGATAAAATTATCCCAATGAATAATTTTTTTGTTGCTATCAACAAATTCCTTCAGTTTTTCATTATTCCCGAAGGTTTTGATTGTCTTATAAATTAGGTCTGTCCACATATTACACACACGATTCAATAGATATGCTAAATAAACCAAATCAACCTTGAAGATACGAAAGTAATTTCTATTAGATGTAGAAAAAAATCGGATATTATCTTTTATTCTTATTTTATATGGCTTGTTATTTTAATTTTGACATATTCTGAATATTGTCAGTATATTTCTGACTTCACACCTGATTCCTTCCTTTTTTTCACAGTTAAGTACAAAGAAACTAAGATATTCATGTCACAGTGACATTCGAGTCACAGTGACATTCGAAAGTTCTCGATTGTGGAAACATGCCACCTTAGTCCAATCGGCAGGGCCTTTTTCTATGCATGAGGTTACAGAATCGATTCTGCTCTTCCACATGAAAGAGGGTTCGGTTCTGAGTATAACTCTGAGTCGGCGCGGCACGGAGGGGGGGTATACGTTAGCAGCCATCTTGGAAAACGCGTTTTGTCATATATCTCCTGAACGGTTTGCTGGACGCGAATAATACATGAAATATTTTTTTCAGTTCATTGAATGTTCTTTCATTATGTCTGCAAAGTTTTTTCTGTAAAATAAATATTCATGCGAGTTTTCGAGTCAAAGTTGGAATGTATGCTTTTTCTACTTGAAAAATAGTTATATTGATAATTGTAGAGCGGCTAATTGTCTACAAATATTGTTTTGATCTTCTTTTCCTACCTTCAATAGTTTTCCTACAGTAGGAAGCTGAACGAAAATTATTTACATACAATGGGACTGAGGTAGGGAGCAAGGACAGTGGCAAGGTAATCGAGGAGCAGAGAGATGATTTCTGAAGGAATTTGTTGTGGTATGAAAAATTGAGGCACGGAGAGGGGGTCTAGAAGAGGGTTGAAGATAGGCAAAGGTAATGAAGGGATGAAGGATAATTATCAGGGTGGATTCAGAGAACTGTTGAGTGATTTACAGAGGAAATTTGAGAGGAAGAATGTTCAAAAACGACTGGGGCTTTGAAGCACAAGGCTAGAAATGATTTGGAAAAACAAGTAATTTTTTTCAAGGTCAGAAATATATTTTTGAAATATTCACACATTTTACATCAGCCCACCTAACACGTGTTAACTGTCTCAGAATCTGTTCATGTTCTTTTTCAATATAGAATTTACGAAAAATGTACGGAAATTACTTGTTTACACCAAGCGTCAAACCACAATGATGTCAGCAGATGGCGGCTTGAGCGATGCCTTGAGGCGATTCACAGCACTAGACGTTAAAACCCAAATTCCTATTCCCTGCAGAGGTACAATGTCCACATGCTGACGTCAGAACATTCGTAACACTTCGTGTTATTTACACTGTATATTAGGGTGGGCCGATTGGTATAGGGAATTTGAAAATTTGTAAATGCTTGTGTCTGCAACTATAAGAAAGTTGTGAAATACGAAAAGAGAAATATTTAATTATTATTTTTTTTCAAATTTCAATTTTTTGAACTGCCAAATCAAAAATTTTAAAATTCAATTTTCAAAATGCAAATTTAAAGGAACTTTCTTCAATACTTTTCTCCTTATTTTTGCAATTTAAACTGCCACAACAGCATTTTTTGAATTTTGTTTTTTTCAATTTTAAGCCAAATGAAGTGGTTCAAGATAGAGGTAATATTTATTATAAAACGAATTCACAAGTATTACAGAATGCAAGATTAAAATATTCCAGTAGTATCTAACATAATGGTGACTTTTATATAGGTTCAGATATATAACTTGAAAAAAGGTATATTATCAAACATTCTTTGAACAAATTAAACTCAATTTATAATCTTGCTTCGATCCAAAAGAAGGTATGATCCCACGTGATTCCAATTTTGCCCTCATCACACCATCTCTGTTTCCACTACCACAAACTGTAGCTGAAGCATCCGTCACAATTTTAACATCTCGTTCAACCGCTTGCGTGTGACATGGATACGATTTTATTTCAGAGAACAGCATTGATGTATCCGGATTTTTCACAATATCGATCAAAACTTCTACAGGATACCCCATTGTTAAAGGCGGTTCAGTGATGACAAGAGTACTCCAATCAATCAAGTCCATATAGCTTGAGGCGTTCATATTCAGCGAATTTGGAACTTCAAATTGTCGTAGTGATTGCTGTATGTTAGAGCTTCGAGCTTCGAAAATTCGACGCACAGCAAGCTCCCAAATATAATGTCTGGTGTCCCCGAGCATTCCAAGTAGGATATCTTCAGGTTGTGCGAAATATCGCAATATCACTGGATCAATCACTTCCTTCAAATTTTTCGGTAAAAACCCTGATAACTGAATTGTTTTCCAGACATTGAAGGTTCCCTGCAGGCGTGATGGTTTTGTTTCAATAATAAACCACTTTGGACCATACACCTTTAAAATAAAAGTTACCAAGGCAACCAAGGTTTCTGATGGTTCAGCGGTTGAAACATATAGCCGCAGTATACGTTTAGCTGTTCTTAGCCATCGGGAATGAACAATTCTACCAGGGCTTCGTTTGGATAATTTTTTATCTACAGTTCCCTTTGAAATTGCATCACATATATCAATAATGTATTTTCGATCTGTGCTTAGATCAGTCTTAACAGAATCATTCAATGCCGGAACATTTGTTTCAATTATGTTAGAGTCAACTGTGATGAAAAAATAAGTAAGTACAATAGCTAATAGAATATAAATAAATAGATCAGGTACTCATAGAAAGAATCTCACATCCCTTTAATGCCTGTCCAATAGTTCCTAGTTGTGCTGCCATCAAGGCAAGTTATGAGATGTCGCAATGGCAGTTCATCAGCATGCAACTGACAAACAAACCACTGCAACGGTCTATTCAAATGTTTCTCCAATTGAACAATTATTCCCGGATGTTTCCCAACATTGACGTTTGTTCCGTCGCATCATATTACTTTCAGCTCATCTGTTGTAATATTAGATTCGTCCAAGTACTTCAAAATACATTTCATGATGTTTGGCGAAATTCCTGATTCAGGACAAATATGCGCCAAGTATATCGACTCTGGCATTCTTATGAGAGTAATGTGCTCTTCTTGAATTTTTCGCCGACGATTGTCTTCCATCTTCAGCGTTTCATCTTTACGTCCATCAAAAAACAAGCCACGTAATAATTAATTTTTTGTGTTCTCTATTATATCTGCACGTTTCTATTAGAGCGACGAATCTTGTTTTTATCTATGATACTTTAATTGTCCTCTTCATGTATAATACCAACGTCCTGTAGAACGGCTGATGCTACTGCAGCTCCAGCTCTATCAGATATACCATAACGATCAAGTATTCCCGCTGGCACAGGTAGTTGTAATGAATTGTAGTGGATTTGTGAACTTCCTTGATGTGGCAGTTCGAAACATGAAGATATAGAAAACATTATCTCACCAAAATGTTTTGGCATTTTTTCTTACATATTATTTTCATATGCAAATATTTGAATTTTGACCTTGAAATTTCGGTGCCATTGTGGCAGTCGAAATAATGAAAATATGCAATACTTTATTTGACAAAAAATGTTCACTTTTATGTCTCAAACACGTTCTGCATTTGCAGAATTTTCCATTTACAACATTCAAAATTTGAAAATTAGCTGTTATTGTGGCAGTTGAAAACATGAAAAAAACATTTTTTGTGAAATGAAAAAAAAAATCGTTTCTTGGTTTTGCAGATTTTTTATAGTTGCAAATTCCCATTTTTGAAAAACACCGAAATCGGCCCACCCTACTGTATATAAGTTCGCGTCAAATTCTTGCTTGCACCCTGCAATGCAAATACAATCGTCGTTCATGTAGCGTGTGTAAGAAGGCATTCAAGGAAAGATCATGAAGAGAAAATCTATGCGGTTGCACCTTCAAAAGAAAAAACTGATAGATAATTTAAAATCACATGTTAAATTTATTACACTAAGAGGAGTTATACATACCATTTATCATCTTATAACCGCAATTACGATTCATTTTTCGAGTATGGTTCTATTGTTAATGTCGTTCATCAATAACACCATAGACATCAGATGAATATTCTATTATTCATTCATTCACATATCTTTTTTGAAACAATACAATTTCAGTGATCGGATAATTTGAATGAGAGCAAATAAACGCAAAAAATATCATTTTCATCTGAATATTAAGTCCACTTTGTAATCTTCCATTCAGTTTCAGTGAGGTTGGCGATCTAGAGAAATACACGAATATCGAGTCGATTCAAGTTTTCATTGTATAGTGCAGGCGTTGTAAATCACAGCCTTATGTTCGCGAACTGTACGGATGGTATGACGTCAGTATGAGGACTGCGTACGTTCTGTTGCGTAGAGTCGAAGTACCTCTGCACGGAACGGAAATTCAGGTTTTAACGTCTAGTCTCAACAGCTGCCACAGTATCAGTACTACCCCATTACAACGTCAATTCACCTGTTCCGTGCATCTGCCTCAGCATATGTAAATAATTTTCGTTAGGCTATCTACTGTGCGAAAAATCATGTAGATAAAGAAAAAAGTTTGAAACAAAATGTCTAGTAAATTATTCGCTCTACAACTTTTAAGGAAGTTCCGCCACGAGACAGTTGAATTAGGAAATTATTAAAATTTGGCATTCGTATTGTAACATGTGAACAACACCTCTATGAAATTTTAACAAGTTTCAACATTCCGATACCGAGATATATATATATATATATATATATATATATATATATATATATATATATATATATATATATATATATATATATATATATATAATTGAAGTTGACTCGATTAACACGTAACATATGGACCATGCACAGGCAAACAGCACATTATTGATTCTACCGTTAGTACTGAATTTAAGAAGTTCATGAAAAACACACAGATATTGTGAAAAAAAATCAAAGTGATTGACCATCTAGTTTGACAGATATAATCTCGAGAAATACTAAAATTCAGGCTGCATACGATATATTTTGCAAGCGAACGAGCGAATGGTGGGGAACGGAACGGAGAGACGGCAACAGTGTAGGTACCTACGCACGGCCAGGCGCTCAGTTTGAACACCTCACATATTGGTCTCGTACTTGCTAAAATTGCCGAAACACTTCGAAGCATACTTATTGTTAATATTTCTTTTAATATTAACAATGTTTGTGATTCGAGCATACATCAATTCAAGGTTAGCTTCGAAATAACAAACGTATATTTTTCTAAATGATCAATTTCATATAACAACTTAATAACGTAATATATCAATAATAACACGTTTGTTTTGAGGATAAGTTGAAAATAACAAACGTACCTATATTTGAAAAAAAATATTTTTTTCCTTCATAAAACATAACGTAACAATGTTATATATATATATATATATATATATATATATATAAAAATAACATTTCGCAATTAATTTTTCTTTCGGAATAGTGGAAGCGATTTTTTCAAGAATATCGACTTCGTGAAATTTTGTCGTTGGTTCAATGTGAAGTAGATCTTCAGCGAGCCTGGAATGTTTGAACATACCGGGACCTTTCTTTTGGGGATGAAGCTTTCTTAGAATACCGCGCAAGATTACCCATTTTGTATCCACGGCAAGCTTTTGAGTCTGTTACTCACAGAATAACCCAGATCAAACAATGAAAGAAATTATTTTTTCCTTTTTAGTAAATTTATATAAAAGCTTGTCTTCAAAAATGTATTTTTCTATAATTTTCTCCTGACTTGAATTTCATAATGCATTTTCTCCGGAATTATGTACACCCGCCAAATTTCAAAACGATAGGACGATTAGAAGTGGATAAAATTTAATTTGCAAGATTTGATGACAAACATCGGGACAGGTGAAACTGAATAAAAGCTTGTAATTGTAAAAATTATCGATTTGCCCAATATAATACAATTATAGAATGCTACAAAATGAGTTATAGTAAACGTAGAAAAGAATCCGTAGTGTTTTCCACAGTTTAGTATTTCATTATTTTTCTATCGGCGCTTAGTCTTCAGTATGAACAATTTTTATCGTTGTGAACAATCCACGATGTACAAATTATGAGAGACTGTAATAGCTATCCCCAGAAATATATTTCTATATAAAATTAAAGAAAAGTTTGTATACACACATATAATATATATCGATATATATAAAGTCGTAAAAATGATCCTCGAAAAAACTGCAGTTTTGCATCGCAGTCAGTGCAGCAAACTGCACTGACTGCGATGGATCGAAAAATATGATATAAACTCCGCTATAAGCGCCGCAGAGCTTGGAATAAAAGTTCTTCGCAGCAGAGTTTAGAATACAAATTCTTACAGCGCTTTATGAAAAATCTTGTATAAAAAAAAATCTACATGTCAATATATTCCATCAACGCAGAACAAAATCCATGGAAAAAGCCCTGACCCATCACGCCGTAAACTCACATTTCATCACTTAACTTCTCGACATTCTCAATCACTAGTTTGCGCTCTTCCTCGGCAATCCATAGCTGACTGCTTGTTCATGTTCATAAGAGTAGGATTGCGACGTTGCCAACAGTCCAGTCATGGCTTATTTGCTGTATCACGCACGAGAGTGGCGATTCTGGGTGTACAGTTCCCTAAGAAAAGAACCCTCTAATTCAGCGTTTGCAGATGTATCGGGTCACGCTACAATCGAGCCTAATTTTTGACACTGTTTGTAGCAGCCGAACTACCTTAATATAGCTATTTCTCACGTAGGATCAATTATTTTTGAGTTATTCGCAGAAAAAGCATGCGTTACAACTTTGACTCAAAAACTTGCATTGATATTTATGTTACAGAAAGAAATATTGGAATATAAAGAAAATTTGATTATCTAAAAAAACTCTTATGTATTTTTCGCGTTCGACAAAGTGTTTAGGAGATATATGACAAGACGCGTTCTCCAAGATGGACGCAACGCACACGTCTCCGAGCCGCGTCAACGCAGAGTTGTACTAAGGATCAACCCCCTGTCACGTGGAATAAAAAAATCGCTACTGTAACCTCATGTTTTACGGCGGCCATTTCTTTCTCTACTGACTGAACTACCTGAGCTTGCACCAAATCCAAAACCTTGAATTGAAAACAGAAATGTAGCGGAATGAACGCTACCCTATTAACCCTGTTGATATAATTTTGATTCCATTCAGGGCCTCTTCCTACAGATTCTCCAATTCAAATGTTCATCTTTTTCCGAGGATAGGCAATTTCTTTTCCCCACTGACTGAACTACCTGAGTTCGCACCAAATCCAAAACCTCGAATTGAATATAGAAATGTAGCGGGGTGAACAGAACGCTACCTCATTAACCCTGTGAATATAATTTTGATTCTATTTAGGGCCTCTTCCTACAGATTTTCCAATTCAAATGTTCATCTTTTTCCAAGGATAGACAACACTGTAGGAGTCTCTTCGATGAAGGGGTCCTGGTTGGCTAGGCCAGCAGCTTCCGGGGTTAGGTTAGTTCAAGAGAGTCCAATGCATTTTTTGTTGAGTCTCTTAGACACATCAATGTCGACGATGCTACAGACATGCCCGCCATACATTTTTTCTGAAGCGAAGTGATGGTAGTAAGGAATCTGAATGGTTATAGAAAAATGTGGAAAATAATGAAAGTTCACAACTGAGGGACCTGAGAAACAAAATTTTACAATAAAATGAAGCGTTTGCCGATTTTCAATCGTCTAAAACTTGGCGTTCACCTGCTGCAACGTTCATAATATGTCCAAAAACAGGCCTGAAAGTATTTGAAAGTTTACCACTGACAATGGAGGAAATGTTACCATTAGCCTCAAAACGACACACGCCATTCTTTCTCAACTGGGCGAAAAGGCGCTGGACCCTCAGATTTTGGAAAAAATTCAGCATTTTTTTATGTTAAGTTTACATTTCAAAATTCAAGAATGAGTTATCTATTCGAGAATCTTTAATACTCAGTTCAATAATACATGGCGAAAAGGTACTGTACACACATTTCCCAATATACTTCAATATCATAATTTTATGCTCAAAATGTTCACGAAACGTTAGTTGTAAATCAAAGATGTGTTACCTATTATCATGTGAAGTGTGGCAAAGGCACGCTAAAAATATATGTCATTTGGGTGATTATATATATATATATATATATATATAGTGAAAGATAGTCGTTGCTGACTAGTTAGGTGTAAACAATTTATTATTGGGGAAAGGAAAAGTGTACTCTTTAAAGTTTGTCCAAGCTATCGGAATGTTTTATTTCCATCTTCAGGGATACTACAATGAAGAATTGAACAAATTAGTGTGTCATTCGAACCTTAAGGTACTAATAACTTACATCTTTGTTGAGATCAGTTTGAGCAAGTTCGGGTGAAATATCTCTAAGGTACGGTTGCTAGACTTTTCAAAACCATAGATAATATCAAAATAGCGAACAAAACAGTTCCTACAATTAAGTCTATTCACTCCAAAGTGAAAGACAAAGTTCCAATGTTAGACAGCAGGAATGTTATATATAGTATACCTTGCCAGGGTTGTGACAGAGTATATATTGGTCAAACTGCAAGATTATTAAAACAGAGATTAATATCACATAAAAGTGATTGCAGGCACTATCCAGAAAGATGTGCTCTAGCAGATCACGTGAACAAATTCGACCATCATATGAACTATGATGAAGTTGAAATATTAACTAATGAACGACATACTGCTAAGAGAACTTTCCTGGAAATGGCTTTCATATCACAGGAAAAGAATCATATGAACAAAAAAACTGATGTTAACCACCTAAGTGAAATTTATTCCTTCTTATTAGCAATGGAAAATACAAAATTTTCCTCAGATCAATCGGAGCTCATTACTAGTTATTGATATATTTTCAAGTTGGCCCAACCTTCAGTTGGTACTATTAAGAAAATTACTATAATACTTTGGCCAATAATGGCACACCAATTCATTTCAGTTGGTACTACCCTCAGTTGGTACCAGTGACTGTCAAAGCAGATGACAAGTGAATAAATAATTTTCCCACCATTTATAACCTATTGTACTTTCTCAAGGCACACATCTTTCAGAATTTATATTTTGAATATTTTAATTAGTAACTGTTCAATGAATTTTAATGTGTATAATTAGTTGACGATTTAAAACATGAGGTGCCAACTTCAAAGTCATAACTTATATTTCACCGTACTTTACATGAAGAACATTCATAAACAACATAGAAACTAATCTCAACAAAGATGTAAGTTATTAGTACCTTAAGGTTTGAATAACACACTAATTTGTTCAATTCTTCATTGTAGTATCCCTGAAGATGGAAAAAAAACATTCCGAAAGCTTGGACAAACTTTAAAGAGTACACTTTTTCTTTTGCTGCATACCCCAATAATCAAATTGTTTATATATATATATATATAATTATATTTAATTATATTTATATATATATATATATATAAATATATATATATATATATATATATATATATACAGAGTGTTCAAAACTCAATGGCCTATTAGACGTTTCTGGAGAACGGGTTACAGGATTATTTTGAAAATTTGGTTTTCTGAGTAACAAGTTTTGCTCTATTGATCTAAATTATTTTTAGCACTGCGGCGTTGCCGCTTATATTGAAAACTGGCAACAACTTCCATATTTTGAATGAGATACACTGTATATTATTGGATTTTTCGCTTTGCTATTGCTTTACGATCATTTTTGTTCAATACTCCCCTATACCTATCTCAAGCTGTTTTCGAGAAAATGATTGATTTTCTCATTCTTTGTGCAAATCATGGCTTTAATTAAATGTTAATCACTGCGGTATTTAGAATCGTACAAAGCTGAAATTTTGGGAGTAGTTTACCAATGTTCCGTGCATTATTCATGTCTTGGAAGATTCGTTTTACATTTTGCAGGGTTGTTCAAAGTTTGTGATTTTTCCGATAAATACAGAAATGGTGGAACGTACGTTTTTTTAAATGGAACACCCTATTTATTATCAAATATTCTGAAAGACAGTTGAAGTTTCTTTCAAATGAGGTATCAGGTTCATATACCTAAATAGTCTGGTTTCTGAAATGAAAGCAAGTTTCTATAAAAATTGGATTATATATATTTTGTATTAAATGTCATGGAATACGTAATTATGAATATTCGACAATTAGTGCATCAATAATAAAACGTTTGCGCGTTCATTACCGGAAATTTGATCAGAAAAGGATAAATAGGGAGGGCAATATCTATTCAAACAAATTTTTGATAAAATTGTTTATCTTCATGGTCAATGTGATCAAATTATAGCGAGAACATGCAGAAGATTCTGTAGTGTATTGAAGAGAATGAATGATAAAATGACAAACGGTTGTATAAAGAATGATAATATAAATAAATACTCGAAACATTGTATCCCATAATAATGGACTGCGATCCAGCTCTTAAAATTATTTATGTACTTGTAACTAATATCAACTTTCGAATTTCAAAAGGAACACCTCATATTTCATTCTGTTTTTGAATTGTACTGTTACAGGATTCTTTTCTGAATTGATGAACCCAAATTTTGTATTCATGAGGCGGTCTGAATTGACTCACCCATGCTTCCGTTTGAAAAAAAGTAACAAATTAATTTATAATGATCACTCTCGACGGGTCAGTTTTTTATGTAATTGTCAATAAAAAAATCAGAAAAAAACTTCGACCGAATTTTTAAAATAAAGGAATAGCTAAAACATCCAGTGACCCCAACTAGTGCACGATATGGAGAAGAATGGAAATGAACGGATGAAGCGGGTAGGTGCAGGCGTTGAAAAAAGTCTTTCTACAGATTTCATTTCGCCAGACAATTTTGGTGGAAACAGGAACCTCACCCTCACCACAACGGTGACCATTGTCCCTTCCATTCACCCAAAGCTCTCAGCGGACAAAACCAATTTTCAACAGTATGGAGAAGAAACATTGAGCACTGGGAAAAGAGGGGAAAAACAAGAATTGAAAGGAAATAAAGATAGCTTCAGATTGAACCGACGGAATAAGAAAATACTTCGAAGTTATTGAATCTGGACAAAAATTTGAAAACGCTGATTTGGAAGCGCAAGAGTCAGAAAGTGTTTCAGAAAAAAGCGAACCTTCTTCCCCGAAAGATAAATAAAGATAGTCATCATGAAAGAATTAATTCAGTGGCAGAATGGGTAAATAGCGTAGAAAAACAAGGCAAACTTGAGAAAGGAGGAAGTCAGATATGAAAATTTTCCATAAAAATACATCAAACTCTTGTGTGAAACAATCACAAGCGCCATTGAAAATGTACCGAGTTATTCACTATAAATTACCCCTCCTCATCATCGTTATTATTGCCTATAGAAAAAAAAGTTTGAAGTTAAAGTTTTGTGGTTATGACTGAATTTTGATAAAATGCCAACAAAATACAGTAGGGTGCGATTTCAGGGGATATTGTTTTTAAATGGGACACCCTGTATATTTTTGAATTTTTGGAATAATAGTTTTTTCCTGATTTCAAAAATATATCATGTTACCCCTATCTTATAACGTTTCTGAGTTATTCAACGTCGAATAGCTCAGTTGCACTATTTACTGTGAATACCTATTCTATGAAAGTTATCATTTTCAAAGTGAGCTATGAGTGTGAGAACTATATCATGTTTGTTGAGTGACATGTCTTTAATGGAATCATCAATCAAAATGTTCTACAGTGAAGAAGAAAAAGTTCAAATATTTATACAAAAATAGATAACCAAGATTTATTTAGGAAATTTAAATAACATAATTACTCATAAAATATGTTCAATGTGTCCACCATTATTGTCAATGTATAATTGATAACGTCTTTTTATATTTATAAGTGTATGGGAAATTGATTCGTTTTTGACATTCATATTCTCTATTCCAAGTCAGTCAGGTCCTTTCTTTCGAAGCTCTGACCGATTCAGAAGTGCAAGTTATAGGAACAATAATGCTATTTAAGATTAATCATATCTGTTTATTTGTAGCGCAGAATGAATAAACTGCTGAATGTTACTTTTGAGATGAGCAGGTGTGCTTCTTTCCAATGTATTCGAATGATGAAAATAAATCAGTTCACATAGAGACACCAAGCTGTATGTTTGCTTAGTTTTCCAAAACATGTGTTTTTTAAAAAGTTAATTTTCAGTTCCGAATACTTAACTGGCGTGCTAGTTACATAAACCAATGACCACTACCCATATCCGTGAGGTGAGAGATCATGAGTCCTGAGCAGACGTAACGATCCGAGAATGGCTAGAGATTCTGCTGATTTACGACATGCCGGCGTTGGCATTATTCCAGCAAGGGCTCTTATAATCTGAACCACTATCTTTACAGATTGGTCAGGATAGAGTCTGGGGAGTTCGAAGAGTAAATTTCGGTACTTCGTCCGTTCATCCCCCTTGTTTTGCACGATATTCGTTATATCGTTTTCTGATGTGGACGGAGAGGAGTACACTAGGCTGGTTAGATGTATTTGCCTGAGGGTGGGAAATGACATGTTCCAATTAATTCGGCATTTCCCATTCACCACAATACCGTATGAGTAATCCAGCATTCGTAACGCCGCGTTATGATGATACAGGCTGAGACCGGATATGCTGAGCATGCTGACAGCAAGTGCATAATGGTCTCAGGCGCCCCACTGCGGACCCTGTTACTCATGTCAGGTACCTCTATACCCATCACGCGGCTTCGGTAGACGACTGTTGGAAACACAATCCTGGCAAGCTATGATGAATGCCTAAGTCTCCGACTTGAGTCCGCCTGACCTAAGGAAAGCAAAGGTCAGCCTCTCGGATGAGCCATGGTCTTCAATATGTTTGAAGGAAATTCCATGCATCGGTTCATAATTGTAGAACTGCAGATGAACAGTATTCTCTGCAGTTCTCATGTGGATTTTCCGTCGAGCAGGCTCCAACTTGGTGATAGGGTCTTGGACCCGCTCGATGTCGAATACAATACCGAGTTCATTGGCTACGCAGATTGCTGCCTTGAAAAGAAACGCTCCTCTTCCTGTGATCTTATGGTCTTTGATCTAGCAGAGAAGGGGATCCAAGCTCCTGATGACTTCACAGGTTTCATCCAGCACCATCCTGTGGGGAGACACTCCAAACTCAGGAGTCCACGGCCTCCCTGTTGTCTAAGGCGTTACAACCGTGGAATGGACGATTTCGGATGCAAACCACGATGTAGGTGCACCATTTTGCGAGTCCACAAGTCAATTCCACGCAGCTATTCCAGTGGTCACTTCACTACCCCGAAGGAGTAGATTAGTATCGGAACGGCAAGCATGTTCGTGGCAGAAAGTTTGTTCGTGCCCGATAGTTCTGATGACCAGATTTGCTGGAATTTCTGCTGATACTCGCCGCGGAAAGCGTTTCATAATGCCACCACCTCTTGTGTGCAACGATGTTGCACTCTCAGGTAGGTTTACGCCTCTCCGGCATCCAGATGGCTGCGGATACTTTCATTCACCGGCTGCGCGTCCTCTATGTAATCCTCGCATCGTCTTCTTCTGAGATGAACCAGTGCACACTTATCAATCCCGAATTAAATACCGATAGCATGCGTCTGCTTTTGCACTACCCTCAGAGATTGCTGCAGATCTTCCTCGCCCAAGGCATAAAACTTCAGGTCATCTATATATAATAGATGGGTGACCTCATACCTTCGGTGCCACGGGTTTCTCTGAGCGCAACGAATAATGGCATGAGTGAGATGCAAAAAAAGAGAGGGCTAAGGGAATCCTGTTGTAAAACACCTGTTCTGAAGATAATATGTTCCGTTTGGACTTTGACTCCACCTGATGTTTTGGGAAAGCGAGTCCTCCATAGTAGTATCAATTGATCAATGCATCCCACTATTTGATCGGGTACCGCAAGGCATCTAAGCAAATGCGGAATCAACTCTTGCGATGTTAAATCAAATACCTTGCGGTTATCAATCCAGGCCATCGGAAGGTTGCGGTAATAATGCATGGAGTCCTGCGTGATACATTCATCGATCAGCAGGTTCTCCTTGCAACCAGCTACACCTTTCTCCGACCCTTCCTGCTCATATATCCGTTCGTACACTGTGTCAACCTCGAGGAGTATTCGCGTGTACAAAATGCAGGTGAACAATTTTCAGCACGTGTTGAAGCATGTTATCGGTCTGTATTCCTTGGAATCAGACAAAACTTCGTTTTTGGGGATAAGCACGGTTTGCCTTTCGACAAACTAAGCCGAAATTTGCTGCTCTCCACTAAGCGACGAGTTTGAAACTCTGGCTAAGTGGTGGTGTCTGTCCACTCAGAACGTTGTCTATTGCGTGGGTCGTCATCAGGCTGTCCGTCGATTCGGGCTTCACCACCTGTTGTTGACCTCCATTCGAATGAGGTCGCTTGTTGTGAGGAAATATATTTGATAAAAACAATATTCCAAATTAGACAAATATGTCATTAAAATATGTCACATCAATATTCTTTTTTGTGGATCACATATATGGTGATTCTGTACATTCTCCGTATATAGGGCGATTCTCAACATTCTCCCAACCACGAAAGGTATATCCGTGATATCAAAAATAAATCACAGGTTCAGTCTAGAAACGGGAACTATTCTTCTTCCATATCTAGTTGTCCGTATTTCATCTTCATTTGAAACATCACTCGTTTCTTTCCTCTCTTCATGTGGTTTGGAGTCATTTGTATTCTTCAAAAGATTTCTTCCTGAAATATCCATTTCTGAAGGGTACAACCTTTGGAGTGGACGTAAGATGACACCCGTAGAACATCTCAATCGTACTAGCCGTATTTTTCCATCTTTACCAAAAATCAATTCCTCCACTCTGGCTAGTGGCCAATGTATGCGTTTAGAAGTATCATTTTCGATAAAAACTACTTCTCCGACTTTAGGATCACGATTACTATTTTTCTTTTTTCGAATCATCAACTGTCCTAGGTACTCTTTTCGGAATCGTTTTCTCAAATCTTCTCTCAACTTTTGCTTATATCTAATTCTTCTTCGTAGTGCTCTGGCATCTATAGCATCTATATCAGGAACACCTGATCCTGTCACATCTTTCAAGAACATAGAAGGATTCAAAGTGACTAGGTCTGATTCATCTTCCGAAATATAAGTTGAGGGTCTAGAGTTAACGATAGCTTCACAGTCACATAAAATAGTGGAGAGTTCTTCGAATGTCAAACTTGCTTTTCCCAACACCTTTTTCAGTAGTTGTTTGATTAATCGGATCAGGCGCTCCCACCATCCACCCCACCATACTGCAAAAGGAGGGTTAAACTTCCATGTGATCCTATCAGTTGAATGTTGATTAGATATTTCCATCCAATTCAATGAAGAAAATGCATTTTCAGCGCCTACAAAAGTACGACCATTATCTGAGTACACTGTAGAAGGTCGACCTCGACACGCAACGAATCTCCTGACTGCTTGCAAGAAAGCATCTGTAGCAGAAGCATCGAAGACAGGTCGAAGTTTTTTTGTACTGCTACTTAGTTTTACTACATGTCTATGAGGGAGATAATAACCTTTTGAATCAATTTCTTCATCAGGTATTCTTTCTATGATTCCATCGGATAACCATTCTTGCAAAATATTATTATACTCTTGATAGTATCCGTCTTTGTTCAGTTTTGTCACCAGGGAATCTAACCTAGTTTTTGCCAAATGGAAATTACTAGATAGTGGAGGGTGTCCTTCAATCCAAGGCATATTAACCTCGTATCTTCCGTCACTATTTGTATGAACTGTAGCTAGAGAATATTCCATAATCGCTTCTTCATGTTCTTTTATGGATTTTTGTTCTTCTACGTCCGTTATACCCAACACATCTAAATTCCACAAATCGCTTATATTCAAATTTTCACTAAATAGAGTGGTTGTGAGCATGAAATATGACTTTTTAGAAAACTTTTCCGTTTTTCCCATTAAGCTCCATCCAAGAGAAGTTTTTAGGGCCACTAGACCACACTTCAGAACATAACGAACATCAGAAAGTAATTTTCCGGCTACATCAGCACCTATGAGTATATCTATTGGGCCTTGTTTCCAATCGGTGATCTGAATACCCAATTCGACAAGTTCTTCCATCCATGGACCGACCCTCTTGTATGGACATAACATCAGTACAGATCATAGGTTGATCAAGAACTTCCAGACTGCATGAGTATTTTTTATCTAAACTCTGAAAATTCACCCTATAACAATTATGACTCATTGCTTCAGATTTGTATCCTCCAAACAACGCATGAATCATATCCTCAGATCTGATAGGTTTGAACTTCATGTCTATTGCTGTGAATCTATTTATATATGATCTTTCGGAACCAGTATCGATAATCGCTCGAACGTTCTTCACTTTGTCTTCTCCTTGCAACTGTACCACCAGAGTTTGCAGAAATACTTCAGTGTGAGTATGATTCGAAAGATTCTCTGAAGGTCTTATGATTTCGTCAATTGTAGATTTTGAAGTATCGGTTTTAGGACACATTAAGGTGACATGTTTTTCTCCACACTTTTTACATATCAACTGAACAGCAGATCTGCATTTACGGGCTATGTGTCCGAATTTAAGACATAAATGACAACATCCTTTCTGAGATAGGATTTTCCCACGTTCTTCGAGACTCATGTCTGTAGATTCATTACAATCTACACTTAGGTGATTTTTTTTACAGAACATACACTTAGGTACATGAGTACTCACTAATCCGGATGCTGTTGGAATTGTTGTCGAATCTTCTTGTCTTTTAACTTCTGGTTGATCGAAACTCGAAGTAGCAAGCCTTATCCTTTCTTCGTTCTCTACTTCATTACGAAGAAACATCATCAAATTGTCAAGACGTACTTTCAAGGGGTCCATAGTAGAAAAATGTGTACTTCTTTGCCAAACACGAATAATTTCCTCAGGAAGACATGATTCGATCAGAGGATATAACATTGCAGCACATTTATCAGATGTGACTCCCAGAGTTTCGAGTGCGCGCAGTTGGGTTTCCAATTTGTCATAAAGAAAGTGAAG
This sequence comes from Gonioctena quinquepunctata, assembly GCA_018342105.1. NCBI lineage: Eukaryota > Metazoa > Arthropoda > Insecta > Coleoptera > Chrysomelidae > Gonioctena > Gonioctena quinquepunctata. The sequence goes on from JAFIRS010000089.1 coordinate 574,794, forward strand.
TTTCGATTTCCTGTGGAAATTATTCAATATTAGTTTGAGGAATTCTCTGACATATACTTCCACCAACAAGTCATCTCGTCCAAATCTTGTTTTCAAACTCTCGATTGCTTTAGGGTAGTTATCACCCGAAGGGGGATAACTATCAATGACCTGTCGTGCTTTAGATTTGGGAATAGTCGTTCGTAGAAGATATTGAAATTTATCTTCATTCGATAATTGTTTATGTTCATGGATACGTTTGAACTGAGCCCAAAAATTCAACCAATCTTGGATATCTCCTCCAAACTCATGAAGTTCGATTGTCGGAAGTTTGATTTTTCGTGAATCTGAACCAAACTTATCTTTGGATTGATCAGTAATCACTTCAGATGAAGTAGCACTAAATAGCTGCTGTACTCTGAGTTTAAAGTTGTTGAAACACATAACATATTGGTCAGTAGAAAAAGAAAAATCGAATTAAACGGTTTTCCTCACATAAAGGATTCAATATAAAATTGAACCAGAAAATGGTAGATCTCAGGTGAAAAACAACTACTTTCCTGGCAAATACCACGCAGAACATTGAATGATATTCACCTGAGAATCCATGCATACTTCCATATAATATCAATGGACATTGAATGCAAATGCTGGTTGACTACTCCGTACTGATGAGGGCCAAGAAGCCTGAAACCGGTATGCGGATTGTTAGGTGAACACGACATAAATTAAACATAATCGAGCTTATCAGAAAGAAACATTTGCATTCAATGTCCATTGATATTATATGGAAGTATGCATGGATTCTCAGGTGAATATCATTCAATGTTCTGCGTGGTATTTGCCAGGAAAGTAGTTGTTCTTCACCTGAGATCTACCATTTTCTGGTTCAATTTCATATTGAATCCTTTATGTGAAGAAAACCGTTTAATTCGATTTTTCTATTCATTCCACCTCACATGGCACTTTTCTTTCACTATATTGGTCAGCTTTCTCCATTTCTTTATCGATATCAATATCACCAGAATCAGCATCAAGTATGGCATCTAGGAATTTCTTATCCAGTTCTACAAGTATGTCGATTTTCTGTTGGAGGATATGTAGTTTCGCTTGGATAGCAATCGAATCAGGTTGTGCAGATTGCAATTCATCGATAGCTGCATCGTGGATTCTGTCCATCTATCTTCTCGTCCTGTCACGGTCGCCAAATTATGTGAGGAAATATATTTGATAAAAACAATATTCCAAATTAGACAACTATGTCATTAAAATATGTCACATCAACATTCTTTTTTGTGGATCACATATATGGTGATTCTGAACATTCTCCATATATAGGGCGATTCTCAACACTCGTGATGGCCCTGTCCCGTTTTTCTAGGAACCAGAGTTTTGGCCCTGCGAGGGTCTTAGCCCAGCAGGACAACTGCCGACACCGTAGGAAAAGTTTCCTTTTTCCTTCTGTATGCGCTTAATCTGCCGTCCGATTTTGCATCTGTAGCTGGGTTAAGTGGTGGCGCCACTAACCAAGGTCATTGCTAGTGTTGTTTGACATACTCTGCTCATCATTATTATCATAATTAGGAATGTCCTTTGAAAATCCCCAGAAAAACGAATCCATGGTGGTCCAATCGAGACTGTTAGGTGGCCATTTGATACTTCCAATATTTCCCATCCATATTGAGAATACATTATTCAAATGTCCTTGAACTGGTAGAACGTTATGCGGGGTTGCCCCATCTGGCATCCAAATCATACTAGCAAGCTCGTCTTCCGAAATATTATGTTAAAGTATATTTTCCGCTTCTGGGATGAGTATTTCTGGATAGGTAACTCCTGTTTATATATAATCATAGAATATAGGGCCAACAGTTTTATTTGAAAAAAATCTGCACCAAACGCTAACAGTTTTTCAGTTTGTTTTCTTCTTTTGTTTAACCAATCTTTTTCTGTTGACCATTTTTTCCCACCACCTACGATGTTTTCTATTGAAAACTCCTGTCGTAGAAATGACTCATCAGTCCATAATATTACAGCCAATTAATCGGGATCTTCATTCAAATTTTGAATTATTCCAGCCTTTTCCTCTTACGAGTCTCTGTTGAAACTTGTACGGGTAAACTTTTATGAGGTTTGTAGTTGTTTTTTTTTCCAAAGTACGTTGGATTCTGGACAAACTTTTACTCAATTTATCGGCTATATTTTTCAAACCATTCAGAATTTTCTTTAAAATAATTTAATGTTTAGAGAAAGTCCATTTGCTCATCTCCGGAATGAAGCAGTTTATCTAGCTGTTTTTCCTGGTTTCCTTGACTATATGCTTCTTTCTACTGGAACTTAAGGTATGATTCACATTTTGGTAAATATTTTCGAACCTATTTTCTGACGGTGTTGAACGATTTGGAAACAACACCGTATACGCACCTTTTGTTGCACGTTTATTTTCGTTGTTTTTTATAAATGAAGTATATATTTGAACTCTATATTTCTCACTTTGAACCATTTTGATTATTCCATTGAATAAATGTCACTAAACGAATATAATATAGTTGTAATTTTCAAAGCTTACTGTAAGAATGCTAATATTCATAGGACAAGTATTTACAGTAATAACTAGTTATTGGACGTTTAGTAATTCGAGAACGGTATAAGATAGGGGCAACAAAAAGTATATTTTTGAAATCGAGAGGAAATATCATTTCAAAAATTCAGTAATACACAGGATATCCAATTGAAAAAAACATTTCCTGAAATCTGCACGCTACTGTATTTCTGATAGCATTTTATCAAAATTCAGTCGAAACCACACAACCTTTTGTTTTCTATAGGCAATAATAACGATGATGAGGGTTGGGTACTTTATAGTGAATAACTGGGTACCACATGACAAGCTCTTAGCGTGGCATGCCATGTGAAAATATTTTTCCCACTTTGATGGAAATCTGCAGGAGTGGGCCTTGTTTCGAAAGTAGTATGAAAACATTTTGTAATTTATGTGAATTTTCCAATGAAGAAATTATTATTGAGCGGTGTTTGAAAGGTGAAGCTGACTCTGCGGTTATTGGTATGGTGTTGATAGCAGACAAAATCGATTTAGTAATACAAACAAACATTGGAAACACTCTTCGATAAACCGGTATATAATCGATCGTATCATTGGAGAAATCAGAGGTGTGTCCTTTTCGAAACACTCTTAATTCGGAAAACTAATTCAATTCTCAAGTGAGGTCAATAATACGGTGACGATAGTTGAAATCCTCATGTCATCGGGCCATGTCAAGGTCCATCAGCTCATGAAAAATCAACTGCGGAATCATTTGAAGTTGAAGTGGAGGATAAAAATGACCAGAAATGACCAACAATGTGATTATTTGGGAAATTTCTCCGAATGATTGGAAGAAATTGCGAAGGCTGCATATTATGTTAGCACTCCCTGTACCTGTGGTACTGATGAATTTGGACCTAAATCAATCTGAAGTGAAAAACCTGACTCAACACGACGGAAAAGCAACTGCGAAAATGATTATTGTGACAAAAACTTTCATGGAAGTTATTGCCCAAAACTGAGAGGGGACAACATTATTTGAGAAGACACTAGCAGCATCTGGAATGCAGGAATGAAAAACCATCTAGAATTAATGAAAGAACACTCTAACCTACATTAACTGTCACACAAGACCAGACAATGAAGATAAATCAATGAACCAGAACTATTGTGAATCCTATGAAAATTGAACAAAAAAAGTTTAACTGGGAGTCATTTCGAAAACTATATTCGGAGCGAAAAAACAACTGAAAGTACTTGCATTGTGTGATGAAAGATCTGCCGTAACGCTGACCGAAGACCTAGTTGTCGATGAGTGAGAGTTCTCTGGATTCGGTCACCTGAATAATACTCCTATAAGAGATACAATTGAAGAGAAACTTCTGATTTTTGAAAGGACAAGTTAGCATAGATTTGATTATGGCTCGTCATATACGACGATGAGGGCTCCAGAATTTGTCAGTAGCAACCAGATGCAAATTGAGGTGGGCACTTCATGATCCCAGTAAAGAATAAAATAATTAATAAAAAACTTTTTGAGGACAAGCTTTCATTCAGATGCACTGAAACGTAGTAAATAATTGCTTTGGATGTGTTACGTAGGTCATTCCTTGAGTTATAGATTCAAAAGCTTGTCGCGCAGAGTTTCCAGTTCGAATACAAAAGCTACAAGCTTTTGAATCTCAAACTCACGTAACACATCCAAAACAATTATTCTCTACTTTTTGGTACATTTGTATGGAAGATTGGCTATGAATATTTGTTTAATCAATTATTCTATTTCGTGCTTTTTAGTTCTGAAGTTCACCTCAATCTATACATTTTTGTTAAAGCATCGTTATCATGATGCCTTTTTTCTGTAAGTTGAGCTATCTAGTCCTTCCATGGAGAGACCATCTGAAGACTAACTCATTTCCTCATGTTGGAGTTGCCATATTCATTATATGAATTTTATCTAAAAACAATGATAGTCGACTAAATTCATAATTTCCGACCCCAAAAATCTCAGCATACCAATTCTGAATAGAATCGGGCCATAATTACAAAACGTGTCTGCCATTTGGAATTTGTGAATTTTGATGGAAAATTCATAATCTCCGACCCTGAAAACCACTACACACCAATTTTGAATGAAAACGGACCATCACAGATATCATCAGCCATATCAAAGCCGCCATTTTGATTTTATGAATTTTGAAAAAATTCATGATAACCGAACCTGAAAACCCCCACATACCAATTTTGAATCGAATCGTACCATAATCACAAAACTCGTTCGCCATCTTGGAGCAGCCATTTTTTTTTTCTAAACAGAAATTTCATAATGTATTGTCACCGGAATTATGAACATCCGCCAGATTTCAGCTCAATCGGATGTCGGCAAAAGCTCCAAAAATGGATACAAAATTTTGAACCAGAAAGAATGACAGAATGACAGAATGACAGATTGACAGAATGACAGAATAACAGAATGACAGAATGACAAAATGACAGAATGGCAGAATGACAGAATGACCGAATGACAGTATGACAGAATGACATACGAACGAAGCAAGTTGAATGAAAGCTTGTGAAAAATTCTTACCGATGATACTGTGAAAGTTCACACGTTCCATATACCGGGTGAGTGAAATTCGAGTAGATGCATGGGGATCTCGGAAACGGTAAGAGCTACAGGGAGGGGTTATATGGAGGCAAAGTTGCGTATTATGGAGCTCATTACGTTAAAAAATCAGAGATAACAGGAAAAAACAAAAAAAATTGTTTTTGTTTTTAACTTATATCTGCTTTATTACAATAGATTGCCAGAAACTGATTGCACTTTGTTATTGCAACTTTCAATGGGCTGTAAAAATATGTAAACGAAAGTGTTCTATAGGGTGTTGTTTTCCTTGAGCCACCCCTCACTATGAAATTTTAAATACAGACCTGGATTTTTTATCACTTTTTCTAGGCTTTACAATCATGATTATGACCATTGAAGCCTGAAAAAAGTGATGAAAAATTCAGGTCCGTATTTAAGATTTCATAGTTAGGGTGGCCCAGGGAAAACAACACCCTGTAGAACACTTTCGTTTACATATTTGCACAGCCCATTGAAAGTTGCAACGACAAAGGAAAAACAGTTTCTAGAAATCTATTGTATTAAAGCAGATATAAGTGAAAAACAAAAATCAAATTTTTCGTTTTTTCCTGCAATCTCTGAAAGTGAGAGGGCTAGCTAAGATTTTTAAATCCTCTCTGTAGCTCTCACCGTTTCCGAGATCCCCATGCATCTACTCGAATTCCACTCACCTGGTATGTTGAACGAAAAATCGTTACGAATAGCTGAAAGAAGTCGTTTTCTGCAAAACATTTTGGCATTTTCTCACCAATTCGTTGGAACTATTAGTCCCCATTTCTCTATATAAGAGGGTTTTTCATTGAAAAAAAAAACTAAAACAATTTTATTATAAATAGAAATGAGTTTATGCAATGACAAAACCATGAATTTTGAGGTTAGGTCTCATTCATTTCTGACGTTTTTGAATAGTCTAAATAGTGGAACAGGTCATCATGGAATTATTGATAATGTTGAAAGGAAAAATATTCTCAATATTACAAATGATTTCTGGTGAGTGGAAAACATTTTTATTTGCCTCATTCATCTATAGAGATCCTAATCAAGACTGGAATAGAAATTCAAATAACTATTGGAATGTAAATGCAAATTTTTCATTCCAGATTATTCTTTTTGAGTTAGGGTCTTTTCAGAATATCTATCAGATTAGATCAATGGCCAGCGTGGCTTCAGCCGGTAAAGTAGTCGTTTTTTTGTTGGAAATTCAGAAGAAATTAACTCTTTTTATCGTGGATTTTTCAATTCCCACATTAATATTTCTTTCCGGAATTCAATTGAGAATGTTCCCCTTTTCAACATTAGTACCTCACAAGAGGGTTTTCTTGAACGATGGTAGATAATGTCTGAATTTAATCTTTCAGTCGCAGATGATTCCACATCTAACTTTATGAACATCCTGTTCATATTTTCAAAGAAATGAATTATTGATCAGTTAATTATTGAAATTGGATGACCATCCAATTCATGGGTGATTATAAAACCAGTTTGAAGAAATCGCCTAAGCAAACTTCCATCGAAGAACCTGCCCTCAATGTCCGATTTCGAATATATTTTTTGTAAAACTGTCAGATATTTTTACACACAAAAGCCCTTGAAAACCGATCTCGATTCGAATATGAAAATCGATTTCAAGATGATTTCTCCCTCAAAATGAATCCCGTTCAAACCACCAGAGAAGTCGTACAATAGTGGAAAAAAGTGTATACCTAAACCATTCAATATGTCGGAATCTCTGTTCTACATGAGCGCTGAAATATGTATCCCTAAACTTCCGAGCGAATAAAACTTCTCCCGTACCCTAAAAGTAACAAAAGTGTCACTTAGTAGAGGACATAATGTAGAAGAATCCACGACAATATAAGTTCACGAAGAATGTGTAACATTCAGAACTATTCCCGTAATACGTACAGCTTTCAGCACACAAAGTAGCGAGGCCATAAAAAGCTTTTGTTTAACTTTCAGGATTGTGTTTGACGCATTGCGTTCAATGGCCGCCAAGAGCTATAACATAATTTATCACTTATACGGGATTTCATACATCGCATGGCCGCGATGTCATTGATTTTTTATTGCTTTGACGTGACAATAATGAAATTTCATGTGTACGGCGGCTGCTACCAAAGTGATTGATACTTTTTCTCGTGGGCGTTAGAACGGACAACCGATGAGTATGACGCTAAAACTCATTAATCGTACACCAAAAGCGAAGGTATACATAAAACTGGTGTCCGATGTTGATATTGGATTTTATGTATTCATGTGATTGAGTAATTTTTAAAAAAACTGGTACGTATGTGCAAGAATACCCGACCAAAGTTGAGTTTGAGGAATTTCATAATTTCGAATATATTCATCTGAATAGACAATAACCACAGAAAATATAATGCAAACGGAAATGAAATAAAAATACATTTGAAATCTAGGATATTTCATACCAATCTCAGAATTATAAGAAATAATAATTGTAGGTTATGATGAAGGGGTACGATTTCGACTCTCAAAAGTCCCGAGCTTTTCAGAAGGGATAAAGGTAAATGTCCCAATTATCGACACAATGGCGTGTTCGTGAGAATAACGAATACTTTTCGAACTCAAATGGAATTTTTATGTGGTTGCAAAATTCAATTTTTGAATCTTTGTAACTTCAATTTGAATAAATAGCCGATAAAACTTATCATAAAATAGTGAAATAATTTGAATGAAATGAATGAAAGCACAAAGCAGATGTCCCAATTTTTGACACCTGAAAAATATGAATAACCAATCGTCGACATGTATGAGTACCAAATTTCGACACTGTGAGGAATCGAAAACAGGCATCAATGCTATGTTTATATTTATATCTATTGTGCATGATCCATTATGAAAAAGGTATATTCATATCTATAAGGAATAGAACAATATACTACTATTCACAAAAAAAACAAAAATAAATATAAATACTTGAATAAATTTAAAAAAACATTTATGGTACATTACTAATTTCTAGGATCCATTTTCTCCATTTCAGGTACTGAAACAGCCTTCTGGCCATTTTTCAAATGTGGTGGTATTTGAAAATTAAATATAACCAATTACCGTCACATCAATGTTCCGATGATCGACATTCGTCATAGAATGGATAATGAAATCATCAAACTGAATCACAATCGAATGTCGATTGATGTTGAGGGAAAATTTCATATTGAGCTGAATTAACGATAACTAGTTTTCTGTAAAATTGGTAATTAAAACTTATGTACTAGTCACCAACAGGAAGTCACTCCATTCATCGATATAGAGTTGTACGTAGTAACGACAACAAGATTTGATAATTTGACGAAAAACAGGTTGTCGATAATTAGTATATAGAAAATAATGGATCTATTGAACAAAACAACGAAACAATTGTTTGGAGAGAACTTGAATTTGAATTTCTGAAAACAAGTCAAAAATCATCTTGCGTGCCCCTTTTATCGACACTTATAGATGTACCTATTATCGACACCCTAATTTCTCATAAAATATGGAATGAATAATGAATGTTCCATAGAACTGAAGACAATCTACCATATAGAAGTATGTTCGTGTTCAACATATCATACTATAGTGAAATTTTGTGGGTTTGAGGAAACATAGGTATTGTTGGTGGTTGGTTGGTTGAAAGCTGACGAGCCAGAGACAGGGTTGGCACTTAGCTTTCCTTGACAATGCGACCAGCTGGGGTCTATTGTATCACTTTGTCGTCAGTGGTTCCTCATTGAAATAGGTTTGTGCCTTCAATTAGGTTTAGTAGCCTGTTGATGAGGTTCCTCGGATTCATGCCTGTTGGACAATCGTTAATTTTATATATTTTGTTACGTAACATAGCATAGCCCTGTATAGAACTGTCGTTAGGTAAAATATAAGAATGATATGACAAGAGTGACAGAGACATTGTCAAGAAAAAGCTCTCATCTAAAATCTGTACAAATCGACAGAAATAGCAGTAAAGCAGTAAAGTTCGACTACGTTTATCATTCACAATCAATTCCCGTAAGGGTGGTCCTTCATCAAGCCACGTAGAAACACTTTTGGTCCAATCGAACCGGAAGTATTGCCAGCAACCAGAATAAAAATTGTGCGGTCCTCGACAAAAGAAGCATTCCTTCCAATAGTAAGCGTCTCTTCAGATACAGTAGTCTACTCAGCCGTTTAGAATCAAGGCCAACGAGCAAAGCAGCAACGACACAAGTAAAAACTCATTTTTCCTTTTTCCTGACAATCTCTCAACCTATAAAAAAAAAGGGGTATTTCTTGATCTGTGATCTTGTTCATTCATTCATATTATCACGAATTGAAACTTCATAATCACGATGGAAAACGTAGTAAAGGAGTTAAGACAAACACGAGGTAAATTAAGGAGTCAATTAACACGTTTTCAAGCATTCATGAATACAGTAGGAAAAGATAACACAATCGAACTGGAAATAAGATTGAATAAAATCGAATCGGTTTTCGAACAATATGATATTGTACAATCGCGTTTAGAAGTACTAGACGGAAGCGAAGAACAGCGCGAAGAACAAGAAACGGCATTTTATCAAGCAATTGCAAAGGCGAAGGGTCTTTCAGTTGAACGACAATCTCAAAATGTAACCAACACGCGTAATAATACTCAAATTACTAATGCAATCTCAACAAACACGAACCAGGTAACAAATTTGAAATTACCAACAATACATCTTCCAACGTTTTCAGGAAACTATGATGAATGGATAAATTTTCACGATACTTTCTCACAATTGATACATGAAAACACGAGTTTGACAAACATACAAAAATTCTATTATCTAAAGACTTCTTTGAAGCATGATGCAGCGCGAATAATTCATTCATTACAAATTTCTGACAACAATTATACAGTAGCATGGGATTCACTCATTAGGAGGTATCAGAATAAAAGAATTATTATTAATACTCATGTCAGAGCAATATTTGAGCTTCCAATAGTCATAAAAGATTCAGCAACATCACTCAGACAACTCACCGATAAGGTTCAACATCATCTAGGTGCACTCAAGAATCTAAAATTGCCCACGGATCAATGGGACATTCTCTTAGTTCACCTAATTACATCAAAATTAGATAATTTTATGAACCGCGAATGGGAAAATTCACTGGAAAATGATAAATGTCCCACGTATGATCAGCTAATTACATTTTTGAATAAGAAATGTTTTACATTTGAAACTCTCTCGGATAACAATAAAAAATCCAACTACAATACGCAAAGAATAGCAAAGAATAGCAAATAATCAAGGTTGTAAGTTACCCTCACCTATAACTCATCACAGGCAGAGAGGACATGAACATTCACTTCCAGTCACCAATAACGGGCTAAATATATCATGTCATTATTGCAAGGCACCTCATTTCATTCACAATTGTGCAGATTTCATCAAATTGCCAATTAGCGAAAAATACGAAGAAATCAAAAGATTACGACTCTGTAGTAATTGCCTTAGACCTGGTCATTTGAAATGGGCATGTAAATCAGGCAATTGTAAACGATGCAACTTGAATCATAATACTTTACTCCATAATAGCAATCAAGCACATTACTCGAACAATAATTTACAACAAGTTGCCACCTCATCAAATGCGAATATTTCAGAAATCTCAACCAATCTCGTAACAAATACGGAAGAAATAACGCCCATACTAACATACAACTGTTATAATACCAACAGTGGTACTCAATCAGAGATCATACCGAGCATTCAATCTACGAACAAACAAAGTAGTTCGCAAGGCTCGGCACAAATACATATTAGCACAGAACAGGCAAACAAGGTATTGCAAGGCTCTAACACAAATACACGCGATAATCAGTTAGTTTTATTATCAACAGCCCAAATAATAATTTATGATACACTCGGAAATGCTCACGTTTGCAAGGCTCTCTTGGACTCTGGTAGTCAGAGTAATCTTATCACAGAAGGACTCTCCAAGAAATTGAATTTGCTTTGCGAAGATTTTCGCATATCTATTGCGGGAATGAATCAAAATGTTATGACTATCACACAGAAAACAAAAGCCACTATCAAATCTCGATCAACTTCATTCAAATGCGATTTAACGTTTTTAGTATTAAACAAGATTACGGAAAAAATTCCGTACACAGAATTCAATGAAAATATATTCAAATTACCGACAGGCATCACGCTAGCTGATCCAGAATTTAATAAACCACAAAATATTGACATTCTTCTCGGAGCTAATATATTTTATGATCTTTTATGTCCGAATCAACTCAAACTTGGGAAAAACAAACCTTATTTACAAGAAACTACTTTAGGTTGGATAGTCACGGGCTCGATCAATTTGCACAAATATTCAAATCGTGAATCATTTTGTAATCTCACGCAAACGATATCAAATGAAATGCTAATTGAATCATTAACAAGTTTTTGGAAAACTGAAGAAATTCCGCATAACAATATTCTGATCAAGGACGAACAGTATTGTGAAGAATATTTCGAAAAAACGACAAGTCGTAGTTCTGATGGCAGATTTATAGTCAGATTACCTTTTTCAGTACTGATGTCAGATTTAGGCGATTCTGCAACGCTCGCATTGAAACGCCTACACTCTGATAATTTAAGGGCAGAACACACGGAATTTTTAAAACAATATGAATCGATGGGTCATATGACATTCATAAAAAATTTCGACGGAAACATTGAACAGCCCTCGTATATATTGCTACATCATCCGGTAATAAAACCAAGCAGTACGACAACTCGTTGCAGAGTTGTATTCGATGGGTCCGCAAAAACCAATGAACGTATATCGCTGAATGATTTACTACTTGTAGGTCCTAACGTTCAGGATGATCTTTTTTCAATTGTAACACGTCTCAGGCTACATCAATATGTTTTGAGTGCAGACATAAAAATGATGTTTAGGCAAATAATATTACATCGGGAAGACAGAAAATATCAGCGGATACTATGGCGTTATAACGATTCAGAGCCAATAAAGGTTTACGATCTCAATACAGTGACATACGGGACAGCATCCGCAAGTTATATCGCAACTAAGGTTTAAGAACAACTCTCATTAGAATTCGCTGAAAAATATCCACGCACATCGAAATTTATGAGATATTCATTTTATATGGACGATTTTTTTATCAGTGTTGACACGAAACATGAGGCTTTAGAAATACACGATGAAATAACAAAAATTCTCAATAGCGCTAACCTTCCCTTGAGAGAATGGTGTTCAAATGAAAAAGACATTTTGAATTCGATATTAGGTAACCAAGAAAATGAAGACAAACTGATACAGTATCATGACAATAAGGAATTAAAAACTTTAGGAATCGCGTGGAATCTAAAATCAGACACATTGAGTTACGCGGTAAATATAAATTTTTATGATAAAGCTCTGACGAAGCGCTCAGTATTAGCGACAATATCGAAAATTTTCGATCCGCTAGGTCTAATAGGCCCGGCAACCATTCAAGCAAAGTTATGCATGCGTAAATTATGGCAAAGAGACAATTCTTCGGACGAACCTTTACCTGCGGACATGGTGAAAGAATGGATCACATTTTCAAAGCAAATTAATTCTATAAATGATATTGAAATTGAACGTCACGTTCTATGTAAAAATCGTAGAAATATTGAACTACACGGTTTTAGCGACTCCTCGGAGAAGGCATATGATTCATGCATATATTTATGTTTCAAAAACAAACAGGGTGAAGTCATCTCGCGGCTTTCATGTGCCAAGTCAAAGGTTGTACCTCAAGGCAAACACACCATTCCCAGATTAGAACTTTCAGCAGCTACATTACTTGCAGAATTAATGCATGTTGTGAGAAAAATACTCGATGTCGAAATATCCAGTACTTATTATTATTATTCTGATTCTATAATAGTATGGGCGTGGCTTTAAATTGATCCAGGCAAATTGAAAACATTCGTTGCAAACAGAGTTACTAAAATTATAGAACTCACCTGTGAAGGAAAATGGAAGCACGTAAGATCTGTAGATAACCCAGCAGATATTATTTCGCGAGGAATAAATCCTACCGAATTAAAAGGGTCAAAAATTTGGTGGTACGGTCCTGCATTTCTGGTTGAAAATAAAATTTCTTATCCAAATGACATATATGATATAGATATGATAGAAAGTATTCCCGAAATCAAACTGTCGACAATTTCATTAGCAACGACTAAGCATGATTTTGAATTGAATATTATTGATAGATATTCATCGTTAACGAAGCTACAACGTGTAGTAGCTTATTTCATCAGGTTCAAATCAATCACTTTATTGAAGAAAAAAAAAGTGTTAATTCGACAGTAGAAGAACTCGAGAACTCCCTAAGATTATTGATAAGACTGGCTCAAAAAGCTGAGTTCACACAAGAGATGCATGCACTCAAGTTGTCTCGCCCCATACCTAATAACAGTAGACTCATAAGTCTAAATCCATTTTTAGATGAACACGAATTGATCAGGGTCAGAGGTAGACTGGAGCACGCGGATGTATTCTATTCGCAAAAACATCCAATTGTCCTACCTAAGTCTCACAGAATCACAAAGTTGATTGTAGAATTTGAACATTTAAAACACTTACATGCAGGTGTTCAAAATTCACTTTCATTAATAAGATTAAATTTCTGGCCAATTGATGGAAAAAATTTAGTTAAACGGGTTGTCAAATCATGCATAAAATGTTTCAAAGTTAGTCCTGCAGCTTCGGAAACTCTTATGGGGAATCTACCGATCACAAGAGTAATTCCAAGCAGGCTTTTTTCAAAGTGTGGGGTTGATTACGCTGGTCCCATCCTCGTAAAGGAAGGAACGTTGCGTAAAACAAAATTAGTCAAGACATACATAAGTATTTTTGTGTGTTTTTTTCAACACGTGCGGTGCATATAGAGTTAGTCAAAGATTTGAGTACAGACAGTTTCCTGAATGCGTTGAAACGTTTCATTGCTAGAAGGGGAAAACCCTCAGAATTATTTTCAGACAACGGTTCAAATTTTGTTGGTGCTAACAATCATTTCATCGAATTACGCAACTTGTTAGCTGACGAAGATCATGAAGAAAAAATTGTGCTTCAGACAGTATAAAGTGGACGTTTATTCCCGCGAAGTCTCCACACATGAGAGGTATTTGGGAAGCAGCCGTAAAATCGACTACATTCCATATGAAACGTATTCTAGGGCTCGCTTCAGTTAGTTATGAGGAAATCTACACGGTGTAGACACAGGTCGAGTCTTGCCTCAACTCCAGACCCCTCTCACCCCTCTCATCCGATCCTAATGACTACCTACCTCTCACTCCTGCTCATTTTTTAATTGGAGACACGTTGGCTGCTGCACCACAGAGGAACGTTCAGGATTTAAATATGAACAGACTATCCAGATATCAGAAAACAGAGCAGTTGTTTCAACAATTTTGGTCCAGATGGTCAAGAGATTATCTTACCCAGTTGCAGCAGACAAGAAAATGGCAAACCGCCTCAGCTGATCCCAAAATAGGTGATTTGGTCATTCTGAAGGAGGACAATATTCCACCACTACGCTGGCCTATGGCTCGCATTGTTGAGGTTCATCCAGGGGCTGATAAGGTGACACGTGTAGTGTCTGTAAAAGTGTCCAGTGGAAACGTTCTTAGACGTTCAATAAATAAAGTTTGTTTTTTACCAATGTAAAGACTATTGATGTAATGAACATTTCTGAATGTTTCGTTTTTTGACTTTTTCATGTAGTACATCAATTTATGTATATTATGTTGGGACATATTTTCTCCATTGAAAGTGAATCTTTCAAGGTGGGCGGCCTATGGACAATCGTTAATTTTAAATATTTTGTTATGTAACATAGCATAGCCCTGTACAGGACTGTCGTTAGGTAAAATATAAGAATGATATGACAAGAGTGACAGAGACATTGTCAAGAAAAAGCTCTCATCTAAAATCTGTACAAATCGACAGAAATAGCAATAAGCAGTATATTTCGACTACGATTATCATTCACAATCAATTCCCGTAAGGGTGGTCCTTCATCAAGCCACGTAGAAACACCTGCTTCCGGGCTGATCTCTCCAAAGGTTCTGTGTCGCCTACTACTTAGGGCGTCACAGTCGAAGATAATATGAGAGGCTGTTTCCTCCTCTTCATCACATAGCCTACACTCCACGGTTTCCCTGCGTACTCCCATGGTGTTTTCTTAGGCTCCAGTCAACAGACCTATCATTATACGTGCCTTCGTTCCGTTCAGGTTCAGAAGGTCAGCCGTCAGGGTCCGGTTTGGATGCCCTACCATGACTTTGCTGTGCATTTGCCCGACAGAAACATAGATATAGGGTGGGCTCTTACCAGATCAGCAAGAAAACAGTGTTCACTTGATGACGACTGACACTCGACTGATTAGCATCTGCTGTTGTGGTGGGGATGCTTGGGAGAAAATGGTGGTGAATTCAGATATGTTCAGGGAACTATAAACTAGAAAATAGTCGAGTGAAAATTTTCCTGAGAGCCCTCTTCATCTAGTTAAATACAAAATAATTCGAAATTGACGATAATTGGGACACTGTCGATAATTGGGACATTTACCTTATTTTTATATGAATATCTCGGGAAAAAAAATCCAATAAATGAGATGGCGTTTTGTTGTTCGTGAAAAACATTAACTTCGTTAATTCCTGAAAGAATCTATGGAAATTCAAAGCTCTATTGAAATAATAAAATCATAATCAAATTAAAAGAAAACGGATGTGTGTAGGTTTTTCTGTGGGTTATAGATTTGAAAGCTTGTCGCACAAAGTTTTCAGTTCGAATACAGAAACGACAAGATTTTGAAACTTAAGCTGACGGAATAACCTACATCGAATATGCGAAGCAATTATTTTTTACTTCTTAGCGCATATGATTGAAAGCTTGTCTAAAAAAGGTTTTTTTTATAATTATTTTATTTTGTGCTTTTTAGTAAGTACGCCTCAATCTATGATTTTTGTTGATGCATCGTTATTATGAGGCCATGTTCCTGTGAGCTCTGAGCTATCTAGTTCTTCAGTAAGGAGACCATCTGAAGATTAATCCGTTCGCCATCCTGGACCTGCCATCATCAATTAATGAATTCTGACGAAAAATCAATAATCGTCGTCTAAATTCATAATCTCTTACCCCAAAAACCCCGACAAAATAATTTTGAATAGAAACGGTCCATTATCACAAACATTGTCCACAATCTTGGGCCGCCATATGAAATTCATAAATTTTGACAATACATTCATGATTTCCGACCACAAAAATCTCCACATAAGAATTTTGAATGGAATCGGACCATTATCATACAGATCGTTCGCCATCTTGGAGCCACCAATTTGACTTTATGAATCTTGACAAAAAAATAAACAAAATGAAAGCTTGTGAAAAACTAAATGAAATTCGGTTTGGAGCTATGATGCCACAGACAGATATAAAGTTGAACTCATGACATGCAAACAGAGCCGACGCCCTCTGTTAGAAATAAAAAAAAAACAAATTTCTTTTTCATATACACGTCTCCTCCGATATATCTTTCACTTCAAGTGCCAATTTGAATGTATATCTGAAAAAAAAGTAAGCCAGATGAAAATATCGAATTCCCTTTAGAATACCTCAATTGGTTGCCAGTATACAACAAAATATTTCTAATGAACAAGTTAACCCGTGTGCAAGGGACCTATGGAATATGAACTGAGGAGTCATTCGAGGTATTCTGTCCTTTGGTTTTGGATTAGATTAGGGCAACAAAGTGGCCGATTCATGAGCCAGGAGGAGGAAATCTCAGCGCATATACTGTGCTTCTGTGAAGGCCTAACAAGGCTAATGTATTCAAGGATAGGAGAGGAAAAACCACAACCCTCCATATATGAAGAATTCGAAGTCTGGCTCATCGAGTCTACTAACAAGGACGGGCCAAGACAGGGTACTCCAACATAACATGAGGGCATACACAATAGATCTAAGGTCGCAGTAGCCCACGCAGTAGCCCACGAGCTCTTTACAAATCTAATCTCTTGGTTTAAGATACCATAACACTGGTTTGTTTTTCGAAACGCTAACCGATTATGGATAACTCAAAAATAAGTTGATACATAGGGCTAGTGAACTCCATGAGGCACCGTGACAACCTGAAAAAAAAAACTCTCAAAAGAGTACTCAACAGAGATAGAATCAGAATATAGAAAATACAGGAATAAAGTGAACACCGTGTTGAAAATACACAAGAAACGACTACTACAAAACCCAAATAAACAGAGCTGGTTCAAAATAAAAAAAAAAAAAAACGAGGTGAAGATAATAAGAAAAATATCGAAAATAATGACATCATGTTAGAAAACAATACTACTATTAGCAAAAACGAAGCAAAGTCAATCGAATTTAACAAAATCTTTGTTGATATTGGTAAAAATATGAGCCAAAAAATACCGAAGATAAAATTACCGAAATTTTTTCTATCCGATATTAAAATCAAGCAATCAATGTTTTCGGCCCCAATAACTAACAATGGAATTATATTAATAATGGCAAATCTAAAAAATAATCACGCACTAAAACCAGATAAAATGAACAGGCGCATACCTTGGCAATGGAAAATCACCAATGTTATACCAATATTCAAAGCTGGCAGAGAATCCCAAATTAATGATTATAGACCTATATCTATTATAAATACTCTAGCTGAAAGATTTGAGCGATGTGTTAAGAAAAGACTGGTTGAATTCATCGATAAACACCATATCATTACCAACAGGCAATTCGGCTTCGTGAAAAACTCAAGCACAGAAAACGCCTTAATGAATTTTCTACAAACCACTGTGAAAGCCATGGACATGTCCGACAAATGCTTAGCCGTTTTTCTGGACTCGGCCAAGGACTTCGTTACAGTTGATCACGAATAATTATAGACCTATATCTATTACAAATACTCTAGCTAAATAATTCTAGCAATGTGTCAAGAAAAGACTGGTCGAATTTATGGATAAACACCAAATAATTACCAACAGGCAATTTGGCTTCGTAAAAACTGAAGCAAAGAAAACGCATAATTGGATTTCTACAAGCCACTGTGAGGACCATGGACAGGTCCGACAAATACTTAGCCATTTTTCTGGACTTGGCCAAGGCCTTCGATACAGTTGATCACGAACTATCGATAGAAAACTTGAATAATTATGGTATTCGAGGTAATACATTGATTCTGATAAAAAACTATATATCAAATCGAATTCAACGAGCGGAAATTGGGAAAGAATTAGGTAATGAATTGATTATACGAACAGGAATACTACATGTAACAGTGCTGGGACCCTTTCCTTTTCTCATTTGCAATATGACAGTATGACAATAATCAACAATTTTACGGGCAAACTCATATGCTACAACAATACAGGCTACCTTGCCTAGCGTGAGTCTATTTCAGTGAGTCTTATAATTCGCATAGATATTCACTTGTCTATTTGAGCTGTAGTTCTAGATTAGACTCATTAATAATCTCAAGAATGGTTGATAATGTCCCTTTCCGTATTCTATACTGAATAAATCTTGCATTTTTAAAGATGGAACTTGGTCGAATATGTGAGTCAATGTGGTGACATAAATATTCGGGAATTGAATGAAACTCCTAATAGAATCGTGTATTAAAAAAATATAAATCGAAAATTATTAATATGAAGAGTAATCCATCGATAACGATTGGACTGACTGATCCTGTAGAAATAAAAAATACATTCTATAAGAAAGTAAAAAATCCTGGAATCCTGAACTAACTGAGGAAATATTGAATGTATGTAAGGATGATAATTCAATTTCTGTTAGTAAATATAATGCTACACAGTAGAAATTGCGGAAAATGAAAGCTGCCCACAAAATATGCGGAACTAATGTATTTGTCTCAGCTTTCCTCAAATTATTGATACTTAAAAGCTTGTTTTAGTTGAGTTTTGCGGAATTTGAAGAAAACAATTTTTGTTACAACTGTAGAACGGAATGAGCTATTGACTTCGGATTTTCACTGTACAAGTTAACTGGTGTCCTACTTTGTATTGGCAGTGTTGCCAGATTTTAAATATGTCTATAATCTGAATAAATATTATGATCAAATACGTTGTTTCCAAAATTAAAGTTGTTGTAACTGATGAAATTCTATAACGACTACGAATCCAGAGGTGTAGTCAAATTTGAAAACAAAAATGGCCTAATAAATTTTAGCCGTTATTGACATATATAAATATATATATATATATATATATATATATATATATATATATATATATTGTTATGTTATGTTATGCCAGTTATAAGTTTTAAAAGAAAAAAACCCACAAAAAGAATAATTACTGAATAGTTATTAGTTTCAAGAGTTTGTTTTTGAATAACTTTTGAAGTTCTATTTATTAATAAGCCTATGTATAATATGGATAGATAAAAATGTCAAAATACTATAAAACAATCAATTTCATACACTGTCATAATGATCATAACCCATAATTGGTAAAAAGACAACAAAAAGTCTAGATTTACAAAATTTTCATGAATAAAAAGTGATCAACACATTTGTTAATTTGAAACATACAGTATATGAAATTGTAGATAACTAAATGTAACCAATGGTAGAACAGCAAACTTCTTCATGACAATAGCCAATCAGGGAATAGATGGTCATAAGTAAAATTGGAAATTGTGAGAGAATAGCAACGGGTTGGTATCATAAGCAATTATTATTGAAATTTGTAAGTAGTAATAAGAATGGAAAAATAGTTGTATATATAAATTATATAAGATAAACCCAAGCAGTGAAATGTGACAATTTAGTGCGTGAATTCAAAAATTCAAATGAGAAAACAGGAAGGAAAATTTGTATCCAGGCGACAACAAACAAAGCCACAAGGGGATCGAAAATTAATTTAGAAGGGAACGCGACGCAACATTTTGAGAGAAAGAAAAACGAAATAATTACAACATTAGAAGAACAAAACCAATTTTACCTTAATTATCCGACATCCACAAGTATCCAAAGCTGATTTCCACATCTGTATGGTTCCTGATTTATGGTATTGGAGTTCCTGATAGCGATTGGAGAGAGAAGGGCCCAGTTTCAGGGCATATATTGAACACCGACAGTTCCACACCAGGTATAAAAACTTTAATAGTGCACATTCAGTCCAGAACAATTTCATAAATAACGTATTTCACATCTGGAGAACTTTATTTAACTTCATTTTGAACTATAAAGAAAAACTTCACACTCAAGGAAAAATTGAGGTTCTGTCTATCTATCCATGATTTGATTTTTATGATTATCCGTGAATGTTTGTAGATTCCCATTAGTATAAGTTATTTCTCGTAGGCCAGGTAAATTAAGTATTCCTGAATAAAGGAAATAATTGCTTTTTGATACTTTATCGTTTGTTTTCTTACAATGATCAACAATCAAACAGATGACCTTTGAATAAATTAAAATTAGACAGCAAAGGCTAGTGGCTCTATTGCTTGAACCAGCTATCTGAGATAAGGGGCGTACCAACTGTGCTAGCTGTGGTAAGAAAAGGAATAACAATTGTCAGCCACGTGACGAGAGAACAGTGACGTTCACTGGCAATTAAAATTACCACATACAATACATATACAGGGCGAAAATATATATTTATATCATATGAATTTGGCTCACGAATAATAGCAAAAACTATTAGCATATTTTCATTCAATAAAAACAATCAAATTATTTCCAATTTATCATAGCATAATAATTTGGCGCCGCAACGCAAGGGCAAAGTAAGGGCAATATATCATTTCATAATATTTATCACAGCGGAAAAGGCAAAGTAAGGGCAATATATCATTTCAAGGCAAAGTAAGGGCAATATATCATTTCAAGGCAAAGTAAGGGCAATAAATATCATTTCAAGGCAGAGTAAGGGCAAGTGAAGGCAATATATTTTTTCTTAATATTTATCGTAACACTGGGCGAACATAAGCAATTGGCATTTCAACGAGTAAGGCTAAATATTGGTGAATAAAAACAAAATTATTTGAGAGATGGTAAGAAAAATGGTTTGGAAGAAGGTGCAGAAGGTAGAGATAGGGGTGATCAGGAACAAGGAGAGAGTGGTAATGTGAGAGGGATAGAAATAAAAAAAGAAAGAATAGAATGGGAGAGTTTGTTTAATGAAATGATGGAAAAAATGAATGATGAAAGGAAAGAAAATACAGAAAAAATGAAAGATGAAAGGAAAGAAAACTCAGAAAAAATGGACAGAATGATGAATGAAATAAAAGATGAGAGGAAAGAAAACTTAAAAAAATAAATGAAAATTCAGCAAGTATAAGAAATGATATGAATGGAAATTCAGCAAGAATGAATGAAAATATAGGAAGTATAAAAGATGAAATGAAAGAAATGAAAGAAAATTCAGGAAGTATGCGAAATGAAATGAAAGAGCAAATAGAAAGAATGAATGATGGAATGAGAGAAAGTATGGGAAGAATGGAGGAAAGAATGGAAGAAAAAATGGGAAATATGAAGAATGAAATGAAAGAAAGTTTGAAAAATGAAATAAAAGAGTTGAAAGAAAACACAGCGAGTATGGAGGAGAGATTGAGAGAAAATGTAAAAGAAAATATAAAGGATATGAAAAAAAATATAGAAAGTATAGAAAACAAAATACAAATTAAATCATAACAAAGTAAAAAGGAATTGTTAGAAGCTCACAAACAATTGAAAAAAATAGGACAACAAAATTATGTGGCAATAACACAAGAAGTATCCACTATAAATAATCATGTAGAAAGGCAGGATGAAAAACTAAAAGACATGAATAGTAAACAAGAAAGAGCTTAAAATGAAATAATTACTCTTGATTAAAAAATAGTAAATGTAGAAAAAGAAATAAAAAAAAATAGAGAGTAGAATCATCAATAATTGTTATGGAATACAAATAAATAATAAATTTGAGGACAACATAAAAAAATTACATCCCATCACTTTTATTAAAATAATAAAAATCAAAACTAGACATATAAATGATATAGAGGAATTGAAAGAGATTATTAGACAGTATTTGTTTAATCAACCTTGTATATGGTTTAATAGCCAGGAAAAGAATATCAATTCTTTTCAAGATTTTGAAAATTTATTTTTGAAACATTATTGGGGAGAAAATGCACAATTGAGCATTAGAGACAAATTACAATTTGGAAAATTTGATGAAAAGAGGAGTTTGAACTACAACAATTATGCAATCCAAATGTTTGCAATGGCACAGTATTTAGATCCGGTAATGAGAGAGGAAGAAATAGTAGGGAATATCAGTAGGCATTTTGAACAAGCAATCTTAGAAGTCATAAACATGCATGAGATCAAAAGTATGGAGAGACTTAGTCAATATTTATTGAGGTTGGAGAGGAAATTATCGTATAGAAGTTGAGATAACAATAACCAACAAAGGAATAACAATACAACACAATTATTAAAAAAAAAAAAATAAACAATCAGAATAATAGGTTTATGAACCAAAATAATAATAGGAATAATAGATATTTTAATAACAATAACTATGATAGAAATAGAAATAATGACAGGAAAAATAACCAAAATCAAGGTTATCAAAGAAATCAAAATTTCAATAACAATGATAGCCAGAATAGGAATAATTACAATAATAACAATCAGAATTACCCTCAACAATTTCAAGGACAAAGGACATATTACAACAGACAACCACAAAATAATACCGAAAGAAATAACAATCGAACAAACGACAATACAAGACGGGTATATTTAAATAGGAGATGTCAAAGTGCGGAAAATTTGCACGAAAGAGAGGGACAAGTTTTGTCAAGTGGGGAAATCAGTCAAGTAAATGTTCCCACAACTAGTCAGCCAGAACAAAATTTTTGCTAGGAAAACCATATGTTAGGCTGGAATTTACAAATTACCAACACCCGATAGAATTTATAATGAAAAATTAAAATATGGAAAATGAACAAAATATAGGATTAATAATTTTGAAAGGAAGAATAGGAAATAAAATAATAAAAATATTAATTGATACAGGGTCTGGAGCATCTTGAAATAAAGAAAATTGTTTAGAAGATTTCATGAAAGTTAAAAATATTCTAGTAAAGATGCCAAAAACAAATTAAGTGGGTATAAATGGAAAAAAACTAGCTGAATCAAATCAATATGTAAATTTAAAATTGAAGATTGATGAGAGGAATATTGAATTACAACTATTAGTAGTTGAAGATATGGAGTTTGATGTTATTATCGGTACTGATCAATTGGAAAAAGTAAAAGCCAAGATTGACTATTATAAAAAAAATTGGAAATGGATGGAAAATGTTTTGAATTTTATGAAGAAAAAACTGAAATAAGGGAAAATAAAAAAATGTTGTGTACAAAGGGTATGAAATATGAAAAAATTATTAAATAAAATGAAATAAATGAAATGAAATATAAATGTAATGATAAATATAAAAGGTATATTGATCAATTATTAAATAAATATAATAAGTTGATTATGTATGAATCAAGAGTTGCAATATGGAAGTAAAAGAAACAGAAAAATTCAAATAAAAAAACTATCCAATTCCTTATAAGTACCGAGAACAAGTTGAAGATGAATTAGAGAAAATGATAAAACAAGGTATAATAGAAAGAAGTAACTGTAATTACATCAACCCTATCGTAGTAGTTGTAAAAAAGAATGGTGAGCCTAGATTATGCTTAGATGCTAGAGAACTAAATAAAATAACAATTCCACAATATGAATCTCCTTTAAATATAGAAACTATTTTTGGTAAAATTACAAATGAAAGATATTTTCTAAAATAGATTTGAAACACAGTTTTTGGTTGATACCACTACATGAAAATCCTAGAAATTATACGGGGTTTTCTATAGAAGGTATTGTATATATAGATTTTGTGTTGTTCCATATGGTTTACAATCGGCTTGTCCAGCTTTAGAACGAGTATTACATAAAATACTTGACAAGTATGAAAATTTTGCTTTACATTACATTGATGACATATTAATATATTCTGAAAATGGAACAATGCATAAAGAACATCCGGAAAAAGTATTTCAAATATTAGATGAAACAGGGCTTAAAATAAATATTGATAAATGTGAATTTTTTCAACAGGAAATTAGTTATCTAGGTTACAAAATGAATGAAAAAGGTGTTTAAATGGATCCTGAAAGAATTAAAACCATAAGAGAGTATGTCAGGCTATATAATTTAAGAACTCTCAGAGGATTTTCAGGGATATTGAATTATTTTAAAGAATTAATTCCAGACTTAAGCAATAAAGAATTACCATTAATTTTACTTCCAAAAAATAATGTTAAGTGGAAATGGGGAGATGAAAGGAAAAAGCATTTTCTGAATTAAAGGACATTTTTATTCAAAATTTAAAAATATTTCATCCAAACTATGATGAACCTTTTGTATTGAGAACTGATGCATCTATGTCAAGATTTGCAGTAGTTTTGATACAAGTACAAAATGGAAAAGAAGTTCCAATATCATTTGTTTCCAGAATCACTAAAAAACATGAAAGAAATCACACTGTTACAGAATTAGAACTAGCAAGTGTTATATTTTGTATTACTAAATTAAGATTTTATTTACTAGGGGCAAAATTTCATATTGGAACTGATCATGAAGCACTTATGTCAATTGTAAATTGCAAATACGCAAGTAATAGGGTACATAGATGGGCATTGTTATTGCAAGAATATAAATTTGAAATTAGGCATATACCAGGAAAACAAAATTTCATCACATACACTTTAACGAGAATGGAGATGGGAAAAACACATACTCCTAGACAGGTAAGAATGGGGATAAATGTTTTTAAAAATAATATAGGTTTGTTTTCTGACAATAAAATTAGGCGAGATCGGTGCAAATTAACAAATAAAGAAGAACGAGGAACAATAAACAAAAATGGTATTGTAATAAAAATAGTAAATGGTGGAGAACTATACGTTATCACAAAGGAATTGGCAGAACAGGTGATTACATATATACATCAGAAATACATACATATAGGGATTAGAAAAGTTTGGTTAATATTTAGAGGGAACTATATAAGTTCACAAGATTTGGAATTAACTAAAAAAATGGTAGCCATATGTCAAGTTTGTCTATTAACTAAATATAAAAATATAATTGATAAAAATGAAACAAAAAGTATTATTACAACAAAACCTTTACAAATAATATCAATAGATTTTGTTAGTATTTTGATACCAACTTACAATAATAATAAACATATATTTGTAATAGTGGATCATTTCTCAAAATTCATTAAAATATACTCTACAAAAAGGACTAATTTTAAAACTGTTAAAAATCTTTTTACAAAATTTATAATAGGAGTAGGTAAACCAGAACAAATTATTTTAGACAATGCCACCTATTTTACTAATGAGCAAATGAAGAATTTTTCACAGAGTGTGGTGTTATGAGCACTCCTTATCAAGTATTTTAAATATAGCCCTATGTAAACTGAAACTGAAGAATTCCAATAGAATAAATCAATTTTCGTTCGAAATAAAAAACGGTCGCATTAATAGTAAAATTCATATGACAACTCATAAAGTCGATACTTCCTCTATCATTTGTGTCGGCACCTCAATCGAAATTCCAACCATATGTTCAGACATTCATAACTAATAGTACGCCGGGACAGATGAATGACCCGCGGTCTTTTGGAAGCGATAATAGGCTTGGTGATATATCATGGCGGCGTGTCAACTCAAACGGGGTACTCACCGACTCATTAAATATAATTTTATTGTTCTAGGGCGGCATCGTTTGAATACCAACACTATATATATAAGATTCTCCATAGAACTCTCTCTCTTCTCTTCATTCAGAATCCAGTCGTCGATCTAGTCAGTCAGTACCAAGCTAGTTCAGCTTCATTATGAAGCGAATAAAAGTAAAGTTTAATTTCAATTAGTGAAGATGAAGTCTCATCTTCCTACGCGAAATAAGCGTAGACTCCGTAGAGTTTATCTGAAGAAGCAAATTAATCAACCATATGCAGAATCATTGTGAAAGTGTAATTCATCAGAAATCATCTCAGTAATAACTAAATGAAAGGAATTAATATTTATCAAGAAGCTAAATAATCATATTGCAACAAGTGAACGCGTAATATTATTCGGAAATAAAACGGAATAATTAAGTCTTAATTAAACTATTGTGTATTACTTAAGTGGAGGGTAAGAAATCAAACTTTTATTTGGCAAGGTATATATGTATAGTGTAATAAGAAAATATTTCATTATTGATTTCATAGTAGAAGAAATTATTGATTCAACAAAAGTAAAATTATTATCAATTGTTTAAAATAACTGAAGAACAGTTATTTTAATTGTCAGCTCATATTGTTTCTCATTTTTAATTATTGTTTATTCAATCTCATCTTGACTTTCTATACATTTTCTCAGTAAATTATACCAGGTGTATCAATAGTTGTTTTTATATTTTAGAAAATACATATATATATATATATATATTATTACAAGTCCTAATTGTATTATTATTTCGAAACGATTTGAGATTGGTCTTTGTACTGTCAAATTAAGTTCCCTCGCTTCATTACATACTGGGAGAAACAAGATCTCAAGCCGCTCTGGGAAATTGTTCCGTTATTGGTCAATAGACTGATAACACTCAGTATGTTATAACAAAAGGTGGACAGGTGTGGTTTTTCAATAAGAGCACCCTGTACGTCTTATATCAGTGGGAATACAATTAAATTTTACTAGCATTAGACATCCAGCATCAAACCCAACAGAAAGATATATACAGGAGGTAATAAAATATTTGAGATTGACATCGCAGCAAAATCATAAAACATGGGATGAAAACATAGAGATGATAGAAAAATATTTCAATGAAGTACCTAGTACTATTACGAAAGAATGTCCTATATACATTATGACAGGAAGAATGCCTGAAAGAGAATGGATTATGAATGAAACAGATATGCAAGGAACAATATATAAAATAAATATAAGAATCAAGAGGAATGCAGATAAATATATAAGAAGGGAAAATAAAAGAGGAACAAAAAAAAAAGTTTAAGAAGGGAGAATTAGTCATTATAAAAGCATCAAGAATACCAAATAAAAGACGAGGTATTTGTGCAAAACTTTTAATACCATTTGAAGGACCTTATGAGGTTGATACTGAGAATGCTATAAATAGCTATAGGTTAATACATCCTCAGACAAGGCAACTGAGAGGAATTTTCAATATTGAAAATGTGTACAAATATAAAACTCAATATTAGTAGTTGTAAATAATAGTTATCATTGAAGAACTTGTTTTTCTTGAACTGGTGGGAAATCCAGCAAAGTAGTTTTCTGAAAGTAGGAAAATGGTATTAGTCAAAGTAAAGTTAATAAATATAAATAAAGAAATTGATATTCAAAATTTTCTAACCAGTAGAAAATTATTGAATATAAATTTAGGAATGTTGTTATGTTATGTTATTTATTTATTTATTTATTTATTTATTTAGACATAATACATCCAACAGGCCAAAGCCCAATTACAGGAGTATATAATGATAACAATTTGAGCAGTAGGTGGGAGTGATAACTAGAAAAGAAGAAAAACAATACGGAATAGAAATGAATAAAAAAGATGAATAAAAAAAGATACATAAGGCTAATTTGGTATGAGAGAGTACAGTTGTTTTTTGAATTGTTTCAAATTTGAAAAGAATACATCCACTGACGGAACATTATTTAGGCTTCTACACATAGATGATACTGGACTATTGAAGTGATGTTGTGAATTTGGCACATCGATTCGAAAAATTATGTTAGAGTTTGACGAGATATGAGGTACATTGAAATTTAGAATAGACAGGAGAGACGCTGAATCTATTTGATTATTGATCAATTTGTATGCAAATGTCATGTCTGCAATTTCTCTTCGTTTTCTCAAACTAACAAATGCAAACTCTCTTAGAAGTAAACCGTAATCACAGTGCCGTTCAGGATAGATATTGAATTTTTTAAAAAACAAAAATTTGAGGAATTTTTTTTTGAACTGATTCTAACGCTGATATATGTTTGAGTTGACTTGGGTTCCGAACTGCACTGCAGTATTCCAATTTACTACGTACTAAACAGTGGTAGACAGATTGAATTGCTTTGATATTTCTAAACTCTTTACAATTACGTATAAGAAATCCCAAAGCTCTGTTGGCGTTGGTTATGATTTTTTCAATGTGCATATTAAATGTTAATTTGCTGTCAAATATAACACCCAAATCCTTACATTCGCTCACCCGACGTAGATTACCATCATCAACCTTATAATTAAATAAAAAGGTAGATACTTTTCTAGAATAACTCATGATTTTACATTTCTCAACATTCAAAGGTAGCTTATTTTCGGTACACCATTCAAAAAGGTGATTCAGGTCGTCTTGTAAACGAAGACAATCTTCAATATCTCGGATTTCTGTAAAGATTTTCATATCATCTGCGAAAAAAAGTTTGTTTGAGTTGACTGAAGTGCAAATATCATTAATAAAAAGAAGAAACAAAAGAGGCCCCAGGTTAGATCCTTGAGTTACTCCTGAATAGGCTATAAAGTTGAATGATTTCACACCTTCATAGTCGACGAAAATATTCCTGTCGCTGAGATAGGACTTCAATAATAATTGGATGTTAGTGTGTATACCAAAATTCCCTAATTATTGTACTAGTTGGTTATGTGAAACTTTGTCGAAAGCTTTACTGAAATCAGTATACACGACATCCACTTTATGACGATTGTCGAGTGAATTTGAGATATACTGAGTGAAAGTGCATAGGTTTGATACCGTGCTTCTAGATTCCATAAAACCATGTTGGAACTCTGATAACGAGTTACCAACATGAGAGTAGATGAGGTACAAAAAAAAACAATTTCGAATAGTTTGGAGAAGACTGATATTAGCGCTATAGGTCTGTAGTTACGAATGTCTCCAATTTTTCCAGATTTAAAGACGGGGCAAATACGGGATATTTTCCAGATATTAGGAAATGTCTGAGTTTTCAGAATGATATTATAAATCGATAGAAGAGGACGGCAAAAGATTTTCGCGTGGGATTTAACTAGTTTAACGGGAATATCATCTGGTCCACATGTCAATTTATTCTTCAACTTCTTCGCTGCTGCAAGAATGAGGTTTTCAGAAATGTCCTTGATAAGCAGAGTGTGATTCGAGCTGCTGGTATGTTCGAAGGTGGTAATATTCAGAGAATTCGTATCGGAAACATAAACACTACTGAAATGATTTGCAAACGCATTGACGATAGATTGAGGCGATGTTAGCTTCTCGTCATCTATGAACATATGCCCAGGAATACGCGATTAATTTTTTTTCGAATTCAAGAAAGACCAGAACTCACGAGGATTTTTTGTCAAATTGTTTTCCGAATTTTTAATGAATTCCGAGTATGCAAGATTGATGTCTTGTTTAATAAGTCGCCGCATGTGTCTATAACGATCTAGATAGAAATGATTTTTGCACTTTCTATACATTTTGTGATAGTGATGTTATGCCAGTTATAAGTTTATAAGATGTTATGCCAGTTATAAGTTTTAAAAGGAAAAAACCCACAAAAAGAATAATTACTAAATAGTTATTAGTTTCAAGAGTTTGTTTTTGAATAACTTTTGAAGTTCTATTTATTTATAAGCCTATGTATAATATGGATAGATAAAAATGTCAAAATACTATAAAACAATCAATTTCATACACTGTCATAATGATCATAACCCATAATTGGTAAAAAGACAACAAAAAGTCTAGATTTACAAAATTTTCATGAATAAAAAGTGATCAACACATTTGTAAATTTGAAACATACAGTATAGAAATTAGTAATAAAAGAACAGCAAACTTCTTCATGACAATAGCCAATCAGAGAATAGATGGTCATAAGTAAAATTGGAAATTGTGAGAGAATAGCAACGGGTTGGTATCATAAGCAATTATTATTCAGATTTGTAAATAGTAATAAGAATGGAAAAATAGTTGTATATATAAATTATATAAGATAAACCCAAACAGTAAAATGTAACAATTTAGTGCGCGAATTCAAAAATTCAAATGAGAAAACAGGAAGGAAAATTTGTATCCAGGCGACAACAAACAAAGCCACAAGGAGATCGAAAATAAATTTAGACGGGAACGCGACGCAACATTTTGAGAGAAAGAAAAACGAAATAATTAGACATTAGAAGAACAAAACCAATTTTACCTTAATTATCCAACATACACAAGTATCCAAAGCTGATTTCCACATCTGTATGAATCCTGATTTATGGTATTGGAGTTCCTGATAGCGATTGGAGAGAGAAGGGCCCAGTTTCAGGGCATATATTGAACACCGACAGTTCCAAACCAGGTATAAAAACTTTAATAGTGCACATTCAGTCCAGAACAATTTCACAAATAACGTATTTCACATCTGGAGAACTTCATTCAACTTCATTTTGAACTATAAAGAAAAACTTCACACTCAAGGAAAAAGTGAGGTTCTGTCTATCTATCCATGATTTGATTTTTATGATTATCCGTGAATATCTGTAGATTCCCATTAGTATAAGTTATTTCTCGTAGGCCAGGTAAATTAAGTATTCCTGAATAAAGGAAATAATTGCTTTTTGATACTTTATCGTTTGTTTTCTTACAATGATCAACAATAAAACAGATGACCTTTGAATAAATTAAAATTAGACAGCAAAGGCTAGTGGCTATATTGCTTGAACCGGCTATCTGAGATAAGGGGCGTAACAACTGTGCTAGCTGTGGTAAGAAAAGGAATAACAATTGTCAGCCACGTGACGAGAGAACAGTGACGTTCACTGGCAATTATTATTACCACATACAATACATATACAGGGCGAAAATATCCATTTATATCATATCAATTTGGCTCACAAATAATAGCAAAAACTATTAGCATATTTACATTAAATAAAAACAATTAAATTATTTCCAATTTATCATAACATAATAATATATACATATATATATATATATATATATATATATATATATATATATATATATAATATTTTAAATATATATATATATATATATTTGTGTTCGGATATGTTTTCGCGGTCATGATTATCATGAATATTGAATGTTCGGGTTGAATCGCGTCTGGAAAGTTTGTAATTCCGACGTTTTGGCTCCCATTTTGGAGCCATTCCCAATAAAAGTGGAAAAAATATAAATTTAAGTTAATGAGTAAAAGAGGGAAGTGATTTCCAACCGAAGTTTCAATCTGCCTACTCCTAGGTTGTAGCCCACCTTCTGTTCTGATTCTTTCACCCATTAACTGCCAAGCACAAAAACACCTGAATTATTCGAATGATATTTCATAAATAAGGCTTCAGTAACCCTAAATATCACAAAAAAACTATGACACTCTGACGTCACAAAAAAATGGTGCGTTTTCGAACCTTTTGCGGAACTGGGGTGTAACTGAAGAATATGTGTATTTATTCTTTCATTTTCTGTATGTTTCATGATCAAATGACCAACTTCATCTATAAGGATTTCATCTGACAAGCTGTTCTTAGATGGTCTGCCCATATTTATTATTGATGGCCGGTTTACTCTTCGCATTCTTTACTCCCATTACGTCATTTTCACTTGTTTGTTTTTCAGGTTTCATGAGGCAGACGGTGATATATGAACGGAATTCGATTCATGACATGGACCTCTTATTTGCCAATCTGTGAAGTTTCTAGCTATTTACACTATCGATAACATTTTTGAAAAACAGCCACCACCACTCTTTCCATGTACACTAATTCTGCAAGTGGCTATCGCGTTATCGTGTGAAAATACCTCCACAAATTCATTATATACTTGAAAAACGTTATTTTCTTCTTTTCGTTGCTCTCAGTCGTACCTCTTTGCTGAACCTACTGGAGTGACTGAACAGTTTACCGAAACGACAGAAATGTCGTTCTATCTAACTACAGAAATCTTTTTGTCGAAAACGAAGTCAAATGAATCCCTATTTGTTTCAGAGGGACTTCAAATCGCTTCTAGAGAGGACACTTTTTGACCCTGTTTTCTCTCAAAGTGCCAGTTGCGAAATTTTTTTTTTTTATATGTGAAGAAGTTATCAAAAAATATTTTGTGACTGCACGGGTTTCTGATAACACTGACTTATTTCAAAACTGTATCGGCCTTAATCCTAGATCGTATCTTTCAATATTGGCTTCACCGCACATAGGGGTATTTGTTCGATCTAGGCAGTCAGAAGTTGATTTCCTAAAACTCGTTCCAGCTAGCAATGAATCACTACTTGATGAATTCGAATATTGGGAGAAACAATGGGAGAATCATACACCCCGATCTCGGCTGTCTGCTGACCGCAGCATATGTCGAAACTTGGTCGTTTCTGTAAGTGTATGTATCTTTTGCAGAATTATTTGTGAAACGCAAAGTTCGTCAGTCAATATTTTTGATTCGGGGTTCATTTTGAATGAAGTAGTGATGGATATTGATAACACAGATGAGAATGCACATTTTGAGTGATTTTTGTTTCATTATTCTTATTTTTTCATGATACCGAAATGAAAAAATACATTTTTCGTAATTTTTCATTCACTTTTCGACAATCATAAAGCTATTTTTCATACTACAGGGTGCGTCCTGGTTGATTTTCTGGATTTTCGATACAGTTGAGAACTTGTTCAAATGAATTGTGAAAAAATTATTTAAGATGGTATTAAATTCGGGAATTTTCATTTTCAAATTTATTTTTGATTCAAACAGTTTTATTCACTTCAAGAAACACCGGGTGGCTCGAGCATTAGACTTCAACAGCAAAAATTACCTAGTTCTGACAAAAAGCTAGAATATCTAGAAAACTATATTTTATCATTAGCAGACAGCTCCGAAGACCAAATCAAGGATATTGAGCATACAAA
Organism: Gonioctena quinquepunctata; assembly: GCA_018342105.1. NCBI lineage: Eukaryota > Metazoa > Arthropoda > Insecta > Coleoptera > Chrysomelidae > Gonioctena > Gonioctena quinquepunctata. Next base: position 607,957 of record JAFIRS010000089.1, read on the forward strand.
TATTGTTAAAAGCGCACAAAGAGAAAGATTCATTTCACAAAAAAAAATGAGAATGGTTACAAGGAACATTTCAAATTCCGAAAGTTGTGCAGCAACGATCGGGTCGACCGCCGATAACAATTGGTATATCAAGTAACGGAAGCAAAATAAAGAAAACGAATTATGCAGTACTGCAGAAGAGATGATACTCAGATGAAATTGAGATTTTTTCAAAAGAGGGATGCTTCAAATTCACTAAAAGAAATAACCCAGTCTCCTAAACAAGCTATGGAATACAATAAAGGACACAGGGCAAGGACACACAACTGACATCGATTATCGCTCTCTCAATGTTTGTGGAAGCCGAATCCCCAGGCAGCAATACGAGATAGTTAGAAGTACGAAGAAAAAGTATTATCCTAGCTAAAGTGTTCTACGAAAGGCAAAATGAGACTGTTACCTACCTAAATATTCTTACCGAGTCACTGAAACCTGCACTGGAATTATTTTACAAGATGTGCTCGATCATACCATTGGTTATTAACATATTTAGAACTTGAATGATTTGAGTCATGAAGAACGACAAACATTGAAAATAATATGTAAGTGGGGTTGTAATGGATCACAGCAAGTTCAATTTAAACAAAAGGTGATAAATGATAATACTGATGACTCCAACATCTTCTAAAGTTGTTTTGTGCCTCTTCAATTAGTGTGTGGTATCAGAGAAAGTTAATCAATCAACCTCATGTTCGCCAATGTATTTGTGGAAGAGTCTGTCGATATCAACAAAGGGGAAATAAACTATATAAAAAACGCGATAGATTTATAATGGGAGAAAAATATTTTTTTTTGTGAAACACTTCATGACGCTAACCATGGTGGACGCAAAAGTGTGTTACACAGCCACTTAGACAACATCTACAATGAGGTGTTACATTTGTGGTGCAACCCAAACAGTTTGATGACCTGACTATAAAAAAGAATGTTGATACAGAAGCACTTACATTTGGCTTGTCTGTTTTGCATGCCAGAATCCGTCTGTTTGAGAGTTCGTTGCACCCCTCTCATGAACTGCCAATGAAAAAAATGGCAACTGAGGTCAGCTTGTGACAAATCCATTGTAAAACAAAGGAAGGCAGAAATACAAGGAAGATTCTAACGTGAAAGAGGCATAATAGTGGATGTACCAAAACCCAACTTTGGCAATACGAATGATAGTAATACCAGCAGAAGATTTTTCACCAATCCCCAATTAGTTGCTGGAATCACCGCAATATACTTTAATTTAATTTATCGCCTTGGAGTCATTTCAGAAGTCATTGCAAAAATTGTAATTTGCAAAAAATAATTTTTGATCATGGATCTGAAATGAGTTCACTGGAAAGGTATTATTTTGGGCCGTGTTATAAAAACTGACGTTGAATTCAAACATCACCAAGTTTACGGATAGCAATTCTAGTTTTCTACTATTAGGTTTGTTGCACGCTCTCACGTTTATATTCTGCAGGCTGGTATCATACATGAAGGCAGCGCTTAGGAAGATTCGAAACATTCTGCAATTTTTTATTATTGAGTTTGAAATTTGTACAATGATAAAAGTGCTGTTGATGCTATCTAATGGAAATATGCAATGCTCCTTTGCCCATTCACATGACACACAATGTTAATTTGATTGATAACAATGTCAGTACCGATGAATACATTTTGAGTTCTACCTTTGCGACTGACCGCACCATAAACTTTTCACCCACTGATAAGTGAATTTGGGTGTTTCTTAGAAGTAATCTATTTCATATTAGTTTGCTCCATTTCTCTTTTTTGTAAGTCATCCACATTTGATCTATGCTATTTTGCTCTTTTCGTCCCACAAAATATTTTTTTTCATTCAAACGCCAGTTTCAGTTTTTTTTTATATCAGTTAGCATTCAGTATACCGTGGAATTGAATAATATCAGGAATAAAATCATGTGCTCTGGGGGACTGAGTCAACAGAATGTTTCAACAATGAATTCAAATTATACAATATTCGTATGTTTTCAATCCGGCCAATTCCCATTGATAATATTCATAAGGGGATAATCGAATTATAATGGACTAAAAAGGAATTTCAACGTATTTCCGGAATATTTTCACGTGTAATAACAAACCAAATTACGTATATTCGAACAAATCAGCGATGAAAATTAATGATATGTTTTTTGATGCTAATGTACCCAGAATTATTGCATATAATTTGATTTGAGGGACATTGTCCAATGTCATCATATTGAGTTATGATAAAAACGAAAATTCAATAACATGACTTAGTAGCCAATCGAATGCTGCAGAAATTTCTAAACTCCACCATGTCTACAATTAATTTTCTGTTGGGTACCAATTTCTTATATTGCAATAAAATATGGTTTGTTCGTCGTTGAAATGATTCAATTGCTTCTGTTGAAATTTATGTTCATTATGTATTATGATTAAACAAAATCCGTGATCGTGCATGACCTTCCGCGACTACATCCTCGCGAAATTTGTTTTTTTCCAATGTTCTTCTTCCTGTTGTTTCGTCTCTCCTATGCCTTTGGCTTTGCCCGCTTTCCGTTAATCCATTTTCCGTTATCCTGTTTTTCACTATCCCATTACCTAGTTTTCCGATATCCCGTTTGCCGTCATCTCTTTATCACTTTATCCCGTTATCCCGTATCCTGTTATTCCGCTTCTCGTTATCCATTTATACCTTTATATACAGGGTGTTACCAAATAAGTTCGAAAGTTTTTAGGGGGTGATTCCTTATCAAAAATTAAAGGGGGTCTTTCATGTAAACAAAAGCTCTCAGGCCTTTTTTCGAAAAGATACACGCTTCAAAATATGAGAAAAAAGTTTTTTTTTTCTCTTGAAATTCCTGGAGAGTTGAAGGATTGGCATTTTGTGTGCATGTTCTACCATTGAAAAGGCTACCCATGAATATTTATTCAATTTAGTTGTAATGTTTTGAAAGGGTGTAACATGCAACCCCTATTTCATTTTTCACCAGAACTTGTTAACGAAACAAAGTTTCTCAATTAAAAATGGGTGTTGAAAAAAACAATTAATTGCAAAACTTTTTTAATTCTTGTGTTGTGTCCGTAAAAGTGATAGTTTCCTCATGAAAAATTCAATACAACATTGTGCATGAACGGATCTTCTGTGAATGGAATGAAATGAGAATTTTTTTCTCGTTAAAAATTCTGGTAACAAAATGGAATAGGGGTTGCATGTTCCACCTCTTTGAAAGATCATAACCAAATTAAAAAAATATTCATAGGTAGCCTTTTTATTGGTAGAACATGCCCACAATATGTCATTCCTTCAACTCTTCAGTAATTTCAGGAAAAAAAAAAATTTTTGTTTTCTCAGTTTTGAAAGCGGGGGTGGTAAAAACTAATTTTTCTTGGGAAAATGATTAAAAATTTTAGATAACATCTTCTATCATATTGAGAATCAGCATCCCCAAAAACCCCTTAATTGATTTTTTCAAAATCTCGAGAGCTGATTTAAGCGGAAAAAAATATTTTAGAAGGACTTTTCCTAATAGGTTGGTCATTTATCTCTCAGTTATTAATAATGCGATTTTCTTGAAATTTCGGTGATTATTGTATGTCAGAAAAATAAAGTATTTGGCATAGTGAACATTTTTATTTACCATTGGCGTGCTGTAGTGAGGAGATAAAGAAGGCTTGTTTTGGGAAAAGGTATTAGGACTTATTTTAGATAATTTAAAATTAATTTTTCTTATATGTTTTTCATTTCTAACTTTTCAATTATTCAAAGAGTTCTTTGAAACAGAAGTTTTCGTTTGACATTTAGTAATACGTACGAATTGTCAATAAGTCATGCAGTTTTAGTCAACTGTTAATAAGATGGCACAAAACCAAGGAGTAGTTCTCAAAATTGGAGGGAAAGTAGAAATTATCCGCTTATTTGGTAATAAAAATAATAATAATAATGATTTCGTTTATTGTGCATAAATAAATTGAATTTTACACAAAGGGAAATAGGGTTAGCCATAAGCTTTCTTCAACCCTTCCCAAAACTGATTGGTATTTTCGTAATATAATTAAATTAAATGCAATAAATTGAAAAAAAACTTAATATGTATTCAAGGAATCAGACTATAACTAACTACAGGACGATGAATCACATTATTCACACACGAGTTGTTTGAAAATATACGAATTCTGAATAGATGATGATCTATAGACTATGAGTTATATCTTCATCAAGAAATAATCAGTTCTGATTTCAATGCTTTTTCAAATTGAGTTATCGAAAGATCCAGTGATGGTATATATATATATATAAACAAATTGATTATTGGGGTATGCAGCAAAAGAAAAAGTGTACTCTTTAAAGTTTGTCCAAGCTTTCGTAATGTTTTATTTCCATCTTCAGGGATACTACAATGAAGAATTGAACAAATTAGTGTGTCATTCGAACCTTAAGGTACTAATAACTTACATCTTTGTTGAGATTAGTTTCTATGTTGTTTATGAATGTTCTTCATGTAAAGTACGGTGAAATATAAGTTATGACATTGAAGTTGGCAACTCATGTTTTAAATCGTCAACTAATTATACACATTAAAATTCATTGAACAGTTACTAATTAAAATATTAAAAATATAAATTCTGAAACATGTGTGCCTTGTTTCAGAATTTATATTTTTAATATTTTAATTAGTAACTGTTCAATGAATTTTAATGTGTATAATTAGTTGACGATTTAAAACATGCATACAGAGAGAAATATCCTGATAGACGAATGCCAAGCGCTATGTATTTCACACGCTTGGCTTCGAATTTGGCAACAAGTGGATCATTTCATAGAAAAAATGCTACGGACGAAGATTACACAAAATATCATAGCCTACTGCAATTCTTTCAATTTGAAATTTCAATTGACGTTTTCTCCATCAAATCAAATGTAAAATACAAAGTGTGATACATCGTTGGAAAGATAATTTTGGGTAGAAATAAAAAATTGCAAAAACCATACAGGGTGCTGTTTGAAATAAAAAAGTCAGAGTCACTTCCGGTCAAACCGGAAGTGACTTACAATTTTGGTTTTTCTTGAACGAATTGAAGATCATGAAATTTTCGAATTTTTATCTTTCGAAATGGCTGAGATAATCCATTGGAACAGGTATACTGGGACACCCGGTATATATATATATATATATATATATATATATAAATATATTTATAAATATATATATTTATATATGATTCAAGTATGGAGGGTCCAAAAATAGAAAGCATGCCTCGAATTTCGAAATATAATATTGAAATAATCAATCGTGATATTTACTAAATGAAAATCGGATCTTCTAATTATCAAACTATATAGGTACCTAGCAGTTTGAGTTTGTAGCAAACTGTACACAAATATACCAGTAAGATATTGAACACTGGCTTTGACATTTAATTTTTTCATACTTATTAGGTAAGAAGTTATGTGCCCTCCGAATGTTATACAACTTACAAATCGCATGCAAGCGTTCTGAATACGTTTCAATTCATTCTTGTTATACTGTGGTAAGAAATTATAGAAATTATAGTACACTGAACAGCAGTAATCGATATGAGGATAAATCAGAGTTTTAACTAACCTTGGTTTCATTTCTATAGAAAGCTGATACTTGAATTTATATAAATTCGTCAGTTTGAAAAAAGATATTCTGAATATTTTTTCCACATGTTTATCAAATGAAAGAGAGGAATCAATAATAACGACCAAATTGTTTGTAGAATCGGCCCATTCGATGTCAGCATTATTTAGTGAGAGCCTATGATGATTTAGTATTTTTGTTTTCTGTCTTAGTGGTCCAAAGCATAGTGCATCTGTTTTACTAGGATTTATTCCCAAACCTTGATTTTCACAGTAAATTAACGTATTATCTAAGTCTTGGTTGATATGTGTAATACAATTTTCTGTTTCATCGGCCTTGCCAGATAACTAAATTTGAAAGTCATCAGCATAGAGATGGGCTTGGCAAAATGACAATGAGGACAAATAATCGAATATAAGAATAAAAAACATCAAGGGCCCCAGAATACTTCCCTGTGGAACTCTTGATTTAGTTTTTTTCAATGAGGAGCACCAGAGATTTTGATCGAATTTGACACTTTGAGCCCGTCCTTTGAGATAACTGACCATCCATATCAGTGATATCTCATTGAATCCAATGTACTTCAGTTACCTAATAAGTAATTCAAAATTAACCAGTTCAAATGCATTACTTTGATCGAGCATAACTAGAAGAGAGACAGCTGATATATCACTAGCTTTCCCGATGTCATCGATCACTTCAAGTAAGGCAGTCTGTGATCCATATTTTTGGCGAAACCCCGACTGCACATCAGGAAGTATTTTATTTTCATCCAAAAATATTTTAATTTGACGAGAGGCATTTTTTCCAACCTCTTATATAACGACGGTAAAATGCGTATTGGACGTAGATCATTATATGATCTATGTATGAAACGCCTTGGTTCAAGGATTCATCGAGAATATGTTTGATTTCTGCAATTGAATGTGGTATTACGATTGATATAATTTTGATATTTATGTTGTCGATACCCAGAGCGGTTCGTTTCGATTCCACATATAGCAGTAGGAATGTCTTCATATTGTATTTCTGCAAAGGAAAAATTAGATTCACAGTTCAATTTGTTATTATTATAAAATGCCAAAGTATTTTCGTTAATTATCGAATCGCCTGCCACATTCAAGAAAAATCCATTCATTTCTTCGGGTTGGCGCAAATCAAATGGTAAATTGTTGTAATGAGAGTTCTACGGTCAGATTGCTGGAATATTCAATGAACATATTGTTCGCTGGGACTGGAGCGGAGACCAAGAAGGTACAATTCAAATCAAAGACACTATCCAGACGACGAACGTATCTCAGCAGAATTTCGAAAATCCAAACGGTAGTATAAGGGCAGTTGCGAGGATACTGAATTCAGCGAATAACAAAGTATGGAGGTGTTTGGAACGCAATACGATTAGGGCAATAAACCAAAATTTCTACTTTCTCTGTTAAATGGTAATTTTGAACAGCGGTTTGAATTTTCCTTATGGTTGCAAGGTTACTCTCAACGACAGACTTTTCCTATGGCACATGATGTTTGCTGACGAGGCAACGTTTACGACAAACGGTGTGGTATCTAGTCAAAATTGTAGGTTTTGGGCAGCTAAAAATCAGCATTGGGTAATTAATTGTGAAAACCAATATAGTGAAAAAGTTACCGTGTGGTGTGGCATATTTAGCGAACGAATTTTCCTGGATAACCCGAACGGACAAAATTTTCTATAATTTTAAAAAAATGATTTTTATGATTTTCTCATGGCATTGCTTTCAGCACAGGAACAAAACTCGATCTTTTAATTAGACGGTGCCCCCACACATAATTCTCTGATAGTGAGGAACTTTTTAAATGCAACTTTCCCTATGAAGTGAATAGGTAGAAATTTACCTTTAGAACCATCATCAACCCAATCTTCAAAAACAGTTCAAGAAATCGACACAACTACTGCTGGGAGATCTATGAAGTGAAACAATTATATATACATGTTTTTCATGTTCTATCTTTACAGCAACCATCCAATACATTTTTTCTTCAACTACTTTTTTAATTTCCAATACTATTATATTTTCTCTCACATATATTACTACACCACCGGTATGTCTACTTTCACTATCTGCCCTGAATAGTTTGTAACCCATAATATCAATTTCACTATCATATATATTTTCGGTACATGTGTTTCTGACAAACAAATCAAAAGAGGTTTTTCATCGACAATATATGAGTGAATCTCATCAAAATGAGCTGGTAAGCTCTGTGCATTCATATACACCAATAAATTTTCAATTTTTTTCTCTCTACTGTTACCTGACATTTATCTAAAAAAGTGTTATTTTTTGCAACACCTGAGTTTTGACACATATCTCTATTGATAGGGGTTGATTTCACAATGGAAAGTTGATCATTATGTGAAGTAAGACACTAATCTCTATTCTTTGTCAATTCTGAAGAGGTTCCCACTGATGTATCACTTTGGTTATAAAGAACTGGAATACATTTCACAATGCTCTTGCAGAGTGAAAACTTACTATACTTTTACTCAGAATTCAGTTTGTTGTTGAGAATCATTGTTATATTTACATCATTATCAGCTGTGTATTTTTTGAAGTAGTTACTAATTTCATTCATAATCTCCCTTTGAATTGCTCTCTTAATACATATAATTGAGTTTGTATATTTAGAGAGAGACGCTAAGATTTCTAAAGAGTATATACTATTTCCTTCAACAGAGTTCAAATTCAGTGTGACGACTACAGAGTCATTAGTAGAATATTTTTTAATTGAATTGTGGATGCATCTTGAAATCTCTTCGACGCTTGCCCCTGATTTAACGATACCTGTGACTTGATGCAAATTTTTGTCTATAAGTTCCCCCAAAGCAGCTGCCAGTCCTTCACCACTACCATCTCCATATACCAGAATCTTGCCATTTTCTTCCACTCTTCTGTGAACTTTCCTCTCCTCTTCTGTTTTTACCCTATCATTTTTTTCATACAGTGAATCTATTTTGCATATTTCATATAATTCATCATCACATGTTTGGTTATCTTTTTCCAATGTCCTGATTGCTTCAACCATTTTTAAGTTGATTTCTTTCATTTCATCTGAAAGTTTATTGCATTCTTCCTCACTTCTTTGCTTTTCTTCCTTCAATCTAGTAATTTCACTATATTTTTCTGTAATTTCTTTTTTTTGCCTCTTAATTGTTTCTATCTGTGTTAGAAGTTTGGTTATGAGGTTTTGTTCTCCTCTGCAATCGACTTATGAACCTGTCTTTTTCTGTAATTTCTTGTTTCAATTTATCAATTTCACTCTGCATCTCCTGTAATTTTTCCTTAAATTTCATTTGAATTTCTCCATTCTCATTGCTCTTGTGCTCCAATAGCTTCTTCGTTTCATTAATATCCCTTAACAGCTTATCAGTCTTAAGGGTTTCATCATTGCCTTTTTGTTTAAATTTTTCTGAGCAATATATTGTATGACCACTCATTATTATGGCACCTTCAATTTGATCTTAACAACTCGAATGGAATACACTCATACATCTTATTCAACATTTGTTCTTGAAATCTTTTTTGCAACATTGGAATTCATTTTTCATTTCAAAACTCTTGTTATATATTTACCCAAGATTGTTGGCTATTGACTCCTGGACTGTAATATCTCTTTTAATATTGATTTTTGCTGGGTTCTGTTTTGCCTTTTGATCATTCACCACTGGTATTCGAAAGGAGGCAGCTGAATATAAACCCCTTTTCATTGTGTAGACTTTTTATCACCAGATGAGTTTTTGTCAATTATATATGGTTGCAGGAATTTTTATTAGTTGCATTCAATTGTAATTTCTGCTTGGAAAAAACTTTTGTGTCCGAGAATGATGCACAATTTTAGCTGTGCCAAATTCTTATGCAGAGTTTGATAGCACTTTAGATTTTTTAGTCAAATTTAAACCACTAAAATTAGCAAAAAATGCCGGGATCAACTAACAAACGTTTACACACCTTTCAGGTCAGGTGCATCTGGACTCACCACGTGAAAATGCTCAGTACCAAATTTTTCAGAATAACTTTTTTGCTTAGGCTCAAGTATATTGATATATATATATATATACATATATATATATATATATATATATATATATATATATATATATATATATATATATTTTGGTCCATTTCACTTCTTGATCAGATACTCAGTTGAGTCAATCCATATTTTCAGGCTACAGAAACGAGCAATAGGAATATTAGCGGGAGTTGGAAATACAGAACATTGTCAACCAATATTCGAAAGACTAGGCATTTTACCACTTCCCTCTATTTACTCAATTCAAAATCTGACTGGAATTTATTCCAGAAGGCAGAAGAAGTTTCCAACCTTCATCATCATAATTCACGGTCCACTAATGCAAATGATTTCATTGAGCCTCGATACATATTGGTCAAATCAGAAAAGATTAAGTTCAATTTTGAAATGTACCACAAACTTCCTTTTCCTATAACATCTATGAATGGAGTATGTTTCAGGAATAATTCGAAGAAAATTCTCCTTGGACAATGTTTTTACACTATTGAATGATATCGTCAAACACCAAAGCTTGTCGTGTATTTTTTTTTTATTTTTTTTGCTTTTTGTCATATTCTTCAGTGACTATTATGACTATATTATGGTATAACTAATTATTTTGATTTTCCTATTGTTTGTACTTCACATAAATTTGTGAATCTGACTTGATATTTGATTAACAAGGTCAAGTAAATATATTATCTACACATATTCATACAAGAGCATTTCTGGATAAAATCAAAATTAACTGAGAAATGGACCTTGGGAAACTTACATCATTAGCATTCGTTTCATTGCGAAAAGTTTCTTATGAAAACGATCACACCATATCTCTATTCGAATGGTTAAACGCTATGCGAGAAAAAATCAAGTCAGCTGCTCCCCATTCATTATTTGAAGAAAAAAATTAAAACCGTCATTCACGACTCTAACCGAGAAGCAATCATAGATATTGTTGAATCAGAAGCCTGAGAAATATAATTTTTATTTGCAATTCCCAAACATTTTCGCTCAGATGACCATCTTCAGGAAAAATTCTGAGAAGTGAAATGGTTATAGGAAATATTATAATAGATGAGGATTCTGTGATACAAAAAAATAAATTGTGTGAAGCTGTTGAAACTGAACTAACTTCCTTGTCAGAATTTCATGAGACATTATATTTCTAGAAAATTATGATCTAATGCGGAGATGTCAAGATTGCAACGAAGAAAACGTGAAACAATAAACATGAACTCGAGCGATCACTGATCAACAAATGAATGAGAGCAGATTTGAGAATATCGAAGAACTAGGAGTGAATTTAGAAAAAGTAGGATGTGCGAAGAAGGAACAATTCTATTCATATTATAGCTATTTGAAGATAGGATTGAATATGGTCTGGTTCAAATGAATATAACATCCAAGAATAACCCTAAACATTTGAAGAAAAATTGCAGTAGAACATCATGAAAACAGAAATCAAAAACTATTTTTCCAAGTTGAACCGACTGAACATTGAATCAAAGTTAACATACCATAAACTATGTCAAATCTCCCCTCTCTTTGCACTAAATCGAGAAACATGAACTCTCCAGATCACTTATCAACAAATGAATGAGAGCAGATTTGAAAATATCGAAGAACTAGGAGTGAATTTAGAGGAAGTAGGATGTGCGAAGAAGGAACAATTCTATTTATATTATAGCGATTTAAGTATAGGATTGAATATGGTCTGGTTCAAATGAATATAACTCCGAAAAATGTCCCTAAACATTCAAAGACAAATTGCAGAAGAACATCATGAAAACAGGAATCAAAAAAGATTTTTCCAAGTTGAACCGACTGAACATCGAATTATAGATAACATACGATATACTATTCAAATCTCCCCTCTCTTTGTACTGAATGAATTGTTCACTAGAATTGACGAGGAAGTAGAGTATATCAAATTTGAAAAGAAGAAAAAACTCAACAAGAAAATACAAAAATACAGAATCTGAAGAAAAATAAAGCAAGATCACAGGAACTCCACAGAGATGAAGACAAATATTCAGATCAAATATTTCACAAGAGAATAGTCAACTTTTCTTATATTTCATTCAACGAAGATGAGCTAGACATTCTGAATCTAGGTCTGAAACTTCCTCACCAACCAAACATTAGTAAAAAACAACTTGAAGAATTTTCAACGGAGGGGAACATGTTGATTGAGAATGAAATAGGAGACAAGTTATTGAAAAAGAACCTCAGAAACTATTGTACCACCCTTTTACAACGCAAGAATAATTAAATCAAATGTAAGTCACATTCTATTAACAAGTTGAAAGCCATCAGATCTCTTAATACTGAAATAACCTAAAACATTTCGATAGTTAGCGAAGCATACAAAGGTTACTGTGTCATTGTTACGAACCATTCAGACTATGTGGATAAAGTTTAATCATTTTTGACTGATAACAATTTCAAAGAAATCAAAACGATTTGACTAACATTTATGTTTGCAAATCCAAATCCATGGGCAAAATGTGTGCACAAACTATCGAAAAATACTCACATTCTGGATTGATTTTGAGTAGTCCCTCCATACCAAGACTCCATGGTCTCCCTAAAATTCATAAGTTAAATTGTCCCATTACACCAGTCAGCAAAATTTCTAGTTTTGTTTCAACTCCAATTAAAAGCCGAGTGGATTCCACACCTAAATATACAGTAAAAATTACATCTCATTTGATGTTACCTACTGATGTTTTCTCCTCCATACCTAAGCAAGAAACAATTCCTCTAGTCTCAAATTCACTGAACAACAACAACATTGATAAGTCTGGAATAACTGATATATTTCACGTCCTGCAGCTTTGTTTAGACCAAGATTTTTTTTTTCAACAATAAATGTTTCAGACAACCCGAAAGTTCAGCTATGGGTTCTCCCATTTCACCTTTTTCATCAGATCTTTTCATGGATAATGTCAAAAAAGATTTTATTTCACAAAAAAACTCCATATTATGCTGGCACCGTTATGTCGACGACTGTTTTGCTATAATTAAAGCTAAGGAAATCGATGCTCTGGATATTTTAGATAAATTAAACGAATAACACCCTGAAATTGAATTCACTATCGAAGTAGAGACCAATAATGAAATCAACTTCTTTGATCTAACAATAACCAAGACTGACGAAAATTTCCATTTTGATAGCTTCAGAAAACCCACACAAACTGACCACATAATTCATGTTAGTTCAAATCATCCTTTCCAATATAAAATGTCTCCGTTTTATTCTTACATTCATAGGCTTTCCAATGTCCTTTGTCTGCTTTGAACTTTCAAAAAGAAGTCAACGTTCTCGAACAATTTGCATTAAACAATGGTTATAATCCTAAAATTGTAACTAAGCTGAATTATAGAATACCTTCGAATTAAGAAAGGAATATTGCTTATTCTATCATACACATACCTTCAGATACTAAATATTTTTCACTATCATATTTGAATAATATTCCTTTATCTATTTCCAAACTCTTCTATAAAAAAATTTATAATATCAAAATTTGCAATACTCTGGGTTCATTGTTAGAGAACACTTGAGGATAAAATCAATACTACTGATGAAAGCGGAATTTACAAGCTTATGCAAGTTATATTGGGAATGCTGCAATGCAACTTATATTGGAAAAACTATCTATTAGAATCAGAAAACAGATTGCCACGCCTTCTACTTCTACTTTTGGCAGCCATTTGAAAGATCAGGACCACACTATTGATAACAATGACGGTTTCAAAATTTTGCATAGAGTCACTTATAACATCCTCAAACTTGATTTGTTAGAAGATTTGGAAATATCTAGTGAACGGTCCAGGAATAAAAGTTGTGTACAAACTCAGATTCATTTATGCCAGACCAAACTCAATCCTATCTTTAAATCGCTATAATATAAATAGAATTGTTCCTCCTCCACACATCCTACTTCTTCTGAATTCACTCCTAGTTCTTCGATATTTTCAAATCTGCTCTCATTCAATTGTTGATTAGTGATCTTGCGAGTTCATGATTCTTGATTCACGTTTTCTTCGTTACAATGTTGACATGTCCGCATCAGATCATAATTTTCGACAAATATAATGTCTCATAAAATGAGTTCATCTTCTACAGTTACTTTATATGAATTCTGACAAGTGACAATTTTTTTTTGTGTCACAGAATCTTCATCTAATATAATATTTCCTATAACCTTTTAACTTAAGACCGAAAACGTTGGTGTATTGCAAATAGAAATATTTTTTGTGCACTATAGCCTAAATGCAGATTTGCCTACGACAATAAATATTTTTCCACTTCGCAATCTATATTTATTAACAAAAATCATACAAGTGCATACAAACTCTGTATAAATATGATTACACTTATCGAGTATTTATTTGTTTCATGTGAATAAATTATACAAACATTATTAACATTATGTAGGGATGAATGGTATAATTATTACTTTCTTGAAATAACTGATTCGCAATACAACACACGACAACATTACAGCATTAGACCACTAAGACCTATCAACACAATGGTAAAAGATTCCATTATCTACAAAGGCGTCAAAATTTACACTCACCTGCCTCCTAGCACAAGGAATATAACTTGCTTCAGACGTTTCAGGGGGGACATTAAAAGGAAATTGATACAGCAGCCATTTTGTGACCTTAATGCCTACTTTACCACCACATTCTAGCTTCTTCTATTGTCTATTCTACATGTTATCAGATAACTATTTTCAATCCTCATAACTCTCATATATATTTCATTTTATTTTACATGCTAAGCCTCAACTTTTATATTCATTTTGATTTCATTTGTATATTACTTATTCTATTTATACTCTACGAAACCATATGTGTGCGTTGTTACAAATTCAATATATTTTGATCATTTACAATGTAACATTATCAACAGAATATTCGGTTTATTTTTCAGTCTTACCGTTGTATCGTGTATATTTAATTTTTTCACAGACACTTTTATTTATACATTTTTATTATACTATTTGTATTAATTTTCACTAAACTTTGTCCACGACAACTTTTTCTTCTGACAAAAAAGTATATCTTGATTGATTGATTGAATTCTTGAAAGGTTGAATATTCCCCAATTCACTCGAATTTACCGAAAATATTTGAAGAGTTCTATTGAGCGAATGAAATGGAATTACGCTCAGAAATGTCCTCTGAAAACTTCACATTGCAAATAGAAGTATATGCGAAGCAATTCCTTCTTGAAAGAATCATATAATTCCATGAAAGTCCTGTTACTCCTGTCGGTAGAATCGATTCCATCTCATAAAAATTTCATATATGCGCCTTTCAATTGTTATACTTGAAAGGTTTGTTTTCGATTCAGTTATATCACGCGATATATATTTCAGCTTTAAAGAATAGCTTATATCGAACTTTGCCCACTGAACGGATATTGCTCCAAATGTCATCCATCGTCAGCGTATTTCCAGAACACCTGCAGTGATTCTGCAGGAAATGCTTTGTGAAACATTGTAACAGTTTCGATTTCTAGCCAGATGTGATACTATTCTTCAAGATGAACCAACTCTTTTTTCAGGGACAATAGAAATAAAGAGCCAGTGGAACTTTACGGCATATGACGATTTGTCATTCAAATTCCACTTTCCAAGAGATGGAGTTTTTTAACCGCTTTCTGAAGGTGCGTTTACATCTGACACTTTTCTCCCGATCAGGGTGTCCCAAACTCGATGGCCCATTAGAGAACGGGACACAGGATAATTAAAAAAATTTGGTTTCACGGGTAATTAGTTCTGCTGTATCAATCTGAAAAATTTCCAGCACTGCGGCGTTGCCGCTTATATTGAAAAGTGACAACTTTCATATGTTGAAATGAACACCCTGTATATTATTGCATTTTTCGCTTTGCTATTGATTAACGATCATTTTTGTGAAATACTTTCCTATACTTATCTTGAGCGGTTTTCGAGAAATTCATTGATTTCCTTATTTTTAATGCGAAACATAGCTTCATTTAAATGTTTATTTACTTCGGTATTTGGACTCGTACAAAGCTGAAATTCTGGGTGAAGTTTACTAATGTTCTGTGCATTAGCTATGCCCAACGAAATTTGTTCTCCATCATACAGGGTCGTTCAAAATTTGTGATTTTTCCGATGGATACAAAAATGGCAAAAAAATTGTTTTTTTCAACGGAACACCCTGTATATCATCGAATATCCTGAAAGACAATTGAAATTCCTCCAGAATGATTCATCATGTTCCTATACCTGAATAGTCTGGTTTCCGAAACAAAAGCAAGTTTCTATAAAAATTCAAAATATCTGTATGTGAATAATAATTATTATCCATTTTGACAGAAACACCCTGAAAATCACTACTTGTCAAATAAAAAAATTGTCCTGTATTTTTCTGGTAACGGCATACTTTGTTCAAATCAGAATTGTAATTTCAGCCCACTGGCTTTCTCGGTTCATGTTATATTAGTTTTAGCAAAGACTGTTTGAAAAAAATAAAAAATACCAATATCCAGCGAACAGTCAGAGATATATTCATCATACTAGACAAACATTTATCAGATTGGGGACTATAAAAAAATATTTCTGAACGTTTTTCTTAATTGCCAACAGATGTTTTTCAGGCACTGTATTCGATTCATTCAATTCCCAGAAAACTCTTCCACATGGATCAACTATTTATCAATTTATTCCTCCGAAGATATTTCATATCGATTTGTAATCATTTCGATGGTCGTTAGAAAAAAATGTAAAACGAATACTATTGGAGAAACGTTGAAAGATTGGTATAGGACATACTTGGTGAAAGTTATTGGTATTTTTCTGTAGAATCCGTATAAGGCATAGTTTACAGGATGTCCCATTCAAATAAAATGACCTATGGCCGTGATTCCTAATCACCTATAAGAATATGTTTTTTAGACACCCTGTATTAAAGATGGTCAATTCATTCAATGTTAATGAAATTACGCAATATTTTCTGGGTAAAAGTTGAATTTGAGTCCTGTGTGGGTAACATATATGGAGGTATTTGTATTCAAGTTGGTCCCATTACAAAATAATCAATATTCAGTAAATGGTAGAGAGAAAGGTATACGATATGTTCAGTAAAAGTTATTTCTATCGTTCAGTGGAATACAAAATCAGAATGAACCATTTGAAGTTCGAAAGTTGATATTAATTACAAGTTCATGTGGCAACACTGCAACCGTGAAAATATCTTATATATTTATATCTCAGAACTCCAGAAACGTCCAATAGGCCATCGAGTTTGGAGTACCCTGTGTATTGAACATTCTTTGTACAATCAGTTCGTCATCTCATCATTCATACACTTCAATACACTGGAGAACCTTCTGCATGACCATGAAGATGAACAGTTTCATCCAAACTTCGTTTGAATAGTTATTGCCTTTCATTTTGATTATTTTCTGATCAAATTTCTGGTAATGAACTCGCAAACGTTTTATTATTGATACACTAATTGTCTTATTTTCATAATCACGTATTCCATGACATTTAATCCAAAATATGGCCAAATAATCGATTTTTATAGAAACTTGCTTTTATTTCGGAAACCAGATTATTTAGATATAGGAACATGATACATCATTTGAAAGAAACTTGATTCGTCTTTCAGGATATTTGAGAATGTACAGGGTGTTCCATTTGAAAAAATATACTTCCCACCATTTTTATATAAATCGGAAAAACAGGGTCGTTCAAAATTGGTGAATTTTGAACGACCCTGTTCAATGGAGAACAAATTCCCTTCAATTTAACGAATGCACAGAACATTGGTAAACTACACCCAAAATTTCAGTTGTGTACAAGTCCAAATACCGCAGTAATAAACATTCAATTGATGCTATGTTTTGCACAAAAAATAAGAAAATCAATGAATTTCTCGAAAACCGCTTGAGATAGTTATAGGGAAGTATCACACGAAAATGATCGCAAAGCAATAGCAGAGCTCAAAATGCAATAATATACAGGGTGTCTCATTTGAAATATAAAAGTTGTTGCTACTTTTCAATATAAGCGGCAAGGCCGCAGCGCTGGAAATTTTTCAGATCGATGGAGCAACACTAGTTACCCAAATAAACAAATTTTCAGAATAATCCTGGGTCCCGTTCTCCAGAAACGTCCAATAGGCCATCGAGTCTGGAACACCCTGTATATGTCGCGTGTCAGACAGAAAATCAATTTTACTCTTCACATACTCATAGAAAATACCAGAAATTTATATCATGGATATGCATGCGATAGCAAAAACGAATTAATCAAGCACTTTTATTCATAGTATTCATTTGTAGAATGAAATTAGGAACATTCTAGTTCTTGTTCAAACTAGTATTCATATTGAAATTCGAGCATTTGCTGATAATGAAATGATTTGATTTATTTTGAATGCTTGGTATATTTAAATGTTGTTGTTGAAATCGGAATATGAATGTCCTAGCTCCTACCGAGATTTATCTTCGCTGATCAGACTTCCACCGTGAATTATCTTTTGAACCGAAGATCAACGAAAGAATTATAATACCTTTATCATTTGTATAATGTTATAAATTATCTAAGATATGTATTTTGACCATTCCATGTTTGTCACTTGTAACCTGCATTTTCAATTTTCATTAAAAGCATTGAGTAAGAGTATAGCATCCCGATATAAAATGACCTTCACCGAGATGTTTATTTGATGAAACGTATCTTATATTTAATTTAATATGTCAATGAATATATTGCATATGGGTTGCCTAACATATTTCAGTCCAGGATATGATTAATTATTGATAATTTTATTTTTTTACATTCTATCGGTTTGATTATTGGACAAATTCTATATCAATCGAAAGTATGGAGCCCATAGAATATGCAAACGTTAGGTTGCCTATTCTTTTCCGGTCACAACTCTCGGGTAGCCAGGTATAAACAGGTAAATCGAAACTAGCATTCTGCACCGGTCTGATTATTGAATTGGAATTGAATGAGAATAAAGATTATTTCTTTATGAACACGGTGGTATAGGGTTGCCTGCGAAAAATCAGTCCCTAGTTTCGGTTGTCGAATTTTTAAAAGGGAAATATTGCTGCGAGTGAATATGTGCGACTGAGAGGTCCCAACCAACCATCCCATGCGATAGAAGAGGACACAGCATGGCAGCTGTTTGAAGTTCGTCCATTTGAAGAAAGAGAGTGCGCATGCTATTTGTTCTTGAAAATAAAAAGGATAGCGATAGACTCGTATATGCTGTGCATCATTTTGAAGTGGTTTATCATCAAAATAGAGGAATAGTTATTCAATTATTTTTTCAATCAATTAATTATTTATGTGTGTATATATTTTATGTGACACTAAAGTATATATATATATATCTTTAGTAAAAAAGAAGGTTATAGTAATACATAAATGATACTAGTCTTGCAAATTTTATCTTTATCATTGGAAGACAAAATAAAAAACAACAATTGAAAAAAAACTTCTGTTTATTGTAAAAAATTATAAATACGAAAAGTTTTTTATTTTTTAAAATTATTCAGTTTCCGAGTCATCGGACATATAACTATGATCTCCAACTTCTGAACCTTCTTCGTCATCACTCTCCGTTTTAGTTCTTCCGACAATGTCTTCTATCTTCAAAGGTGTATGATCCCCAATGAATCCTACTGGTTTTAAATATCCATCTAAGAACCAACCGCAGTTCTCAGGCCATTTTTTAAGTTAATCACAAAAAAATTATGTGCGTCGAAAATTAACAAAACCAGAAGTTGTATTAGCTAAGATAATTTTGAAGATTCAATTATTATGTACAAACTGTATATTCAGCACAAAAATCATTAAATTCTTCGTTATATTTTTCAATCAAAACGGTCACTTTTTTATAACACGTGGTATGATAACCTACAAATTCAAGTGACGCACTGGGTAGCTCGATAACATTATATTTAGAGTTTTTTCTTTTACGAAAAGCTAACTTTAATACACAGTTTTTAAAAGTTTCATCATTAAAATCAATTACATCATCATCCGAATCACACAAAAAACACTTTTTTGACATTTTTTCAACAATAAATAGTAGCACGTTTTTTCAAAATGATGCACAGTATATACGAGTCTATCGCTATCCTTTTCATTCTCAAGAACAAATAGCATGCGCACTCTCTTTCTTTGAATGGATGGACTTCAAACAGCTGCTATGCTGTGTCCTCTTCTATCGCATGAAATGGTTGGTTGGGACCTCTCAGTCGCACATATTCACTCGCAGCAATATTTCACTTCTCAAAATTCCACTACCAGAATCCGGGACTGATTTTTCGCAGACTACCCTATACCACCGTGTTCATAATGGAATAATCTTCATCTTCATTTAATTTTGATTCAATAATCAGACCGGTGCAAAATGCTAGTATCGATTTACCTGTTTATACCTGGCTACCCGAGAGTTGTGACCGGAAAAGAATAGGCAACCTAACGTTTGCATATTCTATGGGCTCCATACTTTCGATTGATATAGAATTTGTTTAATAATCAAAGCGGTAAAATGTTGAAAAATTTTTTTGTTTTCAATTATTAATTATTCATATCCTGGACTGAAATTTGTTAGGCAACCGATATGCAATATATTTATTGACATATTAAATTAACTATAAAATACGTTTCATCAAATAAACATTTCGTTGAAGGTCGTTTTATATCGGGATCTTAGACTATGAGGTAAATCTCTGATTGTGCAGAAAGATGAACGTTGAGAAAGAGTTATTCAACACAAAATTGGTTTCAAACAACTAGTAGTGCTTTCCGGACCAAGGCCTGCGAAGGCACTATCGTAACTGGCGCAGTCGGCGACGGATTTTGGAAAACAGAGATTCAAAAACCAGAAGAATTCCAGTGAGCGAGTTGACATAGTGTGGAGAACAATGCAAGCAGAAGGATCCATCAGTGTTTGAACAGATCTGCTGAGAATTTCCCAAAGACTTCAGTTTCTACAACTGTGGACAGCATTCCATTCATCTTGCAGAAACGGGGTGATAATCTGAATATACTGCAACAGAAACGAATCAGAAGACCACTGACAGCCATTCAAAAGACAGCACATCCCAAGATTGCTTTAGGATTGGAAAAAAAAGAAACGGAGTGAGAATCTGAATATCCAGCAACAGAAACGAATCAGAGGACCACTGACAACCATCCGAAAGACAACATCCTCAAGATTGGTTCAGGATCAAGAAGAAACAAGGAAACTCCATCAGTCACTCTCATTCCTATAACCATTCCTCAAAATTTGCATTTCCCTTCCCTACATTAAGGAACACTTTCTCTTGGAAATATTAATTTTTTATTTTTATTCTTAACGCATTCTAGGAGAACAAAATTATAACTCAATTTCCGAAAGTAAAGAAAATTTCGATCTCGATTCACTTTTTCAAAGTTTGAATCGAAACAACACAGATTCAAATATGGCGGTTGAAACTGATTATCAACAACTAATACTTTTTTTGGATATCATATCAAATTTTTCTGGAGATCTTTGCGAATTGAACAACTTTCGTGCTGCTTGTGATGAGACTTTCTTGCAATATAATCCACTACCTGAATTCTAAAGAAAAAAAATCTCAGGAGCATAAAAAGTTAACTAAAAGATTGAGCCTTGAATTTGATTTCAGGAATGGACTTGCTACATGGGCACAGATAAAGGACTAATCAAGGATTTAATTTTCAGACGAAAGATATCTTACTTGTCTAATACAAGAATTTCATTCTTTCAATCCAAATATAGAAAAAAACTCATATAATTTCGGTATTAGATGTCAGCATTTTAGAAGTTAAATTTTTTCATCTATCAATAATGATAATACACTCACAGTAGATGGAGAACTGGCTCAAAATAGAAACATAGAAAAATTTATTTTGACAACATTTTTGAAATATTTACCTGCTATGATTCAGACAGTAGTCAGATTGAAAAACCCCAACAACTTAGAAGAAGCCTAAAATTATGTTATTGAAGAAGAAAATTTCTTAAGTTTATTAAATGATGGAAAAAGAAATTAGTTTTAGTCAATTCCCCAACCGAGTTACAAAATACCATTGCCTGCTCAAAAACCACAAAATTATAGACCACAATATAATATCATGAACCAACTAGAAAATTCAAATTTTCCTCAACCAAGTTTAAACCAAAATAGAAATTTTTCTAATCAAAATTTTCCAAATCAAAAATTCTCGAATCAAAACCGTTCTCCAAATGAAAATTTCTCAAACCAGAATTGTAATTTTCCTAGTCTACCAATACGAATTCAAATGAGACAAATGCCCAAAAGGGTTTTCACCAATCAACAGGTTTTCAAAAACCAAATAATTCAAATGTTTGGAAACCCAAGAATCAAACACCTCAAAACAAACCAACACCAATGTCTACAGTGACTGAAAATCTAAATACTCCCCAGTACCCACAGCAAAGACAGTTTTTCCAACGCCAATCGATACCAACTTTCATTTCTGGAGAAATTCATCAAATAAATAAACCTCAGTATCAAAATAAAAAATATCTTGAATATACATACCAACAGACAGACCCATAGAATCAAAACTGTTTCATTTCGGAAGATATAACTACAGTAGAAAACGATCAACGATAGTAGAGATTAATAATTTGAATTTTCAAGACATTCCTATGAATTTGATAGAACCACTCCAAGTATACCAAATTGATTCAAAGAAAAATCCAAACATGCCCACATTTATTGAGAACATATTGGTTGAACCAAAAACAGAAGTAAGTTCTGAATTGAAATTAGATTGCCAAACAAGGAATGACAATTCTAAATTCATTAACATGGAAAATGTGTTTTTTTTTAAATAAATTTTACAAAAAATCTGACAAAAAAAAATATTTCAAAAAATACGGACATTCCAAAAATTATTGATTTTCCAACAATAATATTCCTGAAATTGTTACGATACGGACAAACAATTAGAAATTCCGAAAATATTCAAACCAATGATGAGTGTAAGAATTACGAAATTGAAAATAGTTTTTCATACCCAGACTTGAGAGTAGAATTTATAAAGCAGAATTTTGGTAATTCCAAAATAATATTTTTACACAAATGCGGCAGACCACCTGAAATGAAAACTTCACATAATAAATCAGGTAGACCTCCTGAAAGGAAAGTCCTGAGTCGCATCCCTGTGAGACCCCCTGGATAATAAATACATATATAAGCAAGCATATATAAAATCAAACATATATTTGTAGAGGTCACTGATATTTTCAAATCAGAAATTAAAAAAAGGACTTGTTAAATTTTTATGGAAAAACATGTTTTTTCATATACCAATTATTCACATGTTCATAATGGAATAATCTTTATCTTCATTTAATTTTGATTCAATAATCAGACCGGTGCAAAATGCTAGTATCGATTAACCTGTTTATACCTGGCTACCCGAGAGTTGTGACCGGAAAAGAATAGGCAACCTAACGTTTGCATATTCTATGGGCTCCATACTTTCGATTGATATAGAATTTGTTTAATAATCAAAGCGGTAAAATGTTGAAAAAATTTTTTGTTTTCAATTATTAATTATTCATATCCTGGACTGAAATTTGTTAGGCAACCGATATGCAATATATTTATTGACATATTAAATTAACTATAAAATACGTTTCATCAAATAAACATCTCGTTGACGGTCGTTTTATATCGGGATCTTAGACTATGAGGTAAATCTCTGATTGTGCAGAAAGATGAACGTTGAGAAAGAGTTATTCAACACAAAATTGGTTTCAAACAACTAGTAGTGCTTTCCGGACCAAGGCCTGCGAAGGCACTATCGTAACTGGCGCAGTCGGCGACGGATTTTGGAAAACAGAGATTCAAAAACCAGAAGAATTCCAGTGAGCGAGTTGACATAGTGTGGAGAACAATGCAAGCAGAAGGATCCATCAGTGTTTGAACAGATCTGCTGAGAATTTCCAAAAGACTTCAGTTTCTACAACTGTGGACAGCATTCCATTCATCTTGCAGAAACGGGGTGATAATCTGAATATACTGCAACAGAAACGAATCAGAAGACCACTGACAGCCATTCAAAAGACAGCACATCCCAAGATTGCTTTAGGATTGGAAAAAAAAGAAACGCAACCATCCGAAAGACAACATCCTCAAGATTGGTTCAGGATCAAGAAGAAACAAGGAAACTCCATCAGTCACTCTCATTCCTATAACCATTCCTCAAAATTTGCATTTCCCTTCCCTACATTAAGGAACACTTTCTCTTGGAAATATTAATTTTTTATTTTTATTCTTAACGCATTCTAGGAGAACAAAATTATAACTCAATTTCCGAAAGTAAAGAAAATTTCGATCTCGATTCACTTTCTCAAAGTTTGAATCGAAACAACACAGATTCAAATATGGCGGTTGAAACTGATTATCAACAACTAATACTTTTTTTGGATATCATATCAAATTTTTCTGGAGATCTTTGCGAATTGAACAACTTTCGTGCTGCTTGTGATGAGACTTTCTTGCAATATAATCCACTACCTGAATTCTAAAGACAAAAAATCTCAGGAGCATAAAAAGTTAACTAAAAGATTGAGCCTTGAATTTGATTTCAGGAATGGACTTGCTACATGGGCACAGATAAAGGACTAATCAAGGATTTAATTTTCAGACGAAAGATATCTTACTTGTCTAATACAAGAATTTCATTCTTTCAATCCAAATATAGAAAAAAACTCATATAATTTCGGTATTAGATGTCAGCATTTTAGAAGTTAAATTTTTTCATCTATCAATAATGATAATACACTCACAGTAGATGGAGAACTGGCTCAAAATAGAAACATAGAAAAATTTATTTTGACAACATTTTTGAAATATTTACCTGCTATGATTCAGACAGTAGTCAGATTGAAAAACCCCAACAACTTAGAAGAAGCCTAAAATTATGTTATTGAAGAAGAAAATTTCTTAAGTTTATTAAATGATGGAAAATGAAATTAGTTTTAGTCAATTCCCCAACCGAGTTACAAAATACCATTGCCTGCTCAAAAACCACAAAATTATAGACCACAATATAATATCATGAACCAACTAGAAAATTCAAATTTTCCTCAACCAAGTTTAAACCAAAATAGAAATTTTTCTAATCAAAATTTTCCAAATCAAAAATTCTCGAATCAAAACCGTTCTCCAAATGAAAATTTCTCAAACCAGAATTGTAATTTTCCTAGTCTACCAATACGAATTCAAATGAGACAAATGCCCAAAAGGGTTTTCACCAATCAACAGGTTTTCAAAAACCAATAATTCAAATGTTTGGAAACCCAAGAATCAAACACCTCAAAACAAACCAACACCAATGTCTACAGTGACTGAAAATCTAAATACTCCCCAGTACCCACAGCAAAGACAGTTTTTCCAACGCCAATCGATACCAACTTTCATTTCTGGAGAAATTCATCAAATAAATAAACCTCAGTATCAAAATAAAAAATATCTTGAATATACATACCAACAGACAGACCCATAGAATCAAAACTGTTTCATTTCGGAAGATATAACTACAGTAGAAAACGATCAACGATAGTAGAGATTAATAATTTGAATTTTCAAGACATTCCTATGAATTTGATAGAACCACTCCAAGTATACCAAATTGATTCAAAGAAAAATCCAAACATGCCCACATTTATTGAGAACATATTGGTTGAACCAAAAACAGAAGTAAGTTCTGAATTGAAATTAGATTGCCAAACAAGGAATGACAATTCTAAAATTTTAACATGGAAAATGTGTTTTTTTTAAATAAATTTTAAAAAAAAAAAAAATTTAAAAAAACGGACATTCCAAAAATTATTGATTTTCCAACAATAATATTCCTGAAATTGTTGACGATACGGACAAACAATTAGAAATTCCGAAAATATTCAAACCAATGATGAGTGTAAGAATTACGAAATTGAAAATAGTTTTTCATACCCAGACTTGAGAGTAGAATTTATAAAGCAGAATTTTGGTAATTCCAAAATAATATTTTTACACAAATGCGGCAGACCACCTGAAATGAAAACTTCACATAATAAATCAGGTAGACCTCCTGAAAGGAAAATCCTGAGTCGCATCCCTGTGAGACCCCCTGGATAATAAATACATATATAAGCAAGCATATATAAAATCAAACATATATTTGTAGAGGTCACTGATATTTTCAAATCAGAAATTAAAAAAAGGACTTGTTAAATTTTTATGGAAAAACATATTTTTTCATATACCAATTATTCACATTTTCCGCATTAACAATATGAAATTTGTTTTTGAAAACAACTAAAGATAAAATTATGAGAATCACAATTCTAGAATCACTTGAGAGAAATTATTTTTGGCCTAATATGGATAGAGATGTAGAAAATTATATAAATAATTTTAATATTTGCCGAAACTCTGAATATGAACGACAATCTAATGAAATTGAATTTCTGATCTGTTCTCCTACCTTATTTTTCTATGGTTTCATTCCTTTTTTATGAATCTCTGTCTGCAGAGCATATTATTACTTAGGCGTATATTATAACCTGTCTGATCGCAGCAGTGAAGTTAATAATTTTTCAAAGGCTTTGTGATATTACGAGAAAGCCCTGCAGCATTCTCAGTTGTATCAATTGATATCCGCAATCTTTAAATATTCTGAATAATCTACCTATTAAAAAAATATTTCATGTTAACCTGTCACTTCTGAATGCTGGTAACCCTCCTCAAATATCAGTTTCTGAAATAGATAATTTTTTATTCCTTGGTTGATTCGATAATTGACCGTTGAAAATTCATTCCACCTCGCTATAGCAAAATTCTCAATATTTCGCAAGAGAAATGCTGGAGGGTAAATATATTTCAATTCGTCCAGACCTAACGAAACATAAGTGAAAACGGTAATCTCGAAAAAACATTTAGAAGGCGGAGATCAGAAAAAATAAATTTTACATCAATTATATACCTCTTGAAATTCAAGAACGAGACGCTCCAGAGAATGAAGAATACTTCAAACCAACGGGTGCTCCATCTACACCAAGTTTTCACCAAGCACAAAAGACTGGTTCTGTTTTTACCAATCTAGAAGATCGCGAACACAAAAAAACAAGCATTGAAACATATATATATATATATATATATATATATATATAGGTATATGTCCACAAAAAATAATGAAGAGACAATAAACACGCCCAAATCGCCATCGAATTAAAATCCCGCCAGGGCCTCCGAATAAAAATCCCGCCAGGGCCTCCGAACAAATGCGAGTGTAACAAAACTCGAATAAATAATCATAATGATGATCTTTGAATACACGACGTTCATCTGAACATCGGCTGCATGCCAAAAATGCCCAATCACTTTGGGGTCACTTCAAGCCAATTCAAACCCAAATTCTACGTAATAAAACTCTAAGACTGACCGACTCACAGACAAAGCACATCTCAAACCACTGGTTCTGGAAGCATAAAGTTTTGTACAGGTGTTCCTTATATAACGGGGGTCAACATTGAAAAGTGATTTTTGAGAAGGGCATTGAATATGGTGTTGGAAAAAAGTATAATCTTTTCCAAATCCACGCAGGCAAAGACACGGGCATGAGCTAGATGGAACAGCACAATGGAAAATATCGGAAAAAATATAAAGTCCCCGGTAATAGCTACTGGTTTTCAATTTTGGTAACATCAACACATTTCAGTTTCAAAAAGAGCAAAAAATTATAAAAAGTGTTGCCTTATATAGATCACTATCATTGAATTGGAGGGAACTTGTGAACGGATTATACGGATACTTTTTCAATGATGATTTTAGAAAAATTCAGGTACATATTATTATTGCCGATATAATTATTGTCTCAATCTCGAAGAAGAACACAGTAGAATGAAAATATCTAGACCTAATGAGCATGTTTACCTTTAACTTTGTCCCAACTATCACTTATACCAGGATCCAACGAGATCATAAAAGCTGCTTGGACCATATAGATAGACAAGTTAGTGATCACTTTTCGAATTTCATTTTGGCCACGGACGCAGCTTATCTATGCATTCATTCTGTACATTCTGTCAATCTATCCATTACCGGCATAACCCAACATAACCATGTTTTGTATTGCCTATGTCGACGGTCAACACTTATTGGCTTTACTATTTTCATTCATGATAATGGATTGAGAGTGTTTCAAAATAGTTGCTATATATCAAGGTATACTGAATCTCACTTTGAGAAAAACATCATAAAGAAGATACATTTTCCAAAATTCAAAAATCATTCAAGCTTTTCCGATTGGAAATATATAACCACAAAGATATAAAAAGTAACAAACAACTTCATTAGTGAAATCATTAAAGAAACACACCATGATTCAAAAACAAAAAAGGTAATACATTGATGGAAAAGAATGGATTACAATGGATATGATATAGTCAACATGACAGACACAAAAGTAAAATTCAACAGAATGAAAACAGTACACAAAAATTCTAGATACCAATAATATCAATATATAATATATGATAATAATGATTCTCATTTACATAATTAACAGTAATTTCGGGACGAATGGGTTTTTTTGTCCAGTATAGTATTCATGACGAATTCTGTTTTTTCTGTATTCATGTTGATACAGAAAGAGACTATGGCAAAATAACTAGCTTATATCGAATACTTTGGTATCACTATATAAAGTGTTGGATGAGTATCGTATTCATTTTTTGAAATGATTTTGAGTATTTGTTTTTGTATTGTATCGAGATTTTTAATCAGGGTTATATTTGCCCCGCCCCATGCTATTATTCCATATAGAAGGTGGGATTCGACTAAATATCATTTTTAATTGATCCATTCTCAGAATTTCCGATAGCTGTACCAATTTGTACAAGAGATATCCTAATTTTTGATGACGTTATTTATATGTGAGTCCCACTTCAGGTGCCCCTCCCAGATATATAATTTTTGCAGTTGACGAGATTTCAACAGGGCTCTTATTGTGAATGAATATCAGTTCATTGTAGTTTGGTGGATATTTTTCGTGAGATGTGTACGCCATAAAATATGTTTTGTAATAGTTAATAGTAAGTAGTTTCATATCAAATCAACGCAAGCTTTTGGGAAAGTCTCTACTTTATTTTTGAGTACAATCCATGAGGAGCCGCTATAAAATATTGGTATGTCATCAGCAAAAGTCTGAATTTTCCCTTCTGATTCAATGTGAAATATGTCATTCAGGTATACAATGAACAAAATTGGTCCTAAGATGGTTTCCTGTGGTAGTCAATATTTTACTGTGAGGCTATCATCCTCGGTTGCCCCTATTTTCACGCTTTGTAGTCTTTCTGTGAGATAGCTCTTCATCATGTTGTATGGA
The DNA here is from genome assembly GCA_018342105.1 of Gonioctena quinquepunctata. Classification (NCBI taxonomy): domain Eukaryota; kingdom Metazoa; phylum Arthropoda; class Insecta; order Coleoptera; family Chrysomelidae; genus Gonioctena; species Gonioctena quinquepunctata. The sequence goes on from JAFIRS010000089.1 coordinate 637,055, forward strand.
ACCCCACGAAATCGAATATTCCCTAAAGTTTGAAGAAACTGTTCAAGAGTTACAGTGTCGGAGGCTGTTGTCAAGTCCCCAAATATGCTAAGTGAAGTCTGTTTTCTGTCACTGGTTTCATTTATTTTCGACACTAGTTAGGCTATTGCATCATCCGTGGATCTGTTTTCGCGAAAACCTAACTGTTTATCAGTAATGATGTTATATTTACCAAAATACTTTTTTGGAACGAAGTTCCTTATCGCGCATTGCGGAAGGGGGCTAGACGGAATAAATTAAGACCAAAAGTTGTAACGACACTTTTTGCTGTAGTTGTAAGCCGTGCGGCGTGCGCGTGTTTCTTTGTCTGTCTCTCTCTCTCTCATAGAAAGCAAGCCAGTTATTTTCGTTTCGTCTTTCTATTTCGCATTGAACAGTGTGGTGTCGCGACGATTATTTTTGTTGAGTGTATACAGGTTTTTTGTACATAATAAATAATAAAAAATAATAACAATAATGAATCTTGACAGTGTTTCTGCACAAGTTCCGGATATTGCTGATGAAGTTAGGTAAGTAGAGATTTTATACAGACAATAATAAATGCTTATGTATTTTCAGCAAGTACGCATTATAACCTCTCTTTACTATTGTGCCTACCAAGTCAACCGCGTTATAATCTCTCTATTATTGTGTGTTTAGCAAGTGTACCCGTCATAACTTCAATAAATTTGTAAGCAAATTATATTTTAATATTACAATATCAATGCGTATGTACTAAAATTGAGCCTACTGATGGAGTTTATATTACATTATATTTGTTAATAATAAAAAAAATAATATGACTTAAAAAAAAAAAAATTACAATTCCTTCACTAATTAATCGAAAGGAACTTCGTTCCATCCGGATGTCCCTTGACACCTCTCAACTTTTTTTATGAGTTTTTTTAAGGTTTTTGGAAGTTTGTGATTAACGATAATGGTCTGTAATTGGATATTTACATTTCATCCCCTCGTTTGGAAAGGGGTTTTAAACAGCTTTTCTGAAAACTGTGGGAAATATGTCTTCTCTGAATGACTTGTTGACTACTTCAGCAAAACAATCAGCTATGAAATTGGAAATTTATTTCAGAGTTTCTGCTCCTAATCCATCACATCCGGGAGCTTTGTTATTTTCCAGGTTCTGCATTACTTTCTATTATCTATTATCAACATTCATTATTGAATACATGGGATGAAAAATACGTGGATTCTGGTAAAGAAATAGTTCAATGATTTATTCCCCAATATAGAGGCAGAACTAGCACGAAGCATTTAAAACCATCAACTCCACCTTCATCGAGAGTGACAAATCCCTGCTCGATTTCTCCTCAAACCATATGAATTGGATACGTTTTATTTATGCCAGTTTTGCCTTAAAATCCGCATACCGGTTTCAGGTTTTTGGCCTTCACCAGTACGGTGTAGTCACCAGTCGGAGATCCGAAGACCTCTGTCCGAAGCGAGACCCATTAATAAAAAACCATCAAGCTTAAATCACCTGTGGGTACGCCGGAAAAAGTAACTCTCAACCGGCGGTACCTTCGATTCATATTCTACTTGGAAGAAATACGTGTGGAAATAGCAACACTCTGATGTTATATTATCATATATTATGGCGAATAGAACTTGTCCCCCCACTAGACCATTGCAACAAAAATGTGACAAAAATCAAATTTCAGACCATATCTTTTATTACTAATAATACCAATATATTCGAGAAAAAATCATAGCAATAATATTTTCTGTGGATCAATTGGGATTTCAGAGTGGAAGGACTACAGAGATAAAAATATAATGAAAAAAAATATTTCAACAAGGATTTATACTCTTTCGTTTCGTATGGATAAAAATAAGAATTCAAAGAGAAATATTTCATTGATTTTCATTTTTACATGAGAAAGAGTTTTATCGAATTCTCGATAATATTTTTTCATGAAATCGTTTCGAAATTGACGAATTTTGATATTCATTAGAATCTCGAAATGACACTAGTGCCTAAAAGAGTGTCATTTCAAAACTCTAATAAATATCAAAATTTGTCAATTTCAAAACGTTTTGATAATTTTTTTTTAATGGAATTGAATGCAAAATCGATGTGTTTTGAGCACTCGACAATTAGGCGTCCCGTGCTTGAAACACACACTTTCCGCAACTTGTTACCTAAATAGCTATTAATTTTTTCATATGGAAGTGAAAAACAAGTTTCTCCAAATCAAAACAAGAAGCTTCTGCATTCTAAACTGGAACAATATATAACATGATCGACAACAGGCAATCTGCAATTTGCGTTTTTTGGATCTTGCAAATGCATTTGACTTTGTTAATCATTAACTTGTTGGAGTCCTTGCAAGATGCGGTGAATTTCATCGTGGATTTTACAATTAACATAAAAATATATCTATTCAATTGGGAATGTTTCCCTTTTTAACATAATTAGTTCTTCTTCTTGTTCCCCAACATGTATTTTGTTACGACTGGGTGAAACACTCAAACGTCACGCCGATAATCTTACTTTGATCCCAGTAAACAATATGAATTTTTTCTGAGGTTATACCACCTTGTTGTGGGTTAGAATTGAGGCCAAATGTACCTGGAAACTAGCAATCATGGAGGCATAGAGGATGATGGAAAGTGAATAGTTCATTATAACTAAAGAAAGACACTCATAGAGACAAAACACAAAACTTATTCATGAACAAGTCTCAATAGACTTTTTATCATATGTTGCTGATACTTTCTTCGTAGAATTGTTTCCTACACTTCCACTATAGTATTATGTCGTGAATATTTCAATGTTCCATAGATCACAATCGTATAATGATTGATTGCTCCTGCATCAACTTCTTTTATCTCAAGCGTACAGTTCCGTTGGTAGCAGAATTCTGGAAAATGGAATCTGTTCCCCTTTCTGATTGTAATAATCTCTCAACCATTATCTAAAGTATTTTCTATTAATTTTTGAAGAGGTGACAAAATGAAATATATATGCCAATAATTTCCCCATCTATTGGTGAGTGACTGGATAAATCTGTTGTTCAGTGACTTTGTTCAGGAGCAGGTGAGCATTTGAAGTGAGCACACGTGAACTGCGATCGTCGATCGTTGATATTTTCCATTGTTGCCGTTGTGCCAGAGTCGGAAGAGTACCACATTAGCCGCACCAACAAATCTGGTAATAGTTTCATGTTGCCGCTCTGTAAAATAATTATGGGGTTGAGAATCTGTCACACCAATGCACGATCAATTATGCCTGATTTTCCCAGTTTCAAAGACTCATTCCATAACAAATATGATATCATCACAGTGTCAGAACCATGGCCTTAAAGCAACATTACAAATGATATGGCAACATCTCCTGTGGGGTATTCAGTTCACGGGCGTGATCGATCTATGTTAAAAAGAGGTAGTGGATTAGTTGTATAAATAAACACAACAGGGAATTCCCGTCGAACAAAAAATTTAGAGATATCCCAAACCGAACAACTGTGGTTAACTTTTTATCTTGACAACAAAAAAGTTTTAGGCACAATTTTTCGACCTCCGTATATAACTGTGGATTCTTTTTTATCTGAATTTGATCAAACACTCTAGTATTGTGGTAGGGTGGTTGCGCCTGTTGTCCGACCAGTGCCGGTTTTCTACTAGTTTCATACAAATCTAATGGAAATGAGAAGCTACAAGCCAATATCAGACATCTAAATCTTCCTGGTTTTCGACCACCTTTCCCCACCACTTCTCAGAATTTTCGAGTCCTTTACGTGGAAATTCCATTATGAAATGCTTAACGGTGCGTAGGCAGTCAGTGAGCAGATTATTAAAGACACGAAATAGTTTGAAATTTGTAGTGAACTGTGACTTCAGAAATAGCAAGTAAGTGATAAATTATCTTTCAATTACCTAATTTTTTGTGTGGTATGTCAAGATTAATTTATCCTTCTTCGGAAAAACCATGTTTGAACCATGTTTACGACATTTTTCCATATGAAATGAAGTAGTCGCATATTAGGTATGTGATATATGTGCTTTTCCCTTTTTCGAATAGAAAAATCAAACCTCCGATGATCAATTACAGCCCAATCCTTGTATAGAATTCCAAAAAACATGCGATGCCGTATTAAATACCCCAATTTCCCATGTTGACAATCAGATCGAACCAACTCCGAAGGAGACTTCTCTCACGATTCCTCATCAGTCAGATTCACAAACATCGAATTCAGAGTTCAGACTGAGAACAGAAAACCTCTAGCTGAAAACCAACCAAAACAAATATCTTCTGAAAGACACCTTCTTTTTCCAGAACTAATAAAGAAATCTGTTCGAAATTCAAAAGACAAATTGCCCAGTGCGATTTCATAACGAGAATGGAGATCATATTATACTAAGAAAGGAAATGAAAAGAAACAAAACGGAGAAAGTAGAAGAACTAAAAGCCAAAGAAAATAAAGAAATGACGAAAAAGAATAAGAAGAAGAGAAACACACACCAACCCTGAACATAATGTCAGCAAAGAATAACGATGAAATAAAATGTGCTGCTTGCCAAGAGAAACTAATAAGTAATGTTGAAGTTGACGATGAAAAAATATCGGGTGCGATATCTGCCCCCAATGGTTCCATATGAGGTGTACATAATTTTATGGAATTTTTTATGAAGAAGCTTCATTGAAAGATTATATTTGTTTCATGTGTTCCTTAGATGACTATCTAGTGAATATTTTTTATTTCTTGTTTCAATCCAGTAATTATACTGATATTTTAATTTGTTGTATATTTCCATCTCATATATGGAAATTGATATAATTTGTGGGTTAAGTTTTTTTATGTTTCGAAGGTTTTATTAGAAATAAATTCATGTTCTCTATAAAGTTCCTGTTTAATTGATAGGTAGAGGTAATCAGATTAGAAAAGTTGAATTCATCTCTTCCCAAAGATGGTCGAGGAGGGGCCTGATGTTGACCATCCATTAAAAAGCATGGCCGACAAACGGATCTGTTCTCGACTGCGTGGTCGAAAATAGGAATACTATTGGTCGAGTAGAAGTAGCAAGTGGTCGGAAAACGGTAAAAAATGACCTTTCTACTTGTTTTTATTCTATGAAATTTTCAGGTGATGAAAATATAATTATTCTTCTACCACGCCATTGAAAAATACCTATTGATTGATTTTGTGACAAACTGATTTCGAAAGAAAATAGTTCACTAATTTATTGGCACTTAAATTTTTAATAGCACTCAAATAGTCGAAAACCGACGCAGTCACCCTACCTGAATTTGACTATGTCATATGCACTGGAGACTTCAATTTGGATTTCTCAGATATAAATGGATACGGGGTGAAAAATTATACGACATACTTGAATCATACGGACTGAAACAAATTGTAGATCAACACACAAGATATGCAGGTGCATAGAGCAGAATACTTGACCTTATAATATGTAGTGAAAACCTGAATATTTCGAAAGTCAAAATGGAACACTTTTCGCTGATTTCAGACCATTGCATAGTGTCTTGCGAATTGGGTGATATAACAACGAAATTTTTGCCATCCATGTACACATTCAGGGATTTTCGGCATTTCAATAGGGTATATTTCGAGAAGAATATCTCATATATTGATTTTTTCCCTATCTCATTGGTCGGAGATATTGATGAAAAATTAGGTCACCTTGATAACAACATCATAGACTCATTCAATTTTCATGCACCTATAAAAGCTGTTAGAATTTCAGAAACGAAAGCACCTTGGCTAACCAAAAACTTAAAATAAATGATTAAATTATGGGACAGGGCTCTGACAGAATACAAACAAACGAAAAATGTACGCGACTGGAACTATTAAAAAACATGTGGAAAGAACTAGAAAATAAGGGTGTATATGGGAAGAAATCCAATGTTATCCAAAGTCACCTACAAATTCCTAATTTTTTTGTTGGCCACACAACTACCCACGATCCAGATGAAAATATCCTCAGTTTTTAAGATGGTAACATTCTGCAAAATGCCTACCAATTCAGTTCTCATAGTGTAGATGGAAAAAATAGTTGATAAAGCACTCAAAAATCTGCGATTTATCACGAGAATAACAAAAAGTTTCGGAAATCCAAATTTCTTTATTTTGTTATATAACTCTCTAGTACGTAGCCATCTCGAATATGCTTTTATGGTCTGGAGTCCATATTGTCTAAAATATATTGATCGTATATATTGGAATTTAGGTCACCTCAATTATGAAAACCGTTTACATCACAAATTTTTCATGTTATCCCCACGTAAGATCAGGAATATCACGTTATGTGAGATTCCTGCACAAAACTCTGAATAGTGATATACATTGTGACTCAATAGGCAGAATATATTTCACTTCACCTGCATCTCCTCTTCATTTCAGTCACCCATTTACCAAACGAATTACGCTAACCAAATCCAAATCCAAAATATATTTATTCATATAATTGTTTGTTAATAAAAACCTTAATTACTATATACATATTAACAGTAAAACAGTTCGTTTGTCCTTTTCGGAATGGGAAAGGAAGAGGGTAGGAACTGTTGCCTTAGCTTGGGGATCATTGGATCACCCACTTGCCCTCCCAAAGGGGCGAAGGGGTGGTCTCTGCTGCTGTTAGCAGTTGCAGTCAGATATACCAGATTGGTTTTTACAAGATAGTAACTACTAGAAAACACCTCCTGCTCACGCTTATGTGTTTTTATGCCTTCTAATTTGTTTTTCGAAAATTGTAATGTTTGCCATCCATTTTGTATTTTTATTTGATGACTTTATAACTGGAATTTTTTTTATTAAAAAACCAGTTTCTAAAAATGCAATTATTTCCCTATCTCGGGTTTATTCTGTTGGTAAGAAATTAATTCATTTGTTATTCGTTGACTTCATTGTACAATTCAGTTTTTTCAAATATCACTCCATGTTTGCGGTGTTGGTTTATTCTTATATTTGTGATTCCCGCCGTAAGCGGACTTTTAGGGGTGTGGTACCTGTAGAATCTATCTGATAGTTCCAGAATAAAATCTGGAAGTTTCTCTACTTCGGCCAGTTCACGCAGATCATCCAGCCGGATGTATCTATTACTGTTGGTAACTATGCGAAGTGCTTTATTCTGCAGCCTTTCGAGTCTTGATATTTGTGTTTTCGATGCGCTGCAGAACACTGGGCAGGCGTATGTCATTGCAGGTCTAATAATCTGTTTGTAGATTCGCACTTTGTTGTTTAAAGATGAATTAGAGTTGCGTGCAATGAGGGGATACGTTCGCTTAATTGCGGCTGCTCCCCTCTGCAACGCTAACGTTAGGTGCTTATGCAAGGTCATACGTCTGTCCAGCTCCACCCCCAGGTATCCTGCTGAGGGCTTCTCCGTCACAATGCTATTTTCAACCTTTAATTTTTCGAGGATCTTCACGTTGGTTCGTTTCCTCGTAAAATTAACGATTTCTGTTTTCTTCGAATTAAGCTTTATCTTGTTCTTCGCTATATAGGGTATGATCAACCGATCCAGATGAATCTGGAGCTGTTTTGCAGCCACTTCGCTGTAGAACGAGTGGGCATAGATCGCGGTATCATCCGCGAACATACCCGTACTCGTTCGAGCGAAGTTCGGGCAATCATGTGTATATAGCGAATACAGGATCGGTGACAGAGAAGACCCCTGCGGGACCCCCGCTCCGACTGTATGCTCTGGCGAACTTGTGCTAACCGCTCCCCCTTGAACATAGCACAAATTATATATAACCAATATTTCAGACATACAGACTTATTTGCCAAATCAATTCAAGTTGGGCGCGAAGCTATTGTTGTTTTTGTTCTATAGTATCATAGAAAATAATAATCAATAATTTCCTCAATGATGTGCACCGGTGGCTGGTCAGGTTGACGAGAATATTATCGATATCTGAGCCAAGCAATATGGGGCGAGTTTAGTAATTGAATGGGTGATCACCTGACAAGGAAGGTGCGCGTTGGAATGCCCTAACAACTGTAGCCTATTAGTATATTTGCAGCTGCAGGCGTCTTTTCAATGATCACGAGATAGGACGATAGTTATGCCGTCCTCCAGAGGGGACGATGAGATGGCGAGCTCGAGTTCATAGATGTTGAGCTTGTTAAAGAACCCTACCTCTGAAATGAGAGAGAATTCGGCAGAATTTCCGGGTGGGAAAGTGAGCTCACCGGCGTCGGTATCTAGCCCTGGTCGCAGAAATAGACCGACGTTAGTTGAAGCAATGAAAAAATCCTCAATGTCACTTTCACTTATAGTATGTAAATTTCCAATTCAGATTTGGTTTGAATCTAGTTTCGAGCTTGAAATTGTCCTAATTTCTATTGTAAACTCTGTGGCGTCATAAATTCAGTTGCCCAATTGTTCGATGCATAGTAAACTATCAAATAAAAGAAAATCATGAGGTAGTTTGTCAAAGCATATATTATCATGTTATAACTCTTATGATCACTAGTCACTTTGCCATAATGAAGCTTTTTTCAAACAACATTTCCATCCAATCTTATTCACGAGAGAAACAAATAAATAAAATGGATACTTCAGATTTTGAAGATACTCCGGAAAAATCAGTGGAGCAGGATCAATTGGAACGTTATAACACAACAAAATAGATCAGAGTTTGCAATTATAGAACTAATTTGAAATAAAAAAAAAAAATTGCAACTCCAAATGTCCCACTTCTCTCAGAGGAAATAATTTTAATTGGCAATCAAACTAAATTGAAGTTTATGATATAACTGACGATAGTCTGCACTTCCAATTTGATTTCATTTTCCATCTCTTGTTAATTTTTCTGGATGCTTTTCGAAAGGAACCTGTTTTTCATCCAGAGTAACTGAATCAAATCATGAGAAAACTCTCACCATATTTCAGTGGAAAATCTATTTTCTACAACAAATTTTTTTCGAATATAATCTTTAAACGTTCTATGTACATAGGTTTTTCAATTGATTTTAATTTGTCTTGTACTTGATTTTTTTTGGCGAAAACAACAGTTTCCCGAAACTTTACCAAACGAATATTTCATATAATATCATCCATACTTGTACTGCGCATGGAAATGTTTGGCCTCCTAGAATGTCTTGTCACAAAAATTAGTGGAGTATGCCCCTGCGTGTTGCTCCTAAGCCAGACGATATAACGGTCAGATTTTCAATAACAAACATAGAAATATCTAAATGTTTTCACGAACTGCTCGAAGATTCTGGATTCCAATGATATACACGGTTGGAAGTGATTTATTCAAATGGGAGTAATTCATATTAGCGGGTTTGTGAATGTTGATTCAGTGTAGTGCGATACGTGGTACATTTCAGTAATGAACTGTGTATTGGGTATTTTATCAACAACTTGTATTATTGTGCAGTGTGATAAACATGAAATGAAACATGTTTTCTACTCTTTTTGTAGCAAAGACCACAAATATCGATTTTATTGACCCAAACTGAAAAACCAACGGAACCCCTATACGAACCTCCAATCCCCATCTAACCACCTATTCCACCCCTTTAGGGGTTGAATTTCCAAAAAAACTGAAATACGCATTTCTTAGCTGTAACAGAGACCTCAAATATCAAATTTCATCGAAAACTAACGGTACTTCTATACAAACTTTCAACTTTATTTTCAACCCCTTAAGAGTTGATTTTCCAGAAACCCCAAAATACGTGTTCATTTATTCGAAAATAAAAGCCAATTTTTATGTCTCTAACGTCAACACCAACGCCAACGCCAACTTCCACCCCCATTCAAACCCTTTAGGGATTGAATATCGAAAACCTTTTCAGTGGTCAAAATTTCAGCTCTTTAGGTGCAGCGGAAGGTCTGTGCGTTGATATTCATATTCGATTTTTTGAGCATTTTTTCGTATTTCTTTGTTTCTCAACGTTATTTCACATGAAGTTATGACAAAATATACAAGTTTTATAGGCTAGATTTTCCGAAGCCAACCTTGGTTCGGCTAGCTGGTATATATGTATCACATCTCAAGGCTTACTGAGGGAATCTCACTTGGTAATTCACATATCTCGACCCGCCCGTGGCAACGATAGGGGTATCAATTATTGATGTTTTTCTCACTGGATTCTGTGAAAATCGGTGAATGTTTCTGAAAATGATAATATAACACTGTAACAAATCTATTTATGTACAGTTTTTTCGATGAAAAACAAAAAGCTTTCCATCAGTTTGACGTTGTTGACGTTGTAGATATACGTCAACAACGTCAAACTGATGGAAAGCTTTTTGTTTTTCATCGAAAAAACTGTACATAAATAGATTTGTTACAGTGTTATATTATCATTTTCAGAAACATTCACCGATTTTCACAGAATCCAGGAGCATCAATAATGATACCCTACGTTGCCAGGGCGGTCAAAATTGAATCACCAAGTGAGTTTCCCCGATAAGCCTGAGATGATACATATATACCAGCTAGCCGAACAAGGTCTTCGAAACTAGCTAAAAACTGATATTTGTCATAACTTCATGTGAAATAACGTTTTAAAAGGATTTTCATTGCAAAGATCAAAATGGCCATGACATTTTTTCTGTACCAAGTGGAAGCACAGTCTCTTCACGCATGTATTTGGTTTTTCCTATAGACGATTTGTGCCTTAGTTGGAGGCAATCCCAAGTAGCATTTTCAGTGGACGGAATGTAGTGGCCACGATTCTGAAAAACTTTGACGTGTTTGACCACAACCACTGCCACGTTACATACACGGTTCTATCACACGGCGGCTACCAAAATGAGAACACGGCCGCTAGGTTCCGATCTACATTCCTGGATCTCAGATAACCACATTCCAACCACGTGTGGTCATCTGCCAAAACGTAGATATTTGGTGGAGACCTTTGTGTCCTGGAACCCATGCCAGGGACACTCTCCTACGTGTTGCTAGTTCATTCAGGGCACAGTAACAGTCTCACAGAAGTTTGGAATCAACTTGTTTGGCATATAATGCTTCCAAGTGTTGCCTGGCCGTCGGAGAATATGGCAATGGAATGGCCGATCCTATCCTGCTTGTTTATTTCTCCGATGCAGTGGTATATTATTGCTACTACCGCTTGAAATACTGTGGTATCTTCTGACAGACTCACTGGGATTATTATCCTTAGTTTCCGCTCGTGTATTGCGGCTCCGACTCCTTCTTCGGTCTTCGAGCCGTTTGTGTACCAGATTGATGTTGCGCTGATGAGTGTTCCTCCCTCCCAGTGACCTTTTTCTGGTATATTTACTTCGTATTTCCTATTGAAGTTCTATTCAGTTATCATGGCGTTGTTGGGCATTCCTGTAGTCGGATCAGCTCTTAGCATTTGATGAACTGTCCCATGGGTGCCCTTGCATGAGTCCGTAGGTGACAGCTCTTGCCTCTCCCTGTATGTAAATATGTAATGGTGGTAGTTCCAGGATGACTTCTATTACGGACGTGGGGGTGCATTCCATGGCCCATGTGGCACTGAGACATGCTTGTCTCTGTGAACCTGTTAATAGCCTTATGATTTCTGACCAAAAAGTATTTGGCCACCACTCCACTGACCCATATGATATTATGGGCCTTATTACCCTGGTGTTTAGCCATATGGTCATCTTGTGATTGAGTTTCGAGTTTTTGCCACTCATTTTCCTGCACCTGCCCAGTGCTATGGATACTTTTCTGGCGATTTCTGTTGTAAGGACTCTCCATGTAAGTCTTCGATCAGAAACTACCCCTTGGAACTTTTATTCTTCGGCCATTGGAATTTCTGTGCCCTCCAGCACTGGATGTCTTCCAAGCATTGACTGATAGCTCTTCTCTTTTGCACCAATTGTCTGCGATGTTTGGAGCCCTTTGTGTTCTTTCTGAAATTATTTCCGTGAAACGGCATCCAACGACTATTGCTAGGACGTCTGCATATCCAAGGCAATGGAAGCCTCCTTGGATCAGCCTTTGTATGAGATCGTCTATTAGAGTTGCCCACAGTTGCAGAGACAGAACTCCTTTCTGTGTGGATATGATTGTCCTTTTCTCTAGACTGGCCCTCATTCTTCTGCATAGGCTTGGCGAAACCCCTCTTCTAGTTTGCGCATTTACTAGTTCGTACGTGATGGCGTTGTTGAATGCTCTTTCTATGTCTATGAACATTTTATGGCTATTTCTTTGTCTGCTATTGACTTTGAGATCAGCCTGTTTAGGTCATCCAACGCAGAATCAATTGATTCTCCTGGTTGGTGGAGTGAAAGTGCTTCTATGTATTTTCTAATTCTTTCGGATGATCGTGAGAGCGTGAAATATATTTTCAACTGAGACTAGAATAGAAAACAACTTCCAGAATCAATATGCAAATTTTCTCTTCTACTTTTTTCTTTTGAGCTAAGATTCTCTTGTAACATCTATCAGATGTACTTCAATACACAACGTACCTCCAGCCAGATGAGTAGTTGTCTCCTGTTGGATATTAAAATGAAATTCAATTTCCATTGGACCGATTGAATTTGCACACGAATCTTTCTATTCAATATTCAATTGAGATTATTTCAGTTTCCAATATTATGAATCATAGCTATGATCCATCGGTGGGTCTGTAGGACAGACTATGTGAAAATTGCAAACACATCATACATCAACATACAGGTCAAATATAGAATCTTCTCTTTTCGGAGTCTAATTATGAAAATCGCATACTTCTGATCAGCTACGGCGAACATAAACTGACATAAAAATTGACCTTGAAACAAGTATCTGGTCATCAACGATATATCGAGAACTCTGTGCTGAAACACAACTGGATGAGAAAACAAACTTACATGGGGAAGGTGGGTTGTTTTTAGACCTAAGACTTCACGTAGTCAGCCACTCATCAGCGGAATACCTGGTTATTGATAGAATTTTATCGGTCTGTGTGCCTCATACAATAACAATCGGATCTCACTCAGGTGAGTTCGTTGGATCGTTCAATTATATTTCGAAAAGAGTGCTGACTTCGAATCAACTGAATATGAAATGGCTTATGTCAACAATTTCCTATGATGCCGATCTGAGATGTTGTACCAGGTCCTAATCTTCACTCACTGTCATCAGACTGAGTGTTGAAAATCATCACGATTATAATTGAAGACGTGAAGGTGTTATGACAAAATTGAAATCAAAATTTGTTTTATGTATTTTTTTTTCATTATAGCTGAGCAACGGTATATCCAAGTGGTTACCAAAGATCATACAATTTTATTCACCAACGATTCAATAATCGAAATCTTGAATTCTGCAATGTATTTGAAGAAAATATGTACATAGTACCTTTAATCACTAGAGAAAATAACAAAATTGAATCAATTGATAGGTACATGGAAGAAGGCTTTCATGAACAAACATATCTAACCGAAAAATAATAAGGAAGTGTATTTTTATACGATACATTAGCCTTGCCACGCTCTTTAGCTGAGGCTGCAGATCCCTTTTTCCATATATTTGGGTCGCGCTCTAGCTTCTTTGATTAATGTTCTCTAGGCTAAAAGTGTTCACGCTTTGATAAATCTGTGTGTCCCCAGATTTATAGGTATTTGTTTTGGAGTGTTCACAATATTCATCCCCACTCATATCAATCTGAAGGTCCTGTTCATTTCTCCTTGATTTTTTCATATGTTCGTTCACATCTACATTATCATGCTGAAGTTTCTGTTCGCTTGTTTCAATATCTGAAACGTATTCCTCAACACTGTCATCTGAGAAGTCTGCTACCAATGAGTTATCATGGCGCAGTACTTATAATCAGATGGTACGGATCTACTCCTGGTCCTGCCTTTCTGATTCTTTGCTGGCACACCGCTAGGTCCAAGTATAGCACTTTTTTTTTCCACGTCCTTGTTGCTGGGTGCAGCAGTCACACTGTGTTGTGGCACCTCAGTATTTCAGGCATTAGGGTTAATATGGGTTAATTCGGAATCACCATATATATCTCGTTGCAACTAATAGCGGAATATCTGTGAATGAAAATAAGTTTCTTGTTTTCATGCTGTTCATTACAGAATTACACCACCACTGATGTTCGCTGTAAGTATAGTAGATAATAAGTTTGTCAATGATAGCATAAAACGACAATGGAATAATCTTACCTGGATTTGAGAAAATATCATTTGACATGGAAACATGATTATTGCCATCTAATAAACAATTTTGATGTATATATCTCGATTCTATAAATAATGCATGAATCTGAAAAAAAAATCCAAATTCAAATAATATTTTTTGAGATTTGTCCCGTTCCAGAACGAGTTTCAATATTCGTTTACCACTGGAGCACATTTTCAACCGACGGAACCAAAAAGGAGGAGGTTCTCTGGTCGACGCGTATATTTTTTTTTTTGTATGACCACGCATAACTTTTTACTGAGACGTGCGATTCCGATAATTTCAGTGGATAGGGTGTACGTCGAAGTTGGTCTCATTTGAATTTAAAAGATGGAATCCACCCATAAGGGTAGCAGAATGAAGGATATTGATCACTTACCCTCTGAATTCCGGTTCATTAATCGATTCTATCAGGCCTAACTTTGTAGTGCAATATCCGATTTGGATGTTCGTTTTTTATTAGATAGGGTATTGCTGACAGTTGATCATATTTCAAATTGGAATGAAATACTAAACTTCTATGGGTAGGAAAATAGGGGATGATTGATTTTCCACTTGTGAACATTGGCGAACATATGTAGTTGACATTGACAGATCCTCCTACATCCGTCACAATAGTTACATTCTATGAAAGGAGGGAATTATAAACAAAGTGATGAAATCAACTAACCAGAACTTTCAAAAATAATTTATATTATATAACAATACATAGTTTGAGCAGATAATCATGTTATTCGACAGTCAGAAGTCAGATTTGTGCAAGAAGTTAGATTACACCCTGTTTATATTAATATAAATTAATATAGATATATATATATGTATATATATATATATATATATATATATATATATATATAGCGAACAGTTGTTAGTCCACCGAGAAATAGTTTCAAATGAAAAAATAAAAAAAATGTTTTACCAACCAAATAATTCGTTATGAATAATATAATATGTGTGTTTATATTATTGATATATACTACCAAATTCTCACATGAATTATTCATTTTTTTTTTTTCGTTATATCTGCCACAACGTCAAAGAAGTTTTACAACCGCTCTACTTTTTTCAATTGGGGGTCTTGCAGGAAGAAGTATCTAGTAATCATATGGTGAGTATTCACAGAACTGTCATGAATTCACAAGTATGTGAAACTGAAATGAATCGATGACATGATCTGTATTTACCAAATCATCAGATCTTTCTGTAATTTTTTATGCACCAACTTTGTGAACACCAAACAACATATTCATGTTTTACACCACGTTGTATACACATGTACAATATAAAATGATAATCGTTTTCAAAGCTTGAAAATAAAATTAATTTGATGCTTCCAAAATAGGAGATTTGTTATACGAGCAGTATAGTGTGTGTTTTTTTTTTCTATTTGATCCTGTCATCCTATATAATCAAAAAGTTTGCTTTGATTATGCATCATAACAAAAACCATATTTTTGGGAATATGTGAAACCAGAAATAAAAAAGGTATAGAATAATTTGTCGAAATTCAAAATCATCATTAACTTGCCCGGGAGGGGTCTCGCTATCCATTTATCCACACCCGGAATGGACTGATGCATATATTTCAATCATTTTCGTGTTTGCGTTGCCTGTAGCGAAGCCGACGCCGACATGGCATCCGTACATATCATATTTTCATACAATGTATGAGTGACTTGGTCACCGTATGTGGAGAATCAATTCCTATCGGATTGATGGAGGTATGGTGAGATTAGTGATTATTTGATATTTGCCGTATTCGAGCGTTTCATTGATTGACTAAAAGGATTTATTACTGTCCTTCGATGTAAATGAGCTTCGGAAGACAACAATGTTCACATATATATATTTCTGTTTGTTCATTCAGTTTTATCAATCGATGAGAAATCCAGCACAGCATTCAGAATACAAGCGCAGTTTCGCGTGAAGGATATATAATATCATTGAAGACGCAAGTGGATGGAGGTGTTATGTTACAAATTTTAAAAATCTGATTTTTGCTTGCATGAAGTTGTCATATACCCATCTTTCACATAACTTCATCAAGAATCTCAGAAATTCACAGACATTCATATTAAATATGGATGAAAGTGTCATGATTCACTATAGAAGAAGGTGATACGAGCACTCAACTCTTTCATCCATAACAATAATCGCACTTGTACATTTGACTGGATGGATGAAGGTGTTATGTAGCACACATAACCCCTTCAGTAATGTCAGTTGCAAGTTATTTTTTTTTGACACATTGTAATCAAAGCTCGCATCTATTCAGTTTATTTGTGATTATTAGTGTCAATGAAAAACATTTTAACAAAAAATTAAACCGACGAAGAAATCAACTGAAAATCAAAAAATGAAATAGACCTTTTTATTCTCAATGATACTTGAGCTCCCAAACTGATGTGAGTAACTGATTTTGAGTCGGCGCCAAACAAACAATCATATTACTTTGAAGAAGTAATCAAAACGCCGCTGAGCATCTTGCTGCCATCATTTCACGCTTCACCTAATTCAATTGCTAGGTTGTTTGGCGCCGACTCAAAATTAGTTACTCACATCAGTTTAGGAGCTCAATTATCATCAAGACTAAGAAGATTTATTCAAATTTCTGCTTTTTAGTTGATTTTATCGTCGGTTTAATTTTTTGTTAAAAAGTTTTTATTTTTGAATTTTTTGTGGCTGAAATCTACTAATTACTAAATACTTAATTTTTTATTACTTCCAAAATACTTACTAACCTAGCTTTCTATAACTATTATCTGTTGAATAACATGATTATCTGCTCAAACTATTTATTGTTATATAATATAAATTATTTTTGAAAGTTCTGGTTAGTTGATTTCATCACTTTGTTTATAATTCCATCCTTTCATAGAATGTAACTTTTGTGACGGATGTAGGAGGATCTGTCAATGTCAACTACATATGTTCGCTAATGTTCACAAGTGGAAAATCAATCATCCCCTATTTTCCTACCCATAGAAGTTTAGTATTTCATTCCAATTTGAAATATGATCAACTGTCAGCAATACCCTATCTAATAAAGAACAAACATCCAAATCGGATATTGCACTACAAAGTTAGGCCTGATAGATTCGATTAATGAACCGTAATTCAGAGGGTAAGTGATCAATATCCTCCATTCTGCTACCCTTATGGGTGGATTCCATCTTTTGAATTCAAATGAGACCAACTTCGACGTACACCCTATCCACTGAAATTATCGGAATCGCACGTCTCAGTAAAAAGTTATGCGTGGTCATACAAAAAAAAATATACGCGTCGACCAGAGAACCTCCTCCTTTTTGGTTCCGTCGGTTGAAAATGTGCTCCAGTGGTAAACGAATATTGAAACTCGTTCTGGAACGGGACAAATCTCAAAAATTATTATTTGAATTTGGATTTTTTTTTCAGATTCATTCATTATTTATAGAATCGAGATATATACATCAAAATTGTTTATTAGATGGCAATAATCATGTTTCCATGTCAAAAGATATTTTCTCAAATCCAGGTAAGATTATTCCATTGTCGTTTCATGCTATAATTGACAAACTTGTTATCTACTATACTTACAGCGAACATCAGTGGTAGTGTAATTCTGTAATGAACAGCATGAAAACAAGAAACTTATTTTCATTCACAGATATTTCGCTATTAGTTGCAACGAGATATATATGGTGATTCCGAATTAACCCATATTAACCCTTATGCCTGAAATACTGGGGTGCCACAACACAGTGTGACTGCTGCACCTAGCGATGTGCCAGCAAAGAATCAGAAAGGCAGGACCAGGAGTAGATCCGTACCATCTGATTATAAGTACTGCGCCATGATAACTCATTGGTAGCAGACTTCTCAGATGACAGTGTTGAGGAATACGTTTCAGATATTGAAACAAGCGAACAGAAACTTCAGCATGATAATGTAGATGTGAACGAACATATGAAAAAATCAAGGAGAAATGAACAGGACCTTCAGAATGATATGAGTGGGGATGAATATTGTGAACACTCCAAAACAAATACCTATAAATCTGGGGACACACAGATTTATCAAAGCGTGAACACTTTTAGCCTAGAGAACATTAATCAAAGAAGCTAGAGCGCGACCCAAATATATGGAAAAAGGGATCTGCAGCCTTAGCTAAAGAGCGTGGCAAGGCTAATGTATCGTATAAAAATATACTTCCTTATTTTTTTTCGGTTAGATATGTTTGTTCATGAAAGCCTTCTTCCATGTACCTATCAATTTATTCAATTTTGTTATTTTCTCTAGTGATTAAAGGTACTATGTACATGTTTTTTTCAAATACATTGCAGAATTCAAGATTTCGATTATTGAATCGTTGGTGAATAAAATTGTATGATCTTTGGTAACCACTTGGATATACCGTTGCTCAGCTATAATGAAAGAAAAATACATAAAACAAATTTTGATTTCAATTTTGTCATAACACCTTCACGTCTTCAATTATAATCGTGATGATTTTCAACACTCAGTCTGATGACAGTGAGTGAAGGTTAGGACCTGGTACAACATCTCAGATCGGCATCATAGGAAACTGTTGACATAAGCAATTTCATATTCAGTTGATTCGAAGTCAGCACTCGTTTCGAAATATAATTGAACGATCCAACGAACTCACCTGAGTGAGATCCGATTGTTATTGTATGAGGCACACAGACCGATGAAATTCTATCAATAACCAGGTATTCCGCTGATAGGTCGCTGACTACGTGAAGTCTTAGGTCTGAAAACAACCCACCTTCCACAGGTAAGTTTGTTTTCTCATCCAGTTGTGTTTCAGCACAGAGTTCTCGATATTTCGTTGATGACCAGATACTTGTTTCAAGGCCAATTTTTATGTCAGTTTATGTTCGCCGTAGCTGATCAGAAGTATGCGATTTTCATTATTAGACTCCAAAAAGAGAAGATTCTATATTTGACCTGTATGTTGATGTATAATGTGTTTGCAATTTTCACATAGTCTGTCCTACAGACCCACCGATGGATCATAGCTATGATTCATAATATTGGAAACTGAAATAATCTCAATTGAATATTGAATAGAAAGATTCGTGTGCAAATTCAATCGGTCCAATGGAAATTGAATTTCATTTTAATATCCAACAGGAGACAACTACTTATCTGGCTGGAGGCACGTTGTGTATTGAAGTACATCTCATAGATGTTACGAGAGAATCTTAGCTCAGAAGAAAAAAGTAGAAGAGAAAATTTGCATATTGATTCTGGAAGTTGTTTTCTATTCTAGTCTCAGTTGAAAATATATTTCACGCTCTCACGATCATCCGAAAGAATTAGAAAATACATAGAAGCACTTTCACTCCACCAACCAGGAGAATCAATTGATTCTGCGTTGGATGACCTAAACAGGCTGATCTCAAAGTCAATAGCAGACAAAAAAATAGCCATAAAATGTTCATAGACATAGAAAGAGCATTCAACAACGCCATCACGTACGAAATAGTAAATGCGCAAACTAGAAGAGGGGTTTCGCCAAGCCTATGCAGAAGAATGAGGGCCAGTCTAGAGAAAAGGACAATCATATCCACACAGAAAGGAGTTCTGTCTCTGCTACTGTGGGCAACTCTAATAGACGATCTCATTCAAAGGCTGATCCAAGGAGGCTTCCATTGCCTGGGATATGCAGACGTCCTAGCAATAGTCGTCGGATGCTGTTTCACGGAAATAATCTCAGAAAGAACACAGAGGGCTCCAAACATCGCAGACAATTGGTGCAAAAGAGAAGAGCTATCAGTCAATGCTCGGAAGACATCCAGTGCTGGAGGGCACAGAAATTCCAATGGCCGAAGAATCAAAGTTCCAAGGGGTAGTTTCTGATCGAAGACTTACATGGAGAGTCCTTACAACAGAAATCGCCAGAAAAGTATCCATAGCACTGGGCAGGTGCAGGAAAATGGGTGGCAAAAACTCGAAACTCAATCACAAGATGACCATATGGCTAAACACCAGGGTAATAAGGCCCATGATGTCATATGGGTCAGTGGAGTGGTGGCCAAATACTTTTTGGTCAGAAATCATAAGGCTATTAACAGGTTCACAGAGACAAGCATGTCTCAGTGCCACATGGGCCATGGAATGCACCCCCACGTCCGTAATAGAAGTCATCCTGGAACTACCACCATTACATATTTACATACAGGGAGAGGCAAGAGCTGTCACCTACAGACTCATGCAAGGGCACCCATAGGACAGTTCATCAAATGCTAAGAGCTGATCCGACTACAGGAATGCCCAACAACGCCATGATAACTGAATAGAACTTCAATAGGAAATACGAAGTTAATATACCAGAAAAAGGACACTGGGAGGGAGGAACACTCATCAGCGCAACATCAATCTGGTACACAAACGGCTCGACGACCGAAGAAGGAGTCGGAGCCGCAATACACGGGCAGAAACTAAGGATAATAATCCCAGTGAGTCTGTCAGAAGATACCACAGTATTTCAAGCGGTAGTAGCAATAATATACCACTGCATCGGAGAAATAAACAAGCAGGATAGGATCGGCCATTCCATTGCCATATTCTCCGACGGCCAGGCAACACTTGAAAGCATTATATGCCAAACAAGTTGATTCCAAACTTCTGTAAGACTGTGACGGTGCCCTGAATGAACTAGCAACACGTAGGAAAGTGTCCCTGGCATGGGTTCCAGGACACAAAGGTCTCCACCAAATATCTACGTTTTGGCAGATGACCACACGTGGTTGGAATGTGGTTATCTGAGATCCAGGAATGTAGATCGGAACCTAGCGGCCGTGTTCTCATTTTGGTAGCCGCCGTGTGATAGAACCGTGTATGTAACGTGGCAGTGGTTGTGGTCAAACACGTCAAAGTTTTTCAGAATCGTGGCCACTACATTCCGTCCACTGGAAATGCTACTTGGGATTGCCTTCAACTAATGCACAAATCGTCTGTAGAAAAAACCAAATACATGCGTGAAGAGACTGTGCTTCCACTTGGTAGAGAAAAAATGTAATAGCCATTTTGATCTTTGCACTGAAAATCCTTTTAAAACGTTATTTCACATGAAGTTATGACAAAATATACAAGTTTAATAGGCTAAATTTTCCGAAGCCAACCTTGGTTCGGCTAGCTGGTATATATGTATCACATCTCAAGGCTTACTCAGGGAATCTCACTTGGTAATTCACATATTTCGACCCGCCCGTGGCAACGATAGGGGTATCAATTATTGATGTTTTTCTCACTGGATTCTGTGAAAATCGGGGAATGTTTCTGAAAATGATAATATAACACTGTAACAAATCTATTTATGTACAGTTTTTTCAATGAAAAACAAAAAGCTTTCTATTAGTTTGACGTTGTTGACGTTGTAGATATAGGTTGAGAAACAAAGAAATACGAAAAAATGCTCAAAAAATCGAATATGAATACCAACGCACAGACCTTCCGCTGCACCTAAAGAGCTGAAATTATCATTTTACATTGTACATGTGTATACAACGTGGTGTAAAACATGAATATGTTGTTTGGTGTTCACAAAGTAGGTGCATAAAAAATTACAGAAAGATCTGATGATTTGGTAAATACAGATCATGTCAGCGATTCATTTCAGTTTCACATACTTGTGAATTCATGACAGTTCTGTGAATATTCACCATATGATTACTAGATACTTCTTTCTGCAAGACCCCCAATTGGAAAAAGTAGAGCGGTTGTAAAACTTCTTTGACGTTGTGGCAGATATAACGATTAAAAAAAAATGAATAGTTCATGTGAGAATTTGGTAGTATATATCAATAATATATACACACATATTATATTATTCATAACGAATTATTTGGTTGGTAAATCAATTTTTTAATTTTATTTTTTCATTTGAAACTATTTCTCGGTGGACTAACAACTGTTCGCTATTGTGCAAGAAGTCAGATTTGTGCAAGAAGTTAGATTACACCCTGTATATATTAATATAAATTAATATAGATATATATATATATATATATAAATATATAAATATATATATATATATATATATATATATATATAATATATATATATATATATATATATAATATATATATATATATATATATATATATATATATATATATATATATATATATATATATATATAAATATATATATATATATATATATATATATATTTTTTTTTTCTTTAGTTTCTTGACCACATATATATATTTTCTTCAATTTCTCGGAATAAAGGTCTGATTCAGTCTATTCATATAATTCCTCTCGACTACGTTTTGACATGGTATTTGTCATATTCAGGTTGAAACACTGAAATTAAAGATATGGAGTTTGAGACATATTCAACTTAACACAATATTGAAATGTATGCACTTAAATAATTCTTCAACAATATATGGTTCGAAATATAACACGTTATTCAACTCAATATAAAAATATCTGTAACGTTTATGAGTATGCACTTACAAATTATATTATTTGAATTCTGCGTTCGCATCGTACGAAAGTTATTGTAGGTTTGTGACTGCGACGAAGTTATCGGAAATGGTTTGTTTATCTTTCATGCATTTTTACCCTCTTCATAAGTATACCAGATTGTTCATATTGAGTTTTTGTATATGGGCCGGGCTGTATTTTTTTTTGGCAGCATGTGAAGATCAGTTTTCAATATTATTACTATAAACAAAGTTGAAAAAGCTTGTTATAAAACTGGCTTAAGTTTTTGATATCATTTCCATTGTCAATGCTATTGGGGTCTTTTTCATTATGTATCACTTCAAGGAATGTTCTTACCCTTGGATTCCTTTCTTTGGTCGAAATTTCAACGTTGTTGGTGTCAAACTTATGTTGATTTTCTTTTTCGTGTTTGGATAAGGCTGTAATGTCGGTTTTTGAGTATTTGTGCGCTTGTACTCGTTTCTGCAAATATTGTTTTGTTTGACCTATATACTTACTTACTATATATACTATATACTACTTACTTTGACAGTGTTTGTTTTTTGGTATTTCTGGATTTAATTAAAAAAAAATGGTTTTGTTCGTATTTTTCAATCGGTGTGAAATAGTTATGTTGTGTTTTTCCATTGTTCTATTAATTTTATTCGATAGTTCGTCTATGTATGGTAGAGGTATATATGTCATTGTTTTTTTTTCTTCATAATCATTTTTATTGTAGATCGCATTTTCATTGTTTTTTCCGCAAAGTGGCTGGAGTAATTATTTTCTTTCAATATATTCTTGATTATTTCTATATTATTTTTCCTGAATTTTGGGTGAGCAAGCTTTATAGCTCTGTCAGTTAAATTTTGAATAAGATTTTTTTTGTAACTAAGGACTGCGTTTGACAAATAGTTTGTGTAACGATTTGATGCATTTGGTTCAATAAACCAGTTTGTGAAACATTTTCCGGTATTGTCGTGTATTATTGTTGTGTCGAGAAAGTTTATTTGTTTTTCTATTTTTTTTTTTCTATTGTAAATTTCAATTTGGATGATATTTATCAAATTTTTCCAGAATTTCATCAACTTTGTCAGTAGGAACACAGGTTAAACAGTCGTCTACATATCGTTTGAAGAATATTGGTTCGGAGGTTAGTGATCTGATGATCTTTTTCTCAACATACTCCATAACCAGATTTGCTTCTGTTGTGAAGACTGTCAAAATACCTATTTAGGTCAAACAAAACAATATTTGCAGAAACGAGTACAAGCTCACAAATACTCAAAAACCGACATTAGAGCCCTATCCAAACACCAAAAAGCAAATCAACATAAGTTTGACACCAACAACGTTGAAATTTTGACCAAAGAAAGGAATCCAAGAGTAAGAACATTCCTTGAAATGATACATATAAAAAAAGACCCCAATAGCATTTACAATAGAAATGATATCAAAAACGTAAGCCAGATTTATAACAATCTTTTTTATCTTTGTTTATAATAATAATAATGAAAACTGATCTCTACATGCTGCCAACAAAATACAGTACGGCCCATATACTAGAACTCAATATAAACAATCTGGTATACTTATGAAGAGGGTAAACATGCATGAAAGATGAACAAACCATTTTCGAAAACTTCGTTGCAGTCACAAACCTACAATAACGTTCGTACGATGCGAACGTAGAATTCAAATAATATAATTTGTAAGTGAATACTCATAAATGTTACAGATATTTTTATATTGAGTTGAGTATTATATTTTGAACCATATGTTGTTGAAGAAGGATTTTAGTGCATACATTTCAATATTGTGTTAAGTTAAATATGTCTCAAACTCCATATCTTTAATTTTAGTGTTTTAACCTGAAGATGACAAATACCATGTCGAAACGTTGTTCATCAGACCTTCATTCCGAGAAATTGAAGGAATATATATATATATACACATATATATATATATATATATATATATATATATATATTTAACCCACCATAACGCGCACCAAATTTCGAGACATCAATGGTCGCGTGTCTGAGAGAGTTTCATTTGCATAAAAAATAATTTTCTCTCGGATTGTTGTGGTTTATAATGGTCGAAACAAAAATTTTCTATATTTACCCCTCTATATATGAAACATGAAACATAAAGAACAAGTGTTAATATCATGAATTTTTACTGATATAAAATGAAAATGTATCCACTATATCATGTTCATGTTCATAAAGTGTGGAAACGCTCGATTATCTCACGAGTTAATTAGTTTCGAAGGTAAAGCTCGGACAGGTTGATTTATACTTTCAGTTTTATACTTTTTTTACTACCTTACAAGATATGACGTCACCAAAAAAATTAAATGGAAAGGGAATATTTTTATATCAAAAATTAAAAGCCCCTATATGTATGTAATATTACATACATATGTATGTAATATTTGGAGTCACAGTATACTGAGTATAAAGAAAAAAGGTACTCATATTCATTATTTATTTCGTTATTTACTTTGCAACGAAAATATCGAAAGAAGTCAGTCCATAGTAAAAATAAACGGATAACACATTCACAACAAATTCTCGAATTGAGCTCCTTGAGTTGGGGATATTGTCAACTAATATCTGATGAATTCGCGTGTTACGTTTGACAACATCGACAAATGACAATTCGTTGAGTTTCAGTTCGAATTATATCTTTAAGGTCTATCAGATTGGTGGGTCGGTTTATGTATACTTCACTTTTCAAGTAACCTAAGACAAGAAATCCATAGGAGTTAAATCTGGGAACCTAGCAGGCCATTCAATTTGACCGTTCCGTCCAATCCAACGATTGGGAAAGGTTTCATTCAGAAAATATCTAACCACTAGAGCATAATGTGGACCAAATAGTGGAATTCATATGACCAGGATGATGGATGGAAATGTTGCAGTTGAATATGGAACTATATCAGTTTGCAACGTTTCTGAATAATTTTCACTTGTCATAGTACCGTCACAAAACTGTGGTCCTACAATGAGAATCCCAGCCCACACAGTAACACTTGAAGGATATTGAGTATAAGCTCGTATCGTCAAATTGGGATTTTCTGTTGCCAGTAACAACAAAATTGCATATTCACGGTACCTTCCATACAAGGAGTTGAGTTGTCGGAAAATAAGACATAAAAGTCAAAACCATTATTGTGATTACACACTTCTTGATTATTCTTACAAAACTTTTTTTTTTATCTAGAAAAAAATCGCATCAACCATTTCGGTTATTGGCGAACATTATTATATTCATTTTTACAGTTTGTTTCTAATGTCTATGATGTTGAGGAACGTTGTGAGATTGTGGAGTATACAATTTGGACCTAGGATTGTTTCCAAAGTTCCCTGTATTTTGTTATCATTTCTATGTGGAATAAAGAGTGGACATTCTACCAAGATATGTTTGACTGATAACTTTTCGTTACACGTTTCGCACATGGGTTCGTTTTTGTTATTAAGGAGGTGGTCGTGGGTGAGCCGAGTGTGTCCGAGACGTAAACGGGTAAGAAGCACTTGGTCGCTACGATATTTTGGTAGATATCGCCACGGTTTCACTGAGGGTTTCACTTCACGATGTTGGTTGTCGCCATCGATTCTGCCACGCACTTTCTGAACTATTTTTTATCGTGTAATGAAAGTCGCTTGCCACCACTCGAGTTATAGTTTCAGAATTTGTATGGGTTATGGCTTCTTTTGCTCTTCTGTCCGCTTCTTCGTTTCCTAATATCCCAATGTGTGATGGGATCCAGATGAATTTCATGAGTTTTTGCCTCTGTTCTGCTAGGTGGAGCTGGTTTTTTGTTTCAACTGCGGATGGGTGGGAAGGGTAGATTTGTTACAGAGTCTCCAGTGAACTCAGCGAGTCGGCCAGGATCAAAAATTTCTGCTTATCAGATGAGTTGATTAAGATGGTCGCACGATAAATGGCATATAGTTCACCAGTGGAAACAGTACTGGATGGGGATAATCTGAATTGATGGCACGTTCTGGGACCCACTACTGCTGCACCAGTTCCTCCAGATGTTTTAGAGGCATTGATGTACACCAAAGTATAATCCTCATGATTCTCTAGTATGGCTCCGAGGTTGTTTTTGATAACAGCTGGATTTGTTGATTGTTTAGGAAATTTGCTTAGGTTTATGAGACATACTGGTTTGGGTAAGGTCCATGGGGGAAAGGAGGTGAGAAGTGTTGAAAAACATTCTGGAAGGGTGATATTCAGTTTTCGGGTGAAAATTTTGTGAATATTTTTTTCTTTCCATTCAAGAAATAATTGTTTTTCTGTTAGAAATAAGTTTTTTGTTTTTATTGTCTACAGAAATATCGTTTGCTTTTGTTTATGTTTAAGAATTTTCTTTTGTTTTCGCGGCCACCACGGCACCAAAGATATTTTGATCTACCTGTCGTCCGACAGATTCAATTGAATCAATGATTCAGTTTGATTTGTTCAAATTATCTGAAGTGAAATTATCGTCAATAATTCTTCTTCATTGCAGCGCACACATTCTTCCGACTGCTGCTGGTATGATACTGACGTCCTGAGCTGACTGCCCTGATTCTCCTATATCTGTGTCGTGTCGTGAATATCCCTTCCACGAGCGAGTCGAGGAGAAATTGTAATGCTCTCTCAACATATAGCAAGCTATTCTTTACGCTCTCATGAAACCACCATACCCAAGATAAATACTTTCCGATGCTGTATACCAGGATTCAAGAAACCACAATCTCCATAAATATATATATATATATGAATTTATATATATATATATATATATATATATATATATATATATATATATATATATATATATATATTCGTTGAGGAAAAAAAACATTCTCAAAATGTTTTTACAAGAAAATAAATTAGAATTTTTATGTATTTTGGAGAAACTGTCTTTATTTTCAATATTTATAAATGTTATATATTGTTCTAGTGACAGTGAAAGTAAAAAAGTATTCAATGATCGGAAGGAAAATATACCATCTCAGTCGTGGTTAAGAAGAGCAAAAGATCGCACATTATACAAAAAAATTAAAAATTTTGTATTACTCAATTCCATTTCGAACCCAAAATGTATTGAATACTCAAGTCCCTTCAATGTCCAGAAAAGGTTTCATTCAGGTCCGTATTGGGCAAAAACTGGATATCCGAAAGACACCTTTAAGACGTCCATTATTGTCCTTATTGATTTTGGAGCTGTTTTGTAACGAAGGATGTCTTAGAGACGCTTTTGGCCGTCTTTAGGATTCTACTATAAGTCTTGAAGATGTCTCGAACATCTTAGAGAGCATGTCTCAATGATGCCTTCGAAATGTATTTTTGGTGTCTGGGTGAGGTCTTTTGTACATTGCCCTCCATCTTTTTGAATCCTTACGAAATGTAGCAGTTTTCTGGGAGCATATATATAAAAAGTCTGAGAAATTCTTTGGGACAGCAGCAAACGCAAATGTACACTTATAACATTATATTTCCAATATTTCGACAATGAATATTGTCATCATCAGGAAGCTACAAAGGTGAAACTACTATAGTATGTTGATAATTATAAAAATAAACTTTACTTACAATGTTAGTGAGAATGGTCGTTTTTCGGTGAAATACAAAAAAATGTAAAAGACAGCATTAAAACATGTAAAAACATGGAGCAACAATTAGATTTATGGAATAATATTTGTAACACAAAACATTACTGGTAAATTTATTAAAAGCCGAAAACCATTGTGGTGAACTTTCTTTGGTTATGAATGTGAAAAGTGAGGAAATAACAGCATCGAGGTTGGAATTTAACATAACCTAAAATGTCAACGTCAAAATTGTACAATTTTTAAGAAGAAGAAGAGACATTTGGTCTAAGCTGTCCAAATGAAAGTGGAAAACACCAATTGCAATAACTACTGGAGATGAGATTTTCTAATGGTTAAATTGGATGAATATATTTATTAGTTATTAATTATTACAAAACTTTCATGTAAGTTTGTATTAACTAGAAAAGGGAAATGAATTATTATTGAGAGCATTCGGGTTCTTGTCCAAGATTAATAGATAAGAATAGATCTCACTTAAATGATTGGGATCTGTTCTTTTGTTTAAACAATTGTTGGATTGATAAATAAATGCCAGTTCCAAAAAGATTCGTTTCGAAGCATTCTTTTCTTTTACTAAAATTTTTGTGGAATTATAATCCATATTGTGATCTTCTTTATTCACATGTTCACTGAGAGCACACCTTTCAGGGTGAAGTCTACAATCACTTTTATGGGCACTTATACGGTCTTTCAGTAACCTAGCTGTTTGACCTATATATTCATGGTTACAACTTGCACAAGGAATGCAATAAACTAGTTTTGTCATACATTTTCACAATTTTATAATATTATGGATAATTATTTATGCAGAAACTGTTATGCCAAATGTGTACTGATAACCAGTTTGGCACCCCCACATAACTGATATAAAATCCCCATTCACCTTCGAAATATCACGGTCTTCGCTGTTTTATTCTGAAATATCTCGAAAAGAAAAACACTTTATTCCACGCTCCTTTCAGAAACTTACACCACATTCAATTGAACAGCGCAACGTATTGTACGTGGAATATACAATATTAGCATTTTACGAGGCGATGCGTCTTACTGCATCTGCAATATTACCAAACAGTCATGAATGTGAGGGTGCACAACAATAAATTAAACACTTTCGTTGAATTCGAAGTATGAAATACCTACTTTCTTGAACTTGGTGCGGTCTTAGTAGGAATACAAATGATCTCCAACGTGAGTAGCACAGACGCCGGATGTTTCGCCTGGAAAATTCAAATATTGTCAATTCATGATTCGCTAATAACACATTTATTTTTGGACAACTATTTTCCTCATTATTTTTGTGCCAATTGAATGACCGAAATTTCAAACAGAGAACCAAACAGATCAGCTTAATACTGATAAATCCATCAGTAGATTCGAATTTGTTCTGCGATAAAATCACACTATGTCCTGTCATTATTCGTCAACGCGTTCAATTCATATATTATATTCAGTGATTTGATATTGGAAGTGAACTCAATAAATACCTTCTTCAGGAGCCAAGTAAGTCCGTGAATGATTTCACTTCCATATTCTCAGACAATCAATATATGTTGTGGAGTAGTGGTTAGATAACCAGACTGTCACGCAAAATCGAGCAACATCGAAGGCGGTTCATACTTAGATGGGTGGCCGCTTGGGAACACCGCGTGTCGTCGTTGCCTTTCTGACATTTTTTCAATGATCATAGATCAAATTTGTATCTATCCAATATTCCGATAACCATTTAGAACTACTTTCAAACATACTCCTTTCTCAGACTGTCACGTGAAAGACTTGGGTGTTTTTGCCAACATCATTATTATTATTATTTCATTATTCCTTCGATTTTGGATCTAGGAGAACTGATGTAACTTTCTACGTTGAAAATTCGAATATGACATGAATTCTGGTGATTTTATACAGTTTTAAATGTGAGTCGCGAAATATTCTCATCGAATATTATTCGTGCTAGAGCATTTTATCGCATTCTTTTTTTAATTTTCCTCAAGTATTTTGCCTCTAGGAAATTTGATTAATGCAATTTGCGGCTTCATCCTTACAGATTGAAGATAATGAGACCGCAAATCGTACTCGGTAAAATTTCCAGCCAAAATGCTTTTTCGTCAATTCCAAAAAAAAATTTGGTTTTTACGGCCTGTTAGCTTTGAAAAAGCCAAATTCACACCTTCTGCTCGGTCACTCATGATGATTTCAATAAATACCAGCGATATTATGTGATTCATCTATCTCTAAAGTAAGATGATTCTAAAGCAGCTTTAAAACGTGAACGGCATGATCCTAACCTCTACAACTCAATCGCCACTTTTCATAACAACAAAGCCATTTCTTGCACAAATATCTATTTTCGTACATCACCCATAACCTGTTAGAACTTCAGATTTGCAGGTGCAAATAAGTTAATAATAACGCCAATGGAAATTAGTTTCATTTGCAATAAAACAATGAATACACACCTAGTTCACTACATGACAACAAGATAACTTGATACTTGACAAAACACAGAACTAAGTGATATATTATTGTACTAGATGAAAGTATGTACTAGATTGTGATAAACAATACATTCAGTGAGTTAGTTAGTCAGGACATGTAATTATATATGTACATATTACCCTAAACACGGAGTTACTGCTTTGAACCGTTGGGGAGATCCATCGACTGGTTTCCGTCTTCATCATCACATCAATTCCTGGCCTCCATTACGTTGTAGTGTCATCAGAACTACATATGTGTGCCAAGTTTCAACAGAATCGGTTCACAGGTGTAAAATCAATGAATCGTCCCTTATTTTCCTACCCTTAGGAGTGTTTTTTTTTTTATTCAAATGGGACCAACTTCCGAACATACCGTATACAATAGAAGATGAATCATCTGAATCGTATGAACCAGTTCAAAATTATGCGTGGTAGAATCGGTTGAGAAGTAAAAATTCAGTGGGTGAACCAACAATCATCCTCCTAAGGAGTGGATTTGGTATCAATTCAGAGGGTATCCCCTATCCATTTGAGAAGAATCATCGAATTTGGACTACTCTGTAAATAATTATGCGTCATACATGAAAAAATATAAACGCGTCGACTTTTTTGCCGCCGGTTGAAAATAAATTGTTATTCTCAAAGAGAATTCGGTTTTCGTAACGATCAAGGTGAAGAGTTTCCGGTATAGCAGTAAAAAATAAGAATTCACGTTCAGTATAAAACAATTATAGTTCGAAAAACTAAAAAAACAAGCTTTCATAGCAACGTGAGTTAAAAAGTAATGAATAATTCCTTAATATAAATATTGTGTTCAACAGCTATTAAAAGTCTCCCAACTCCAAACTTATTATTTTTTTTCTGAGTAAACTTGAAATTAGAATAAAGTGATTGTCAAAAATTTCAACTGTAATGTGAAAATGAGAGTAGGGTGCTCGTAATGGGATGAAGTTAATGAGAAAGAACCCCCCAGTTCCTTCCCATTGCAGTTAATATATTTGTCTATCACTTTATTCTAATTTTGAATTTTCTCAGACTAATTGAATTATATCATGTTGGGAAACTTTCTATCGATGTTGAACTGAATATTTATATTAAAAAATTATTTATTACTCCTTAGGTCACGTTGCTATGGAAGTGTGTTTATACAGTGCTTCTCAAGAGTCCTTTCCCCCCCTCTTATTTTTGGAATGATGTTAAATAAACAAGTGAAATTTGGAAACTGAATATTAAAGGCTGTACACTTCTCTACTAGTGATAATAGATGACGAAATCGTCAAAGATGACGTCACCACGTGACCAATAATTTCAAATGGAACCCTACGGCAAGCGACACCTTTTTTGAAAAGTATCAAAAAAACCTATTCAATGATACTAATTTTGTTTGTGTTTATGGCAGTTTGAATGGCTCATTAGTAAACATTAAAAGTTAAATTCCATTCAGTATGATATTAATTACAGATAAAAGAATCAGTATATACTCAAAGAAATTGCTCGAAGTGACCTCCATTCACTTCCTGACAGTGAAATATCCTATTTTAAAACTCTTCTCGTACTTTTGCAATGTGTCTGCGGAAACAGCATCACGTTCCGCAACAATACGTTGTTTTGAAACGTCAATATTGTCAGGTTCAGTGACGTAAACCTTCGATTCAAGATACCCCCACAGAAAAAAATCCAAAGGTGTGAGGTCTGGTGATCGAGCTGGCCAGTCCGTTGAACCTCGTCGTCCAATCCATCTACCACGATACTCCTCATCCAAATACCGTCTTACTGCACCGTTATAGTGTGGAGGAGCACCATCCTGTTGGAATGTTATTTCCAAATTGCCGAATTCATCTGGATTATCTTCTAAAATTCCAAGTATCAACGGTTCTATTGCGTTTTGCAACAGCTCCAGATAAACCTCACCAGTTTAATTAGTGAAAAAAAAAAGCCCAACGATATGGTTTCCCAGGATACCTGCCCAAACATTTACCTTCTGGGGAAATTGGGTATGTGTTTCACAAAACAGGTGAGGATTTGCGTCACTCCAATATCTCATATTCTGTGTATTTACATTTCCATTTGGATAGAATGTGCTTTCGTCACTGAAACAAATTGTTTTGACAGAGTCTGGCTGTTGATTAATTTTAGTTTCCATATTTTCACAAAATTCTAGTCTTCGGTCTGGGTCGTCGTCTGAGAGTTGATGAACCATTTTTTATTTGTATGGATGCAATTTATTTTTTTTTTCAACACCCTGTATACTGTACTTCGACTGACTCCACAGGTAGATGCAACGAGTTGTTGAAGAAGTAGGATCAACTATCACTTCTGCCAGTATATACATTTTTTTCTCAACAGAAATTTGTGGTCTGCCAGATCGTTTCGCATCAAAAATACTACCCGTTGTTTCAAACTTACGAAATAGC
Organism: Gonioctena quinquepunctata; assembly: GCA_018342105.1. NCBI lineage: Eukaryota > Metazoa > Arthropoda > Insecta > Coleoptera > Chrysomelidae > Gonioctena > Gonioctena quinquepunctata. The sequence continues at coordinate 670,143 of JAFIRS010000089.1, forward strand.
TCCCTTGAATAAGTCCTCGAAACGGGGCGATCGGGAAACCTCTCATCAAAAATGCGTTCTGCTGCATGAATATTTCGTCCAGTTTCACCAAGAATTAGGATCGCTGGTACTTTATCACCTAAAGCACGTACCATTTCGCTACTTGAAGCACTTGAACGTTTGGCTCACAACAGTTTAACAAATTATTAAAATGTACAAAAATATTAGAAGTACCAAAAGCTGCTAAACAGTTTGACGTTCGATCAACAATTTACAAATTATTAAATGTACAAAAACTTGGACAATTACAAAAACGTCGAATAAGGAAGACTAACAAAAATGTCAGCTCATTCGACAACTATCCAGAGGCGGAGCTTGAATTTGGAAGTTTAGTATTCACTGATTCAATTCATCACAGCTTTGCGTTTTTCAAAAGCAAGTTGCCAAAACTGCCATAAACACAAACAAAATAAGTATCATTGAATAGGTATTTTTGATACCTTTTAAAAGAGGTGTCGCTTTCCCTTGGGTTCCATTTAAAATTATTGGTCACAATGGCCTTGTCATCTATCATCACTAGTGGGGAAGTTCACAACCTTTAATATTTAGTTTCCACATTTCACTTGTTTATGTATAATCATTCCAAAAATGAGAGGGGGGTAGGGGACTTCTGAGAAGCACTGTATAGTTTTTCAAACTATGATTTTATTTTAATTTTTTTGTCTCAACAAAATATGATGGGAAAACTTGAATCTTAGCATTTTGTATATGTAACAATGAACTCAATATTATTTGATTCATGTTCTCGTAACCTAGCAATTTCATCTAACGCGTCACCAGGAACCCTCCCTATTAGCTTTGAGCAGTCAAGTTCTTTTATTTGGATACCATTCAGTAACTTGCCGCGACTGAGAGCTACATAGGCCTGTCTGTCAGCAAAGAGCGGCGGACCCCAATGAATTACTGCATTTTCCATCGTGCAGCCTTGCATTCTGTGCGTTTAGTCGTCGCTCAGCTTGTGACAAAATCGTAATGAATTCTGGAATAGGACCTGGATCAAGATTATTTCAATATGATTTAGATGGTGAAGTCTTTTTCTTTGAATTTGAATGAGTCTTGTAACGACTACAAACAACTTAACAAATATTTTGCTCGAGCTCATCAGGCAAATAAGGTGCCGCAGTGGTGTTTACAAACCAGTAGCTGATCTGATGTGGATTACATCGTTTTGCGCAAATTTCACCAACCTTAGTACAAAATGTGTTACTGGCTTGTATGAAAGTCGTTTTATCCGCTCTATTCAATCCTCTAGATTTCGCAATATGCTAGCGCATATGCTGCGAGTGAAATTCTCTATCTTCCTTTGAATGTGAGGATCGATAATCAGCACTTTGTTGACGTATATGCTATGAGTGAGCAGCTCTATCTTCTTCTGATTGTTAGGCTCGATACTAAGCTTATACTGGCGCATTCCCTGCAAGCGAACTGCTTTGTATCCCTGTGAATGAGGGAATCGATACTCAGCATTATGCTGGCGCATATGCTGCAAGCGAACTGCTCTGTCTTTTTTCGATTGCGAGGCTCGATACTCAGACATGTGCTGCAAGCGAACTCCTCAGAGTTTCGAAACTTCGCAATATGCTGATGCATGTGCTGCAAACGGGTTGCTCTGTCCTCCTCTGATTGTGAGGCTTTATACTTTTCCTTATAGAGTCGTCTTTAATTCTTTTGCTCCATAATATCTTTGATGGAGAGTTCTACTTTTTTTCAGATACATTTTTGCCTTTTTTTTGCTTATTTCTTTTTTTTTTTTTGTGTTGCAGTTTCAGTTTTCATCATTATCCCCACGAGTAACGAACAATTGAACGGTCAGTCCTCCCAGAGGTCCGATGGAAGAATGAGGCTCTCATTGTGCCTGGTTCCCTGAGGTTGACGCTAGCGACATGACATTTCTATCCACCCTCTTGCCATTCATCCCTTGGCACGTTTCTCACCAATATATTGTATTATGTGGATTGGAAATTTAGTTTTCATAGTGATACCAGTGCAATATCAATATGCTGTACTGTTGGAAATGATTCGGAAATATTCCATTATGCATTGTTTTTTTGTAAACATTTTTCTTTCAAGAAATCACATTTTTTCACACAATAAATGAGAGCTCGCTTGAGCTATGTTTTCTGAATGGATCTGATGCAACTTTTCGTTCTCTCCCAGTGCCCTACCAGAAATTCTGGCGAATATGCTGAAAAACACCGATGCATTCGCCATATTTGGAAACAATAATTATGCTGTGAAAAACAAGTACTTTCGCCATATCTTTCAAATGAAAGTTTTTTTTCTGTCGGTCTAGGTGAGAATACCAGGTTATTTTATTTAATTTTTGTTTTGTCATCGGTTCTCAATCTGTATGCAGAATTTTGAATACTTCGGACATCTGAAAGTAGGCAAAAATTAATTTCAATGATTCTGTCAGCTACATTCATACATAGATACATACAAGTGAAGTTTATAAAGCGCGTATAAAAAATACGTGAATGGTACCAAAGGCCATGTTTGAAATCGCGCCAGTACTTTGAACAAATATTTCCCGGTTATACTTACCAGGCATCGCCTGGAACCCTTCGTGGTTTTGCAGTTCATCCATAGTTGAAATCCAGGCTAAACCGCTTTTTCTTGCTACAAAAAAAAAACTTTCGAAAAGGCAAGAGAGGTCATTTTCCCACTTTTTGTATTTCACACAGTTTTCTGAATGTTGGAGGTGATCCGTTCTCCAGGAATATTTGGAAATATTTTCCCTCTACCAATGATTTTTGTTCAGGTTATATGTTTCTAATTTTTGCTATTCGCCTGGCATAAACATATTATAATGAAATCTATTACGAATACACTACGACAGGCAGTTATCCATTAGATGAATTATTTATTTGATCAATTGGAGTTCAGTTAGCCCGTCAGTTGCCGTCGGACAGGTCTTGCGTGAAATCGCTTTGATTATTGTGTAAGTGCAAATAAACGGTCATAAATTAGTTCAGTGTAATTCAATATTCACGGACCACAGTTTCGTAACACCATTCCTATATTCCATCCATTGTGCACATATAAATGCCAACTTTGGGGTGAACCGCATCATTGAATCGCTTTCACATGATAAGTATAATATAATACTTGAACGACTCCCAGAGTTTTCCATCCGTATTCAGACTGGTTTCGCTATGCACAAATAGAGCATGATATTGAAGTTTTTTCTCTTCTTCGTTGACCTATATTGGATGATAGAACGACATGTTTGTATAGGCGAATAGAAATCGATTTCAAATCTGGACCATAACTCGATATTTTACGTAGGGTCGTGCTAGTATTCTTCGAAGAATTATTATTGTTCATATCGATTCATCTTCTGAATCTCCCAGGGAGTGTCTCATATCTCAATTATAGGAAAGAATGAAGTTCAAGACCGTCTGTGAAGTTTATTCATCGATATTGAACTATTGATCGAGAACTGCCCAGGAGATATAATACATTGCTATGTGTTATTAACGAGATAATCGTCACATCTTATGTGTTTTATAGATATTCAATTAATAGAACAAGGACAATGCAAGGTAGGTTGTGAAATAAAAACCATAGCGGCTAGAGGCTTATTCTTCATTCAAGCAATTTTTTTTGACGTCATCAACCTTGAGTTAAATGATCGAATAGAAAAAAAGACTCTATCAATTCACCAAGAGCGTTGAGGAGAACTGTAAGGTTACATCTCATAAAATAAATCTATATTCTTGAGAGAGTGTATTATTGATTGAGAAAGATTTGTTTGAAGGTTGTAGACAATATGGTAACTTGATCTCTCGTTTCGGACGTTCATTGTCATAATGGATTTCAAAAATTTTTCACGACGTTTCGATTGCTTCTATCTGCAATCGTTTCCAGGAGGATACTGGTGCTACTTACCTTTTTCGGTGGAGTGGTGCGTGTAATTCCACCATGTGCAGTTAATGCGTGTGATTTCGCGCGGTGTGCAGGTACGTGAATGTTCACGCCTCTGCAGTCCGCCAGAAAGAGCAGTGAGCGGTACACAAACGTTCTTGATCTCAACGCTTGGTTGGCTGAAGGCATTATTGGCCTCGATGTAGGTGGCTTCCTTGTACTCCCATTTGAACCAATGCTCCTCTTTTGTAGAGCGCTTGCGTTGTCTTATAGAATTTGTTGGTGCTCGGTCCAGGCGTGCAGCAATTCAAGATTGACGACACCGAAACATATAATGACAAGATTGAGTCGGTACCCCACACAGAAAACCATAAAATATCACAGAAGGATCCAACATCCACTATAGAGAGGAAGATCTACAGCACTCTGAGGAAATATGAAACTTCCATTCCGGACAACGAACGATCACATCTGACGCCATACTCCAGCAAATCGCCTCCTCTCTACGGGCTTCCGAAAATCCATGAACCGGACATGCCACTGAGACCGATCACCATCTTCCGAAACTCACCAATACACAAGTTATCGTAATATATCCTACCCATATACAACACGTACAAGAAAAAAGCAGTTTATACGTTAAGAATTCCATGCACTTCGTAGACACCATCAATGATGTTCAGTTTGACGCAGAGGATCGTTTCGTCAGCTTCAACGTGGAAAGCCTTACACTAATGTTCCCATAGAGAAATCCCTCAGCATCATCAGAAGGAAACTCCAAGGAGATAACTAGCTCCACGGAAAACTGACCGTCCCATCGAAGCGATATTGAAATTACCGCAGAGCTGCTAACACAACGCATATTTCCAAGTGAAGACCAATTCTGCTCTCAAGACGACGGACTCTCGATGATATATATCCTTTCTTCAATTATTGCCAACATATACATAGAGTGGTTTGAAAAATTGGCTATACAGTAGGCGAAACACAAATCAAAACACAGAAACAGGAGAATTCAGAACTCTGCCAAAAATCAATCCAAATTCTCCACTCGGAATCAACCAGTTCGTGACGTTCGCAAGTGACCCAACCTCGGGGTGAACACCATTGTTCGTTGTTGACGATTGTGTCGTTTTCAAGTGTGGAGGGCCATTTAACTCGGCCGGCGCAGCGTGCTATCTGTATCGTCTAACGGTGACGCAAGAAGTGATCACCTACTGGAGTACCACTGCATCAACGCTACTCCTGTAGACCGATTGAATAGGTAATAATATAAAGCTCTCTCGCTAATTCATATAGTCCACTCATCTCTTTTCTTGTAATAATTCTGGAAACAGTCCTGTGGTTCACAAGTACATTTCTGGGAGGTGAAACACACACCAAAACACTCTCATTATAGGAGCTACGGACATCTTCAAGAATTGAAAGCATAAGAGATTCACAATGAAAATGGAAACCAACAGTACCTTACCTTTCTCTAATGTGAATGTTGAGAGAACAAGAAACGACATCCGCACTTCCGTCTATGAAAAAGAGATACATATAGGACAGTATCCCAACTAAAGCTCTAACCATCCGAGTTCCACAAAGATAAGGATCGTAAGAGCATTGGTGGAAAGAGCAAAACACATATGCAACAGCAAGGAGTCACTAGATGCCGAGTGGAACCACCTCAGAGGGGACCTTCACCAAATTGAATACCACGAGAAACTCATAGCAGAAGTATTGATACAACTCGAGAAAACGAAGACATTCGGAGAGCAAGAACAAAGCACAGTGATCTACATTCCGTACATCGAAGTTGTCTTCGAGAAAAACAAAAGGATCGGAAACAAGTTCAATGTCGAAAGCTGCTTCCAATCCGACGGTATTTTATGGAGTAAACTCACCAAGACCAAACCTATTAACAGAATCGAAATAAGTAAAAACTGCATTTATTAAGTTCCATGTGGATGCGGAGATTCCTACTTCGAAGAGAGGAATCGGATGAATACAAAAGTTGACCTAACGTGAAGAAATGTCAAAATCGGGAGTTGCTGGACTGAGCATCATCGAATTCTATGTGACAAAGCAAGTGTTCTACATAGCGAGGAGCATTGGTTCAAGCAAAAGCTCATGCACCAGCACACCGCGCGAAATCACACGCATCACTGCACTTGGCAGAATAACACGCACCGCTGCACCGACAGACATATAAATATTACCTGAACTTGACAGTATTCACCTGAAAACGATTGCAGATACAAGCAATCGGAACGTCGTGAAAAACTTTGAAAATCCATTGAGATGATGGACGTCTGAAACGAGAGTAATCATGGGGAAGATCTATCATAAAAGGAAAATTTTGGGGATAGCTATATGACTAGGCACCTATACAAACACGATCGTCGTTCGGCTCTGACTTGAAGTATATAGAGTACTTGAATTATTTGAACTGATGGAGCCAAGGGTGAAAATTGGTTATGCTCTGAATGGCACTGAGGGAGTCTGAGCAACTAACAAATCGTACTTCTCCATCACATCAACGCCGGACTTGCAATATCGCATAAAATTAAGCAGTTTGGTAGATACCAAGAATGTGATTCTACAAGTGTGTGGAATGCGGAGCCAACTCCTGAGTCAGTTTTTGATCCATCCGTATAGATGGGCTGTTATGTGTGTTATCTGGAATGATCTCTGAATAATATTGGTGGAGCACAGAGGCATTCGTGGAATGTTTATCAGATCTAGTCTTGTATTGAATGGGAAAAGAGTCTAGGGTGGAACTCCGCAGAAAGATAACCGAGATTTCAGGTGAATGAGGGTATAATTTTTTGAAGTGGATATTCTTTCTGGTACCGGCTGGTCCAGTTATTAATGAGCGTTTTGAGTATCTTTTGTTTTGGATAAAACTTTCGTTATTTCGATCATGCGATCGCGTCTGTACTATTATAACCTGAGAAAAAGGAAAAGAGCTGAGAACTGTAGCATGAATTATATCTAGTTGAAGGAACCCATCATAAAATGCCATCGTATAATTATCCGATTTTATTTTGTACATTTCTAGTCTCTGGAAAGTTTATAATATTTTTGATATTCCAGTTTTGGTTTCTATTCATCATTTCAATTGCACATTCGTAAAATTATGTCAAACTTATATCAATGGCAAATACGACGGTCAAAGTTAACTGAAAACTTTTGAAATGTGATAAAAGAATTGTCAAGGCTGAGAAGATATTTTGAGAACTGGTATATGATATTTATATCATAATAAGTATTGGAATGGAATATGTTCAAAAATGTATAAGACTGCAAGTGTATAAGAATATTTCTGATATGACGAGAGTATTCTTCAAGTAGAAATAATTTTGGAAATGTTAAATTTCGTGATGTAAGTAGAGAAATATTTTCAGAAGGAACACTATCGAGATTTAAAAACACAGATATGTCAAATTCTTAATTTTTCACAGATAATTTTCAAACTTAAATTGAATCCGATGAAATTTGAAATCGCTGTTTCCTCATGCACTTGATATTCACGAAGAATATACCATTCGAATATTATTTGTTATATTTTTCGATCAATCTATTTTTTTTACAAAATTCAACTTCCCTATATAATTCTCTTACATAGAAAGAGGACTGAATAAGGTATCCAGAATCCTTATTTCTATTTTATTTCATACCTTGACCAGTACATGCTCAATACTTGAATGCATGTCAATGAAATCCTATTATTCACATACAGTGCGGTCCATAGGTATGGAATGAATTCATTTTTAGCGTTATTATGTATTTGCTTGAAAAAACCTGAAACAGGTCGATTCCTATTGTCAATTTGATAATTTACAGTATGAAAATCCAACCCCCCTCTTGCACCCTTTCTGAATTATGAACGCCCCCTCAAAAATGTTAAATGGGAAGGGGGTGTCGTGGGGCACATTGTTCAGAAGGAATTTCCATTATATATTTAGCAATATGAAGTTTTTTAAATTTAGTGCAATCATAACTGAGAAAATTTATTTTGAAAATGAATTTTTTTCATACTTCACGTAGAATGAAGGAAATAATGTCACATAATGTGTAGGAAGTATTCTTCAATTTATTTTACAATTAAATTGAATGTTCAAAATGACCACCATTCACTTCTTGACAATAAATAAGTCGATCTTGGAATTCTCGTACAACATTTTGTAGGTCCTCAGCGGTTATGTTGCTGATTTCTTCCGTTATTCCCACTTCTAAATCTGCAATATTGTCCGGTCTATCGAAATATACTTTCGATTTTAAATAACCCCATGGGGATTAATCGAGGAGAGTCAAATTGGTGGATCTAGGTGGCTATTCAATCGTGCCACGTCTTCCAATCCACATATTGGGAAAAAATTCGTTCAAATAATCTCTAACAATACATTTGTAATGCGGTGGAGCACCGTTTTGTTGGTACCAAATTGATATACCTATTGCATTTGGATCATCAACAAAAGTTTTTTCAATGTAGGCTGTAAAAAGTTCAACAAAAAATATAGATAAACTGTGCCTTCAAGAAAAAAAGGGCCAATAATTCTGTTGTTAATGATACCAGTCCAAACGTTTCATGTATAGGGATATTGTGTGTGAGCCTCACTCATCCAATAAGCATTTTGTCTGCTCCAATATGTACAGTTTTGTATATAAACCATTCCATTTGAATGAAAAGTAGCTTCATCAGAAAAAACAATTTTGTTTATGAACTGCAAATCTGCTTCCATTCTGTCCATCATCAGTTCACAGAATTGTTGCCTTCTATCAGAATCTTCCTCATTCATCTCCTGAACCCACTGAACTTCATGAAGATGGTATTTTTCTTCAGGTAAAGCTTTCAATATCGATGATTTACTTACATCATTGTCAGCCGCAAGTTATCTACTTGTCATATGCGAATTTTCCTCAATTGCTTACAGTACATCTAACTTTTTTCGACCTGGTTTTTGAATAGTTCCACGAAATTGTGTTTCCATTCTGCTAACTGTAGACTATGACACGTATTGACCAGGGTATTCAATATTAAAAATTTCACAAACTTCCTTTTGAGTTCTTGTTTTATTACAGCATCCAATAATAATCAAAATGTATATTCTTTGAGTTCCGAATGAATGAGCCATAGTTAAATCAAATACATACACAAATATTTTTCAATACACTGATGTGTTCAGCAACTAATGAATACCAAAATAACACTGGTCCACTAGATTGACACTACTTTATTTATGTGGGTTTTGTGAATAATTTTTTGGTGACTTGACGACTTTTCAACCGACGAAACCAAAAAGGAGGAGGTTCTCTAGTCGACACGTATATATTTTTTTCAATTTATGACCGCATAACTTTCAACTGAGACGTTCGATTCCGATAACTCATTCTTCAGTGGATAGGGTGTACTTCGAAATTGGTCCCATTTGAATATAAAAGATGAATTCCACCCCTAAGGGTAGCAAAATGAAAGATATTGATCACTCACCCTCTGAATTCTGGTCCGTTTACCGATTCTATCAGGCAAAACTTTGTACTGGGTTCTTCGATTTGGATGATTCTTTTTTTATTAGATAGGGTATACCTGGTTGATCATATTTGATTCTTCACTTCTGAACATTGGCACACATATGTAGTTGACAATGACAGATCGCTACTGTGATGATTTTTGTTTTCCTACATCCGTCACAATCATTATATTCTATAAGAGGATGGAATGATATACAGAGTAATGAAATGAACTGACCAGAACAACAAAAATAATTTATATTACAACAAATAGTGAATGTAGATAATCATATTATTCAACGGGTAATAGTTGAAGTATGAAGTAAGGTGGGTAAGTAGGTATTTTGGAAGTAACCGAAAAAAAAGGTAGTAATTCGTAGATTTCAGCCACAATAAATTAAAAAATTTTTTTTTCTTAACAAAAATCAAACCGACAAAATACGGAACTGAAAAGCAGAAAATTAAATAAACCCGTTTAGTCTCAATAACTTAGCTCCTTAACTAATGTAAGTAACTGATTTTGAGTCGGCGCCAAACGAACAATAAACGGAGATCATTATATTACTTCGAAAAAATTATCAGAATGTCACCGCGCAACTCGATGTCATCATTTTACGCCTTACCTAATTCATTTGCTTGTTTGTTTGGCGCCGACTCAAAATTAGTTACTTACATTAGTTTAGGAGTTCATTCATTGAGACTAAGAAGGTTTATTTCATTCTTTACTTTTCAGTTCCTTATTTCGTCGGTTCAATTTTTCGTTATTCTTGACGTTTAGCAAAACAGAGTATGAAAATCCCCTTCGAGAAAGGTGCCACACGACCCTCCTTCTCATTTAACATTTTTGAGGAGGTGCTCATTATTCAGAGGGGGTGCAAGGAGAAGAAAATATTTTCATACTGTAAATTGTCAAATTGACAATAGTTATCAAGATGTTTCAGTTTTTTTTGACAAATACATAATAACGCTAAAACTGAATTTATTCCATAACTATGCATGAACAGTCACAGAAATTTCAGTCGTTAGAAAAGTTAGCTTTATTGGGGATTTCAGAGGATACTCGTCGTAGCAGTAGTATGATGGAGAAATAATTTTTCAATCCCTAGGATACATAAAAATGTAGTTGTTGAATGACAAATTTGATGGAAATCGTGATTAATCTCCAATCGAATGTATAGGTCGGGTAAGTGAGATGAATAACCGAATAAAAATTGTTAAAACCAAATTCAATACTCTCAAACAAATCATTAAATCAGAATATGGTCTGGAATAATACAAAATGGAGTTTGGTGTTCCTTGATTTCAATTTTTGACTCTGAATAAATATTACAAAAAAAATATGTATCTGTAATAACAGTGAATCGACATATAAATATCAGTAGAGGCCCGTGTATATACAACTAATTTAAAGAAGTTTAATACTTTGAGGATCAATATTCAAAGAGCTCATCGGTACCAATTTTTTCACGAACTCCGAAGCGACTGGCAGAAGTTAGTGCCCAAAGAAACTGTCTTTCGATAAAGAATGTTGGGTTTCAATAATATTCTGTGAAACATATATCAAAACCACTCATCATAGTTTGACGTAGGTGAGTGAGCTTTATCTATAGGTACTTTTTGTACCTTCTACCTGTTAAAGAGTTCTCAAGCTAGCAAGTTCTCAATTACATATTACACAATTGATCTTCAAAATTGTAGCTTTTTGCTGAATTGACGTGGGTATAGGAGCTCCAAGATCTTGGGCTATTATACTGAGGGATAGTTCAGCCCAAAAACAAATGACAGATGTTGTAACCTCCGGAAAAGGACATTGCCTTATATATGAGGTGATAACGATTTCCGTTTCTCCTTTCAAGGTACCTTATATCAATATATAGGTCGATTGGTAGAGCTCCATGAAATGGACAACTTACATTCAATTTTTGTTTCTAAAATATACTCACAAACAGAAAATCGCTATAAAACCATTGAGTTTCAATGGATTCATATTTTGTGTTTTGCCTGTATGTTCCTCAATCTGAGATTCTTTCGTTCTTGTCGATCATCTTCATATGATACCTAAGTCAGTATGTCATTGGATTCTTCTCTTCTCGAATTCAAAAGTTGAAGTACATAAAGTATTATCAGCTATTATTTTTTGAAATTATATTTTGATTGAATCTCAAGTAAGTACGGCGTTTATCCCTGCGTACTTTTGTTAAATGAGTGAACTTTTGTATTTTGAGAATCTGAATTCTTTGTATATTCATGTAATTCTGAAGTTAAATATAATCAAGAAGAAACCAAATTTATTATTCTCTTTCCCTTCTATTACATAGAAATATCACGGAGTGTTCAAAGAGATCGTAGAGTTTACGATTCATACAAAAATTAAAATACTCCTCGAGTGTTTCGATAAAAATGTGTTAAAATTTTTTCTGAGACATGTTTCGTTACCTCGATTGAAGGCAGTTTCAGGACAAAAAATTATTAATAAGAAAAGTTCTTAAAGACAAGCTTTCATTTGAGCCGTGTACTTAAACGTATGAAATAAGTTTAAGTCAACGCTGACAATGATTTAATTATTTTTTGTTGGATTATTTGGTTTCAAAAAGCTTGTCGCGCGAAGTTTTCATAAAAATGGGTACCAACTAGTTGGATTGGCAGTGATTGGTTGGTAAGTAAGAACTTGTCAAAATATTTGCTTTTTACAAAGTATTCACGGAAGTAGGTACCAATTAATTCCATTCGACAATGATTGGTTGGTAAGTAACAAATCGTCGAAGTATTAATTTCATCACAATTCGCGCGACAAGCTCTTTGATAACAAATAATTCAACAAAAAATAATGATATCATGGTCAGCGATGACTCGAACTCATTTTATAGGTTCAAGTACACGGCTCAACTGGAATATTGTGTTTAAAAAGGTTTTTACTAGTTATTTTATTATTTGATTTTTAAATAGTTCACCTTAATCTGATCATTTCTAATAGAGCATCGTTATTACAAGGTGTCTTTCCTGTAAGTTTTGAGCTGAAAGAAATCATGATTTCCGACCCCAAAAACTCCCACACCAATTTTGAATAGAATCTGACCATAATCACAATACTCGTCCGCCATCTTGAATTCATAGATTTTGACAAAAAATTATAATCTCCGAACCTGAAAACCCTCACATAACAATTTTGAATAGAATACGACCATAATCAGAGGAATCGTCCTTCATCTTGGAGCCGCCATCTTGAATATATGAATTTTATCAAAAGATTCGAAATTTCTGATCGCGAAAACCTCCACATGATAATTTTGAATCGAATCGGACTATAATCACAAAATTCATCGGACATCTTTGAGCCCGCCATCTTGAATTTATGAATTTTGACAGAAATATATACCTCTCCGACCCGAAAAATCCCGCATTCCAATTTTGAATCGAATTGGACCATAATCACAAAACTCGTCCATCATATTGGAGCCGCCAATTTGTTTTATTCTCTAATAAAAATAAACGAAAATGAAAAATAAACACCTGCCAAATTTCAGCACAATCGGATGTCGGCAAGTGCTCCGAAAATGGATTAAAAGTTTTGAACCAGAATTGAATGAAAGCTTGGGATATGTGTGTCTTTGGGAAGAAATCGAATGTTATCCCAACTCACCTACAAACTCCTAATGAAATAAACAGCATCTTATGTGCTCTCTCTAAATGCTTTGAGAAAGTCCTCAATAAACAACTACGGGTTTACTCAACTGATTACATATGCTGTAATCAGTTGAGTAAGCTCCCTGGAAACCAGTCAGGTTCACGACAAGGGCACCTCTGTACAACTGCATTGCTCAGAGTGACAGATGATATTTATCGTTCTATTGATGATGATTATCTCTGCACTTTACTTCTACTCGACTACCGGAAGGCCTGTGATAGAATCATTCACAAACTATAACTATCCCTACTCCATAACATCGAACTCTCTACCAACGCAATTCGTCTAATTGCAACTTATCTGTTGCATGTTACACAAGCAATTATCATAGGCAATGAAATCTCACCACCTTTCCTGGTTAATGCATAATCAAGAGATTCACCAACAAGTTGGCTCAGCCCTCTGTTGGTTATACTCTCCCCAGGATTGACCAGAATCCTAACTCTCGGCTTAGCCTGGCACGACCCGCGGAGTAACCGAGACGGAAAACGCCCAATCAGCGCGCTGGGTACTCCAAGCTACCGTTATAGCTCAGCCACAGTGGGGCCGCCTGATAAGACAGGCTACTGGCTATGGGATGTCAGTACCCGAGCGGGCTAATGCGCCGCTCCCCGCCGAGTCAGGCAGGGAATACAATCATCCAGACCCATCGAATGAAGGACTCCCCCGTCTCTACCGAATAACGGTGTGGTTTTCCATTGCACTTTCTAGTACCAGGCCCCCCAGAGTCCAACACCATGTGGTGAGGCATCGGCGAACCGATGGGGGTATCCTACTCCCCTGGGTACCCATGTCAACAAGATTCCTCGTGTTCCGTTTGATGGGTCGCCGTCGTATTAGTCTTTCGACCAAATACTACTGATGTAACGTGTGACGAGTAACCGTTCGAGTGAGGGTTCGCCGAAGCTTCTAATCACGCTACCATGTTAGTGGAGAGGGGTACCTAGACCTTGCACCTGGGATCGTTACAGGTTCTGCCGTATCGACGGCCTAGTCACACGGTAGGACTAGGCTTACCTGGTTAATGCAGGCAAACATCAAGGCTCAATATCGGGGCCACTTCTATTCACGCCCAACTAACATTATAGGAAAATTATACCCAGCAGTGGAGGAAAACGGCTTCAAGAAGTCCGAATTTACCCATTTCTGACCAAATATTTCACCTTCAAGTACTAACTAACTCCAAAGTTATAATTGGAGTTATAAAAACCATAATTGAGACCACCAAATCTCCTTCAAAAACCAAAAACTTAATAGGCGTAGTGCGTAGTATGAAATTACTTGTTATGGACTTCAAATATACCTTCACAGCCTCATGGGTTAATAGAGTTATTTACTAGGTTGAATTTTACCTAAAGGTTACCAGCAAAGTGTGTTCAAAATACTTGGAACTCTCAGGAAAAACCTTCTGGTGAATATTTACCTGATTATTACCTCATGTGTGTTCATATAGTCAGGGAATTGACAAGTCAGTAAACTGGTCTACTATATACTCTTCATTACCTATTTTGGCACCAATTAAGTTGAAGGAGTTGCCTGGACATTTCTTGACCTAGTTTATACCTACTGCTCTACAATGAGGGCGAGATTACCACAATATTTGTCTAATCAGACTAAATGTCTACAACGGAGTCAAAGTTACCTAAAATAAAATCCTCAAAGTAACTTAGTCTATCATCAAATGTCAAAGACCAAGTCGATTCAGATGAGGATGACATGATACAATTTACTTCCTTCAATTTTTTTTTTGTGCCCTAAATTTTAGAAATCTATAAAATGCCGAGCAAAAATTTGAATAGAGTTAGTAAACCATACAGGTATACCACCAACTATTATCGATTAGCTGCCAGAATGAGAACAATCCGAAACCATCCTATACTTTCCGATGTCCAGAGATCAGAGCCATCATCTTCCACTCAGTCATCATCAACTGCAGAAATTAATGTAGTGTGAAATTGCTTTCACTGATGATGATACCGGGAAAAAATATGGATCAGAAGACGATGAGTTTAATGGGAATAAAGCACAAAGCTTGGAAGATAACCTCTCATTGTTAGAGGAGCACAGACATTGGGCCTTGTCGCATAAAGTCTCCATACAAGCAGTTGGTGACCTACTAAAAATATTAATAATGCATGGAAAATTTGAATTACTAAAAGATGGTAAAACACTCTCCTTTTTGTTCCCACTTATGTGGTACATAGGAATATTCAACTATGGGTGTTGCTCCACGTCTTTTTATGACGGCAACTATTTCAAAACACTCCTCCATTATTGAAATAAAAACATGAACGCGTTAACCTTAAACTTTGGTTAGGTCTCAGGTCATGTCGGTGAGAGATACTGAACAATGAATGGGCTGCGTTCAGAAAGCTTCGTTTGTCGCCAGCGGTAAACTACAGCCGCGACGTTTTCAATGATGCAGCGACAAAATGGAATTCAATAAAGTACATCCTTTTGAAGTAAATGGATGAAAAAATGGTATTGAATACGCAAAAAAATCAAATCAAATAGAAAGTTTATTTTAACAAAAATAGGAGATTGATGTGTTGAAATGATGATGAGTTTCCATGGCTTCGAAAATTCCAAAACCAATCATTGTGGCTACCGGAAAAGTCAATTTCAAGCAAATCATAATTGGTCGATTTTTTAATGGTATTTACAGTTGGCTGATAAATTGTATATTTCCGGGCACCGCATGCGGAACGCAGAAATGTCAAATCAAAAATATTCAGCCAATCACAAAACACCATTTTATATTTAAACTGTTATGATTGGCTATTTCTCTTCGTAAAGAGGTTCCCTCATTAGACCATAACATTAATCATGGTTTCTATTCTGGGAAGATGTGCACTGAAATACGCGTACTATTATCAACAGTACTGATGGATTCGATATTCAATTTCAGAATAAACACTCATTACAGGGTTTTCTAGTCTATATTTATTTCTCTGAGTAACTATAGGTTACTTGGCTTTACCATTAACATTAGCAAAACATATTGATTTTTTCACCCCATATTGACATTTGAGTGTTTCTGCACAGAACATAGAATAAGTAAAATATAAATTTATTATCCACGATTCGCAATCCATCCAGAGAATGAAACGTATAGACATGCATGAAAAAACATCCAATAACATATATTGTATTTCATCACGTGACCACAATGTGAAAGGGTCTGAAATCCCGAGATAAGGAAAATGGACTTCAAAGTCAGGAATAAAGGTTACTTTCGACTTTGAACAAAGTCTATGTGTTCTCATAGTCAAAATTTTAAGGAATTTCGACATATAGGTCCCATATGGAACCTACGCCATATTATTCGGTTTGAACCGTTTCCGCCATTGTAAAAATGATACATAATTTTCTCGAATCGACCACATTTTAATGATTGGTAGTCAAAAAATAGGTGAATATGATATGTATACATATACTTCATCTATAGAATCAGTTTTTGAAGTGTTTGATGGAAAAAGTTGTGAAAGTAGACATAAATTAATGTTTTTTTTTCATACAAATTCAATAATTTGATGCACCCACTTGTTTTAGACGAGTAAAAATCAACATTATCACAGAAAAGTTTGTATCGCAAATAAAATCACAACTAGGTGTGAATGCGAAACCATCACTTATTGTATTATCTGCTATACGTTTATTGACAGTTTTTTCTTCATACGCCATGTTCATGTCAACTTCAACGCTTTCACGAATAAGCATGTAGGTTAAGATACACAATATACAGTAAACTTTTATCATCTTCTTCTAACCTGCCATGGTTTGTTGTTTGTTTCATTACAGTGTTTATAATCTGAAATAGGTAAGAATGACTAAATTTCTACCATCAGTCGACTAGTCTGGAGGCAATTTTACCTATTTATGCCTTCAACTTATAAGGAAAGATGTCTTAATTTCCCAAATTTCGACTTCTGAATTACTTCCATTTCATTCCCGATAATGGTAAATTTAAGGTAATTATAACGTAATAATTACCTTCGCCAATTAGGGCGCTGACCTATTCGAAGGTCGAAATGACGTAAATTTTACCTATAATGTTTGTTGGGCGGTGTATACGTCGCAATTCCATGAATACATTTCTTTCTGTGGAAGTCATTTTTACGCCGACGATACACAACTATAACCACATCCGAAGTAGCTCATTCACAATATGCTTGCATGAGAATAAATGAGGATATCCAGATCTTGTAGGAAATTCTTCATAAATACTGTCTGAGTATCAACCAGTTCGAATCTAGAGCTATGTTATTTGGAAAAAAGGCATTAGGCAATAGAACGTTTGATGAGATTATGATGTAATTGAGGTTTTACTGACAATATGACTTTCACATACAAAACTATCAAAATTGACATGTGAAGATATAATTTGAACATCAGTAACAAAAGAAAAACAGCATGACGACTCAAAAATGTTACTCTAATGTGATAAACACATTGTTTGAAATAATTAATACGATATTATTGTTATTATTACTATAAATATGTACAAGCTTTGCCACGAGAAAAAGTGTTGATTTGTCTAGTGCTGTCGAACATTCTGTGTTCTGTCTTTGATTTGCAAATCAATTTTGTGAAAGTTCAATTGATCTGGTTCAAAATCAACAGACTCCAAGATATGTTGTTTGAGTTCTCGGAATTATATCATCCTCTACTATATTTCATTCACGTGAATTACATCTTGAATCCATGCTGAGCCAGCGCCACTCGACATCTATTTCCAAGATGGCGAGTATATTCATTTTATCAATTTTAATGTTCGTGTAGTTAGTCTGACTTGAGCTCTAGAAATTTTAACACGTTTGGTGATGTATTTTTCGATAAACCATCTCCTAATCGTGAATCAATCACATAGAGAAAAACGAGCGGAAGATTGAATGCAAACAAGAACAAATAATAATATTTCGAAGGCCTCCTCTGTTTTATAGCCGACGTGAATAAACGAATGGGGAATAGATCGATTGGCAAAGTAGACATGAATGATCATATAGAGTTAAAATTATCAGACCATTTTTGAAGACCACTCTCAGGAAAATCTGTAGTGCCTAATCAATAAACACAAAGAACTACAAACTCCATCTGAACAAATATTGAAATTCTGAGAATTCTCAAACTATTCTATCTTCAAACTTCCAGTGCTATATGAACAAATTATTAGTTCGTCAAAGAATCAAGCACTAAAAGTCAAACTGAACTTAACATATTTGTCTCTCTTAGCCCACACTGCTGTTATATTGATGAAACTGAAAACTTCAACCGACAATTCCAAGTCCTCGAGATAGTAGCATAAGTGGCCTTTCCTTATTAAGACAACGCAAAACACAAACTCAAGCTCACATAGAAACGTGACAAAGTTTCAGGTATTAGTCGGCTGGAAACTTTCAAGAAGGTAGGTACTCACGTTAACAGATGACGTTTATTATACTGGAAACTATGTTAATTCTGGTAGTTTGATGTTTTAATAGATGGAAGTTTTGCTGAAACTTACGACGTTCGTGGACCCATCCAATAACTGGTCATGATTTGATTACGTACAAATGATTATTTATCGGCGGGTGGGAGTTTCGGAAATAGCTCCTTTTTACGGTTCACGGATAATTGATTTTCAATGGCTATGTGAATTCCAGAAATTTCAACGAGTAACAATAATAGTGGTTATGAAATGATTCTCATTCATGATAATACTATGCAATACAATAATACACAATACCATAACTGTCGATGTAACTCAAATGTGGAGTAAAATTATTATATTGATGATGTGTGAATTGGCTTCTAACATAAAAATAATGTTCACGAACGAACACCTTGACCGACAGAAACCTAGGTTGTGCGTGATCTCTGACAAGTGTTGTCATATAATTGTTTTCATAGCAAAAGTCTGAGGCGCATATGTGGCTATCTGGTGTTGCGATCCAAAAATATGATTTCAATAATTCAACGAACGGAAGCATGTCAAAAATATTGATAAATTTGAATCAAACGAACGAAAATATGATAAAACGTTGATATTACTTCCCTACCTCCATTGGAAAAAACCAACCATAGCTTGCTAGTTTGCAAGCAATGAGTGCGTCATTGCCCCCTGCTGCTTGAATCTGCATTTCGATGTTATCTACAAAAATTTTAATCTGCATTTTCCTTCAAATAATGTATTCCTAGTGAGTCATTCACGCAGAAAAAACTACTGGAATCAACCAGACATATCGGCCATTGGCAAAAATATAAATGTTCCACAAAACGACCACAATCTGATGAAAATCCATGAAGGAGTAGATTAATGTTACTACTTTGCCTTCATAATGTCAGGAATATGCCCTCCGAAGATGATCGGTACACATTCTCATGATCTGGATCAGCACGCTGGGATGTTCATCATACTCATTTTGTTTGAATGTTATTCAATCACGAATATTATTCAACCGCAAATTGTTGGGGAATGGATCACATCACGAGGTCATTATGACCCCATAGTTGAAAAATAAGGCAGATACCGAATATCTCTAATATCTATGACAATATATAGATTTTGTAGTGTTTCATGGAAAATATAAGAGATTTCCACAATGCCATGTTGATATTATCTACTGAAAAACTCCAACTGAACTTTCCGAATAACTTTGGTCTCATTATGACATCTTTTGGTTCGATTAACTATGAATTAACTTGTTTAATTAATAGTCAGGAACAACTAGTATGGAAATGAAATAAAAATATATGAAAAACATTCTTCTAATAAAATGGATCCATCGCTATGACCGGTGGATGCGTGTATACAACGTTTTTTATACATAGCAAGGAAGAATGTATCGAAAGTATAGTATTCAATCCTGATTTAGTATGTTCAAACCCAGATCAAATTATTGATGTAACTGTTGATATCATGGAGTATGATATCCTGGAATTCATCTGTTCGAACGAAATATGGAAAAAACGGGGATTCGGATTGTTTCAAAATATAAATAGGGGTTGCATGGAATCAGATATGGAATCATATAAGACTCAGAGATCAACCTCAGTCACCATCTTCTGTCGATCTTGGGGTGTATTCATGTAGAGAAGTTGAACATGCTCACTTACATATTGAATAGAAATATTTTCCTGAAAATTGAAGAATCTAGAATAAAAATTACGTTTCATTGTGAATATCTACGAAGAAACAACTTCTACTCTGGCTGAAGCCACAAACAATTATCAATGGTCACCTATGCCTCATTAGTATGGTGGCCAAAAACCCAACAGTACTCAGCACAAATCAAGTTGCAGATAGTGCAGCGGTTAGTCGGTCTGGGAATCACAGGGGCAATATTCACGTGCCCCACTAGAGGTTATGCTGAATCTTCTGCCACTACACTGGTGTGTAATGAAAGAAGCGGCAAAAAGTGTCCTCAGACTGCACCAGGCATCAGACCCGAAGCCTGGAAATCTGATTGAACATCTAAAGAATCCAGGTATAAACAACCACCATACAGTGCGGTCCATAGGTTTGAAATGAATTCATTTTCAGCGTTATTATGTATTCATTTAGAAAATCTGAAACAGGACGATCAGAGTATGAAAATATTACACCCCCTCTGAATTTCGAGCACCACCCCCAAATTTTTAAATGAGAAATGGGGTCGTGGGGCACCTTGTTCGGAAAGAATTTCCATTCTCTGTTCAGCAATATTAGGATTTTCAAATTTGGTGCAATCATAACTGAGAAAATTTATTTTGAAAATGTATAATTTTGATACTTCACGTAAAATGGGTGAAATAATGTCACTTAATATTCAGGAAGTATTGTACAATGAGCAAGTCGATCTTGGAATTCTCGTACAACATTTTGAAGGACCTCAAGGGTTATGTTGTTGATTTTTTCCGCTATCCTTACTTTCAATTCTGCAATCTGAATATACTTTCGATCTCAAATACTTCCATGAGAAGAAAGTTCTGAGCTCTCAAAATCCCTAGACAAAGCACCAACAATTTTTCGAGCAGAAACCAATGCTATAGGAATTCGCGCCTAAGAATGTCTTGAAAGAGGCTCCAGGGGGGCTAAGATCCATATCCCAATAGACAGCCTAGCAGCACTGAAAGCTCTCATATCACACACTTGTGAGTCTAGAGTGACTTGGGACTGTGAACTCTCTACAACTAACTTCTCGGCTGAAGCCGCGCTGGTCATTGTACAACATGTGAAAGATATTCTGGAAAGACCCCACCTGAATATTTGAATTGAAATGTTATGAATTGATCCAAACTTCAGCATTGTGGTCGCTTGACATTTCCATTTTCCAATATTGAAATGACATAATATCTCAGATTTCACGAGAGGCAAAGAGTCTGTTATAAACCTGACCCTATTGCCGATGATGTCCCAATACCTAGCACAGATACTTATGATAAATTCTTGGGAATTAATATTGATGAAGGTCTTGATTCGGAGATCCATTGTACAAGCCTTATATCCATTCTCCACTCACAATGTATTTTATTGAAAAATTTGCGAACGGATGACCATCTTTAGGCCATGTCCTATTTAGACATCCATCGAGTGAGCGGGCGTCGGCGATGGTTCCTGGATCGGACGATGGAAAAATCAAACTCAAATAATGGAGCAGGGTGTCGTATTTGAATTCCAGATTTGCTGGCGCGATGGAAGAGAACACTCGCATAGGTTTGTTTCAAAATCGCGTTACGTACATCGCTCCGTCGCTTCAAGAACAAACCTATACTTGGAGGGGATGTGTTCTGATGGGTTACTCACGTCGAGCTGTCAACGCGACATAACAAGGCCTGATCGCTTGAGAACAAACTATTTTATTCTTGATCGTGCTACCTGACAATTGTTGAAAAATTCATATAATTTTATGGGATTAACGTAGTGATAGTTGCAGAAATAATCAAAAACTGATCAAATGTGGACAGCAAGCTGAATATATTGAATTGATTAACCCCTATAGTTCGTCACTTTGAACATAAAACACAAATTACATGCTTTGTTGATTGATTTTATATTCTCTATATCTCCTAGTATTGTTTTTTCAATAAAATAATCAAATTATTTATGTTGATAGGGAAACATTCTCAATTGAATATTGATGGAGATATTCTTCCCAAAATTGAAGAATATTCACTTATAATACCACAAGAGCTTCAAAATTATCGGGTATTTCCCGATAGGTTCGTTGCAAACAAATTAAGGAGTCAAGTTTTTCAGGTTAAAAAATCACGAGCGCGAAGCGCGAGTGATTTTTCCTGAAAAACTTGACGACTTTATTTGTTTGCAGGGAACCTTGAGGGAAATGCCAGATAATTTTGAAGCTCGTGTGGTATTCGGGATTATTTTTCCGTCCCAAAAAAGTAGTAAATTGGTTCCAAACTGTTTTTTTTGCCTTCTCCGTATTAATGGGAACATTTCCTTTGACTTTTTTATCGATGGTGGACAGAGAACAAACTCCAAATCGACTCATTTTCATGCAAAATCTCCAATTGTCACAATTGAATTCAACCTGTCAGTTTGAAGTGTGGTTAATTTGACTGGATCATGTTTTGTTTTTTATATATAGCAACTACCAGAGAAAATTTTCAAAAAATTATCAGTATAATACCATGTAGGTTGTACCACGTGACGTCGAATGGTGCAATTCTATTGGTCGATATTTGGGTCGGAAAAATAATCGACAATATTGGAGCTATTTATAATAACAGAAAACCACTACTTCTTCGGCTAAAGCCACGCTGGACTTTGAACTATATCTGATAGATATGTGAATGAAAGTACCCTAACTCAAAAAAGAAAAACTGAGGTAAAAATGAAAATTTTTGTGGTTTTACAAAAAATTATCGTTGTGGTTTTTTCAATTCTTAGAGAAATATCTCATTCAATATTCTATTGAGAATGTTTCCTTCTCAACATGGAAAACTCTCAAGAAGTCATCTTGAACGATGAAAAATAGTAACTCAAGTTTATCTTCCAGTCACAGATGATTTCCCGTTAAATGAACAAACCAAATTTTATAATTTGTAATTATTAAAACACTTAGGTAAACAAAAACTTTTTATTTTCTGTGACAATTCAACTCATGTATAAAAAATCGCATATGCCACTGTGCAATTGTCAGTTTGACAGCGGCAGAAGTTAGCTGCAACTTTCACAGTGCACCATTGGTTTTTCCACTTATTCATTCGTTTATTCATTTTTGCGGTGTTGGTTGCCAATATAAATGGAGTTTGCATTGATATGTTTCTAAATTTATTATTCATGAAACTGTCCTGCCGAATCACACTCGATGATGTATTGATATCGCGTAAATTTGTGTTGTTCAAATTTTAAACTGTTTCCTTCAGCAATTTGACTAGAAAAACTGTCAACCTAGAAACGTTCCACCTTCTGTGTCGCATATTTAATAGTTGACAGTTTTTCTCGTCTAATTGCTAGGCAACAGTTTCTCATTGAACAACCCAAATTTACCCGATAAAATTGAAAAATAAAAAAAATTTTACAAAAAATTAAACCGATGAAATACGGAACTGAAAAGTAAAAAAAAAACTCTTTAACAAAAAATTAAACCGACGAAAAAATCAACTGAAAGGCAAAAAATAAAATGAACCTTCTTAGTCTAAATGATAATTGAGCTCCTGAACTAATGTAAGTAACTGATTTTGAGTCGACGCCAAACAAACAATTATCGAAGATCATTATCTATGGAAGAAGTCATCTCGCTGCCATCATTCTACGCTTCACCTAATTCAATTGCTAGTTTGTTTGGCGCCGACTCAAAATTACTTACTTACATTAGTTTAGGAGCTCAATTATCATTTAGACTAAGAAGGTTTATTTTATTTTTTGCTTTTCAGTTGATTTTTTCGTCGGTTTAATTTTTTTTTTAAAGTTTTTGGTTTTTTAATTTTCAGTTCCGTATTTCGTCGGTTTAATTTTTTGTTAAAAAATTTTTATTTTTCAATTTTTTGTGGGTAAAATCTACCAATTACTACCTACTTGTTTTTTGATTACTTCCATAATACTTACTTACCCATCTTACTTCAATATTACCAGTTAAATAATATGATTATCTACTTTTACTATTTGTTATAATATAAATTATTTTCGTTGTTCTGGTTAGTTTATTTCATTACTTTGCATATCATTCCATCCTCTCATAAAATATACTGATTTTGACGGAACAAGAATAATGTCAGTAGCGATCTGTCATTGTCAACTACGCTAATGTTCACTAGTGAAAAATCAATTATCCCCTATTTTTCTACCCGTAAGGGAGGCTTAGTCCTCCCGAAATCCAAATATAAGGTATACCCTATCTAAAAAAAAAAAAAACATCCAAATCGAAGAATCCAGTACAAAGTTATGCCTGATAGAATCGGTTAACGGGCCAGAATTCAGAGGGTGAGTGATCAATATCCTTCATTTCGCTACCCTTAGGGGCGGATTTCATCTCCGTTATTCAAATGGGACCAAAGTCGAAGTACTGAAAAAAGAATTATCGGAATCGGACGCCTCAGTAAAAAGTTATGCGTGATCATACATAAAAAAATCTGATGGAAAGACATAAAATATACGGGTCGAATAGAGAACCTCCTCCTTTTTGGTTTCGTCGGATGAAAATACAAAGCACTCGTGCAATTATAAGTGATAATATTTTCTATAAAATATTAAAATATTCTTTTTTCCTATTGCTGTTCTTTAAAAAAAAAACAGCTTTTTCCCATAATTTATTGAATAATAAATAAAAATAATAAAAACACCCTCAACAAAAATCCTTACCCACATCCATTGAAGCTTTATCTTACAGATGACGAGTCAAAACAGGGTAGCAAAAATAAACAGAAATTACACAAATTTTTTTTGAGAATATTGTTTATAGTGCTACATTCATTTTTGGCGCCCAAAACGCGAGGCCCGAATTTTGTTGTTAGTGAATTAGTGTTTTGAGACGAAAACATATTACAATTCAATTTCCTTTATCAAAACGGTACACTTTTCATAAGTGACTTCAATTGATTGTGAAAATAAATGATCGAATAAACTTGAGTACTCCTGGAAGTAGGGTTGGTTCAACTCTGGAGAGATAATTTAAAAAAATCTTATATATTATATATCTGTGAATCAGAGTTTAGACGAAGGATAGACTAGTAGAGGTGATCTAGGCAATTTATTTTTGAAATGATTCAGTTTGGTTAAGGAATATTGAGTCTCAGAATCAAGTCTGAGATTGGGATGGACTTGTTGCTGCATTCAAAAAAGATTTTCTTCCTGGAAATTTTGATAATGAATCGAAAACTATTACTATTTTTGTGGCTTACATGGAACAACTTTTCAATCATTCGAGTACGCCTCCGTTTGAAAAAGATAAGTTGCATTAAATTCGGAAAATACTTGTCGGAATTTATAGATAGGTAAGCTTTATGCTCTTTCAATACAATTTCTGAATTATCATTTTTTGAACATTTAGATGAGGCTAGACATTTTAAACAAAGAAGAAGTAATATCCTTCGTTATGCGATTGAGAAAAATGTGTCATCTATAGCTGGGAAGTTCTCTAAAGCAACATGTGATGAAAATAAAAGAGAAAGTTTCAATGAATCCTCGGAGGATATAAATAAAAGTGTTAGGGATTGTACACTAACATGTTTCAACTGTCAAGGTAAACATAATGTTTTTCGGTTTTGTAGAGAAAAGCGCAATAGTTCTATTATGAATGTGAGAAACAAGATGCAATTGTCAGAGATTTCCCAGAATACTCAAAAAACTCATAAGAGGGGGGTGTTACAGTTTTCGGAAGCGCTCCTGTGATAGCAGGGTCAGGAAAGTACGTTCAAGTACGTCAAGTGAATGACGATGAAATAAAAATGTGAAACGGAATTGCATGTTATTTGTTGGTAAACCGTTAGATCATCCAATTCCTTGACAGTTGCATTGTTAGATGTTATTTCTATTGATTGAGTGAATAAAAAGTGATTTCCCAACTTCCAAGTTCCTATATCTCGAAAACAAATTAATAGAATTGATTTATTTTTGTTGTTTGATATTGAGAAAGAAAATACCTTTCAAATGAGGTATCACTTGCCATATGATGCCATTTGAAAATTTAGGGGTGGGGGTCACAGCTCCGAGGAATGGAATGTATTTCAGGTGAATTTCATTGCAAACGATGTTCCCCTCGGAAATGTGGTTGATGTGTCCGAGCGTTTCCATATAATTCGTTTCTGCTAGACTTTCTGCTACGGAGTATATCGTATTTGGATTTTCCTACGCTATACCACTTCCAATAGGTATACCTCCAGGTAACGTACGAGGAAAAATTGATGCATATATTCATTTCGGCGGCACTCGAAAAAGAGTATCTGATTAGAAATCGACGTCAGATATTCATATAGTTACTTATTGAGTTAGTTAACTCATAATCATATGTATTTTCAATTTATTATATACGTACTGAATAATAAATAAAAGAAAAACACCATCAACAAAATTCCTCACCCACATCCTTCGAAGCATTATCTTAGAAATGACTAGTCGGAGCAGAGTAGCAAATATAAACAGAAATTTAACAAATATTTCCAAGAATTTTGTTTATAGTGCTACAAAGTTCTTTATAGGAAATGAGATATAACATGACCGTTCATTATATCTGCCTGATTGGATTTTACAGTAAAATTTTAACGATGGTTTTGGGTCTTATATATTTCTAGGAATTGATTTCACGTACTTATAGCTGATAGATCCATTTTCCACAAGACCTCTTCCGATTTGGGAAGTTTATATTATACATTTCAATAACAGCCATATTCATCATTCATTTTTGCGCAACAAATCTTCATTCTCTTATTTTACTTTCACTTCACACTGCATCTTCGTTCCTAGAAGATATATCAGCATGAGATCAGGAAATTTGACAACAACTACTGAGCACTTAGGTGATCGCGCGATGGGTGTGTTGATATTATCGACGAAGATTGGTCGCACAAATAGGCGTTCGCTATTAGGACACCCACTTTCATCGCGCGATCAACACGCGATGCGACCGACTATCGCCGGATGCTCGGTCGCGCGATGAATGTCCAATTAGGACATAGCCTCAGAATATCAGCTCACAATCCATGAAACGGCTGACTCGTTATCATCTGCGGGTCATAACGTCCACTCTAGTGAACTGACTGGAGTACATTATTTTTCTAGCCTAATCAGCGTCACAATTTTTCAACTTCATGAATAGCCCTGCGTGGCACTATTCAAATGATTTCGAAAATGTTATTCATAGAAAGTGAGGTATAACATGATAATATTTTATATCAGGAAATGTGATGTCTTACTTTAAGTTTACAGTAAAATTTTAACGATGATTTTGGGTTTTATGGATTTCCAGGAATAATAAATTTCACGTAGATGTAGCTAATTGATCTGTTTCAGACCGCTTTCGATTTGGGGAGTTTATATTATACAATAACAGCTATATTTTCTTTCAAATGCATTTCATGGGCTTGCGACCCTTTGAATACATCAACTCATTTAGAAAGCTATATTTTATAAAATTCAACTGACCTTTGAATTGAGTTCAACTCTATAAAATTTTCACATAACTTGCATGGGTTCGTAATTGCGTAGAAGACTTAGTGAGGAGAACACAAAGAAATTTTTCTTACTTACTGGATCATTCGCTTTGAAGGCTTCCGGAACCATCTCTAGAATGTAGACATCTGAATTCTGGAACCACTCCACTGACTTTATTTTCATTAAATTCACAACTATGGAAAAACTTATGAAATCTTTTGAGATCTGTAACTTTTACTGAATGAATTCCAGATTTCCTCTTTCTCATTCTCTCCCATTCCTTCAATAGAACAACGTAATTTTGAGCTATTCACAACAGTTATTACTTTATTAGCTCAGCAATGAATCATTCCATGGCTTGGATTCCCAAATTAACTAATGAAATTCCAGAAAGGATATTCAAAAATAACTATTAGTAATTGATTTGTGAGGTTAACGTATTTCTACTATACTACCGACTACCTGTATTCTAGTAATACCATTTCAGCATTTCGACCGAAAATAAGCCCATTCAGATTATGTAGATAGTTGTCTCTTTGAAGCACTTTTGAAGTTATGACAAAAGTTTTGCCTATGCTCGAAAAATTCGAGAAGTAATAACCTCTAATATCTTGTTTCTGACCACAGGTTCGATGATAGTTTCCTTGTAAACTGTGAATTTCGTTAAATCTTGAAAAGTTAATATTTCATTCAAAATAGATATTGCATTTTGTTACATTATTTTTAATCACTTACATTACTTTTACTTTCATTATTTTCACAAGTACTGTATTTCAAATATGACCTTGAGCCATAACGGAACTTATTTGAGAGCGCTTTCAAGGTTGAGAATAATGCGAATATGAAAAAGATAACTTGAGATCAACTCAACTAATGAAGACATAATTCGCATGATTGACAAATTTTGAACTGACCTTAGGTTGAGTTTCCCAACCCTGTTTGGAAAAATCGTTCCTCTGTTGTTGTGACTGGCCATATACAGGGTGTTATGAATCAACACACCACACCTGCAACATCATTGATATGACCGTTGACCGTTTAAGAAGTAAATACCCCTCTGACCAACCAATCTTACGATTCAACCATACTGAGCGTTATTAGTCTATTGACCAATAACTGGACAACCTCTCAGAGCGGCTTGAGAAATTATCTCACTCAGTATGTAATGAAGCGTGGTACTCAATTTGACAGTACAGTTACTAATCTAATATAGTTCAGAAACAGTAATACACTCAGATAATATATATATATATATATATATATATATATATATATATATATATATATATATATATATATATATATATATATATATATATTGTCTAAAATAGGAAAACAACATTTGATACCCCTGGTATAATTTATGGAGGAATTGTATAAAAAGTCAAAATGAATTTCAATATGAAGTATGAACTTGAATGAGAAACAAATATGGAATGCCTAATAACATTACTTCTTCAGTTATTTTGGCGATTGCTTATATCAATAATTGACTCTACTATGGAATCAATAATGGAATGTTTTCTCATTACACTATTCAAATATACCTTGCCAAATACACAATGTTATTTCCTTACGCTACCCTGAAGAACACACCACGTTTTAAAAAGTTACTAAATTATACTTTGGTATACTTCAAATGGTACTTAATTATTCTTTGTTATTACCGAGTTTTATTACGCGTTCACTGGTCGTAATATGATCAATTAGCTTCTTTGAAAAATATTAATTCCATTCATTTAGTCATTACTTAGATGATTCCTGTGAGTTACACTTCCACTATTTTGCTGCATACTTTTGATGAATTGGCTACTTCAAGTATAAAATACGAAGTCCACATTTACTTCGCATCAGAAGATGGGAATGCATCTTTTCTAGATGAAACTAGACTTCTCTTCAATTCGCTTCATAACTATGAAGACTGAAACAGACGTATCTCTGTTCCTGCTGCTCACTGAATGAATGAGAAAAAAATGGATAGTAGTTCGTTGATCATATTCAACTTCCTTCATATAGTCTACCCCCGTCTCGCCTTCGATTTGAAAAGCCGCCATGATATGTTACAGTAATAGGTCATCACTTTTTATAGTTTACGTAACCCCTGAAGTTCATTCTAGCTATCAGCGCGGCTGTTAACGTTTCAAAAAGACCGCCGGTGACATATGGGCCATGTGTCAATAGCTGCCCACGAATTTATTTATTCTTTACTTTGAGATCGTCGGCGCGCAGTTACGATCTAAAATGTGAAGGGAGGAATCTCATAGGTGTGGAGTCGCCGTTTGAGGTAATCCATCCATTGAGACATACTATAAAATTAGCAAGGAATGTCTGAAAATATGATTATTGATTCTTCTGGGTGTGCCAGTGCAAGTGATAGTGACTTGATATTTTACGAAATGTTACATTCTTTTGAACCCATACCATTTTCTCATTTAATTGTGGAAAAAATATATATATATATATATATATATATATATAAATATATATATATATATATATATATATATATATATATATATATATTTATGAAAAACCAGTTACATATTTGAAAAAAAAAACCCACAAAAAGAATAATTATTCGATAGCTATTAGTTTCAAGAGATTGTTTCTACATATTTTGAAATTCTATTTCCTTTATTGAGCTTCTGTATAATATGAATTGATAAAAATGTCCAAACACCATAACACAATCAATTTCATACACTGTCATAATGATTACAAACCATAATTGTTCAACAGACAACAAAAAAGTCTAAACTTACAGAATCATCCTGAATAAGATGTGATCCACAAAATTATAAGCTTGAAACATACAGTATATGAAATTGTATCTAACTAAAAGTAGTCAATGAGAGAACAGCACACTTCCTGATGACAATAGCCAATCAGGGAACAGTATGGTCAAATGTAAGATTTGAAATAGTAAAAAAAGAAGAACGAGAAAGTGTCAGAGACAATTATCACTGAAATTGTATATAGTTTAAAAGAAAGTAAAAATAGTTCTATTTATAAGTTTTGACAAATAACCCCAAACAGTGAAAATGTGACAATATAGTGCGCGAATTCAGAAATTCAAATCGAAAGGAATGAAAAAAAATGGTATCCTGAAAACAGAAAACAAAGCCACGAGGAGACGGAAAATAATTTATAAACGAATGCCACGTTCTGTTGGGAGAGAAAGGAAAATTCAATAATTTCAACATAATAAGCAGTGCACATCACGAACTGAACAATTTCACTAATAACTCATATCCCATCAGAAAAACATTATTTCATTTGAATTTGAACTATTAAAGAAAATTTCACTTTCAAGGTAGAAGTGAGGTTGTGTCTAATCATCCATGACCTGTTTCTCATGATTATCCATGAAAATTTGTAGATTGACATTAGAATAAGTAATCGATCGTAGGCCAGGTAAATTTAAGTTTCCCTGAATAAAGGAAATAATTGCTTTTTGATACTTTGTTGCTTATTTTCCACAATTATCAGCAATCGTATTTATAAACACTGAATAGAAATTGACTTCAAGCAGTGGCTAGTGGCTCAATTGCCTAAACCGGCTATCTGAGACAAGAGGCGTACCAACTGTGCTTAGCTGTGGTAAGGAAAATGATAACAATTGGCAGCAACGTGACGAGAGAACAGTGACGTTAGCCAGCAATTATTATTACATCATTACAATATTAAACAGGGCGAAAATAATTATCTTTATCAATTTATTTCTAAAACAGGGCAAAATTAAATTAATATTTTTTTCTCAATTCATCATTACATAACAATTGGCAACCAAAACGTGGGGCAAAATAATGACAAAATAATTTGTTATATCATTATTATATAACAAATGGCGCCCAACGCGGTGCAAAAATATTTTAATGATAATAATAGTAACAAAATTCAATTATAAAATTCATTTAATGCAAATTTGTTATATATCAACAATTACAAGTGGCGCACAAAACGTGGGGCGAGAAAAGGCAAAAAAGGCGAGTAAGGGCAAGTGAAGGAAATATATCATTTCTAGGCAGAGTAAGGGCAAATAAGGGCAATATATTATTCCTTAATATCTACCGCAACGTGGTGGCAAGTAAGGGCAATATATCGTTTCAAGGCAAAGTTAGGGCAATATATTATTCCTTAATAACACTGTGCGAACATAAGCAATTGGCATTTTAACGTGTAAGGCTAGATATTGGTGAATGAAAAATGAATTTTAGAGATGGTAAGAAAGTTGGCTTGGAAGAAGGTGCAGAAGGTAGAGAGAGAGGCGATCAGGAACAAGGAGAGAGTAGTAAAGTGAGAGAGATAGAAATAAAAAGTGAAAGTACAGGAATGGGAAGTAATAAAATGTTAGAAAAAATGAATGAAAATATAGCAAGAATTAAAAAATGAATTAAAAAAAAAAAAAAAATATGGGGGGAATTGGGAAAAAAATGAGGGAAACCACAGATGAAATGGAAAAATGTATGAAAGAAAGCTTCAAAGAAAATACAGAAGGAATATGTGAACCATTAGAAACAAGTAGTGAGAATAATAAAATTCAAGGGATACTTATACAAAAAACAGATGATAGCAACAATTTATTAGAAGAAGGTGATAAACAAATACAAAATATAAAAATGAATCTTGATCACAAAAGTAATGAGTTTATACATGATATGAACGTGAAGAATAAAAATTTTCAGATGCAAAAGGGTAAAGTGAATAATAAAGAACAAAAATTAAAATTTGACAGAAACATGGTGAAGATGAATTTTGAATTGCAAAAAGGGAATGAAAATGATGAAATAATAATGATGAAAATGAATGACATGAAGAAGCTAACAAAAATTTTATTTAAAAATAATGAACATAAATAAAAAAATAAAAAAAGACATCTATAGGGTGAATAGAACTTTTGAAATGGAAGGAAGTAATACAAAGTTTGAAAAAATAATAATAATGTATAGTAAAATGCCAAAAAAAATAAAAATTAAAAACAACGAAAGAAATTTGACTTTATGAAAATGAAAATAGTTGAAAATCTTAACAGAAAATTTCAATTGAAAATTTTAAATAAAAAAAAGGTGATTAAAACAAAAAAAAAAGAAAAAATAATATTGAATAGAATAAAATAAGATGAAAAACAAATGTAAAGAAAAAATATATCAATGAGAGAAAATATTGGAAGAAACAAAAACAACACATGAATGAATATTTCAAGAAAAGAAAAATATTGATTAAAAATCATAATACTGAAAAACAGAAAAGTTGATAAAATATTGGTACAGGTTAGTTAAATAAAGTAAAGTGAAAAACAATATTGAAAATGTTTACAAAAAAAAGATTATGAAGAAGGAAAAATATAGAAATGGATGATCAATAATGTGAATTTTGAAAAAAAATTAAAAGAAATGAAGATAAAAATATTTTGTGTATAAAATGAATGTATGTGAGAAATGAAAGTGGAAATGATAATAATAATAATAGTTAAGAAGTATATTATGAGAAATATGATGATGATGATGATGATGATGATAAAGGTATAATGATGAATACAATAAAGGTATATTGATAAATAAAATGAAGGTATATTAATGAATTATAAATGAATATAATATGTTAATTATGTGTCAATAATGAAAAAGCAAAAGAGTATGTACACAAAATAAAAGTAAATAAAATGAGAGATTCAAATTAATAGAATATCCAATTCAATATTAATATAAAAACAACTGAAGGAAGAGATACGAGAAATAATAAAACAGCATAATTGAAAGAGTACCAGTAATTGTAAAATCGATAATTGAAAATAATATCAGTATAAAATATAAAATGACACTAAGATAATAATAATATATGAAATGTCATATATGATAATATCTTGAAAAGTTTTCTCTTTTGATCTGAAGAGATGTCTGAAGTCAAGTTTTACTGGAACGGAAGAACGTAGTACTAGTGGTTGTAAATAATATTTATCGTTGTAGAACTTGTTTTCTTTTCTTGAACTGGTGGGAAATCCAGCATAGGTAGTTTTCTGAAAGTAGAAAAATAGTATTAGTTGATGTAGATTCAATAACTGTAAATAAAGAAATTGATATTCAAAATTTTTTAACTAGTAGAAAATTATTGAATATAAATTTAGGAATGTTGTTATGTTATGAAAAACCAGTTATATATTTTAAAAAGAAAAAACCCACAAGAAAAATAAGTATTTAATAGCTATTCGTTTCAAGAGATTGTTTTTACATATTTTGATATTATATTTCCTTCATTAGGCCTCTGTTCAATATGAATAGATGATAATATCCAAATACTATAACACAATCAATTTCATACACTGTCATAATGATTACAAACCATAATTGTTCAAAAGACAACAAAAAAGTCTAAACTCACAAAATCATCCTGAATAAAATGTGATCCACAAAATTATTAGCTTGAAACATACAGTATATGAAATTGTATCTAACTAAAAGTAGCCAATGGGAGAACAGCAACTTTCTTGATGACAATAGCCAATCAGGGAACAGTATGGTCAAATGTAAGATTTGAAATTGTGAGAAAAGAAGAACTAGAAAGTGTCAGAGACAATTATCACTGAAATTGTATATAGTTTATAAGAAAGTAAAAATAGTTCTATTTATAAGTTTTGACACATAACCCCAAACTGTGAAAATGTGACAATATAGTGCGCGAATTCAAAAATTCAAATCGAAAGGAATGAGAAAAAATGGTATCCTGAAAACGGAAAACAAAGCCACGAGGAGACGGAAAATAATTTATAAACGAATGCCACGTTTTGTTGGGAGAGAAAGAAAAATTCATAAATTTCAACATAATAAGTAGAAAACCAACATTACCTTATTTGTACACCATATACAAGTATTCAAAGCGTATTTCTGAATTTGTATGGTTCCTTCGTTTTGTTATTGGAGTTCCTGAGAGCATTGGAGTGAAAGAGAATCCAAGTCTATGTGTTTATTGAACAGCGACCGTTCCAGCGACAGGTATAAACTTCCCTAGTGCACATCACGAACTGAACAATTTCAGTAATAACTCATATCCCATCAGAAGAACTTTATTTCATTCGAATTTGAACTAATAAATAAAATTTCACTTTCAAGGTAAAAGTGAGGTTGTGTCTATTCATCCATGACCTGTTTCTCATGATTATCCATGAAAATTTGTAGATTGACATAAGAATAAGTTATCGATCGTAGGCCAGGTAGATTTAAGTTTTCCCGAATAAAGGAAATAATTGCTTTTTGATACTTCGTTGCTTATTCTCCACAATTATCAGCAATCGTATTTATAAACACTGGATAGAAATTGACATCAAGCAGTGGCTAGTGGCTCAATTGCCTTAACCGGCTATCTGAGACAAGAGGCGTACCAACTATGCTTAGCTGTGGTAAGGAAAGTGATAACAATTGGCAGCAACGTGACGAAAGAACAGTGACGTTAGCTAGCAATTATTATTACATCATACAAAATATTATACAGGGCGAAAATACTTATCTATATCATAACAATTTGGCTCACAAAGAATAGCGGAAATTATTAGCAATTTTCATTATATAAAAATAATTTATATTTGGAAATTATCATTATATAACAAGTGGCGCACAAAACGTGGGGCGGAAAAAGCAAGTGAGGGCAAAAATATATTAATAATAATAATAATAACAAAATTCAATTATAAAATTCATTTTATACAATCCATATTAATAATATAAAATAAATATATATATATATAAATATATATATATATATATATATATATATATATATATATATATATATATATATATATATATATATTTTCTTCAATTTCTCGAAATTAAGGTCTGATTCAGTCAATTCTTATAATTTCCTCTAAATACGGTTCGACATGGTATTTGTCATCATCAGGTTGAAACACTTAAATAAAGAATATGTAGTTTGTGACATATTTAACTTAACACAATATTGAAATGTATGCACTGAAATAATTCTTTAAAAACATATGGTTCAAAATATAACACATTATTTAACTCAATATGCAAATATCTGTAACATTTATGAGTATTCACTTACAAATTATTTTATATGAATTCTGCGTTCGCATCGTACGAACGTTATTTTAGGAGTGTGACTGCGACGAAGTTATCGAGAAAGGTTTGTTTATCTTTCATGCATTTCTACCCTCTACATAAGTACATGGGATTGTTTAAATTGAGTTCTAGTATATGGGCCGGACTGTATTTTTTTGGCAGCATATAATGATCAGTTTTCATTATTACTATAAACAAAGTTAAAAAAGTTTGTTATAAATCTGGCTCAAGTTCTCGATATCATTTCTATTGTTGATGCTATTGGGGTCTTTTTTAATATGTATCATTTCAAGGAATGTTCTTACTCTTGGACTCTTTTCTTTGGTCGAAATTCCAACGTTGTTAGTGTCAAACTTATGTTGATTTTCTTTTCCGTGTTTGGATAAGGCTGTAATGTCGGTTTTTGAGTATTTGTGGGCTTGTACTCGTTTCTGCAAATATTGTTTTGTTTGCCTATATGGTCTTTAAGTTTAAGGTATTTTTTTACGAGAGTTTGTTTTTTTTTGTATTTTTGGTTTTTATTTTGAATAAATGGTTTTGTTCGTATTTTTCAGGCGATGTGCAATAGTTATGTTGTGTTTTTTCATTGTTTTAATAATCTTATTCGATAGTTTGTCTATGTATGGTAAAGATATGTTGTTGTTTCCCTTCACTTCGTTATCATTTTTATCGTAGATCGCATGTATTCGTTTTTTTATTGTTTTTTCTGCAAAGTGGCTGGGGTAATCATTTTCTTTCAATATATTCTTGATTATTTCTATATTATTCTCCCTGAATTTCGTGTGAGCAGGCTTTATAGCTCTGTCAGTTAAATTTTGAATATTTTTTTTTTGTAACCAAGGGGTGCGTTTGACAAATAGTAAGTGTAACGATTTGATGCATTTGGTTTAATAAACCAGTTTGTTAAAAAAAATTCAGTATTGCACTGTATAATCGTTGTGTCGGGAAAGTTTATTTGCTCACAAAAAATTCAGAAAAAATAATATAGAAATAATCAAGAATATATTGAAAAAGAACAACTACCCAGCCACTTTGCAGAAAAAACATTAAAAAAACGAATACATGCGATTTACAACAAAAATTATAATGAAGTTAAAAAAACAACAACATACAAACCTTTACCATACATGGACAAACTATCGAATGAAATCAATAAAAGAATGGAAAAACACAACATAACTATTGCATGATTACTATCGTTTCGGACGTCCATCGTCTTAATGTATTCAGAAGGTTTCCGCGACGTTTCGAATGCTTGTATCTGCAATCGTCTTCAGGTGAATACTGAATAACTATTGCACATCGACTAAAAAATACAAGCAAAACCATTAATTCAAAATTACAACCAGAAATACCAAAAAACAAAGAAACTCATACAGTATAAAGAATACCGTGTTAAGACTGTCGAAGTACTATATAGGCCAAACAAAACAATTTTTGTAGAAACGAGTACAAGCCCACAAATACTCGAAAACCGACATCACAGCCTTATCCAAAATCAACATAAGTTTCACACTAACAACGTTGAAATTTTGACCAAAGAAAGGAAGACAAGAGTAAGAACATTCCTTGAAATGATACATATTAAAAAAGACCCCAATAGCATTAACAATAGAAATGATATCAAAAACTTAAGCCAGATTTATAATTTTTTTTTTACACTTTGTTTATAGTAATAATGAAAACTGATCTTCACATGCTGCCAAAAAAATACAGTCTGGCCCATATTCTAGAACTCAATATGAACAATCCCATGTACTTATGAAGAGGGTAGAAATGCATGAAAGATAAACAAACCATTCCCGATAACTTCGTCGCAGTCACACTCCTACAATAACGGTCGTACGATGCGAACGCATAATTCAAATAAACTAATTTGTAAGTGAATACTCATAAATATTACAGATATTTTCATATTGAGTTGAATTACTTGTTATATTTCGAACCATATTTCAATATTGTGTTGAGCTAAGTATGTCTCAAACTCCATATTTTTTATTTACTGATGATGACAAATACCATGTCGAAACGTAGTTGAGAAAATTATATGAATTGACTGAATCAGACCTTTATTCCGAAAAATTGAAGAAAATATATATGTATATATATATATATATATATATATATACATATATATATATATCTTCAGTCAGCACAAGTGTTGAACTCTGGAAAACTCTTTAATACGATGGACCGAGCTTTCGTTTCAATTTTGAAACTTCTTCAGGGTCCTAAAATATGTAAATGACATTATTGTGGAAAAAATACTTAAAATGGAGGGAGTACTTACAGTAATCTGAGTATATGATGAATGAACATCAACTTAAAAAAAAAAAAAACGTAAAATATTAAAAATTTGGGAATGGTTTCTTTGACGCTTCGATGACATTGAAGGATTTGAAATGACAACCTATGATTAATCGTCAGAAAAATATGAAATATGTAGTGGGTGTGTTAATGTTTATATTATATTCTTCGAGAATCATCAGTTTTAATCCATTTGTAGAAGATAACTGTGGATTTTGCTAAGATTTTCGATATCTTTTTTTTTGTTCATATTTTGATTGGATTTATTAATTTCAATCATTTCAAGAAATAATCTTTTAGAGAAATTTTTTTCTGAATGTAAAACTTGTGCTTCCTCGAATGATATTTTATGGCCTGTTTCAATAGCATGTTGAGCTAATGCACATGACTTCTTGTTGAGTCTTGTATCACTTCTGTGAGAGATAATACGATTATTTGAAGTTCTTGAACTTGAACCAATATAGTTCAAATCACAGTTGTTACATGGTATGCTGTAGACAACATTTGATTTCTTCAAATCTGGTGTGGGATCTTTTAACCTCGTATTTAAATTTCCAATAGTCTTGATATTTTTTTGTGAGATTTTTATGTTACTTTCATTCTTGAATAATTCAATTATATTTGATGATAGAATTCCTATATTAGGAATTGAAAAATAAATTATCCTTTCATTGTTATTTTCTGAATTTTGATTATTTGTGTCATCATTATTAATTTGTCATGTGCATTAGCTCAACATGCTATTGAAACAGGCCATAAAATATCATTCGAGGAAGCACAAGTTTTACATTCAGAAAAAAATTTATCTGAAAGATTATTTCTTGAAATGATTGAAATTAATAAATCCAATCAAAATATGAACAAAAAAACAGATATCGAAAATCTTAGCAAAATCTACAGTTATCTTCTACAAATGGATTGAAACTGATGATTCTCAAAGAATATAATATAAACATTAACACACCCACTACATATTTTATATTTTTCTGACGATTAATCATAGGTTGTCATTTCAAATCCTTCAATGTCACTCGAAGCGTCAAAGATATAACACCATTCCGACAAATTTTTACATATTTTACGTTTTTTTTTAAAGGTAATGTTCATTTATCATCCACTCAGATTACTGTAAGTACTTCCTTCATTTTAAGTATTTTCTCCACAATAATGTCATTTACATATTTTAGGACCCTGAAGAAATTTCAAAATTGAAAGGAAAGCTCGGTCCATCGTATTAAAGAGTTTTTCATAGTTCAACACTTGTGCTGACTGAAGATCCCCGTTATTCCCCACTGTTCATACCAATTTTCAGTCGTTATTTCTAAATTTATATATATATATATATATATATATATATATATATATATATATATATATATATATATATATATATATATATATATATATATATATATTTTATTATTTTTATGTAGCAAACTGGATGATTATATCAAACAATTCATGGAAACAGTCAGTACTGATATGGTGAAATGTACAAAAGCATCTAAAAGTATCCTTGAAGAAAACGAAAATGAAGACTTGAAATGTGAACAAAAATTTCGCGGAATTCGAAATTTTATTGCATGAGTTGGGGGACTTTGATTGCATAGTTGTCACCGAATGTTGAGGACTGAACGACCCATTTCTATACAAATTAAAAGATAATGAACATATAATGAGAGAAACATCAACCAAAATGATGGGGTAATTGAATATGTTAATGAAGAACTGTCATATACCCATGAGTTAAACAGTTTAGGCAAAATCGAATTGATAACTATGCAACATCAAACAAATTCATAACAATATAAAAATAACCTCCATTTATAGACGACCATCTACTTCCGATGTAGATTTTGTTGTCAATTTTGGGAATTATTTGAGTAACGACACAAAAAAAGGCATGCATATTCTTGTAGGTGATATAAATATACATATAATGAAGGATCGAAATATAACAGAAAATTATCCCAGTCCACTGGCTGAATACAATTCCACATCCACAATCGATGATTATACAAGGGTAGACAATGACACGAAAAGCTGTATTGACCATATATTTATCAAAAACATAAAATCGAGGCAAACAATCACTCCAATAATTCCTCTGGTTCGCATCACTGACCACTACCCAGTTCTTCGTGGAGTAAGCTCTTTTGCAAATCAAAAAAATATAATTGAAAGGCGTTTCAAATACCAAATAGATTACAAAAAGCTGAAAGCTACGCTAGAAAATAAATTTGGAAACCAAATTTTTTTAAAAAAGACTTTATATATGCGTGTACAGTGAAATCAGAAACAAAAAGGCAAGATATAGAAAACAATTGCTGGATAAGTGACGGTTTAGTGGAATCTACTAGAAAAAAATTGAACCATACCAGATAATGAAAAGAAACAGTTTAGCATATAAATAAATTCAAAGCTGAAAGGAATAAACTCAACTCACTGCTAAAATTATCCAAAATTATTTACTATAAAACCCAAATGAACATCAATAAAAATGATGGAGAAACTCACGTATTAGACCTGCGAAAAATATATTGCATTACAATAACTATCTGGCAATATAATTACCAATCCGAATTCATCGACATCGAACATAACTATGATACGAGTCAAAAATTTAATAATTGCGCACTAATACCCAAATCAGAAAAAACCATTTTTCAAAGATCCTTTCCTTATCTGACCCCAAAAAATTAATAATGAATTACCAGTTAAGCTCAAACAAATCAGACCAATAAATAAAAAAAAACTGCATCAATGGTTATTCAACACTACATCATTGTATATGTATAATTGGATTAACACCAGAGATATTTGAACTCATGTTGTGTATTGCTGGTCAAATTTCACCGACTATAATGCAATCAAACTATCCCAGATTGCTACAAATTTGTATATACTATTCCACATTATTGTATCATCGTTGCATAAGGCTGAGTGGGTGTGTATTTGTATATCATTCAATTCATACAATGTCCTAGTCATCTAACCACAATATTTGAGGTTGTTATTGTTACTCTTTATATATTATTTACTAATTCGATACATGGAATTGTGAATTTCATATTTATTGTGTTGTCTTGGAGAGGAGTAAAACAAGCTTCTCACGCATAAGGGTTATCCATCCCATTGTGAGTTTTCTCTTGTTTATATACCTCCTGCATGTTTCCATAAGAATAATAAAATATATTGTAAATTTTTAACCAACGAAACCAAAAAAGAGGAGGTTATCTAGTCGACGCGTATATTTTTTTTTTTTGTATGACCACGCAAAACTTTTTACTGAGCCGTCTGATTCCGATAATATTCACCCCTAAGGGTAGCAAAATGGAGGATATTGATCACTTACCCTCTGGATTCTGGTCCGTTAACCGATTCTATCAGGCATAACTTTGTACTGGGTTCTTCGATTTGTTTTTTTTTTCAATTAGATACTGCATATCTCATCGTTGATCATATTTGGACTTTAAATGGAATTATCCACCCTTACGGGTAGAAAAATAGGGGATAATTGGTTTTCCACTTGTGAACATTGGCACACATATGTAGTTGATAATGGCAGATCGCTATTGTCATTATTTTTGTTCTCCTACATCCGTCACAATCATTATATTGTATGAGAAGATGGAATGATATACAAACTAATACAATAAACTAACCAGAACAACAAAACAAATTTATATTACAACAAATAGTAAAAGTAGATAATCATATTATTTAACTGGTAATAGTTGAAGTAAGGTGGGTAAGTAAGTATTTTGGAAGAAATCAGAAAACGAGTAGCTTGTAATCAGTAGATTTCAGCTACAAAAAATCAAAAAATAAAAACTTTTCAACAAAAAATCGAACCGACGAAATACGGAACTGAAAAGTGAAAATAAAATAAACCTTCTTACTCTCAATAACTTAGCTCCTAAACTAATGTAAGTAACTTATTTTGAGTAGGCGCCAAACGAACCATCAACAAATATCTTCAAAAAAATTATAAGAATGTCACCGCGCAACTCGATGCCATCATTTTACGCCTTACCTAATTCATTTGCTTGTTTGTTTGGCGCCGACTCAACATTAGTTATTTACATCAGTTTAGGAGCTTAGTTATTGGGACTAAAAAGGTTTATTTTATTTTTTAATTTTCAGTTCCGTATTTCGTCGGTTTAATTTTTTGTTGAAAAGTTTTTATTGTTATGCTAATGGTAAATAAATTACAAATCACAAAAATTACATATCATGACATTATACCCATTCAATTCATTGTGAACTTCGATGAAAGTCCAGGTATGAATACATATTCTGTGCAATCCCAGAAGCGCTCAACCTTGACGTATAATCCCCATCTCGAGCTCCAAACTTTACACCCTTCTGCAGAATGCAAGTAATGCAAGTGAAGTCCGATAACGATTTTCAAAGCCTTTTCATTACAGTAATCTCAGCTGAGTAATCTCAATGGAGCTAAGGAAATCTGCTAAGTGTGAGCCTGGGTTTTGTACTTCCTCCATGAATAATTTAATCCCGGCATATCTGTACGCTTTCGTTTCGTCTGCAGTGACTGTCCGGAGATAGTTATGGATTATGTGCTCCGCATCTGTTGGTTGAATATAAGATCCAGAAAATTGTGTGGACTGCTTGTTGGTTGAATTGGCAGAGATGATAAATCAACGCACGCTGGATTATGATATGAGCGATTTACGTGACATTGTGGAAGAAAAATCAATTTTGTTACTTCGAAGAGCGGTAACTGTCGTATTGTGCAATGCAATATAATATATATATATATATATATATATATATATATATATATATATATATATTATTACAATAAATTATTTATATATATATATATATATATATATATATATATATATATATATATATATATATATATATATATATATATATATATATATATATATATATATATATATATATATATATATTATATATATATATATACTAGCTGACACGACAGACGTTGTCCTGTCCAAATTTTTATGTTCCCTAGAATGTTTTCCCGTAAACTCTCGTCCGCGTAGAATTTCTTTTTTTCTATGTTTTTCTTTATGTTGTTCCATCTAGACTTTGCCTTTGACTCCTTCCGCTTCCTGTTGTCCCGTTTTCCTGTTATCCCGTTTTTTCTTCATCCCGTTATCCCGTTTTCCCGTTATCCCCTTATCCTGTCATCCCATTATTCCGTTTTTTTGTTATCCCGTTATTCCCGTTATCCCGTTTCCCTGTTATCCCGTTTTTTATTCATCCCGTTATTCCGTTGTCCCGTTATTCTCGCATCCTGTCATCCTGGTATCCCGTTTTTTCGTTACCCCTTACTCCCGTTATCCCGTTCTCAATTTATCGTACTACAATTATTATATTCGATTGCCATCTTGCAACCCTATTGCGGATCTGTGGATAAAATAAAAAAAAAATCGCGATGTAAAAATAGGGGTTGATCGTAGAAGGGTGAAAATTAAGGTTGGTATGTATTTTTGAATGCTGTATTATAGAAAAATAAAAATAAAATAATCTGAAGAATAAAAAAAAATTCAGGGGTGGACCACCCTCAACATTTGGAGGGATGAAAAATAAATGTAGTCCGATTCGCAGACCTGACCGATATGCACACAAAATTTCATGAGAATCGGTCGAGCCATTTCGGAGGAGTTCAATTACAAACACCGTTTCACGAGAATTTTATATATTAGATATATATATATATATATATATATATATATTAGATATATATTAGATATATATATATATATTAGATATATATATATATATATATATATATATATATATATATCTTGAATCCTTGTATATTTATTTTTTTGGTTGAGAGTTCTTAGGTTTGGGTTTCTTGTGTAAAAATAAAACTTATATCATACTAGACGTTTCGCCCCTGGCCGGAGGCATCTTCAGTAGGTTTTTTTTATACTGATAATTTTTTATTTCTTCTCCTGATAATTAACAATGACATCTGGAAAGTAAAACATTTTGTGTTATGGTTGAAATGAAAATAATAGTTGTTAACATGTACAAGAGAGAAATGTTTGGTCCGAAGGAAGGGTGTGGTACACAAGAATGCCAAACCTAAGAACCCTCAACCCAATATATATATATATATATATATATATATATATATATATATATATATATATATATATATATATATATATATAAGAGCTGATTAGGAAACTCTTTGGTATCCGTCGTCAAGCTTTCGGCAATCTTTATTGCCTTCCTCAGGACGACTACAATTCTATGGATTACATTTTGATATTATATATCATTTATCTACTTACTAACGTGAGATTGATGTGAAATTTGTACATTAAATGAACAGAAATTCATGAAATAAATTTCGACAATGACAACTTCTTTTTTAATCAATTCAAAATCAAGGCGGAAAATTTTGATCACAGGGCGATATATCTTTTCTGCTATTGATTTCTAGCAAATAAGTATATATTTGCGTAAGATTGTTCAAATCAGTTCTTTTATTCATTGATTCCTTATCATTTTCTATGTGAACCATCTCTAGAAATATTCTCTTGTTTTCATTGGTCT
Organism: Gonioctena quinquepunctata; assembly: GCA_018342105.1. Lineage (NCBI taxonomy): Eukaryota > Metazoa > Arthropoda > Insecta > Coleoptera > Chrysomelidae > Gonioctena > Gonioctena quinquepunctata. Next base: position 714,754 of record JAFIRS010000089.1, read on the forward strand.
CGTTATCTAGAATTTCCGTATTGTCATAGTCCATCCGATGATCTCTTCCATTCACATGTTCAGAAAGAGCACATGAATTAACGTTACGTTTACAGTCGCTCTTATGGGATATGATACGACTGTTAAGGTTTCTTGATGGTTGACCGACATATGTTTCGGAACAGTCTCTATACGGTATTCTATAAACAATATTAGATTTTTGTTTAATTTGAATCGAACTTTTTACTTTTGTGTGTAATTTTGATATGGTTTCAACATTTTTCTTTGCGATTTTGATATTTTCATTTTTTAACACATTTGTTAGTTTTGGAGTGAGTTCGTGGATATGGGGAGGAGATCTAAACATAGATGTTCCCAGTTCTTCTGTTCTGGGATTTTGTTCGGATATTGAAGGAATTAACCGAAGAGGTTAAAAATAATTTATTGATGATATTTTTTGGATAGGAATTTTCTAGTAATATGTTCTGAAATTCGATTAGACATTTTTGTTGTAAATTGATATGAGTGATTCTTTCGATTCTGGTTTTCATAGCTATTATCAAATTGATTTTCATTTTCTGTGCATGGTATGGATAGTAGTTGATAAGTCTATTACTACATATTGGTTTTCTGTAATAGACTCATCAACTACTATTCATACCATCCACAAAAAATGGAAATAAATTTGATAATAGCTATGGAAACTAGAATCGAAAGAATCACTCATATCAATTTACAACAAAAATGTCTAATCGAATTTCAGAAAATAATACTAGAAAATTCCTATCCGAAAAATCTCATCAATAAATTACTTTTCAACCAAAGAATCTATTTGATCCCTTCAATATCTGAACAAAATCCCAGAACAGAAGAACTGGGAACATCTATATTTAGATCTCTTCCCCATATCCACGAACTCACTCCAAAACTTACAAATGTATTAAAAAATGAAAATGTCAAAATCGCAATGAAAAATGTCAAAACCATATCAAAATCACATACAAAAGTGAAAAGTTCGATTCAAAATAAACAAAAATCTAATGTTGTTTATAGAGTACCGTGTAGAGACTGTTCTAAAACATATGTCGGTCAAACATCAAGAAACCTTAACAGTCGTATAATATCCCAGTAGAGCGATTGTAAACGTTATGTGCTCATGTGCTCTTTCTGAACATGTGAATGAGAGAGATCATTGGATGGACTATGATAATACGGAAATTCTAGATAACGAGACCAATGAAAACAGAAGAATACTTCTAGAGATGGTTCACATGAAAAATGATAAGGAATCTATGGATAAAAGAACTGAATTGAACAATCCTACGCAAATCTATACTTATTTGCTAGAAATGAATAGCAGAAAATATATAATGCCCTGTGATAAAAAATTTCCGTCTTGATTTTGAATTGATTAAAAAAGAAGTTGTCATTGTCAAAATGTATTTCATGAATTTCTGTTCATTTAATGTACTAATTTTACATCAATCTCACTTCAGTAAGTAGACAAATGATATATTATATCATAATGTAATCCATACAATTGTAGTCGTCCTGAGGAAGGCAATAAAGATTGCCGAAAGCTTGACGGATACCAAAGAGTTTTCCCAATCAGCCCTGACTGTAACCCCAAATAGAATCAGCTTGTATACAATATGCCATTCACTAATTCACCACACACACATATATATATATATATATATATATATATATATATATATATATATATATATATATCTTTATATATATATATATATATATATATATATATATATATATATTTTATATATATATATATATATATATATATATTTATATATCTTTATATATAATAATACTGTACTTGTGTTGTCACTGCACTCCTCCTAAACGGCTGGACTGATTTGAATGAATTTTTCTGAATGCGTTTGGATTAGATTCACAAATCATCGCCCAAAATGTTAAGGGTGGTCCACCCCTCGATATAACCCTAAATTTCCACCCTTCAACGATCAACCCCTATTTTTTTTTTCAGGAAAACGGGATAACGGGTTAACGGGAATAACGGGATAACGAAAAAACAGGAAAACGGGATGACAGGATAAGGGGATAACGGGAAAGCGAAATAACTGGTTGAATAAAAAACGGGATAACAGAATAACGGGATAACTAGATAACGAAAAAACGGGAAAATGGGATGACAGGATGAGGGGCTGAGGAGAGAACGGGATAACGGGATGAAGAAAAAATGGGATAACAGGAAAACGGGATAACGGGAATAACGGGATAACGGAAAAACGGGATAACGGGATGACAGGATAAGGGGAAAACGGATTGACGGGGTGAAAACAAAAAAGGGTAACAGGAAAATGGGATAATGGGATAACGGGAAAATTTCGGGTAAAACATTTTAGGAAACATAGAAATTTGGACAGGACAACGTCTGTCGGGTCCTCTAGTATATATATATATATATATAAATATATATATATATAAATATAAATATATATATATATATTTATATATATATATATATATATAAATATATATATATATATATATATATATATATATATATATATATATATATATATATATATATATATATATATAACTTGACTAACTTTAGGTTGTTGAGTAGCTTATTCGAAGCCAGTATGAGCTTCGGTTCGATGGGGCCATCGAACATTTTTTTTCCTAGTGGTCAAGTTATGTTATTGTGCGAAGAAAAATCGAGATCCGTTTCAAAGTCCCCCGAGACGATTGATACCATTTCCCGAGTGGAGTCTGTCTATATTTATATATATATATTTGTCGGTAATCTTCCACGATAACTGCCAAACCGTTTGACCAATTGAGCTGAAATTTTGTACCAAGATACGGTTTCTGCCCCGAAGGCTACCATGAGTTTAAAGCAGTCATCTGTCAAACGGAAGTGTCACTATTGAAAAATGACAGGAGCTATGGCGAACGAAACTTGACTTGCAATATGTCATTTGCAATACATTGAAAAACTGTATCTAGAGCAGTCAAAATTATTTTTTCAACTGACACCTGGTAAAATACAATAATAGCAAATGTCAAAACTTTGCCATTTAGTTATCCGAAATCTATCCGATGGGTAAGAACTTAATTTGGCAGGGAACAACACAACAAAAAAATCAAATTGAGACTGCAGTTGTGTTTCTCCTGGGCTTTACCATCCGAGACGGACGGGTTTGGTGCAAGACCGCCCAATTGACTGGGGTTGAATATCTCACTTGGTCAATTGACCGGTATATATACTGTTGAATCACCGATCAAATTGACTAAAAATGTTTTATCAATGCTTTATCTCAAAATTACCCCATTCTTGTACTGGTCAAAATCTGAGGTGTCCCACAGCTGATTTTTTTTCATATCCTGTTTGCGCTGCAAAATAGGTTGTACCGCAACTTATCATCGTTATTAATTCCTATAGAAAAAAAAAGAAATATATAATATAAAAGTTGTGTGGATGTGACTGAATTTTTATAAATCAGAAATGCAGTAGCGTGCAGATTTCTGGGGATATTTTTTCGAAGGGATACCCCGTATATTATTGAATTTCTGGAAGGATATTCTTCCCGATTTCAAAAATATACCATATGTTACACCTATCTGATACCGTTTGTGAGTTGATATACGTCGAATAACTTAGTTGGACTTGTTACTGTAAATAGCTATCCTATGAAAGTTAAAGTTTCAAAGTGAGCTATAAAAATGACAACTATATTATGTTTGATGAAATTGAATACTCAAAATCATCTCCTCGAAATTTATTGAAATAAGGACATGTTTCGGAGCTTCAAAGCTCCATCTTCAGCTGATACTTGAAATATCATGGAAGAACAACAACATGAAAAGGGAAATATATTATGGTCAGCAAAGCATTATAGCTTTGACACATCCTGACCAGTAATTGGGATAAAATAATACTACTTCGTATAAGTAAGAAAGTAAGTTTTCATCGGCCTCGAATCCCAAACATGGTACAGAAGGCAAGTCAAAAATACAGTACACAAATTGTGTGAAATGACAATGAGCAAACTTACAATTATGAACACAAATGAAAAAAATATTGACTAGACAAACGCAAATACATAAACTCGAATATTACTTTTCACTCTGTCCATAAGACAATCACGGATATCTTGATGGAATGGAGACGTGGTCAGTTACAACTGTAGGGAGGAGTATTCATCCAGATTATAAAAACACTTGGATATCAAACAGAAGAGAAGAGAGGAGAAAGAAAAGGCATGGTAATCGTTTACATAACATCGTTGGCATTTTGAATGAGCTTGATATTTTTATATTATTATATTTCAATGATAAAAAAAAATTAAAAAAGAAATGAGCTCACTCAAAATGCCAAATATGTTGTGTTAACGATTACCATGCCTCTTCTATACGCAGTGGTATTGTTTCATCCTAATTACTGCTCAGGATATGTCAAGGCTATAATGCTTTGCTGACCATAATATATTTTCCTTTTTATATTGTTAATCCTCCATGATATTTTAAGTATCAGCTGAAGATGGAGCTTTAAAGTTCCGAAACATGTCCTTATTTCAATAAATTTCGTGGAGATCATTTTGAGTTTTTGATTTCATCATACATCCACTCCACTGAGCAGAATGGACTTTTACCTTCGTTTATATTATGTTTGTTCAGTGACAATTCTATAATGGAATAATCAAAATAGTATACAGTAAGGAAGAAAAAGTATAAATATGTATACAAAAATATATTAATTTAGGAAATATAAATAACATGATAACCGGAAAAAGGACAAGTTCGAATACATACTTTTTATATGCAAAACAATTAGAATGAACATACAGCAAAAGGTGCATTTAGGGTGTTGTATCCAAATCGTCCAACTCCTTTGGTATTTCCAAAAATATTTAGTGGAGTCAGTTTCAGTAGAAAAAATCGTGTAGTTCAAGAAAGCCAGAAAAGACAGCTACACATATTGCTTCATTTCGAAGGCAAGCCTATCCATATTCATTCGTGAATAGACTTTTTTGGAACATTATATTATTTTTTAGAAAATCCTGAATGTTGTTAAAAAAATATAGCCGAACAATTAGGTGAATGTTTTTCCAAAATCCAACGTACTGTGAAAAAGAACAACTACAAACTATATAAAATGTAACCCGTAGAAGTTCAAACAGTGGCTCTAAAGCGGAAAAGACTGGAATTTTGTCAACAGATGTTTACAAAATTTCAATGAAGGGACCGATTATTTACAAAAAATATTATGGACTGAAGAGTCATTGGTGAACCAAATGAAGAGAACAAAAAAAAAAGTAACAATTTGGCGCGGAATTTTTAGAATCAAATTGTTGGCCCTATATTCTTATATTATATATCAACAGGAGTTCCCAAACAAGGAATGCTTATCTCAGAAGTGGAAAAAAAAATTTACATAATTTTTCGGAAGCCAAGCTTGCCAGTATGATTTGGTTGCAAAATGGGGTAACCCTGCATAGTGACCTACCCGTTCAAAAACATTTGAATAATGTATTCCCAATATGGATGGGAAAGAATGTGAGTATTGAATGGCTACCTAAGAGTCTGGTCTTGACCCCTATTGATTCATTCTTCTGGGGATATCTAAGAGACACTGTCAATGATAATGATAATATTCAATTCATTGAGGACACGATTCGATTTGAAACAGAGAATCTGAATGTCAATAATGAAGCAATTTCGAATGCACTTATAAATAAAAGAAGACAATATCAATTATGCATTGACAATAATGGTGGATACATTGAACATCTTCAATGAGTTATTATAATATTTAAATTTCCTAAATAAATCTTTGTTATCTATTTTTCTATGAATATGTGAACTTTTTCTTTCTCACTGAAAGCCATTTTGATTATTCCATTCAATAAATATCACTAAAAAACATAATATAGTTGTCATTTTCATAGATCATTTTTGAAATGTTAACGTTCGTAGGATAGATTTACAGTAATAACAAGTCTAACTGAGTTATGCGATGTTTAATAATTCAATAACGGTATAAGATAGGGGCAACATATGGTATATTTTCAAAATCAGGTGGAGATCATTGAAAAATTCAATATTACACAGAATATCAAAAAAATAATTTTAAAAAACCTGAAATTTGCACGTCACTGTATCTTTGATAACATTTTATTAAAATGATTTACTTTATACAAATCAACTTATTCAGCGGATCCTCTCTTTTATCAGTATAGCAGCACATCAATTTGTTGTTGAGAGCTTACAATTTTTGAAAGATGAGAAAATCATCGGAAATGCATACCATCCCGTGGCAATCAACACAGTTTTTGGTTGAATATGATTGAAAATATGTCATACGATGAGCCATTCTACTAGAAATCTGTTTGACGTTTTTCTCCGATGGGCAGTATCATAATAACAATCGACAAAACTTTGGGAGTTCACTGGGAACTAGAACAGATTTCCAGAAAAAAATTATTTTCCCTGGATCAGAAGCAATTTGAATATATTTTAGAAAAAATTTGGAGATTATTCCGGTCATAATTATGTCTAGTTATCATTCAAAATATCTGAACCAAAATTCAAGAGACGCTACGATATTTTTTGTCTATAGAGAGATATTTTATTCATTCATTCAGAATCATATATTCGAAAAATCACCAAAACTCTCAGAACATACTGGAGATATCCTCCCTTGGAACCTATGAAAGACTATAATTAATTGATTTTTGGTCAATAATTTTTTCTGTTTTTGGCGAATCAAGTGGAGGCGAAAAGTAATATTTACTTGGCATGAGATCGGTTAAATCATCATATGTTAATGATTATTCTATAGGTTTTCGTTCGTTGAAAAATGCAATATCTGTATACGTTGATTCCATCGAAATATTAAAAGTGAACGGTTTCGAACTCGGAAAATGGAAGCTTCAAAGTAGCAATTACGAAAATAGATAAAAGAAAGACCAAGGAGGGGAAACGAGCGATACTGATAGCGGAGAAATCCATTCAGCGGAAAGAATAATCTATTGTTACCTGACTCCTTTTCAATGGCAAACCAGATAGTGGAATGTCTGAAGATATGTTTATCTAGGGATGATAAACTTACCGGAATGAAATTTACGAGCTCTCGGTTGGAAGTTACGACATTCCACTAACAAAAAAGCATCTTGAAAGTGCAAGAAATGATATGGTTTTAGCCTAATTTCATAGTTCTGAATTCAAATTGAACAAAGACAGTCCGCAATGCATTTGTTGCCGTCGCAAGAATGAATAGCTTATAATAAAGTTATTGTGTTTGACCGGGACGTGATTGGTAAATATTCCGGTATTGCGTATCCCTAGATTAAACAGCTACCACAAAAATTTATTATAATCGAAGGACCATAATCTCATTAATGTAGATACATTGATGAAATTCCATTCCATAAAAAATATATGCTTTATATATATATATATATATTATTATGTAATAATAAATATTGTTATGTAATAATAATTGCCAGCTAACGTTACTGTTTTCTCGCCATGTTGCTGTAAATTGTTATTACCTTATTTGCCTTCATGTTGGTTGTCAAATTGTAATGGAATAATAATTGTTATTTTGCCATTACTTTTGATGTCAATTTGTTATGATTGGGTAGAATGTAATAATTTCTATTTATATTTATATGTTTTGTAAAATTACTTTTTTCACCCAATACCATAACAATTTCATTGAATACATGAGAGAATTTTATTATTTTTACTCTTTGTAATTCCTTTTCTCACCACGACCAAAATCAGTTGGAAACGCCTTCGCCTCAGGAGTCGGTACTGGCAACACAGCCACTGCCTGTCTTGATGTCATACGAACTATTTCAGTTCAGTGTTTATCGGTGAGATATTAGCATATCATTGTGGAAAGTAAACAAAAAATGATCAAAAACACACTTTTCCTTTATTTAGGAAAACTTATATTAACCTGGCCTGCGATAGATAACTTATAACTATGAGCAATTGACAAATTTTCATAGAATAATGAGAAACAGTGATGGATATTGTAAATATTACCCCACTTTGTTGTTTTGAGTTGGAAGACTTCTTTAATAGTTCAATACCGAATCATATAAAGTTCTTCAGATATACGAGTTATTTTGTAAAGTGATTCAGTTTGTGATGTGCACTAAAAGAGTTTATACCTGGAACTGTAATGTTGCTGATGCATTACCTGGCCATAGTCTGAATTCCTGTTCCATCCATTCCTCTCAGGAACTCTCCATTACAAAGGTACCATCCAAAATCCCCGAAATAAGCTTGGACAAGTTTTCATGTGGATACCAAATTGAGGTGGTTGAATTGGTTTGTTATTGTAGGAAAAACTACCTTGTCAATAATGAAAATTCTGAATATCTTTCTCTCAAATTTGTACGTGGCTCCTTTCTGAAAATGTTTTTAATCTCCTCTCCGCTTTGCTTTTTCTTCTCCTGGATACCATTTCTGTTTTGTCATCTTATTTGAATTTTCATATTCGCGCACTTCCTTGTCGCACTTTCACTAATTTGGTGTAATTTGTGAAAACTTATCAACTAACATATTTTACATCTCTTATAAACTAAATACAATATTTGATCATAATTATCTTTGACGTTTCTGTGTTCTTACTTTTCCACAATTTCAAATCTTCTATCTAACCATCTCTGTTTCCTGATTAGCTATTTTCATCAAGAGGTTTCTTTTTCTCCCATTGGATATTTTATTTAAATGCAATTTCATATACTGTATGTTTCAACCTTGTAATTTTGTTGATCACATTTAATCCAGAATAATTTTGTAAATCTAGACTTTTTGTTGTATTTCAAACCATTATATGTTGTAATCTTCTTTGAAAATGCAAGAAAATGATTGCATTATAGTATTTGCATATCTTTACCCATCAATATTCTACAGAGGCTTCATAAAAGAAATAGAATCTCAAAACAAATGTAAAATAATATCTCGTGAACTTACTACCTTCAAAATATATTACTGGTCCTTCCTAACATAACAATATATATATATATATATAAATATATATATATATATATATATATATATATATATATATATATATATATATATATATATATATATATATATATATATATATATATATATAATATATAAAATGAGACCATAAACGCACATTATGAAAAAATGCTTCTCCACCGCTGTTTGCTCTGTAGCCTACAAAACCGCTTCAATTCAATCGATTTTCAAAAATGGGAAAACATTAATGTGACTTACTACAGACCTATTCCACCTATCTCAAATCTTGCCTAAATATTTGAAAAACTTTTGACAAAAAAAAACTTCAATGCTTGGTAACCATCAGTTTGGTTGTACAACTGAGTTTCGTCAGATTTGAAAGAAATCAATTGGAAAATGGACAGAAATGGCCAATCACTTTGCATATTTGTGAATCTGGCGGAGGTATCTGATACAATTAGTCAGAAGTATAGAAGTAGAACAATGAAATATGGAGTTTCCCAGGAAACAGTACTTGGAGCGCTCTTGTTCAATATATGTATTGTTCATTATGGATAGCACTGCGGTAACATGTAAGGTAAAAAATTAGTTATAGTCGAGAAATATTCCAAAACAATAATGGAGTGGTTCGAGAGCAAAACACTGAAGATCAATGTTTGAAAATATAACTATATAGCCTTCACTCCAAATGATATACATATGTAATCAGTACCTAGCGTGCAATAATTGGGAATTTACCTGGATCGGCACTCAAAATGAAATACTCATGTAGACCATAAAATGAAGAAAATCGGATACGTACTATACAAACTCAAAAACCTGTGAAAAATTTTTTGATAGAGAAAAATTGGAATCTCATTTCACTCTCCGATAGAGAGTCACATTATATATGATATCCTGGCGTGGGGCTAGCCCATGAAAAACACCTGTCGAACTTGGAAATCTTACAAAAATTCTTTCTGAAAATAACCTATCATAAACCTCGGTCGAACTCAACACACAAATTGTATATAGAAACAGAAATTCATTATATACGACAACTTTTTTCAATAGAATGAAATGATAAAGTAAACAGGAACTCGTTGAGATAAAACACAAATACCAGACAAGGCATAAAACCATGTGTGTTTATGTTCCTACAACTGACAAAAAATTATGATGAAGTCCTACCTTTACTCAGCACCTATTATATACAGTGCTCCTCAAAAGTCCGCACCCCCCCTCTTATTTTTGGAACGATTATAGATGAACAAGTGAAATTTGGAAACTGAATATTAAAGGTTGAACTTCCCTACTAGTGATGATAGATGACGAAATCGTGAAAGATGACATTGAGGCCATTGTGACCAATAATTCCAAATGGAACCCTACGGCAAGTGACACCTCTTTTGAAAGGTATCGAAAAAACTCATTCAATGATACCAATTTTGTTTGTGTTTATGGCAGTTTTGGCAGCTTGCTTTCAAAAAACGCAAAGCTGTGATGAAGTTTAATCAGTTAATATTAAAATTCCAAATTTTAACTCCGCTGCTGGATAGTTGTCAAATAAGCTGACGCTTTGTTAGTCTCCCTAATTCGACGTTTTTGTAATTTTCCAAGTTTGTGTACATTTGTGTATTGTGTGTATTGTTGATCTAACGTTTAACTGTTTTAGCAGCTTTTGGTACTTTCAATATTTTTGTACATTTCAATAATTTGTTAAACTGTTGTGACCGAACGTTTAAGTGCTTCAAGGAGCGAAATGGTACGTGCTTTAGGTGATACAGTAGCAGTGATCCTAATTCTTGGTGAAACTGGACAAAACATTCATGCAGCAGAACGCAGAGGTTTCCTGATCGCCCCGTTTCGGAGACTTATTCAGGGGAGCTTCTTCGTGAGTTCAAAACAACGGGTAGTATTAATGATGCGCAACGATCTGGCAGACCACAAATTTCTGATGAGAAAAAAATTGATTTACTGGCGGAAGTAATAGTTAATCCTACTTCTTCAACGACTCACGTTGCATCTACCTGTGAAGTCAGTTGAAGTACAGTACACAGGGTGTTGAAAAAAACAAATTTCATCCATACAAATCAAAAATGGTTCATCAACTCTCAGACGACGACCCAGACCGAAGACTAGAATTTTGTGAAAATATGGAAACTGAAATTAACCAACAGCCAGACTATATAAAAACAATTTGTTTCAGTAACGGAAGTACTTTCTATCTAAATGGAAATGTAAATACACAGAATGTGAGGTATTTGAGTGACGCAAATCCTCATCTGTTCCGTGAAACACATACCCAATTTCCCCAGAAGGTGAATGTTTGGGCAGGTATCCTGAGAAACCACATCGTTGGGCCTCTTTCTTCAAATACTAATTTAACTGGTGAGGTTTATCTGGAGCTGTTGCAAAACGCAATAGAACCGTTAATCTTCGGAATTTTGGAAGATAATCCAGATGAATTCGGCAATTTGGGAATAACATTTCAACAGGATGGTGCTCCTCCACACTATTACGGTGCAGTAAGACGGTATTTGGTTGAGGAGTATCGTGGTAGATGGATTCGACGACGAGGTTCAACGGAATGGCCAGCTCGATCACCGGACCTCACACCTTTGGATTTTTTTCTGTGAGGGTACCTAAAATCGAAGGTTTACGTCACTGAACCTGACAATATTGACGTTTCAAAACAACGTATTGTTGCAGAATGTGAGGCTGTTTCTGCAGACACATTTGCAAAAGTACGAGGAGAGTTTGAGAATAGGATATTTCACTGTCAGGAATTGAATGCAGGTCACTCCGAGCGATGTCTTCAAGTAGATACTGATTCTTAAATCTGTTATTAATATCATACTGAATGGAATTTGAATTTCAATGTTTACTAATGAGCCATTAAAACTGCCATGAACACAAACAAAATTAGTATCATTGAATAGGTTATTTCGATACCTTCTAAAAGAGGTGTCGCTTGCCGTAGGGTTCCATTTAAAATTATTGGTCACAATGGCCTTGTGACGTCATCTTTGACGATTTTCTCATCTATCATCACTAGTAGGTAAGTTTACAACCTTTAATATTCAGTTTCCAAATTCAACTTGTTTATGTATAATCGTTCCAAAAATAAGAGGGAGAGAAGGGACTTTTGAGAAGCACTGTATAATACAATACCAACAAGTATGAAAACAGCACATCCGCCAGCAAGATCAGAAGAAATAAACTCATAAACTGGTTACTCTCTACTCTTCGTGATGAACTTCACAAGCTATTTGATACTCAATAAAAAATGAAACAAGTCATACCCACCTACTTTCCCCTCTCTTCAATTACGTTCTGTATAATAGATTTTTTGTGAATTAAGTATGTTGATTTGTAGTGTGAAAATCATGGATCTACTCACTTATGTTGTACCTGATACTTTTTTTCCCCTGTTAATTATTCAATATTTAAGCTAGTTAGTTCATAGCCACGCAAGGGCTAGTCCTTATGTAGTTCCTCCGTATTTATGTACAGCCTCCTGTTGAGTTGATGTGAATGCATAGATTACATTCATTATATTATTACTTCTCCATTCAATATGCTGGGTAATCCAACTGGTTCTATCAGACGATTACCAATTATTCCAGCCCCAACATTGAAACTCAATTTGCGTTCGGAATATGTTCTGGGTATGGCGTCATATTTTTTTTAATTCCAAATATCCCAATTATGAAAATTGAAAACTCCGTTCCGCATCAAATCCACCACGTTACAACACCCCTAGTTTCTTACAGCCTTTGGGACGCAGCCACACAACTTAGGGCTTTCGGCTGTTGCCTTTCTGGTTAACGATTAACATAAAGTCTCACTGCTCCATTAGCATCGTAATGAACTTCATCGTGGGTAGTTAGCCTATCGTGATATCCCCGAATTGAAAATGGATCCATCGAAATGATAATTTTATCTCAACGGCAAAAGTTTTAATTTGAATAAAACAAAACACTTATTTATTATTCGTTGAGCGAAACATTCAGCCACTCAGTTCCACTTTTCACATTCGCCAATATTGATTCTTATCCACAAAAAATATTCTCCATACCGTACAGGAATTTTTCCAAATATCGATATAATGTTCTTTTTTCCTAATGTATCACGGAATTTGTAAATTGCGCCTGAATAATGCGTACGGAAACATAAGTTAATTCTCCATTCAATTATTTGTGAATGAGTTCAATTCACATTTAGCGGAATATTTACAAGCACACTGCAAGAATAAAAGAGATACTCTCTTCCTAGGTAGGGATATTAATATAGATATAAAATCCGAAACTGATTAATGTTATGAATACTTGAACTCATTAGGAGAACTTGGTTACCACTCACTGATAAATACATACACTAGAATACATAATGATTCAAAATCAACAATCGACCATGTTTCTGTCAGAGAATCAAATCCATCTACCACCTAATACCACTGATCACTTTCCGAGCGCTGTAACATGCTATTAGGAACTCAGTTGCAACAAAAATACTGAAAAAAAAATTAGATAACAAAAAACTTTCACAAATAGTGAGAAATATAAATTGGAAAATAATGTATGAGAAAAATGATATGAATGAGATAACTAACTGGTTCATTACTAGATTACTAACAGCAATAGATAACTCAAAAATCCATGAAAAACGGAAATATTTACAGAGAAAAAGAACCCTTGGGTTGCCATAGGCCTAGGAGGTCTGTTGAAAGGAAAAATGAATTATATCAGAGAATATTGAAATATTCTAATGATGATCATTTCTCGTTGAATATGAACGCTTCAAAAATAACCTAACTAATCTTCTAACAAAGGCAAAAGAGACTCACTATAAGCGATAAAAATCCAATTGAATAAAAACAATTCCAAAAATACGTGGAGTATCATGAAAAAATTCACAGGAAAAAATAAGAACTCCACAAATTTAACTAGTATATTTCACGAAAACAAGAACATAACGAATAAAACCGAAATAGCTGATACATTTGATCGACATTATGCAAGTATAGAAAAGAGAATGGCGGAAAAAATTAACAAACCAAAAAATTTTGTTTTGAATAGAAGCACATCCAATGGTTCTATGTTCATGAGGCCTACTTCCTCAGTAGGGGTGGTGATCATGATCTGAGAATAGAAAAATAATAAGAGTCCAGGAACAGATGGCATAACCTCCGAACACATGAGGTACCCTTTCCTTATATCATCAATAAGATGATAGAAAACGGAATTTTCAATGATGTATTCACAACAGCCACAATGAAACCATTGAATGAAACAGGGGATTAGAGAGAAATATTGAATTATAGGCCAATCTGTTCAATAAATACACTAGCAAAAATAGCCGAGAAAATTATAAAAATCAGAATCATCGAATTTAAAAAAAAAAAACATTTATTATCAAACCTAGCCAAGGCCTTCGATACTGTCAACCACAAAATTCTCATTGGAAGTATGGAGTACCTTGGAATAACAGGCATCATTTGAAATTATTGCAATCTCACCTTACAAAAATTGATGATGTACAGAGCGATACCCTAGGAGTAATGACTGGTGTTCCCCAAGGAACAGTTCTCGGTCCGGTACTGTTGCTCACATGCATCAATGGCCTATTGAAACTCAACTTGAATGGTACTATATCATTATTTGCCGACGACACCGTGGTCGTCTGTTTTGCCGAAACATGGGAAGATACAGAATCACAAACCGAAGATGATCTGGAAAAAATAAAAAAAATTGTTAATCGAAATGAACCTTTCTCTGAACTTGAAAAACCCAAATTCATGATATTTTTCTGTAATCAAAATAATTCACCAAATATACAGAGTTCAACAATACCTAATGATGGACAATTGGTAGACATTGTAGATAAAATAACTAACCTAGGAATAGATTTGGATAATCACTAGAAATGGAATATACATGTTAACAAAGCCGTGAGAAAGCATAGAGCAAATTTGTATACCTTCAAAGAGCTGATAAATATCCTTGATACTCAAGAGCTCAAAATAACTTACTTTTCTCTAGTAGAACCCCACATACAATATGGCATATCAGGATGGGGAAGACTGTATGAGTGCCACGTGGAAAATTCAGAAATCATTTGAAAATACTTCTTGAATATACTTTACAACAAAAAAAAAACTATTCAACCGAAAACCTCTCAAGTGAAATACCAATTTTATACCTTCATAGAATACTGTGTCTCCAACAAAAATAAAGCACGAATTAATTGCTATCTCCCAGGAACACAACACCAGATATAAAAAATCCGCAGAAAACAAAAATGAAGTCAATAGGTCAAAGATTGTATTTTTCCACAGCTTCTCGAATATATACTCAAGTACCCCAACGCATTAAGCTATAAATAATGACTAAATTAGCATGAGCATAAGAACTATAAATAATGACTAAAAAAGGATGAAAAACTTGCTTAGAAGTCTATCTGGGGTAAATATATGCAAAATTTTCAATATACACCAAAAACTCATACTCATTATGTAATTATAGTTACCATATTTCAGTTAATAAAACATTTAAAGAATATATTATATTACTGATAATTCTTTTATTTTTTCCTCTTTTTTATCTTCTATCTTTCATCATATACATTGGCAAATTTAGTCATAACTACAATATGTTTTTTTTTTTTTTTGTTAACAACATTGTATGTGTTATATTAATATGTATAAACATTACTATGCCACAAAAAATAATAATTTGTAATACTCATCACTTGAAATCTCAGAATTCGAAAGTAAACTGGATACTCCCATAACAAGGGAACTTCATGGGAGCTGTTGAGTTTAGTCTTCATCTGAAGTCAACTATCTATGTATGGTATTGTCATGTAAAGAATAATACATTTATTATTATTATATTATTATTACTATATACAGCTACGAACGGACAACTGCCGCGCCGGATAATGGTTGAATCAACGTGTTGAATAAACAACTTAATTTTTTCTTATAACAGATATTTTTGACTCTGAGATGAGAATTATTCCATGAATTGCAATCTATTGCACTAAATTGGAAGTGAAAGTCAATTTATATCATTATCAGGAGTGAGTTCGGAATTTGATGACAGTTTGTTTTAACATTTATTTTTTATTGACCATGAACGTGAACAAAACTGAAGCCACGTTCCGTCCCAATATCGCCCGAATCTACAGGTACATTGGTAGTAGAAAAAAATATTTGTCATCACATATAAATCTGTTTATTTTTCTTTCAGACATCGATGTGTCCTATGCATTGTTTCCATCATTAACCTCAGTGACGATATCAGTAATGACTACTTACTCAAAAACTACAATATTTTCGAATGAAAATGATGTAAATAACGATAATTTCTGGAACAACTACTGAAAAAATATTGTTTCGTTTTGCAATGGCCATTGCTGCATTCTTCACCAGTTCTATTTGTAGTGGAACTTTCAAATTAAAACAGTTTGGATATGCGTGTAGTTGAGAAATATAGAATTTTCTATATAAGTCCTGGGCCGTCCATTTCTATAATTCATGTAACATTCTTCACTTTCTTTATTTTTAGCAGCTAAAAGTTTCGAATCATTTGAACGTGGATTGTGGTGCCCAAAAATAATAATAAACCCAATATCGCAGCCAGTTGGAGAGATACATTTCAGGATGTATTTATTGGTTCTGAAAATACCATCAATCAAGCCAGACAATAATGTGTCGGCCCAAAATGGGACGTTTATTTATTGGATATCACCGACAGTATTTTTTGTTATTGTATGAATCCCAAAATCTCTGCCAAGCAATTGTTGAAAGAATCAAATCTTCCTAAACGCATCTTTGTATGTACATGTGAACTGGTACAGTATTTGCTTGAGTTTCTATCTCAATATCCTTTCGAAAATTGATAACTAACGATTATTCATCTAGCTCTCACAATTCCGCGTCATATATGTATATATATATATATATATATATATATATATATATATATATATATATATATATAGTTTTTGAATCTGCCACTCACAACTCACAGAAAAAACTAGGCCAAACGATTGAAGAAATATTTTTTTCCTTTTTAGTGCATTTGTATAGAAGCTTGTCTTAAAAATGTTTTTCCATGAATTTTTATCCAATTCTTTTCAGTCTTTCATGAAATCCGTCATCTCATTGAATTGATAATCTCCGACCCCAAAAAAACCTACTTACCAAGATTGAATGGAATCGAGCTATAGTAACAAAATACGTCGGTATTTTGGAGCCGCCATCTTAAATCCATGAATTTTCGGAAAAACATCATGATGTCCAACCCCAGACACCCCCACAAACGAATTTTTACTGAAATCGGGCTATTTCACGAATTGACATCCAAAGACATAGAAGTAAGGTATTTGAAAACTATTATGGGAAAAGATGAACTTTTTATCGCGAATCAACAATCAATTATAACTTCGCTACTAGAACAAAAAAAATATTGAATATCGTGAACAACAATCAACTTACGCCATCCAATTTGCGAGGTATGAACGAAGTGAAACTCGACAGTAGAGTTCTTTCCAGAAGTAATGTGTCCTCGGACAAAAATAAAAACCGAACAAATCAAGTGTCTGTAGTAGAAACAAAAACTCATCCGTTTTCTGATACGTTAAAGAAATACGTAAAGAAAAGTGACCCAGTCAACGAAGTAGGTATATTTTTTTAATGTGTATCAAATTTTCATAGATGATTTGAGCAAACAGTGTCATAATGCCGAATTTTTGAAAGAGTGGTTTGCAGTGTTCATCATAGTAAACCCTTGCAATGCTACGTACAGCAGCTTTCTGTAATAAGAAACCTCTCTGTAAATTTGTGAAACTTGCCTTTCCCCAACTCAGTAATCCATAGCTCATTACCGAGTGGAACAATGCATAGTATGATGTTAGGGCTGCTTCTCGGCTAACAGTAAATGCTATGCGCCGAATGGCGTACACAGATCTTGCCAACCTTCCACACACGAGACTAATATGTGTGTTCCAAGAAAGGGGTGGATCAAGATGTATTCCTAGAAATTTAACTGATTTCGTGTTGGAACAAGTATGGTGGTTTGAAAATAAACATATCTCTGTTTTAGCCTCATTCAAAAGAAGTTCATTGTCATTGAACCACAATTTGGCATGAGCGGTAGTATGTGCTGAAATTTCATCAATATCTGCACTTTGTCCAACTTGAAGAGAAAAGGACGTGTCGTCGGCATATAAGATCGTCATCAAGTTACGTTTGATTGACATATGTGAGGGTAGATCATTTGCATAAATCAAAAACAGGAAAAGGCCCAGTATGGATCCTTGTGGTACCCCTTTCTTGATTGAGCGTTCATGGCTTATGTTGTTATTATTATAAACCATCTGTATTCTATTTTTGAGGTATGATTCAATAATGTTCCTAGATACACCTCGTAATCCATACCATTCTAACTTCTCCAGGAGTTTTTCGTGACATACACAATCAAAAGCCTTCGATAGATCAGTGAAGAGGGTTAAACACATTTTTTTGTTTTCAAAAGCCTCAAGAATGTTATTAGCTAACCTATTAACAGCATCTATTGTGCTTTTCCCAGTTCTAAATCCATATTGATGACCATCAAATAAATTGAGTTTCTCCATATAATTTCTGAACTGTATGAGGATTGCTTTTTCTATTACTTTAGATATTGTAGGTAGGATGTGTATTTGTCTATAGTTTTCTTGCATTTCCCCATCATCTTTTTTGTGAATGGCAAAAACTTTGGCCGGCTTGAACACGGAAGGAAATATTCCGTCAGAGAGACACGTATTGACAACGTGAGTCAAAGGTTTGATAATATATGATAAACACTCTTTCAACAATTCGGTACTGATGCCACATGTGTCTTGGGTTGTTTTGGTCTTCAGACTGTTAACAATTGAATGAATTTCCTCTTCGCTGGAGGATCGCATAAGAAAATAATTTGAATTTGAGGATTAATTGATATTATGCTGAATTGGAAGATTTCCGTGTGCAGGAATATCCTTAACGATGTTATCCGCATGGTTGGTGAAGTATTCGTTGAAGATATCTACGTCTATTCCAGGTGAGCTCTTGGGTTGGAATTACCTCATCCAATATTTATGGTTTCCCAAACTGTTTTATTTTTGTTGTCGGACAGTGAAATTTGAGTTGAGTAATATGTTCTTTTTGCTTCTGCCAAAGCTTGGTTATATTTTTTTTTATCAAGTCGTATTGTACTTCATTGAAGTCACTTGGATTTTTTGAGCAGTTCGTATGTAAATTGGACATTTTGTTTGAGTATTTCAATTTCAGGTGTTCTCCAGTAGCTGATCTGGTTTGTCTTTTTTGAAGGTTTCGTTTTAATTGTAGGAAAACAATTTGTGTCCAAAGTGGTTCATGAATGTCTCATGGAATGAAAGTGCTTTTTTTTCGGAAGATATTTGATTGTACATGTCACTCCATGATTCCTCTTCAAGGAAAGATTTGAACTTATGTTGATTATTATTCGAAAAGTTCAATTCATTATTGAGAGGCAGTTGATCTTTCTTTGAACTTTGTATTACATATTTCAATATTTGAGGGTCATGGTCCGATAGTGGTGCACTGAGGACTTCTGCATATGAGTGCTCAATGTTTGTAAATATATTATCTGGGCTGGTTTCGGATTTTTCCATTTTTCTAGTTGCTGTATGATTTTTTTGGTGCATATTGAATTGCTTGAATAGATCAAGAACTATATTGGATTTACTGTCTGGTTTTAGAAAGTTTACGTTATAATCTCCGCATATCACAACATTTGCTTTGCTATAATATTTGTCCATGTAAGATAGTGCTTTAGTCATTATTAATAGGAACCTGGCAAAATCTGAATTACCACAGGGTGATCGGTAAACACTCATTACTAATAGGTTCATATTTTTTATATATATTGCAGCAAGTTCACAATGAAACTCCTCTGATAATTGTTTTATGTTACTGATTCCTTTGGCATTGTATTGGTTATTCAAATATATACATGTGTACTCATGAATATGGTTTGGTCTGCAGAAGATAGAGGCCAATTTGAAATTAGTAATATTATAACAGAAGGATTCGCTTACAGACAACCAGTGCTAAGTGAAACAGAGTACGCTTGAATTGTCAAAACTATTCACAAAATTGTCTACTTGTAGAATTTTATTACGGATACATTGGGTATTCAGGTGTAAAACAGCAATGTCAGGATTATCTCTTGCGTCATATTCCTTTTGTTGGCCTAATCTATTTCTATTTGTGATAGACAATCGTCTAAAAAATTTGTTGATGCCCTAGTACCCTCTCGGAGATCCGTGTTCAGAGTATTCTCATAGTTTTTCTGTTTGTGTTGCCAATTGATGAATACTATTATCGAAATTTTTATCAAATTTTTTATCAGTAGTAACGTCTTTAATTGGTATTGTGTTTATATGTATTAAATTTTTGTTACGTTTTTGTCCGTGTGTAATTTCATTCGATATCTTAGTGGCTATTTGGTTTTTGGACAGTGTCCATTTGTTACCATTATTTATATTTATTTCTACCCCTCTACCTTCCGAATAACTGTCTAGTCGCAAAACGTAATTTTCGAGTACCTGATTTGATTTTGAGATATTAGAAGAGTAACATGACTTGTGTAAAGGAACAGTATTCATTAGAATATTTGTATGTTGACAGTGTTTCAATTTACTATTCAATAACTTATGAATGATGGATATCTGTTCTCGATAATGTCATTTGAACCACCCTGTATGATCACAAAATCATTTGTAGTAAAGTTTTTCGTAAGTTTCACAATATCTGATATGACATCATCCATACAAGCTCCTGGTTTCATTATAGTTTGGACATAAAATTTATTGTCAAGTCGATTTTTTATAAATTTACCCAAGTAACGTCCACCTTCATCACACAGTACCAATATCTTGTTTGCCCTGTTTATTTCTTTGTCTGCATTGCTCCGCCTTGATTCAACATCATCTATTTTTGCTTTCGTAGTTATGACTTCCTCACCACTTGCTCCCGATTTTTCTATCTTCTTTGTTTCATCTCTTCTTTATTCCTCGGCAATAGATCTCATTTTCCTTTTCTAGTGTTTTTATGGTTTCTACCATTCTTCTACTGATGCCACTCAGTTCCTGTACCCCTCTTTCAAAATATTGGAGTTTTTCATTGCTTTGTTGCAGATTCTCTCTAAGTAATTTGTTTGTGTTGTCCATGACGATAATATTTTCATCCAACTGTGCTATGGTTTTCCTTTGTTCTTCTAACATCATATCCCTTTTTTCCGCAACTTGCTCACTTGTTTTTATATTTCCCCAATCTAGAATATCTACGCCACTGGAGTCTATGGACGTGGCCATAGACAAATTAAAAATAAAGTTTCTCTATGGACGTGGCTGTGTGAGTCATGAGTGTATTAAGTGTATTAATTGTTTCTATAGAAACAGTGCAAACTGAAAATGAATGAATACATACATTTAACGAAAAATACACCATTAATTATCGAAAATGGTTCGACTTCTACAGCTCAGGATAATTGGACTCCAGTTCTATCAAGATGAAACAGAACCAAAAAAACTCAAGTGGTCATTGGTAATAATAAAGACAATGAGCTCGTTAAGGGTGTTATTAAGTTCATTGACTTACATGTTACCAGATTCAACATTGACACAACTGAAATATCCCTTTCAAACCTGCTGAAAGATACCTCTCCTGAAGTTATTTGTGAAGTGAACCAATCCAGATATCCAACAATATATTCGTCCTCTGAAGTTGAATTATCAGCAAGAATCTGTCTGTGACCTACGAAAAGAGAATTGAGAAGAGGTTTATTCTGAATCTGATGTGAATGGAGCATTTGAAAAATTCTAGTGCATATTTTACCATACCTTTAAAAAAAAAATTGAATATCATTATTCAAACAAAAAAAGAAATCAAAACTGGGTAACACCAGAAATACGCGAATCCAGTTACAATTTAAAGAAGCTATTCAATCTGAAGAAGTATAACCCAGAATATTCCGAATTATACACCGCAAAAAAAAAAGAACATGATAATTCAATGTCAAAAACAAAAAAAATTGTATCAAAATAATATACTAGATTCTGATATTTCCTCCAAATCTATATGGCGAATCATAGAGTTATCGAACAAGCAAAAAAATTTTTAAACAGATTTCTCAATTGAATATGGAGATAACCAAGGAGAGGATCCACTACAATTTGGCTGATTCATTCAGAACCTATTTTTTTTAAGTATATAAGTATGTCATTGAACATATAGGATCAGATGTGATGGACTATAATAAATTCATGAAGAACACCTATTCACCTTGCAATTCTTTCTTGAAAGTTATGATGGATCTGATTTGTTTGATTTGTTGCAACTCA
Organism: Gonioctena quinquepunctata; assembly: GCA_018342105.1. Lineage (NCBI taxonomy): Eukaryota > Metazoa > Arthropoda > Insecta > Coleoptera > Chrysomelidae > Gonioctena > Gonioctena quinquepunctata. The sequence continues at coordinate 737,131 of JAFIRS010000089.1, forward strand.
AGCTTGAAAATAAGTACTCATCAGGATCTGATAATGTTCCAATGTATTTAGTTAAAAAAGTTCATCTGTGATCTTAGATCCAATGATAATTTCGGTCAATCTATCATTCACTACGGGAGTCTTCCCGGATTGAAAAACTATCGCCCCATGACGCTGATGTTCGAATATAGTTACTCATATCGATTTTTATGTTTCATTGACAATGAAAAAATAATATCAAATAACCAACATGGTTTTATTATTAACGAAAACGACCACAGCACTACATTCGTTCTACCACAGAATAGTTGATGCCATTGAAGCATTCGCTTCTGTAAACCATGGCATTCTATTAGACAAGCTTCATCGTACGGTATGAGAGGCACTTCGTTTGAATTAATACAGTCATATTTGTGTAATAGGAGGCAATACGTCTCAATACAGAATAGATCATCCGAGAATATGAAAAATGATATGAAAGTCCCCCAGGGATCAGTATTGGGCCCTTTCCTTCTCATCATCTACATAAATGATATTGATAAACCTCAAGTGCCAGCCTCTTCCACAATTCGTGCAGATGGTACTTCTGTCATCATATTTGAGCTTCTAGAAAATATGAAACCACTTTGAAAGTAATAAATAACTGATTTTTGGCTAACTTACTCTTTCTCAACATCGAGAAAACACAGTGACTGAGATTTGACAACCCTCAGAAAATTTGTGAAAAAAACATTTGGATGTCCTGAAATTTCTACAGTGGATACCAGGTCTGAGTTCTCAGGACTAAATGTTGATACACACCTCAATTGGAAATAGCAATACCAAGAGCCCGGTTCAAAACTCAACACAATTACCTATCAATTCAGAAATATAAGAGGAATTTCGAACCTGGATCAATTGTTGCAGCAATTATGCACAAGTTGAAAGGAGGTGTAACTTTTTGGGGATCATCACCTTCAGCAACGAATGTTTTCATCGCGCTAAAGCATATTCACCGCTCGGAGTTGGGACTAACCAATGGGACCTCATGTAGAAATGTATTTAAAAATTGAATCTTTCAACCTTGCCGTCAATTTTCATATTTCAGAAATGTCTGTATTTGTTTAAAAACAAAAATGATTCTCGGGAATATATATATCTATATATAAATATAAATGTATATATATATATATAATAATAATAATTATAATAATAATAATAATAATAAAATAAATTTATTTCTCAAGTACAGAAAATTTATAAAGAACTAGAACTTGAAAATAGTAACATAGTGTAGAATATAATAATATTAAAGAGTTTCATTACAAAAAACATTACAAAAAACATTAGGAGTGTCATTAAAAAAAACATAAGAAAATTGGTATCACAAAAATATATTTAAATAATTAAAATAATTAGCACTAATTAATAAAAGAGAAAAGAAACATTGAGAAGTATCAATTTTTGGAATTTTGGGAAAAGTAACTATAAAAATAAAAGAAGTCATCGATTTCGCCTCAAGCGCTTTGTGAACTATTTCAAAAGCTATTCTAAAAGTTGATGGATTGTCGCTCTTGGTAATGAAAATAAAAAATGTTTAAGCTTATTTTTGAAAATATTTGCACTGGAAATTGTCTGTATTTCTACAGGAAGATATTGAAACATTTTTGGTCCCAGAAAAGAAAAACTTCTTCGGCCTTTCGTTTTGCGCATAAAAGGAATGAGGTAGGTAGTTCGTTTGCTTCTGGTATTATACTGGTGGTCAGGGTTTTTTAGATCAGATTCGAACTGGTGTTGTCTGATGTTACCGCGTAGAAAAAATAATTGCCGTGGATCCAGTGAGCCAGTTTCATTAAATAATTGATCTGAGGGATACTTGAAGTCTTTGTTAAAAATTATTTTCAGTAATCGTTTTTGAACAGTTATAAGTTTTTTGATGTAGCTCTTGCCGACCCCTCTCCAAACTAGTATTCCGTAGACTAGGTGTGGTTCGACAATGGCTTGGTATAGAGTTTTCATCGATGTTGAATCCATTAGATCTTTTAGGTATTTCAATTTATAGATCAGAAATTGGATTTTTTTTATAATGAAATCAATTTGCTTATCCCATTTTAAATTGCCATCAATCATTAAACCAAGATATTTGATTCTATTGCATATTTTTATTGATATTTTATTGTTGATACACAAGTTGTTATATGTGGGGGTATTCCTTTTATCTATATGTATGGGCAAGAAGAAAGTTTTATCGAAGTTTATCGTCAGCAACTTATGACTGAAAAAACCTTCAATGTGGCCTATATCTCTTTCTGCCATATTTTTCAAAGATTGCCAGTTATCGTGGGTTCATGAAATCGCCGTATCATCCGCGTAAGTGATGAGTTTTCCTTCAGTGTTAATTTTAAATAGGTCGTTCAGATATATGTTGAAAAGAAGCGGTCCAAGAACTGTTCCTTGAGGTACACCGTATTTAATGACATTTAGTTCACTTCTTTCCGATTTCATCTGAACGCACTGGAGTCTGTTTGATAGGTAACTCTCAAATAGTTTCAGAGGTATGCCTCTTATGCCAATGTTTTCCAGGCATTCGATGAGTAGGATATGACTCACTGTGTCAAATGTCAAATGCTTTGGAAAGATCTAAGAAAACGCACAGAGAAGGTTTTCCTTTATCCAAAGCGTTATACATTTCTGTGGTGAGAGCGAGAATTGCATCTTGGGTTGATATTCCCTCTTTGAATCCATACTGACTATCAGAGATTATATTGTTTTTGGTAAGGTAGTCATTTAGACGTTTTTTTATAATTTTTTCGGAAATTTTTGCAACAGTAGTGATTAGGGAAATCGGTCTGTAATTTAAAACTTCATCACTACTGCCCGCCTTGAAAATTGGTTTTATTACAGCTTTTTTGAAAATGCAGGGAAAATGACCCTGTTCAATGCATTTATTGAATATGAAGGCCATTGGTTCTTTTATTATTGGTGCTAAAGTTTTAACTGTTTCTGTTCTTATTCCGTCTATTCCGGGTGATTTTTTATTTTTCAGTAATGAAATGATACTACTAACTTCATCAGCGTGTGTTGGTTTCATGAAAAATGAAGTCAAAACATTATTTTTTTTGGGAGGGGTAAAATTTGGGTCTTTATGAATTTTTTCAGCAAGCTTCTCACCAATTATATATATTGAAGAAGGGTAGTCTCGTGACTGGAGTAGTTGAAAATAACTATGAATTTGAAATTAACTTAGTAGAAAGGATATTCGTTGGGGTTGCAGTCAAATTCAATGGCCAGTGAAAGATGAGAAACTCTTTCTTATTTTGTCAAGCTTTCGAAAATGTTTATTTTCATTATCAAGACAGTAAGGTGAGGTTGAGTGAAGACAGCGATCTAATCATCATCATTGTATATTTTTTCAAAATCATATCACTATGAAGCACTACTAGTAATATAGATAAAAATTTAACAATTGTAAAAGTACATTTTGTTTGGGAACATAATTTAAACAAACAATTTAAACTTCGACAGGACAAGTACCACATGGTTAAAGCATGACTGAAAATGAAATGGGGAAAGCGAAACCCACGACAGAACGGAAAGTCATGAGGGAGTAGTGCCTGAACTCTCTGAATTTGGTAGGGATATGACAAATTATCGATTGAAATTTACCATACCAGAGCATGAGAAATGTTCAACGTGAGCGCTATTTCTGGAGCTCGTTTCCGGGTGTTCTCCTACCAGATTGAGAACTGCTTCCTCGGTTTCTGGCGTGCTTCCGTCCGTGGTGTAGCTCTCTCTGAACTTCCTGTTTTCCTTATTTTCCTCAACCGGATGTAAATTCTTTAAAATGGTTTCAAAGTAGGAGTTGTGCGGTTCGGATAAAGCTCCTGATACAAATGTCTAGCCTCATATGCATTTCCGTTAGCAAGTCCGTATGTAAAATGTATGACAGCATACTCTGCATTGGTGAAGTTTACCATTTTTCAACAAATTATCACAATAATAATAAATAAAACTGTTTGACTTTGCGTCAAGATACTATTTTTGACATGACAGCACAAAAAAACATTGGAATAAACTCACTAGCCTACTTGATATTTTCATTTTAAATTTCGCGAATACAATGAGAAGAAGATTGGATGCATCGATTAATTTTAATAAAATATCTCGAAAACGGCTGCTTGTAGCTTGGAATGCATACATTTTTCACGTAAAAATAATAGAGGAATCGGTTTTTCTTCTAGAAAATGTGATACATACATGCACGACAAAGTTGTGACGCCCCCAAAGGGACAAAGACCTGTAGGCGGCGTCCTCTACAATTGAGGGCCAAACTGAGATCAAATTTGAATTGCTTACATAAAGAAATCCCCAAATACCAATTCTCGTCCAAATATCGACATTATTTCAAAAATAACTTACGAAAAACTAAACTAAAAATAAATGTTCAACACTTTTTATATCAAAAACGAAGGCCTTGCTTATATTTATTCATTTATTTCACCTTATAAATGACTGAGGAATCGTCCTGTAAAATATCTGACACCCATTACATAACACTCTGTATATAATTTACCCTCTGATAGCATCAAAGGAAGTAGTTCGATACACATTTTCAAAACGAGATTGAATGAGTTTTTGATCAAGAATAGTTTTTATTCAATAGGAAAGATTTCAAATCTTCATAACTGAAGAAATGCGATACAGATTTTATTATTATTATTCATATAATTTTATCTTTTTAATGTTGCATCTGCATTGTACTTTCTGTAGTTTTTAACCAAATATATTTCACTACTACTAGTTCTGACCATTTCCATACATTTGTTCTGGAAAGGAAATAAAGGAAAAGAAATAAGGAAATAAACAACAATATTATTATTATTGTCACATTGCTTGAGGCCGCCTTGGAGCCACCATCTTGGAATCGTGGATTCTGACTAAAGCATCATCCGACTCCAAAAATCCCCACATACCAATGTTTATTGTAAACGGGCTGTAACCACAAATCTCGTCACCATATTGGAGCCGTCATTTTGAATTAATGAACTTTGACAAAAAACTCGTGCTGTCTCTCACCGAAAACCCCCACATACCAATCTTGAATAGAATGTTACCACAATCTCAAAACTCGTCCGCGATATTGGGGCCACCATTTTGTTTTTCTCTAGAAAAAAATCAATAATGTATTGTCACCGGAACTGTGAACAGCTGCCGAATTTCACGTTGATCAGACCACTAGTAGTGGGTCAAAATTCACTTGAAAATTTGTACTAAACACATACAAATGTGAAGTTAAATAGAATGTTAAAATCTTCTGTTTGTTTCCATTCTTTTTTTTTTCTCATAATTTTTCGAGTATTTGAATTCGATTTCATATATTTCATACCGCTGGATTCCTTACACGCGTTGTTTGAGGCAGAATATTCCTTCTTCGAACATAATAAGGATCAACCTGCAATATAATAACATTGTTGATATGGGCTTAATTTCAACCCACAAGCAATGTTTTTGGTTCTTCAACTTCATTTTGATGTTATTGTTCATGAATGATTTTGTAGTGGAATTTCCTCTGATTCATAGTTATCTGGGAAAATATAGAGAACGATTTTCATAAATCGTCAGACGTTTTTAATGTTCGTTTAATTTTTTTATTTTTGGGACGTAGTTCCTCATCGCGCGTTGCGAAAGAGGGCTAGACGGGATAAATAAAGGCCAAAAGTTTTAACGAGACTTTCGCTATGGTTATAAGCCGTGCGGCGTGCGCGTGTTTCTCTGTCTGTCTCTCTCTCTCTCTCTCACAGAAAGCAAGCCAGTTATTTTCGTTTCGTCTTTCTATTTCACATCGAACATCGTGGTGTCACGACGATTATTTTTGTTGAGTGTATACAGGTTTTTTGTACATAATAAATAATGAAAAATGATAACAATAATGAATCCTGACAGTGTTTCTGCACAAGTTCCAGATATTGCTGATGGAGTTAGGTAAGTAGAGATTTTATACAGACAATAATAAATGCTTATGCATTTTTAGCAAGTACGCATTATAACCTCTCTTTACTATTGTGCCAACCAAGTCATACGCGTTATAATCTCTCCATTATTGTGTGTTCAGCAAGTGTACGCGTCATAACTTTAATAATTTTAAAAGCAAATCATATTTTAATATTACAATATCAATGCGTATGTATTCAGCAAGCCGTGCGTGTTCTCACCTATACGCTGTTGTGTTTACGAAGTCGAGAGAGTATATATATATATATATATATATATATATATATATATATATGTATTATATATATATATATATATATATATATATATATATATACACTCTGTTGTGTTTACAAAGTCCCGCGCATCTATGACGTGTACGAAAGAATAGACAGACAGAGTGCATATATATATATATATATATATATATTTATATAAAATATTATTACAACTTAAAAAAAATAAAAATTATCACAATTCCTTCACTAATTGATCGAGAGGAACTTCGTTCCATCCGGGTGTCCCTTGACACCTCTCAAATTTTTTACTGTTTTTTCCACCGAACAAATTACGTGTATCAACCAAATCGAAATCGAATTCCCTTCGATCGAGATTTTAGTTTCATGTCATCACTCTGGATTGACTTCCATCCCAAAAATATTGATGTATTTTCGGAAATAATCACATTCACATAAATCTCTCCAGAATCTCAACCTGAATGGGTGTCGATGGCATAAATCCCCGAGATGGATCAAAAGACTGACATGTCGCAGGTTAAAATAGCTCTAATAGGGAATTTCCAGGCGATTAGCCGAATGTGTGGGGATATCGGAAAAAATGCTGAATATAGATTGCGAGGATATTGACTATATAAATCATAAATTGAATGGAACATTCATGTTCGATATTCAATAACGTAGATTCTATGATAATTCTGGAAGTTTCATATTGGAATTATGTATATAGATTCAATCATGATTATGTTTACCTGATGATTGATTTCAGCGGGAACTGAAATTAAATTACATACAAATAAAATGACGTGTTCGGATTCACCTCTCCCTTCCTTGTAGAAACTTGTTACTGTTTCTCCTGAGTATTGGAACGGCAAAAATTGAACAGATATATATCCCTCCGGTTTTTTGTGCACAAAAAATAGCAAAATAAATCACTACAATTTTCAGGAATTCGCCGATTGATTGAATAGGTAGATTTTTTTTTCCACGGAACCTGGTCTTGTCGCCAGCTGCACCCCAGCCTGTTGGGCTTTTTATGGCTTTCGGTTTTTGTTTAACGGCTCTCACTCCGTAACTCTGGTCCTCTGTAGCAGTCTGTACAGGTTCTTCACCGGTTGGCTACCGTATTCTTCGGGGGTTAGCCTTGGCTGTCCGAATATTACTTGACTTTTGCGGTCTAGCGCCTCGCATTCTGATAATATATGTTTGGCCGTTTTTGTCCCTTCGCCACATTGTCTGCAGGAATGTTCTCCGTTTCACAGCGCCATTTTGTGCATGTGTCCTCTCATTGGGCTGTGACCAGTGAGAGGGCAATAAGGGGCCTTCTCACTGGTCACAGACCAATGTTCTGACTTGGTTCCTACTCATCTTGAGTAGTTCTTCAGTTCTTTGTTTCGACGGTTCTTCAACATATGTTTTCCTGTTGTGCATGGGAGGGACTTCCTTCCAGCGCTCCCTTTTTTTGTTTGACCCAGTCTCGTACGCAGCCTCGGATGGCTGATTTTGTCGCTCTGAGTGCAGGTTCTGGGCCAATATATGGAGTTGATGAGCCCATCCTGGCTAGTTCTTCTACTTTTTCAGTGCCCTTGATGCCACAGTGTCCTGGAACCCACATCAAAGTTACTTAGTTGTGTTCTGCGAGGCATTGAGTTCTTCTTGACGTTCCCATATCAGATTCGATGTCACTTTTGGATTCGTGGGAGCATAATGCATCGTATACATATTCTCTGATTCAGTTTTTGGAACAAATTCTATGCATCTTCCCAAAATTTCAAGAGTTTTTTTGTTCTAACTTTTTTGTCCCAACTCACAAATTCTTCAAATTGGCCTTGGGCATTCTTGATGTTATATGAATACAAGATACATTTGATCTCATCTGAATTTTCAATAAATTTTGTCAATATATACATACCTTCAGATGCCGAACAGTATAGACACCGACATTCTAGGACATTGCTTTTTCGTCTACCTGTACCAAACAATTATACTTTTTTTTTGTGGATTTCATGATCCGGTGTGAGCTTTGGATTCCACATTGCAGACGTTTCCTTGACGTTTCAACTCTACGTAGCCAACAGCATTATCACCATAGGAAGATCTGTGGCAAGATAACATCTATCGATTCACTTTTTGGATGCGAATAAGTCAGTTGAAATATGATCTCGATATTCATTCTTGCTATATACCTAACACAAATTGCTTACCTTTTCGTATCCACATTTTTAATTTCAACACCCAAAAAATTCATATTTGTTAAATAAAAGGGGTCAATCATTTCATAATCCACCATTGGCAAATTTTCCGAACCTGCTTTTACGAAGCCTTGTCCCATTATAAACATACCAAATCGTTTATGACATTAAGAAATTAAAGTTAATAAAAACAAACATTAACCTCAAATCTCAATATTATTCCATGAGAATGGGAACTGGGTCGGAACTGTCTTCAAGATTTGCGGTGTTGCCAATGATCGCTCTTCGTCAAAAGGGAGGCTCGTTCAAAAAGTGTTTTAAATAAAGAAAACAGTTGGTGAAATGGGATTTTTATTGGATGAGTCTATCAATTAACAGAGTTCAATTATGTATTAGTGGTGTATATCAAGCTGTGAGCTATATTCTTATAAGAACAGTTATGCGTGTTTCTGATCGTGGATTATGGAGTGGAGTGTTTTTGATGAACGTGACGTCAAGGGTACAGTTTCAAACGCAATATCTTTTCGAAATAAAAAATATATGATGGTATTCTAAGTGAATTGGGCGTTTCATATGAAATACAATCGACCTATATAGGTTTTGGAATCTATTTTCTGTAAATGTAAAGGTCTATTATAAAAAAAAGGAATTTAGATCCCATTTCCCGAAAATGCGTATATGGGATTTCAGAAGGCACATGCTATTGAATATCCGATCAAAATTCTTGAATTCGGAATGATGCTGCCAATATGGCGAACAAAATCCATAATTTATTATTCATTTAGAATGGATTATTTCTTCTTGATCATTATATTTTGAGGCATTTCTATCTTGTTGAGCCCCGCATGGCATTTAACTGATGCCTCACAAGATATACTACATTAGAGAAACGCTGTCTAAATGGTCGTATTTCATTGTCCAGACCGAGTGATATCTATGTAATGCTTAATGTGAAAAAAATCAGCTGTCCGAATTGTTTTCTTGCTGGAATTGAATGGTACTATTGACATTTCAATTGACAAAGTCTGTGCTTTTGAGGAAAAAAGTTATTCCAGTCCCAACAGTACGATTGCTTCTCATTCATTTCGGGGCTTAACGTGCTATCAGAAGTTATAGATACCACACCAGAAATTTCGGATGTTTCGTCGACAAGAATCAGTTGGTGCTATCCTGAGACGCAGACTCATTCATTTATATATTTCATTTAATTATACACTGTATAAACCTAACAGGAATATGAGTTGGGGAATATGGATCAATGAATTAAAACGAAATAATCGTAGAGATTGAGCAGTCAAATATATTAAGCTGACAATTCGCAGAATCAGAGTCAACACACATATTATGAAGCAGTGAATATTTCAGAATAGTTGTTCATGGTGTTAATAGATAAAACTTATTGTCCACTCTAGATGGAGGTCTGAATACATTGAAATTGAGTTTCTGTAGAATTTTTGGTCAATAATAAGGTTGCTAATGAGTTTGAATACGAAAATTGTGGAATGACGATCATAACGGGAGGTCAAGCTGTTCAAAGCATGTCTAGCATTATGGAGAAAGCTAATTGGTGGATATATGTTGTCCGATGTGTAGGAGAGGAGTTTCAGGTAACGTTGTTGACCTGATTCAATTTTCTTTATATATAACTGATGGGATGGATTCCAAGTTATAGACGCGTATTCCAATTTTGATTCTAATTTTGATCTGATAACTGATGGGATGGATTCCAAATTATAGATGCGTATTCCAATTTTGATCTAATAAAGGCATAGCATAACGTCTCAGATGTGGATGGGTCCGAGAAATCTCTCGAGATTCGGGCAATGAAACCATACATCCTGTTTGCAGCCGTCAAAGTGGCTCCAATATGACACCTAGATTGGTGTATGTGACAGGCCGTTGGAGTGGAATATCGTTTCTTATATACTGATATGAAATTAGTCGATTTTTCAATGTGGACTACATCAAATCACATTCTCTTACATTCAGAGGGAGGGAGTTCGATTCGGCAACACCAATGCTCAATGGTTGCTGCGTTGAGGGACACTCCAGGTAGCTGGATATTCTACAGATTTACATCCATTAAATATGAGTTACTGACGTCTGTCAGTGAAATATGATACAAAAAGTTCAATGAAGGCCAGAGAACAGCCAAACCTGTGCAATTTCGAGAGAAGTATTGGTCTAAGAGCTGGCTACGTGGAATAAAAATGATATGGTACAAGGAAATTTTCACATAGAAACCCTCTTCACCTTCTGACGAGTGTGTAGATCTGCAGGCAGAAATCAGTTCCGGGGCTGAAAGCGGGGGCGGGCGATGAAAGATTTTTCCAGAGCGTAGCCTGGCGCTCACATAACTTCGAACACTCAATCATTCATTAGGGACTGGTGGCCGCGTTGAATGAATGCCCGCGTTCAAAGTGAAAGGACCGAGGTTCGATCCCAAGTGGGTCACGCAATAATTTTTTTGAATTTACTATTACACTCAAATCAACCAGGGAACTTCTACAAGTCAACAAAATGTATTACCTCAGAAAATTCAGCGTCACAACTCCTCAAGTCAGAAACAGCATTTTCTGTCTTGACTTGCTCCGCAGCGGCCGAAGACTGCTTAAAATTTCTCTGAACCTGGTTTTTCGACGTACCCTTTCCAGGAAAAAGCTCTAATGTGTTCAACGAAAGTATAATCCATAAATCTCAATTGTTCGAGAGGCAGTGGAAGGTAGCCTCGCGATGTTTTGCAATACCTTATGTAATAATAAATTATTTCAAGTCAAATAAATCTTTATATCCCTGCCTGCTATTCGCTTATGAAAAATATACGGATAATACTTTCGTTGAACAAACTGGAGCTATTTGCTGGAAAAAGTACGCCGAGAAACAAGCAAGTCATGCTCTGTAAAAATGTTGTTCTGAGGTAATATATATATATATATATATATATATATATATATATATATATTTATATATATATATATATAAAATAACTATGAATTTGAAATAAACTTTGTAGTCATGCTTCAACCATGTGGTAATTACTGTGCCTGTTCAAATTTTAATGTGTTTAAATTAAGTATCTAAAACAATATGTGCGAGTGCCATTGTTTAATTTTTATATATATTACTAGTAGTGGGTCATAGTGATATGATTTTGAAAAGTTCCTCAATCACGAAATGGTGATTAGTTCGCTGTCTTCACTTAACCTCACCTTACTTGTCTTGATAATGAAAATAAACATTTTCGAAAGCTTGACTAAATAAGAAAGAGTTTTTCTTTTCCTCATAGGCCATTATTTTGACTGCAACCTCAAGGAATATCCTTTCTACAAAGTTTATTCCAAATTCATAGTTATTTTCAACTAGTCCAGTCACGAGACTACCCTTCTTCTATATATATATATATATATATATATATATATATATATATATATATATATATATATATATATATATATATATATATATATATATAGTCGAGTATCGATCGAGAGTAGACGTGTGTGTTTGATTCTCCGTATAACAATTCGTTAACGTTAAAAAATAAAATTTTAACAGTTGTGCTATCATAGTATGCCCCGGCAATGAAAAGTAAATGATAACACTTGTGATAGCAGTCCAAATTACTGTCGGGAGAAAGCGATAAGTGAAAAAGAGTCGTGTTCATATTGTATTTGTCGATAATGAATTAACCATTAGCCCGGCAGATGTTGGATAAATTGAAAAATACCAAAACCAAATTTATAAATGATATCAAAGCATCTGAAGCAAATTTTCTGTTGAAAATTGAACATCCGAAACACAAAGTGGATCAGCACGCAAGGAAAATAAACATCGAAGAAAGAAACGAACTACTAGAAAGGAGAGCAAAACTGAATAACATCGTGATATTTGGATGGAACATAAGTTAGAACGAACTGAGAATTGATACGGTATGCATCAAATTACAGGATCTGTTAGATATTGAGTGGTCAAAAACTGTTATAAACAATTTTTATCGCCTGAGAAAAAACACAGACTGTCCAATAAAAGTCGAATTAATATCCTTTCTCAAAAAAGATATAATAAATATAACAAGGTGTAGAAAGCTGAAGGGAACCCATATATCTATCTCCCATGACCTAACCCTCCAGCAACGAGAGGAATACCAAATATTGAAGATCCATCTTGCGATAGAACGCCAAAATCAAAATCAAAACTGTTTTATACGAGGAAACAAACTGATATTCAATGAGTTGGAATATTCAATAGACGACCTAGTGAATAATGAAACAAGCTCTGAATCAGAATCTCCGTGTGCCCCCTCGACACCATCCCTTCCACTTTTCATGCAGGGTGAAACATCGGAGTTAGGAAACCCCACACGGCATCAAGAAACACCTGTACAAACCCCAAATACGGGAGTACTTGAGACAACAAACAATTCCACTCGTCCACACCAATTGGAAACATTATATTATGCGTTCGTTGAGTCTTGAATACAGTGTGCCATTCTGAGTTGGGGAATAGCCCCACCAATGTATATGAAATAACTAGAGATTCTACAAATATTATGTATTAAAAAAATACCTATTCTACAAATGATCTATTTCATGGAACTAAAATATTTGATCCCAAACAACTATAAATATATTATACAATCATATACCTATATACAAATAAACACTCGATGGAAAAAATAGAACGTGGATATGAAACACGAACTAGGCAAAATATTCCTATGAACAGAATGAACAAATCAATTGGCCAGCGCTCGCTAATGTACCAATCAAAAAAAATATTCAATTCTCTCCCAAAAAAGTACAAAACTAAGGAGATATACACTCTCTACGACTCATCGAATACAAATTCAAAGGTTATATTGAGTCAACTGACAGACACCCTACACACAATAATGCAATGCAAATAAACTCCACACCGAATTTTATAACTTTTTTTTTCTCTTCTTTCAAAAATATATGTGTCCTACACCATATTATATACTCTGGTTGAATATAATCAATACTAACATAACCACATTGCATTTGTACTACATCATTAAAAACAAAAACAATCCATGCACATTCTCACGGTTAATATGGAACTATTTGTTCATTTGCCACCAATAACTGTATATGAAATGAAAATGTAAACAAAAATGTATATTGAAGTGAAAAAATATTATTATTATAATATATTTTGGTGACTTGTAGTAGTTTTGTATTTGATCTGAGTGTAATAGTAGATGAAAAAAAATGGGTGACCCAGTTCGGGATCGAACCCCGGTCCTTTCACTTTGAACGCGGTCGTTTATTCAATGCAGCCTTGATAAAAGATTGAATGTTCCGAGTTATGTGAGCGCCAGGCTACGCTCTGGAAGAATCTTTGATTGCCCGCCCCCACTTTCAGCTCCAGAACTGACTTCTTCCTACAAAGCTACACACTTGTCAGAAGGTAAGGAAAGTTTCTATGTGAAAACTTTCCTTGTACCTTATCATTTTCAATTTACGTAGTCCATAAGCTCATTGAACGCTTTCGAAAAGTCCGTTTATGACATAACATCGGTTTGAGATCTACTATCAATAGTCTCTGTAATACATTGAGTGATGTTGAAGACTTTTCATGAAACCATGTTCAAGTGGGGAAATTCAATTGCTCAGATGAGGATATAACTTGTGTAGGGGAGGATTCCAAACACTTTAGCGAAATTACATATAATTGTTATTGGTTTGAAATTTCTAACTTGAAATTTATCTCCTTTTTCGAACATTTGTCGGACTTTAGACAATTTCTATAGATCAGAGATGGTACTATAGTTTTGATCAGCAAAGCTATTTATAATATCCAGAGGATTGTCGTAGGACATTCTGTCAGATATGCTAATAGATCCTTCTTTGCTATTTATAAATGCTCAGAATTTTTGGGTGAATTTTTATGTAATTTTCAGCACATTTCACATATTTTCTTCAAACGCGTTGTCTACTTCAGACTCAATCTTACCCTCCAGGCGAGTTAATTTGTCTCGGGCAATAAATTCCCGCTGTTTTTGAATAAGCGCCACTACTTGGCCTCGAGGTAAATTTGATAAATAATTTCTCTATCAAACCACAGCTATTGTTCCGCTTGACATTACCGTTTCGTTAGGGTACATATTGATCCAGTACGTTATAAATTGTTCCGTGAAAAGGAGTACAAGCATCATTTGATCTATCGAAAGCTTCAAGGAAGGTTCAATCAATATTAGCTAAAAGATCATGCATCCCAGAGAAATCTGCTCTTCTGAAGTTGTACTCATTATTGTAAGAGGTGGCAATGTTTCTTTCCAGATTATGAGAGATATTCGGTTCACAATGTACACTCAATGCAGGATTATATTTGTCTTCTTGTACTAGATCCAACCACCACTCAGAATTACTATAGTACAGTATTATCCCATAATCGTTAGGGGCATAGATATATTGAGACATATTACTGATTTCTAGAAAGTTATTCAAGATATTATTCATTGCATTCGGTTTGGTCACCCTGTAAAAATGAAGTGTAAGAAGGGATATTCAAATCACACGTGCCGAGAATGCTACTGTTATAGACAACTTGGATGTTGGTGACTATTTCGAGGAACATAAGGTATTTATCGTTAGACGAAGAGGGGGTACATACATATTGATGACAAATAACCAAATTGAATCGGATACTATCTTCACCATAACAATGTCTATAGTTAGCTCTTGAGGAGACGAACGAATCCAGAACTGCTATAAGGGCTCCTTCGCCTCTTTTGCGATTGCAGAGCGGTGGACTTGATAGAAGTTTGGGAATAGCTCTTCATTTTTGGTCGAGTTATCCAACCGTTAGTAAAACAATCGGGTATTCGTTCACCACAATTGAGTTGAAGACCTCGAGTGTTTCGATAAAGTATCACTATGCACTTTCTAGTTGATGAAAATTTATCAAGCAGATTAGGAAAATGTATTTCATGGAGAAGAATAAATCATGCTTTCCTTATTTTTCTCAATGTGTTCTAATGGAAGAACAACTTTTGATTTCATCGATAGCTGTCCTCCGACAAGATAATAATGTGTTTGTTCACAAAATTGAAATAGGCCCAGTAGATGCGGAAAGTGTTCTCAACTGCTCGATTGTCTCACTTATTATAGTAAAATTGGAGAGTACTTTCGAAAATTCATCGCCGACGTGTGGCTTGAACCCATATTGATTATTAGAAAAATTATGCTTTTACCACCAAGCCACTGACAAATGAAAATACTCGCCAAATAACTCATTTCCATGTGTTAGTAGAATTACTTTTGTATAATAAATGAAAATAAGAATAAACTTGTACTTCTTGTACTATTTTTTAAAGTTATCAAGGTAATTTTTTCACAATCCCTCCGACACATTCATAAAGTTATATTGTCAACCCCCATGGAATCCCCAAGGAATATTCATGAGTTATCTTTTAAAACTGATATTATTGAAAACTTGTTTACTTGTCTAGTGTAGTATCCTTCCGTGGTCCTAATTTTTGCAGCTCCGACGATTCCATCTTTTCCGCAATGAACATTTTCGACGTGTTCTAGTAACGGTTCATTTGCGGGAGACTTCTCTCTTCTTCAGTATGGACCAACTAGGGCTTGTGCGATTATCCAATATTTTTTGAAAAATGGTAGGGATGGTTCACAGATCGTTGTCGAACGCCTGAAAAGGACACCATATCTTTTATCGGTTTTTCGTCCCATCAAAACTTTTATGGGCCCAGAAAATTGATACCAACGTGGCGAAGGAGAAACATACGATTCAAGGGTTTTTGTAGGTGGTTTATCCATTTTTTGAGCAAGAGGTTTACATTTTCTTAGGCCAGTAGAGACAGGCATGATTTTTCAAAATTTTTATGGTGATTTCAGAAGTTTCGAAAATTCAGTAGAATGGAGAGTAGGTACGTTCAAATGATATAAAGTCTGATGTCGCAACTTTTTTTTTCGGAACGGAATATGTTAGAAATCAAGCTTCAATGAATTTTCGTATTATTAGAGCGGAAAAGTTTCGGAAAATAGCCATTTCCATCCTTCGAAGAATTTGCATCCATTTAAACACAATGGAAATGTTTTATAAAAAAAAATGTTTTTGATGAATATTCCAAAAATTCTGCAAACTCGAAAAAATAACTTAAATAGAGTTGATTTGCACCCTATTGCGTCAAACGGATAATATATTTTTTCAATAAATTGTTTTTTTTATTGGAATAAGTATCGGATTCATCACAAAAAATCCAAATAATTGTTGCAAGTGGAGATGTCCCGACGTAGAATGTTTTCATTGATTTGCAGCCTCGTCTGCAACACGAAAGTGAGAGTAAAATCAATAGAAAAATACTTTCGTATTTGTATAATAATTTGTAATCTATGTAACATTATATACATTAGGAATAAACAAAAAATATTTTAGTGTTATCTGAATAATTGAGATTTTCAGGTGGAATCATACAATATTGTTCGAATTTTCGATTTGAATTCATAACATCATATTAAAATTAGGAATTTGCATAAAAATGAATCCTTTGAATACATTCGTAGGAAGATCAAGAATCTTCTGACACGTTTTCATAATTTCTTCGATTCATTGAAAAATGGAAGAAATGGAATTTGTCATGCGTATGGAATTGGCGTAAGAAAGTCGAGGGGAATTAAAATAATATTTAATCCAAGATATACATACTTGTACGAATTCAATTCGATATGTAATATCGATCACACAAATTTTTATGTTCGAGCAACGTTTCTGTTTGATGATGGAAATAATGTATTTGCGGAATTTACAATCGATAATGTTCTGATATCCTTACTTCCATAGGGTATTGATTATTCACATTAAAATCATTCATGTTGTCACAAGGGATGATTTTGAATAAAGAATGATTGCATGTCGTTTCTAATGCGATAAAAAATCAATTTATCCCAATAGTTTTTCAGCATTAAAACTGTTCCTTCGTTCTTGGGTGAATTTATTTCTCCTCCGAAAAAATCATACGGTCGTTTTTCAATTCATAGATTTTCAGTTTCTTCAATCGTTAAAGCGTCAAGAATTCTACAGTGCAAGATACAAGCAATGGTTCTTACCAACATACTCCAATTTGAAAATTGCCCTATTTCTCTATTTCTAGCAGTTTAAATAACATTATCATTCGAAACGAAAAGTTCAGCAGGCCAAAAGTTCCGTGGAAGCTTCGAAAATTTCGGTCCGTTTAGTTAGTCGCCATCAAGTTTCAAATGTATATACTTTATCAGGTCAGTTGCTTGTTCTGCAGAATTTAGGTAATCAATAAGAAACTTTTTAAAGACAAGCTTTTAGTCAAGTACGCTCAATAGTGAAAAATAATGACTTTGGATGTGTGACGTATGTTATTCCGTGAGGTATAGATCCAAGAGCTTGTCACGCAAAGTTTTCAGTTCAAATACAGAAGCGACAAGCTTTTGAATCCATAACTCAAGAAATAACCTACGTCAAACATCCAAAGCAATTATTTTTCACTTTTTGAATAAAACCTTGCCTTTAAAAAGTTTCCTATTAATTATTTTATTCTGTGCTTCTTAGTTAATACTCCTTAATCTACTCATTTTTGTTGAAATTATGAGGCCTTTTTCCTGTAGGATCTGGGCAATCTAGCTCTTCAATGAGGAGACCATCTGAAGATTAACTCGTCCGACACCCTGGAGCTGTCATCTTCAATCAATGAATTTTGATAAAAAATCATCAATCTTCGAATAAATTCATAATTTTCGACACCAAAAAACCCGACATACCAATTTTGAATAGGAACGGTCCATAATCACAAAACTCGTCCACCATCTTGGAGCCGCCATCTTGAACTTATGAATGTTGACAATATATTCAAAATCTGCGACCCAAAAAACCCCCTCATACCAATTTTGAATAGCATCGGACTATTATTACAGAACCTGTCCGCAATTTTGAGTTTATGAAGTTCAACGAAAAATTCACAATCTCTAACCCCAAAAACCACCACATACCAATTTTGAATAGAATCGAACCATAAGCACAAAGATCATTTGTCATCTTGTAGCCGCCATTTCGAATCTGAGAAATTTGACAGAAAATTCATAATCTGCGACCCCTAAAACACCCACATACCAATTTTGAATAGAATCGGACCATATTCAAAAAGATCTTCGGCCATCTTGAAGCCACTATGTTGATTATATGAATTTTAATAAAAAATTCATAATCTTCCACCCCGAAAACTGACACTCAACTTTGAATCGGATCGGACTATAAACAAAAATCTCGTCCGCCAAATTGGGGCCGCCATTTTTTTTTTCTTTAACAAATATTCCATGATCATTGTCACGAGAACTACGGAAAACTGCCAAATATCATGTTTATCGTACAACTAGAAGTTGGTCAAATTCAACCTATAAATTTGATTACACACATCCGTACAGGTGGAACTGAATAAAAGCTTGAAAGGAGGCTATCGTCACATGAGCCTTGTCATTCGCGTCGCAGAACATGTAGAAATCTACTTGTTCAATTTCGTAAATTTCTCGAATATAGTACTTTTATTCCTCAATTGGAGCATTTTTTCTCAGGTAGTGAAGAAGCCTTGATTTCCAAGTCGAAAAACTAGATATATTTTCATTCCACTTGACTCTTTTTTTACAAATTGCATGAGAATTCAACTTTTCACCATCAATGGAGCAAGAAAACCGAGTGTATCAAATATTGACATTATCATCCGTGAAACTTTTTTTTTTGTTGTTTTATTTTCCAGCCATGATATTAATGAACATTTCGATATGTGTTGAAGGATGAATATATAGATTTTTCCAGTCCGAAACCAGCAAGCGCGTAAATGTTCGATATCATTATCCGCCATTTTAATACACGAGTTGATTACAACCATCGACCTAGTTCCTGGGGTCAAAGTGAAATTTTTTATATTAATTTCTCTCAACTAGCATTATAACGGAACTTGAGAGGATATGTCGCCACTTGACCTCTTCAATTAATTCCATATTGTATTCTTCTGGTGCCGACGAAATATTTTACCTTCGATAGTTAGAATACAGCTCGTTAGAATCAAGTTCCCAAAATTCCATTCCATTCCCATTGATAGTTTCCGCAAATATATTGTACCCATTAAGAGTAATTACAATGTGTCGTATCCATTTATTCTGCAGTTACATCGGAATTTAATAGTTGCGACTAGTAACTATCCGATGTAGAATGTTCGGTGTTTCGTTCGTGCTCATATTTATCAATTAATTGAATCCAACATACGTTTTCGTACTAGCGAGGTGCATTGTTAACCCATAACTATCAGGGATGTCGATTGGAATTTGCGACAGTGTAATAGTGGTTGACCTGATTTTGTATACCTGTTTTTTTCTCACAGATTCCTTTCTCACTAATATTAATGGAATAACACCAAGCAATCACAATTCATATCAGAGAATGGAGAAAATCAAAAATGGAAAACGAACAATGGTGCGTCTAAGGTGAATTTAATCAATCATTGCTGATAAATGCATGCATATTTGAACTGAACTTTGTAGGTCAACTACAGACGAACCTTCCAAAGCATTCCAACCAACACGGAAGGAGCTTCTAGGGTAAACAAAATGTTCAATTAAATCACATTATCATAAGGAATGTTATTTTTCAGGTGCGATGAGAGTAACATTTCGAGTTCAAATTTGTATGAAACATTTTCATGTAACGTTGAGAACGGAACGATTCTGATGCAGGAAGAACGAAAAATAGATACTTTGTCAGAGAGAGAATGATGCTATATACGTTGCAGGGCTCCTTTTTCTTGTTCTCTTTGTACTATCTTTCGTTGCTCCACTTATACATGTGTTTCAGAAAATAAATATAGATATCTTAGACAGTTAGCTGCGAGTATATTGCATGTTGTAGTAGAAGTGTGTAATATTTATTTGATTATGTGCTCTACGATTTTGAACAGTGAGTTGAATCTATTGTCAATCAATATATATGGATTAATTAATGATTATTCATATACTGAGCAGTTATTTTGAAGTGAGTAATATTTATTCCCATTCAATCAAAGAACCCCTCACGGAATACATGGGATTTTGGTTGATTGCGGAATTCAATGAAACTCTAGTATGTTATAGATCACTATCTGTCGGTAACATTTCGAATGGACCATAATCAAATTCGATGATTAGTTTCGGAAAAACAGGGTGAAAAGTGGTTACAAAAACATGAATTGAAGATAATTCATCACAAATTGGGATTATTTGGTTTTGAAACGCAATACTATTATGATCCAAAACAGTACTCATTTTACAGGGGTCATCACAAACTTACTGAAAAAAATCATATTTCGACGTTGCTAACTTCATTAATCAGAATTGAGATTCTGTATACTTCAATTTCGGATATAACTGAGTGATGTTGACAGTTTAGGAAGCAATACTATTATGATAAAAACACAGTATTTCATCAAAACGGGGTCATCAGACAAGTACTGAAAATATCCCATTCCAAAGTTATTTACTTCATTCTTTCAATAGAAACCTTAAAGAACCATATGTTTTCAACTCTTAACGTGGATATATGAAAACCATCAAGGCCATAATATTTGGAAAATCTTGAGCCCAACACAAAGGAACTCTACATGTGTACCCGACTACTTGATGTACATGTAATAATACTTCAGACAAGAAACTTCAAGAAACTCATTTTCTTCTTCTACAACCCCTTTTGAAAATATATGAAGAGGAAGACTTTTTGAAAGAAGAAGAAAGGGCACTAACATTTCCAACCAGGGTGCAATTCAGGGACTCATCTGGATATTGTGTACCTGTTGAGTTATATGGAAGTTCACGCACCATAGCCGAAGAGCAAAAGCAAGATCCGTCAACGTGTTTCTGATCATTTTCTCTCTACAATGTTCGGCCACCAAGTTGACAGAAAACTAGCTCAGTGATCTGCACTGTGTTGCTCGCGATGAAGCAGCATTTTGTACCATGCTTTCTTGGATAGGGGCATATGAATAGAAAAGAACTCGTGGAAAATGAATTAGAAATTAGATGCCAGCGCCAGAGTGGCGAAAATTTAAACCATACATACTTATATTGTTTGACAGTTTTCTCAGAGGTTATACACTTGTGTATGGAGTTTTTTTTTATATTTCCATTTGGTATTATTTTCCATTTTTTTTTCGTGTAGTATCATTTATTTCAGGAAGTGGTGTATTTAAATCTTATGACAATTTAATTTGCGAAAACTCACTTCGAACGAGACAAAGTATATTCTAAATTGCTTGCAAATAAAATCTTTCCCGAAGTTTCTGGACAGCTTAGTGAAGTACTCGTGAATTATTTTTATGAATTATTTTGAAGAAATGTTACACATTATTATTTGCGAATGATCGAACTGAAAATAAAACTAACAAAAACAGTTCCTTTTATTTCTTTCAGAACAAACAAGATGGTGTGCAAATGTGTCATTATCACCTAGATATACATATAAAGTATTTTTTTTTCCATGGTTTATGAATTATCTTCGGTATCTTGAATAATAGATATTTTTTCTCTTCTTAACTCTTTTTTTCTTCTTTTCAACTCTCTTTGAAGATTCTCTTTTCTACTTTTTTTTTGGTAACACACGATGCAGAAACATTTTGGGAAGGAACTGTTCTAGTCTTCATGATCCCAAGAGCCTACGTCTGTCTAAAGACTCACTCAATCCTAGATTAGTCTGCACCAGTATGTTACATTCATTTTCTAACGGAAAATGATAAAAACTTATTCCAGTACAACGGGTTCGGTTTGCCCAAGAGTCACATTGGGGTACACGACAATAATGATTTGAACTAGAATCACAGTTTTTTTCACTCGAGGACATAGGTACAATAGTCAACAGAATATTCATTGAATGTCACCAATCACAAGACATTCGACAAGTTTCAAGTGTACAATGGCTTAAATCCTATGAACATAAATTTTTCGAAAAGTGAACAATGTGTCCTAATCATCTAGATAAACATATATATTCACTTTTTTTCCATACTGTAGGAATAATTTTCGGTATGTTGAATAATATCTCTTTTTTATCTTCTTAACTATCTTTTCTTTCCTCTCAACTCTCTTTGAAAGACAATTTTTTTCCTTGGCCACAGACGATACAGGAAGATTTTGGAAAGGGACTCTATTCTCCTTCAAGAGCCCATCGTCTATTCATAGACTCGTTTAATCCCAGATTAGTCTGCACTGCACCAGAACGTTACGTTCATTTTCTCACGGAAAATGATGAAAACTCATTCCAATACAATGGTATCGTGTTGCCAAGAGTATACAACAGTGATAATTTGAGGTACACAACAGTAATAATTTGAACTTGAATCACTGATTTTTCCACCCGAGAACATACAATAGTCAACAGAACATTCACCAGGTAAACAAGAATTTCATTAAATAACAACAATTACAAGAGATTCGACAAGTTTTAGGTATAGAATGGCCAAAATCACATAAACAATGTTTGGAAAAGTAAACAATGTATGTTTGTTTAGTTTCAAAAATAGACACCAGAGGGAGTATCCGTTATTTTGAATTCCTAATAATACTGAACCTGAAAACCCAAAAGCTATTGTTTATATCCATGCAACATATTTTGAGGTTCAGAAGAGTAAGAACTTGATACAAAGATCCTTTATTTTTATAGACAATACTTTACAGCATCGTATAGGAATTGTCAAACAATAAAACGAATGAACTAAAAACTAACATCTTTGGAGAAGCCCTCAAAGGTACATCTGACAATGAAAGTACATGAATATATTGATCATAGTTGATGAATTTACAGACATATTGTTCAAGTCATAAAGTCCGTTAAGACATAAAAACATCCATCAAGTTGGTTATTTTTGAGATTCCTCCTAAGATGTCCCTCAGACTGAATAGATTTCAAATCTTCAGGCAAGAGGTTGAAGATTTTTGGTCCCAAATATTTTGGTGTAATTTTGGTGGTCACATTATATTCACAGAATGGAATATGAAGGTTTTCATCTTCAGAGTTATGAGGAAGTATACAAACGGGCCATATCTTTGCGGTTCGGCAAACAATCATCTTGATATTTTATTGGAGAAATACCAAAATGGTATAGACAATCTACGGGAATACTTTCGGAAAAGCGATAGTTTAATACTGGAAACTGTTATACAGTATACAGTACAGTAGTAATAGCGTACAATTTCTAGAAGATCTCTGAATAAAAGTTGAGCCTCCTGCCCAATTGGGAGCTCGTGAACAACTGTCAACAGAAGATGCAAATCATTCCAGTATTTTCATCAAGACTAGGTGGATAATTGAGTCGAGGAATGGCCACATGAAAATCATTCAAAAATATTCAAGTGTGTGTGTCCCGAATTCTCAAATTCGTCATTCAGGAGACACGTTCGAAGTAGTCTGTGCCATGACAAATAAGTATCACGGACCTATCATAATGCAGGATGCCACAGTCGAGTTAGCTAACGAGATGCGTCGAATGACTTTGGAAGAAAACAACGTGGAACAACAAAACAATTCGATCGGACGTTGCGGGATTTGGCAGAACTTCGGGTATCAGATTGATTTCCCCAGACTTGAGATAGAAGCCCTTAAAAAAATCTAACTTTTTGAGTTTTCCAGTAGCGGCTGTATCCATCGTATGTACAGGATAAAAGGGGCCATGACGAAAGACTGCTGCCCTGTAGAATGTACACTTTGGTACCTCAGCTACAGTCGGCATATTAAAGAAAATATAAAATATATCGAATTTCTAACTACCAATACTGTGGAATGCGTTCAAAGTGTCGCTGTTCATGAGGTTGCAGAAGAAGAAAATGAGCTATTTGAAATAGTAGAGTTACCTTTTGTAGGACCCTTGTATTGTAAAAATATAAGTTTGGCTTAAGGTTTTTCACATATTATGGTTTGAGGGGTTTCCACATATTAACGTTGAAAAATGAAAACATATGGTTTTTTGAGGTTTCTATTGAAAGAATGAAGTAAATAACTTGGATATTTTCAGTATTTTTGTGATGGTTTTTCAGGGTAGATTTTCCAATTGATTTTTTTTCTATATTCATTTGAGAATATTTTCCCTGTCACCATAAATCTTAATTTTATTGAAGGGTACCTCTACTTCGAAAAGACTGATATGAATACGGTGAGACCTGATTCCACACATTTCAAACGAATTCGTCTGTAAATCACCATGTGTTCAAGATTCATTCAAAATCATTGATCGAAACAATTTGGGTTGGACAATATCCCACATTATTACCGGATATAAAGTTGCGGGCAATATCGCCCAATATTATCTAGCGGCAAACACCCAGACGATAATAAAAGTTCAAGCTGAAATTTGGGACACGTAAACCACAATCCCACTGGTAGCCACGTCCCGAATAATATAACCTGAATTTATTGTGTTCGTAGTTTTTCAACTGGCTCTCATGGATAATAAAATTGTTCGCTTCACATACCAGATCATAAAATACACTCGTGGTAATATTGAAAGCATCATATGATTCAATCAGTATTCCAGCATCGTCTCTTTTTTTCATGGATCGTGATATCGAATAAGAGTTCCTTCTTCAATAATTTCCACATAAAAAAAACGTTGCGATGGATTTTGGTTGTTTCCTTTTATTACCCATCAAACCAGAATGAAAGGAAGTAATGATCTTTCTGAGAAAGAAAATATCCAATTCCATAATGACGAATTTATCTACCTCAGTTCCATCGCCATTGTTTCCCTTGTCTTCACCCAAAAAATCAACTTCCGGATTTTTCTGTACCCGGACTGTGCTGAGTGAAGAAGACACTGTATAATATCGGTTGCTAAAATGCTTCCCAGATTGCTTATGAATGGCAATAATATCTCCACCTGGAGCAGCAATTATGAAGCGAAACACGTGTCGTGGTTTTGTTGAACCAGTTTAGTGGAAATAATTAAGTGAAGTGAGTGACTTCTGTTTACGTTATAACTATCATCTACACTTGACCAACCTTCGGAGTTTTTCTCAAAAATGATAAGTGTTTACTTTGATCGTTTTTTTTTTTCTCGGAATTAAAAAATCTACAACAATTTTGTTATTTTATTATCTAACAGCAAATTACCATTTGCCGGGCTAAAGCCACGCAGGACATTGAACTACATCTGATAGATATTGTGAAAGGACACTAACTCAAAATAAAAACTCGGAATGTGAAAACTTGCATTTTCATTCAGATATATATTTTATTTCATATTCCAGTCCCAATTGAGAACTCAAATAGACCAATTAGACAAAGAATCTTTTGTAACATTGATGCAAGAGAAGTATCGCATTCACTAGGTTCCCAATACATTTTTGTCGACGAAAATGAATTACACGCTTTTACGATCATCAAAAAGACTGAGAGAATTGGAAAACACATTTTCTAGAAGCTATTTCACTATGCAATGATGGAAAACGTCAGAAACATTTTTTCTGCAGTGATACTTTGAAATCAGTGTTTTCTGAAAGGTTTTAATGTACAACGTTTTCTATAATCACATAGTCCGCTTCTAGAAAATATGTTTCCCAAATCGTCTCTGAGAAGGTACATATTATTTGAGAGTTGAGTTTGAGTTTCTTATTTTCGGGGATCTATGAAATGTTGATCTCAATGGAAGAAGGATGGACTAGCACCCTCGATTTCAGTGCAAAAAATTCATTTTTCCATATTTTCAATTGTGTAATACTTCATAATAATGGATTTGAAATTGACACATGTCAGATGAATGACATATCCAGCATTCCCAATTTATAAAAATAAAATTATTAACCAACTCAACGACAGCAAACCGATCACATATAGCTAGTTGGATGAATTAGTGATGAAAATTACCCGAGAGGCACGGCACAGCTTGTCAGGTTGACGAAAATGTATCGATATCTGGAATCCAGCAATGCCGAGGGCAGCTAGTACTTGGATGGGTGACTAACTGCCCGGAAAAACTCGCGTTGGAGGCCCGTATAATGGAAGCGTAGCAGCATATTCACATCTGCAGGTGCTATGTCATGGAGCACGAGATATAGCGAAATATATGCCGTCCTTCGGAAGAGACGTTAAGATGGTAGTCTCGAGTTCGTGGATGTTGAGCTCGTAGAAGAATCCTACCTCTAGTTCGGAACAGCATATGATAAGGCCGCGGTAGTATAAATGAGTCGAGGTCAAATTATGAAAAAATTCATCTGAAACTCATCTAAAGTTACTTCAATTGCAGTCTACTTAATCGAATGAAGTACCCCAGGTAACACGGATCTCTCCGCGAGATCTCTGAGCTGTTATAATTAGAATCTGCTGTAACCGAACAAAATTGTTACTGGTGTCCCCAGGAGAAATCCTGGAGACCTCACATTTCATTTGCCAGGTTCCAACTTATTGCGGGTTCCTAAAGATGTCCCAAACGTTACCTGAATAAGAAATTCCTATTGCGAGTTCCTAAAATTATCCCGAATGTAACCAGAAGAAGAAATTCTCAATGCGAAATCCCAAAATTATCCTGACCGTAACCTGAATGAGAAATTCCTACTGCGAGTTCCTAAAGATATCCCGAATGTAACAAAAACAAGAAATTCTCACTGCGAGTTCCCAAAGTTATCCCAACTATATATATATATATATATAGATATATATATATATATATATAGATATATATATATATATATATAGATATATATATATATATATATATATATATATATATATATATATATAGTGGAGGCAACACTGATGGAGAGTTGAAAGAATGAGAGAGACAATAGGTACGCGAGATATATTATGCACATCGGGAAATTCTATGATACAAATAAAACAGATCGTGATCGTGAAGCGTGGATCGTGAAAATTGTCCATCATTCCTATCCGTTCGTTCGTCTGTTTAACTAACGTAATTTTGTGTGCTTGGATGGTGTTGACTGCTGAACAAGGTGATTGTTTATCGCTTGTGTAATATGTATCTGACTCTTTGTGTTTGAGTGTTCAATGAAGAGTGAGGATAGATTAGTGCTGTTTTCTACTATGTTTTCATTTAACGAAGGGTATTTTTGTTGTGTAGACCTACTGGTGGTGTGATAAATGAGAGATGTGAACTTGCCATTTTAGATACCCATAAAAAGGAAAGATAAGTATCTTTCATATCCATTATTCAGAAGTAGTGGAGAAAATGTCTGCTCGATATACCTGAGCCTGATAGATACCTCAGAAATCGGCAAAAGAGGCGCCGAATAAACATTCAAAGCAAATCCGGCAATAATGAAGATAATGCCTTCGATGATGGCAATCTAGCTAGAGGAGTTCTTTATCCTAATTTTACGACGAATATTTTCCATCCAAACTAATGCCTTATTTTCTCCTGACAGCGCTAAATTCCAAATAGGAAAGTTCTTTCATGGGGAGCTTTTTCAGTTTCTAAATTTGTTTTTTGAATTCCTTGGAAGAATCAGCTGATGGTCCACCTTGCCAAGATCAAATCACCTGTTATAGAGATTTTCAAACAAGAGCTAGATAATTTTGTGGATTGATTCAGTAATAGAGAATTGAAATTTTCGAAATAAAAGCACTACCAAATTTTCAACCGACGAAACCAAAAAGGAGGAGGTTCTCTATTCGACACGTATATTTTATGTTTTTCCATCATATTTTTCTATGTATGATCACGCATAACTTTTTACTGAGGCGTCCGATTCAGTGAATAGGATGTACTCCAAATTTGGTCCCATTTGGATTTAAAAGATGGAATCCACCCCTAAGGGTAGCGAAATGAAGGATATTGATCACTCACCCTCTGAATTCTGGTCGGTTAACCGATTCTATCAGGCATAACTTTGTACTGGGTTCTTCGATTTGGATATTTTTTTTTAATAGATAGGGTATACCTTATATCTGGATTTCGAAAAGGATTAGTCACCCTTACGGGTAGAATAATAGGGGATAATTTATTTTTCACTAGTGAACATTGGCACACACATACGTAGTTGACAATGACAGATCGCTACTGACATTATTCTTGTTCCGTCAAAATCAGTTTAATTTATGGGAGGATGGGATGATATACAAAGTAATGGAATGAACTAACCAGAACAACGAAAATAATTTTTATTACAACAAATAGTAAAAGTAGATAATCATATTATTTAACTGGTAAAAGTTGAAGTGAGGTGGGTGAGTAAGTATTTTGGAATCTATCAAAAAACAAGTAGGTAGTAACTGGTAGATTTTAGCCACAAAAAATTAAAGAATAAAAACTTTTTAACAAAAAATTGAACCGACGAAATATGGAACTGAAAAGTAAAAAATAAAAACTTTTTAACAAAAAATTAAACCGAAGAAAAAATCAACTAAAAAGCAAAAATAAAATAAACCTTCTTAGTCTAAATGATAATTGAGCTCCTAAACTGATGTAAGTAACTGATTTTGAGTCAGCGTCAAACAAACAATGATCGAAGATCATTATCTATGAAAGAAGTCATCAAAACGCAGCCGTGCATCTCGCTGCCATCATTTTATGCTTCACCTAATTCATTTGCCAGTTTGTTTGGCGCCGACTCAAAATCAGTTACTTACATTAGTTCAGGAGCTCAATTATCATTTAGACTGAGAAGTTTTATTTTAGTTTTTGCTTTTCAGTTGATTTTTTCGTCGGCTTAATTTTTTGTTGAAAAGTTTTTATGATAGAAATAATTCAGCAATTCTTGATAAGTTGATTTGTTGAAAATATAAACAGGATGTTCATAAAATCAGATGTGGAATCATCTGCGACTGAAAGATAAACTTTGGACACTATCTTCCATTTTCAAGATAACCTCTTGTGGGGTATTCATGTTGAAAAGGGAAACATTCTCAATTGAATATTGATTGAAAGATTTTTCTGTGAATTGAAAAATCCACGATTTTCAATCCACAGAAAAATATTTCTATCGATATTCAATTGAGAATGTTTCCCTCTTCATCTTGATGAGTTATTCTGAAAAACGTGATTTCTGAATTTCAACCAACACCCTGTGGGATATCCAAAAGGCAATGAAATGTTCATTTGAATTTAAATCCCTAATATTATGCTTTATCATTTGCTTTCAGGTCTACCGAAGGTGGCCGCTAGATTTATGTCAAAATGTTAATTATTTTTATACTCATTATATCGAATCAATGAAATAATGTTTTCATCTCAATGATGTTAGATTCACCTAATTTGTTCAGAGTAACATGGAAAACAGAAGTTATTATTTATATCCTGAAAAGTGACATCAGTAGCTCAGTTGGTGAAACTTCCGTCTGAAGTATGGAATAAGTTTATCTACAAAACCATTGAAGCACTAGAAATATAAATTGAATGCACATATTCTACATTTTTCAAGGTATGACTTGAATAAACGATACAATATGGATTCACTAAGTATGAGTATTCCGATGGGAATTTCTCACACGAGCTCTCAGAGACATGCTGCCTCCACTTCCCAGCGATTTAAACAAATATGCCCGCAAACATGTATCACAAAAGAGTGAATGACTGAAAGTTAAACTCCATAAACTAAATTCTCCATCGTTCAGGATAACCTCTCAGTATGTTTTTCATGTTGAAAAAGGGAACACTTTGGTCAATTGAGTTGATTTCTGTAATATCTAACAGAAAATAACTATCGTGCGAAATCCCTAACTTTTAACCTGAAGAAATCTGATTAACATTTTGATTCAGACATTTGATTGAAAACTTTTTATCCAATCTTGATTGAGAAAGTTTTTATTCAAAGATCATAATGAAAATGCAAATATTCACTATAGGAATTTTTCAGGGATATTTTTACAATATTAATTGTGATATAAACTCAATATATCAATAATGTCAATGTCAGCATGCCATAGGGGCTGGGAAGTAGTTTTTTCTGTTAGTTTTTACGAAAAGGTAATTCAATTTTGCATAGCAGATTTTTTATAATTCTGAAAAAAATTGTTTTACATTTTTTAATTGAGATCATTTTCTTCTTCTTCAATATATAATAATATTATGTACAGCTTGCAATGCGAACTCTCAAATTCCATGCCAGAAGTACAGCAAACGACCTCACATATCTCAACAAAAGCGGTTGACGTGAATTTCCCAAAGAACTCGCCAAACGGCTGTATATTCGAAGTTCCCACAGAACTCACCAGAGGCACTGCCTGCAATGATCACACAGCTAGCTCTCATGCAAGCTCACAGGGACCTCGACATGAGATGTAAATGAGAATTTCCCAAAGTACTCGCCTCAAAATTGCGCAGAGATCTCGCCAGATTGTATTGTTCGAGAATTTCAACGTGGGATATCGCTAAGACTTCGCTGAGAATATCCCGGTGGCGGACATTTGACGAAGATATAGAGCTCTCAACAACCTCTCAGAGAAGTTACAAAAGGCCTCACAATTTCCTAAAAAGAGTTCTTCGAGATATATTTTGGATCTCCGTGTGTTGC
Source organism: Gonioctena quinquepunctata (assembly GCA_018342105.1). Lineage (NCBI taxonomy): Eukaryota > Metazoa > Arthropoda > Insecta > Coleoptera > Chrysomelidae > Gonioctena > Gonioctena quinquepunctata. Next base: position 767,998 of record JAFIRS010000089.1, read on the forward strand.
CTGGAATGGACAAGGAACTGCAAAGAAAGAATAGTTGTGATGGAAAAAATATGTAAACTTTCAATGGATAAATATGAAAAACGATCATATGGTTACCACATCCAAACATATCATTCGTAATCGTGATGATATAATGGATCATTTCCCACCCTCCCGATCTAAAGAGAACAAAAGTACCTAATGGGAGAACACGGAATAAGATGAATCCAGGTCTCATCAACAAAAGGAATTCCAACAGAATACGTTTATCGCAAACCGATCTCGCTCATTTCCGCACCAAACATGATAAATAGCCTCGTAGTGAGTTTTCTCATTTTCCCCTGCGAACACTCCCTGTGATAGTATCAAACAATTTCGATCGAGGTTAATACAAAGGACCCCAATAGCTTTCACCCCAACATTTGTTTCAGAGTCTCGTTTTTCTGTTCCTCATTTATTTCTACCGCTGAAAGTAAATTGTCTATCAAAAGAGCGAGATAGAGGAGAGGGTGCTCCAGAATGACGGGAATATATCAGTTACATGGTGTAGGACGAGTCTTTTATTTTCATTTATCGGCGGCTTCTCCTACGTCGCCAACTGGTATGAGACACAGTGGCAGCGGACGGAGGATACATGAATATATTTTTTTGCACTAACAGAAAATCCATGCGCTGTCTGTTAGGAATTTGAGCTAATTTACCATTACCACGCGGTAACCAACTTATCGACAACTTTTCACCTGTAATACTTTCAGTTGGTAATCTGTCAAAACAGTAGAGAGGAAAGTAGAGTATGATTGTCCAAAAATATATAATCAGTTAATAATAATGATAATAATAAAGATCTTTATTGATCATGAAAATAACAGGTAGTGACATAATAATTTGAAATGTCGGGCGAGGATCAATTCATTCAGAATTCCAGATAAAATCCAGAATGTCTGTTCTCTCACCTAACCCGAGGAAAATAAATATGTTACATAGAGAAATTGGGTGTAATATCTGAAGTTAATCTGTATATCCTAAACAAACACAGAAAAAAAAAACAGAGAGTGAATACGTGAGAAAAAAGGAGAGAATATATTATCTGATGATAATATGTGCGACTATTGACGATCAAGTAGCAATTTTGATCTGAAAGTACGTAAATTCCGACATTTAATGTTTGCTGGAAAATAATTGAGTATTTTAGTGATGCTGTAAGAAAATGAGCGATGAAAATGTGCAGTATAATGCGCCGGCACCGTTAGGGTTCCTCTGAACCTGATATTGGTATTACGTATATGTTCGAAATTTCAGTTTTTCAAGTAAGTATGAAGGATTTTTATTTATTAAGATTTTTTTATAAAAATATGCAGAGTGTAAGTATCTCCTGCTTGCCTTTCCCAGCCATATTATGCTCCTGAATAGGTGACTAAGTGACAGTATTTTCTTACTCCGAATATCATTCTGATACATGCAAGTTTTTGAATCCAATACGCATCCATTTCACTGATACAGCGGTCATATGAAATATCACAGTAATTCACGTGTGATAATACTGATGCCTAGCATAGGATTTTTCTCACCGGCCTAGTTAGCAAGTGAAGCAGTGATTTTTATAAAGCTCATATAGTTGGTTTAAATCAAAGTTAAGTGCAGATGTGACTTGTTCAGTTTTCTTGAGATGAAAAGGTACGTATGCTGGAGTGTCATCTGCATAGAAACGACAATTGAATGATGTTAATATTTTCTCAAGATAAGAGATGTATAACGTGGAGAGTAGTGCACCTCTTATCGATCCCTGGGGTACTCCAGAGAAGGTCATTGATTTGATATAACATTTTTGTACTGCACTGCCTGTAACGTGTGCCTGAGATAATCATTCACAAGCAACAGGGCGTTGTGAGAGAGACCCAGATGTTTCAATATGGAAGACATGAGGTTATGATCTGTGGAAAAAACATCGAATACAATCCACGGGGGACTTTTTTCAAAATTTCTAGGAAATTTTAATGCTCCCTTTTTTTTTAAAGAAACACAGGAATGACAAATATTAAACATGACTCGTGATGAATTTGTTTCTTTTCACTCGGAAATCAGATAATCTTTTGGGCACCAACGTCATCTACTCATAGGCACCATCTTATAAAATGATGAACCTATATAGTTGGCTAAATATATATCTCTTAACAATGATGGCATATATTTTCTACGCTGCATCAGTCAGATGGAATAACTAAACATGATAATCAAAGTGAAGTATGACAGATGAAGTTACGGTCAAGAGTCATTTCTTCACCTTCTGATGACTATAGTAATACTTCCATACTTTTTTTCATACCTTGGTCGAAAGAACGTATTTTCTCCATCGATTTTGGAGTAGAAAGCCTTGAATTTAGGCATCGGTGATATCGACAGACCACTCCCTCCGTAAAGTGGGAGTTTTTTTTTTCATGTACACCGAGGTACATGGGATTACATGCAATGAAGTGAGAAAGAGAAACAAAGAGCGGGAGCAAATATTTAAGCTTTATGAGTATCTGAAAGAGGCGCTGGAGCGAGGAGCAGAAGTTTAACATGGAAGCGCAACGAACTGTCAGCTCGAACGTGTATTGTTTAAAATGAATAATTGAAAATGTGAGTAATAACGTACTTTCGACCAGCTATAGCGAAAAAAATATTTCAGCCCTTGAAGTGTAATATACTCCTATTGACACATGAAAAATACATTCCATACCAGGGGTGTGAATTAAAATAAAACAGAATGAAAAAGATATACGTTAAACCTGAGTTACCTGTATTGAATTTGTGAAGTTCGGTATTAATAATAATAATTATCCAAATCTTACAGTAAACTTATAACCATACATATGGACATGAACAGTGCGTTCATAAAGTGTGGAAATGCTCCATTATCTTACGGGATTATCATTTCCGGGGGTATAGCTCGGACAGGTTGATTTTGTATTTTAGTGCTCCACTTTTTTTTATTCATTTTTCCCTCCACACATACAAGATATGATGTCATCGATTTTTTCATTTCAAAAGTTTCAAGCTCATATTTTTCTGAGTTCAACCATACCACATACGTCATATGTAACACTTCAAGTTACAGTATACTGAGTATAAAGGAAATCAGTGTTCATATTCCCTAACATTCATTTATTTATTTGTTTTGCGATGGAAATATCATCAGTAAGTAGGTAACACAAACAGATAAAAAATTCAGAACAAATTTCCGAACTGAGCTCCTTGGGTAAGTTGACAATATCCAAGACGTCTGATGAATTCTTGGGTTACGTTTGACAACATCTCTGATGTAATTTGTTGAATTTCAGTTCGAATTCTCTCTTCAAGGTCTTCCAAATTGGTAGGTCGATTTATGTTCACTCCACTTTTCAAGTAACTCTAGAGAAGAAAGCTTATGAAAGTTCAATCTGGGGACCTAGCAGGCCATCCAATCTGATCGCGTCGTCCAATCCAGCTATTGGAAAAATCGTCATCGAGAAACCAAAGAGTAAATTTTCGAGCATGATGTGGATCTGCTCCAACCAAATAATAGAAACTATTCGACCAGGTTGATTAATGTCTGAAAAATTCACTTAACATTTCCAAATAATTTTCACCTGTCATAGAACCGTACAAAAAATATGGTCCTACAATGGTATTTCTAATAATCCCAGTCCACATAATCATTTTTTGGGGATATTGGGTATGAGCTTCCATCGTCCAATTGGAATTTGCTGTTGCCCAATAACGACAATTTTGCTTATGCACGGAATCGTTTATACAAGAAGTTGATTCATCGGAAAAAAAGACATTAAATTCAAAGCTATTATTTTGATTACACCCGCCTTCCATGATTTCACAGAACTCCATGCGTCTATCGGAGTCGTCCTCATCAAGTGCATTCATAAGCTTAACTTCATATGGATGTTATTTGGCTTTCCTTAAAATATTTTTTACAGCACCACGACAGATCTCTTCGTTGAGAGGATTTTATTCAATTCCAAGTAATACATTCAATTGAGTGTCTTAGGAAACGGTAGGCCTGTCTTCCTCAGGCTTATTCCTAACTTTGCCAATCTCATTGATTTCATGTAATATTTTGCTTACCGTTGATTTGCTTATTGTTCTCGACAAGCATATTTTTCATTAAAGATCTCGCATACTTCTGCCATACTTCTTTTACGATCGGTGTAATCTGAGAACATTAAAACTGCTATTCGCTGTTTTTCTGTCAGCACCATCGTGATTTCAAATAATTCATTTTGGGTTATATTTTTCAGACTTATGAATCGATATGCTACACAACAAATCAATTTAATACTGACATATGATGAAATCTCCTAGAGTAAAACACTCCGGAAGCAAAATACCTCTCCATTCGGATTTCCGGGCGAGAGGTACTCGAGGGGACTCAACATTAAAGATTAATTTTTGCAACATCCGCGGACTCAACAAGAACATCAATGACGTCCACCATCACCTACGGACGAAAAAACCGGATATTCTGGCTCCAACAGAAACACAAGTAAACTCGTCCACCAACAAGGTCCATATGCTTTGTCCTGGTTACGAACTCCATTCTCGATTCAGGTTCAAAGGTGGAGTCTGCCTTCACGTTAAGGCTAACTTTTCATGCCAGCGTGAAGAGAGTTTGGAACCGAAGGACTTTGATGTGATGTGGTTCAAGCTATCTGATACCAAACTGACTAAGTTCCTCTGCTGCCTTTACCTATCACCTAATGAACCTTCATATAACGACCTCTTTGAGTTTTTATCACTCAAACTGGACTACATTCAGGAGAACCATCCAACAGCTGAAACCATAATCATGGGAGACTTTAATGTACATAACGCTGCCTGGCTCAAATTCTCTAACGAAACAGATGATGCAGGTCGTCAAGCCGAGGCCTTCGCCATCACTCATGGTCTAGAATAACTGGTCGAGCTACCAACCCGCATCCCTGATGTCAACAACCAGTCTGCCAATACACTAGATCTTCTCCTCACCACCAATCCTGACCCGTATAGAATAGAAGTTTGTGCCCCACTTGGAAACTCTGATCACACCCTCATCTCGACAACATGCTCTTTCCATTCACCATCGAGCTGCACAATACCACCCCGTCTCATGTGGCATTACAATTCGGCCGACTGGGAAGGTCTTCGTAGGTTTTTCTCAGCGTTTCCATGGAAGGGAGTTTGTTCCTCTTCAGTAGATCCAACACGATGTGCGAGACAATTTCTGAAATCATAATGTTGGGGATGCAAACATACATACCGAATACCGAAAGAAGAACATCATACGATAAGACCTGGTTTAATAAAGACTGCTCTAGAGCTGTGGCTTCCAAACAGGCAGCATACCATCGATGGCTAAAAAATCCGGGCCCTGAGACCGAGGCTAGAGGCATATGCAAAGAGACAATAGAATGCTCAAAAGATGCCCACAATGCCAAAATAAGATCAAAACTTGCTGAATGTCCTAACGGATCCCGTTCATTTTGGTCTTTCGCCAAAGCTGTGGAGAAAAACTTCACTTCCAGCTCATTTCCACCTCTAACCAAAGAAGATGGAACACTAGCAACGACTGCCCAGGAAAAAGCCAATATCTTTGCGCACCTATTTGCTGGAAATTCCACTCTGGATTCATCGGGAAAACAACCCCCGAACATTACACCTATTGACAGTCACATGCCCGAGATCACCTTTCGCCAACGTACTATCAGGAAGATTTTGCTGGGTCTCAACACCAACGAAGCCTGTGGATCTGACGGAATCCCGCCGATTGTTCTCAAGAAATGTGCCCCCGAACTAACACCTGTTCTTTGCAAGTTGTTCAACCACTCTTACAATTTGGGGGTATTTTCGTCCAATTGGAGAATTACAAGAATACAGCCAGTCCCTAAAGAAGGCAAAAAGGCCCTACCTAGCAACTACAGACCTATCGCACTGCTATCTATTATTTCAAAGGTCATGGAAAAAGCCATCAACATCGAGCTCATGAAATATCTGAAAGACTCAGGAATTGTCAACGATAGGCAATATGGCTTCCGCCATGAGAGATCAACTGGTGACCTGCTTGCTTACGTCTCACATATATTGCAGCAATCTATTGAAAAGTATGGAGAAACTTCAGCTGTGGCATCAGATATCTCCAAGGCGTTCGATCGAGTTTGGCACCAGGGACTCCTCGCCAAGCTTCCGTCTTATGGCTTGCCCCCTCAGCTGTGTTCTCTGCTTGCTAGTTTTTTCTCAAACAGGTCTCTCCATGTAGTGGTCGATGGAGTTTCATCTGACACTCTACTCATAAATGCTGGTGTTCTGCAAGGATCTATTCTCGCACCAACACTATTTCTACTTCACATCAACGACCTGTTGAAAGCAACTTCATGTCCAGTACACAGCTTTGCCGATGATAGTATCCTCCATACCGCTCTCTCTTCCAGGGCCCCTATATCAGCCCGTGAAACCAGAAATGAACGAGGAAGAAATGTTAATAATATAAATATGGACTTAGCAACAATTCTCGAGTGGGGATCTAATAACTTGGTAGAATTCAATGCAAACAAAACACAAGCATGTCTTTTCTCTAGAAAAGTCGATCTCACTGTGCCTAACATAACTTTGTCAGGAGTAACCATACCACTGAAGTCATCCATATCGATGCTTGGTATTACTATCAGCAATAACCTTTCCTGGGAAAATCACGTGAGGTCCATTGCCAAAAGTGCATCCCAAAACTTGGTTTTTGTTTCGTGCCAAGAGCTATTCCACCCCCACTCAGCTGCTTATGATCTATAAGGCACAGATCCGACCTGTCCTGGAATACTGTTCCCATATTTGGAGCGCGGCACCTAAACATATCCTGAGGCTATTGGATTCTGTCCAAAAAAGGGCAATTCGTCTCGTCGGTGATGCCTCGCTTACAAACTCGCTCACTTGTCTGGAACACCGTAGAAAAGTTGGCGATTTGTCTCTATTTTATAGATATTTTCATGGGCGATGCTCTTCTGAAATATCAACAATCGTTCCTGCTTTGGCAGTCTCTCCGAGATTAACCCGTCAAGTTCAGTCATCACACCCCTTCGTGGTCACTTTGGAGACCTGCAGAACATCACTTTCCAAAGACTCGTTCATCCAACGAACAGCGAGGCTTTGGAACTCATTGCCTAGGGAGGGGTTCCCCGAGGCATACAACCTCCAGAAATTTAAGAAGAACACCAACTCCTACCTTCTTTCCCTTGGTTTCCACGTTGTTCTATGAATATTACAGGATATCCCTTTTCGTGGGAACCAGAATATGGAAAAAAAAATATGCAATGGTAACTAAGAACTGGTTGTCTGGTTGCTAAAGGCTTTCAGATGTTTCCATAGCCTACTCAAGTTTGGCAATATACTCGTATTAACTACTGAGTAACTCTCAGGTTTTCATCGCAAAATAAATAATGAAAAATTTTTGAAAAAATATGAATAATGCTTTCTTTTATAATCAGTATATTGTAATTCGAAGTGTTAGGTACATATGACTTATGTGGTATGGTTAAACTCGGAAAAATGAGGGGTTTCAGAATTTTTATATAAACATAACCCCTTTCAATTTGAAAAAAATATCGATGACTTCATATCTTTTAAGGTGGAGGAGAAGAAAAGATTTTTTGAGGTGGAAAACTGAAATACAAAATCGACGTGTCTGAACTTCACCTCCGAAAATGATCAACTCATCAGATAATGGAGCGTTTCCACACCTCATGAACACACTGCATACAGACACTTTCATTCCAATACTACCAGTGGCTTCATTTTTCCTCTCGTTGATTGGGTTTCCACATCGGCTTAAATAATCCAAAACAGTTCTGGACCTGTTGATAGCGTTTAAAAAAATCAAAATGCCATTTTGAATTACATAATTATTTTTCGGGAACTCAGTAAATTATATATTGTTTGAGCTGCGGAAGGTGATATTATATTTCATTATATTATTTTCGTTATGGTGAACTCATTTTCCAATGAAAATGAACCTGGAATCCCATAGATAGTTTCGTTGAAGTTTGAGTGAGTAACAATTCAACTCCATAATGAGGAGAAATCTATAATGCATTACAAAGAATAGAATCAGCAAAAAGAAAAAACATTTTCTTCAACAAATACATTCATATTTGAAACTTTGTTATGCTGCATTCTAATTCAATAAAACCATATTCAAAAACATAACTGGAATTGCTACACATGTTACATCGATATATAAAAGGTTTTTTTCCACTGGAACATACTTTTGGCACATTACTCAGGGAATATCGAGAGAAAACTCGAATAAGCTTGCTTGCTCGCTTGTTTTGTGGCCTATCTACTGCGGATGATAGCCACAACTTTCGTATTGTCTCACTCCAATGAAACCACGATGGCCCGAAACTTTCAAAACAATTTAATAACTTCGCGATGCCCGCTGAATGGCCTTTCAAAAACTCATATGAACTTCCTGATCACGTGATCCACCTCTGTCTTCCATGATGGCCAGAAGTCGACTGCTACCCAAATATGTTTTTTTATTGTAAACTTCACATTACGTTCTACAAAACATTTGATTTTCATAGCATTTCGATCCTTACTATAGAATTGAGTTTCTTCAAAATGAATATCTATAAACAGAAAGGAATATATGATTTGAGGTGCAAAATTTCGTTACATCACCCCTCATCGGGACAGTGCATTGCCGAATTTCAAAATACAATAGTATTCTGCAATCAGTTTTGGAATTGTTCTCATCACCCAACCATTTTTCACTCATTATGTATGTCCTACTCATTTATAAGTTCCAGGCTCTGTTTTGTGAACAGAATAAATATTTTTATATTACTCAATCTCCATTGCCTTTTCTCCAGAGATCCCCAGATTCAATTCCAAACAAGTCTGAATATCATCAATTCCTGAATTTAACACTTTTTACTTTTTAACCGTCGAAATAAAAAAGGATGGGGTTTTCTAGTCGACGTGTTTATTTTTTTTTATGTTTGATCACGCTTAATTTTCCACATATCAGTTCGATTTCGATGTTTCTTTTATTGTATAGGGTATACTTCGAAGTTGGTACCATTTGAAGTTTGAGAAAAAATCACCCTTAAGGATAGAAAAATAGGGGCTAGTTATCGTTCATTCACTGAATTTCCACCCGTTAACCGGATCTACTGCTTATAACTTGTACCCCTTTTTGGATTTGAGAAAGGATAATCCACCCCTAGGGTTAGAAAAATAGGGGATTAATAATTTTTCATCTGCGAACCGATTCTGGTGGAACTTGGCATACATATAAGTAGTGCTACAACATAATGAATACCTGGAGTCAATTAAGTAAATAGTTATCAGTTGATTTTAACCACAAAAAAATAATAAATAAAAACCTTTAACAAAAAATTTAACCGACGAAGAAATCAACTGAAAAGCAAAAAATCAAATGATTGTTCTTAGTCTTGACGATAATTGAGCTCCTAAACTAATGTGAGTAACAAATTTTGAGTCGGCACCAAACAATTGACGAAAATCATCATATTACTTTGAAGAAATAATGAAAATGCCGCAAGCATCCCGCTGCCATCATTTCAAGCTTTACCTTATTCAATTCCTAATTTGTTTGGCGTTGACTCAAAATTAGATAGTCACATTAGTTAAGGAGCTCAATTATCATTAATACTGAGGTTTATTTTATTTTTTGCATTTCAGTTGTTTTTCTGTCGGTTTCATTTTTTGTTAAATGTCGTACACTTATTCGCGCGGGTTAAGAGCATTTCCTATATCACTATTTCAGCTAGTACCTTGACCTCCACATATTTCAGTAACCTATGGTACATAAATGAAGAAACTGTCGCTAAATTTGCATATGTGTATGTTCAGGAAAGATCTGGAGCCTTATTGAGGAGTTTGCATCACTTTGCAACTGCTCGTTGCGTAATGGATAAGTTTTAACCACCTTATTGAGCAATAAGACATTTTTCATAATACATTGAAAAGTTTTTCCTGTTGCAGTATATTCCCATGAGAAGGATCATACCTACACACTTTCCTCCTCCTATTTTACGAAAGTGAAAATGTGAAAATATTGCATTTTATTGTCCATTTGTTGTTCAAACCTCACCATTATGTTTGATTCCTGTTTTTCAAGTTCACTGGTTGTACCCAGATGAGAGCCCATCTCTTATTCAGTGAAATGGATGCATATTGGGTTCATGATAGCTTGTGCAATTTGGTAAGTAGAAGAAGAGTTCTACAAACGTCTTCAGTGCGAATATACTCGGAGGAGGAAAAGTATCAGAATTTCTGCAAGAGAACAAGTAATTATAGGCAACTTTTGTAGAGAAACGTGTATCACTCCAGAAAATGCGTATCGTAATTATTTTCCAAAATAAAACTGATGGTGTAGTGACTCAGTTCAGCGAATTCTTCCAACAAAAAATTATCCATTCAATGTGGTTGGCCGCAACAGGTCAAGGAACATGTTGACAACTGAATGAACTCTCTACTGAAAGTGGAATTTCTTTAGTGATTGAAACATACGTGTTCCTCACCAATAGTCGGAGTATTCGAGAGGTGGAAGTATCATCATCATGTATAATACAATAAGTCGAAGCTCACTATTGAAATATTTGACTTTTCATGGAAATTTTGCAAGTGTCATCCAGTAAATCAAACAAATCGATGTAATTGACTCATTATGATACAAACTGCTCTCTATATAAACTTCGTATGACCCTGTGAGGAAGATACGTATGAAATTATATGTACTTATCCAACTCTCGATTTATTTTTATTTCTCTCATAATAGTTTGTGTGAGTTTTAGATATATTTCCATCTCTACTCCATATTCCAAAGAATTTGCTGAATTGAGAATATATTCCATTCGAAAAATGGAATAATTCCTTCAACTAGATATTGTAAGATATCATCTGAAGATGACAGGATATTGAATGAAATAGATGTCATGAACCAGTAAATGAATCAGCAGGTATTTAATTTGTATAAAATCAAAATGCGAAGAAAAACAGAATTACCGTTCTTCTTTCAAATATTTTCAAAGTTATACATCAATTTGACAGGCCTCATTGAGCTAACTCAATAACATACCTCTTTTATTCAGCATTTGTCGTTGCAATTTCTTCCAACTTCATATTTTCCGAAGACACAGATGGTTAATTTCATGTATATGATGAGCGCCATTGTTTATAATAAAAAAATTAAATTAAATGAAATAGTTTATCCATCCCCAAGATCACAATAGTGATATCAGATAAGTCACAAAGGTACATTTTGTATGAAAAAGTAGAGCATTCAAATCACATGAAACATATTGAAATCACTAAGCTTATTGTCCTTGTGCATCAGGAGATATATATTCATTAAAATTATGGAAACTTCTTTCAACAAGAAAACTTTTCAGTTTCCTTTTGGACGCAATAAAATTCGTTTCATCTTTAATATCTTTGAGTAGCTGATTATAGAACTCTATACCCATGTATGTTGGACTTTTTTCATATAACTTGAATATATGTTTTGGAATCTGTAGTGAATCGCCATTTCTGGTGAAATGTTCATGATTATCCGAATTTTTTGAGAACTTACAAAAATGTTTCCTAACATAAAGAACACTGCGATATATGTATATTGGGTTGAATGTCATGACTTCATTTTCAAAGGAATATGGCTCACTGGTTTCAGTTGGATTTAAATTGAAAATTAGTCTCATGATTCTTTTCTGAGATATGGAAAATCCATTTGCATTTGTGACACATCATATGAGATATGAGAGTTAACGACTGCATAATAATACATTCATCAACTGCGGTGAGCTGAGGACATTTTTCAGTTGAAGGAGTGCTGTAATTTTTTTACAAACATGATCAATGTGTAGTGTCCAGCTCATATCGGAATTGATGTAGGTACCCAAAAACTTTGTGAAGCTCGACATTTCAACAGCATTTCCATTGACATTGATATACAATGGGAGTTGAATTTTCAGCCTGTAGTAAAACTGCATGAAAATAGTTTTATTAGAATTAACAATTGAATAATTTTTGGAACACCAGTTCGTAAATTCTAGCGATATTGGGTTAAGTACTTCTTCCAATTTCCCAGGGTTTTCTGCGTTCATAGCAAATGATCAATTATCGGCAAAGATAACAGTGAATTGTATGCAGGCATAACGTTAATAAATAACAGAAAAATCAAAGGACCCAGTATGGAACACTGAAAAACTCCTTAGTCAATATCATAGAGAGCTGAGCTCTCATTGTTGAGTTTTACACAAATTTGTCTTTCTTTCAGATATGACATTAGCCAGGATAGAATGTTATCCCCAAATCCAAAATTATAATTTTTTTTTTCCATAATATAGTGATCAAGCGTATCAAATGCTTTTGATAAATCGAAAAAAGCGCACCAACATATCTTCTTTTATCTAGGTGAGTATAAACATACTCAAATAGATCATAGCACTATCTGTTGATCTATTCGGACGAAATCCATTTTGGTGATTTGTAATAATGTTATATTTCGAGAGGAATAACATAATTTTATTGTATACGACTTTTTCGATCACTTTGCTCAATACTGGCGGTACAGTAATGGGTCGATTATTCCATATAAAAATAAATATTGTTTGTTTGATGAGAAACGTGTGGAATGAATTGTCATTTTGGATTTTTCATCGGAGATTACTCATTTGAAGAGGAAATCAGATGTATCAAGAAACTTCAAGAAAAAAAAACAAACTCATATCATTGATGAGTGGACTGTGTTCATTGAAAAAACATGAGTATTTACTCATCATGAATTTGAATAAGATGATTGAATACAACGTTTTCTCCCATTCCAATGTTTCAAGTGTGCTCATCGTAATTGAAAAAAAGTCTGAGATGTAGTTAGGTTGAAGGAATTGAAATGTATATTTCAAATTTCATAACGGTTATTGTATTACTATCTATGACACTACAGACGGGATTCCAGGATACACATGAGCAACAGTGGTTCATAAAGGGTGGTTAAACGCTTGGTGTCACACAAATTAAGCAGTTTGCCAAAAATTCATAAGCCCGGTAATAGTATAAGACTGATTCTGTTAGGTATCGAATATTCAACTTACAACCTATCAAAATGGCCATCGGAAGAGTTCATTAGTTCACCTACCCAGCCAAAATGTTTCTCTTTCAAGAATTATTCTGGGTTCATCGGAATAATAAAAAACTTAACTTTGCTGGATGCTGAGGTTTTCATTTCATTCGATGTAAGTGAGCTCTTTATGTTCTATTCGATGTAAACTTTCATATTCCAAAATAAATTTTACCAACAAAAGGAAGGACAATTGTCTATCACCATTCATGGCAAACATTTCCATGATTAAATCCGAAACAAATATGGAGCTTCAACATTTTCAAAAAATTTGGCTCCAGTAATTGAATGTATTTATGACATGAAAAATCAAAACTCAGTGTTCGGATGAATCAACTAGAAATGGATGATTACTTTTCCTTGACTCTCTGGTCATCAGAAAAAAGAGCGTTTGGAAGTAGACATATACCCAACACGAACAAGTTCATCCCAGCCGATTAAAAATACCACATTCAACAAAAATTGGCAAATTTCAATTTTCTGATACAAAGAGCCGTAAACTCCCCATTGAATGCTGATCGTTTTCAAAATGAAATCAAAAGGATCAAGGAAATAGCGATTTTCAATGGATACACACCAGACAATAACCATAATCTTTCGAAAATGAAACGTTTCACACGGTAAAACAAAAACGACGAAAAGCGAAAGATCTATGAGAATCCCTCACAATCCAAAACTCACAAGAAGTCTACATACTAATCTCCGGGATGCAAATTTTCAAGCAGTTAATATCAACAGAAATAATTCGAAAACGTCAATAGAAAACCCGAAGGACACAACTGACATGCTAGATAAGTCGGGAATTCATGAATTGGCTGTCAAAATTGTGACAGAACGTTCATTTTCTAAAAAATTTTCCGAACATGAGGGCCATGCTACCCACCTAAGGGAGAATAAGTCAAGTGTAGTGGACCGTATGATCAAATCTTCATAATTTCAAAAAGGTTAAATGGGTCAACGACAGTAGAGGATCAGATTGTCTGGAGAGTATGCTTATCTACAGAAACCATATTAAAAATGCACTTAATGACGATAAGGGGCCGATGTTTTCCAACTTGTTTGCTTTAATCCCCATAGAACTATCAAGATTTCATTGGAAATTTGAGAAACAGTAATAAGTATAAAACAACCCAACTAAAAACGCCAGGTATGTATTGTAATAACATGTGAGAATTTATTTAGTGTAGTTCACCTATTGATGATGATAACTCAGTTATTGGAATCGCATATAGGTATGCAGTGAATAAGTGTACTTGGGCATTTCTTGACTGATTCATGGAACTTATATGACCCTCTCCGCCAAGTCACCCAAAATGATATTCGTGGTTGAGTTGTCAGCTACAACCAAAATGAATATATTTGCGAAAACGATGAAAGTTGGTTGAAATTTTGGAGAATACTCTCACGGTTGTCGAGATCATACCGACATATCCTATTTCCTCAGAACTTTCATCCGGTCTTATGCAGGAGGCCTCAATCCCCAAATAATTGGACAGTCTTGTGGCACATGATTGTCAGGCCCGATGATCGCATATCCCGTTGGAATTGGGGTATTCAGTACGTGGGAAACACGACCCGACAATTTCCACCAGTCCATAGAATCGAAAACGGTCCCCATTTTCATTATTCCATATATTGAAGAAAAAAATTATCGAACCGAAAAGAGAGAGAGCATAAAACATACTCTTAGTTTCTAAAACAACCGATGTTCCGAGAACATTCTCTCAAAGGAATCTCCTACAATAATATGCATTTCCATAATCATTAAAATATGTTGATACTCATAGTATCTCTGTGTCATGTCATCGTAGATGGAGATATTGGAAAATAATTGGGGGCGAATGTTGAAACCGTATAACGACACACTAGCGTGTACTTGTCTCAGGATATTTGTGGCTCTGCTACAGTTAAGATACGAAGGTTCTTCGAGTGATCACTGATATTATTGAAATTATAAGTTGGCGCCACGAAAGTCTATTCCCTTTCAAATATCCAATTTACCAAGGGATTGAAAAACGTGGATATAATGATACGAAGTACGACTCTAAGGAATTCATTGATTTACGTAAAAACAAACAGACCAACCCTGTTACCTGTGTCTGTGAGTATACATTGACACAAACGGAAGCTCAATTTGAGCACATCGAATACTTCAAGTTTTCAAGCGCAAGCATAACGTCTCAACACCAAATAGCAATGTATCAAGTGTCACTAGAATTCAATTCAGCAAGAGCTTATGAATAACAGTGAGCACTGAATGAATAAATCGACAGAAAAGCTCATCAAGCAAAATATTACCAATGTATCAAAGTATCAAATATCAAAATATCAAATTATTGATGTATCAGAAATATCAAAGTATCAAGTATCGAACTATCAAATATCAAAACATCAAGGTGCGCCAGCCAAACTCATCTTATTCATACCTATATAATATGAATTTGGCAGAATATCAAATGGCGATAGTGGAGCGGTTGCAGAAGTTGAGAGGTTCATAGAACAATTAATACTCTCAAAAATACTATTAGCGTTCGCTTGAGCTCAGGTTTCGCGCATGCGCATACGCCCAGATAATCCCTTTAGGCTTGAAGCCATTTAAAATTCCGCTCAACAATGGCTGCATCAATAATAAACAATAAATATAAACAACATACCGCGGGTGGAATAATATCTAAGTATAGTATGAGCAAAAACGCAAGAAAATTCAATAATTAGAGCATACGACACCACTAATAAGCAGTAAATGTAGTGCCTTCTAGTCTATCAGCAATAACGCATGAAAATATTAATCATACTCATCCGCAAACAACAAATATCACATAAAACAACAACCGAATCATAAAACTACAACAACAACATTTCAATCAACTTGCGTGATTCATTCCAGGCATGAAATATCGTGATATGATTCACATCAGTGAGCCACCCTGTAGGTAAGTCGTGCTGACTAGTGGAATGAGGGAATACCAAAAACTATTGGATAGCTCCCCGAATTCTTCGTCTTGTGGGTCCCTTATGAGGTCATCCTGTGGACCTGTCGTAAATGAGGGAAGACAAGGACCAGTTGGAACATCTCCTCCAGTTCTTCGCCTTCGAAGACCCTGTAGCCGTGGGTATTGAACTCAACCAGATTGGATCACCCAGAAGCTCACACGACTGGGCCACCGTTCACTCTAGGTACTCAAATTGGCCTTCCCCAATAAAAAAGTGGAGAACCAAAATCAAACACCGGAAAAATGGCAAAATGGAAACCTGGAAAACAATCAAACCCTATGAGGAAACACCATATCAGAATTTTCCTTCTCTTAGGAAGACATGAAAGAGCAATGTAGAAAACCGAAATAATAAGCTTCATACCACCCATAAGAATCACAACAGTTAAAGATTCAAGAATATAAACTCTTTCATCTTATCATTTGGTAAACTGAATCAACCTGTACACGAATAACAATTTACTCAATATCTCCAACTCTCAAACACTCAGAGCATTCGTCATCATTAATACTCTAGTGACCGTATCACTAGATAAAAATGACCTGTTTATCAATTGAGTGGTCTAGAGCAGTCGACAATTTCATGTTGAATGCGAGATGACATATTTGACAGGTTTCTTCATCAATTTCATAGGTTATAAATGGTAGCTTTATTGATAGCCATTGAAAATTTAAAAACGATGGCCCCGTACAGAAGGATATAAATTTTTAAAAAAAAATTAACCAAGGAATTGGCTAGAGAGTTTATTGATATCCTGGAAATATTTGTGGAACAGAGACATTGGGCTTCCTCAACACCTCTTGAAGAAAAGGTGAATTATCAAATACTTTTATAATTGCCTACCTACCAGGTTAAATTGGGGTACTCATATTTGAAATATTTAAATCAAAATGTTGTTTGCATTAAACTGTAAAGCGAAACTTTTAACCGTGTTCCAACTCAAACCAAACCACATAGGCTCAGAACACATTCGAGAATCGTCGATTCGATGTTGCCAGCACATGCTATTCGACAATTTTCGTCTTATACGACTTGGATATCGGAACCAATAGAAAATACCACAATTTCGAGTTGTGCGACAATTTCCATCGACAAATGTCGAATTCGACAAATTTTGGTCGACATTCGAGAATAGACGTCCTGCATTTACAATGTGTTCCAGCAACAAAGACTTGAAGCTTCTCAAATTATCTGATCCTTCACATTTTTGGTAGCTTATTTGATTCATCCATGCCTTTGAAAAATTGCGAATTCATAAACTTGATTTTTCAAAATTGAATCCATTTTTCGACCTTGTCCCGAAGCCATGAATGGGGTACAGGCAACGACAACACTCGTCAAAATCACAAAAGAATCGTACGTGTTGGTTAACTGTTGGCGCGCAACGAACTAAACTCTGTGTTCCGTCTGTATTCTTAAGTGCGCGGGAGGGAGGAGCCGTCGGGAGAAACAAAACACATAATTTGTGGTGGTGCGGACTCTACGCACATAAACATCTTGATATCATAGTAGTGATACGTTAATAACGAGTCTAATAAATATAGTGATGTCGATGGCGATTTATTTTTAATTGGTTAATGAAAGTGCTTTGGTCTTGGGTCACGGCAAGGGGCAATTGCACCCACCTCCCCCTCCCCCTGTATCCGCCAGAAATTTCAATCGGATGCTTGCCAACGTTGCATCGCTGCCACCAAGATTCGAGGCAACGAACAACGTCAATCCGAAATGTCAACACGTCGATCAACAGGAAAAAACATCCAAAATAGTTTGACAATACGAAACATAGAGAAACTAAAAATAAAGAGAGTTGTCAAACCTGCAGTAAAAGTTGGCACCACGTTCAGACAGTGGCAACATATCTCGCAACTGGCCGAACTAAGTACAGTTGGTAAAACCGATTGAGATAAGGCGGGTTTTTCAAATGTGTTACTTTAATATGATTGATATGGTATATATTTTATAAGTGATCGATTTGCCATTCTTGTATTCCATATGAATGGTTGTATCATATAAAATACAGGAATGGCTAATCGATCACTAATAAAATATATACAGTAATCGATTCGTAGAATCTGTTAGTTCGTTCGTGGTTAACATGAAGTTTCAAAGTAAATCTTTATTTCATGATATCAAAACAAGAATTAAACATCTTATAAAACAAGAATAATAAGTTGAACACATTTTATTGTATCTAGGACAATGTACAACTACAGACAAAACAATAATAAAACTCCGAAAAACAACAAAATTAAAAATATTCTTCAATCGCTTATCATCAAATCCACCAAAATAATAACATATTACATTTACAACAAACCTTCAATAATTTTGTTAATTCATTAGCACAAAAGAGACCATGTACTTCGTACTTCCTCAAATGGTGATAGAAAATGAAAACAAATAGATGGAAATAAGTACCAGTTTGTGAAAAAATTTCTGCAACTGATGGATGGAAATAAGTATCAGTTTGTGAAAAGCAGCTTATATTTTACCTTGTGAAAGAATATTTCGAGGAATTTCAGCGTCAACTCGAAAAACAAAACATTCCATTTTCGATTTTCGATGTTCATAATTCAAGTCCATCGTAAAATTTCTATAACTAATTTTTCGATGACAATTAACAGAAGAATTATTCTGCAATTATAACGTGGTTTGTCATTTTCTGACAAATGTCGAAATTGGAAAATATCATGTCGCCAGTCGTCTGTTGATTGCGGGCAGCGCCTCCATGCGCGACTGGCCGTACCAAAAACTTGGTGGTCAAGATCGCCAATGTTTCAAACAGTCTCCTTATTTTTAATTTGTACATGATACGGAATAACATTTGAAGGTAGGAAGCAAATACTCATTAGTTTCTCTGCTATAAGAACTGCTTCGACGCTATTTCTCTCCGCGTTCATCGGCTATTCATTGATTTCCATGCATAATGAAAACATTTTTCCAGAACCGAACGTCACTGCTCGCAGCCGTTACCAATAAAATTGCGACTCTGCGCTTTCGATTACAAGGGTTGCAGCCATTTAGATGCTCATATTTGTGGGCATATTTTTGCGATTCCGCTAATTGATAAACGAAGTATTTGCGGTGTCGCTTCCGGTAGAGAAACGACACTGATTACTACCCTTAATTATACTCTGTCATTCCATAGGTTTTCACGCTAATCGAAAATCGTTTTTACCGTCTGACTCGGCGCTCCTATTTTCACAATATCATTATGCAAATGAATATTGTTCCCACCGCGCCCGGACGAACTGGCACTGATGCGATTCGAATGTTTCATTGAAAATTGCAAGAGCAGAAATGAAATGTGACTGGAATATTTTAAATGAACTATGAGTACAGCCGATGAAGAAGAATTCACATGATACCGATATGGGTTTCCGCTGATATATTTTGGATGGATACAGGCTATTTCTTACTAACAGGCTAGTATTTGACGTCATTTTTGGGTCCGTTTTGAAAAAAAATAAAACTCCATATGAACATTTTTCCTAAAGGTGTTGATTTTTTAACTACAGGGTGCTAAAATTTAAAGAAAAAATTTTTTTTATGATAACCCTAGACATTTCAGTGAAACGTATTACGTACCTTCTATGCATCAAAAGTCATTTTCTGCTGTACAACATGATTTTTCATTCTTGCCAGTGGCGTTCCTGCGGAATTTGCACTTAATAATTTCAAAGAGAAGAGATATACTGCTTTTTTTTTGAAATCCTCATACCTTTCTGAGCAATTATGGTCGCCTGATTCTTTCCAGTTTGAGGTGCGATTTTCGTATGAAAAAAATTAAATTAATTCATTTTAACTTTTTCATTAAATAGGGTATTATCGAGGATTGAAAATGTATCTAGTAGGTAAGAAGCAGATTTTGTTTTGTAAACATAAATAGTTTCAGCTGTTTACTAGCTAGTCTAGTTGTCACGAATTAAAGTCATAAAAAATAACAATATTGAAAAAACATGGTACATTTCACGAATTCCGAATTTGCAGATATGCATATCACGTATGGGCTGGCTGATGATGAAGCACTGGAGGCCAGGCGGTTGTATGAAGACTGCTTTCCAAATAGAAATATTCCGGATGCACGAACATTCTCAAACATTCATGGAAGGTTGTGCAAAAACGGAAGTTTTGAACCAGACAATCATCTAAACAGGGTACAACGTACTGTTAGAAACCAGCAGTTGAGGTAGCCGTTTTGAATTCAGTTGAAGAAGATTCCGGATAAAGTACACGGAAAATTGGAAACAATTTGAATATCTCACATATTCTTGTTTGGAAAATTCCCCATGACTGTTTATCATATCCCTATCAAATTCAACGGGTTCAGGCGCTCTTTCATCGCGACTATCCAATACGTATGAATTTTTGCCAATGGTTTCTTCAAAAAGTGTATGAAAATCCAATATTTGATACTGAAATTTTATTCACCAATAGATTTTTCCAGGAATGCCATCCAAAACTTCCACAATAATAATTTTTGGCCTGAAGAAAACCCACATGCACTTGGAATTCCGTCACTTGGAGTAGTTTTGTGTTAACGTGTGGGGTGGAAAATGCGGTGATTATTTAATTGGACCCTATTTTCTTCAGGCGAGGTTGAATGGGTATAATAACTGGCAGTTTCTCAAAGAAGAATTGCCTACCTTAATGGAAGATGAACCAATTTTAGTGAGAAATGGACTGTGTTTCATGCACGACGGGGAGTCATCGCGCTTCAGTGTTCTGGCTAGCCAATATTTACACCGAAATTACAATAATCGATGGATTGGCCGCGGAGGACCATAGGCATGGCAACTTATGTTCCCTGACCAGTTGAGAAATTGTATCATAGTTCCTTGCGAAACTATAAGAAACAGTCCTTGCATTTCCCAGAGCGTACGTTCACATTCAAAACTCTAATTTTAATTTATTTTTTTGTGCGTTCAGGGTAGTTGTGTGTTAGCATTCCAAAATTTATTTGGATAACTTTGATTTTATAATTTTTCCATTTGAAAATTATTCTCTTGAATACATTTTTGTTCAAATTACATAAATTACTTTTTGTCCCAATCTGTCTGGCAAGATGCAAATGAATAAATTTTGTTTTTTCATGCGAAAATCGTACGTCAAACGAAAAAGAACTGAAGAGGTGATTTGCTCAGGAAGGTATGAGGATTCAATTTGAGAAGCAGTAGCACTTTTATCTTCAGAATTATGAAAAAATTATGTTGTACAGCAGAGTATGCCTTTTGATGCTTAGAAGATGCGTTCAACGTTTCACAAAAATATCTGGGGTCTTACCAAAGTCGTCATGAAATATTTCTTTTCTCAAAACCTCAGCACCCTGTAGTTTGAAAGTTGGGACCTTTTTTCTCAAAAGTGGACACAAAAATAACTTTCTGAAATATAAGCATGTAATTGAGAAAAACACCCTGTATATATACCATACGAAAACTGAAGTGATTCTCCCAATATTCGATCGAGGGTTAAGTTTCATCAAAGAATCAAATCTTCAAAGGTATATACTATTCTTTTCGAAATGGTCACTTGGTTGAGGAAATAAAGTATTTATGAAATGTTGTGTCACTTTTTTGGTATGCGTTGAAACATAGACTTTATTGTTTAGGAGGGAAACATTTTCAATTGAAAATTGAATAGGAGGATTTTCTCTGAAAATTGAAAAATTCACGACAAAAAGGAAGTTTTTTTTTGTAATATCTAACAGAAAACAACTACATTCCCAGGTAATGCCACGCACGCTACATCTGATAGATATTGAGAAAAAAAATATAAGAGGGAAAATTTGCATTTTTATTCAGATAGTTATTTGATTTTCTGGTTCAGTCTCAATCAAGAACTCATAGATGAATGAAATACAGAAAAATGTTTTCCAAAAAAGCGTTCTTACTAGAAATAATTTGGAACATTGATGTAAGAGGAGCATCGCATTCACTAGGTCTTCAATTCATTTTTGTCGACGAAAATCTATTTCACGATCATCAGGAAGACCGGAAGAATTGGAAAACACATTTTCAAAAAGCAGTCTCACTTTACAAAGATGGAAAAATGTTACAAATTATTTCTGGTGAATACGCCTTTTTAGAAAACGTTTTTCTCTGCTCCATTCATCTACATGATTTAATAATTAATACTGGAAAAAAAAAACTAAATTTCTTTTGGGTTAGGGTCCTCTTCAGATATCAGATGTAGTTCAATGTCCAGCGTGGCTTCAGCCAGGTAAGTAGTTGTTTTCTGTTAGATATTACAAAAAATTACTTCATCATTGTCGTGGATTATCAAATTTTCAGAAAAATCCTTTTATTCTTTATTTT
Organism: Gonioctena quinquepunctata; assembly: GCA_018342105.1. Taxonomy (NCBI): domain Eukaryota; kingdom Metazoa; phylum Arthropoda; class Insecta; order Coleoptera; family Chrysomelidae; genus Gonioctena; species Gonioctena quinquepunctata. The sequence goes on from JAFIRS010000089.1 coordinate 790,429, forward strand.
TCTCAATATTGATGTTGCAGAAGTGAAAACATAAAATATGGTACACAAAATCACAATCATGGGAAAACGCCGAAGATCAGGTAGTCATGCATCATGTACGAAGTAAAAAAACACAAGCCTCTGTTATCATTCTTAAGCGAGTAGAAAAAATTATATAAAATATAAAGTTAAAGAACAAAACAAAAGATGAAAAATATATTGTGGAGTTATATGTGAGATAGGAATAATATGTAACCAAGTCGTAACCTAATTCGTTTGCTCGTTTCTGAGTAATGTTTACATATACCTTTCAAAATTAGCTCTTCTGAAGGACTATAATTTTTGAAGGATCGAGTTATGAATTCGCAAAATCTGATAAGATGAGATGAGAAAATGACCTTCTGAATATATTAGTTCTGTGAGCGGGAAGTGTTATGGTACCTTTCAACATAATGTTTATATTATGCACATCTACACGATTTTTTTCATCAGTTATGATTCTGTGAAACAGGCAGGCTGAATGAAGACACCTTCTTTCTGTCATATTGGGCCAGTTTTGTCCTTTGAAATTATGGGATACTCTGACGTCATCTGATTCCATATATATATATATATATATATATATATATATATATATATATATTTATATATATATATATATATATATAAATATATATATATAAATATATATAAGTCGCAGACAAAATTTTAATAACTTGTATACGACGTATGTCATCGATACAGGGCCCATAGACTTATCTTTCAGTCGCAGATATTTCCACATCCGATTTTATGAACATCCTGTTCATAATATCGAACAAATCAATCTATCATGCCCCATGATGAAAAGTTTCAGTGCTCCAAAGTATCACTCCAGAAGAAATGTTTCTGATATTTTTCCATCTTTGTAAAGTGATATTGCTTCTAAAAACTATGTTTTCCGATTCTTCAGAACTTTCTGATGATTGTTGAACCATCAAGTAAATTTTCGTCGACGAAAATGTATTGAAGTCCTAGTGGATGCGATGCCTCTCTTGCATCAATGTAACAAATGATTACTGGTGAGTGCACCTTTTCGGAAAACATTCTCCTCCGCCTCATTTATCTATATGTGTTCCTTATTAAGACTGGAATGGAGAATCAAAAAACTATCTTCGTTTTTCTTCTAGAGTTTTTTCCCAATATACATCAGATGTAGATTGATGTCCACGTGGACTCAGTCGGGAAAATTGATATTTTCTGTTAGATATTACAAAAATATCTTCATTGTTGTTGTAAATTTCAAAATTTTCAGAAAAATTCTTTTATTCAATTCTCAATTATTAATGTTTCCCTTTTCAACATGAATACCCCCAGAGGTTATTTTGAACGATGGTAGATAGTAACTGGAGTTCATCTTTCAGTCGCAGTTGATTCCAAATCTGATTTTATGAACATCATGTTCATAATTTCGAAGAAATCAGTGGACTATATTGAATGATTTATGACGGGTATGACATGTTTTCATTGTTAACCGATGAAACCAAAGAGGAGGAGGTTCTCTAGTCTACGCGAATATTTTTTTTTATGTCTCATCACGCATAACTTTTTACTGAGACATTCGATTCCGATAATTCTTCTTTAAGTGGATAGGGTATACTTCGAAGTTGGTCCCATTAGAATTCGATGAAATCCACCCCTAAGGGTAGCAAAATGGAGGATATTGATCTCTCACCCTCTGACTTCTGGTCCGTTAACCGATTCTATCAGGCATAACTTTGTACTGGATTCTTCCATTTGCATGTTTTTTCTTATAAGATAGGGTATACCTCATGATTGATCATATTTGGATTTCGAAAGGAATTATCCACCCTTACTGATATAAAAATAGGGAATAATTTATTTTTCACTTGTGAACATTGGCACACATATGTAGTTGATAATGACAGATCGCTAATGTAATTATTTTTATTCTTCCACATCCCTCACAATCATTTTATTCTATGAGAGGATGAAATGATATACTAAGTAATGGAATAAACTAACCAGAACAACAAAAATAATTCATATTACAACAAATAGTGGGTTAATAAGTATTTTGAAAGTAATAAAAAAACAAGTAGGTGATAATAAGTAGATTTCAGCTACAAAGAATTGAAAAATAAAAATTTTTCAACAAAAAACTAAACCGACGTAATACGGAACTGAAAATTAAAAAATGAAATAAACCTTCTTAGTCTCAATAACTGAGCTCCTATACTAATGTAAGTAACTGATTTTGAGTCGGCGCCAAACAAGCAATCAACAAAGATCATTAAATAACTTGAAAAAAATTATCAGAATGTCACCGCGCAACTCGATGCCATCATTTTACGCCTTATCCAATTCATTTGCTTGTTTGTTTGCCGCCGACTCAAAATTAGTTACATTAGTTTAGGAGCTTAGTTATTGAGACCAAGAATGTTCATTTTATTTCTTACTCTTCAGTTCCGTATTTTGTCGGTTTGATTTTTTGTTAAAAAATTTTTGTTTACAAGCTTTTATTTAACTTGCTTCGTTCGTATATCTTTCTGTCATGCTTTCCAGTTCAAAATCTGTAAACCATTCTCGGAGCACATTTAGCATGTGCTCATGATTCCGGTGACAATGCATTATGAAATTTTTGTTAGAGAAGAAAACAAAATGGCGGCTCCAAGTTGGCGGACGAATTTTGTGATTATGGTACGATTCGATTCGAAATTGGTATGTGGCGGTTTCTGGGGAAGGAGATTCTGAATTTTTTGTTTAAATTCGGAAATTCAAGAAGGCTACTTTAAAATGTTGAAGGAGTTTTGTGATTATCATCCGACTCTATTCAAATTTGTATGTGGGGGTTTTCGGAGTCGAAAATGATTAATTTTTTTTCAAAATTCATGGAGTTGAAATGGCGGCTCATGGAATTTTGTCAGAGAAAAAAACAAGATGGCGCTCCAAGATTGCGGACGAGATTTGGGTTTATGGTCCGATTCGACTCAAAATTGCTAGGTGGGAGTTTTCAGGGTCGAACATTATGATTTTTTTTTCAAAATTCATGAAATAAAAATGGCGGCTGCAAGATGGCCGATGATATCGGTGTTTATGGTCCGATTCTATTCAAAATTGATATGTGGGAGTTTTCGGGGTCGGACATTATGAATTTTTTATCAATATTCACGAATTCAAAATGACGGACGAGTTTTGTAATTATTGCACGATTTTATTCAAAATTGGTATGTCGGGGTTTCTGAAGTTGGAGATTATGAATTCAGTCGAAAATCATTGATTTTTGGTTAAAATTCATGAATCGAATATGGCAACTCCAAGATGCCGGATGAGTTGATCTTCAGATGATCTCCTCATTGAAGGACTGGACAGCTCAGAATTCACAGATGAAAGGCATTCTCATAACGATGCTTTGACAAAAATGCAAAGATTAAGGCGGATCCAAGTACTAGAAAACACAAAATGAATTAATTAATCAAAAACCTTTTTAAAGACAAGGTTTTATTCAAATACACTGAAAATTATAAAGTAATTGCTTCGCATGTGTGACGTTGGTTATTCCGTGAGTTATGGATTCGAAAACTTGGAAGCTTGTCGCTTTTGTATTCGAACTGAAAACTTTGCGCGACAAGCTTTCTAATCTATAACTCACGGGATAACCTACGTCACACGTCCAAAGCAATTATTTTTGACTTTTAAGTGCATCTGAATAAAAGCTTGGCTTTAAGAAGGTTTTTCATTATTCATTGGAGTTATACTCATGTTAACAACTGTGAGCCTGGTAGTGTTATACCCAACGGCCAAGCGCGTATCATCTAGATTACTTATATTGCTGCGTGAAAATATTATTAGAGCAAATATTGAAAGTTGAATGAACAATGTAATGTTGAATGTGAAATGGTTGATGATAACTTTTGGGAGTCGGATGTGGGGAGTTCAGTACCGTTTTCTTTGGTATGAAGGAAAATAGCAGCAATAATTTTTTTCTTCACCCTCGTTTGGAACCACGGCTAATTGGAATGTGTTGAATAAATGCAAGTGTTCTCAGCGGATCAAACGGAACTTGGCTTAAAAATATTTTTATGAATAATTCGACGATGTTGAAAGATGAGCAAATTGGTTGAGTAGTTTCGACAAAGCGATTGTTGAAAGTTGAAAAAAATTTTAATCTGTCATTTTTCATACCAATATTGGTTTGGTAGAGATTCATGATCTGATTTTTTTATATCTTTTATCATATATTGAACCAAATAGAAACTTCTTTTTTCTGATTTGAGTCAGATTACATAGAAATAATGAAAAGTGTTCACATAGATTTCAATCTCTTCCAACTTCTGGTCATTGTGTTCGAGTTTTATTCAAGAATATTCAATGGAAATATGTCCCAATTTTTCTGACACATGATTCCTTGGCTTGATTGTTGAAAATTTCAGATTCAATAAATCAGTTATGAAATCCACCTTTCCGACTGGCCACGCCTCAGAATTTTTATTTTGAACCGATGAAACATATTTGGGCTGCTATAGTAACATTATTTGGCTCGAAAAAATGTTGAATGAATGCAGAATTTATATTTATTTCGCATTTTCATTCTATTCTGGAATGTATATGGTTGGTTTGGTTGGTTGGTTTAAGGCTGACGAACCAGAGACAGGGCTGGCACTTAGCTTCCCTTGACACTGCGACCAGCTGGGGTCTATTGTATCACTCTGTCGTCAGTGGTTCCTTATTCAAACAGGTTTATGCTCCTAATTAGGTTCAGAAGCCTGCCGATAAGGCTCCTCGGACTCATGCCCGTTTCCGGGCTGATCCTCAAAGATTCTGTGTCGCCCACTACTTAGGGCGTCACAGTCGAAGATGAAAGACAAGAGTTAGACCGAGGCCTCCTCTTGTCTCTTGATGACAAGCCATTCTTCAGTATCTATCCCCATGTCCTGGGTTTTGATGAGCTGAAGAATCTTTTTGGTTTCCATTTTACCAAATGGCTTTGGAATCCACTCTGTTTCCGGGAGTTTCTCAGTAGGTGTTCGACCATCTGCTGATCCCTCCTCGGTTGGGTTTACGGTTTCTGGTGCCGAGTGTGATTCAACTGGAATCTCCTCGACTTCCATACCCGCTATCGGTGTTGGGTCTTCTTCAACTGGAAGTTCCCCAGGGTTGTTTGTGTAGGGGAAAGGGTCGTCCACACCTGCGGTGCCCCCTGCGCAGGTGTAACGCAGATTACTCTGGGAGGTCGCCATGTATCCCAGAGGCTCCGTTTTTTTATACCTGACTGGCTCAGGTATCATCCATCCCTCGGCACGGGTCGCTTGACGCCTTGGATTAAGCCATGTTGTGGTGGCATTTGGTTTGAGATTGACTTAGAGATCCGCAGGTTTTGACCATTTCTCGTCATTCCCACTGGATTTTCCTTGTCAACCCCGTTATCCAGCGATACCACTTGGAGGTAGCCACCTAAGTTTCCGCAACCCATCTTCATCTCTCGTAGGAGGTGAACATGTGTTGACGCAAACTACTCGAATGTATATACAATAAATACTTCCAGGTACACTTCACGACACCAGCTCTGTGATTATTTTCCAGCCACTGTTCAACAGTTGACTGAGAGATTAGAAATGGCCATTTCGGTAGAGTGGAATGGTGCGTGCACTGGAGTATGTACGGTGCAACCTAAGCAATTAAGATTTGAGTGTTTTTTCCGAATGTACTGATAGCGGGAGAGCCGAATGTATTCGGACCATGAATGGTAGATTAGCCGTGAGCAAGGGAAAACAAAAAAATGACAAACATTTTTGTACTATTTCCGAAGAATGTATTTATGAGTTGTTTGTCCTCCTTCGGAACTATCAACGAGAATGTATGTTAGAATGGAAGGATTGATCGCTATTCCAAGGAAGAGGCTATAGAAGTTTTTAGAAACTTCATGGAAAACTTATAAAATGAAATACCCATTTCCGTTGGATTTTGCTGGGAATAATGTACGTGTACATGATCAATTCATGTAATTCCAAAGATTTTGGAGTTTTATAGTGAGTTTCAAATGAATGTCAATCGGAGCTATACCCCAAACTTCACTTTTCGTTAGTTCAAATATATTATTTTTCTATTAGGTGTTCCACTTGAGCTAGTAACTGTTGAATGAGAAGGATGTCCAAATCACTTGAATTTGATTATTTTTGTCGATTGATTGTTGTAAGAACGAAGCAGGAAATTCGATTGATTAGAATGATCTCAGTTCAATAATACATAAAAACTGAAGGTTTTAATGGAGCGGCACCATTTTTGAGCAAGGATTCATTGTAGGTAGTAGCAAACCATCTCTCCGCCTCTTTTATACTTTATTCTACTTTCTACTTTGTGAATTGTACTACGCTTTGTTTTCAACATTTAATAAAAAAATTGTGATAAACCTATTGTTTTATATAAGTACATATCAAGGTATTATAGTTTTCCTTAGTGACTATTCTTTTATATTTTTGTTTTAAAAATGTATATAATCTGCTAAATCCTGACTATTGCTCAGTTGAGACTGATTCAAGAAGATTACTAATAAAAAAACTTTTCAAAGACAATCTTCTATTTAAGCCATGTACTCAAACGTATAGTAGATTATCATGATACAATTGTGTAAGTGAGCCTTTAAAGTACACGCAACGAGTTTGTAGTGGTTCTACCCTTCTTGTCCGTACGCCTCTGGTCACTATGGCAACGCGAGTGACAAGTAAGAGTGCCGATCCGTTCGGATGACAGTCGTGGTCTGGACTGTAAATGACAGCCACGTTATTTTTTGAGTTGTATTTTGCATCCTTAGAATTACCTTTTGTTAGTAGGATATTTATGTTGACGAGTATTATAGTTGTGTCCAGTATATGAGTGATTCATTGCTAACAACCAATTGCCCTATGAAGAAATCACTACCTGGGATAATACTGAAATTCAGAGTCTCAAGTGCTTTTAGCCGCACCTATTTAAGTTTGAGGGTACGACGCGGAGCGGAGTGCCCTCAATGTTGCAAGTGCTTTGAAGGCAGTTATACACGTGTATCGTACACTATTTTTCATTATACTCGCATCATAACTCGAATAACAATCCTGGAAATGAATTTTAGATCAGGATAATATTCCTTATACTTCAATACATATCATCAGGTATTCAATGGACATCTGACATCAGGAATAGCTATCGATGTTATCAAGCTTATTATACAGTTCACAAAATCAATATGAGAGTTGGACTTGTTTTTGTTACCACCTTTGAAACATAACGTGTTTTAATCTTGAGATTTCGCACGCTATTTCCCTTAAAACACGGCATGTTTGATTCTTGGAATTTCGGACGCATTTCAGTTCATAAAATAGGTATTATGATGCAGGTATGATGGAAAATGAGTATAAGTCTTTGAAGTACGCGCAACGTGTTTGAGGGTACGACGCGGAGCGGAGTGCCCTTAATGTTGCAAGTGCTACAAAGACAGTTATACAAGTGTATCGTACACTATTTTTCATTATGCCCTCATCATAACTTCAATAACAATGATGGAAATGAATTCATATTTTAATACATCTAATCAGGTTTTCAATGGACTTCTGATTTTACGTTTGTTGAACAGGAATAGCTATCAAACTCATTCGACAGTTCATATGATTGGACTTGTTTTTGTTACCTAGCAACCTTTAAAACCAAGGTGTTTTAATTTCGTGATTCCGCACGTTATTTCCCTTAAAACACGGCATGTATCAATTTTGAGATTTCGCACGCGTTTAAGTTGATAAAATGAGGATTATGATGCAGGGTATGATGATAAATAAGTTTAAGTCATCGCTGATAATGATTTAATTAGATTTTGATGAAATATTTGGTTTCAGAGAGCTTGTCATGCGAAGAACTTGTCAAAGTATTTGATTTCTACAAAGTATTCATAAAAGTAGGCACCAGTTTATTTCAATGGGCAAAAATTGCTTGTTGACAACTTGTAGAATTATTAATTTCATTACAATTCACGCGACAAGCTTTTTGAAACCAGATAATTCAACAAGAAATCATTAAATCATTGTCAGCAATGACTTGAACTCATTTGATACGTTATAGAACACGGCTTAAATGGAAGCGTATCTTTTGAAAGTTATTTTCTTTTTTTCTTTTGAGATAGTTTGCCGTGATCTGTTCTTTTCTAATAGAGCATCGTTATCACAGGGTCTATTTCCTGTTAGTTTCGAGCTGAAAGGAATCATGATCTTCGACCCCAAAAACTCCCACACCAATTTTGAATAGAATCTGACCATAATTTCAAAACTTGTCCACCATCCCGGAGTCGCCATCTTGAATTTATAGATTTGGACAAAAAATATCATGATCTCCGAACCTGAAAATTTGACAATTAACAGAAAACTCGTCCCCCATCTTGAATCCATAAATTTTGACTGAAAATCGAAAATCTCCGACAGCGAAAACCGCCACATACGTATTCTGAATCAAATCGGACCATAATCACAATACTCGTCCTTCATCTTGGGGCGACAATCTTGTATTCATGAATTTCGATTGAAAATTCGAAATCTCCCACCTTGTGAATCCTCACATATCAATTTCAAATCAAATCGGACCATAATTACAAATATTGTCCCTATTTTGGAGCCGCCATTTCGTTTTTTTCTCCAATAAAAATTCCATAATGCATCGTCACCGGAATTATTAACAACTGCCAAATTGCAAATCAATCGGACGACTAGGAATCGGTCAAAATTCACTTGCAAGATTTGACCCAAACTAACAAACGAACGAACGAACTAACTAACAAGTGATACTAAATGAGAGCTTGTAAAAATGACTTTACCATAAGACGGAAATGATAGTCAGTGACTCATCTTAGCCCGATCGTTCAGTGTTGCAACCTCCGCGCCGCCGTCGATAAATATCAGTACAATTGCTAACTTCAACCACAAGCTTTCGTTAAAATAGAGGCTGCTTCAAATGCTCCGTAAGATCTATGGCACGGGCCAAAATGAATTTGGCACCGGGACGCTGTGTCCGCATTTAAAACAAGTGGCATATCGAGATTGTCGAGATTATAGAGTTATAGATTCTTATGGTAGTATATTATATTATTTGGCAGCTCTTATTGTGTTGTTTCTGAACTAATGACTGACGTCACTGACTATTATTTTCGACTCATGGTATAGTGACGCCCAATTCACCAACAAAAAAAATTGGACATTGATACATGCAGACCCACTACAGCCGAACCGAGCTCGGGCAAGAGATTGGGCCTTGAGAAGCAATGGTGTGAACTTCAGTGTATAAAGTGTTTTGTCAGTGTCTTATGTTAGTTTGAATGCACCCCCATTTATTTCAAATTTTATCGCACGTTAATATGCTCCAAGCCATGTTTTTCATGAATGCATTTTGATATGTTTCACTTTCTGGTTTGTGTCAATATTTGTGTAGATTCATTGTGTAATTATCATCTTTCTCTCTGGAATTTCGCGAGTTTGAGAGATAATTAATCTCTACAATTATAGGGATACATTTTTCGAACTTGTCACCTCTTCAATACAGAGTTGAACCACATCACGATTTGCGGTACGGAAAACTTTGGACTTGTATAGGAATTCGAAGGCCAGCGGTATCCATCAGGATCAAAACTTCACCTAACTTCTTCATCATTTCTTTTCAGCGATTCCACACAAATTCGAACAAGGGGGAAAGATTTCTTACACAACTTTCGTATTGGATTCCGGTGGATGAACATGAAATGCTGCAGAAAATTGATAACATCAGGGTTGAACGAGCTGAATATATTATATGCCTGATGAGTTGATTATCAAAAATGTATTCGAAAGTTTGGAACCAACATTCACTTGGTAACGACCGCATACAAAGTCGAGTGTGTATATACCTGCTATCATGAACCGGCCCTGCATACTTCATTTTACTTTGGTTGAGATGTAATCACCAAGTTTATGAAGGGCTATACTGGGTGTGAATAATTTATAAAAACTCACGGGCGATTTTTATCGAGCAGCAGATAAGCATCGTCCTCCTAATATATAGATGATATACATTTTCAGAGACCTGGAATCTTTCGAATCATGAACATCGCCAATCTAGTTGTTGAGGATACTATGCAAATAATCGAAGCACTTATAAAAACAAACAAAATGTATGATTGAAAAAAATTACTTCTTAGCAATGAATACACACTGTATAGTATGACATCCTGATCAATACAACATTGGTACTTTCATGATACTAAGTACATATTCCAAAAAGGTAAAACAACCTGATTGATAAACGCATTACAACTGACGGTGAGTTGCATCAAATTTCTAAAGCCCCCTTATAAAGAAACTGAAATTTCAATAATCTAACAATTTCAATATTACTTCAAGATGAACAACAATTTTTCCAAATAAAAGTATCTGTCTGAAACAGTTACAAAATGGTTGAGCTTTCTCCAGCCACATTGTATATAATATCTAATATTTAATTAATTTAATAATCTAAAAAATAAATAAGGAATCTATGGTGAATGAACGAGTATCATTTTGAATCAATTGCAAGAAACTTTCACAATTTATTTACGTCAAATGCTCACACATACTCTCGAAAAACATATCTGAGACTCTACTTATTGAGAAAATCAAAGAATAATGAAAAAATTAATATTAGTTGAATGAGCACGTATCATTCAACGAAACTGGATAAATGATCATAAAATTTGGTAATTCTTCACATACATTGGATATAAAATCAATTTGATTCAATGATAAAATTGTGAAATAATTCTAAGAATAGATTTGCATTACCACAATAAATGAAATCATTTCAGAATGTATTCCGCAATAATAAAAGTCTACTTTTTATTCATATTACAAATGACCGTGGATTCTATAGAGTAGTTCAAAAGCCAAGGCTAATTCGAATTATGATTTGGGAAACCACAAATGACCATACCAAATATGCGATTAAAATTCCAGATATAAACAGTTTCACTTTGGGTAGAGATTTCGTAGAAAATCGGCATATGCCATTCAGTTCAATAATAGTTGGACAAGATTCGATATGCCAAAATATTACAAAACACAAATTATAGCTTACCAATTCATCACTGTTGCAGATGCTGAATCCGATATTTTTCTCATAATTCCGGTTAAACATTTCAATTATTTCTATGTTAACTGAATTCCAATCTGCCTACATACTCAAATGACAGAATGACGTAGGTGACTGAGCTTGGATGCGTGAATGAGTTTTAAGGCGTGAATAATATAGAATTTTTATTTTTCGATCCTTTTATAGTACTTCTAGTAAATGCCGTTTTACGCGTTACTTATCATTATTTCTCTAATTCAGACTCTGAGGATTAATAAAAACATTAGTTATTACTGTGCCCATATTTTCAACAGCGGTTCAGATAGGGTTGAACACACATGGTAATGTTTATTTGAAGGTAGTAGACGATGTGGAAACTTGATTACTATCGTTTCGGACGTCCATCGTCTTAATGATTTTGAAAGGTTTTCACGACGTTTCCAATTCTTGTATCTGCAATCGTCTTCAGGTGAATACTGGCAAGTTTAGGTGCTACTTACCAATTTATATGACTGTCGGCGCAATGATGCGTGCAATTCCGCCATGTGCAGCGGTGCGTGTGACTTCGCGCGGTGTGGTGGTGCGTGAAGTTTCGCGCCTCTGCAGCCCGCCAGAAAGAGCAATCAGGGATTTCCATACGTTCTTGATCCCAACGCTTGGTTGACTGAAGGCGTTATTGGCTTCGATGTAGGAGGCCTCTTTGAACTTTCGTTTGAACCAATGCTCCTCCCTATGTAGAACACCTGCGTCGTCCCATAGAACTCGATGGTGCTCAGTCCAGGCGTGGTCAGCGATTCCCGATTTTGATGTGTCTCCACGTTGAGTCAATTTCTTGTGCTCGTCTAATCTTACCGATAACGGTCTCTTTGTCTCTCCAATGTTCATTCACATGGAACTTCATATATGCAATTCTTACTGATTTCATTTTTGTTGTCAGGTTTGGTCCTGGTCAGGAAACTCCGTGGAGTACTGCCGGATTGGAAGCAGCTCTTGATGTTGAACTTGTTTCCGAACCTTCTGAACTTTTCGGAGACACCTCTGATATACGGAAGGCAGATCACTGTGCTTCGTTGTTGCTCTTCAGATGTCTCCGTTCTCCGGAGTTATTTCAAAACTTCTTCTAGGAGTTTCTTGGATTATCCATTCCGGTGGAGGTCCTCTCTGATGTGGTTTAATTCGGCATCTAGTGACTCCACGTCGTTGCATATGTGCGTCGCTCTCTCCACCAATGTTCTCACGATCCCTCTCTTCGTCGAACTCGGATGGTTGGAGCTGTTACTGAGGTACTGCCCCGTATGTGCCTTCTTCCTGTAGACGGAGGTGCAAATTTCATTGCCTATTCTCTCAACGTTCACTTTGAGGAAGGGTAAGGCACTGTTGATTTCCATCTCCATCGTGAACATAATCGAATCCCTGATCCTGTTAATTCCTGAAAAGAAATCCTGGAGATATTCGTCTCCGTGATTCCATACAATGAAGGTGTCATCCACGTACCTCAACCACAGCTTTGGTTTGTATTCTGCCTCCCGTATAGCCAATTCCTGGAACCACTCCATGTATTCACCTGAAGACGATTGCAGATACAAGCATTCGAAACGTCGTGAAAACCTTTTGAATACATCAAGACGGTGGACGTCCGAAATGATAGTAATCACACATGATAATCTTAATTTTTTCTTAGCTGGGGTGTTTAGAGTACACTCTGTGATTAATGATGGTATTTATGCATTGAAAGAGGCGTTTTTTCAATTCTTAGCGGAGTCATATACATGTCTTTGATTTCCAATGGCTATGAACTTGAGAAGTTTATGCATGAATTCCTTTATCTCACGCAAGAGGGGATCATGCGCGTTGATATTCATTTCATAAAGAACCTTTTTTATTAGTTCTGTTTTTATCTCTTGATATGTTTACTACTCAATGGATGTTTTCTATATCATCATCTGAAAGCCATTTCTATTATCCGTTGAAATAATTTTTCATATATTTATGAGATGGCCACTTCTTCACACATAAGTATTCGTTATTTCTATATATGGATATCATCAGGTCATAACACTGCATCTTTCTCCAATTCGGTATTTGAAACTGAAAAAAAATAATATGTGTGTTTGATGTCAAAACGGCATTCAAAATCAAAAATATCATGATATTATCAATTTCTACGGGTATGAAAAAATATTATTTTATTGCCAATGCTAACTTGGCGCCGCCATTCATTCGTTACTATGAATTTCTGAAATCAGTTTAGCAAGTTTTTACCTAGTATTTGTTATTTTATTTAAAAAAAATATTTGATGTGAATATTCATATAATTTTTGCAATAAACACAAAAGTAATGTGCTTCCGGAAAAAAAAGCTCACCAGACCTGAGCCATCAGTTGCACCAAACTCCGTTTCCAATAATAAAAACAAAATTTGAAAGCAACAACCGTGCAAATCAAGAAGTTTCATGTCAGAACATTATGATTGATTATGGTTGTTTTCTGTCTGTATATTTCCCCAAAATCTGAAATATTCATTTGGAGTAATTCTCGCTGCTTCCTTTCTAATTTTATGGATAACTCTTTCAGATAGTGTTGGTGAGATATTCCCTTGAAGTTACTTCAAATTTGTTTCATGGAATTGAAGATAAAACAGTAGGGTGGTAAACGAATAACTTCATGTCTATATTCTTTAGTTACCTCGTCAACTACATAACTAGTTTCTTTTTGTAGTTAATCCTTTTGAAAACCATGGTTTCTATGAGCCGTTTTTGGATACTGCCTAGAAATTTGCAAATACCATTTCTCTTCAGTCGCTGTTGGAATTTCCTGGGTTTGTCATGTATATGGTGAGGAGCGTGGTTCATTGTAATAGAGGTATTCGAGAAAATATTTGAAATTGAAAATTCTTCAAACCATTTTCAGCCGATAGAAGTAAGGCGTCTTCAGCACATCGAATGGTGGTATACCAAAAACTACATCTGTCGAAAAAACAAATATTGTTCACACGTTGAATAAAAAAAAAAAAGATGAAATAAGCAAGTGTGCATTTTCATCGACTGGCTCAAGAATTCTGGAAAATATTGGGTGTCGCGTAGGATTTATGTGGCCTAAGACTCTATGACAAATAGTGTATCTCTATCTTTTTGTTCCAAGACTCAATTTCTAAATCATTATATCTGTACGAACCAAAATGTCCGAAGAAGCCAAGAGAAAAAAATATTGTGTTTAAAATATCATATGATGATTTTGAAGAGTATTCAGATGTATTATTCCATATCCATCTTGTTATTTCGGACAGGATTGAGTTATTTCAGCCATTTCGAGCATCTCCCAATTAAATTCATACAAAGTAGCCGCCGACGATCGCAACCCAATATTATCTCGTAACGTTTTCACCCTTTCACGTATATGTGAGTAGAATTTGTATGGTCTTGCGAAACAAATAGTTTTTCATGAAACTTCCATTTTCAACTCACTTTCCCTGTACAAAGCAATAACAGGTTTCAAGTAGATTCAAGTAGGCTAGAGCTTTGAAATTTCTCAAATATATATAAATAATGGAATAGATAGATAGATATCTTTATTCGTTCTGTTAATTCACATACCTCATAGAAGTGTAGAACATGTCAAATAAATAAATAATCTTAAATATAATTACAATTACAATGATTACGGTAAAATATTTACATGTATGTCGTTTCATACTGCCTGTCATAATAAAATCATTGAAAATGTATAAAATTGAGAAACTTGCACAGATATTAAAAGGGAAAGTAATCAAATCCCAATTACCAGACTTGTCGAATAAACGAAATAATGGGTTTCTAAATAAACATACTCTAATAGGTACTGATATACACTTACACAGACACCTTTGTGTATACACATACATAGTAAGTTGTCTTTATTCGTTCTGTCGAATAATATACCTCATAGAGGTGTAGAACATGTCAAATAAATAATCTTAAATATTACATTAGGATAAAATGACTTAAGTAAGTATTTATATACATAATAATACATTTAATACATTAAAGAAATTATGAGATTCACCCGCAAATTAATTCCAGTTATCCAGAATAAATTGCAGGATGAATACATTAAGATTGAAACACTCACATATTAAAACTAATAAATTTTTTGTATCATAGACTTTCCATATTATGTTGAAAATACTCTTTAATTTTATAAAAAACATTTCTACTCAAAAAAACTTTGAGTCTTTTTTTAATAATTCCATTTTCCATTAACCTAATGTTATTTGGTAGCTTATTCCATATTTTCACCAAACTGTACTGCACATTTTTTTGGATATACGTATATTTAACTTTATCATTTCGTAAATCACATTTACTTCGCGTATTGTGCTTATGAGATACTACCCTGTCATTAAACAAGTATTTATTATTCAAAACAAAATTAATTGATTCATATATATATAAAGAGATAACTGTCAATATATTATTTTCTCTAAATAGGGGTTTGCAACTTTCGTGACGGGCAAGTTTAAAAATTTTCCTCACACATTTTTTCTGAAGAATAAGTACTCTCTGTATGTGGGAAGAGTTTCCCCAAAATATTATTCCATAACGGAGTTTGGACTGTACATATGCGTGATACGACATTAGAGCAGCATTCACATTAATATTTTCAGAGAGTACATATAAGGCATATGTATATTTTGATAGATCTCGAGTCAACTGATCTATATGAGATTTCCAATCTAGACGATGATCTATTATCACCCCCAAAAAAGACATATTTCTGGATGTTTCAACTACTGCATTGTCGATTACTATGTTTAATGCGTTGTTTTTTTTTCTATCAAAATGCATAATTTGGGTTTTATTTACATTTAACAAAAGATTATTGTCTGAGAACCATCCATTTAACTTTTGTAAATTTTCATTGACCGTTGCAACAGCCGACAATGAGTTATCTTCATTGATGATCAAGGATGTATCATCTGCATACAATATAACAGCTTGCTTAACTATTTCTGGAAGTTCGTTCGTGTATAAAATGTACAAAAGTGGGCCTAAATTGAACCCTGTGGTACCCTCTTTTAATTATAGCCATTTCTGATTTAATGAGGTTTCCGCTTTCATCCTTTTCTACCACAAATTGTTGTCTGTTACAAATAACCATCCACACTATCGAAGGCTTTCGATTTTCCATTTTGTCCAGTAATATCTCATATTCCACACTATCGAAGGCTTTCGAGAGATCTAAGCACACTGCTAAAGTGCACTTGCCATCATTTTGAGCATCAAGAATTTTTTCCAAAGCTTTATAAATTGCCAATGCCGTTGTTCGTCCCTTTCTAAAGCCGTTTTGACATTCCGTTATAACTTTATTTTTTTCTAAAAAGTTCATCAGTCGTTTATGAATCAGTTTTTCTGGGATTTTGCTCAAATTGGGAAGCAGAGATATAGGTCTATAATTTTTAACTCATCTTTTTTCCTTTTTTAAATATGGCTTTTATGTGAGGAGATTCAGAATATAAGCCAAAGGAATTGCTATGAAATCTGCTACATTCTTCAGGAGTGAAATAGGAATTTCATCGAAACCCACTGATTTCTTATTTTTTAAGCTATTTATGCATTCAATTATTTCTAAAGGAGTAACTTTATCTAGAAATATACTATTGGGACAGTAATTTGGTATTTCACAAGTAGTATTGGATTTAGTTCTTACGTTTGGACATGCATTCAAGAAATAATTATTTGCCTGATCCAAGATACTTTTTCTTTCGCAGTCAAAGTGATTAAAAATATTTTTTTTCATTGAGCTCTTCTTTGTTATATTATTTATCAAACCCCAGGTGGCCTTCCCTTTATTTTCCGCTGTGTTTATTACTTCTAAGCTATTTAGCACTTTCGCTTCCTTAATAACTTTTTTCAAAATTTTACTATAATATCTATAATACTCCTTGGTTACTAGTCCTCTACTAAGTTTTTCAAATATTATTCGTTTGTTTTTGCATGATACTTTGATTCCAGCCGTTATCCATGTTTTGGAACTATGTTTATTAGAATAATATTTCTTTTTTGGCATGATTCTGTTCATTAGTCCAGAAATAATATTTAGAAACAAGGAATATGCCTCATTTGCATCTGAATTTTGAGGACTACGTCCCAGTTTTCAGACTGCAGCTCATCTCTAAAATGTTTTAATTTTGTTTTGGAGAATATTCTTTTAGTTTGATATGTAACTTTTTTAGTGGAAACCATATTTTCCAGGTTTACTATTTGACCATGGTGATCAGACAAGGCTGTAACTAACACTTCACTCTCCACATCCTCGAAGTTTACGAAAAAATTATCAATAAGCGTTGCAGTCTTCTTTGTTACCCTTGTTGCCTCAAATATTGTTTGATGAAAATTATGGGAAAGGAGTAGCTCTAAAAATTCGATAGATGTGTTGTTTTTTTTAAAGAGATTTATGTTAAAATCTCCACATAGAACAATCTTATGATCACCAAAATTTGTGAGCAACTCCTGAAGAATATTTTCAAAACTTTCCATGAAGACATCTATTCTACCCAAATTTGAACGATAAAAACATAAAATAACCAATTTCATCTGTCTACATTGCACACAAGAGTATTCAATATGACCTTCTATACACTTTTCCTTTAAAACATTTAAATTTTCAAAATTATCTTCTCTTGTATAGATACAAGTGCCTCCATGAATCATATCCTTCCTTGAGAATGAAGACAATAGTTTGTATCCTGTCAGTTTGGTAATTTCTTCTTCATCTGGTTTCATCCAGTGTTCAGAGAAGCATAGTACTCGAGGTTTTATATGCATGGTATCAACATAAAGTTCTATATCTACTATAGATCAAATCAAATCAGAATATACTACAGAAGATGAATATTTCGTGGACAAAGCAATAATAAATATGTATAGAAACAAATACGGAAAAGTCAGGTTCAACAACACACTATAAAATAGCCTAAAATAAAAGTCAAATTGAAATATATGTCATTTATTTTTTCTTACATTCAGGAATATCAAGAACCCATTATATTTCAAAAAAGGAAGATCAAAATACTAATAAATATAGATATATCCCTCATACATATATAAGCATCCTAGATGAATGAATAGTCAGACGTTTACAGAAAATTAAAGGTGTAATTAATAATAATAATAATAAAAGGAACTTTACTGAACCGAACAAAAATTCAATTCAATAGGCTATCGACCGAAGTCCTTCTGCCTTCAAAGGTGTAATAAAATAAATTATATAAATTAATAAAATAAGCGGAACCCACAGTCGTCAAACTGTTTTGCAATTCCTAGGGACTATCAGCAGTGGATATACAATGGTTGAAGCAAGAAATGATTCCATAACAGTTTGCCATCGATTCAAGTTTCAAAGTACTTTGGAACAGAAATACTTGGTCAATTTGCTTTACAGACTTTCTGAACTGATCGAGTGATTGTATGTCTTTGAAACTTGTCGGAAGATGATTATATATTTCAGCTGCATTATAGATCAGCGATTTCTCAATGGAATTTGATGATGGAATGGGCAGTCTTAACTTGTCACTTTGGCGGGTGGATCCAACAACATCGTGAGATGATTTGTTCTTATGTACCAGACACACAGTTTCTAGTATAGAAGAGTGTTTAAGTAATTTTTGTTTTTGAACAAGGGTTTACAAGACACTCTAGGCCCAACTTTGCACATATATCCAATAGCGCAGTTTTGAAAAATGAATACTGTATTGAAAAGCTGCCGCAGAATGATATGCCATTTCTTGGATGCGATTCAATTATAGAGTGGTAGACATTTTTTGCGGTTGAGTTACCTAATCCATTCGACAGCATTCGTATAGCATAACATCCCGAAGCTAGTTATTTGCTCAGTAATTCAATATGGTTATTGAAATTTAACTTGATGTCTTAATTGATTCCAAGAAATTTATTGGAATTTTCATTTGATATAGCCTTATTACCCAACAGAATGTCTGAGAAGTTGCAATTGAATGATATGAGATTGGTTCCATCCATATTGAAGCATAGCAAATTGGAGTTGCACCACTCTCTCACACTGACAATATCTTGAGCTATTTTGTTGTGAAGATTTGTTTCATTGATGTCATTCCACAGGATGGTTGTATCATCTGCCAACATTGTGAACATTCCATTAGATTATATATAACCCAGGTCGTTGAGATATAACAAAGACAGTACCGAACCTCGAGGCACACCGTGTAGGGCAAATCGAATATCTGATAGTGTGTCAGTTCTGACAACTTGGATTTGTTGAATCAGATATGATTCGACTTGCTTTCACAATATTTATTAGATGAAGTACTGAAGCCATCATGAAATGGAGTTTTTTTCTGCTAGATATTACAAAAAATAACTTCATAATTGTCGTATATTTCTCAATTTTCAGAAAAAAAATTCCATTCAATTTTCAATTGAGGATGTTTCCCTTTTCAATATCATCATCTCCCAAGAGGTTAATTCGAACGATGGAAGATGGTGACTAAAGTTTATCTTTCAGTCGCAGATGATTCCACATCTGATTCTATGAACATCAATCAATCAATTAATCAAGATATGCTTTATTGTCAAAGAATGAAATTCTTAAAGACAAAGCTTAGGTACAGAGTTGAACATATTAGTAATAGGTTTGTAAAAATTATCAAATAATAAACATAATAAAATTATAAAAATAATCTGAGATTATGCACATACAGTTAGGTTATAACTAAATAGGTGGGTAACAATATTAAAATATATATAAAAATTTATAGATATTGTCTAAGATACGCCATATACATATACATTTACATATACATTATACTAATGATACAAAGTGTGGTAAATAGGCAAGGTTGAATAAAGGACAGAATTCAGTATGTGTGAAAATAAGTAAATGAATGAAGACAATGTTACATATTATGGAGCTATTGAGAAAATTGGTTATAGTCATACACGTTCGTCAAGGGTTATGAATGAGCTCCCAAGTATGTGGAACTGCGACTATCTATAGGTTTAAGTTAAAGAATATGGGGGATTGGCGCGGTGGGTTAGCGTCCGACTCATGATCGAAAGGTCGTGAGTTCGATCCTCGGCCAGGGCAGAAATTTTTCTATTTAATTAGAGAGAATTAAATGTTAAATTTCGTAGCCGGGCCGAGGATGGTCCTCGACGTGTTTTAATAAATATTCAACTTGTGTCTGGCCGAATGACGAAATGTCCAAGCCAAAAAAAAAAAAAAAAAAGTTAAAGAATTAATCTATCTCGTAGAGTGATTGTTGTCTCAATATTTTTTTTACCTCTCTTCTGAATCGCCTGAGACACGTAGTCTCTCTAGTGGTTATGGGGGGATGATTATACATTTTCATGCCATTGTATATTATAGAATCTTTAATTATATATTAGATGGTCTAGGTAGTCTGAAATTATTGTTCTGTTGAGTGTTATATGAATTATCATTTGTTACAAGGAGATTTTTATTTTTATGTATAAGTGTGACAGATTCTAGAATGTATATAGATGTTACCGTAAGTATACTGAGATCAATGAATAGCGTTCTACATGAGTCTCTAGGTCTTTTTTTTTGCCAATATACCTCAAAGCTTTTTTTCGGATTACAAATACATTTTTGAGCTGGTAAGAACAGCAAGCGCCCCAAAATGCAATGCCATACCTCAGATGAGACTCGATTAGAGCAAAGTACGCCGATCTGGCTGCGTTTATACCCAAATCATTCGAGATTACTCGAATTGCGTAGCATCCCGAGGACAACTTATTACAGAGATTGTTGATGTGATAATCGAATTTCAGTCTAGAGTCTATAATCAATCCAAGAAAACGTGTCTCAGTTTTGTTAAGGATATTATCATCCTCTAGTGGTATATCTGGTAGGTTGCAGCGAAATGTGATTATATTAGTTTTTTTATGTCAATCACTAAGGAATTGGAATCGCACTATTGTTTTATTGTAATCAATTCCCTTTCTATGTTATCTAGCAGTAGTTGCTGTGCATTATCATGCCATAGGAATGTTGTGTCATCCGCAAATAGAGTGATCTTGGCGTGATGTTCAGGAGGTTTATATCATTAATGTGGAGCAAAAAGAGGATGGGTCCGAGTACTGAGCCCTGAGGTACTCCCAATTTAATACCAGCCCTATTGGAGTCAGTGCAACAGCGCACTATTTGACTACGATTGCTCAGATAGGATTTTATCCATTCAAGGCCCGAATTTCTAAATCCGTATATTTCGAGTTTCTGTAGCAGAATATCGTGACTTACGCAATCGAACGCTTTCGAAAAGTTGCGGAATATCGCCGCTGCGTATAGTCACCTGCATTGATATTTCTGTATACTTCCAACATAAAAAAAAATAGAGCGTCATTGGTACCTTTGTTAGACTGAAAGCCGAATTGTTCTGGGCAGATTATGTTGTTAATTAATACGAAGTTTTGAATGCGAATCTTCACTATTTTTTCAATTATTTCAGCTATGGTAGGGATAAGCGATATGGGCCGGTTATTAGAGGGGTCACTTTCATTGTCTCCTTCATGTATAGGGATAACCACAGAAGTTTTCAGGACGAGAGGGAAAGTTCCGGTTCTGAACGAGGTGTTGATCAGTTCAACCAAAGCTGTCAAAGCGACATCAGGAAGATTTAGAATGACATTAATTGATATATCATCTATCCCTGAGCAGTTTTTGTTTTCAATATCTCTCAGGATCTCTTCACTGAGGTTGGTGTCGGAAAGTTGAAACTCGTTAGGAATATTTATATTTTCCAGGTATGACA
Organism: Gonioctena quinquepunctata; assembly: GCA_018342105.1. Classification (NCBI taxonomy): domain Eukaryota; kingdom Metazoa; phylum Arthropoda; class Insecta; order Coleoptera; family Chrysomelidae; genus Gonioctena; species Gonioctena quinquepunctata. The sequence goes on from JAFIRS010000089.1 coordinate 812,284, forward strand.
AAGGAGAGTTGGGAGCTGTAATATTTTGAGTGAGTTTGAGTGCTATATTGCAGAAGTAAGTATTGAGTTCATCGGGCTCAATAGATATAGTCTGCTTTGTTTTAGTTTTGCCTCTCAGTTCGTTGATAATTTTCCAACATTCTTCACTTTTGTTATTCGATTCCTCCAATCTATCTCTGTAATAAGTATCTTCTGCTAGTTTGAGGACGCTGCGATATATTTTTCTATATTTGAGATAATATATCCATCCATGACAAAATGATGATGAATGATGTTTTTATCAAAGTATTGAGTGTTGCGAATATTTAAATGCCTCCTTCCCGAACTCATGGTTAGTTCTAACAGAAAAATAAAATATTAATGTGTGATATTCAATATTTTTTTCTCTATATGGACGTCTCTCATTCAAAGTTTGTGAAAATCAATTAGATATTTCGCAAGTGGAAAACAAAAATCAGATATACTCAGATATGTGGTAATCTTAGTCTGTAGCGGGATTGTGTGAAAGACAAACTGACATAGTCACGTTCCTAGAGAAAAAAGTTAAACATAAGTCTACTTTTCAATATGATTTATACACAACAGAATTGTACGCAGAAGCTCATTTTCATATATATTGGTGAGAAGTCATAAATATATTGCTCTTTACTGTCAATACATATTGATTATATATTTTTTATGAATTACCGCTGAAAAAATATTCGTTCAGTTTCAATATATATCGGTGTCAACTAATAGATATATGGGCCAAAAATTAATTTTTTGGTTAAAAAAATATACATGCCCCTCAATATGGATATTTTTGATTGCAAGATTTGTCTGCGACAGAGAAACTGAAATGGAAATGACACCTCTATAAAAAACCGTGTGTTTCACCAGACCATACATATGCGAACCATTTATACGTGAAATGGTGAAAACGTTACGACACAATCTCTAGTTGCGATCGTCTGCGCCACTTTGTATGGATTTAATTAGGAGATTCTCGAAAGCATGACTAAAATAACGTATTCCTTCTCAAAATAACGATGTGGATATGAAACAAAACATCTGAATACCCTTCAGAATAATCGTATAATATTGTTAGCCCGGTAATTATTTCCTTCGACTTCCTCGCTCATTTTGGTTCGTACAGACACCATAATTTCAAGTTTTTTCGAAAAATAGAGTTTCAATTTCAATTCCAAATTGTTCATCTGCCTATTGATGGTTTTAGATCTGAACTAAAACTACTAAATATATTATGTCAAAAGTATGCACAAATTTTATGTTCCTCTCTTGATGGGGTGGTGGAGGAAAGGAATTTGTGACAGGAAGAGTTTGGAACTTTGCATTAAGAATATCTCGAATTCTATTGACGTTCGGAGCTGAAAAAAACCGAATTTATTTGCTTTCTAACCAAAATAATGTTAAGTGTTGATTGAAATTATAACCACAGATTTCACTAGTAGTTTTCAATATTCATTTCAATCTAATAAAAATTATATTCGCTACATTCTTTCTCTTAAAAATAATATAGCATAGGACCTGTTGAAACTTTTATATTAAAATTATATCGGACTTTCAATGAAACCGCTTTGAACTTAATTTCGCTCTATTGCTGGTCCAATAGAAACCAATTTTCCACATTATGTAGAACTATACGAATTCTGCGCCCCTAACCAGGTTATTTTTCAGAAAAATAATTCAAATGATTGTAAGAAGATTGTAAGAACTTGAAGAACAGAGGGGGCAAGGGTAGGTGAACGAACGCTTTTCCAATCTTCAAATCAATTGAAAGCATTCTACAATAAAAAGGGAAACATTCTCGATTGAATATTGAATAGAAATATTTTTTTGTGAATCCACGATAAAATTAACTACTAGAAAACCTCTTTGAAGACTAGCTTTCATTGAAGTGTTCGTAAAAGTAGGGGCTTATCAATTGTATTGGGCATCAGTGATTGGTTGGTGAGTTGAAACTTGTTAAAATATTTAATTTATACAAAGTATTCAAGTGGGTACCAATTAATTTCATTGGACAATTATTGGTTGATGGGTAAAAACTTGTCGAAGTAATGAATTCATTACAATTCACGCGACAAGCTTTCTGAAACCAAATAAATGAACAAGAAAATAATTAAATAATTTTCCGCGATGACTTAAACTTATTCTGTACGTTTGAGTACACGCCATAAATAAAAGCTTGTTTTTGAAAAGTTTTTTTATAGTTATTTAATTCTCTACTTTCAAGTAAGTTCGTCTCAATCTGTTTCTAATATAGTATCGTCAACACATCTCCGACCCACACACCAATTTTGAATAGAAGCTGATCATAATCACAAAACTCGTCCTTCATCTTGGGGCCGCCATTTCGAATTTATAAATTTTGACAGAAAATTCGAAATCTCCAATCGCGAAAACCGCCGCATATCAATTTTGAATCGAATCGGATCATAACCACAAAACTCGTCCTCCATATTGGGGCCGCCATCTTGAAATTAAGAATTTTGACAAAAATTTCATAATATCCGACTCCGAAAACCCTCACTAACCAATTTTGAATCGAATCAAACCATAATTAAAAAAAATCGTTCGCCATCTTGGAGCCTTTATCTTAAATTCATAATTTTCTACAAATAATTCATAATCTCCGACCCTGGATACCCCCCACCCAATTTTCAATCAAATCAGTCCATAAATTCAAATCTCGTCCGCCATCATGGAGCTGCCATCCTGTTTCTTCCTCTAAAAAAAATTTCATTATGCATTGTGAACGGAATTATGGACACCTGCAAAATTTCAACAACGAACGAACACTAACTAACTAACAAGTGACTCTAAATAAAGGCTTGTGTAAATTAAATTATTTTTTGTGAATGTTTAACAGAAAACAACTACTTTCCCAGCTGAAGCCACGCTGGACATGGAACTACATCTGATATTATGAAAAGAACTTGAGCCAAAAAAAAAAATGAGAATTTGCATTTTCTTTTAGATAGTTATTCGATTTTTTACCGACGAACTCAAAAAGGAGGAGGTTCTCTAGTCGACGCGTATATATGTTTTTTTTTATGTATGACCACGCATAACTCTTCACTGAGACGTCCGATTCCGATAATTCTTTTTTTCAGTGGATAGGGGTAACTTTGAAATTGGTCCCATTCGAATATAAAAGATGAAATTCACCCCTGAGGGTAGCAAAATGACGGATATTGATCTCCCACCCTCTGAAATCTGGTCCGTTAAACGATTCTATCAGGCACTTTGTACTGGGTTCTTCGATTCGGATGATTCTTCAAGTAGATAGGGTATACCTCATTGTTGATCATATTTTGATTCCGGAAGGAATTATCTACCCTTACGGCTAGAAAAATAGGGAATAAGTGATTTTTCACTTGTGAACATTGGCACACATATGTAGTTGACAATGACAGTTCGCTATTGTCATTATTTTGTTCTCCTACATCCGTCACAATCATTATATTTTCTGAGAGAATGGGATGATATACAAAGCAATGAAATAAACTTACCAGAACAACGAAAATAAATCATATTACAACAAATAATAAAAGTAGATAATCATATTATTCTGGTAATAGTTGAAGTAAGGTGGGTAAGTAAGTATTTTGGAAGTGATAAAAAAACAAGTATGTAGTAATTAGTAGATTTGAGCCACAGAAAATTGAAAAATGAAAATGTTTCAACAACAAATTAAACCTACGAAATACGGAACTGAAAAGTAAAAAATAAAATGAACCTTCTTAGTCTCAATAACTTAGCTTCTAAACTTATGTAAGTAACTAAGTTTGAGTCGGCGCCAAACGAACAATCAACGAAGATCATTGAATTACTTCAAAAAATTATCAGAATGTCACCACGCAACTCGATGCCATAATTTTTCGCCCAACCTATTTCATTTGCTTGTTCTATTTGGCGCCGACTCATAATTAGTTACTTCAGTTTAGGAGATTAGTTATTGAGACTAAGAAGGTTTATTTTATTTTTCAATTTTAAGTTCCGTATTTCGTCGGTTTAATTTTTTGTTATCTATTCCAGTTTCAATTAAGAACTCATATAGATGAACAAGGCAGATAATATTGTTTTCCAAAAGAGAGTACTCAGCAGTAATCATTTGTAACGCAGGAGAGGCATTCACTAGGTCTTCAATACATGTTTGTCGATAAAAATCTATTTCACGCTTCCATGATCATCAGGAAGAATGAAAGAAATGCAAAACACTTTTCTAGATGCAATTTCCCCTTGCAAAGATGGAAAGAAGTTAGAAACATTTATTTCAGAGGGACACTTTGAAATTAGTGTTTTTTTTTACTTAAAACCTGTCATAAGGTATGATAGATTGACTTGCTTGAAAATATGAAGAAAATGTTTATAAAATCAGATGTGGAATTATCTGCTACTGAAAGATAAATTCGATTCACTGTCTTCCATCGTTCGAGATAACCTCTCGAGGGTATTCATGTTGAAAATGGAAACTTTCTCGATTGAATATCGAATAGAAATAATTTTCTGTGAATTCAAAATTCTACAATGAGAATGAAATTATTTTTTGTGGAATCTAACAGAAAACAACTACATCTCCGGATGAAGCCACGCTTGACATTGAACTACATCTGAAAGATATTCTGAAAGGATCCTAACTCAAAAGATAAAATCTTGTGTCAATGTCACAAATGATTTCTGGTGAGTACTCTCTTTCCGAAAACATTCTTTCTCGCCTCTTCCATCTTCATGAGTTTTCAATTAAGACTGAAATAGAAAATTAAATAAATATCTGAATGAAAATGCATATTTTCAATTTCAGATTTTTTCTTTTGAGTAAGGGTTCCTTCAGAATATATATCAGATGGAGTTCAATGTCCGGGGAAGTAGTTGTTTTCTGTTAGACATTCCCAAAAAATAACTTAATTTTTATCGTGGATTCTTCAATTCATAAAGAAATCTTTCTATTCAATATTCAATCGAGAATGTTATTCTTTCCAACATGACTACCCCACAAGAGGTTATCTTCAACGATAGAAGATAATGACTGAAGTTTATCTTTCAGTCGCAGATGATTCCACATCTGATTTTATGAACATCCTGCTCATATTTTCGAACAAAACATTTCACAATAGTTGCAATCAAAAATGATTGACAAATCAATGAGTTATTTGCGAGTTATGTTTCTCTTAAGAAAATGTGTAAAAAAATCGTTAAGGGGATTTTTTTAAGTAGCAACCAATAAATACTACACAAGTTAATATTGAGACCACAATGTCATTTATATTCCTCGGTTTTTCGAATTCTCCCAGCACCATAGGTTTATGTATATGTTGACGGATTTGGGTGACTGTAATTTTTTTTCACAATATTAACTATAATTTGCCATAAAAATACCCAGATTTTCATCATTCCAGGGCTGTCTTATTCAGTATTGGCATTGACATTGAAGAAACACGGAGATTATTGGAAGCCTTACAGATATTTTGGAAATGATGCCATCCTAAAAAACAATAAACAGAGTGTCAATTTGAAAACTTTCCACCCTAAATATCTTTCTCCCAGTAAATAATATGGGGAATCGAAAATATAGGTCAATTTTAGTTTCAGTTTCAGTTTCAATGGATATTTGTAGCCCTCGTGGTTCAACCCCTTAGGAGGAATAGATGTTACCCTCAGAATCCTCAATGGGAACGGGGTTCAAGTGGTACATGATTTTGATAGGCGTTCAATTCTCTTTTCAATGTTACCCTGACTTATTATTTTCTGATGAGCAGGTTCTGTAAAATAGCGTTCTGAACTTACAGAAGTAATTTGAATATGCCTGTACTGAGATGCATGGTTTTCAGGTTATTATTTGTACAAAAAATATTGTATTGAGTCCCCTTCCAGTAGAACTGGTTAGGAGATTAGGTGCTACCGTTCCAACCCTTCATCAGAAGCAACATCAGCCATTAGCTCCAAAAATTAACATCAGTAAAAGTAATCTAATAGTAAAATGTAGATGGTAGGTAAGTTGCGTTTATTAAATGATGGATTATCAATTCTCGTCGCTGAAATTCCACAGATAGCCCTAATTCTTCGCTACTTTTGTTGAAAAAAGCTTCTGTTCCATTAGCAACAAATTGTTGAGAAAATCCCAACGATTTGGTAGGATTTCTTTTTTCAAATTATTTATTGCATCAACCACGCAGGGTTATTAGCAACGTAACGGTATGTTTGTTCAATTCGGTAATATACATGTATATTTCTACACTACATTATTTTAAGATTTTACTGATGATATCAATATCTGTTAAAAAAGACACAACACTTCTAATGTTATAGTTGACCCCCAGTATTTGTTCCAAAGTCTGGTCTAGACCATGTTCCTGTCTTTTTTCTGAGAACTCAGGACATTCCACTAGTATATGTTTCACCGACACTTGAACTTGGCACCTATCACATATATCGATTTCCTGACCTTTCAATAACTGTTGAAGCGTAAACTTGGTATGCCCTATTCGTAAACGTGATAGAATTACTTGTTCCCTCCGTTGTTTTGGGTTGTTTTTCCACGGAATGACTGACTTCTTAACCTCCGCTAATTTGGATCCACTCTGTTGCCATACATTTTGCCAATGTTTTTGGACTGCTCTCTTTACATGGGCTTTCAGGTCTCTATGTGTCATTGAATTTTCCTGTTCTGCATTTTGGTCACTGAGGGCTTCACGGGCTATCTTGTCAGCGCTTTCATTTCCAGGAATTCCGATGTGTTCCCTTGTGTCATTTTGTGTATTTTTTCTTTCAGCCTCATAGTGAGTGGGTTATCTAAATATACTGATCGTAGACTATTGATTGCACTCAAAGAGTCACTGATAATCAAGGTTTCAGTAAGTCCTTGCCTTCCACTATACAAAACCGTTCGAAAAATGCCATGTCTCTCCTGTATATATTGTACTTTGTTCCAGAAGTCTGAAGCCAGTATGTGAGTTGGGTGTAACAATTGCTGCTGATACTCATACTTCCGATTTCGATGCATCCGTGTAAATTTGAGTGTAGTCTTGATGTTCGAATAATATTTGGTTAAAGTTATCGAGGATTATTTTAGAAAGAGTTTCATTTTTGGTCAAATATGCTAAATTTGTATTGATCTGAGAAATTTTGATCAACCAAGGAGGGATCTGGGGTTCGTTCATAGGATACACTTTTGGGAAGGTGATTTTGATGTCATGTTTGTATCTATTGAGTCGTTCATAGAAAGGTGGAGTGGTTCGTGGTTTGTTCTGATATATATTCTGGAATCGATGAGCATGGATGTTTTGATGCACTGGGTTGTTTAGGTTAGGTAGTATATTCAGAGCATAGGATGAGCTGAGGTATTGTATCCTCAAGGATGGATCAGGTTCACTGGATTCGCTGTGAAGGCTTTCAACCGGGCTTGTTCTGTATGTCCCTAGGGTTAATCTTATTGCAGAATTGTGAACAGTATCTTATGATTTAAGTATGGATTCACGAGCAGATGCGTACACTATGGATCCGTAATCTATCCGGGATCTGATGAGAGTTTCATGCAATGATAACAATGTTTTACTATCTGAACCCCAATGATGGTTGCTTAATACTTTCATAGGGTTGATTCCATTTTGGCTGGACGTTCTCAGATTTTATGTTTTTCCCTTTTGGTCAATGCAAACCAAGGATTTTTTTCCCTTATTGTATGTGTTCATTATTTATTTTGAGTACAGGGGCAAGTGGGTCCAATTTTCTTGAGAAGTGAATACATTTTGTTTTTTGAACATTTAGTTTCCAACCTGTATTTTTGAGCCAGTTTTCGATGTTGTTCACCGCTTTCTGTATGATTTTTAGCATAGTGTTGAAGTTATTGCCTCTGATGTATATGACTAGATCATCTGCATACAGCCTGGCCTGTACCGGAGATTTCATATTGAGTAAAATGTCGTTTATTGCTTTCAAAAATAGTGTAGGGCTCAGGACTGATCCTTGTGGTGTTCTATTTTTTGTGTGCATGTTTCTGACAATATTCCATTGACTCTTACTCGAAATGATCTTTCATTCAAAAAATTTTGGGTGAACTCTAACATGTGTCCATTTATGCCTCTGAATTCTAATTTCTTGATTATATATCGTCTCCACACTGTATCATATGCTTTGCTTACATGAAAAAATGTGGCAATGCATGTTCGTTCATTCGCAAACCCTCCGTTTATATAACTTTCTATATCTACTAGATTGTCCACTGTTGAACACTTTGTTTTGGTGTAAGTATTCCATTCTTCTCTAAATACCAGGTGAATCTTCTGTTCATTATTTTCTCTAGTAGTTTGCACATTGAGCATGTTAGGGAAAATGGGACGATATGATTCTGATTTCCACTGAGGATTTTGTGGTATTATAATCGCTTGGGTCCACGCTTTTGGAAATTGATTCTCTAGGTATATTCGATTGAAAATTTGAAGTAACTGCGTCTTTGCATTGAGTGGTGAGTTCCGAATGAAAATGATAAGTATGTCATCTGGTCCTGGGCTTATATTTTTGAATGTTTGGAGTGCATCGTCTAGTTCTATCATGGAGATGGAGGCATTCATTGGATCATTGAAATGTGGGTGGGTGGTGGGGTGGTTCTTGTCTTGCGGATGTTCAGCAGTAGACATATTTCTTGGAAAAGGTTGGATTCGAAATTTCTGCCTTGATCCGAGTGCAGCTCCATTGGAATACCGAATCGACATATCCACTCTTTCACCAAGACGTCGGCGACGGTGATGGCTTCCTGGTTGGGCAGGGCATCGGCTTCCGCCCACTTACTGAAGTAGTCCATTGCCACAAGGATGTATTTATTCCCGTGGTCGGATACGGGAAACGGGCCGGCGATGTCAATGGCGATTCTCTCGAACGGGCTGCCTACGTTGTACTGACGCATCGGGGCCTTGGGTCGTATTCGAGGTCCATTGCTAGCAGCGCATACAGCGCACTTTCTGCACCAGTCCTGGACGTCAGCTTGACAATTGGTCCAGTAAAACCGTTGCCTCACTTTCTGCAGGGTCTTCGTCACTCCCAGATGTCCTCCAGCGACTCCATCATGGATTTCCCGCAGCACTTCCTCTCTTCTGTTCCTGGGAACAATTATTTGGCGTCTGTCTTCCCCACCAATATCGGCCTCCAACACACGTTTCAGGATCTCATTGTCCAGAATAAGAGAGTTCCATTGTGCCCAATAGGACTTAACAGCCGGCGAGTAACCTGCGACTTCCTGCCATGATGGTCTTCGATTACCCTTCTTCCAGCTGACGACTAGGCCAAGGTCGGGGTCTTTCTCCTGGTCTTTCTGGATCTTGCTGTCATTCCAGTTGTCATCCATTGCCGTGGTTCTACAAAGTGTCGCTTCTTTTTCTTCTGCTCGTCGGCAATGTGAGCAATCATCTGGACATGGTCTTCGCGACAAGGCATCTGCATTCTTATGGCTAGTTCAGGCTCGATGTTCGATCTCAAAATCGAATTCTTGGAGTCTCTCGATCCAACGTGCTACTTGACCCTCAGGATTTTTGAACTGTAAGAGCCATTTGAGAGCTGCATGGTCAGTTCTCAACAGAAATTTTCCTCCATACACGTACTTGTAGAAGTGCTCCACTCCCTTTACAACAGATAATAGCTCTCGCCTGGTGACACAGTAATTGCGCTCTGGTTTGCTAAGCGTCTTGCTGAAATAACCAATGACCTTCTCCTGTCCCTCTTGGATCTGAGATAGGACAGCTCCAAGTCCCACGTTGCTGGCGTCCGTATCCAAAATGAATTTCCCTTTGGGTAGGGGATAGCTCAGTATAGGTGCGTTGATCAAAGCTCCTTCCAGCTTCCTGAATGATTCTTGACATTCTTCGGACCACTGGAACTTTGTTTGGCCTTCCGTGAGCCTGGTCAGTGGTTTAGCGATGCTGGCGAATCCCAGCACATATCGGCGATAGTATGTGCATAAACCAAGGAAACTTCGAAGTTGGTGAATGTCTTTTGGGATGGGCCAATCCTTAACAGCTTTGATCTTCTGGTCATCCACTGCTACTCCTTCCCCAGAGACAACGTGGCCGAGGTATCGTACTTCTTTTTGGAACAGATGGCATTTCTTAGGGCTCAGCTTCAATCCGGAGTTCCTCAGTCGCAGGAATACTTCCTCCAAGTTTTTCACGTGGTCCTCGAACGATCTGCCGACCACAATAATGTCGTCGAGATACACTAGACACGTGTTCCATGAGAGTCCCTTCAGCACTGTCTCCATCAATCTTTCGAATGTGGCGGGAGCATTACAGAGGCCGAATGGCATAACGGGGAACTGCCACAATCCTGAGCCGATGGTAAAAGCAGTCTTTTCTCGATCTTCCTGAGCAAGTTCTACTTGCCAGTATCCACTCTTCAGATCAAGGGTCGAGAAAATCGTGGAACCAGCCAACGTGTCTAGGGTGTCATCTATTCTCGGAAGAGGGTAACTGTCCTTCTTCGTGACATCATTAAGTTGGCGATAGTCTACACAAAAGCGTGTCGATCCATCCTTTTTCTTCACCAGTACGACTGGAGAGGACCAGGGACTGTCAGATGGTTCGATAACGCCTTTTTTTCCCATATCGCTGACTATTTTGTCAGCCTCTTCCTTCTTGGCAAGAGGAAGTCTTCCTGCTGATTGCCGGATCGGTCGGGCACCCCCCGTATCAATCTTGTGCTGGACCACATTTGTTCGACCCCCTTTTCCTTGTCCGGTATCGAAGATGTCTTGGTACTTTTTGACTAAATCTCTTAGTTTGGGCTGTTGAGCTGGTTTTATGTCTTTGGAAGAGGTGGTTACTAATTTTTCTAGTTCTGTGGGCAAGTTGTTGGGTTGGCTAATCGTACCTCGTACACTCCGGATCACTGAGGAAACTGACGAGCAGTGCCCCAATATTGTTCCTTTCTTCAAGGTCACTGGAAAATAATTGACATTCATGACCCTTACTGGCACAAATTTGTCAGCACGCAACAAGGTCTTCCCTAGTGCAATCCCTCGTCCAATTTTCTCATCATGAAGTTTGGGCTCGAACATCACCACGTCTCCACTGCTCGCACTCCCGTCCAGGCGAGCCTCCAGAATGGTTTCAGCCCTCTCAGGTACGCTTATATCTTCAGCCAACAACACACGGATCAACTCTTCACTTCTCCCATGAAGCACCAGCTCTTCTCCATTGACACGTAGGACGCCGTCTTTGAAATCTAATTCAAACCCTCTGGAATTCATGATGTCCATTCCGATGATTGCATCGTCTTCGATGTCCGCTACAAGTGCCTGATGTTTCACTTTAGTGCTGCCCAAAATTATTTCAATCGGTAGCTTGCCATATACAGTAGCTGGCTCCCCTGTTGCTGTGCGTAGCTTCCAAGTTGTCGGTTCAATCCGTTCCGGTGTTCTGGCAAAGGAAGGCCCGAGAATTGTCCTAGTCGCACCTGTATCTAGCAGCATGGTGCAAGGCTCGTTATTGATGAGACCGTCTACGAAGACACCTTTGTTCTGTCGTTGAAGGATAGCGACATATGCGTTGTTAACCGGGGCTTGCCGGACACATGCCGACGATTGCCCCTTCTCGTCGACCTTCTTTAGTTTTCCTGCATCGGAGTCGATGAATGTTGGACATTTGCTACGCACATGTCCAATTTTGCCACAATTCCAGCATCTTATCTGTCTTTTCTCAGGCAAAACTTCCTTAATCACTTTCCTTATGGCAGCTTCCAAATTAGCAGGCTCCTGTGAGTCTTCCTCAATCATTCGGACTTTACTCTGGCTTTTGCAAGATTGTTTCGCTGCCTCGAATTCCAAAGCGCGTGCCAGTGCGTCTACGAGATGTGTTGGACGGTCTAGTGTCAACGCTTGTCTGGTTTCTTGGTCACGGAGTCCATCCAGGAATGCTTGAACCGCTAGTCGCTCCATCACATTTTCTGGTGTGGCTGGATATGCGAGACGAACCAAGCGTGCAATGTCAGTTTCGAATTCTTGTAAGGATTCACCCGATTTTTGGCAGCGATTTTTCAGCTGGGAGTGGTATACGTGTTCCAAATGGGCGTGGCCATATCGTAATTCTAGATGTTTAATCAGCTGATCATAGTCCTCCTGTTCTTGGGCGGTGAGAGTTTGTAGAATATTTGTCGCTCCTCCACGTAATGCAAGTGTCAGTGCTACAGCTCTTTCCCCTGCATTCCATCCGTTTGCTTTGGCCGCTGCTTCAAACTGCCGGCGGTAATTTGCCCATGGAGTTTTTCCGTCGAACTGAGGCGGCTTCATGGAAAGCTTCCCCATTTCTGAAATGACCTTGACATTTTTTATACCCTCTTGAACTTTATCCAAGTTCAAACTCAAGTCCAGCATTGCATTTTCGTTAACCATCTCTGTGGAGGGCGCACTATTAATTCGTTTTTCCAGCTTACTGATCGTTTCCTTTATTTTATCTTCCTCCGTGTTCATTTGCTCCCTAATTTTATCTATCTCTGTCTAACTCTCTTCCAGACTTCTGTGTTTTCCAGAACTTCTCTTCCAGGCTTCTTGAATTTTCTAGAAGCTTCTCTTCCAGATTTCTAGAATTTTTTAATTCTTCCATTTAGTTTTCATCTCTTCCAGATTTCTAGCATTTTCTTCCAGGCTTCTTGAATTTTCTAGAAGCTTCTCTTCCAGATTTCTAGCATTTTCTTCCAGACTTCTTGAATTTTCTAGAAGCTTCTCTTCCAGATTTCTAGAATTTTCTTCAAGTTTTTCTATTATCGGACTCAAATCACCTCCGGGAACTTCGAATAAAAATGTTTCGGGGTCCTCACTTTCTTGTATAAGTCCTTCTGCAAGTCTTTCCTGGAGTACTTGCTTTTTACCCGTTGTTTCCAGTTCCCTTTCCTCCAATTCCTGTTTCAATTCCGCTACCTTCAAGTCTGCAAGGCGCACTTTTCTTGAACACATTTTGTCTTTGACGAGGTATCAGTCTGTTTCACACGAAAAAGTTTATCAGTTTGTTAAAAATTCACTTCGCGAATTCTTTTCCACGGGCCACCAGTCTAGTCTATTGTCTGTTTCACGCGAAGAGTGTATCAGTTTATATTCCCACGCACAATTGTCCACTTCGCGAAAACCGGGCCACTGTCTATTTTCTGTTTCACGCGAACAGTGTATCAGTTTATATTCCCACGCACAATTGTCCACTTCGCGAAAACCTGGCCACTGTCTATTTTGGGCGTACAAAAAGGTCTATCAATTTATTTTTCTGACTATCCACTCCACGATCACTTGTTTATTTTCAAAATCTCACTACCGACACCAATTGTAACGTAAATAAACTTAACTTGGTTTCAATAATTTATTTCACACTTAAATCTACAACTTAATTTATATTACGCCACTGTATAGCTCGATCGTATGGTCTCGTTCAGACTGTCCACTCCCTCTCGAGGGCTGTCTATTCATCTCCGATACAGCGTTCTCGATGTTTCCAATTCTGGCGGTTGGTGCCCAGCATGTTCCAGTTATTTCCAATATCGACCGTTGTTATCATGCCGCGGCGTAACTGGATTGTTCTCGAATATCTCCGGGGATGACCTCATCGTTGTCGATGGCAACGCGTGAGGCGACAGGTCCGGCCTAGGTTCGTTACAGTACTAATTTCAACGATAACTTTTGTTTCGGTGGTAACTTTTCCCTTCAATAATACGGAGCTGAACAAATAACGTATATCACTTATAAGTACAGAGCCGAACTCCGATTTGGTAGTATTGTTAATGCAGTACTACTTGTTGGGCAGTGATAATTTCAATTAGTGTATAAAAGTGTGAAAATGGTTTTGGATGTTGGGAAGTGCGCACGAAGAGCGGCATTTCTTTTTAATGGAAGAAATCCAAATTGCAAGTAACCGGTATATGCTTCATTTGGTGACAAAGTTTTACGAAACTGGTTCGGTGAAAAATAAGAAAAGGAATAACCCCAGAGTACTACATGAGGAAGCTCAAATTGGAGTTTCGGGATCATTTGCTGCAGAGTCCACTAGCTCCTTACGATCAGTAGCAGAACAGACGGGAATGTCATGCGAAAAATGCATAGATTTTATCCATATAGAATTCAGATTCTTCGAAAGCTCCAAGGGAATGATTTTGATAAGAGAATAGAATTTTGTGAAACCATGTCTTCAAGTCAATGCCATATCTGATCTCCTGTTGAACATCTATTTCAGCGATGAATCTTCATTTCTTCTGAATGGCAATGTTAGTAGAAAGAATTGTCGCTATTGGAGTGACGAAAACCCGCATATTTTTCGAAAAGGACATACAGAACACCCACAAAAAAATATTGTTTGGGCTGATATTCTCAGGAATGCCATTATTGGTCATTTATTTCTTGAAGAAAACTTATCTGGCAATCTGTACCTGGATATGCTTGAAGAAACTATCGATCCCCTTATAACTCACGAGCTAGAAACTCAAGTTGACACAGAAGGTAATGTACTTCTGCAGGAGGATCTGTTACATTTCCGGCAGGACGGTGATCCACCTCATTTTTTTCCGTCCAACAATGGTTAAACGAGAGATTCCCGGATAGATGGATTGGCAGGAGGAGAGCAGTTGAATTGCCTCCGAAATTACCAGATTTAGCTCCCTCAGATTTCTTTCTTTGGAGAAATCTCAAATCCGTTGTTTATAAAACACAACCTGCTGATATTGATGAACTCAAAAAGACGAATTTCAGCATGCCGGTCAATTCCCGGTGAAGTTTTCCGAAATGTTAGAGAGGCGTTCAAAAACAGACTCAATTATCGTTTAGAGAAAAATGGACAACATCTTGAACAGTTTATAAGATAGGCGTAAGTGGTTTCCATGTTTGAAATTTCTTTCTCGCAAAGTGAAAGTTCTTCTTGTAAAAGGAAAATAGCCAACAAATGAGAAATCACACGTGTGGAATATATTTATTTCTGTTATCCAAGGGTTGGAGCAGTGCCACCTACTCTTCTTACCATTTCAAGGAGAGTCAATACAGTTATGCATCTCAGTGCACGCAAGTTCTGATTACTTCTGTAAGTTCAGAACGCAATTTTTCAGAACATCAAAAAATAATAATTCAGGGTACCATTGGAAAGAGAATTGAACGCTCTTCAAAACATTTAAGTTTCTAAGGGTAAGATCTACTCCTCCTAGGGGGTTGAATCACGAGGTCTACAAATATTCATTGAGAGTGTCGTCTCCCTTGAAAATAAAATTGACCTGTTTTTTTCGATTCCCCATATCATTTACTGAAAGGAAGATAGTAAGGGTGGAAAGTTTTCAAATTGACACCCTGTATAGAACAAAGAAAACATGCTGGCTGTACCAAACGGTGTCATGACGTTCGAAAGTTCAATGTTTCATGGATGTTGACGAACTAAAAATAATTATTCATTACGCTTTCTGTTCCTCTTTGTTTGATAGAATGACTTTCTAGAGACCATTCGAAGTTGACAATACAATAGTGAAGGATTCATTATTTATGAAATTTGAAAATGTCCCAAATGAGGATTCTACTTCTATTCACGTAATATTTCTCCCAAGATTTCTATTGGGAGTATTGTTGAAAAAGCAGATGCTTACCATATTTTTGAATATTTTTTTCAATTGAATTGGTGATAAATGATAAGTAATTACGCTGCTTTCCATCTTTGGCACCTGAAGAATATTCCGACAGTGAAATTGTAGCAATAGGGACAGAAAATTTCGATATGGGGTATCCGCTCTCGAGTCGAAATATTGTTCTCAAAACATGTTTCGACAAAAAATTCCGGGGAAAACAATTACAACTCTTGTTCCACGATATCATGTTGTTTCACCGAGAAACCGAACTCAACAATCGTTGATACGCTTAGTAGACCAGTGCTGAAGCCTTTGAAAATGGTAAAAAGTTAAAAAAAATAATAGAAGGATGGAACCCATTGGGAAAGAAAGCGGATATAACAAAAATGAAAGGAAAAATAATTTACGGGCGATCTGAGGTCGGGAAGTGGAAGGGGGTGAGTTTTTAAGGGTAAAAAACGGTTTATTCCGATTTCCGGAAAAACTGCAAGTACTATGGAAAAAACTTGGAAATCAAAATTGTAGGTGATAAAAAGATCTATAACTTTTGTTCCCACACTTTTCCCACATAATCCCAAAATTTATTTGAAAAATTCAAATAACCAAGTTTTTGATTTTTTATTTTTATCTTCACGAAATTTGGTGAAAACCTTCTTTTTCATGTTCCAAACAAACTATAATTTTTTTGATTTAAAATATTAATTTTTTCACCTTATTTTGACTTAATATCGAAAAAGCACCCTAATTTTCAATCGAAAATTCTCCTGTCAAAATATCAGCTTTTTTGAAAAAATCGAAGGGCTTTTTGTTCGTTGAAATCTCTTCTTTCGGATGGTATAGAAAAAAAACATTACTTTGACAGTTGATGCAAAGAAACGAAAAAAACTCGAATCCGAATCTAATAAGACATCTACAATATTTTGAGAAAGTTGTAGAATCTTCTTTAAACTATATGCGTAGATGCCTATTTATTGCCATTTCAGGATAACTTGTAGCGAAGTTGTGGGTAATAAAAATATCTACAACTTTTGTATTCACACTTTATTCACATAACCTCAAAATTCATCTGAAAAATTCAAATAACCAAGTTTTTGGTTTTCTATTTTTATCTTCTACAAAAAAAATTTTTTCCACGAAATTTGGTGAAAACCTCCTTTTCTATGTTCCAAACACATTATAATTTTTAAATTTTAAAATATTAATTTTTCACCTTATTTTGACTCAATATCGAAAGAGCACCCTAATTTTCAATCAAAAATTCTCCCGTCAAAATATCAGCTTTTTTAAAAAAGTCGGTGGGCTTTTTGTTCGTAGAAATCTCTACTTTCTGATGGTATGAAAAAAAAGTAGATTACTATGATGAAAATGCAAAGAAACGGAAAGAACTCGAATCCGAATTCAATAAGACTTCTACAATATTTTGGGAATGTTGTAGAATTTTCTTTAAATTATATGCGTGGATGCCTATTTATTGCTATTTGAGGATAACTTATATACCTGAGTGACCTACGAAAAATTGGGGAAGCGGCTAGGAGGGTCTGGGCTTTACTTCCTGTTATTTCTTTGCATTTTCTGAGAACATTTACCATAGTAATGTATATTTTTTTCACACTATCAGAAAGTAGAGATTTCAACGAACAAAAAGCCCACCAACTTTTTTCAAAAACCTGATATTTTGACGGGAGAATTTCTGATTGAAAATCAGGGTGCTATTTCGATATTAAGTCAAATGAAGGTGGAAAAATAAATTTTTTAATTAAAAAAAATTACAGTGTGTTTGGGACATAAAAAAGTAAGTTTTCACCAAATTTCGTGAAAAAATTTTTATTTTGTAAAAGGTGAAAATAAAAAACCAAAAACTTGGTTATTTGAATTTTTCACATAAGTTTTAAGATTGTGAAAAAAGTGTAGATACCAGAGTTGTAGATCTTTTTATTACCCACAACTTTTTTTCAATAGGACTTGTAGTTCTGCCGGAAATCGAGATAAACCGTTTTTTACCCTTAAAAACCCACCCCCTTCCACTTTCCGACCTCAGATCGCCCGTAAATTATTTTTCCTTTCATTTTTGTCATTTTTTCTTCCTTTTCCAATGAGTTTCATTCAACTGTTAGTTTTTTTGGTTTAAAAAATTATCGACCCTGGTCTATAGACTCAAGCATGACCAAAGAGAAATTTATGAATTTTATTCGTCAAATACTATACCATTTCCCGGAGTTTTTAGGAAATAAATACAAAACATGATTTCAGAAAACTCAATATTGTCATCAGTCTGTTCAAAATTGGTTCAATTTATTGATTTAAGGAACTAGTTTTTACACAAAATAAATTATTGTTGTTGAAACCGAAAATTTGTTGTTCACTTGGACGGAACTTGCTATGATATACATGATATTATTCGAAAAGTTTTTTGCGATACCACTAGTCGATGTGTTGGTCATTGAATTTCCAAAGAGTATCCACCAAAGACCTGTTGAAACAACCTAGCCGCTTTTTGAAAGAATTAACTCCAGAAACTCACTATGGACATGACGAGATGGCCAAGAATTATAGACATACCTATATTTGAAGATGAAGATATAGATATGAAGACACATCTATGAATATTCGTACAATCAATGCAAAAGCAAAACTATAAAGAGATTATTGTTATTTTTAACCCGAAGATGACCAAAATTATGTCGAAACGTTGTTGAAAGCAATCATATCAATTGACTGAATTAGTCCTCCATCTTGAAAATTTGAAGTAAAAATTATATAAGATCAAGAAATATATACCGGGTGATTCTCCAAGGTAACTTTTTTATCATTGAAGATAGAAAAACGAAATTTGGGGGTTGTGTATTATAGTTCAATTTACATTTCTTGACATATTTACTTGCTTTGGCGTACTTCCGGTTTGACCGAAAATGACCTCAACTTTCGATTTTCAAATGGGACATCCTATATATTTTTACTTATTTCGATCGAGAATTCTTAATCCAACAACATCTCACTCAACAATATTTGACAAATAAAGTCATTTTCATTCCAATTTTTATTTTTCGATCTAGAATGCCATGAATCGTGTAAACCGCTTCATTCTTGGTCAAGTACCATGGGAAAAATAGGCTCATGACTTCACAGTCGTTTTAAGAACTGTTTGAAAGTCGCAAATTAGTCCATTTGGGTTCAAAATTTTCAAAATGACCTCCTCCTTGATCACGGCAAAGTTCAACTTTTTCAATTGTTGCTCGCACCACATTGATTAGCTGTTCTGCAGTGATGTTCTGGAATGCCACCCTTACTTCACACTCCAGTTCTCCACGAGTAGCTGATGCTGTTTTAAACACCTGATTTTCAATTGTTCCCTAGAGGAAAAAATCTACCGGAGTGGGATCTGGTGATCTAGAATATGAAAAAGAAATGATACATTATGAAAAAATATGAGCACTTAAGAATGTACCTCGCAGGCCACTGAATAGGTCCATAAGTGCCAATCCACTTTTCTGGGAAGGTGTCATTCATATGTTCTCTTACGACTTGAGAATTGTGAGGTGGCGCTCCATCTTGTTGAAAATGGATATCAACTTGGGTAGCCAGTGGCAAATCTTCAATGAAATCATAAATTTGATTTCTAAGGAAATGTAGATATCTTCCCGCAGTAAGTTGTCCGTCAAAACTTATTGGCCCCAGAAGTTTTCCTCCGATAATACCCATCCAGTAATTAAAACCAAATTGCTCTTGAAAATTCCGGTTCATCAAGAATGAAGCGATTCACACGATACATGACATTCTAGATCAAAAAATAAAAATTGGAATAAAAATGACTTTATTTGGCGAATATTGACAAGTGAGGTGTTGTTGGATTTAGAATGTCATTCTCGATCGAAATAAGTGAAAATATATAGGATGTCCCATTTAAAAATCGAAAGTTGGGGTTATTTCCGGTCAAACCGGAAGTACGGCAAAGCAAGTAAAAATGTCAAAAAATTCAAATTGAACTATTATACAAAACCCTCAAATTTCGATTTTTTATCTTCAATAATAAAAAAGTTACAGGGATTATCCACCTTAGAGAATATATATATATATATATATATATATATATATATATATATATGAAATGGTAAGGAATTTGAGGCATTGCAGTCAAATTTTTAAATTCCAGCAAAAAACCATCTTCGAGCAGGAATAGAACCCACGACCTTAAGGTTACTAGTCTCATGCTCTATCAACTGAGCTATCGAAGATCCTGGATCCAACATCTGCATTTCGCGATACCGTTTTCTCTCAGAATTTAATGTTAGTTGTTGAAACATGGAAAGTGAAAATATGATATGTGAAATCTACGTGTGTTGTCGATGGTTATCAAGAACAGATTTTACCTATAGCCGACGTCGCTGAATTTGCCGGCTCCAGTCGATGTTCAGGTTGCTCTGATTTCCGGCCACTGAAAACGATATTATTTTGCCAAATATAATTACAAGAGTGATAATTTTCAATGTCTGTGAATATATAGAAAATAGTAAGGAACTTGAGGCATTGCAGACGAATTAGTAATAGAGCATTCCTATAACCCTCACAACCACAGGTTTACACAAAATTCCTGAAATAATATTTGGGAGGAGAGGGAACACGTCCATCTATATTGGAAAATCGTGGCATTTCAGAGAAATTTTCAAATTATAAAACTTTTTTCCCAACTTTTCCCAACTTTTTACCCATCATCCTAACGTCGCCGTTGAGTTACGGTTTCAGGAGTTTTGGGCGTTAGATCGCCGAACACTGAACAGGATTTCCAAATATAAATTGCGGAAAGAGGAAATAGCGTCTGTGGATCTATATGAGTAATGGAAAATCGTGGCATTTCATACAAATTTTCAAATCATATAAAAAAATATCTTCGAGCAGGATTTGAACCTGCGTCCTCTGGATCTCCAGTCATACGCTCTACCAACTGAGTTATCAGAAACACAAGGTTCCATCTGCACCTCAGAAATCGCTTTTTCCTAGAATTTTATGTCAGTTTGTTGTTGGAATGGATAAATGTATCTCATGCTTTATCAGTGGCCATCAAGATCATTTTCACTCATCATCTCAACACGTCGCTGTCGAATGACGGTTTCAGCCAAGTTTTGGGCGTTTTATCTTCGACCATTCTGTGAATATTTATGAGTAATGGAAAATTGTGGCATTTCAGAGGAATTTTCGAATAAAAAAAAATATCTTCGAGCAAGAGTCGAACCTGCATCCTCTCGATCTCTAGTCATACTTTCTACTAACTAAGCTATCGAAGATATGAGGTTCCATCAACGCCTCGAAGATCGCGTGTTCCTAGTTAGTTTGTTGTTGGGGTGGATTAACGTGGTGGAAAGGATCTCATGCACTATCAGTGGCCATCATTTCAACACATCTTTCTTCGTCGCAGTCGAATGACGCTTTGAGTCAGGTTCCCAGGGGGTTTGATCTCTGACTACTGAAAAAGATTGCCAAATTTAAATTCCGGAAAAAGGAAATAGCGCCTGTAAATATAAACATATATATGAGTAATGGAAAATTGTGTCATTTTAGACGAATTTTCTTAATTATAGAAAAATAAATAGTAGTTCAAAAAAACTAAAGAACACGCTTTTACAAAAAACCAACCTAAAAACAATAGAAAATAAGAAAAAAATTTATTTTATTTAAAAAAAAGCGTGGGGTGCATGGTATCAATTACCTGTGATCTGAGACATTTCCTACTTTAGTGCCCTAGGTGTGTAAAGTACTATATGATTATTTTCACCATGCACCCCACGCTTTTTTTTAATGAAATATTTTTTTTTCTTATTTTGAATTTTTTTAGTTTGGTTTTCTATAAAAGCGTGTTTTTTAGTTTTTTTAAACTATCATTTATTCTTAACTCCTTAGTCCTTATTGCTATATAAGCGTGTTTTTTAGTTTGTTTTTTTTAAAAGCGTGTGTTCTAGTTTTTTTAAACTATTATTTATCTTCAACTTTTCAGTTCTTATTGCTATATAAGCGTGTTTTTTCAGTTTTTTTCAACCATAATTTTATTTTTAACATTTTAGTCCATATTGCATAAAACCTGTAAAAATCTCCGACCCCAAAAAGCCCCACATACTAATTTTGAATAGAATCGGACCATAATCACAAAACTCGTCCGTCATTTTGGAGCCTATACTATAAAATTATTAATACCATGCACCCCACGCTTTTTTTTCAATATTTTTTTATTTTTTTATTTTTCAATTTTTTAAGTTTGGTTTTCTATAAAAGCGTGTTATTTAGTTTTTTCAAACTATTATTTATTCTTAACTTTACAGTCCTTATTGCTATATAAGCGTGTTTTTTAGTTTGGTTTTCTATTGAAGCGTGTTTTCTTGTTTTTTTAAACTATTATTTATCCTTAACTTTTTAGTTCTTATTGCTATATAAGCGTGTTTTTTAGTTTGGTTTTCTATAAAATACGTGTTTTCTAGTTTTTTCAAACTATTATTTATTTTAATTTTCTTGGTCCTGATTGCTATATAAGCGTGTTTACTAGTTTGGTTTATGAACTATAATTTTATGTTTTCTAGTTTTTTTAAACTATTATTTATTTTAATTTTTTTGGTCCTGATTGCTATATAAGCGTGTTTATGTATTTTATGAACTATAATTTTATTTTTAACATTTCAGTCCATATTTCGTGTAACGTGTGAAAATCTCCGACCCCGAAAACCCCCACATACTAATTTTGAATAGAATCGAACCATAATCACAAAACTCGTCCGCCATTTTGGAGCCTATACTATATAATTATCGATACCATGCACCCCACGCTTTTTTTTAAATAAAATAATTTTTATCTTTTTTCTCAATTTTTTTAGTTTGGTTTTCTACAAAAGCGTGTTTTTTAATTTCTTGAACTATTATTTATTCTTAACTTTTCAGTCCTTATTGCTATATAAGCGTGTTTTTCTATTTGATTTTCTATGGAAGCGTGTTTTCTAGTTTTTTTGAACTATCATTTATTTTTAACTTCTTAGTCCTTATTGCTATATAAGCGTGTTTCTTCAGTTTTTTTAAACTATAATTTTACTTTTAACATTTTACCCAATATTGCATGCAACGTGTAAGAATCTCCGACTCCAAAAACTCCCACATACTAATTTTGAATGGAATCGAACCATAACCACAAAACTCGTCCACCATTTTGGAGCCGCCCTTTCGAATTTTTCAATTTCATAATCTCCGACCACGGAATCCCT
Organism: Gonioctena quinquepunctata; assembly: GCA_018342105.1. Taxonomy (NCBI): domain Eukaryota; kingdom Metazoa; phylum Arthropoda; class Insecta; order Coleoptera; family Chrysomelidae; genus Gonioctena; species Gonioctena quinquepunctata. Next base: position 835,083 of record JAFIRS010000089.1, read on the forward strand.
CAGATACCAATTTTGAAGCGAATCGGACCATAATCACAAAACTCGTCCACCATTTTGGAGCCGTCATCTTGAACTTTCCAATTTAGACAAAAGAATCATAATCTGCGACCACGAAAACCCTCATATACCAATTTTGAAGCGAATCGGACCATAATCACGAAACTCGTTTGCCATTTTGGAGCAGCCATTTCGAATTTTCCAATTTTGACAGGAGAATCATAATTTCCGACCACAAAAACTCTCAGATACCACTTTTGGAGCGGATCGGACCATAATCACAAAACTCGTGTGCCATATTGAAGCCGCCACTTGGTTTTTTTCCACACAAAAATTTCTTAATGCATTGTCACCGGAATTATGTACAGTTACTCACCATATCGAAAACTTGCACTTTCTAAGTTGTTATGGCTGATAGAATGACATGATGATCCTGCTCTGCAATAAAAAGCTTGAATTTCAAACAAAATTTTTAAATTTTTTGTTAATGTAATTTCTTCGAAACTTTCCAGTAACCAATTGGAAACCATATCTCTGCCATATATTAATCTATTCAACTATTTATATTCAGCCTTCCGTTGCATTAACATCTCACGATGTAGAGAGTTTGTCATGGTCTTAGCCTAATATAATGCAAAATTTACGCCAAAACCGAGCTATCCATATCGCGAGCATACCTGTATCGATTTTGCTTTAGAGAATTCTTATGAAACTTTCGCAGTTGGGTGAATACGGAATTCTTTTGAACTCTCTTTTATTCAGTTCTGAAAAGTTTTGTCTCATTTTCTTCGCAACTTTTTATTTATATTTGCAAACTACGCATTGCATTACAGTAATCAGATTTAGTGAGTTCGAAGTGTGAAAAAGTTTTCCGGGAGAAAAATGGTCGACTATTTCGTTACATAGCTCCGGGTTAAAATGAATTTTTCCCAGAAGAAAAAGCAAATTACACCGTTAAATAGTAGAACGCCCTTCCTTGTTCATCACCAAAGAAATCCCAAGGCAATGAACTGACTATTTCCTATCCCAAATTTCTTTCAATAATCGCACAAATGGACATTATTTAAATCAGTTTTGCCTGATATTCCATCGATTTATTTGTATATTCGTGTATTTTTTCTATAACACTGTAATAAACATTATTATCTCATCAAATATAGAAAATATCTCATAGAATTTGTATTTAATGGGTTCAAAATAGAAAAAAATCTTGAAAAAATGACTGAATGAACATTAAAATGACAGGGGATTCATGATTCTTTGAATTAAGCCTTTTATATGGAATGAAAAGGGGCAGATTAAGCATTTATAGATTACTCTTGACTAATTACTATTTTTTTTTATCTCGATAAGCAACAAAACAGGGATATTTCAAAATATTCAATGTTTCGAGCATTCTACATAATTGTGAAGTTTGAGCAGCCATGGCTTTGCTAAAAGGTATTTTTTAAATGTATAAATACCTTAAAAATATATTTTAAACATCGAACTCTATTTTTGAATATAATTGTGGACTTCGTGCTAGTCTTTTCATGAGTTTAAGAACCGTGATATGTCAGTTGGATTTTATCTATGTGTGAGAGGTAGGATTCTCGCTTTGAATGGTGTTCGCTATTTATTATTTGTATGCTCGACTTGAAAGCTATATTTTATGAACGACCTTGTTCTGATCACTCTCATATATAAATATATATATATATATATATATATAGATATATATATATATATAAATATATATATATATATATATATATATATATATATATATATATATATATATATATATATATATATATATATATGGGGAATAACGGGAATCTTCAGTCAGCACAAGTGTTGAATTATGGAAAACTCTTTAATACGTTGGACCGAGCATTCGTTTCAATTTTGAAACTTCTTCAGGGTCCTAAAATATGTAAATTACATTATTGAGAAAAAATACCTGAAATAAAGGAAGTACTTACAGTAATCTGAGTGGTTGATTGATGAACATTGATTTAAAAAAAAACGTAAAATATATGTAAACATTTGTCGGAATGGTGTTATAGCTTTGACGTTCCAAGTGACATTGAAGGATTTGAAATAACTACCTATGATTAATCGTCAGGAAAAAATGAAATATGTAGTGGGTGTGTGAATTTTTATATTATTTTCTTTGAAAATCATCAGTCTATTTGTAGGATATAACTGTAGATTTTGCTAAGGTTTTCGATATCTATTTTTCTGTTCATATTTTGATTGGATTTGTTTATTTCAATCATTCCAAGAAATAATCTTTCAGATAAATGTTTTGTTATGTAAAACTTTTGCTTTCCCGCATGATATTTCATGACCTATTTCAATGGCATGTTGAGCTAATGCACATGACTTCTTGTTGAGTCTCATATCACTTATGTGAGAGATAATACGGTTATTTGAAGTTCTTGAACTTGTACAAATATAGTTCAAATCACAGTCGTCACATGGTATGCTGTAGACAACATTCGATTTCTTCGAATCTGGTGTGGGATCTTTTAACCTCGTTTATAAATTTCCAATAGTCTTGATATTTTTTTGTGAGATTTTTATGTTACTTTCGTTTTTGAATAATTTAATTCTATTTGATGATAGAATTCCTGTATTAGGAATTGAAAAATAAATTATCCTTTCATTGTTATTTTCAAAATTTTGATTATTTGTGTCATTATTAATTTGTCTATCAGAGTTGGTATTCAAAATAATTATAATAAGAAGTTTTTTGGGACAAGAGTTATCTAGTAAAATATTTCTGAGAATTTAAAAAAATTTTTTATATTAATGAAGGATGAACCAACATCTCGATTCTTTTTCTCATACAGAGGATCAGATTTATTTTCTTTTTTTTTTGAGTGGTAGGAATGATAGTTCATATATCTCCATCGGTACCAACTCTTCTGTAGAAAGGAAAGAAAACAATTATTATAATTAATAATAGAATTACTATAAGGAGAAATCTCTACAGCTGAGGAGATAGGTTATGCTGCGGCAAAAAATGTATATTTTGTCCGCATTGAGTCAAACTTCAGATACGCAATTCAGTTCTGGGGGTTCATGTAGAAATGAACTCTTTGAGAGTGTATTTTTGCTGCAAAAGCGGGCGGTGCGGTATTTGTGCCCAGTAAACAGGGCGAGGTCTTGCAAACCTCTTTTTCTGAAACACGGAATACTGACACTAACCTCAATCCACGTGTTAGAAGCTACATGTCTCATTTACAAGAATGAATCTTCGTACGAAGATAACAACCGCACTGCAAGAAATGCAATGAATCTATCATTAATCATTCTAAATCCACCCTGCTTAAAGACTCAATAATTCACAATGGTGTCAAAATGTATAATGACTACCTGCAGATATAAAGAACTTGGATTCTCTTGAAGCTTTTAGAAAAAAGTTACTCGAAAAACTGGTATCCAAAGCCTATTATAACTTGATAGAATATTATAACGAAGCGATATGATATTGTGCTTTTATGTAATATTATAGTATATCTACCTGGATGTGATTATTTATATGTATTGTTTCCATGTCATTACGTAATTGTACACTTATTTGGATATGATTATTCAAATGTTTTCTCTTTAGTGTTCGTCAGTAAGGTTCTGTATCTTGGATAATAAACACATACTCCAACGATTCTATGTTTTGGACATTATAAATATATCAATTAAAACATAATTTTGGAAGTTTTTCTTTATTGCCTTCAATAAGTTCCATGGTGACACTATGTCAACTAACACAGCACTGAACAAATTATCTCTCACAAATATGTAAGTAATCATGATAATATTTGGAGAGTTGTAGGGGATAATTTTAGAGGCTAATGAGTTCTTGCACAGCCGGCTTATCTGAGTTACAAAGTCAGGGTGAATTTTCATCATAGGGCTATATTTTTTTCCAGGAATTATCACTAATCACAAAAACATTTGAGAAAACATATTGATCATACACCGATTCCAGCAAGGCAGTCGACGAAATTGATCACAGACTACCACGTTCACGGACTTGGTGCATCATAATATCGTCACGCCCTACTTTGGGAGACCCTGTGAAACCCTGGCCCCCTAACTGTTTGGGGTGCCTACTAATCATCTTGCTTGGCTTGCGGGAGGTTGAAACATTCTAATTCTGTGATTGTGACCACCCTGGTATAGTGAAATGAAAAAGTGAAGTGAAAGCTCTAGTGTTTATTAAAGAAATAAAAGGAGACAAAAACATACATGATGGTGAAAACAAAAATACTAAGGGCAGTAAAAACTCTCGTGGATCATTGAAATTATAAGAGAACGAAAATAACAATGATGAATACAAAAATTACAAACTGAAGTAAACAATGGGGGTATGTACCAAAAAACAGATAAAAGTAACACCTACATTAAAATGAAAACCAAGGGAAGGAGATGTGTCACCGTGGACCAGCAGCATAAAACCCAAAAAGCCCGATTGAAAACAAACACTTTTATTTATAGGAGAAATATCGCTGACTTGCAGAATCACCGTTCTTGCTATTGATGAATGCAATACCGGACTGAAACCCAATCCCTGGTTAATGACTGGCGTTGAACTCTGAATTTGCAGGATATACTGTATTTCAATATATATATATATATATATATATATATATATATATATATATATATATATATATATGTATATATTATATATATATATATATATATATATATATATATATATATTGTTGTGATAGGTTCTTCATTATTTATTCAAAATATGATGAATTTGTGACAGTGATTTCCTTTTTATTTAATAATTTTAAAAATAAATACCCATCTTAACAAAAATGAAACTCCGGCTATGTTGTCTCACCTTTTTTCAACACTTTTTTCACTTTATCCCAGCTCAGTCGGTACGCCTATGAAGAATGAGTCTCTCTATTCTCAGCAGCAGGTTCAGTAGTGCCAACTTGGCGCAATGCTTGATGTCAAATATGCTGTTTTGTAGGAAAGATCATGGTTAGGTGCTCAATAACACAGATGGCAGAAAAATCGTCAAATAATTGTTTTTATTGTAATCAATCCTTAAAACTGACCTACTCTGCGAAATCTTACTCATCTAAGCAAAAAAACAGTAATGAAAAATGGTAAACTTTCTAGTGTATGAAAAATATTTGGTTAATAAACGTTCGAATGTTATGACAGTCTGCGAGAATAGAACAAACCAACAAAAGTTCAAATTGATGGATACAAATGATCAAATAATCACTATAGGTGTCTGGACCTGTTATGTTGCACTTATTCGAGTTTTGTTGAAATAGCTGCTTTCTTCTTTTGTGGTGTTCTCCTGTCTTTTGGAAGTATCCTTGCTCACTGGAGAAGTACAGCTATACTGCATAGAACCCTCTTTCTGTTCCTGGAAATGGTATGGACTAGACTTTGTTATTTTAGGTAAGTGATTTCTTCTAGTTTGCACATTTTTCCATTTGTATGTGAATCAGTTGTATAGCGGTTTTGGATAGTCCTGCTTGTTTTTATCTTTATATTTATTATATTTTTCTCTCTCAATTTGGTATCTGATTTCGTTTTTTACACCTCAATTTTCTCTTAGCTTGTTACATTTTCTCTTGGCAACCCACACATTTTGTTTCTTTTCACAAATTTTAAAATTCATTGCCACTTTCTATATCACTGTTTGTTATTCTAACTCATTCTAATGATTTTATCTACAATATCTAATTCTAGACCTTATATTATATGTACAAATTTGTTTAAAATTCATATTTGGCATTTTTCTGTGTTCATAATTTTTATATTTCATTGTTTTCCTCGCATTGTTTTAGACATCTTGCTGTTGGATTAACTCCTGATATGGTTCACCATACATGATGTTCCAACTTGTATATCATTTGATCTACTTGTAATACAAATTTTTTTCATGAATTTAAATTTCCATATTATTTTATTGTTTGTGCACTTTGGATGTATTGTTGGTCACATACTTATGACAATAGAGATAGTTCAGGACTGACTTTTTGATACATATGCGTTGACTAGAACATGTTATAAAATTCTAGAATGGTAGAAAGTATAGAAAATTTGTAAAACAAACATAGCATGAACCACGATAATTTAAATACCTAATAATAATGATGAATTATCAGATTCATTATTTTATTAACATGTCCTAACATAACAATATCTATATATATATATATATATATATATATATATATATATATATATATATATATATATATAGAAGAAAGGGTAGTCTCGTGACTGGACTAGTTGGAAAAAACTATGAATTTAAATAAACTTTGTAGAAAGGATATTCCTTGAGGTTGCAGTCAAATTTAATGGCCAATGAAAAAAAAAAACTCTTTCTTATTTAGTCGAGCTTTCGAAAATGTTTATTTCATTATCAAGACAGTAAGGTGAGGTTAAGTGAAGACAGCGAACTAATCACCATTTTGTGATTGAAGAACTTTTCAAAATCATATCACTATGAAACACTACTAGTAATATATATAAAAATTAAACAATTGTAAAAGCACATATTGTTTAAGAAACTTAGTTTAAACAATTTAAAATTTGACAGGACAAATTACCACATGGTTAAAGCATGACTGACTTTTTCAGTGATATGATTTTGAAAAGTCCTTCAATCACAAAATGGTGATTAGTTCGCTGTCTTCACTTAACCTCACCTTACTGTCTTGATAATGAAAATAAACATTTTCGAAAGCTCGACTGAATAAGAAAGAGTTTTTCTTTTTTCATTGGCCATTAAATTTGACTGCAACCTCAAGGAATATCCTTTCTACAAAGTTTATTTCAAATTCATAGTATATATATATATATATATATATATATATATATATATAATATATATAATGATAAGTATTCGTGACTGGCAATAATACAGGATTGGATTTTATGTGGGGATGGGATGGGATGGGTTGAGGGTTTCTTTTCAGTAAACTCTTTGGAATACTTCGAACTTTCAGCAATGTGTAAGGCAATACTCAGAATGACTGAAAGTTATAGATTATAATGAATAACAATCTGAAATTGTATACTATTCAATTACTCACTAACATGAGATTCAATAAAATTAGTAAATATTTGAAACATTTTTTTTTGTCTTATGACAGTGACAATTGTATCTTACGTTATTCTCGACGTAGATCAATGGAATCCTCAGAATCGACAGGATCACCAAAGTGATGTAGATTGCTCACTAGAAGGATGAAACAACAGATGGTTATCAGAAAAACTGAGTCACTATTGCACAAGTATTCCAAAAAATATGGTTTCTGAAAAGTTCAAATTCGGAGCAAATACTTTCCGCATGCTGAAAAATTAATAATAGGGGGTAAGATAATCTGGAAGTTTTTTCGGATTCATAATCGAAACAACATCCACCCTATCTGTACAATATTTCCGTTTTAAAAAATCAATTATGAATTGGTTTAAATACACTCAATGGCTATGTGGAAATTAATAGTTCGATAGAAATATCCATGGGTAGAATTAATATCAAATTGAATTTGAAAAAGTTGAATTCATCATCAGTTATTTCGTCGATGAATAATTGAAGTTATCACTAAACCAGATGAAGCAAAAAGTTACCCATCAAATTATGGATCTGAATGAGCCTTGCCGATAGTAATGAGCATGTATGAGATATATTTTTTCTCGGTTAGTGTTTTTCAACCATTTTCTTTCCACTGTATATATTTTCCTTCCATGAACTTCACCATAATTGGTCTAGATTATAGTACCCTAATATCGAACACTCTGGACAAACATCTCAACTACTAGTGAAATAATTTCTTTTGATACTAGATGATAACCTGCTCCTCTGTACTGCATTCAAATTGATCATAGCACTTTCATGGGTATACCTCTACCACTGGGGAACCTACAAAAGAATGCATTATACCTCATATCAGTTTACATAGTAACCTATAAAATTAAAGTTCGCGGAGGTCAAACTGTTGATCAACTGTCAAGTAATTGCATGAACCATCAGTTCAATCTTTTCAAAATGTGAAGAAAAATATTCAAATTTCTATTTCAGGTTACTCAGCATTCCTCTTTGTTCAGTACTTTTCGGAAAAAAAAATCAAGAAACCTCTTGCCATGGGTCTGGCCCAACTTCAAGAAACCAGAATACCATAGCACACAAATATAAACGATACTAGGTGGAGAGAAATGGCTTTGATTATTCATTGGTGAAAATTCGAATCTCTCATGGGACCATCAATATTACATCCCAACAGAATTATCTCTGATCATAGTGAAGGCGATTGGTAATTCAGTTATCGATAAATACGTCAAGTGCGAGTGTAACTTGCGCACTGATGTTTCCGCACCATATTTAATACTTTAACTGTGGCAAATCAAACTGCTGAAGATATGTAGTCTTATGACCACATCATAAGTTCTCTGTAACATAATCACTCCGATTTCATTTCAATAAGGTTTCACAATTCTATTCTACATGTGTGGAAAAAAAAATTAATAAGTTTGGCATGAATTGATATCGTGATATGAATAGATCTGTCGAACAACTATGAAGCAACTGTATGAACCATCAGCTCAATCATTTCAAAAGATAATAGAATATATTGAAGATTCCATGTCACTAAACCCAAAACTCCCATCCAAGTAGAGCTACCTGGAAATAAAAACAAGAAACATTCTACCATAGGCCCAGACTTACTCCGAGTGTCCAGGATACCATAACAATATCCACAAATATAAACCTAACCGGGAGAAAAAAATGGCTTCCATTGTTCATTGGTAAAGGTTCAAACCCCTCAGGGGATTTGATTTCTCCGTTTCAAGGATCAACTGAATTTCATTCGAAAAACTCAATGATCAGATGATGTCCACTTGTTCCGCAATAACAACGATATATACATGAGGAATTGAAGAGAATTGAGTTTTCCGGATATGAATTGTTCCTCTATATTTCAATTTTTTTTTCACCCAATCGAAAAATAATATGATGTTTTTGTTTTTCCAAATTCTATTACCCCTGTTCATTGTGCATAATACCAAAGTTTTTTTCCTTTCCCTTTGGGCCCTGGGTTTTATCGTTCTGATCTTGCTGAACGGAAGGCAGAAGTACCTGAACGCACAGCATGAGCATCTGTTAACGGTGGGATCTTGGAAATCACCTAACTTAATGGAGCAATAAAAACACAAAAAATAACACTCATATTATGGAAAAATAGCGATAGAGTCATGAGTGAGTGAATGAGCATACCAGCAAAATATCGGTCACACATATTGTGCCGATAAAAGGTATCGGAGAATTGACCATTTCAGTGCTATCTCTTTGTCAATCTCAATGCAGGCTGACTGGACCCCTGTTCGATTGACAGGTATGCTAACTCCTTACCTTCAATACCGCTCGTTGGGAATTTTCGAATCACAAATATATTTGGAATCATTGGAACGGTTATCTTTCTGGTTCACAGAGATATTTCAATACTCCATTACTTGGAATGAAGCTCTGTGGATACCAGAGGATGAATAAATTGAAATTATTTCAATGAATTCACTGATATGTGTTACATTCTCCACACCTCAAGTGGAATCATTATTCCACTGATTTTTCATACTGGTGAATTCAAATATATGACCTTCACTGTTATTCATTATCCGTGACCACTTTTGTTCTTAATGAATAGAGATTTTTCCCTACCATCGCCCTCTTCATCTCACAAATGCATATTCCAATATTATATGTGATGTTTATGGAGAACGGTACATTATGGCACACATAACTCATGACTTCGAGAATGTTTATTCAACCAGCGGTAACGCCAGAGGAAGTTTGAGAAGAGACAAGTTACCACTCTCAGCTCTGAAGGTATTTCATTTGGTGTCATAAAAAGTCGGATAAAATCAAAATTCTAATATCATCTCCATGAAAATTAACTTGTGGGAATATATTTCTGGTTCTGTTCCGAAGTTTCAATCAGAATAACTGTAACCAAAGTATCTCATTTTTAGTTCATTTGATCTGAGAACAGTGAACGTTCAATTCTCTCTCAACATAATCAGGAATTTTTCCTACTTCATTGTATTCAATTTCCATGCTGGAATATTGATGAATTGTCCCATACCAATCGATGTGAATCATTAGATATTTTGGTGTTATTTGCTCATGGAAAAAGCAGAGCTCCTGAAAAACTGACCGCAATATCGACATATGAAATCACAGTTATTTTCCTCATTCAACTAATCAAGAGAAGCGAGTGATATTTCAAAACCCCCAAGCCGATCCTTCACTTCTTGCATAACTCCTCAACACAGCAGCTGCTATCTCATAGAACACATAACATCCATTATAGATTGTGTTACCTCTTCAGGCTGAACATAAATCTGTTTGTCGAGATACATAATCCGTTCCTGTACAAGGCCACGGGTTTATGCCAACACGTGTAATGGGAAAATATCTTGATGACGCCCACAGTTGGTTGTTAATTCTCGCCTGAAGGGCCCATTTGTGTTGAGTTCTATTTTATTGTTTCATCCCAACAAAATTGTCTCGGATTATTTTGGGAATAATCAGTAGTTCAGTGTATCGATAAATTTGTCACAGGTGAATGCAATTCGCGTAACGTCATATAATTCATGAACTACGGAAAAAAAGTGTTCAAAATATATTTTCCTTGAATCGCTCACGAATGCCTACTTTCTCGGAGCAACTTCAGAACCCAAAATATGCTAATCCAGCATTTTAGTCCGTTGCTAAACAACGAAGTTCCCCAAAAACGGTCTGGGAAAATTTTTGCCGGCCTAGTCCGTCAAAATTGGTTCCTACCTGTTCTCATATACATTTTAGACAGTAAATGAATACACGCAAACAACCAACTCACATTAAGAACATTCAATGAATATATTATGACACATATGGAATGTTCAATAAAACTGTTGTTGTATGTACATAGTTATGTTGCAGTTTGTAGAATTATTAAACAAGCAATTGAATCTGCCCCAGCATAAACCAAAATTGTTGCAGAGGACCGACGGAAACAATGTCCTGTGTATTCATGTGCATATGGCAAATTTGAAAATGTTGCGACGAATTGACGCATTTTGCCAAACTGATATATTTCCACTACTTGCCTGCAACCTTTCCCATTTGAATATTTAAAGAAAAAGCGGCAACTTTCAAAATTTCCTGGACGACATGCAACATATTTTCTATACAATGGCATATGAGTTTCGTTCAACACAAATGATTTTGGTTTGTTCGTTTTATTATCGGGTATTCCAATCAGATGCTCAGATCCAAAATCTCTTATGTCATTTAGATTCAATTGATATTGTTCATCACGGCGACATGTACCGGTAACACCAAATATTAAGGCAACCTAAAAAGGAAACACTACATAAAAATCTAGGTAATTTTGAATTTCTCACATTCAAAACATACCTTATTCATTGTGTATACAGTGCGGCTTCTAATAGACTCCCCCTGTTAACTTTTGAATGGGTCGACGTAAAACAATGAAAAAAAATATTTATTGAATGATATCATCGATACCACTTTTTGAAATGAAAGACCGTGTGAAAATTTCAAAAAGCATGGGGGTTTAAATGGCACATCGTTGAAAACATAATTCAATTATCTTTTCAAACATCCATTTTTTTTTAATTCTTTCAACGTTTTTTGACAATATGCATTTGAAATGTCAAATATAAGTGCGGATCTGAATCCGTTACCTCAATAACTTTTGAACGGTTTGATGTGAAACAATGAGACATAATTTTTTTTGAATGATTTCACCAGTCCTACTTTGTGAAAGAAGATACACTACAATTAGTCAACAGAGGGCACTGGGGGCACATCAACTTGGGAATTTCGGAAGGCATTGAGGTCGATTTTCATTTCGTTGAAAACGTAATTAATTTTTGCTTTCAACCATGGTTGTTCTACGGAATCACAATTGCGAGTGCGGCTTTTAATAGCCCCCCCCCCTCCATCACCCCTCCATCACCCCTCACTGTTAATTTTTGAACGCTTTGACATAGAACACCAAGACCAGAACTTTTTCGAATGATATCACCGATACTACTCTTTGAAGAGAAGACATTGTGATTGTTTGATAGATGGCCTGGGGGGCATATCAACTTGAAAATTTCTGGGTCGAGAATGGTCCTCGACAATTTGCTGTTGCGTTCAAATTAACAATGCTGCTCCTAGGTGGCGTATGGAGTTAGTAACAAGGCCTACACAGAACACTGTGTTAATGGTACATTCGATGTTGTGATTGTCCCGCCGTCATATGACAAGCATGTGCATTGAAAAATATATAAATAATAAATAGAGAGGGATGCAGTATCGCCTGGAGCAAGACCAGCTGCGTCCCATTGATATACCTCCCTGTCTACGCTGGTTCCTATTTCTTGTTTAATCAAGTTCGAACATTTTTAAACAATATGCATTTGAAATTTGACATTTCAAATGCATATTGTGAAGGAACGTATAAACGAATGAAAAATAACTGAATTGTTGAAAACGGAATTGAGTTATCTTTTCAACCATGTGCCACTTGACACCCAATGCTATTTGGAATTTTTGACTTGATGTGTGCCCCGCACCATCTATCGGGCAGTCACAATGTCTTTCATTTCAAAAAGTTGTATCGGTGATATCATTCAATACATTTTTTTTCTTTGGTCTACGTCAAACCGTTCGAAAGTTAACAGGGAGGGGGGAATATACAGTATCAGAAAGTATTTATTTCGGGTATGGTGGTTTCATGAGAGCGAGAAGAATAGCTTGCTATATGTTGAGAAAGCATTACAATTTCTCATCGACTTGCTCGAGGAAGGGATATCGACGTCACGACACAGAGATAGGAGAGTCAGAACGGTTAGCTCAGGACGTCAGTATCATACCAGCAGCAGTCGGGAATATTTGTGCGCTGCAATGAAGAAGAAATTTTCCCGATAATTTCACATCAGATAATTTGAACAAATTAAACTGAATCATTGATTCAATTTAGTCTGTCGGACGACAGGTAGATCAAAATACCTTTGGTGCCGTGGTGGCCGCGAAAACAAAAGGAAATTCTTGAACATAAACAAAATCAAACGATATTTTTGTAAGAATAAAAAAAAAACTTATTTCTAACAGTAAAACAATTATTTCTTGAATGGAAAGGAAAAAAATATTTACAAGAAAAGACAAACCAAATTAAATATTTTGTGTACGGAATTATTTCATTAAATATTCGACCAAACCACCATTCTGGCCAAATACTAGCCAAATCTATCGTACAATTCTGTTCTGGTAGCCGCAAGGGTAACTGGTGTTACCTGAGCACACAACTGAATAATTTTTGCCCTCAGTTCATCTAAATTGGTGGCACGTTCGAACTCATGCCGATATACCTCCGATGTAGGCATGCCCCAGAAATGAAAATCGAGAGGTGCTTCATCTGGTGATCGAGGTGGCCAGTTGATTGTACCTCGCGTACAAATAAACTGATCGGGAAATAATTGATTCAAAAATGTAACCACCGTGCCTGCATTGTGGGCAGGACAACTATCTTGTTGAAACCACACTTCGTTGAAGTCAATCGGAAGAGCGCGAACTCCAGGAATAATTTGATTTTGCAAAAGTTGCAAATGTTTTGGTGCATTTGAATTCCCTTCAATAAAAAATGGGCGTTTGACGTGATCGCCTAGGAGTCCCGTCCACACATTTAATTTTATTGGGTACTGTGTCCGCACAGCAATACTCAAATGTTCATTTTCACGAGACCAATAACGTACTACGGATGGGTTGTGTTTTCGATGAATTGAGAAAGACGATTCATCGGTAAATAACACCTCCTTTAGAAAGTCATCATTTACACGAAATGCCCTATTGCATTTTTCGACCATCGTTTCACAAAACTCCATACGTCTGAAATGGTCTCCAGGCAAAAGTTCTTGTGTGGTCTTGACTTTGAAACAATGATAACCATTTCTCTTCAGAATATTCCTTACAGTTCTTCCATCCAAATTCACTTCGTCGTCAATCTGTCTACTCGAACAAGGTGTCGTTTCTTCCAATGCACACACTTGAGTTTCCCTTATTTCCCGTTCTTCGGGTATTTTTCTAGGATGCGGTGGTGGATTTGTGGGACAACATTTTTGCAATGTGCTGCCACACACCCAAAATTCTGAAATTTATTATTAATTGAAAGGAAAGTCGCTTCCGTAGGTACAGGTCTATCTGCGAAAGCCACTATGCATAGATTTCTAGTATCTTGTACAGAATTACCCCCAAAGTACTACTTAACGATCTGTACTCTCTCTGCGGTTGTGTAAATAGGCGGCATGTTTCAGAGGGTGATGAATTGTCACTGTCTTTTGTTTTCGCAACCAAGGCTCGGCAAGAAATGAGTCGATTCACTGTGCGCTGTGTAGCATTGCCACGTTGTCAGTTAATGTGTCGGGTGGGCTAACAGGAGGAGCGCACAGCAGTGCATCTCTCTTGTTTATGTGGTATTATCATACCATTGCGTTCCTTGTTGCTTATGTAGATTTCTGTCCGTACCCCAGATAAATGTTTTTCGATACTGTATAATCTGGTGCTTGAGTAATAAACGTTTCAATTTGTTCATCTGACAAAACTTCCGACTACTTTGGCTCATAGTTGTCACTTTGACGTTTCAGGATAGCACGTAATTTCGAATATTTTGTAATATCAATATCTTCTTTTGTACTAAGTGTAGCTCTCAGCATGGAGTAATTTGACCATAACGTAGATGCCTCCAACTTCGTAGAAAAATCGGAAAAGTATGCAATCATGACATTTTCAGAACGAGAGGTCGTCTTTTTTTTTACAGTAATCCATGGAATGTTTGAAAGCATATTCATATTTTGCCTTGGAGTTAGTTGGCAATGAATTTATGTTGACATTTTTAGCAGTATTCACTAAATCTGGTGGTGTCCCGAACACCTTGACATCATCATCAATGTCCATTTCAAATGATTTTTAATATTTTTCAGCGATAAGTAGGTATTCACCTGAATAAGTAGTGATATCCGAGAGTACCGCGGTCATATACAGACACGATCATCTAAGCTCCTGAATTCAATACATATTTCTCAAGATCCAGACTACGAACAATTCGGAAAGTTATATCAAATTGTGGCGAATTTTATTGCGCACGTGATCAGCCCAGTGCGGTGACATAATTATACAATAAAGTGGAAAAACACCAAACTAACTGAAAACTCATTTACGTGTGGGAGATCACCATGGAGCAAAAAATAGACCAACTTCTTATAGCCGTAAGTGAGATAAAAACCGACATACAGTCGATAAAAACCACGGTCGAAGATTTGAGGCAAGAAAATTGCGATCTGAAAAAGGAGGTCAATGAACTCAAGCAGAAAATAAACAATTTCGGAAGAAGAAAAGAGGCGGATCAGGTGGTTTTCCACGGATGATCGGATTCTGATTTTCCAAACAACGAAGCTGTCTATGGAAAAATTGTGGAAATGGTAAAAACAGATCTGGAAGTCGAAATCAATGATAACGAAATAGCAGGACTACGCAGACTTGGACAAGAAACGAAGGGGCGGAACAGGCCCGTAATGCTGGAGTTGAATTCATTCAGAACGCGGCAAGAACTTTTCAAAGCCTCAAAGGAGTTGGAAAACACACCATACGTTATCACGGAATATCTCTCTGGAAATGTAATGGAGGAGAGAAAACAACTGATACCCATTCTTATAAAAGCCAGAAGTATGGGAAAAATGGCATACCTCAGGCAAAACTTCATATTCATCGGAAATGAACATCAGAGTCAGCAATATCATGAACTCACGACAGAAGAAAATACTGCAGCTGATGAGGTACCAGCAGCGCCACAGCTCACACACCCAAGGCAAGACGTTTCAAGTGGATCCAGGACATACTCGCTACGGAACACAAAAAAGAGCTAGGATAAGGATTCGAAAAACCTCATCATCATGCATCAGAACATATAATGCCTACGCAATAAGTGTGATGACACAAATATATACCTGGATGTTAACGATGCAATCGTGGCAAGTGTTTTATGTTCTCTGAACATTGGTTGCATGAAGGTGAAGTTGAATATTGTAAATTAGAAACATACGAAATGATATCATATTTTCGTCACAGACGTTATATACATGGGGGAGTAATAAGTTATTCTGAGCCAGATTTGAAACTGAATCACTCCGAAGTTAACAGAAATAATCCTATAGAAAAATACTTTGAATATACATGTGCCTCCAGCAATAAAAGGAAAGTTATAATTATTTGTATTTACAGAAGACCAGTAGGCAATTTCGAGGTATTTCTCAACAAATTTCTTGACTTATTCAATGAAACAGCACAAAATATCCACTTTAACCAATCTGTACATTTGGAAGATTTCAATACTTATTCACAAATAAAGAAATACCTTGGAATGGCCAACAGACGTACATGCATATTCTACAAGAAATCAAGATTTCATTTCACCAAATCATTCTTATAACAGAATTCTAAGAGGTCCTCTCTACTCGGGAATCAAGGTCTATAATCTCCTACCCCACCGTTTGAAATTACACCCTAACAAAAAATTCAAGGTGGAAGTCAAGAAATTATTACTCCACCATGTTTTCTACAATGTTGAGGAAAATTTCGCAACTATACATCAGTAGTGGCAGTAGACATATTTATTTCATGTACTCCATCTTTTATATACTATCAAGATCCAGTTGAAATAAGAATCAATTATTGTCAATACCATAATCGAAGTGTCTCTCGATTCTCGACGCTGTAATGGATTGGGGTATATTCCTTCAAACTTACTCTGTGATATAGCATAACAAAACTCATTATATGGAAATGTATCTATTTGGGAAATGAAAGTATAAAAGTATAAAGTAACATCTCTGACGTTTGTCACAACAATGAACAAACAGTGATTGTCAAGGAAACGATTTCATAGGCAATAAGATGGCAATAAAAAATTTGCATTTATACATTTCTTTTATTTTATGATAATATTGATTGCGATTCTAGAAAAACTGGTATGTGTACCTCGTAGTTGAAGCATATTCCCAGACTTCAATGCCTGTTGGCCATTGTCGTCCGGGTATGTATTACTTTTACTACTAGATACACAATGTACTATTTAGTTCAGTCGGCAGGGAAAGAAAATGTCCGCCGTAAAACATGGGGTTACAGTAGCGACTTTACTATTCCACGTGATAGAGTGGTTTATTCTGGGTATAACTCTGAGTTCGCGTGGCTCGGAGGGGTGTGCGACCTTGGAAAACGCGTTTTGTCATATATCTCCTAAACGGTTTGTCGGACTCGAAATATACAAACGTTTTTTTTTAGATAATTGAATGTTCTTTCATAATGTTTGAATATTTTTTCTGTGACATCAATATTCATGCAAGTTTTTAAGTCAAAGTTGGAACGCAAGCTATTTCTGCGAATAACTCAAAAATAATCGATCCTACATGAAAAATTGTTGCCCCTAACTTTTCTTTCTACATACAAAAGTTTTCGCACAGTAGATAGCCAAACAAAAATTCCTTACATATAATGAGATAGATGCACGGAACAGGTAAATTGACGTTGTGGGGGGTAGTGACACCATATTGTAGCAGCTGTAAAGGGCCTTACGGAAGCGCTTGAGACGCCATTTGCTGATATCATTCTGCTTTGTCGCTTAGTGGAAACAAGTCATTTCCGTAAATTTTTTGTAAATTTCATATTCAGTGAGAAATGGATGAGTGTTTCATTTGTGGAGGAGTTGTGGAGGTTCAAGAGAGGGGCATTGAAACACATTTGGCGGCCAGTATAACAAGAGAGGAAAAAGAACATGAACATCTTTTGAGACAGTTGAAGGTAAGGTTAGCTGATGTACAATAATGTGTAAATATTATAAGAATATATATATTATCTCAAGAAAAATATTACATGTTCTTCCAGATCATTTCTAGTCTGCTTCGTGCTTTTAACCCCCCAGTCGTTCTCGAACATTCTTCTTCTAAAATTTCCCCTGTGAATCACTCCTGAATTCACCCTGACAATTATCCTTCATCCCTTTATTACCTTTGCATATCTCCATTTTATAACTAATCCCTTCGGAAATTATCTCTCTGCTCCTAGTTTACCCTGCCACTGTTTTTGTTCCTTATCTCAATCTCATTGTAGTTATGTAGATAGGGAAAAAAACAAAACAATATTATTAGGCATTTTTCTGCTCTACAACTTTCAGTATTACTATCTCACAAGCTTTTATTTAGTTTCACTGGTTATATAGTTCGTTTGTTCGTTAGGGTAGAATCTTGCAAGTGAATTTTGACCGACTTTTAGTCGTCCAATTAATTTGAAACTTGGCAGGTGCTCATAATTCCGGTGACAATCCATCATGGAGTTTTTGTTGGAAAAAAAACACACTGGCGGCTCTAAGATGGCGGCCGAGTTTCGTGATTATGGTCCGACCCGATTCAAAATTGGTATGTGAGTGGTTTCGGATTCGGAGATTATGAATTTTTTCAAAATTCATGAATTCAAGATGGCGGCCGAGTTTTGATATTATGGTCCGATTCGATTCAGAATTGGTATGTGGCGGTTTTCGGGGTCATGGATTATGATTTGTTTTCAGAATTCTTATATTCAAGATACGACCCCAAGATGGAGGATGAGTTTGGTGATTCCATCTGTTGGTGGAATTTCTCTTGGAATATGAAATAGTTTTGATCCATGCATGGAGATGTCAATTTCAAAAATTCCTTGACCCTTTCTATTTCAAACTTGTTCGACTCTAAAAGTTTCTTCAAGTACTGCAAGGTTTCAGGGGTAGGTTCATTCGGAAACAGAGAGCTCACATCGAACCAAACCGGAATTTCACCTCCCACCAAATTTAGGTTTTTTATTCTATCGATGAATTCGAAGAATTCTTGATAGATGAAATATTTGGCTGGATAGGTGAACTATTGAACTCGTTCCATAGTCATTCTAACAGTTTATGAGTTGGATAATTGATACGTGACGCAATTTGTCCCATACTATTACCTGGTTTATGGATTTTCGGCATACTGTATAATTTTGGTACTGTTGGGTTTGATATGCGCAACTTGAATTTCAAACGATCATTCGATAGTATTCTGCAGTTATTCACAGTTGACTTATAATTACGTATCATTTTAGGAAACGGTGTGAAATTTGTTTTTTCATTCTTTCAAAATACTCTGATTTATCTAGAATGATCACCTTGTTTCCTTTATCTGCTTTGAGATAAAAGCAAGCTTTCTCTCTCAGATCTTTCATCAAATCATTCGAACTGTTCTTATGTCTGGAATTTTTGTAGGGTAATGTGTAAGTTGAATTCAACATGCGTTATGAATAACTCGAAAGAACACTGTTAACTGAGATGATACGCAACTATAAGTCAACTATGGCTAACTCCAAAATACCGTGGAATGATCGTTAGAAATTCACGTTGCGAATATCAATCCAAACAGAATTATACGGTTTGCCAAAAATTCATAAACCGGTAATAGTATGAAACCAATCGTGTCAGGTATCAATGCCCCAACTTATAACCTGTCAAAATGGCTATCGGACGAGTTCTATAGTTTACCTATCTCTATCCAGCCACATAGTTTCTCTATCTAGAATTCTTAGGATTTCATCGATAGAGTCAAAAACTAAACTCTGGTGGAGGTAGATATTTTAGTTTCGTTTTATGTAAGGTCTCTGTTTCCGAATGTACCTATTACTGAAACCTTGCAGTACTTGGAAGAACTTCTAGAATCGGACAAAGTTGAAACAGAAAGAGTCGAGGAATTTTTGAAATTGACATCTCTATGCATGGAACAAAACTATTTCATATTCCGAAATGAATTCTACCAACAGAAAGAAGGCACTGCCCTGGGCAATTGTCTCCCACCTTTCATGGCGAACGTTTTTATGAGAAAATTCGAAATGAATCTAAAACTTCAAAATCAATATTTTCCAAAAATTTGGCTTATGTATGTGGATGATGTGTTTTGTACTTTTGACACGAAAAATCAAAACATAGACGTCTTCCCAACATTTATGAACTCAGTGTTTGAACGAATCAACTTCGACGGACGATTACCTTTCCTTGTCACTCTGGTCATCAGAAATGAAGAGCGCTTGACATTATACATCTTCTCATTGAATGCTGATCGTTTTGAGAATGAAATCGAAAAGATCAAGGAAATAGCAATAATTGATGGATATACACCAGACATTATTGATAATATTTCGAAAAAGAAACGTTTCACACGTTTGGTGAATGATCCCACGACTCTGAGAAAAACGACTGAAAGCAAAAGATTCTTGAGAATCCCTCTCCAACCAAACCTCACGAGAAGTTTCAACATTATATTCTGGGATGTAAATCTCCAAGCAGTTTATAGCAATGGAAATAACTTGCAAACGTTATCAAGAAATCCGAAGGACAAAACTGATGAGTAAGATAAGTCGTGAATATACGAAATTAGTTGTCAAAATTGTGACAAAGTTCATTACGGTGAGACAAAACGTTCAATTTCCAAAAGGTTCCACGAACATTTGGCACATGATACCTACCGAAGGAAAAATAAGTCAAGTGTGGCGGACCATATTATCGAATCTGGTCATAAAATTAATATTCATAATTTGAAAATGATCAAATCGGTTACAGACACTGAAAAATAAGACTGCCTGTGGAGTAAAGTTATCCACAAAAACCATAATTAATATTCACTTAATGGGCCTAGGTATTCCACTTTGTTTTGTTTGATCTCCATAGAACCATCAAAATCCGATTAGCGACTTGAGGAGAAGTAATTAGTATGGAATAACCCAATTAGAAGAACCAGGTATAAATTGTAAGAAAGTGTTACAATTTGTTTAGTGTACCTACTGATGAGGTTAACGTAGTTATCGAAATGCGCATATAGGTGTGAAGTGAGAAAGTGTGGTGGAGGGTTGCTCGTGCAATTTTTCCATTATGTGACATTACAGCGTGTACACAGTCTTCAGGAATAAATATGAAGGAAACTGCATGTAATGTTTGCCAAACTCTAGTGAATGTTAGCGGATTGAAATCGACACAAGTTTTGGGAAAAAGGACAGATAAAGTCCACATAATGCCAACGTTTTGGAATTAAATAAACATCTCCAATTCATTTTGAGCTTATTTCTCTGATAGGCAAATCCAACCGTTAAATCTTGAGAAATTCCCATCAACACTCTGCATATGTTATTAACCACCTTACTCTGAAATTCTACTTCCAATCGATGATTACTCAAATCTATCTTCGTCAGTTTGTCAGTACTTCTTCATTAGATGCTTTCAGGTATATTTGGTAGCATGAGTTTTCATTGTGAGGTATTGTGAGATTTGGGCTGGCCGAATTATATATTCGTACCCCGTTTCAGTTAAGTTCTGCCTATATTTGAGTAGATATATAAATATTACTGGCATAGTTATAACGTCTCGTATGTCGGTATAGACTTTGCTGCTCAATTGAACCCCTGGGTTAGAGTTTCTTCCGTTTGTTCAAACTCACCCTGATATAATCGGCCTCCAACTAGGGACAAATAGAAGGAATGATGGAATATAACAATGAATCAAGATGAAGGGTTGCGATTCCGTAGGTTGCAGAAAAAATCGGAGAGAAAAGATCCCAGAGCCCTGTAACACGCCCCATGCTCGAAAAGGCACTGCAGCTTGAAGAATATCACTTTTAATATATTTCTCAATCAATGTTTATATTAAGGATCACACCAAAATAAAAACTGTGATTGGAAATTTCTTCTGTATATAATTTTCCAACAAATCATAATTTCCATATTATTTTCATCAGTTCGTTTATCTTCATTATATGCCATAGTATTGAATGAATGTGGTTTTTTGTGGAGGAACAACGTTTCTTGACATGTTTTTTGGGTAACCTTCCACAGTGCTCATTAAGGTTTCTCAGAAAATAAATTCAATTTTGAATTCCGAATATATTTCCTTTCCATCAATTGTCTACAAATTATCAAATTCTCGATATCACTTCGTTAATATTTTCATTATATTTCTGATTCATTTGCTAAGTTCACAATCTCAATTGAATGAATATCATGTGTTTGTGAACAACACTACATGTGGATTCTGTATTTCATGCTTGTAACATATATGTTGGTCACCAATTGATAATAACTATGCATAGATTCTCAGGAGGAACTGTAAGGAACCTAAACTATGAATAATTGTCGAATACAAATATTCTCAAACAGAATATTTTACGTATTATAGAAATTTCATTTCTCACAAAGTAAACAAAGTCTTTCAGTTGTTGGAGCTAATACACTAAAACATCAAAATGGACCAGGAAAACACGTGAGAAGTCCCCTATTTTATGATTATATTACTATAGAGGGAGCAGCATTAGAGATAATGAACCTTTCGCCACTGCACTTGTGTGTAATGAAGGAATTGGCAGACAGTACCTCCAGACTGCACCAGGAATCAAACTCGTAAGCTATAAATCTGATTGGACATATGAAGATGCTGGAAAATATTCCACTTGAATTCAGTTACAAGCCATCAGATATGATACCAGCTAGGCACAACTTTGAATTGAATTATGAAGTGGTTATGAAAAACCACCATATATTTACAGGCAATGGGTCTCAACAAGGGTGGAATGCATCAGTATGGAATACATATGGTTCCAATTTGGACGAAAAACTGGAATGGGAGTAACGGGTCGTCATTTCAGTTTCTCAAAACCCCTGGGCAAAGCCCCAACAAATTTTCAAGCAAAAACCAATGCTATAGAAATTTCTGCCCGAGAATGCTCAGAAAAGGGCTCCAAGAAGACAGAGATCCATATTATATCAGACAGCCAAGCAGCACTGAAAGCTTTGAAGTCACACTCTTGTACTTGGCACTTCAAACTCCCCTTTGAACAACTGGGTACATATAATCAAGTAAGAGGCCCAAAAGCAACGAAGGAACGGACAGTCTTGCCAAAGAAGTGGCGAACTCTCAAGAATCTGGTTCAGAACCCCCATGTGGTCTGTCCAAAGCCCTCATCAAAAACAAGTTTTGGCGCTGGGAAGCTGAAAAAATCAAAACCCACTGGAATGAGGTTCCACGGCAAATACAAGCAAAAAGTCTTCTGAGCCCACCGCCAAAGGAATCTTTTCGAGTTGGACAAGAATCACTTGAAACTGGTAACGGGACTACTCATCAGTCATTGTTCTTTGAGGTATCACCTCAAAAAATGGATGGACCATACAGTGAACTGTGCTGTAACTGCGAGAATTTTGCTAAAACTGCAGAACACCTGCTTTGCGACGGCCAAGCGCTGTTTTGCAAAAGACTTGAGTTTCTCGGAGGGTTTTCATTAACACCCTCAGACATCAGGAATTTAGCTTCCAGGAAACTGATACGCTCCGCAAGGAGTCTCGGATTCCTGAGTCTTGAATAGATGAAAGTGAATAAGTGGAGTAATATAAGATTTTAGAAAGGGAAACATTCCCAATTGAACATCGATAGAAAGATTTTATGAACATCATGTTCATATTTTCAACAAATCAATTAGATTTTAGCTTCAGAGAGTTAGGGGACTGCGGTTACTTTTTACTGTACATTAGTAATGATGTTAGTAACAACGTATAAAAAAATGCCAATCGTAAAGTGTGTGCTCAATTCATTATTTAACTAATGAGTAGCAAAATTATGTGGGGCGGCGACACTGAAGTGCATCTCTCGAGGAGCACGTAGCCAAGAGCGCGCTTCACTTGATTTGTTACACCGTCTGATCTATTTGATGAAATTGAGCTATAAGAAATGTTGATGAAAGAAGAAAGAAGTGGCAAACAAGATGAGTGAAAAAATATGAATAGGAAGTTACGTCAAAGTAGGATAAATTGAAGATCTGCCATTCTTTGAATTTTCAGAATGAACATCTAAAATTTGTACAGTTCGATCCCAAAATGACCTTAATGAGGTGTGCGAATAGAAAACAATCTAAAAATAATAATTAAAAAAATACACTGGTCAAAATATTGAATAATATTATAAAATGACAAATTTGAATTTTTAGGCCAAGACTCAAAAACCAAAAACTCTAGTTCAAAATGTGATACCAAGATTTTTTCATCGTACTTTCCGAAGTTTGTAATCTGTTCTTCAAGACGGTTTGACTGGTTTTATTAAAGAAAATTAATTATTAATAAAAATTCGCCAAAAATAAACACATGTTGCTCCAAAATCTGTGAATTTTTTTGTTAAATAAACTTTGATAACGTTTATATAGAAAAAAATATAAGCTTACCTAACCAATTCATATTCATATTACGAACTCAAACGAGGTATACGCGGCATATTTTTTGTTTTTTTTTGTTTAATATTAGTGTGAATTGTATCAAATACGAAAATATTACATTCTTTAGTAAACTGATAAAATGTCCATTTTTATGAATGAGTATCTGTTCAAAATTCTTGTTCAGGATAGAAATATAAGTTTATTTCTAGATGTACTCCATATTGGATGGAAAATATAATATTCAAATGTTAAAGAGATATAGAATACGGGAGAAGATGATCGGTGAGTTTATTGCTCACCTGACGCTCTACGAATACTAGTGGAGTAATATTAAATCTCAGCTTCAGAAAATTGGGGGTTGGTAGTAACTTCGTACTGTACATTAGACCAAGAACGAGTTTAAAATGTGTTACTCAAACTTATATATGGGATATAACGGAACTTGTTGAGTGGAGGCCACATTTTTCAACCGAATGAAATGAAAATACTTCTCATCAATACCTCGGCTAATTTTGAAAATTGTCCACTAGTTTCAAAATAGCAGCCGTTGAAAGATTTGAAAAAATGTCGCAATATTTCATTTTTATACCAAATATCGGCAAACTATATCTAAGTCGTCTGATAGAGCTTCATTAGCTCCACAACTTTTACTCGCAAAGTTTTTCTCCGAGATGTACACATAAATAAAAAATAGCTGTAAATGATTATTCGTGAAATCTACCTTCTCGACTGGCCACGCCATTTCAATATCATATTCTTGTTCGCCGACTTCAAAAACCCCTATAGCATCAATTTTGGTCTGATTACTTCGATATTCATAGAGTTATTTCAAATTTTCCTAACAAAATTGTTTTCCATTGTTTAAATAATAAAAAAACAATCTGCACACAAATATGAGTTCATAACTTTTTTCTGCAAGTCATTTCTTAGTTATATCAGAAGGTTTCAGGAGAATCTATAGAGTCCCCCAGGATTCCGAAATATTGCATAATTTTAAGCTAGTTTTACTCCACTAAATTGAGCCACTCAATGGAGATTTTCTGCTCAAGTGTTTCTGTGACAAAAATACCTACTACAAGGAAACCAACTGTGCGATCATACGAAAGACGGTCCGTAGTTATATCCTAATGTTTCCTTCTCGCAAGTGTCATTACTGAATTTGTTATAAACATTTATATGCAAAATATATTTTTGTTTTTTGCATTTAATCTGCGATATAGGTGAGAAATACCTGCAAAGATGACCGAAAATGGTCAGACGCGGGAAAGCGTATGTATATTAATACACTCCCGCTGTGCCCGTTAATCTGCTGCTCTACCCCCACTCCTGAGCCGCCTTAATGCACTCGCCGGTTTTTGGTCATGTTTGCAAGTATTCGTCACATATTTCGCAGCATTTGAACGCAAAATAGACGTTTCGTAGAACTATACTTCTTCTCCCAAAATATTTTACAAAAATTGAAATCGGACCACCTATGGAGCATCCAGGTCTGCTGCAATAAAATTCAGATTACAACTAGTGATCCGACAGTGCCTCAATTTCTCACACGCAAAGTACATATCAATCACTACTTTGTCGTGAAAGGCTCCTTTCCTTTGCATTTTGATTCTCTATAACTTGACCATTTAGATTGCTTCATTAGTTTTCATGTTACAAGCAAAAAACTAAGAATATAATTTTTTGCATTTAAATGTTCATGACAAATTTAGCAATGACACTTGCGGGTAGGAAAAATAACTGGATATAACTACGATCCGTTCTCCGTATGATGTCGCAGTCGGTTTCCTGATAGAACTTTAAATATTATATTATAAGCTCCTGATTTCGAAAAAATATGTTCAATTGCGATGGCTCGACAAAGGCTCTCCTTAGAATCAATATTCATAGTTAAGTAAGGAAAAGTGCTCTTTTGACTAACCCCGCCCCCTCTGTTTTGAAATGATACCGGAACCCGGAAAGGAGCGCAGAACTCATTATGTAGAAATCAAGTTCATCGGACCGCCAATAAAACCGAAAAAAGTATGATGTCACACCTGACGGCTTCATACTTCCTTCGGTCTTATTGAAAGGTCGATGTGATTTAAATTTTGAGCTCGAATAACCTACAGGTCCCTCACTATGTTATTTTTCAATGAAATGATGTTTGCATTTGATTGAAATGAATGTTGACCTTCCACATATTCGCATGCAGAATTTTTTGCCGAGAAAGTGTTGATGTTTATCAATGACATTAATGAGATATTCGTTTGTCAGCTGCCATTGTCCAATTCTGAAAGAGACTGGTGAGTTGAGTGAAATGGAGAGGACTGAACTTTTGTCGATAGAGACGAATGGACGAAAATTAGGCAGTCATTGAAAAATATAAATGGTATATGGCAACAATTTTTTTTGTGTACATCCGTACGACAAACTTCTCAGGCGGAAATTGTGGGGCCGCGAAAGTTTTTTTGACAGGCACATAGTTTACCGAATTTGCTATGAAAAAATCAATTGATTTTTCTTTCAACGTTACAATAACCGCCATTTTGAAAAATAGAAAGTAGATTGGACCCAACTTCAAAATCAAACGGGATATGAATATATATATATATATATATATATATATATATATAATATATATATATATATATATATATATATATATATATATATATATGTATATATATATATAAATATAAATATTTATATAAATATATTTTTCTTCGTTGAGATAGTTTCTCTCATTACCAATTGAGGCGCACAACACGAAAACATCAGTCGAGTTCGAAACAATAGAATGAATGAGACATCACCTGAAGATGACAAAGGTGAATTTGCCGAAACGGCGTGAAACCCGAAAAACTATTAACATATATATATATATATATATATATATATATATATATATATATATATATTGTTATGTTATGTTATGCCAGTTTTAAAAGGAAAAAACCCACAAAAAGAATAATTACTAAATAGTTATTAGTTTCAAGAGATTGTTTTGACATAATTTCGGAAGTTCTATTTTTTTATGAGCCTATGTATAATATATATAGATAAAAATGTCAAAATACTATAACACAATCAATTTCATACACTGTCATAATGATTATAACCCATAATTGGTAAAAAGACAACAAAAAGTCTAGATTTACAAAATTTTCATGAATAAAAAGTGATCAACACATTTATAAATTTGAAACATACAGTATATGAAATTGTAGCTAACTAAAAGTAGCCAATGGTAGAACAGCAAACTTCTTGATGAGAATAGCCAATCAGGGCATAGATGGTCATATGGAAAATTGGAAATTGTGAGAGAATAACAACGGGGTGATGTCAGAAGCAATTATTATTGGAATTTGTACATAGTAATAAGAATGGAAAAATAGTTGTATATATAAATTAGATAAGATGAACCCAAACATACAAATAAAAAAAAGAGGGAAAATTGGTATCCAAGGGAGCAACAAACAAAGCCAAATGAGATCGAAAATAAATTTACAAGGGAATGCCACGCATCATTTTGCGAGAAAGAAAAATGAAATAATTCCAACATTAAGAAAGAAAAACCAATAAAACCTTAATTATACAACATATCCAAATGTCCAAAGCTGATTTCTGCATATGTATGGTTCCTGATTTATGGTATTGGAGTTCCTGATAGAGCTTGGAGTGAGAAAGGATCCAGTTTCAGGGCATATCTTGAACACTGACATCTCCAGCAGGTATAAGAACTTTGATAGTGCACATCCGGTCCATGAACAATATCACAAATAACGTATCTCACATCTGAATAACTTTATTTCACTTTATTTTGAATTATAACAGAAAAATTCACTCTCAAGGAAAAAGTGAGGTTCTGTCTATCTATCCATGATTTGATTTTAATGATTATCCGTGAATATTTGTAGATTCACATTAGTATAAGTTATTTCTCGTAGGCCAGGTGAAATCAAGTCTTCCTGAATAAAGGAAATAATTGCTTTTTGATACTTTGTTGTTTGTTTTCTTACAATGATCAACAATCATAACAATGACCATTGAATAAACTGAAATTAGACAGCAGTGGCTAGTGGCTCTATTGCCTGAACTGGCTATCTGAGGTAAGAGGCGTACCAACTGTTGCTTAGCCGAGGTGAGAAAAGTGATAACAATTGGCAGCAGCGTAACGAGAGAACAGTGACGTTCGCTAGCAATTATTATTACAGCAGACAATACATATACAGGGCGAAAATATCTATCTATATAATATCAATTTGGCTCACAAAGAATAGCATAAAAATTATAAGCAATCTTCATTATATAACAACAACTATTGTTATTCAATTTATCAATACATAACAAATTGGCACCCAAAGTGTGGGGTGAAATAATAACATAATAATTTGTTATATTATCATTATATAGCAAGATATATATATATATATATATATATATATATATATATATATATATATATATATATATATATTTATATATATATATATATATATATATATTTATATATATATATATATATATATATATATATATATATATATATATATATATATATATATATATATATATATATTATATATATATATATTATAATATATATATATGTCATAAAGTTTCGTAACACCACAATGCAACTTTCCTTCGTTTAACGATTTGGTGCGCTTCAACGAAGTCAATTGGCTGAGTGTGCTGAAGCAGACATTTTTCCGAGATATCCGAACAAATATCGGCAACTCCAATGAAGCTTAAAAACACATTTGAATATATCATTCACCAGAAAGCCTGATGGTTTCAGTTCCGAGGTTTTTGTCGTTGAAAAAAGTTCCGTTTCCTTCCTAGAAAGTAGACGAACTCTCGAATGAGTTCGTGGTTTGATTGATGAATTGAGATAAAAAGGAATAAATGTGATATTTTTCCCCCGGAATGTTTCACTGGATATTTCATCTTCTTGTATTCAGTAAAGTCTGGGATTCCATTTTTATAACATAATACAGAAACACACATATATAAACATATATACATATACATATATATGAATAGTATATATATATATATATATATATATATATATATATATATATATATATATATATATATATATATATATATATATATATTTTGTCTGTATTGTTTTGAATAAACTATGAAATCTCTCATTCTACTGAACGTTAGGAGGATGAAGCGAATGATCCCTCCCTTCGTTCCAAACAATCACCCATGGAACTCAGGTGATAACCAAACTAAATGCTCTTCAACCGACGAAATCAAAAAGGAGGAGGTTCTCTAGTATTTTCTCCAGTATTTTTTAATTTTTTCATGTGTGACCTCCCATAACTTTTCACAGAATTGTCCGATTTCGATGAATTATTCTTCATTGGATAGGGAGTACTCGAAATTGGTTCTATTTGGAATTGAAAAAAAATTGTCCCCCCTAAAGGTATCAAAATATCAAAATTTTGGCCCGTTAATCGATTCTATCAGGCATAACTTTTTACTGGGTAGTCCGATTCAGATGTTTTTTTTTATTGTATAAGATATACTTCGGAGGTGGTTATGTACGAATTTGAATGAGAATTATCCATCCCCAAGGGTAGAAAAATGGAGAATGATTGATTTTCCACGTGTGAACCGATTCTCTTGAAACTTGGCAGACATATGTATCTCTGATAACACTACAACATGATGGATACCTTAACTGTTAATTGGGTGAGTGGTAATTGATAGATTTTTGTTACAAAAAATTAAGAAACTATTTTTTTTTAACAAAAAATTAATACGACGAAAAAAGAAACTGAAAAGCAAAAATTAACCCTTCTCACCCAATAACTAAGCTCCTAACCTAATGTAAGTAACCAATTTTGAGTCAGCGTCAATAAAAAAAAAATATCAATATACCACCGCACATCCCGCTACCATCATTTTACGCTTTACCTAATTCAATTGCCAGTTTGTTTGGCGCCGACTCAAAATGAGTTATTTACATTACTTTATGAGTTCAGTTATCAAGACTAAAAAGTGTGGTTTTGTTTCTTCTTTTGTCGGTTTGAATTTTTGCTAAAAAGTTTTTTTTTCCTTTATACATGAATGTATCAATTCATGAATGAAATACAAATATTATTCGTAGCAATAAATCGTATAATTTTCCATATTGAAATGAGATGAAAAATTAATTTTTCGACTGAAAATATCCTCTCGTCGCATGGATTTCTAGATAATAATAACTTCTTAGAATGGAATTGACAACTTTTTCTCCTGATAGGCATCAGATGCAGGTTCGCAAGATGGAAGTTGGAGCATAAAGAAATTGAAAGTTTTGATTGTTCGTTTCATTTTCAATAAGGATTAATAAAATCTCGCAAAAATATTTTTGAACTAAGATTTTCAAACTTCCGAACTGATTAACATATGAATAAATTCATTGACATTCTGTGGCGGTATTTGATTTGAAGTGAAATTCGGCGTTTCATAATAATGCTGATTCGCTGATACAGTGGAGCATCATTGCTGTATTGTCTTGCATACTGCAGGAATCTACATGTTTCCTCTTGAAATACAGAAGTATGTTGACCAAGTGGGTGAGTGCAGTATATTTTATTTCCCGGACAGTTAACTCAGCTTCAGCGTCTTGTTCAGTTTTTGATATAGGCATGCTACAGTTAATAACTGGTTTGAAGAATCGAATGAGGACCTGGAGGACCTATAGTAGCTCTTCGTGCTGGTAACATATTGGACACGAAAAATTGCAAAAAGTTATTTTTTTACCAACATTTTGATTGCATATATATTGTTACATATTATGTTTGCATTGTTATGATTTTTTTTCATATGCTTCAGTCTTTCAAGTTTCCTAGCGTAGTCTTTTTTTTTTCGAACCTACGAATTGCTATTCTGACGGGTTCACGATTTTTTGCACCTAGGCGAGTTGAGACAGCCTGTCACAACTTTCCTTTATTGTTTATTTTTCTGGTAAGGTTCTTTCATTTGTCTTGTGGTGTGATATTGTATGGTGAATTTCTATTTTTTTGTTTCCGAATGCCGAATAAATATGAACGGAATACTGTTAGGGGCATCAATAGTGTCGAAATTTATGAACTGGCCTCTGAGGAATTCACAATAAGAGGTGGAAGTTTTAGAAATGCCGCATCTTCTTACAATCTCATTTATATGTCCTTGCAAAGATATATTGAGAAGAAAAAGGCATATCAAGCTAATCAAGCAAACGAGTCTCCGTCTGTTGGTTACGTCAGCCCGACGATTCTAACAGAAGAGAAAAATATATATTATGTAAGTATTTGTTGAGATGTGCAGCATCTACTTATGGGCACACAACAGAAGAGACAAGAAGATTGGCGTATATGTTAGCGGAAAAATATAATAAAAAATACCCGGCATCATGAGAAGAGAACAATAAGGCAGGAGCGGTATGGCTCAAGCTATTTATGCGACGACATCCCATTTTATCTCTAAGGTTGCCCCAAGCCACAAGCATAGCTCGCTCCAAGAGATCTGATGAAACGATTGTAGCCGCTTTTTTTTACCATTACACAGGTATCTTAAGCAAACATAAACTTGACGCAAAAGATATTTGAAATGTCGAAGAGATGGAAATAACACCTTCCGAAGGCCTGATAGAATAATTGGGCGAAATGGAGAGAAACAGGTCATGACATCGGCGGAAAGGGGAACCTAAGTCACACTGGCTTTGGCTGGAAACGCTATAGGTTATTACATACCATCTATATTTATATTTCCACGTGTAAGATCCCAAAACCATTTCATTTGTGATGGCTCAGTTGGTTCAGTAGGAACAGCTAACGGATCTAGATGGATACAGTTGAATTATTTTCACTTTTTCCTTGAGCATTTCAGAAATCATATCGGATCATCAAAAGAGCAATCCTGGATAATCATGCTTCTCATATGACTTCGAAAAATATTGAGTTCTGCAGAGAAAACGGCATAATTTTGCTCACATTCCCCCCACATTGCACTCACGAGCTTGGGGCCTCTAAATTAATACAGCCTGTGATAATTGGATGCGCTCAACTGCTGGGAAAGTATGACCATCTATGATATCACATCTATAACAAAATCTGCATATGACATGGACATCACTAAAAAAATACCAGTGCTGGTTTTTCTGCAACAGGAATATGGCCAGTTATCACACATACCTTTGGAGAAGCCGATTTCCTGCCTAGTCAAGTCACTGATCGTATTTTGCCCAATCCAGGAACGGAGCAATCATTAAGTGTTCCACAAATTACGGAAAACCCAGAAGAAAGAACTCTTACTCCAAATCTTACTATCGGTATAGCTAGAATCCTTACTCCAAGAGCTACAACTTCTGATGTGTTCTCGCCAGAGTTACTTACAGTTCAGAACATGACATCTCTCAGCAGGCTGTCTATTCTGAGCAATAACGCCGATGAGCCGGTTGCCTCCACATCTTCAGCCCATAGTCCTCTTGATATAACTTCTTATGTGTTCTCACCGGAGTTACTTAGGCCGTTGCCAGAAGCTCCGCCAAGAAAAAGAAACCAACCTCATAGACGCAAGATCAAATCTGCGGTGCTCACTGACACACCTACCAAGGATGAGATTGCTGTCATGAAAGCTAGTAGAAAGATGAAAAATGTGAAAAGGCGTGTTTCAAGCGAGAGAAAAAAGAAGCCTAAAAAAATTAGGAAGACTTATAAGGAAAGTGAAGTTGATGATGAAGAAGATGAAGCCGAAGAAGATGCAGGAAATAATTGTCTTTGCTTGTGTTGCAATGAGACCTTTGCCAATAGAAAATCAAGAGAGGAGTGGGTTCAGTGCCTCGAATGCAAAGGCTTGTCTCACGGAGTTCGCACTGGGGGCGAGTTTCAATACGTTTGCCATGATTATTTGTCAAATTGAATTTTGATTTTTAGAATGAATGTTATATGTTATTCAAGTACATACAGGCATATCGAATTATAATTGATTCGAAAGAAATGTGTTATTTAGTTATCATTAATATAATGTTATTTCCTATTCACTCTGAATACATAGGTGTCACAACTCACCTTGGTATCTGTCACGACTTACTTTGGTATTAGGAGAGTTGTGACACGGGGAGTAGTTCCATTGATTTTCATGACTATTTCTAAAGGAGTATGGATTGAGCTACATTGACTCATACAACTCATAGACATAGAATGTTTCGTGACTGAGATGTGTTAGTTAAAGTAAACATTGTCACAACTCTCCTCGGTCTCCCCTACTTTAAAAGTAACTGGAGATGGTGAATATAATGCGCAAAGCTATTGGTTGAGTGGAGAGTAGGAACCTGGTGATTTTATCAATTGGAGCTCGGTAGGTACCAGATTATTCCAAAATCTGTGGCATATTCACTTCTGTCAGAATTCAATAAATACACAATATACAAAACGTGATGCGTATTCAATTGGAAGCGTTAGGGAAGAGAATCCTTTGTAATCCCTCTATTGGGATACTACTGCTAATATAAGGTAAAGCTATGAGTAACTTTGATATCTTTTCAAGGTGTATTGGACACGAAAATAGACATGTTCAACAGAATTAATAAACTCAAAACGAAACGTCCTCTAAGGTATGAGACAACAACGCAAATTTTATGCCGACGTTTTGTCTATATATTCGGACTTCTTCAAGGCTACAAAGAAAAGGCTCACTAAGTTACGTTAACACATTTAACATAATGTCAACAAACCACAATAATAATAAAATAATCAATAAAAAAACCTTTTTGGAGACAAGCTCTCATTCAAATGCGCTAGAAAGTAAAAAATAATAGCTTTGGATGTGCGACGTAGGTTATTCCGTGAGTTATAGATTCAAAAGCTTGTCGCTTCTGTATTCGAACTAAAAACTTTGCGCGACAAGCTTTTGAATCTATCACTCACGGGATAACCAACGTCGCACATCCAAAGCTATTATTTTAAACTTTCAAGCGCATTTGAATAAAAGCTTGTCTTCAAGAACGTTTTTTTATTAATTATTTCATTTTGTGCTTTCCAGTAAGTACACCTTGATCTACGCATTTTTGTTAATGCATAGTCATTATGAGGCCTCCTTCCTATAAGTTCTGAGCTATCTAGTTCTTCAATGAGAAGACCATCTGAAGATTAATTCCTACGCCATCTTCAATTCATGAATTCTGCCAAAAAAACAATAACCTTCGACCAAATTCATAATCTCTGACCCCAAAAACCCCGACATACCAATTTTGAATAAAAACGTTCCATTATTACAACTATGTGGAGCCGCCATCTTAAATTCATGAATTTTGAGAATAAATTCATAGTCTTTGATCTCGAAAACCTCCACATACCAATTTTCAATAGAATCGGACCATAATTACAAAACTCGTTCGCCATCTTAGAGCCGCCATCTTGAATTTGTGAATTTTAAGGGAAAATTCATAATTTCCGACCTCGAAAACCCCCACATACTAATTTTGAGTCGAATCGGACCATAAACACAAATCTTTTTGGAGTCGAATATTATGATTCTTCCGTGAAAATTGAAACATTCAAGATGGCGGCTCACTGTATATATTGACAACGTTAAAATCTTTGAATGACTTCTGAAATCGAGATTTGACTATTGATACAGCTGAACACATTAATGATTTGGAAAATAATTACAGTAACTAATAGTAATCACGGAATTAATAGTAGATTAGAACATATAATAGTTTAAAAAAATAAAAAAAAAACACTTTTATAAATAAACCAAACTAAAGAGTGGAAAAATAGTAATAGTTTAAAAAAACTTGAAAACACGATTTTTATAAAAAACCGAAATGAAAAATAAATAAATAAAAAATTACAAATACTTAAAAACACGCTTTTCTAGAAAACCAAACTGAAAAAATGAAAATAAATTTTAATAAATTTGAATTAAGAATAGTGTAAATTTTTTTAATGAATATAAATTAATAATAATGTAAATAAGAAAAAAATCCATTTCATTCAATAAGAAGCGTGGGGTGCCTAATCTGAATTTTGAAAAGCACCCCACGCTTTTTTTAAAATGAAATATTTTTTTTTATTCACATTATTATTGATTTATTCTTATTAAAATTTTTCACACTATTCCTAATTCAAATTTATTAAAATTTATTTTAAATTTTTTTAGTTTGGTTTTTTATGGAAGTGTGTTTTTTAGTTTTTTAATTTATTATTTATTTATTTTTAGTTCGGTTTTTTATAAAAAGCGTGTTTTTTAGTTTTTTAAACTATTATTTATTGTATATATCTATGAGTTTATACATCATTTCATTTGTGTCTTGTGAATTATAGATAGTCTTCTTTGCTGATGTCATTTTTCGAAGTATTGTAATTGATGTACTTTCAATATTTATTCTGTTGGTGGTCATTTGTTGTGGTACAGTTGTATTCCAAGAAAATGAAAAAATGTTCAGTTATGTTGTACTCGAATACATAGGACTAAAAGTTATTTTTGTTACAGGGATTTTTCACAAAAATATGATCCAAGCATGTTTTGCTGCTTGGTCTTGTTATTCTATTTATATAAGATATGAACTAACTGAATGTATTACATTTTTATAATCCTCTGTCTCACTGATATTATTTTTGAGCAAATCGATATTTATATCTCTAATAAATTATTTTTTTTCGAATCCAAATAGTTGTATTGTATTGAAAAAATTCTTATGGGTGCTGGGTGATCTAAAATTGCTGTTAAAAGTAACTTGACTTATGGTGACATATTTGAAGAAACCGAATTTCATCCAATTCTACTGCAGAGCCCAAGATTTTGGAGCAATGAAATGCTCTACCTATATCACGGAAAATTCCCAATGGAGATATTCTTTTATCGATATGTGACAGTACATGGTTATTGAAAACTTTTCAACAAAAAATTAAACCGACGAAATACGGAACTGAAAAGTCAAAAATAAAATAAACCTTCTTTGTCTCAACAACTAAGCTCCTAAACTAATGTGAGTAACTAATTTCGAGTCGGCGCCAAACAAACAAGCAAATGAATTAGGTAAGGCGTAAAATGATGGTATCGAGTTGGGTGGTGACATTCTGATATTTTTTTTGGAGTGATTTGATGATCTTCGTTGATTGTTTGTTTGGCGCCGACTCAAAATTAATTACTTACATTAGTTTAGGAGCTTATTTATTGAGACTAAGGAAATTTATTTTATTTTTTACTTTTCAGTTCCGTATTTCGTCGGTTTATTTTTTGTTGAAAAGTATTCATTTCATTCAACAATCATCATCATATGGAATATGCCGAATAATATTTCATTGTTCCTACTTGTTGAGTATACCCCGTACAAGAACATATTCCTTTCCATAATTCAACCTCAAACTGGCCAAAAGCGTGTTTTCATGAAATGAGATTAACATTTCACAAATTGTGTTCTGGAGAATGTATCTTTATTAAGTTTCTGTTCTTTGATATTTCCGTTAACATATTTTGAGGGGTTTCGGCAATGGGCTCATGTTAATGAGTTCACTGAGCAGGTATGAAGGTGTTTTGAATGTTGAAAACTAAGAGTTGCACCTCCGAGTCACCCTTTATCCTAATTCGTTCTCAATGAGTAGCGAAATTATTAAATTCTTAGCAGAGTTTTTGTCGTTACAAAGGTAAATTCAAATATAAAATTAAATGAACTCGGAAATAAATGTATGGAAACTTCATGAGAGGTGGATTGTTTTTCGCTTCACTAGTGAATACATTTTCAAATTCCAACTTCGAATGAAAGTTGGTGAATTACTAAGAATCCCCCAGGATTTCCCATCACTACTAACAATCCCCAGCAACTTTTTTCGAAGGGATCATCATGTCAATAATATCATTTCAGCAAAGAAGTTTCAACTTGTAAGCTTAGAATTATTCATCTCTTCTGATGTTTCAACAGATAGGGAGATATACGGCAAAAATAACCCGGATAACAAATGACATTTCAAGTTATAGAAGAAAATAACAAAAACAAAACTTTTTGAAGACAAGATTTCATGTGAGCCGTGTACTAAGACACGTATAAAATAAGTTTAAGTCATCGCTGACAATGATTTTTTGTTGAATTATTCGCTTTCAAAAAGCTTGTCGCGCGATGTGTTCATGAAAGTAGGTACTAATTAATTTGTTTGGGCAGTGATTGGTTGATTAGTAAGAACTTGTCAGAGTACTTAATTTTTACAAAATATTCATGAAAGTAGGTACCAATTAATTTTATTAGACAATGATTGGTTGGTGAGTAACAACTTGTCGAAGTAATAATTTTACTACAATTCGCGCGACAAGCTTTTTGAAATCAAATAATTCAACAAAAAATAGTTGAATCATTGTCAGCGATGACATGAACCCATTTTATACGTTTAAGTACACGGCTGGGATGAAAGCTTGTCTTCAAAAAGATTTTTTTTTTGTTTTTAGGTTGGTTCGCCTCAATTATTTATTCCTAATAGAGCATCGTTATTACAAGGTCTCTTCCCTGTAAGTTTTGAGCTGAAAAAAAATCATAATCTCCGACCCCAAAAACTTCCACACACCATTTTCGATTAGAATCTGACCATAATCACAAAACTCGTCGTCCATCTTGTAGCCGCAATCTTGAATTTATGAATTTCGACAAAAAAAAACAAGATCTCCGTCCCGAAAACCCCCGCACACCAATTCTGAATCGAATTGGCCCATAATCACAAAACTTGTTGAAAAAGTATAACTATAATACAAAATATTAATGTTGATTGATACTGTTGGATAGAATTTAGCAACGTGATATTTCTTTTTCTTATACATTTTTAATGAACACATTGTATTACATGGATTTTAAAATGTTGATAACTGTTGATGTCGTATGGAAAAAATAAATATTCTGTAGTTCAGTTTGAAGTTATCCTGAGTTGGAAGTGCACGTGGCATAACCAATATAGTTATTCGTGTGCGAAGGCCGCGAAATACCTTTCTAGCGTACCGAGGCAGGAGAATCTTGAGGTCGCCAAAAAGTTTCGAAGTCATGGCATACACTCTATTTTCCTGTTCAATCGTCAAAATTATTAAACTAGATAATGCAAATAAATTTATTATTGCTTTAAAATCAACAGCAGTTCAATTTAGTAAAGAAAGTCACAGCGTTGCTATGGAAATGTTATGGTTGAATTAAGATGTCTAAAAAACCTGGTGTATTCACTGATTCGAATTTGTTGAGAATTTTTGGGGGATAACAAATAAAAAACGTTAAATTCTGCTTAGAACTTCATCAGTAGATGGCGCGGTTTAGGAATGTTTGTTATTTGTGTCACGTAAAATGTCACACTTCAAACCTATAAAATTTAATTTCTCTGTCAACATCACTTCATGTAGAGAAATGGGAATTGATCGCTTACAAACATTATAGTGCTGCCAACAAGATCCCGCTCAGAACAGTTGGCGCGAAAATGAGATGAAATCCTCGAAACGTACTACAATGTTTACATATGTCTGTCAAAATCAGATTTTTCTTAAAGTCTACCTGGCGATTTTTTCAAAATGATTTCCACTCAAATGGCCTTTTTGGGATCATGGAAACTTCCCCGAAGGAATGAGGAAAGGAAGGAGAGTGGACTGATGTCTCTAGATGATCAATTAACTTGAAAATTGAGGGGATTGGAAAATGTCCCCGATGACATTGTTCCATTAAACTTTCCGATACAAACTAATATCAAGCCATTCACTGCCTATTTCTGCCGTACTATTACCTCTCTAACAAACTTCTGATATGATCAAAATTAGAGAATTCATTGTAGATATCATAAAATCTGTTGATGAAGTTGAGAAATCGATGAATCCTGGTCTGCGACAGTCTAGGCTGCTTCTAGCAATCTTAGAATGACTTCTCCGGAAAAGGTGAGCCCTACTATCAAAGGTAAGGGGAAAAAACAATGATCTCAGTCAGCTTCTGTTTTATTTTTCAGTATGAGATAATCGGAGGTGAGCGATCTAAACCAAGTAGTTGTTCGGAAGAACAAGGCCCACTCCCAAGATCGATAAGGCTTATGACTATTATTAGGATAATAATCACTTCGTAATAAACACATGAATTTCATTAGTGAACGTGGACTTTTCATTCTCTGAAGATATCTTGATTTTGGCTAGTGAATTCCGAACCGTCACAGAAGGACCCATGACTCTTTGGAAAAAAATATCCACTCTATTTAGAATTTTCCAATACTTTCAGTCAGTATTTGTACAAAATATATATAATATGAAAAATTAATATAAAAGTAATAATAAGAATATTTGACTTGCTAGTTACTAGATACGATCACAAGTTCTTGCGATAAGATAGTCGTGTTGTGTGCCAAAATAGTGAACACCTCTCAATTTGCCCAAAAGCAGAGAGGTTTTTTCACTCAGATAGGACTCGAACCAATTGATATGTCGCAAAACACTGCAGCACTTCCTCAGACTAGAATATAGATTTTTCAGAAAGCGAAAGATTGCATCTCCCGTACTTTTATTGGTTTGAAAGCTAAATTAAGTAATTGTATTCAATTTACAGCACTTCATAAAAGCACTATCCGCTTCATTATAAGATGTTTATCATGAGCAAACGTCCTTTGTAATTGTGGATCCATCATTTATTTAGAATTTCTCAAAATATTTTTTGCTTGTTGGAATTACTAGCACATACATATTTATCTATTCCGATATCATCATTTATTGAAAGGATTTTCCCGTCTATTATATATTCATAATTAACAATAAACTTATATCCCAAAATGAATGTGGAAGTAATGATGAACAATGGAATACACATACTGATAGTCAATGAGATAACACATCGAATGCACCATAAAAATATATATATAACATGTAAATGTTTCAAAGGAATTTCGTTCAATTTTTTGACTGATTATGAGACAATATAGTCTCATTATATATTAAATTCTACCCAAAAACATAATTATATTATTGATCTTGCAAATACGAAAATACCCGAATCGAAGCGTTTCCTCATTGTATTTTTAATTCATTGCGAAAAGAATAAAAACCATGAGATTGGATTTGTTACTCGATGATGAATTCTATGTCAAAAATTTAAATCAAGTTTTTCCGATCATTTGCTGTTTTATTCATCAATCATCCTGAAAAAGAAGTATTTGAAAAAGTTTTTGTGGAGTAGTGACCTTCATGCATTCATTCATGTCATTTGCTGAAAATTATACAAAACATGTGAGTTCTTTCCTGAGACACGTCTGAATATCTTGAACAGAGAAAATAATATAAAATTCAACTTCTTAAGCAAAGCGGGATCGTCCAAATTAATTGTTGATAAGGCTCCGTTGAGTTGAGTCTTGCCGGTTGGTGGTATCCACGTATTTTGCCCCATGAATACGAATTCAGAGTCAAAACGCGTCATTCTCAAATACTTTCGGAGGTTCAAAGATCAGGAAAAGACCCTTTTTCGCCTTTTTCAGCAATGAGAAACCTTCAAATCACATCTGAATTATATTTCATGAAATTTGTTAGGCATTTCTCACTATCCACATACATTTTGAACAAGCACCGACTTTGAATTTGTGTTCATGGGACAGAAATACATAAGTACCAACTCGGTGGAGCCGTATCAATGGAAAATTAACCATACAAAATTGGTACGCACTACAATTGTTCAGAATTAGAATTATTTCAGAACACTTCTCGAAAATTCTATATAACACTGACGTAAGTGGATGGAATAGTTTGTTATAAAATATGTAACATCGATCGATCAACCTCAAAATATTTCACAACATTGACCTAACCTTGAAGACTACACAAAGCTCAATCACAGAACGGATGATAGACACAAATCACAAAAACACCCTGTGTGGTCTTTAATTCAGTTTACTGATTTATGACAAGAAACGACGACGGCGCCATCTGAAACTCTAGATAACTCCTTTTATCAAGTGGGCTGGTGTCCCCCAGTTTGTCCCAAAATTTCACAGGTATAAGTGAATACACCATGTTTTTTAGACATCTTAGGTTGAATATATACAAACCATTTTGGCAGTTCTTGACAAAACGCAAATATGTCTGATACAGATATTTCAGTATCTTGCACTCCTCCAGAGCTAAAAAGTATTGTAAACTTGTCGCATTCCGTTTTAATACCTGAAAATTCTAAACGGCAGTACGTAAAATGTTACAGCGAGTTTAAAGATTGGTGTGACAAACAGAATGAAAAATATCCTTGTCTTTGTCGTATTTTAGAAATGTCAAATTTGGAAGTGACGTTTGGTTTGGCGGCCGTTGCTATGGGTAACGGCCGCGAAATTGAATTTCGCGGACTGTGTTGAGAACGCGAAATACTCATTTCGCGTGCGACAGAACGACAAATATAGTTTTGTATTTCGTGCAAATAGTTTATTTATCGCAGAACGCTTTCGACCTAGAAGGTCATCTTCAGTACGTTCTCAGGTTCTCAGGTTAGCACAAGAAGAAATCCATAAAATAAGGACATTCACAATGTAAAACATATTGAAATTGTATACATACGAATTGAAAGAGATAAAATTAAAAAAAAATTGAAGTTCCTAATTATCGCAGCAGGTAGGACCAAGGTTGTACTCAAACAAGCAGAAGAAATGGAATTTGAATGAACTGGAATATTTCACTTCCGATTCCACACAATACTGTCCAGCTGAGTCTGTCATAATTATTAGATTCATTTGCCACGGAAAAAAATTTGGATGCTAACGAGAATCCAACATGCTCTGAATGTGAGGAACGGAAAAAAGCACCAAGTCATTATCAATACAAAAATTTCCTAAAATATTTGTAACTCACTTGAATATATTTTCACCGAGAGAAAGATTCGAGAGAAAACTAAATGTCATCATTGACTTTTCTCTTGAAGAACTGGATATGAGCAATAACGCAGCAGTTCCATATCGGTACAATTTGCACGCTCTCTCCAACCAGAGTGGAACAACTCTTAGCGGTCACTACACGGCTTACTGTAGACATTCTTATGCAGGTATATGGCAGAACTACAATGACTCTGGAGTATCATCAGTACAATACACATTTAGAGAAAATATTACAAAATTTTCGAAAATTTATGCTGAAATTATCAACGAAAATGGTGAATTTCTCTTGAAACCTTGAAAAAGAGGTGAATTATATCATATTCAGCAAGTTGAAGAATACGTTTTGTAACCAAATTGTCGAACCTCAGTATGATTTAAGAATGGCATTGTCAACGAAAAGCAATTGAATACTATCAATTCGAAAATCTTGGTAGCAGGTATAGAATTCGATCTTTTGGAAAACCTTAATGATCGATAAAATTTGCTCAAATTTTAGTATGTTACAACTTACGTATATAAGATCAATTCTACGTGACCAAGATAGCGAATGCATTAGTTAATACAGGGTGTAATAGAAACTTTGTGATTATTTTCTTGTAGTGAGGGATTTGAATAAATAAATTGACATCTGTGAAGAAATGCCTTTGGGCCACCATATTAAAAATTGCAATCCACCCCCATTCGAAGGCAGTTTGTATTTGTGATAATTCTAATAACTCTGCTGACCGGTGTTTCCCAGCTAAGATATTCAATTGCAACACTGAAATGAAGAATGCAGAAAACGTATTTAGTGTGTCATCATGAAAAAAAAAACAAATCAGTCTCCTCATAAGGGTAGTTCATATCTGCCATTTTTCGAGAAACTTTGTTGGCCGAGGATTTCCAGTAAATATATTGCATTGAAACCTAAGAAAATTATTGGAATAAATACTATATTCTGCTACCATAAAAATTCAAATCAGTCCCCTAATGGAGGTAGTTTATACTTGATTTTTTTCAGAGAACTTTGCTGACCGGGGGTATTCAATGAATATATTTTATTGGAACGCTGGAATATTATGGCACAAAACATATTATTCGTGCCACAAGAGGAGAAACTCACATTAGCTACCTTGTAAAGATTGCGATTTTTCGAAAAACTGCTGACTAAGGAAACAAATATAAGAGAATAATCCCTATAATCAACAATCCAGTCTCATGATCAATATACTTAAAAAATAATATGGAAATAGAATTCGAATTCATACATCCAATTGAATAATTTTGGTAGAATTTGCAAAGAAAATAAATATATATCAGAATTGACCGGTATAGTTTCAATCTTATCATTATTCAAAAAATATACGAATCAA
The DNA here is from genome assembly GCA_018342105.1 of Gonioctena quinquepunctata. Classification (NCBI taxonomy): domain Eukaryota; kingdom Metazoa; phylum Arthropoda; class Insecta; order Coleoptera; family Chrysomelidae; genus Gonioctena; species Gonioctena quinquepunctata. The sequence continues at coordinate 878,557 of JAFIRS010000089.1, forward strand.
ATGCAACTCAAACAAACAATGGTCAATCTCGATGACGATAGTCACATTTATGAGGGGACTCATGCGAATTTTTCCCATTGTAGCACAAATAATTTGTTCTACCATTCCAATAAAATATATTTACCGAAAACCCTCGTCAACAAAATTTTTCGAAAATCGCAGGTATAAACTACCCTTATGAGGAGACTGATTTAATTTCATTTATGATGACACAAAATATATTTTGCGCAATCTATATTTCCGCGCGCTTCAATGGAATATCTCAGCTGGAAATCCCCAGACAGCAGAGTTATTATAAAAATCACAAAAACAAACTACCCCTAAATGAGGGTGGATTGCAGGTTTTGATATGGCATACCTTCACAGATGTCAAGTTTGCATTATGATCTCGATAATCGCATTACAAGTCATTGAAATCGCTAATTACATAATAAAAAATAGAAGTTTATATTACACCCTGTATCAACTAATGCAAAAGCTATCGAGGTCACGTAGAATCAATCTAATATACCCTGGGTGTAACATACTACAATTTCTGCAAATTTTATCGATGCCTAGAAACCCCCTTATATCTGTGCCTAGTCCTTTGCATCAAAAGTAAGTAAGTAACGTCTCCATTTTCTACATCGTACCTACTCAAGATCGGAAGGTGTATTAGATCTGATACACTCCGATATATTTTTCATGGTGCTCTCAACGATATATTTTTCATGGGGCCACAAATATTTTGTAACTTTTACAGATGACAAATTCAGAATAGTAGAGGTATATTTTCTGAAGTCATACGATGAGGTAAAAGAAGCATTTTTAAAATTCAAAAATTATGCAGAAACAGAGACTGGAAAACGGATGAAACAATTGAGAACAGATAGTGGTTTGGAATATGTTTGGAAGAAAATGGAATAAAAATAGAATATTCAACAGTAAGCATGCCTCAGCAAAACGATAGCGCTGAGCGAATGAACGGTACCCGATTTGAAATGGCTTGATGCATGCTAGAACAATCGGAATTCGAAAAAAAATCTGGCAGAAGCTGTATACTGCAGCGTTCATCGGAAAGAGATGCCTTTTTCGGAGTTTGGAAAATAGCATCACACCTTATGAAATTTGGAATAAGAGGAAGCTAGTTATAGCCCACTTAGAGAATTTTGGCATTTACATGTAATAGAACTCCGAAAACGAAACTTGACAAAGATCAGAATAATGCACATTCAGAATCGAAAGTCTATCGTTTGCGGGATCCAAAGACAAAAAATTCGTAATTAGTAGAGATGTAAACATTTTTGAAACCGGACGGAAAAAAGCTTGGAAAAATAAGAAGAGGAAATTAATAATTTCATATTCTTCGACATCCTCAGAACAAGGGACACATATTCTGAAGGAGGAGTACAAGAAGATGATACTCATGATCACGAAGAAAATAGCGGAGAAAACGGTAACGGAAACATTAACGATATACGAGTATCAGAAGAATTAAAAATCAATAGGCCAGAAACATCTATAGAGGAAGGACGAAATGGGCCGGAGATATTGAGAAATGGTTTGAAAGGCGGGCAAAGGGAAATATATAATATGGTAAAGAGTATGGAAGAAGTGAAAATAATATCAGAAGAAATATTTTTGAAGGAGCTCTGAATGAAAAAAAAATTCACATAATGGAAAGGTGCGATGCGCTGGTAGAAAGTAGGGAATAGACCTGGAATTGAAACATTATAGGATGCAAAGTAGATGGAACTATAGAACGCAGAAAAGCACGCCTAGTTGCAGAAGGGTATGCACAGCAGGGGGTGGATTTTCATTTAACGAGTTCACCAGTGACACGACAGAGCTACATAAAAATCGTCCGTTTTTGTCAGTCAAGTTGAAACTTACCCTGTATCGAATATATATTGTTATGGCATGAATCAATGGATAGTTTGGAGGAGATATTCTCATGTATCGTGCTGAAAAATTTATACAACCAGGTTCAGAGGAGATGGTTCATAAACAAATCACTTAACGGCTTAGAACAGTCGGGAAGACAGTGCTTGTAGGAACTAGACCATTTTTTTTAATGTTATAGGACTGAAACCTTTGGGATGCGAATACGTTTTGAAACAACATGGCACTATTCTGATGATTACAGTCTATGTCGAGGATTCCATTGTTGCAACAAATGACATCAACAATTTTAATAAATTGGGAGAAGATTTGGGTAGGTAATTTCGGAGAAAGGATCTGGAGTATATACATAATTGCCTTGGGATTGAATTGAATCAAAGTTAAAGTTTGAATTCAATCGTTATCTCACAGTAGAAATATACTACAGACATATTGGAGAAATTCAATACGATGGAATGTAAAACAGTTTCTACTTCAATGGATGTCAACACTAATCCGACAAAAGTTATGAACCCCATAACTGATGAAGAACAGATGGAAATGATGTGGATACCATATGGCCATGCTCTTGGGTCCTCATTGTACCTAGCAACTACCATAAGACATGACAGAAAGCGGCTTCATTATATATCTGTCCGATTGTCTCATTAGTTGGGAAGCAAGGAAGTAGAAAAGTATTTCTCTATCCAGTACCGGAACTGAATGTTTTGATTCGTCTAAAGCAACCAAGAAAGCTATTTACCTCCAACCATTTTTACGTGAATTGGAATTTCCTATAGAATTTTATGAATCAACAATACTCTTATGCGATAATCATGAAGCACAGAAGGTGATTCATGATCCTATTTACGACTGTCGCACGGAGCATATGGACATCCGTTACCATTATATTCGAGATGTTTTCAATCGGAACGAAATAGATGTTCTTTATATACCAACGCAAGACACTCTTACTGAGCAGTTGAAAACTTCGGGCATAAGACAATCCACGTTGAGAGGGGGTGTTTGATAAAATTCAGCAACGTGATATTTCCAGTTTTCCATACATTTTCAATGAACACATTGTATCACATGATGGTGTAAAAAAGTTGATAGTTGTTAATGTCATATAAAAAAAATTATATTCTGAACTTCAGTCGGAAATTATTCTTGCAACCGAATAACTAACACAACCAACAGATATAAATCAGGAACAGAAACAAAATATATTAAAGCAATTGATATAGCGGAATATTCATTCAAGAATTTTGGGAAACGGCAGCAAAAATCTAAATGCTCAAACTGCAGAAATATCTGTCCAATATCCTTGTTAATCTCATATCAATCTTAGCCACATCAAATGGAAATATAAAAAATATCATCGAGGAAATATAATATAATGAAAAAAATTACTGAAAAAAGTCCGTTGAGGCTAAACGGCAATCAAAGTGAAAACTATTTAAAGGCGTCCGAGTCATCAAGAAGTCTGAATGTACTCAATGTGCACCATAGACATGATGACATTAACTGAAAATCACTAAAATTATGTATTTATTTGATAAAACTTGAGCCATGGAATACAAAACACGCATTTTTTTTAATTAGGAGTGAGATTGATAATAACTTTGATAAAATGAAACTACAAAATACGGCATTTTGCCATGGTATGTTGAGCACCAATCAGAGCAAATGACGTCACTTTTGAGTAAACATACGAACGAAAACATATATCTTGTTTCGTTAACAGCACTGGTTGTTATCCTGTGATTCTATATACGATTCAATTTTGTTTACACAGAGTAGTTTGAGTTTTGTGGTGTTAGTGAAACGAACGTGAAATAACGCGCTAATTTGCCAAGAATCGACTTGTTAATGTTGGGAGAGTTTCTGGCATCGAATAAAGACTTTTTTCAGCACAATTCAGCATTGTTAAAACTTCCATGTGAGTACATCAAATAATATTCAGAAAACGTCATAATTTAAGTAACAAAATGAATCCAGATCCTCTAAAATATACTTCTTATATGTGTTTCACGACAGGTTAATATTAGAGGTAATGTTATTGAAATGTTTATTAATCCCATCAAATGATATTCCATATAATTCTCCATATCATTTGGCAACTGAAATTTGAGTAAAATACCTATTATGATAACAGTGGTGCAAGATGGAATCTAACCTCCAAAAATATTTTTTATAACCAACTTTAGACCATATACTATTTTAGAAACTACATATCAAAAAACTTTTTAACAGAAAATTGAACCGACGAAATACATAACTGAAAAGTAAAAAATAAAATAACCCTTCTTATTCTCAATAACCAAGCTCCCAAGCTAATGTAAGTAACTAATTTTGAGTCGGCGCCAAACAAACAAGCAAACGAATTAGGTGAGGCGTAAAATGATGGCATCGAGTTGCGCGGTGACATTCTGATATTTTTTTTTTAAGTTCTTTAAAGATCTTCGTTAATTGTTCGTTTGGCACCGACTCAAAATCAGTTACTCACATTAGTTTAGGAGCTTAGTTATTGAGACTAAGGAGGTTCATTTTATTTTCCACTTTTCAGTTATGTATTTCCTCGTTTTACTTTTTTGTTAAAAAGTTTTTATTTTTCAATTTTTTGTGGCTGGAATCTACAAATTACTACCTACTTGTTTTTTTATTACTTCTAAAATACCCGTTAAATAATATGATTATCTACATTTACTATTTGTTGTAATATAAATCATTTTTGTTGTTCTGGTTAGTTTATTCCATCACTTTGTATATCATTACATCCTCTCATAGAATATGATGATTGTGACGGATGTAGAAGAACCAATATTATGACAATAGCGATCTGTCATTGTCAACTACATATGTGTGCCAATGTTCACGAGTGCAAAACCAATTATCCCCTATTTTTCCACCTGTAGGGGTGGAAAATTCCATTCAAAATCCAGAAATAATCAACTATGAGGTATACCCTATCTAATAAATAAAACATCCAAATCGAAGAACCCAGTACAAAGTTATGCCTGAAAGAATCGGTTAACGGACCAGAATTCAGAGGGTGATCCGAATCGGACGTCTAGGTAAAAAGTTATGCGTGATTATACATAGAAAAAAATATACGCATTGACTAGAGAACTTTCCAATGTTTGGTTCCGTCGATTAAAAATAAAAACATAAGTGGAAAGGATCTTCACAAAAGTAAAGGTGAGTTCTGGGCAATATCGCTGTAGAATCCTGAAGTTTAAGCCACTTGTCTCGTATTGTTTTCTTTGCGGAACGAACACAAATAACTGATTGGGAGTCTTTATTGATGAGTCATTACACTGAGGGACTGCACACCACCTATATACTTTGGAATTCATATTTAATAACACAAAATGACTGAATTATTCAATGAGCGTCTAGTGTTAACGCTTTAATTAATCAAATGTGACGTCACGAGCGACGCCATGACACTGACAAGCTTTTTGGTGCGAATTCCAATTCGACACCATCGTTCTGGAAAACCCTTTATTTGGAATTTTCCAAGAAAAATAATTAATTAAGGTACGTTATCAATTTCATTGCTGTAAGTGGTAAAGTTATTAACTCTAAGTCCTTTTTTTGTAACAATGACATCATGTGTAAGTCATAAATGTTTGGTTGAATGATAGCAGATAGTTTTTTCCATAACCACAATGACGGTGTTGAGTAACAATACATAAAAAGTGATTTATAGAACCAATTGTACACTTCAATAATGACAAAAACCTTTTTGCTCTTCCCAAGTGAAACCGACAATAACAACAATCGAAATATATATTTGATGTGGAAACTTTCCATCGTTACTGATATGATAGCAGGTAGCACTACACTAGTTTGATAAGGACAATCAAACACTAACAAGGTCTTTCTTTTCCCAGTGACAATTGAAGTGAGACCCATTTCCCAATGCAGGTACTTTCTCATTGCCAATACTGAAGGTTTAATAGTGGTTATTGGAGTTTTACACACCTGTAAGGTGTTGTAGAGTCACTATGGCCCTTTTCTCCTAGGTAACCTACTGAAAACTCCATCCGGTCAAGAGCTCCGACTGAACTTGGGCCTGCTGGTCCATTGTATCTTGCCTGATATTCACTTCGACAGCACTCATTCCAGTAATTTCGTGGCCTGCACAAGTTTATACAGGTCTCCCACTGGATGTGCGCTGTGAAGTCCTGATTCACCAATTGGTTGCCCGAATATTGACTGTCTCCTGTGTTTTTCCTGTAGCCAGTCTTGTACAGACGCTTGTGCCGTGGGTTTCGGTACCACGAGGATCTGTCCTGGACCTGGTTCATTTTTCGATCCCCTTCTAGCCAGTTTATCCGCTTTTTTATTCCCTGCAAATCCCTGATGTCCTGGCACCCAACTCAGCTCGAACGCGATTTTGTTCTGCTAAAATTGTCAGTTCCTCTCTGCAGGTCCATACCAGTTGAGACTTCCTGGCTACTTAGAGCCTTCAGTGCTGTCTGGCTGTCTGAGAGAATGTGGATCTGTTCCTCTACTATTGCTCTCCTATTGTTTTTCCTCACGCATTGAAGGATTGCGTGGACCTCTGCTTGGAATACAGATGTGTGAGTACCCAGTGAGTAGCTAAACTCGGTTCTTTTCTGGAACGAACTTCTGCTCCAGCACCATTTCCCATATTTGATTCATCTGTGTACTAGTTCTATCTGGTGTTGCTAGGCCCTATGACTTGTCAAAGGAGAATCGTTTCGCGATGTGACCTGATCTCAGGTCTAGCACGTCCCTTGGTGAAATGCTCACCATTCTCATCTGTCCTGTCTCAACGTTTATATTATTAAGCCTGTTCTCAGTCTGGAGGCACCTAGCATTGCCTCTACTTGTATCATCAAGTGGAAGAGTGCAATCCCAGCGTCTCCATAGCTGCACTGAGGTTTGTTTGCATTGCACCTGTGATGCCTTCGCGGGCAAGTCTTTGCACCTTGCCTAGTTTAGTTCCAGCGCTCCTTCGTTGTGTCTTTGGCCAACACACCAAGGGGGCGTACGTTATGGCCGGTATCACCACCATGTTTCACAACTGATGTACCATGTGTGATTTCAATCCCCTTTTCTTCCCAAAAGAGGGGGTTTCGCCACAATTTATGTGGTCTCCGCTTTTCTGGTAACTTTCATCAGATGCTGGTTTCGGGTCAATTCAGAGTCCAATATCATCCCAACATATTTGACATCTTCTTTGCCCTGTTTTTCATCCTAGGAGTCCCTCTAGTTTTCTTCTTCAAGTAAATGTTATTATGGTGGCTTCTTGAGGGTTGATGATCAATTCCTCAGAGTCGGTCCTCTTCTTGGTGTACTGAACAGCCAGTTATAGAAAAACAAATTTGAAATAAACACATGGGAAAATCCCGTTCATCAGCGAACTACCTTGGTTTGAGCAATCCTGAAAAGTATATAGGTCGTTGTCTGCGTCAAAGATTATGAACTCTTCTGGCCGGGGCTGGAGCCAGTATGCCCACGTTGAAGCGCCATGGTGGATAGAAGAGTGCATAGGTTGCTGCAGGATATTTAGAGAAGAGTATATCTTGAGAAAAATCAGGTTTTGAAGATGCTGGCAGGCATACATTCTGGATGTGTGTTTCCTTACAAAAACTCAATAACCAGACAATGGAACATGAATCAACGTTTAATGCAGGCAATATAACTATCACCGGATCCTTCCAGAATCACCAATTTGAAGTGAATTCGACTGAATAATGTTTAGGATATATTGACATAATACTTCAATTTCATATTCTGTGATATGATATAAAGCTTATTGATAAGTTATTCCAAATATGTTTTTTTGTATTCTTATACCCGCGCGGGCCATGAAGTATAATATTATATAGTCGGAAACTAAGCAATGAAAATACAATAATCAACTAGTATGACATATTCTATTTTGGTAAGAATACATATCCAGAATACAGAAACACTATCGCAACGTTATTGAACAGGCTCCAAATACTGAGATGAAAAATGAGCAAATCCGATCAAAGTCTCATTTTTTTCACTGAAAATCCTGATGATTTTATGGGAGAACATGGGGGATACTTCCACCGAAATATAAAACAGATAAAAAGACGGTACTGGGGTCGATGGAACGTGAAAATATTAACTAAAATCTGTTGGTCATTAAAACGCAATTTTCTTGATGAAATCCATTGAAAATCACCCCAAGACGTTTTTTTACGGGAAGACAAAATATATATCATGCATAATGTACCCGATACAAAGGAAGTTGATAATTGATTGATTGAATTAAACTAAAAATATTATTTTTTAGCAAAGCAAAGTTATATCCACAGCAGCACAGCAGCAGCACCCTCACAATCACATTACACAACAAAACACCACAAGCACTGTAAGCCAAGGAGAGTGGGCTTGTTGAAGTTGTCTGCAATAGTTCATGAAATGAATGGATAGCGTATTCGTAATACGTTGAGATCAGAATCAACCCATACAACATCAAGAAACAAATAACAAAATTCAAAAAATTGTGTATAAAGTGATCCATGTGTTTGTGGTAAAACGTACACACATCAAGACCTTCGAGAATAAGAAAATCTGAACACAAAAATAATAATGAAAGAGAAAGCCATATGAAAGGAGAGAAAAAAAGAAATGAAATGCATAAAGCACACAAAGTCGTCTTCACAGAAGGTTCAATATAAATTGAAACACAATTGGTAGACCGACGGGCGGAAAACAACTACTTTCCTAGCAAATACCACGCAGAACGTTGAATGATATTTACCTGACAATCCATGCAAACTTCCATATGAATGGATATTTTCCGCAATTGGTTTTTTCTGATAAGCTCGATTATGTTTTTCCCCTGTCGGTCTACCAATTGTGTTCCAATTCATAATGAACCTTTCATGAAGACGACTTTGTGTGCTTTATGCATTTCATTTCTTATTATATCTCCCTTCATATGGCTTTTTCTTTCATTAAATATGCCAGTCGGGCAATTGAGCCACTCCTACTGACAAGGAATCTTTCATTTCGAATCCTATCGAGGTAGGAGAAATGTATGGAATGTTTCTTTCTGTCACTAGGTGCCGCCGGTTGAAAATTATCTTTTTCGACGCACCTAAAGATGTTTTAAGCTCGATGATGATTTTATTTATGTTGTGTCTCGCTTTGGCCAGAGCTCTCCGGATCTCTGGCTGGTGACTACTCCGTACTGATGAGGGCAAAAGCCTGAAACCGGTATGCGGATTGTTAGGCGGACACGACATGAATTTAAACATTATCGAGCTTATCAGAAATAAACATTTGCATGGATATTGTTTCCATTTATATGGAGGTTTGCATGGATTGTCAGGTGAATATCATTCAACGTTCTGCGCGGTATTTGCTAGGAAAGTAGTTGCTTTTTGCCTGTTGGTCTGGCAATTGTGTTTCAATTTATATTGAACCTTTTGTGAAGACGACTTTGTGTGCTTTATGCATTTCATTTCTCACAAAAATAATAGGTGAAGATCAAGAAAATAAGATCACCCAGTATCTTCACGAAATTTTCAAAGGAGCTTCAGAAGACGATGAAAATAGTATAGCAATCGGGAATTTAGCGCGAAAAAAATTATTTCAGGAGATATGGGCCATCGGAAGTACATAAAGAGAGGTTGTGGGATATCACTTTTGGAAACTGCAAACTGTTATAAAGAATAGCTTTTAACACTAAAATATCAACTGAACACTCATTTAACGTTCAAGTTATTGAAATCCCTTAATGTTCAATGAAGTCATGAAAAAACTCCGATCAGGTTTTATTAACTTTTTCCCATGAAATGTAAAAAATCAAATATTGGTGGTTGCATTGTGCATTAATCTTGGCGTTTTATGGACATGTCACGTTGCCAACTACTCAAGTAAATTTGGCTAAACCGGATTTTCGCAAGATTTTCAAGAAATATTCACGATACTATCACAGGTGCTTCAAAATTCAATAAAAACACTCGAAATCTGAGCGCGAAAAATATAATATGGGAATTATAGCCTCTTGAAGTAAAAAAAGTGTGGTTTCGTTTCTTCAATATTAAAATGTGTAGATGGGTTCCAACTTGTCCCCCTGTTCGTTAGCAGCATATTTGCGAATTCGTTCGCTCATTGAATTTTGTTTCGGAAAATATTCTTGGTGTAGACAAGAAAATGTACATTACATTTTTTCGTATCTATCTCTAGTTACCCAACAGAAAACTGATGTTTCAAAACAAAAACTAATCATTATCAGTCATTTGCCCAATCGACAATGAATGTGGTACGATTATATCCAATCTGCAAAAATAAGCAGAAATCGCTTACTAAATTGAGAACTTGGGGTTTGATACCTGAAGATGAGGATTATATCTGTGTCAGGTTAGGTTGTGTTCCTTCTTTTCAAGTAACTATTTGGTTGGAGCGAGGCGTCGCTTTGTAAGCTTGACCAGCATGTTTTCAAATTGGATAACAAAAGGTTAGTCAACTTAGGTTAGGTTGTGTTCCTCATTTTTACGTAAGATAGTAGTTGGATCGAAATGTTCGCGAGCGGAGCGAAGCGTTGCCTTTAAAGTTTGATTAGCTTGCAATCAACATGGGTAACAAGGTTAGCTGAGTAAGGTTAACTTGTGTTCCTTCTTTTCACAAAAGGAATTGATTGTCTCGGCCAGGCATACGAGAAAACATCCAATCCAAATGTGTTTTTTCTTTTAATATGTTTGGTAACTTTCTAAATGCGGCACATCAACTTCATGCTTGATTTTCAAGCTATAATCACTTCCAAAAAGCGTGTTGCATTCTAAACTTCTATTGATACATATATTCATCAGAACTATGGGAATCGTCTTTCCATGCTGTTATAGTTTTCATTCATATGCTCAATATATTTGATACATTGAATTTCAGTACTTTCTTTTCCCCTTGGAGACACAGGCAACGTCGAATATCAATATACTTCAAGATCCACGAGATTCTGTAGAATTATATGGAAAGTAATCGGAGTTTTTTCATTATTTTATCGAAAATTAGGTGATTTTAATATTACTGGAATATTGAACGAGTGTGCAGTTACTATTTTAGTGTAAATAGTAATTGTTCATATCAGTTTACAATTTCCAAAAGTTTTATCCTATAACCTCTCTTTATGGACTCCAGGGGCCCTTATCTCCTAATATTATTTTTTCCGCGCAAAATTTTCTATTGCTATACTGTTTATACCATGTTTTTCAAGCACCTGTGACAATACTAGATGATCTCATGTTCTTGACCTATTCCAAAATAATATAAGGAATAGAGAAATTGGAAAATCAAAAGTGGCAAAACATATTTCAATACAAACAGAGGGGCTCATATGGTAGATTGGGACAACACGGAAATTCTCATGTACAAATGAAAAGACGAAAAGGTATTAAAAAAAACTTCCTGTATTTTATTAAATGGAAATCATAATATAGCGGCGTGTTCTCTCACCACAGAAATTTCGTACAGAATAGATCACGTTGAATAGAACATCCTGTGAACTTCTGTGGTGCATGTCAGATTTTGTCAAGCAATTGTCACTTATAATCTCCCTAGAGCATGAATTATTGCCGGAAATTTTTGAATACATGAATTTTTCGAAATTTATAACGAGTCGCGAAGCGACGAGGGATTCGGTGAGGAAATTTTATATCGGAGTTATATTTGAATAGAAAACATTAGGTAAATATTCATTTTGAAGTTATTCACAAATGAATAGAAGGCTGTGTGTAATGGGAGTTTCGGGGAAGATTTTTTTCTAATTTTCCCCGTTCCCTAGTGAAATAAAATATACAGTGCCGGAAAACATTCATCTGGGGTACGGACAGAAATCAACATGAGCAACAAGGAACGCAATGATATGATAATACCACATAAACAAGAAAGACGCACTGCTGTGCGCCCTCCTGTTACTCCACCCGACACATTAACTGACCACGTGGCAATGCTACACAGCGCACAGCGAATCGCTCTGACTCTCCTATCTATGTGTCGTGACGTCGATATCCCTTCCTCGAGCGAGTCGAGGAGGAATTGTAATACTCTCTCAACACGCTCACGCTCTCATGAAACCACCATACCCAAGATAAATACTTTCTGATACTGTATAATATCACATAAACTGAAATGTTAATATTGACTAAAAATAAATGTGAATACGTTCGTATTGCAGGAGATATTTTTTTATTTTCCCCGTGCCCTAGTAAAATGAAATATATAATATCAGATGAATTTTTATATAAAATTGATTGTTTTCATAGAATTTTTCTACTGGGTTTCAGGTAAATGTCAATATTGATCAAAAATTAAAGTGGATGTTCGTATTGCGAGATATATTTTTTTTATTTTTCTCGTGCCCTGGTAAAATAAAATTTATAATATCAGATACATTGAAAAGGAAAACATCCTCAATTGAATATTGATAGAAATATTTTTCTGTGAATTGAAAAATTCACGATTAAAATGTATTGAAGACCTAGTGAATGCGATGTCTCTCCTGCGTCAATGTTACGAATGATTTCTGGTGAGTACTCTCTTTTGGAAAACATTCTTCTTTGCCTCTTTATGAGTTCTTAATCAAGACTGGAATAGAAAATCGAATAACTATCTGAATGAAAATGCAAATTTTCAATTTCAGATTTTTTCTTTTGAGTTAGGGCCTTTTCAGGATATCTATCAGATGTAGTTCAATGTTTAGCGTGGCTTTAGCCGGGGAAGTAGTTGTTTTCTGTTAGACATCCACAAAAAATAACTTCATTTCAATCGAGGATTTTTCAATTCACAGAAAAATATTCCTATCAATATTCAATTGAGAATGTTACACATTTCAACATGGATACCCCACAAGAGGTTATCTTGAAGATAGAAGATAGTGACTAAAGTTCATCTTACAGTCGCAGATGATTCCACATCTGATTTAATGAACATCCTGTTTATATTTTCAACAGATCAATCAGATACATTTTTATATAAAAATAAGTGATTTCATATAATTTTCTCTCTAGGTTTCAGGGAATTGTCGAAATTGACTACAAACAAAGGTGATATACTAACAGCAAAAAATATATAACCATACCCCTGCATATATATTTGAATATTTTTCATATTCTTTTAGATTTAATTCTAAGAAAAGTAAATATTAGTGGTAAGTTTTTTAAATAATTCAGGAAATCGGGATATTTCATTCTTTATTCTAACTGGAATGTTGTTGGCTGATGTTGCCGGTTGATAAAATATTTTGTAAAGTCAGCCATGGATTTGACATTCACTACTCCTGTCAATCAATATTTTTTTTTATTGGTGCCCCTTTTTACCCATTTGAAGCACGCCTCAGCGTGTATAAATCGAGCTTTAAAAAACGCGCGTTTTTTAAAGGTAACCATGACAACATCAACAAATCGAGAAACGTGAAGTCTAAATGACAAATTTTTGATTATTGATCTGACAGGAGTACCTTGTAACGTCAAAATATTACTCACAATTCGTTCATTTATATGTGCTCCTCCATCCATTTGATGAACTTTTCATATTTTTTTTCATATATATCACTGGATTTTCGCGGTATTAACCGCGATTCTGCCTCACTATTCAAAAAAATCGATATTAGAATAATTCATTTTTGAGCTCTGGTGACAACAAATATTGATCTTTGGTAACAAATTGTAAAGGAATGTTTTTCTCATTTCCATGACAACGAAAGGTATACTGATGTCACATCACGAATTCAACCTTCTTGCATTATTAGTTCTTATTTCTATTATTTGTAGTAATAATACCAGTATATATGATTTCAAAGTGCACCAATAAAAAAAAATAACGTGAAGTATTCGTGGATAACTGGTCTTAAAAACACTTGCTCTATTTCGAGCACTCCGGCTGCGCCGTCGTGCTCGAAAAATCGCGCGTGTTTTAAAGCCCTTTTTATCCACTTATACTTTAATATACTATTATTTGTGGCATTATAAGTTCCTCATAGCAATTTATACAATCATAAGTTAGTAAAAAAGTGATGATAAAATGAACTTTCAATCGTATGACTTGTGTTCCTTTTGCAAAGAATCACAGCACATCAAAATGTACCATGAAAATGTAAAATATCTAACATACCTAGTGGAAGAATCTGGATTTAATCCTGAGCAAAAAAACTTATTTATAGAGATTGGCAATATTCTGCGTGATATTTGTTTTTTAAAATTTTTTTTAGAATTCATTAATGATATTATAGAATGTACACCTAATAAATTGTTGTAATATTTCCAATTAAAAAAAAAAATTGTCAATATTATTTCAATATTATTTTAGTCTACTCATATGATAGCTGTCATGTGCCGGGAAATTTCCACTTATTAATTTCACGTCTACATGCTAATGTAGATGAAAAATTTTCAGAAACATTTGCTGGTAACCATAGTAACAATGTGGAAATAAAGTATCTGATTGGTTGAAAATGACTGGTATAAAATTTTCAAGATAATACGAAAAACTTCAAGTGCGAATTGAAATTTATATTATTTTCCAGAAACCAGGATTTGATTAAGAAAAATAAAGTGATTCTCGAAACGTCATCAATGGAAGTAAATTTTGTATTAAGAATTTTCCGATTCACTTTTGTTGTAAAATATTTTAGGCAAATAATTTTCAAACATTACCTGACTGTGAAATTTGGAATTTTCTCAGTATATTTTAAAATCCCGAATATCAAAATTGCAGTAACGTATTTTGGCAAAATTAGTAATTTGCCCTTCTCAGAACAGATAACTAATAATTTCTACTTCCAGTGGGAGAGAGAACCAATAATAGGGAATACATAACTAGGAAACTGGTTAGCAAATTGATTTCCAGCAATATTTATCCATACACATTATATTTATGGGTTTGGGCGAGTCCAAATCAATACAGAATAAACTCAAGAAAGGTGATACTCACATAACAACAACTCCCGAAGAACACTCATCCTGACAGAATATAAATAATGCCTAATTTTCCTTGCCCGGGTCTGAACGAGTCAAGATCAACCATCCACGTTGAGATAGCAATCTGTTGATCCGAACATTTCAGGCGGACTAACTTACCAATTCAAAGCCAACAAAAAGGCTTTATAAATATTCAGAGCGTTAGCTCCAACACATTCAAACGTCCGGTGTGCAAATAGCATATCCATTGATTACGTTCCATCATTTCTCATCTGCTTTGCCTTCTGATGGTTTGATAAACGAAAATCAGCGTTGGGTCGAATGCAAGGGTTGAATACTATTAACGCTGGGTTTTGCGAAAGGGTCGGGACAGGAAGTTTAGATTCATTGATTGGCCCAGGTGAAACTGATTGAATGGATTGTTTGCGAATCATTGTGAATTCAGGGTTTACCAATGACATAATGGATCAGGTCAACTCTCTTGTTGTTCGAGGACCACATATTGCATTCTTCTCAAATCCTGCTCAATTCGCAAGAAAAGAGATGGATTTTTCCTTAGTAATTTCATTCCGATATTTTGTACTCAATGAAAAGTTGACAACCGGTATCTATGGAAAGATTTTATGAAGTTTTTGAAACGACTAGGAATAGATATAAGGGGTTTCTAGGCATAGATACAATTTTCTGAAATTTCAGTATATCACACCTATGTTGTTTGAGATTAATTCTACGCGACCACAATAGCCAAGGCATTAGTTGATATAGGGTGTGATAAAAACTTTCTTTTTTCTCGTCATGTGATGAGCGATTTCAATATAATATTTTGTAATGCGATTATCAAGACCATAATGCAAAATCGACATCTATGAAGGAATGCCCTCGTTCCATCATATAGAAGAACTCAATCAGCCCCATGTAGGGGTTGTTTCTACTTGTGATTTTTTTTATAACTGTTGACCGAGGATTTTCAGCTAAGATATTCCACTGAAACAATGAAATGTAACTTGCATAAAATATATTTTTTGTGTCACGATGAGAATCAAAATCGGTGCCCTCATAGGGGTAGTTTCTATCTGCAATTTTTAAGAAACTTTGTTGAGCGTGGTGTTTCCAGTGAACATATTTCATGGAACGGTAGAAAATGATTACATATAACATATTATTTGTGCCACTATGAAAAAATCCAATCAGTCCCTTCGTGGTAGTAGTTATTACTTGAGATTTTTGGGAGAACTTTGCTGACCGGGGGTATCCAATAAATATATTTTATCAGACCACTAGAATATGGAGACGCAAAACTCATTATCTGTGCCGCCAGAAGGAAAATTCACATCAGCTACCTTGTAAGGGTAGTTTACACTTGCGATTTTTCGAAAAACTGCTGACCGAGGAAACGAATATCAGAAAATGAATCTTTTGATGAACAATTCAGTCTCATAAATTTTATGAATAAAAAAATTTAGTTTGAAAATAAAAAAACCCGACCGCGTAAAAAGTGTACTGTGTGAAAGATGGAAACGAGATGTCCAGAAAATATTGTCAGAACATTATGTTTTAAGAGGTTAAATATTAAACTTAATTCTG
Organism: Gonioctena quinquepunctata; assembly: GCA_018342105.1. NCBI lineage: Eukaryota > Metazoa > Arthropoda > Insecta > Coleoptera > Chrysomelidae > Gonioctena > Gonioctena quinquepunctata. The sequence goes on from JAFIRS010000089.1 coordinate 894,933, forward strand.
TAAATAACTTCACGCATTCGGAGGCATCCTCGTTGATTTTACAATGAAGATATATTATTTCCTCAATATCCCTACGACAAAAGCATGCTAAAAGGTTATTACATTGTCGGGTAAGCTGGAAATAATTATAAAATTTGACAGTGGGTGCGCAAATGCACAAATATGTCGGGATCATTATGGTCTGAAAAAATTACCAGTGTCGTCAATTTTCGCGAAAAAAATCTACCAGGATGCATGTACCGCATATTTTATTCATAACAATCACCCTCTATAGTCATTAAGCCGTTTGTTATAGCCTGGTTTCTATTAAAATATTCGAGTGATAGTGTATTAAAATTGTAACGGAAACGAAATAGTAACAAACCGAATTAAACCATTTAACGACCAAATCAACGAATTACTGATGTACCAAGCTATACGCTGTTATAACTTTGGAAACAAGATGATAAAGGAATATTGTCAGAAAATTATGTTTGTTTAATATTAAACTCAATTCTGTAAACAACCTCACGCAGTCGGATGCATTCTCGTTGATTTTACAAAGAAGATATATCCCTACTACAAAAGCATGCTGTCGGTTAAGCTGGAAATAATTAGAATGCACACATTTGTCGGGATGGTTATGGTCTGGAGAAACTACCAGTGTCGTCCATTTACGAGAAAAAAATCTACCAGGATGCATGTACTGTATATTTTCTTCATAGCGAACACTCTGGTTGTCGCCATATCGAATTTTTATTATTACTGTGATTTCTTCATTAACAATATGGCGTCTTGTTGTCGCCATATTGAATTATGATCACTACTGTCATGTCTTCAGTGACACTCGCAAGATTATGACAATTCGATTGATCTCTAGAGCGCCACAAAGGAACAAACATATAACCTGATAAACACATTTTCCTCCTTTGCGTCGCGCAGTCGGTTGAAAACATGACTCCTCGTGTTAGTAATATATGTAACATTTCACCATTATTTTATTTAAATGGTATTTTTCCAATATACTTTCATATATTTGACTGACAATGACAGTTGTCAAATGCAAATAAAATTAAAATATTTTGTTTTATAATAACAATCTCCGAAGGGATAGAAATGGGTCAGAATCAGCTTTCTCTCATTAATAATATGTGGTCATTCTTCGAAAAAAATTTCTGACCGGGAGTTTTTGATGAAGCTTCTTTATTGAAACGGTAGAACATAATTGCACATGACATATTCTTTGCGCGTTCGTAGGAAAAATACAAATCAGTCCCCTCAGAAGTGTAGTTCATACTTACGATATTTCTAAAAACTTTGCTGACCGGAGGTATCCCGTGAAACTTTTTCAATGGAACGCTGGAGTATGATTGCACGATTTCTGCCACCCTAGAAAAAATTCGCATGAGTTCCCTAATAAATGTGACTATCGTCGTCGAGATTGATAATTGTCTGTTGAAGTTGTATTTCATTTATCTGTTCTGTTTAATTTTTCAAGTATAGTAATATGTTTGTTTATATGGTTTATTTTCTATTGTTTGTTTCCTCAGTCATCAGCTTTTCGAAAAATCGCAATTGTAAACTATCCTTCCAAAAGTAGCTGATGTGAATTTTTCCTATAGTGGCACAAATGATATGTATTGTGCCATAATATTCCAGCATTTCAATAAATTATTTGCATTATATACCCCCGGTCCGCAACATTTTTCCAAAAAAATTTCAAGTAAAAACTACCACCATGAGTGGACTGATTGGATTTTTTTAAGCCGGCATAAATAATATTTTTCATGCAATCACTTCCGTTTCAATGAAATATATTCACCGAAAACCCTCCGTAAACAAAATTTTTCGAAAAATCGCAGGTATAAATAACTATCCTTATGAGGGAACTGTTTGGAATTTTGTATGGTGACAAAAAAAATATTTTGTGCAATCTACATTCGAGCGTTTCAATGGAATATCTTAGCTGAATTGGAATTTTTAATACGGTGGCACGAAGACATTCCTTCAAAGATGAACATTCTGCATTACGATCTTGATAATCGCATTAAAAGTAATTATATTGAAATCATTTATTGAATGACATGAAATAGAAAGTTTCGATTACACCCTGTATGAACTAATGAAATTGCTCTCATGTTCACGTAGAATTGATCCAATATACGTTGTATGTAACATACTAAAATATTAGCAAATTATATCGATGCCTAGACACGCCCTTATATCTGTTCCTAGTCCTTTGAAAAGTTAGCGAATACGTCGTAATTTCCATTATGGTTTATAAAAATCACTTTTCACTGTGAGATTGAGCTGTTTCGAAATCAATGAAACCAGAAGAGGTATTAAGTTGAGTTGAGTGAGTTGTAGAGTTTGTTCTGCTATCTGTTATAACTGTATTAAGTTTTATTTCAATCGCAGGTAATAGTTATTGCAATCTCATTGAAATCAATTGGCCCCAACAGATTCCCATACGTCGTTATCTTAATTTTTAATAGTTAGTCGTGATATAAAACCATCATAATTCCTATCTGATGCGACGTGAACGATTTTATACCTATAATTAGACAAAACGACTGCCCAACGCCTGAGGCAATTGGCAGGGTATTGTGGAATGCCCTTTCAGGGGCTAAAAACTTTCATCGAGACATTATCTGTCACCAAGCAATAACAATATCGAAGTAGAACTGGCTTTGCGATATACGAACAGATACGCTCTGTCGATAAACACTAAAAAAAAGTCATGCATATAAACTACTCATTTACTTCTTTACCATGCAAAAAAATCAAATAAAAATCGTGAAAGAAGTTCCTTATGCTTTTTCTCCAACTCCTAGTTTTCTATTCTATCACATTTAATTGTCTTCACGCCATGCAATACCATACCTATATATCCTTCTTCCAAACTTCTCCACCACAGTAAAAGGTATTACATTCCTGATGATGATATTTGTTATATTATTTCAAATTGACGTGCCACGTATTCAATGTGAACCATTCATCCAACTTCCACATACAAAAAACATAAGAAATCATTTCCAAAAAGAATATATTCATTCAAGCACACGTTATACAAAAATATAAAAAAAACAAAAATATTTTCCATGTATTACGACTCGACGATAATACCCGACTTATATTCGCATAGATATCTCAGTGCTCATGTATCATTTTAAATTTCCCGTAAGCAGAGTAGCAGTTCGAATGGTTTCGTACACCTCCGGAATCGTATGAGCAAGGGCTAGACGCTCGTCACACAGACTCGTATATATTAGAAAGAAACGTGATGTGACGATTTCTACCAGGAACACCTACCGCAAGCCACGTGAAGAAACTTAGTTCCATTAATAAATCAAATCTACATCACAGTTATATCTATTGTGGAGTTTATTCTCACCTAGTGACTGGGACCAAAAAATATTTTTTTTGATTGATGGCGGCTGCTATGGTCATCAGCTTCCGATATACATAATTCATCTGATACTGGGGAGATTGGCGCGGTGGGTTAGCGTCCGACTCATGATCGAAAGGTCGTGAGTTCGATTCTCGGCCAGGGCAGAAATTTTTCTATTTAATTTGAGAGAATTAAATGTTAAATTTCGTAGCCGGGCCGAGGATGGTCCTCGACGATTCGCTGTTGCGTTCAAATTAACAGTGCTGCTCCTAGGTGGCGTATGGAGTTAGTAACAAGGCCTACCCAGAACACTATGAAATGATACATAAAAATACTCAACTTGTGGCTGGCCGAATGACGAAATGTCAAAGCCATTGAAAAAAAAAAAAAAAATTCATCTGATAGTAGGAGAAGAAAGTGATGAGAGTAAGAGTGTATGTTTCAGAGGTGAAAGCTAGAGTCGTCAGATCTCATAAAATATATCTATATACATCACGAACTGGATTATTTTGTGGGGGAAGTTTTTCATGACTGAAAATTAGCCAATTTGTGAACTGAGTTGTTGTTGTTCTAATCTGAATTTTGGGCAGTCGTTCATTATGTGGGCCATTGTTTTCTGAACATTGCACATCTCACAGTGTGGTCGTTCTTTACCAGCGAGAACGTTACTGGAAGTAAGGCGTGTGTCCAATGCGAAGCCTGGTGAGTACAACTTGTTTTCGGTGTCAGCAGCTTGACAAGCAGCACGATCAGCCGACTCGTTGCCGTTTATCCAACGTGACTGGACACCCACATAAAAACAATTTATTTGTCGCTCTGACTTAGCGTATCTAGAGTACTCAATATCAGTTGAACCAATGGATGTAATGAGAACATTTTTTATATGCTTCGGATGGCACTAAAGGAGTCTGTGCTAATAATGAACTGTACTCTCTTTTGCTCATCGCAATAACGTTAGGCTTACCAGATCGCAAACTATTCAGAGGTGTGAATACTCGCCTCACCTGGAAGTGAACACGAATGTGACTCTTCTCATGCATGGAAACCAGTTTGAGATCCATCCGTGAGTTGGTATAATTTTGCAAAATCTCAAAAAAAAATTGATATAGCAGAGAAGGATTCGTGGAGTGTTTATAATGAGTTGTCATTTCTAATCTCATATTGGTTATGGGAAGTGTCCAGGGCGAGACTCCACGAATTGTTGAGTTAGGCGGTTTGAGAATTTGTATGTTTATATTTCGTTTGTGCTGATACCTGCTGGTTGGGTTATTGTTGGACGATGGGGATATTTATCGTTCTGGAGAAAGTTTCCGTTATACTGATGGTGAGGTTGGGATATGAAAGATATCATGTTCGAGCGCGTTTGAAGTTTAGTGGTGATATAGCGGACTCGAAGCGAAGGCCTGTAGCAGGGTTTCTACGGAAGGCTTCTGTTGCATATCTCAAAACAGCATTTTGTATTGGATCTGATAGTTTCAGTGGGCTTCTTTGAACTGAAGAATGAACTTGAGAGCCATAATCAATTTTGGTTATGATGAGTGTTTTGTACATCCTGAGGAGAATTTTTCTATCCGCTCTCCACGTGATACTAGCTGAATATTCAACAGTATTTAGAGCATTCTTGCATTTGGTAACTAAGATTCCGATGTGTGGTTGCCACGTTAGTTTTATGTTGAAGGTCAGACCAAGGAATTTTATATCTGTTGTGCGGGCGATTTGATTGTTTCTAAGGTTCAGTATGGATTCGGAGTGGGGTTTTTTTAGTAGGCAAAAATGTACACATGATGTTTGTAACACCCTCAATTCTTGAACCCCAAATTTGGAATATCTGATTCGAATTCAAGGAGGTGAAATCACTTTGCTGATAGGCTGCTCGGATTGATACGGTTACGCCGTGAGTAAGGTTCAATTAATGACTCCTCCTAGTTTGTCAAATGGGGCCACTAAAAAAATTTCACATCAATTAACTTGACTAGTTCAAGAGTTGGGTGCCAGGCTTGCTGAAGACAAAAGCCGAAGATAAACAAGAATTTACTGACTAAATGTCACCTAGCTTGTATGGGAAGGCAAATAAATATGCAGGAAATCAACTTAACAATTTATTCCAGACAAAGAATTATAAGAGTGACTGGTTAGATAGTACGAATTTATGAAAAAACTCCAACAATATTGCTTGAAGAGCAGAAAAAATTCAATGAAAAATTTTAAAAGTTACATGTACATCGAGAATTTTGACCTAGATAAAATTCGAACATTTACAAATATCTACGATTTCTCTAGACGCTGGTGATACGTATATACCTGAGAAGTTCTTTACTGGAGGGAGATGAAGAAGGCTGATTCATACGAAGATGGGCTGAGCGGTACGACGACGAATCTGGTCCCAGCGGTACGACGACGAATCTGGTCGTGGGTGGTTATCTATTGGTTTTTAGATCCCCTTGTTGGCGTGAATCGGTTTGATCTTCACGGACCAGGCTGAATTTGACGTGCTGTTTGACCTCCTAGGGTACCAGTCCCTCTGTCTCAGTAGGTGGCTTCACACCGTGGTATATATCATGCGGAGAAGATGATAGGAATCAAAATTTGTACAAAATGGGGAAGAACGAAGGATATCCTTCGAACCTCAAGTTTTTATGATTCAAATTTCAATCTAGAGTCAAAAGATAGATGCAAATGATAGCATACAATGAAAATGCCTCAGTCCATATATAAGACTGGAAGATTACAATGGAGGAACAAAGATAATAGCAATCTGCTATTCTGGATTTAAATTTCCAAGTTAATTTCAATAATTCAAAAAAATATTAACAATGAGCAAAATTCAAAACCGAACAAAACAAACCTCACCCAAAACGTTCATCTGAAATTCAGTTATATTTTGAAATGAAGTAAGCTTTGATGAGGTGATTATATGTTCCAGAAGGGTCAAAGACATTGAATGAGTAAATGTAGTCGAAAAGGAATATAAAAATTTCCTTGAGACTTTACCAGGGAAAATCAAATATAGTATTTTGAGGCAAAATACTCTGAAGTTGCCAGAGGAAAAAAATATGATATTTCAAGGAAAAAATACTCTAAAGGGTTATCAGAGGAAAAATATAGTATTTTAAAGCAATATAATTAAATGTTTCCAGAGTAAAAATATACTATTTTGAAGCAAGTACCAAAGGAAAATATAGCGTTAGGAACCGGAATACTAATTAGGCACTAGAGCAAAACTATACTATTCGGTTGAGAAAAGAAGAGGGATACCACACGTCTTTCAGTGGACACAACTCTCTTAGATAAAGATAAAGTTGAATAATTCTTTCTATCGAAGAATTTTCAGAGATATTTCGAAATAGGGCGGCAAATTCCCTTTTCAAATCGATAAACCAGGTAATTCTCAAAAAATTGAATGAATTTCCCTGCTCTTGGCGACAGGGCAGTAACTGAAATGATCAAAAACCAAAAAACCCTCACTGTGAATTGAATGAAGTGAAACGATGAAAGGAACCTGTTAAATTTGATCAAAAAGTATGCTTGAGGAATATATTAGCAATCGAGTGTTCTGAGAAAAGTTAAGCCAGAGGTACAATCCTCTCCAAAAGCAATTTTTTTTTCAATAGAAAACAAAGTTAATCTCATAAACATATAGTTATGAAGATGAAAAAATTGCTTACCAGAGAGCTGTTCTATAAGGTAATTGCATAACTGTCCCAGAATAGTCGAATACACCCTTTGCAATCGGAATCCTTGGGATAATCCCCTGGTACTGTTAGGTAAGCGTTAGTCCTCTCGAAATCATCAATTATCGGGTACCTGAAAATGAAGAAAGTGTAGAACTGATTTCAATAAAAAAAATAGTCGCCAATCGTCTGAACGGCGTTTGAATGGATACTATGATAGATGCTGCCTAAATGGCCGAAAGATATATATTTGGTTTTTCCTCTGCTTTAATGCAAGACACAAATCAACTTTGATAGGAGTTAGCCAAAGGGAGTATCAGATACGATATGTATGATATAAAATAAAATGAAGATGATTTAATCGGAAATTTACTGATAATTCCAAAGGTGACGAAAATCTGACAGTATAAAATTTATAATTGACCTTCAGCAATTTCCATCCAAGAATTCGACTATAACAAGCGTATAAAAAGCGGAAAAATAATGTTAATCAACTACAATATTGATTGCAAAATACGGAAAATAATTATACTCCATTAATGTCAACAGCGATAGCCATTCAATTTAAAAATCGTTACGTACCAGAATCAATTCACTCAGCACACTTGCCTATGTAGAGGTTCAATCGAGGAAAGAGAACGATCATCCTTTCGGTTCGAGCAAATCACCACTTCACCTGTTTTTTCACAAACCATTCCCAGTTTTTTCTCTATTTAAAAACACTTATGGAAAAACAAGCGCTCACTTGCCATGAAAACAAACTCGATTAATTTGACATGAATACGAACTCATGATCACATTTTCAAGGATCGATAATGAAGAGCGCTGTATTGCAGTTCACGATCTGAGCAGTGACTACTGACTCGTACCACCGTTAAGATAACCGGAAAAATTATAAGAAATTATTATGCATAAGGAAGTAACGAAAAATTCGTTACATGTTCTAGAAGGTGAGAGTCGAAAATCGACTCTTTCTGCATTTTGGATTATGTCAATTGAGTTTCGGAGAGTCCTTCCAATAATTGGCATTGCTTTCGGTCTTGCAGAAATTGCGAGGTCGTCAACAAACAAGCTTATACCGATATTAGTTGGAATACAATCAACAACTTCGTTGACGGCAATTGTTTATAGGGTAGTACTCCTGGTGGAGCCTTGGGAAATACCGTTCTCCAGGGAATATCGAGAAAATGTAATGTTTTCAGTTCCTTTCGTTCAAAAAAGCCTCAATTAGTCAAGGTGGGTCTCCTTTGGAGCCCCTCGGTGTAGTTTGTCCAATATGCATGTCAACAGATTTTTCGAAATGGAAAAATTCAGCTTCTAGATGTATTCTATCCCTGACACTATCTTGTATTTTTTTACTTGATAAGTTGGTCTGTAGTGGAGTGTCTCTTCCTGAAACCAGTCTGATACCCAACGAGAAGTTTGTGTGTCTCAAGGCACCATAACAAACGGTCATTCACAATTTTCTCAAGGATATTACCGAAGAATCATGTTGGACTGATAGGTCGGTGAACACAATTGACCTTTGAAGTTTCATTAAAAAAAAAAATGTAGATGATATTATTTGTGCAATACCAATGGATAAATTCGATGAAATTTAAAAAAAAATTAATGATTATAATAAAAATTTACAATTCACAATTGAATTCGAAAAAAATAAAAGTATTCCGTGCAAAAGACGTCAAAACCCTCATATTTTTATTGGGTATCGACAACTTTTTTATTTTAATTTTTTTTAAGTAACATAAAAATCTCACAAAGAAATATCAAGACTATTGGAAATTTTAATACGAGGTTAAAAGATACCACACCAGATTTGAAGAAATAAAATGTTGTCTACAGCATACCATGTAACAACTGTGATTTGATCTATATTGGTACAAGTTCAAGAACTTTAAATAACCGTATTATCTCTCAAAGAAGTGATATAAGACTCAACAAGGAATCATGTGCATTGGCTCAACATGCTTTTGAAACAGGCCATAAAATATCATTCGAGAAAGCACAAGTTTCACATTCAGAAAAAAATGTACCTAGAAGATTATTTCTTGAAATGATTGAAATCAATAAATCCAATCAAAATATGAACAAAATAACAGATATCGAAAATCTCAATAAAATCTACAGTTACCTTTCACAAATAGATCAAAACTGAAGATTATTAAAGAATAAAAATTCACACACCCACTACAATATTTAATATTTTTCTGACGATTAATCAAATAGGTAGTAATCTCAAATCCTTCAATGTCACTCGAAACGTCAAAGCTATAACACCATTCCGACCAATGTTTTCATATTTTACGGTTTTTTTTTCTAAAAGTTAATGTTAATCAATCAACCACTCACATTACTGTAAGTACTTCCTTCATTTTGAGTATTTTTTCTCATTAATATAATTTACATATTTCAGGACTCTGAAGGAGTTTCAGAATTGGAACGGAAGCTCTGTCCATAGTATTAAAGAGTTTTTCATATTTCAACACTTGTGCTGACTGAAGATCCCCGTTATTCCCCACTGTTCATACCAGTTTTCAGTCGTTATATCTAAATTTATATATATATATATATATATATATATATATATATATATATATATATATATATATATATATATATATATATATATATATATATATATAAAAATATACCTGAGAATCCTACAAGAACCAACAATAGTACAGGCATCACTTATTCAAACGAAATACATCCGACCATCACCACACCATCTATTACAAAAACAAAAAACCACCATTTCAGGGAAGAAAACCATCTTGACTTCATCTAACAATGAAATCAGAACTACTCACGAATTTTTTTTTTCATCCCTCAACAACGTTTGAAAACAATTTTCAGCAGTGCCTGTCGTACTTTAACAAAGTTGTGTTGGAGAGAAGAGAAATTGAAATACATTTCTTCTCAAAATCGGAACGAAGAAATGAAGTCCGCAATAATTTGGAAAAACAATAACATACATCACGGAAAGATACACTTTTTTCAAAACTCCTTCAGATTTTCCTTCAAGAACATTTTTTCTATTGCATCGCTCTTCAAATAGAAATAACTAGAACGTTATTATGTATATATGCATTGAGATGTGTCTGAGTTGTACTGATACAATCAGCGGTCATAATTCCTGATTTATTTGGAAATCACTTCTTTTTCTCCATCGAACACACAGAACATAATTGTCATCTCTGCAAACCACAAGAAATGAATTACCTAGAGGTAATACCTGTAATCTGCAAATTTCTCACTCGAGCGCTGAAACAAAAGCACACATAATCGATTGCTCAACATATTCCGCTTCTACGAACGGAATACCTGTGATACCAAGTACCATTATTTATTCAACATTACCTGCATAGGATTGTTATTGGATTGCCGTTCTACTTAAATTGATATTAATGTTCAAATGTGGGCCGGGAGCCAATGGAATTCATCCATAATACAAACGGCTTTAGGATCGCACCAGAAAACGGATTGTTACTTGCATTGTACACTAACAATAATGTGGCGATCAATAGAGGCGTATTAATCGGGATGTAAGCGATACACGTACAGGGACGGTTCAATTCCAGTTGGATAGATACGAGAGAGCATTCATTTGTTGATTTTCTGGGTCGAGGTTGAAAGGTAATTTGATATTTATTCTACGGAGAAGGCGATGAAGCTAGAGTAAAAGTTCAATTGAAATGAGATAATATTTATAATAAATAATAGTTTGAAAACTGAAGAACACGCTTTGATAGAAAACTAAACTAAAAAGTAGAAAATAATTTTAAATGAGTTCGAAATAAGAATACAGTGATTAGCAACAAATTTATTCCATTATAAAAAAGCGTGGGGTGCTTGATGTCAATTGATGTCAATATTTCATGGACAGATATCGGTAAAAGTAGAATCATTATGAAAATATCTTACAAAGCACCCCACGCTTTTTGACGATGAAATAAATTTGTTGTTAATTACTGTATTCTAATTTCAAACTCATTTGAAATCATTTTCTACTTTTAAGTTTAGTTTTCTATAAAAGCTTGTTCTTTAGTTTTCAAACTATCATTTATTTTCAACTTTTCAGTTCTGTTCTTTATTAAAGCGTGTTCTTTGGTTTTTCGAACTATTATTATAATTATTTAATTTTTTTAACTATTATTTTCTAATTTTGAATAGAATTGGACCATAATCACAAAACTCGTTCGCCATTTTGGGGCCGCCATCTTAAATCCTTCAATTTTTACAAAATAATCATAATATTGAACCCCAAAAACCCCGACATACCAATTTTGAATAGAATCGGACCATAATCACAGAACTCGTCTACCATTGTGGATCCGCCATCTTGAATTTTTCAGTTTTGACGAAAGAATCATAATTTATGACCACGAAAACCCTCAGATAAATTTTGAAGCGAATCGGATCACAATCACAAAACTCGTACGCCATATTGGAGCCGTCATTTGGTTTTTTTTTCAAACAAAAATTTATCAATGCCTTGTCATCGAAATTATGTACACCTGTCAAATTTCGAATCATTCGTACGTCCGGAAGTGGGTCAAAGTCGAGTCGGTTACAAACATACAGTTACAAACATACAAGTGGAGCTAATATAAAGCGTGTAAAAATACACAGGTTGACCAAACATCGTCTTGGCTAGCCAAGAATGATTTCTAGTTCTTTCTCTAGCTCATCTCTATTTTCTATACATATTCATAGTTATAATTCATCTCGGGACCTATCTCGCCCGACCGCATTTTCGCCCCATCACAAATAAGTAATATTGATGAAACTAGAATATAATGAGACTCAGTGTTATTTGTGGCAATACATGGTTTATACTCACTGTCATGTCCTATGTTTGAGGTAGTGTCTATTGATTCAGCGAGAGGCAATTTATTTCATTAGAGACTGTTTGAAAGGAAGTTAAAACATTCGAGAGGAAAACACTATGACAAGTCAACTGACTACTGAATGACGGCATTATCAAAAAAATCCAATAAAAGGTGTCTTTCTCGCACCTAACGAGTGGTAATTGATCATCAATACATAACACTTACCTGTAGATAACCCCCCTAATCTTCACAATGTGGACCTTAGATTGACCTCTAATGGAATTTTACAGTCGATAATGAATGAAAAAAGGTCAAACCTGATACCTCGGAGAAAACTTATGGATATAATTAGGGGAAGTTGCATAAATCCTTGAATTGATCACTTTCCTCTCACAACGCTGCTCTGTTTATTTTTTCTCAACGAATTCTTTATTCGCGTCAGGAAAAATAGTTTCACATTCACTGCCTGCCAGCATCGTTTGATTTTTCGGATTTTGAATATTCCTTTTTCTTCCCTTCCGAAATCCTGCGTTGTCGCTGAGTAACATCACGTACGATGCGTATCAAAGTAGGTTGAAAATAGTTTACCGTGTTTGGTGCATTCCCGAAAGGGGCATGCAAAAAAAATCACCCGTTTTATTTCCATTAATTGTACGACGAAAAATTATACCTTAATTACCCTAATTACTCAGCTCAATTTGTCTAGAATTAAAATAAAAGTGTCATCGGAGAAAGATTTATAAAAACAGTGACTTACTATGGTATTGTGTGAATCGCAAATGTAGTGGAACTGTAACCGATGCAAAGGGGTCAACGGTACTAGAAAACAAGATCCACAATCTCCATGCACCTCATATTGCTGAGAATTAGGTTGCTGAATATGTTTTTGAGAAAAAGAAAAAGGCCTGCGTAGAGTTGACACCAATGCCAAGAACAAAAGACTGGATTCTATAACATAAATTCCGGATTTTTTTCGGATGAAGCCACTTCTTTACAATGCAAGACACAAAGCTCTTGGAAACGATCTTCTCCTGAAACACCTTCAAGCTGTAGGCATTCCAAAGAATGAATATGATGAAAGGATCTCAATATCAATTGAGGACAGTAACATGTTAGCACACATAACAAGTGTTTTGGCAACGGTACCCGTCCCTCAATATTTCACCAGCTTCACAACATACATATAAATATTGGAAATCCAGGAGGAAATACTTGCATAACGTCTGTGATTTATGCCTCCTTACCAAACAGATAAAGGGAAACACATGTTGTTTTTCGAATATTAAAAACAAAATTACCAAAAAGCTGCCTTGAATTGTATGAACAATATTTACCCAAATATAAGAAAATCTGCTGTGGGACACCCTAGATTTTGACCGGCACGGGCTTCGGGAAAATGGAGGTATTTTGGAATCAAACATCAACCCTTGACGTACTAGCGTTGCCATATGACAACAGATGTGGACCTTCTAAAAATTGGAGTAACAGCTGATCTATGCCGAATCAATACCATTCGACAAGTAGAGCTCATCAAGAAATGTGTTCTGTTATCAACCTCTTTCATGTTGTGAGGGTCTCTGCCCTCTTCGACCTGATCTTGGCGCATTTCCATCAAATTTGGAATTACCTCGAGCGCAACCTCCTTTTATAGTGCGAAGGCCACTTTGCTCCGGGCAGTCTCAGTGGAGACAATTAACACTCCAAGGGCCACACAACGGGGCCAGAGGGGACAGGTTCCAAATGCCCTTGACTGGGTTTCGAACCTGGGTGCTGACTTCAAAATAATCTGTTATACTCAATGCTCCAAATTAAGGAAATGTAATGGTCACTTCCAGGTAAATCATAATCAATGTATTTTATACTATCATCTATCCTCTATGTACAGGGCTGTCGGCAGCCTCGAAGACTATACCAAAGAAGTGGAAAGGGGTGCAAAACTCTATAATGCGAGGTATATCAACTCAATCCATAGCCCATGGAAGACCTACACAGTAGCACAAAAGACCGGAACGGCGTTATCAATATCAACTAGCAAAGCGAGTCTCTGAAGATAAGTTAAAGAACGGCTTCACATGTAACAGGGGTGAGCAACTTGGCATCGTGCGTGTGTAAGGGCCTTCATTGCTTTGCGACGTCCCCTGAAGATCATTTTTCCCACACCGACGGTCACCCCTACTCTTATGCTACGCGACTGTTAGTATGGCGAGGCCCCAATAGAGCCTTGCGACCCAACTGACAGCTTTCTTCCCCCTCGGCTAACCACAGACTCCTGCGCGACTGTTAATGTGGCGAGGCCCTGCGACCCAACTGACAGCCCTCTCTTTTCGGCTCGCTACAGACTCTTATAGCGATTCTCTGGCTCCTAACATACGCGACTGTTGGTTTGGCGAGGCCCTTGTAGTGCCTTGCGACCCAACTGACAGCTCATTCCACTTTTCAGCTAGATACAGACTCTTATAGCGATTCTTCAGCTCCTCACCTACGCGACTGTTGATGTGGGGAAGCCCTTGTGGTGCCTTGCGACCCAACAGACAGCTTTCTCCTCCTTCGAGATTCCTATCGCGATTTTTCGGTTCGCGATAAGGTCACCTAATCGCCGTACCCAAATGTATCAGTGCTGAGATGTGTGTCACACAAACAAAACTTTCTCGCATATTATATGCAATGCCATTTGTAGTTGTTTGGCATTGTTTTTCGAAATGGTGATTCCCTTAGCCCTGAAAAAATGCCCAAAGGAGACTGTGGTCCTAGCCAAAATTTTGGAAATGTAATGAAGTTACCATTTTGAAAAAAGATCATCATTTCAAACCGCCAAGAAACAAGAAACCTAATCATATATATATATATATATATATATATATATATATAAATGCAGATGTTCTAATATGATTTTTTACTGGAATTTCAGAAAAATTTCCCATTATTTTCTATATAGTCACAGTCATTGGAAATCTTCACTTTCAGAATTAGATTTGGCAGAATAATCTCGTTCTCAATGGCCAGAGATCGGAGCCGCCTCGCCTGTGACATATCGATTGCCAGCTAATATTTCATTAAAAATGAAAAACATCTTATTCCTCAAGACTGCTGACTACGAAAACCTATACAATAGGTGTATGTTGGTCGAATATCCATAAAAAAAACAACTATTTCCTTGGCTAATGCCTCGACGGACGTTGAACGTTCATCCATCGGATGTCATCCAACGTCCGTTCTTATTGCAGATTCCTTTCTTGAGACTCAGGAGGACAATTCCGTCGGTAATGTTTCAGTTGCTCTAGTTGCGTTGAGATGGCTATTGATGTTGTTCATACCGCTGAGTCCCAGCGAAAGCCACGAAGTGGATGGATTTCAATCGTTTCAGTCAGGTACAGCAGACATTAATTATTGTCTGCTTGACCCA
Organism: Gonioctena quinquepunctata; assembly: GCA_018342105.1. Classification (NCBI taxonomy): domain Eukaryota; kingdom Metazoa; phylum Arthropoda; class Insecta; order Coleoptera; family Chrysomelidae; genus Gonioctena; species Gonioctena quinquepunctata. Next base: position 910,209 of record JAFIRS010000089.1, read on the forward strand.
TCCTGTACTGATGAGGGTCAAATACCCCGAAACCGGTCTTCAGGAGGTCAGCTTGAGTGAAGTGGTTAATATTTAAGCAATTTTGCAACAAAAGTTTCCAAATTACCTTGTAGGAGTTTGCACGTCCATACATCGAATGTCATTCAACGTCCGTCGAAGTATAAGACAGGAATATAGTTGTTTTTTATGTATATTTGACCGACACACACCTATTGTATAGGTATTTGTAGTCAGCAGTCCTGAAGAATAAGAGATAATTTTTTATGAGATCACTCACAAATTATTTTATTTAAATTTGCACCATACGAACGTCATTGTAGGTGTGTGACTTGGATGTTATCGGGAACGGTTTGTTAAGCTTTCATGCATTTTCACTCTCTCCATGGGTACATTGGATTCTTCAGATTGAGTTATAGTATATGAGTCTGACTGTATTTTTTTGGCAGCATGTAAAGATCAGTTATTATTATAACTACTATTAACAATTGTTAATGCTGTTGGCGTCTCTTCTAATATGTACACATTTCAAGGAATGTTCTTACTCTTGGATTCCTTCCTTTGATCATAATTTTAACTTTGTTAGTGTCAAACTCACGTTGATTTCCTTTTTTGTGTTTGGATAAGGCCTGAATGTCAGTTTTTGATTACTTGTGGGCTTGTTATCGTTTTGGCAAATAATGTTTTGTTTGACCTAAATAGGTTCCTTGACAGTGTTCACACGGTAGGTATTCTATATACTGTTTGAGTCTTTTATATTTTGGTATTTCTGGTTTTGATACCAGACACCTACTCTGTACTTGAGATAGCATTCGTGGATCGTTTCGTATTGCTTCACAATATAATGTTATTTCATTCAACAAGTCATTTCTTGTATGAAGAGGAGTAGCATGAACAAGGCTTTTGAAATGCCCACACAGAAAAATCCAATTAATTTAAATCCGGAGACTGCGATGGCCATGAATATGGCCTTCTTCTTCTAATCTTTCTATTGGAAAAAAATATGGTTCAGGTAGTTCCACACAATCAAACATAAATGAAGAGGGACACCATCATGCATAAACCACATATATTTGATATGCAATATACCATGGGGATATCTTTCGGCCCATATGTGGATATTGTGAGAATTGATAACTCCATCCCTACTGAAACCTGCTTCATCAGTGAATTGAACTCGTTGAATGAAAGTAATATTCTCTCTCTGTTTACCCATGTACCAATTGACATATCCCGTTCGTGCTGGAAAATTTTGAGGTGTCATGGCATCTACCTTCTGGATGTGTTATGGGTGGAGCAGTTGTTCTCTGATGATTCTGTGAATACTGACTTTTGATAGGAGACTGTTCTGATAGATTTCTAATGCCCATACTTTATAAATCTTTCCTCCCAATACAACGGTACGTGCAGTCATAGGAAGGCCCTCACAACCTTGATCAGGCAGAAATGTACCTATAATATCGGAAAAAAACAAATAAACATGCCCAAATGAAGTATACATTAGACACACCTGTTTTCTTCAAGCTGTCATTGACATTCTCGAAAGTTTTTCTTGCCCCTAGCAACCGATTGAAAAATGCTCGGAATAAAGATGGCGGGCCTCTGCAGTATTACAGAATGCTCTTTCATACAATACTTGCACAGCTGCATATTCGTTGGAATTGAATTGTTTGGCCATTTCAAAAAACTCCAACATATATTCTAGAATATATTTGAGGGATTTTTGGACAAAAATAACTATTCTTCGTCTTCGCTAACGTTTCGCGAGTATATTCCTCGCTTCTTCAGAGCTATAATATAAATAATAGAAGTTTTGTTAGTTCACGACTATATTGGAACAATGCAATGTGAAGAAAGTCAATCTACCCCAGGCGTAATCAATCGTACGAAGTACTTCGTTGAGGTTGTTCGAGACATGCATCGTTGCAAGTCGTCGTTGAATATATGCCAATGGATCTCTTGTTAAAAATCATAATCTTATATATGAAATAGTTCAAGAAAGGAATGTTCTGCCTAACAGTTGGCATTCAAGTGTGATTGGAACAATCAGGTGTGAAACATCGATAAAACAAAAAATATGGGAGTAACGAAATGGTTTTTAACATTTACAAATGACTGGGTGGATCTGTATATTTCATACATTGAGGAAGGTTTATGTTCATCATCGACCGATTCCACAATTTGGGAATCTTCGATCGATGATGAACACAAACCTTCCTCATTGTATAAAGTATACAGATCCACCCAGGCATTTGTAAATGATAAAAACTATTTCGGTACTCCCATCATTTTTTGTTTTATCGATGTTTCACACCTGATTGTTTTAATCACACTTGAATGCCAATTGTTGAGCAGAACGTTCCTTTTTTAACCATTCCGTATATTAGATTATTATTTTCAACCATGGATCCATTGACATATGTTCAACGACGACTTGCAACAATACATATTTTGAACAACCTCAACGAAGTACTTTGACTTTCTTTACGTACGGAACTATAATTGCATTGTTCCAATGTAGTCGTGAACTAACAAAACTTCTTTTATTTATATTATAGCTCTGAAGAAGCGAAAAATATACTCGCGAAGACGTACAATAGTTTTATTGTCCAATACTCTGCAATCCTTCAAATATTACTAATTTGGACGCAATCATAGAAATGAAATAATATATTCCAGAATATTGGCAATATAATGATGATCATATAACAAGAAAACAAACTTGAATTTCAGTTTCTGATTTTTCATCAAAAATATTCAATTCCTTTCTCATAGATGGTTTTTCAACATGTGTGTGAGAAATGAGACATGATTTTTCACCCATTCATGTTCAGCTGTTTTTGTAGTTTATTAGTTTGCTTTTTATCAGTATACATATTTTTTTCGATTTGAGATTTTCCAGCTAAATTGAATCTGGTCTCAGTGAAACTCCGCTATATTTGAGCAGTGAAAAGGAATTCAAAATACTCAATTTTTGAGTTTCATGGGATAACCATAGTTCATGATTCAGATAACAGAACAAGAAACGTGTTCATTCCACACGTACATTCAAAATTTGGACTGAATTCGATATTTCATAATGGAGTACCTTGTCTTTCAAATTCGAGAATGAAACTATCAAATATTTGCCACCATTATTCCAGTTATGAACGTTATCATTATTATTTCGGCATTGAACATTTTTCACTTCAAATAATGGTGGATGAATGAAAGTGAATCTCTATCGAAAATCGATGCTCCATCGACTTTACACACAAGTACTTTCATTCAGAAAATTGTCCAGGAAACCTTGTTTCGTTCAAAAATATTGAAAAATCACAATCATTTGAAAGTTTCGGGGTTTGGACTTTGTGACAAACCAATTGACTATTGCATGAAACCTCATCGAAGGAATTTATGTTTTTCGTCAATCACCACTTTGGTTGTTTTCCAATGATCACTTGCGAAGTTGACAAAGAAAAACATTTTTCATTTGGTTTCTTCGGGAAGCCGTAACTTAGTTACGAAGGATTTTAGGAAAAGGAGTTATTTTGACCCCATCTTTACAGTCCCCCAAAAAAAAAGAGGACGTCTTGAGACACCTTGTATAGTTCATTCATACAAGATGTCGCTTAGTTATAATGGGCCGTTTCTCGAAACCGATATAATCCCAAAATAAACGATGGTATTCCCAAGCCAAATCTATTGAAGTGGCATGAAGCTATCATAAGTGCTCCTTTATGAAGACTATCACGGCTGTAGCCCAAGGAAGATATTAGCTTGTGGTGCCCCTTTGGTAATACGTAATATCAGTTTTAGTATGATCACATAAAGAGCAGTCCCGATGTTCAGAACGGATTATTGGGGTTTTATTACCAATATACCTGTTTACTAGAGACTTGAGGGCGACATGAAATATGTTACACTGGTATGTTGAATATTCATGGAATCCCAAGTGACGTTATTCGATCTCTATGATTATATGGGTCATATTCCAAAGAAAACCATAGAAGTTGGAGGCATATTACGATTGATTGATATCTAACTCTGTAGATGTTATAATATATCATTTCCAGTCGTATGGTTGGGATATCCCTCTCATATTCTTTCCACGTCGAAATAACTACGGATTCAATATACAGTGCGGTCCATAGGTATGGAATAAATTCATTTTTAGCGTTATTATGTATTTGTTTAAAAAAACCGAAATGAGTCGATTTCTATCGTCAATTTGACAATTTACAGTATGAAAATATTACCCCCTTCTTGCACCCCCTCTGAATTATGAGCACCCATTTGAAATATTTAATGAGTAGGGGGTCCGTGGAACTTTGTTCAGTAGGGATTTTCATTTTCTGTTCAGCAATATTGAGTTTTTCGAATTTGGTGCAATCATAACAGAAAATTCATTTTGAAAATGTAAAATCTTCATATTTCACGTAGAATGAATGAAATAATGTCACATGATGATAAGAAGAATTTTTCAATTTATTTTACAATTAAATTAAATGTTCAAAATGACCACCATTCACTTATCGACAATAAGCGAGAGATCTTGCAATTCTTGTACAACATTTTGTAGGACTTCAAGGGTTATGTTGTTAATTTCTTGCGTTATCCTAACTCTTAAATCTGCAATATTTCAATTTCAAATAACCCCATGAGAGATAATCGAGTATTTTCTTATGTGTTTTGCTAAACGTCAGGAAAAAGTCGTTCAAGACACCAAAAAATTATTCACAAAACCCACATATATAATGTAATGTCAATCTGGTAGACTACTGTTATTTCGAAATTTATAAGTTGCTGACACACGTCAATGTATTGAATGATATGTGTGGTGTATTTGATCCAACTATGGCTCATTTATCCGAAACTCAAAGAATAGACATTTTGATCAATATAGGATGCGGTAATAAAACAAGAACTCAAAAGGAAGTTTGTGAAATGTTTGATAATGAATACCCTGGTCAACACCTCTCACAGTCTACAGTTAGCAAAATAGAAACAAAATTTTGTGAAACTGGACATGTAAAAACTATTCAGAAACCAGGTCGGAATGTCAAATTGGATGAGGAATGGAGTTAGATGTACTGTTAGCGATTGAGGAAAATCCGCATAAGACAAGACAACTTTTCGTTGACAATTGTGTAAGTAAATCATCAATATAAAGAAACTTACCATCCTTATAAAGTTCAGTTGATTCAGGAGTTAAATAAGGATGATCCTGATAGAAGGCAACAATTCGGTGAACTGATTATGGACAGAACGGAAGGAGATTTGCAGTTCATAAACAAAATTGATTTTTCTGATGAAGCTACTTTCCATTTAAACGGAACGGTTAATAGTCTAATCGACAAGTTGAAAATGGTCTGAAATAGAGATACTGCTCTTAAAATTATGTGTGATAGCTCATTGGATCCGGAATAACGCCCAGAAAAATGTGCCAGAAGCGTGTATTAGCACATACAAAATTGCAAAAGTTATAAACAATTAATGATGAAAAAAAAATGGCATTTCGTTTTTTGCCAATATTTCATAAACTATTAATATTTAAGAAAAAGGAAGAAATTTTCAATAAAAAAACTTCAGCTCCCGGAACTCTTCTCTATTTTTATAATTTTAATTGAACGCTAAAAATCGTGCGACATATTTAGGTTGCGCGCGCGGCGTCAAAAGCGAGTACGACACATTAATTAATTTATTCAAGGTATTGGATATTTTTTTTATTTTAAAAAATTATGGTGTATTCTGAACACTATATATAATTTATTCCCGTTGGAAATTCCACTTGAAGTTGATTTTTCAATAAGTTGAACGATTGTTAACTAACAAAATTTTCTTGAACTTCTGTCTTAATTGTAAATAAAAATTTTTTTTTGAATTATTGTTGTAACATTTTTTTGCTTCGTAGAGCCTTTTCTATATACATACTCAACAAGTCATAAAAAAAAAACTTGACCAAAAACTAAAAAATCCAAGTATGAGTTAAAAAAAATTTTTTTTTTAATTATATCTTATCGTTTTTTTTTGATACAAAATATAAATTGTTTGCAAAAAAAAAATTCCCGCCATTTGTTGATAAATTTTTTATAAACAAATTGATTATTTCAATTATAAAAAAAAAATAACTTCATTATATTACAAATATAACGATTTAAAAAAAATCCTCAATAACAATTTTCAATTGTTTATAATCGTTTTTTGTTATATTTCTATTGTTTAAATAATCAGTTGAGAAATTTTTTTTTTTCTTAAAATCATAATTGACAGTCCTCTATAAAGTTACAGAATTTTTATTTTTTTATCAACAATTCCATTGTTTATTAACTTACCAATTTGTTATAAAGACATTTTTAAATTTGTTAGATTTTTTTTCTAAAACTTCCAAAATTTACAGAAACAACCATATATAACGAAGTATAGAAAAAAAATATTTTCCAATTTTTTATTGTACTTTGGGAATTGGACTGGGAAAAATTGGGAAATTTTGTTGTCTATACTTTGTTATATATCGTTGTTTTTGTAAATTCTGGAAGTTTCAGAAAAAAAATCTAACAAAGTTAAAAATTTGTTTTTAACAAATTGGTAAGTTAATAAACAATGGAATTGCAAAATAAAATGAAAAATTTGTAACTATATAGAGGACTGTCAATTGTGATTTGAAAAAAATTAATTTTCCAACCAATTATTTAAACAATAAAATATAAAAAAAAATAAATAAAAAGTATTAAATTTTTCAATATATTTAAAATTATCAACAAATGGTGGGAAATTTTTTTTTTAAAAATTTTTTATATATACATATATATGAAAAAACAATAAAATGATGATTGAGAGAAAAAAAAATTTTTTAACAACATTACTTGGATTTTTTTGTTTTTGTTCAAGTTCAATAATTATTATAAACAAAGCATGAATATTTTTTCAACTTTTATGTCGTGATCTTGTTGAGTATGTATATGAGAAAGGCTCTACGAAGTGAAAAATTTTTACGACAATCATTTAAAAAAAAAATATTATTTACAATTAAGACAGAAGTTCGCGAAAATGATGTTGGTTAGCAATCGTTTAACTTGTTGAAAAATCACCTTTGGGTGGAATTTCCAACGGGAATGAATTATTTATAGTGTTCAGAATACACCATTATTTTTTCAAATAAAAAAAAATATTTGATACGTTAAATAAATTAATTAATGTGTCGTACTCGCTTTTGACGTCGTGCGCGCAACCTAAAAATGTCGCGCGGAGACTCATTTTCAGCGTTAAATTCAAATTATTAATAATGGAGATGGAGTTTCAAAAGTCCGGAGTGTTTAATTGGAAATTTTCTTTTCTTCCAGAATTTTGAAATTTCTTGAATATTAATAGTTTGTGAAATATTGACAAAAACCGAAATGCCATTTTTTGTTATCTTCAATTGTTTATAACTTTTGCAATTTTGTATGTGCTAATACACGCTTCCGGCACATTTTTCTAGGCGTTATTCCGGATCCAATGAGATATCACACATAATTTTAAGAGCAGTTTCTCTATTTTAGACCATTTTCAACTTGTCGATTAGACTATAATAGACAAGATATTAGAGCAGAGAAAATCCTTGATGGATCTGTGAGGCTCACACACAATATCCTCGAAAAGTAAACGATTTGGCTGGTATCATTAACAAGGCACAGTTAATGGTGAGTTTTATCTAGATTTTGTTATGATTTTTTTACAGCCTACATTGAAGAGACTTCACCCAATGTTAATGATCCAAATGCAATAGATAGATCAACCAGACGGAGCTCCACCGCATTACATACGTATTGTTAGATACTATTTGAACGAAGTTTTTCCCAATTGGTGAATTGGAAGACGTGGAACTATTGAATGGCCGATTTGACTCCTCTCGATTACTTCGTATTGAGTTATCCAAAATCAAAAGTATATTCCAATAGACCAGACAATATTGCAGATTTAAAAGTTAGGATATCGGAGGAAATTAACATCATTACCCCTGAGGTCCTACTATATGTTATACGAGAATTGCAAGATCTACTTGTTCATTGTAGAGAAGTGAATGGTGGTCAATTTGAACATTCAATTTGATTGTTAAATAAATTGATAAATACTTCCTAAACATTATGTGACATTATTTCTATCATTCTCCGTAAAATATAAAAAATTTATATTTCCAAAATGAATTTTCTCAGTTATGATTGCACCAAATAAAAAAAATCTGATATTGCTAAACAGAATATGGAAATCCCTTCCGAACAAATTGCCACACGATACCCCTTCTCATTTAAAATTTTTGAGGGCGTGCTCATAATTCAGAGAGGGTGCAAGAAGGGGGTAATATTTTTATACTATAAATTGTCAAATTGACAATGGAAATCGACATGTTTCAGGTTTTTTGAAACAAATATATAATAACGATGAAAAAATGAATTTATTCCATACCTATGGACCGCACTGTATACCAATTTCTATATGAGTCCATGATGGATGATTTTTCAAGTTATCTGAAGATATCTCTGGGTATGTAATATAACCATATGAAAAGATACCCGAAATAAATTTGATATGAACTTTCCGCGGTAACCAGACAGCGTTAGAGTGTCCAGAAAAAATAGCCACGATAGATCTGAAATGGTCGAAGTGGAAGGCGGTTATCGCCCCACTCGAAAAGAACCTAATATATATAATAAAAAATTATAAATAACGTCTGAATGTTCATTGGGATAACAGATAATTTTCACTTTCAGGGGAAAAGGAAACCCAAAATATGGAAACATGAAAAAATATAATATGAAAAAACTCTAAAAACACGGATATATGGCAATAAGGACTAAAAAGTTGAAAAAATAAGAATAAAGTCAATAACCAAAGAATTTTCTTTTATGTAAAAAAGCGTGAGGTGCTTGATATCAGTATCTCAATATCATCATGAGAAGAACATTTTTTGGACAATTACTTTATTCATATTATTTTCAACTTTCTTTTCGAAACAAAATCTTTGAATAATTCACCCACATGAGATGGAAGTTAATAAGAACTAAATTCTGGCGAATATGCTGAGAACCAATGCAATGGCCTGACATATCTGAAATTGAAATGAATTTGCCGATCCCTTTCCGAGCTCGCTATAAGAAAGTTAATTCAATTATTAATTGTCTGAAAATTGAAAAACCCTCTGATCCTGTTCGTCTGTCCATGACTTGGTCAGAATAGAAAAAATGCAATACTGTAAAATTTTTAATATCTGCTACTTCAAATGGCACAATACAATTAAATTCCATTTCAGGAGCATACGGTGGACAAATTCTTTAACAACTTTGTCGATAAGATTTATTTCTTCTCTTTTGATTGATTGAAATTCAAAAATACTTTGAATAACTAGAATGTGCAGTATTATGTCAAAGTTTTCTAAGGTTTTTTGTCACATTCTCTTCATGAATGCCAATATCTTCAGAAATATTTTTTTTTCTATAGCTTTGTAACCATAGGGAAAAATTTTACCATAGAAAATGTAAGCCTGTATTTGTGAAAAATAGATGAGTTAACGTCTTCACCTTTGAATTAGTATCCCTCAACAAAGAATTGGTGTGAAATAAGTGAATAATTTTGCAAAAAATTTACGAAATTTGTATGAACATATTTCAAGTCTATTCATTCTAAATTATTAATTATATTTTCAGTAGTTCAAACTTGATGAATATTTGACTCATCACATAAAGGAAACACTAACAGGTACCGAATATGCATTCATTTATATCATAAAACAAACAGACGAAGCCTACATATATATTCACAGTATGATGCATTCATGATTGATTATATCTAAACAATCACAGAAAAAATAATTCGGCGAATACCCCAATGGATGAAGGTAAGTTCAACAGAAGCTCAAATCCCCACTTCATTTTGAAGAATTCATCCATTCTTGATCCATTCTGTGTAAACTGTACAGATGCTAGATGAACATGAAACAAAAAAAGATTATGGAAGTAGTCCGAGTCAGGTGGAATTCTAATTAATTAGTAGAAAAAATCAAGTCTGCCCCACAGTAAGAAGCATTTATTTCTAGGAAAGAAAATAGCAATGCATTCCGCCATCTTCAGGCTCTCTAAAATATACATAGAAAAGATACAAGGGTGAACATCGTAAAAATTGGTAGAAGGCTTAGCACAAAAATAAACATAACATCACCGACTTACACAAACATTGAATTTGAAATGTCAACTCATTAATTCAGTCGATAACCTATGTTATATTAATCAGTTGACATTTTTACTTCAATGTTTGTGTAAATCAGTGATGTTATGTTTATTTTTGTGGTAATTCTTCTATCAACTTTTACAATGGTCACTCTTGTATCTTTTCTATGTATATTTAAGAGAGCCTGAAGATGGCAAAATACTTCGCCGAAATGATTTGCTAATTTATTCCCTAGAAATAAATGCTTTTCACTGTGGAGCAGACTTCATTTTTTCTACTAATGAAAAAAAAAGCTTGATATTTTTTTCAAAGTATAAACAATAACTTTTTTAATGGAAAATCAAAGTGGTTTCAAATATAAATTAGAAAAAAAAAGCATTTTCACTTTATATTTCTTATGAAATAACCAGAGGTTGTGAAGTATCCTATCTTCAATTTTGATATAAAGTATAATTCAAGCAATATATTAGGAGTAATTCTGACAAACTTGGAATAACTAAATAAAATAATCCTCATCTTCATTGGCAAATGCTCCACTGGGCCAATCAAAGGAGCTTGCGATCTCAGGGATTACACAGTTCTTTGATATATTCTGTATTCTGTGCATGTACTGAAACATGAAAACAAAATCAAATATATATATATATATATATATATATATATATATATATTTATATATAATGCCTGTGGCTTCCCGTTTCCCATTATCTCGTTTGGGTGCCATAATTGATTTTACAGCAAAAGTAATTTTCAAGTTAGGTTACACACGAATTCTTCATTCGTAATCGAGATCCAAAACACCAATGTTCATGACCGTAACTCAAAAACTAACCGAAACCCCATAAAAACATGTACCCGTCATTTGAATTTCAAAAAGAAAAGCGCAAATACTAGTTTTCAATATACACATACCTTCAGAGGCCGAACAGTCTAAACACGGACATTCTAGGACATTGCTTCTTCGTCTATCTGCACCAAACAATTAGTGAAAGAATTGTGGATTTTATGTTCCGGTGTGAGCTTTGCTTTCACATTGCAGACGTTTTCTTGGCATTTCAACTGTATGTAGCCAACAGCATTATCACCACTGGAGTCACTGGTAGATCTGTAAAAAGATAACATGTGTTGTTTTACTTTTTTGATGCGAATAAGTCAGTTGAAAATGATCTCGAATTTATTTTTGCTATATACCTAACACAAATTGCTTACCGTCTTCACATTTTTCATTTCAGCACTCAAAAGAGTCATGTTTGTTAAATAAAAAGAGTAAATCATCTCATAATCCACCCTTGGCAACTTTTCCGAACCTGCTTTTACGAAGCCTTGTTTCATTATAAACACACCAAATCGTTCATGATATTTAGAAATTAATAAGTTGATAAAAATAAACATTGATGGTCAACCTCAAATCTCAATATTATTTTCATGGGAACTGGGAACTGTCTGTTACATTTGCCGTGTTGCCAATGATCGGTCTTCATCAAAAGGAAGGCCCGTTCAGAAACTTTGAATGTTTTAAATAAAAAAACCCGTTGTTGAAATGAGATTTTTTTTCAAGAGTCTATCAATAAACAGAGTTCAATTATATATTACTGGTGTATATCAAGCAGTGAGCTATATTTTTGACAAAAACTGTAATGCGTGTTTCTGAACGTGGATTATGGAGGGGGTAGTTTTCGATGAACGTGACGTCACGGGTACACTTTCAAACGCAATATCTCTTCGAAATGAAAAATATATGATGGCATTCTAAGTCAATTGGACGTTTCAAATGAAATACAATCGACCTATATAAGTTTTGGATTTTTTTTTCCTAAATGGAAAGGTCCATTGTAATAGACTTCCCAAAGAAGGAGTTTTTTGGCCTCTTTACGAAATTTTTCATTGCTTCCTAATTTCCTGATGAGAAGACGAATATAGTTGAATAATTTTTTTCCATTTTAAAGTGTGGAGGATTCGATTTGTGAATTTGGGGGGATAGGGGGACTGATATTATATGTGAGACGGGTTTCATAATTCGACTGATTGATCATAATGTTGTCTTTGTAGTTTTGGTGGATCAAACAAACTGTTTCTAGAATGAAGAGGCAAGCTGAGGGTAAAATTCTTTGTGATGAAAAAAGAGGTCTAAAAGAATCTTGTTTTCCTGCTCGACATATGTACCTATGAGCCCTTTTCTGTAGTATGAAAACTTCATTTGTTAAAGTTTGAGAACTTGTACCCCAGAAGCATATCTCATAGTGCAAGTGAGATTCACAGAGTGCAAAGTATGCATTTCTAGCTAATATAGAATCCATGGTGGAGGAGATAGTTCTTATGGCATAGCAACTTGAGGAGAGTTTCCTACACAGTTTGCTGATATGGTCTTCGCATCTCAAGTTATCATCAATATGTAGCCCTAAGAATTTATTTGCTACTTTGGAATAGATGATTTGTTCATCGAGCGGAACAGAATCAATAGTGCACTTGAATGTTGAAATATTGGTTTTTGAAACATTGAACGTTAATAGGTTAGCGTTGCACCACTGCTTGACTTTTTTCTGATCGCTTTCAATATTGTTATGTAAAGTCACCACGTTGCTATTGTGCCAAAGTAAAGATGTATCATCTGCAAAAATAGTAAATTCACCATCAATGGCTAAATCATTCATATACAGTAAAAATAACAAGGAACCGAGCACAGACCCTTGTGGTACCCCGTATTTGATTTTCTGTTCGGCAGATGTCACTCCATTAGAAGTCATCTTTTGCACGCGGTCAGATAAGTATGATTTGGACTATAATAGAATGTTTCCTCTGAAACCATAAATTTCGAGTGTATGCAACAATATGTTGTGATTGACGCAGTCGAACGCTCTTGTCATATCGCAAAATACTGCAGCAGCAACCTCACCGCTATTCAGTTGGAGATAAAGTTCCTCCAGTAGAGCAAACATTGCATCGTTTGTACTTCTTGAAGCACGAAAACCAAACTGTTTGGAGTGAATGAGTTCATTTTTCACGAGAAAGCATAGTATTATTTTTTTCATAAGTTTTTCAATGAGTTTTGCCAAGGTTGGTAATGAAAAAATAGGTCTGGAATTTGCAGGTGAACTTGGATCGCCCCTTTGAATAGTGGAATGACCTCAGCAATTCAAAGACACGATGAGAATGTGCCATTCAATACTGGAGAATTAATAACATCTGCCAGAATGTCTAACACATTTTCGGGTAATTTCGACAATATTTTTAATGAAATATCATCCCAACCAGAAGAATTTTTGTTTTTTATTTCAGAGATAATTTCTTTTATTTCACTCGCATACGCTGGGGAAAAACTGAAAGATTTTGAAATGGCAATGTGACTCATGTTATCTATAGGATTTACCTCAGTGATTATTTCATCAGCAAGTTTGCTAGCTATAGAACAGTAAAACGCATTGAGTTTTCGAGAGTCCAGCTCACTTTTAACAGGAGCGCAATTATTTTTCCCCTCAATTCATCAACAATTTTCCAGGTTTCCTTCTGTTTTTTAAAAGCATTCGATAATCTTTGGTTGAGATGATTTTTTTTGAAGGTTTAAATTACTTTTCTATGAATACTCCTGTAGTTGTTGTAGTAGGTGATGAAATATTGATTGTCAGCGAAAAAAACTTCCTAATGTGGTGAAGAGACCTCATATTGTGTGACGAATTTTCTATGGATTTTGCCATCCAAGGTACTCTTTTAGTTTCAATTTTCGTCAGTGGAAACGCTTTATCGAACAAAAACATCAGTTGTTGGTGAAAGTCACTTAGTGGATCCTTGGCGGTTAATATATGAGCCCAAGTTGAATCAATGCATAATAGCTTCGAAAAACTCTCGATTTTTTCTTACAATCAATCCTACCATACTTTTTAAGTGCACTATTATTCCTGATGACATTGAGGGAGTATACAAATGAAACCGCTTCATGATCAGAGATGCCCGCATTGACCACTTCACAACTAATGACTTTATGCAGGTAAGAGCACACATAGTCCAAAAGGCTCGAAGAGTTTTCAGAAATCCTTGTACTTAGGCATTTCAACATGCATTATCAAGTCAAGAGAATTTAATAAATTATCCAAGAATCTCTTACATTGTAATGGGTTATTCAAATAATTCATAATGAAATCACCCGCTAAAAAAATTGTAGCATTCAGAGAAAGGCGAGTTAGAAGTGACTTCAATTTAAATAAAAAATGGTGGGTGTTTGTAGTGCGAGATCTATAAATACAGATAATGAATATGTTAAGTTCTCCGTTGAAAACAAATGAGAATTGAAATTCTTACCCTTCAAATAAATCGTTGTGCTTATCAAAATTAGTAAAATTATTATTTTTCAAAAATTCTTCCTGAATAAGTATTAGTTTACCTCCATGAGCATGTTCGCTCCGGCAATATTTAGATACTGAAATATAATGTGGTATAAATATCGCTTCGTTAGATTTAAGCCAATTTTCTGTTATCAAAAGAATATCAGGGTACTCAGAGTTATCTCAAAACAAAGTTAATTCATCAGTTTTGTTTCTTATAGATTGAATATTTAAAAGCACAGCCGTGAAATCATTCGATGCTTTCCTAAAAAAGACCCTTGAGTAACTTCTCTCACTATTGGTCTCCTCTCAGTGAGACTGTCATCATTCACAACACTCCTTTGGTCCTTTGGCTTCTGAAAAGGTACAGCGGAAACTTCCCAAGATCGACTTAGTAAGAGCCCATTTGTCAGATTTGTTGGGGTGCTCTCCATTTGTGTTGAACTCAGATTTTCTAAGAAAGTTATAACACTCAAAGAACGGAATATTTGATGGTCTTTTATGGTGAAGACATTTCTGAATATTCGGATTATTTTCATAGGTGGATTGGTCCATGTTCCTTGACTTCAACGAGTAGGGTTGTAATAACAGCAGAATATTTGTATTATTCAGCTCAGCTGCTAATATGTCAATCATTTAACAGTGGATAATATTCGGCCAATATATTAAAAAATCATCTTCCGATAATTTTCTGCCTATGTCGAGCATGCTTTCAAGCAATTTGTCATCAGGACAGTTGAGTTTGCATATTGAGAAGATTGAAATATGATCACCTTTATGATTTAATATTGGCATAAAGAGATTTCCACATCTATTGGAGAAAACAAGGACAAACGATTTCAGGTGTGGCTGACATTACAGCCCCTTGGTTGGTTTTATGTGCTTGTTTTATGTGCATGTCCATTTTCATCTGGAGCACACGTTGGAGACCCTAATTTGGAAACACTAGAGTTATCAACGGAATACTTTGAGCAACAAAAATGGTCAATACCCTTCTTCAGCATCTCGAAGTCCTTCAATAGCCTAGTGTTTTCATGCTCAAGTATACGTATGGAAGTTATCATGGAGCGGTTGATCACGTTTAATTCGTGAAGGTCATTTTCCAGTTTGATTTTTTGTTCTTCAGCTTCGTTCAACCTGTTCCTTAAATCTTAATTTTGTTCTTTTTCTTTGATTATTTCTCAATCTGATTTAATAATTTCAGTGTTCTGTTTACGTATTTTCTCATTCAAATATTGATCAGCTTCAAGCGCATCATTCTCTAGTTCCCGTGTTCTATTATTTGATTGATTCAGTTTATCATTAGTTTTTTCCAATTGATTGTTGATTGCACTGATTTCAGCCACCTGTTCTTCCCATATATTCAGTTGCGTTTTTGTTGTTTCAACTTCTTTTTGTAGCTCCCCATTTCTCTGTGAAATATGATTTATATCTGAGGTCAACTGATTAATGTACCTCTTTTGATCATTTATTCAATTGGCAAATAATTCGTCCGAACTAATAACTTCGTCCTGAAAATTGACTGAGGCTCTTCACAGTCTTTGAATGTGATAACATTTTCCATGATTATCAGTAGTCAGTTTAGTTATTTCCTGTGATAGGTCAATGATATTATCTTCATACAATTTTTCAATGTGGTCCGTATCTTTTTCATCTAATGATTTTTCCAAAGTTTTTACTTTTATTTAAAGTGCATCCAAATATTCCTCTTCGCTCCTCTTACTTGTATAACACTCCTTCGAACATATGATTTTGTTTCCATCCAGCTCCACCACCTGTTTTTTTCTATGCATGCAGCTGGGGTGAAACGCGTTCAAACATTCAATGCAATAAAGGGTTGAGCACTCTTTAGATTTGCAGCATTCAAAATTTGACAAGGTAATTTCTCTCAGTGAAGACCACAAATTATTCGGGAGATAGAACCACTACTTTATATTTCCTCTAATTCCTGATAAGGACCATTTAATTTTTGGATCAAAATGTTAATAAATCCCACACAACAAATTTACTCTCAACTCCTGGACTATAAAATATCCAATAGCGTGTTTACCTTTGAACAGTTTTTACAATCTCTGATTAGAGATTCAGTTTGAAGTTTTAATGGTTTATTGTCTTGGCTTTTAGATGAATTGTCCGTTTTTATAGACACTCGATTCACTATTGGTTAATATCAATGTAATGATTGTTGATCAAAATGCACTCAAACTTTCAATTCACTTTTCAATATCATACTCTTTTTGTAGGCCAGACTCAACTGCACTTTCTGGTGTTGATCCCAGAAAAAACTATGATCTGGATTGAAATTTATTTGATATTAAAGCAGGAGCAAAGTATCAGCTTCTGTGTAGGTTGTACTCCGACAATTAGAAGTAGGTTGAAATTGACTTCTCAGATTTGATTACATTGTTTGTTAGTTACAAGTAGAACAAATAAAAGCGCGTTGAAAATGAAAATTAGGAAAAAAAATTTTTTCAAAGACAAGCTTTTATTATACAAATGCACTAAAAAGGAAAAAATAATTCATTTCATTGTTTGATCTTGGTTATTCTGTGGGTAACAGATTCAAAATCTTGCCGCGCAAGACTTCCTATTTTATATCCGCGGCAAGATTCTGAATCTGTTACTCACAGAATAACCTAGATCAAACAAAAAAATAAATAATTTTTTCCTCCTGAGTGCCTTCATATAATAAAAGCTTGTCTTCAAAAGTGTTTTTTATAATTTTAATTTTTGACTTTTTAGTTCTGTTTTTATCAACCAATAAAAGCTTATTTCAAAAAAAGAATTTTTGCGTTTATTTATTTTAAATTTTTAAGTAGTTGTGATATTAAATAACTAGTTGAGTAAATTCTATTTTATTTATTTTTGAATTTTGACAAATAAATCATAATCTCCAACCCTGAAAACCCCTTTTGAATAGAATCGGACCTTAACCCTTTCCGTACGGCAGCTAGACGAATTTTTTTTCCCGTACAGACGGGACTTTTGAGCGTGCCGAACAGACGGCTATCGACTATGTGTGACACTATACAGACCGTGCCGAACAGACGGCTGTCGACTATGTGCGACACTATACTTACAGACCGTGCCGACCAGACGGCTGTCGACTATGTGCGACACTATACTTTGATACTATACTTCAGCCTCAGATAATCCACAGTGGCTATCATGATTTTTTTTTTGTTTTTTTGCCCGCGACGAGATCCCCGAGGGGACCAGCAGCATTCTCCGACGACATGTCAAGGCATACTGGCGCGAAAAAACAAAAACACTGCACTCGACTTAGCACTGGCCATGCCAGGTTGCCGGATGTCGCATATGATCGACGGTGTCGAATATATGCGTCAGCCGCCTGAGCGGTTAGCATGCAGTGAACGCAAACGTTGTGACAACAGTCTGTATGCCAAATCTAAAAATGTTATGCGTCGCATCCCAACCGGCAGTCGTCCAGGAGACAGTATACATGTCGTCGACCATATGCGACAGCCGTCTGTGCGGCACATATCCTCGGTGTCGCTATGCTGCGTCAGCCGTACGGAAAGGGTTGATCACAAAATCTGTCCGCCATTTGTTTTTTTCACTCACAAAAATCTCATGATGCACCGGAATTATGTACACCTGCTCAATTTGAAATCAATCGGACGATTAGAAGTGGGCCAAATTCAACTTGCAAGATTTTATTACAGACAGACAGACACCGGGACTCCAAAAAAGCTTGTAATAAATGTCAATTTGTATTGCTTAGCGCAGAACTCGAGAATGACTGGACCGATTTGGCTAACTCTCTTTGAAATGTTCGAAATAATCGGAAAAAGGTTCTTACGGAAAAAAAATAAAGAAAGTTGCCCGAAAAATCGGAAAATTTTGGAGTGTCTTTTTCTATGGTATTTTTGTATGAACTCAAGACCATAACTTACGATTCGAACGATGGATATACGTAATTTTGTTTTGTTCGTAAGGCTCACGGAAAAGGTTTTAGGAAAACAAAATCGGGACAATTACAAAGAAAGGTCGGAAAATTTGGACAAACTTAAAAAATCATAATATTTGTATGCTTCTTGATCATAAGTGATGATAGGAACGACATAGTTGCTTGATTCTTTTTCAAAATGAATGTTTTTTATTGAAAAAGTTTTTATGCTATCAACTCATTTACTGTTCAAGCGATATCCATGAAAATTGGTATATACTGGTATTTAAAAACGGAAAATATTTTCGCTATATCCATAACGGGATAAAGGGAAACGGGATAGGGGGATAACGGAATTGCGGAAAATGGCATGGCGAGATAACGGGATAGCGCTATAACGCTATAGCAGGATAACGGAATAGCAAGATAGCAGGAGAACAGGATTACAGCATAGCGGGATAGGAGGATAACAGAATAACGGAATAACAAGATAGCGGCATAACTGAATAAATGGAAAAGGGGATAGCGGGATGAAGGGACAACTGGATTACGGGATAACGGGATCCTCCTGATAACGGGATATCAGGACAGCGGTATAACGGGGTAAAGGAAAGCGGGCAGAGTCACAGGTATGAATTGTATGAAACAAACAAAGAAAACTCAAGGAAAAAATTCTACGCGGGAAAAAAAAAATAGGGAATAAAGAGATCTTGTCAGTACAACGTCTATCGGGTTAGCTGGTCAAATAATATATCTATATCCTGAGAGGACTTTTTCACATATACTGGTATGATTTCTATTTTAAGGAGACCCACAGGGTTAGATATATTGAGGAGGAAGCAACATCGATTTCCAATCAATATATGACCAGATCAGAGTGAATAGTTGAATTCTGCCCCATAAAGAATGCCACTGCTCATTTGTTACCATAACACGTTTCTTGATGAATACCTAGGGGAATCGATTCTGCACTTATACATGGGTGAAATTGAGAGCTGGTGCATTTGAGCAAAATTCAATTAAAACGCTGTCAATCCATTGGTGTTCCGTTCATAAACGAAGGCACGTGTTATTCGATTGAATTTTAATGCGTATGTTTTATGTCACCAGAATAATTTTTTTTACATTTCGCAACTCATTTGTGCCGGATTCTCTTGCAAGCGGCTTATTCTGGGGCGATTCGTAAATTCATCTTCGGAGCAGTCAACAATTGTTTTCGTTCGTATGAAAGATGCGGCACAAAATGACAATATAAAAATAGGAATATTCGAAACAGAAAAAAAACTCAGGAAAAGACGGAGAACAATAATCTATCGAGAAAATATTATCGTGGGAGAATGAGCAGAACTCATTTTCAGTTGAAATACATATCCACTAAAAGAAACATATTCTAAAGATAAAAAAAACTAACTAAAATGAAAATTAAATTTTCAATAGCAAAAACTGACACATAATAAACTACTGATAACAGTAACTCCAGAGTATGGACCCTTTGAGAAAAATATGTCGCAATGTCTTTTATTTTTCGAGCCAACAACGCATTGTCTATGCACTGCTTTTCTCTTTTCTGTGAAAGGAGTCTGGGAACTGAGGTTCCTGCCAGTGAGACCCAGAGCATTGTCAGCCTCCGCTGACCTCCCATAGTGACGATGTTCATTATGAGGTCAATGTAATAGTTCAAGCATCTCGTTTTTAGCCTACTTGTACAACGAGCCAAATTTATTCAATAATATGAATGAATATCACGTAATATATATATATATATATATATATATATATATATATATGATATATATCCATATGGTCAATAGTTATTCTGTCCTCATTGTAATTATTCTGATTTCTTATAAAAAGAACTAACTAGACTTTCACAAATTATTTCCTCTACCATCCTCCTAAATAAAACACAAAAGTAACTTCAACACTTTATTGAATTAAAAAATAGGTTAAAACCCAAAGTTCATCAACGAAATGAAACATGACGTAGAATATAGCGGATTAATTGAAACTATAATCAGATGAAACAAAATCAACTACTTCAAAAATGCTCATACTCCGATATGTCACAAAAATGTTTTCTGTAACGCGGTGTAAAATTTGTCTCTCATAGAAATTGCAACAACTTTTCATTGTGACAAACAGAAGCAGCCCCTTTTCTACGACTTGTTCAAATATTCAAATGTTCAACTTTTCCCATGTTCCAATATACAAATGTTTACCCTCATAATGCAATACAAGCTTCGGTAGGTTACTATTGTATAGTTACCGGAAGCATCGCAAATCACCAAGTGTGCAATAATTGTCCTTCCATTAATTCAAAAAGCATTTTGGGTTACCCTCGTGGAGCATCCCTAACGACACTCGCAATTTCCATATTTGAATTCAATACAAACTCACTCAAGACAAAATATCAATAATGCTATTCCCGACAATTGATTTCAAAATCAGAAGAATCAAATTTCGCAATTGAATCTCTGGAATCAACTGACCCTTTTTTCACTCGTCCCTCAGTTCTGAGTTTGCTCAACTTTGTGATTGGTTTCATCAATCATAATTTGAATTCCATTAGCAGAAACATTCTGAAGTCTTGCAGATTTAGCCTAGTCCACCTGGACTACCCATCAGCAAAATGCGCCCAAAACTGTTTGGCCATGATACAATAGCGTCTTATTTGAATCAGGTAACGCGTTTTTCATCGAGGCCGTGGTTTCATTCATCTATCTCGTTCTTCTTGTTATTATTTCACGTGAAAAATGTTGAACAATGACAAGCTCATTTCATCCGTTGCAAATTCCCATTATGGTAACATAACCACAAAATTGTGACACTTATTTTTAACCGACCAAACCGAAAAGGAGGAGGTTCTCTAGTGGACGCGTATATTTTTTTTTTGTATGACCACGCATAACTTTTTTACATCCGATTCAGATAATTTAAAAGATGAAATCCACCCCTAAGAGTAGCAAAATGAAGGATATTGATCACTCACCCTCTGAATTCTGGTCCGCGTTTACCGATTCTATCAGGCATAACTTTGTACTGGGTTCTTCGATTCGGATGTTTTTTTTTATTAGATAGGGTATACCTCATAGTTGATCATATTCCAAATGGAATTATTCACCCTCACGGGTACAAAAATGGGGGATAATTGATTTTTCACTCGTGCACATTGGCACACATATGTAGTTGACAATTACAGATCCCTATTGTTATTATTTTCGTTCTCCTACATACGCCACAATTATAATATTCTATGAGAGGATGGAATGATATACAAATTAATGAAATAAACCAACCAGAAAAACTAAAATAATTTATATTACAACAAATAGTGAGAGTAGATGATCATATTATTCAACTAGTAATAGTTGAAGTGAGGTGGGTAAGTAAGTATTTTGGAAGTAATCAAAAGACAAGTAGATAGTAATCAGAAGGTTTCAGCCACAAAGAATTGTAAAATAAAAACTTTTCAACAAAAAATTAAACCGACGAAATACGGAACTGAAAAGTGAAAAATAAAATAAACCTTCTTAGTCACAATAACTAAGCTCCTAATCTGATGTAAATAACTAATTTTGAGTCGGCGACAAACGAACGGTGGAGATCATCAAATTACGTCAGAAAAATTATCAGAATGTCACCGCGCAACTCGATGCCATCATTTTACGCCTTACCTGATTTTTGTTTGGCGCCGACTCAAAATTAGTTACTTGCATTAGTTTAGGAGCTCAGTTATTGACACTAAGAAAGTTTATTTTATTCTTTACTTTTCAGTTCCGTATTTCGTTGGATTAATTTTTTGTTATCACGTGTCATTTGGTATTCCAGTGAAAATGTCAAATGAATAACCTCACCTCAAATATTTAGGTCATGAGTCATTATTCAGAGATTGCGCATGCGCAGTAGTTTCCAAGCGCCCTTATGAAAAAGAACAGACTGATTTTCGTGACTTCACTTTGTTTAAACAGAATCTTATGGAGTGTTATCGATATCGGTAATTGATAAATATATAATATGGACCCCAAAAAACAAAGACAAGGCCAGGGAATAGTTTGGGCACAGTGCTGCAAATTATGAAGCATATACAATTTGTCGGCCCTGTGCTGGCCAGCATGCATCGAGAGTTTGTAAGAGAGATGAAGAGAGCATACCAAAGTGCTGCAACTGGGTCGGTTGGTGCTCATAAATCGAACTACAAAGAATTCCCAATATACCAGTTTTTTTTCTTCTATACTATACAAATTTGTATGGTCAAATGATCAACTGTAATCTCTATATCTAATATAAGCTTTGTTATATTATTTCATAATTACTAAAAGCATCGCAAATCACCAAGTGTGCAGAAATGTGCCTTCTCTAATAGGCTACATTCTTTCGTCCTCTGGTAAATCCAAAGGTATTTTTGGTTGCTCTCTATAACACCCCTAACGACACACTCCTCAATTTCCATATTTGAATTCAATTCAAACTATGGCTTCCAAAAACGTCACTCATGACAAAATATCGACACGGTTATTCCCGAAAATTCATTCCAAAGTTTGCTGAATCAACTCTTTGGAATAAAATAACCCTTTTTCCACACGTTCCTCAGTTCAAGAGGCGCCAACCTAAATTTGACCAATCATTATTTGAATTTCTTAGGCCGAAAAATTCTGAAGTCCCTTTTTCGAATTCAGAGAGCCTGAACATCCGATGAATAACTGTACAAATACTGTCTAAAATAATACGGTCTCTCTTCATGAGAGTCATTATTTCTCTTTGAGAAACAACTGTCATTGCGGAGATATACGCTCTTCTATCTTTCTTCCTAAAATTCAATAGAAACAAACGTAACATATCCTGGGATCGAACCACTGTGATCAAGAAACAAAAACCATACAGGACGACACATTTTTGCAGAACTGAAATGTGTTTTCCGGTTTGGGTTTCATACAATTCGTACGCATTGAGCATCGGTAAGTCCACTGAGATGAGAAACTTTTTTTGTACCATTTTATCGCCTTCCTTACATACTTCACCAAACTCAAAACCAGTGCCCACCTGATTCCGTCGTATTGAGAATGCAGAGTGGTTTCCTGATGGCTTCGTCCGTGGTCTGACCAATATTCTCATGAGCGTCAATTCTTTTTTGTGAAGGGTGGATAAAATTCTCACTTTCCGTTTATTTTGCCCCTTGAAAGCAAAGAGCTTATCTGTGGCCATATAATCTATCTTCTCCCGTTTGGGTATTTTCGAAATTGGGGGTATCACCAACCGAAGTTTTTTGCTTGCGGTATGAACTTGAATTTGAGTACCAGTTGAAAAATAAACAAATTATGGTCATTATCCAGGTAGCATTCGGATAGTCAGGAGAATCCTTCGAAGTATTCCGACTTCAACTGTATCGTTCATGATTTATGTTGCAGCGTCTATATAAAAAATAATAAAATCGACTAGGTATATAGCCAGTTTGGCAGTCACATAGGATAAACAACTTCATTTCAAATCTATGACGCTTTGAAAAGATGTAAATCTTGAAGAATAAGCGGTCTTGCAACGATAGTAAGCTCTAATCGATTTTCAAATGGTTGAAACTTTTCACAAATACTTTTCTGAGATGATCAACCACCATCCTGATGTTCCACAGGTCATCGCCTACAGGTTGATTGTTATTATTGGCAAAATACAGCATTCTGAGCGACATGAGGTATCATTCTTTCGACATGAATTGCGAAAACAGTGGAGAATGTAAGAATGCATTATGTGTTCGATAGCTGTTCATTTTGTTCTCTTGACCTGACTCATCAGAAAATTTATCGCGAGGAAAGAGTACATCTCCACTGCTCCAGTCTTGATCTATCTGTAATACCGTCATTAGAAAAGGAGTTATGATACAAGTTAGACTATTCCATAATGCGATCTACGATTTGCTGAAATGGAAATACGTGGAAGCAGTTAAAAGGCCTCAAACAAATGTTGGATTTCACAGCTTGAATTATGATTATAAAAATGTTGGAAAGTTTTCAGGCAATATAATCTTTTTTGCGTATGTTGGCAGTATGCCATGAAGCAGCAATAGCTTACAGACGACCATCAACATTATCAGATCCAGAATCGGAGGAATAAATTATGACATCGAAATCTGGACTTTCATAACTTGCACGTGTATTTGCAGTATCTTGTTCATCTGTTGTTCCCATAGTGTCTGGCTAGAATTGAATCGATTGGAAAACAGAAAGTCGTTCTCTTTATCGTTGCTTTTTGCTGAGATATTCTGAAGTTCTTGGTCAGTTTGGTTCCTACTCATCTCGGATGGTCGATTTTGTCACTCTGAGTGCGGGTTCTGGGCAAATATATGGAGTTGATGAGACCATCTAAGCTGATTCATCAGCTTTCTCGTTGTTCTCGATGCCACAATGTCCTGGAACCCACATCAAAATTATTTTGATGTGTTCTGCGAGGGCACTGGATTCTTCTCGGCATTCTCATACCAGTCCCGATATCACTTTTGCCTTCAGTGACGCCTGGATGTCTGTGCATATTTTGATCCGTGCGTTGCTCACTCCCCTCATGTTGTATTCTCTCATGCATTGCAAGATTGCGTACATGTCCGCTTGGAATACGGAAGTAATAATTTGCAGTGAGGTGCTGAGTTGGAAGTTTTTCCCCTCACTGTTTACCTCAGCTTCAGTTCCTTACTGGGTCATGGCTCCGTCTGTGTACCAGATCGTCTCACCAGGTTTGCTTTCGATGGTATCATCTATCCATCCCCTTCGATCTCGAAGTTCGTGTCAAAAAATTACCTAGGAGTTATGTAGCTCGATGGTTTCATTTGAAAAAATTCAACTCTTACTATTCTCAGTATCTTGTTGTGATTCGAACTGTTGCTCTCATTTTGTGGCCTCGATAATCCCATTTTTACCACCCTCATGATTGTTCCGTCAATTGGGGAAAGATCCGGTAGTGCTTCCATAGCTGCTGTAGCTGTTGTTTTCATAGCGCCTGTAATGCTGAGGCCTTGCTCAACTCAGCCGAAGCTATTTTCTGGGTTCTCTTTGTCCACCATACCGAAGATGCATTCGTGATCATGGGTTTCACCTTATTGTTGTATATGCAATGCACCATTTTGGGACTTAGCCCTCATGTTCTTCCGTATGCTTGTCTGGCTACCATTAATGTCACCTTGGCTTCTTCTTTACATTCGCCAGTTGTTGGTTCCAGATTACTTCCAAATCTGGGATTGCCCCAAAATATTAAATTTTTTACGACAGATGAATGTTGGTCCGTTGGAGGGTTAGAGGTTCCAGACCCTCTAGCTTTCTTCTTTGGGTAAAAGCTACAATGGTTGATTAGGAGGCGCTGATAGTTGAACCTACATTTATCTCGGTGCTGACAACCGAATTGAGGGCCGTTTGCATTCTTTTCCTAACTGTGATGTTGAATTTTTCTTGCACTAGTATTACTATGTCGTACGCGTACCGGAGTGTTTTTTGTCCATTCCTTACCCTTGGTGATCTTGATGGCCAGTGTTTCTTCTATTACAGGAAAGTAGATTATTCCTTCTCTTAGCATGCAGTCTATCCACCTGCAGCAGGTCTCATTGATACCGTTTCTCCTCAATGCCCTCGAGATTGAGTTTAGTGATTCATTGTTAAATGCCCCTTTGATGTCTGGGAAAGCAATCAGTGAGACCTCTTTGTTTTCCAGAGCAGTTCACACCTTCCCTACGAGTTGGTGTATGCTGTTTTTGTAGATTCGAAAGTTGGTCCGACTGTAGAGGTTGGTTTGTCAAAACTGTATCTCTTATGCAACAGTTTTTTTTGCGCCTTGAGCATGAGTGACATAAGACTTATTGGCCTCAGTGCCTTCGCTCCATCCTGACCAGTTCTCCCAGGTTTGGGAATGAGACGACTGCATTTGCTCTCCATTTTTTGGTATGTATCACAGTGCAAGATTGGCCCTCAATAACATGTTTATTTTGTGTGCTAGTCAATTCTTTCCTGAAGCATAAGACGATGAATGCCATCCGGACCTGGCAATTAATTCGGCTGGAACGAGTTGATTGCCCATTTCGTGTTTTCATGTTTTCCACATCTATCACCTGCCATTTATCCCTGGAGACCCTTGTGGACCCCCCCAGTTCTCTGTATCTCCAGGCCTCAGGTGATATTTTTGTGTTAATTGATCCTGGAAAGCTGTACAGTTCTTTCAGGGTATCCTTTCCATTCTGCGTGAAGGCCCCTGGGTCTGATGGTCTGAATCATCAGTTTTCTGGACAGTATTTTGTTGAGTCTTGTTCTCTCATGAGTGCCTTCCACTTCCTCACAGTACCTCCTCTAACAGTGCAACAGTGCAACAGATGTTTGAGACATTTTTGTGCTGAACAAACTCAGCCAAATGAGATTCAGCTTGTTCAACACAAACTCACATTTTTTTTTTTTTTATGTTCTGGTTCCCACGAAAAGGGATATCCTGTAATGTTCAGAGAACATCGTGGGAAGCTAGAGAAAGAAGGTAGGAGTTGGTGTTCTTCTTAAATTTCTGAAGGTTGTATGCCTCGGGGAACACCTCCCTAGGCAATGAGTTCCAAAGCCTCGCTGTTCGTTGGATGAACGAGTCTTTGGAAAGTGATGTTCTGCAGGTCTCCAAAGTGACCACGAAGGGGTGTGATGACTGAACTTGACGGGTTAATCTCGAAGAATGAATGAAAATATCTATAAAATAGAGACAAATCGCCAACTTTTCTACGGTGTTCCAGACAAGTAAGCGAGTTTGTAAGCGAGGCATCAGCGACAAGACGAATTGCCCTTTTTTGGACAGAATCCAATAGCCTCAGGATATGTTTAGGTGCCGCACTCCAAATATGGGAACAGTATTCCAGGACAGGTCGGATCTGTGCCTTAAGCAGCTGACTGGGGGTGAAATAGCTCTTGGCACGAAACAGGAAACCAAGTTTTTGAGATGCACTTTTGGCAATGGACCTCACGTGATTTTCCCAGGAAAGGTTATTGCTGATAGTAATACCAAGCATCGATATGGATGGCTTCAGTGGTATGGTTACTCCTGACAAAGTTATGTTAGGCACAGTGAGATCGGCTTTTCTAGAGAAAAGACATGCTTGTGTTTTGTTTGCATTGAATTCTACCAAGTTATTAGATCCCCATTCGAGTCCATATTTATATTATTAACATTTCTTCCTCGTTCATTTCTGGTTTCACGGGCTGATATAGGGGCCCTGGAAGAAAAAGCGGTATGGAGGGTACTATCATCGGCAAAGCTGTGTACTGGACATGAAGTTGCTTTCAACAGGTCGTTGATGTGAAGTAGAAATAGTTTTGGTGCGAGAATGGATCCTTGCGGAACACCAGCATTTATGAGTAGAGTGTCAGATGAAACTCCATCGACCACCACATGGAGAGACCTGTTTGAGAGAAAACTAGCAAGCAGAGAACACAGCTGAGGGGGCAAGCCATAAGACGGAAGCTTGGCGAGGAGTCCCTGGTGCCAAACTCGATCGAACGCCTTGGAGATATCTAATGCCACAGCTAAAGTTTCTCCATACTTTTCAATAGATAGCTGCCATATATGTGAAACATAAGCGAGCAGGTCACCAGTTGATCTCTGGTGGCGGAAGCCATATTGCCTATCGTTGACAATTCCTGAGTCTTCCAGATATTTCATGAGCTCGATGTTGATGGCTTTTTCCATGACCTTTGAAATAATAGATAGCAGTGCGATAGGTCTGTAGTTGCTAGGTAGGGCCTTTTTGCCTTTTTTAGGGACTGGCTGTACTCTTGCAATTTTCCAATTGGAAGGAAATATCCCCAAATTGTAAGAGTGGTTGAACAACTTGCAAAGAACAGGTGTTAGTTCGGGGGCACATTTCTTGAGAACAATCGGCGGGATTCCGTCAGATCCACAGGCTTTGTTGGTGTTGAGACCCAGCAAAATCTTTCTGATAGTACGTTGGCGAATTGTGATCTCGGGCATGTGACTGTCAATAGGTGTTATGTTCGGGGGTTGTTTTCCCGATGAATCCAGAGTGGAATTTCCAGCAAATAGGTGCGCAAAGATATTGGCTTTTTCCTGGGCAGTCGTTGCTAGTGTTCCATCTTCTTTGATTAGGGGAGGAAATGAGCTGGAAGTGAAGTTTCTTCCCACAGCTTTGGCGAAAGACCAAAATGAATGGGATCCGTTAGGACATTCAGCAAGTTTTGATCTTATTTTGGCTTTGTGGGCATCTTTTGAGCATTCTATTGTCTCTTTACATATGCCTCTAGCCTCGACATATGCTGCTCTGGTCTCAGGGCCCGGATTTTTTAGCCATCGATGGTATGCTGCCTGTTTGGAAGCCACAGCTCTAGAGCAGTTTCTGTTAAACCAGGTCTTATCGGATGATGTTCTTCTTTCGGTATTCGGTATGTAAGTTTGCATCCCCAACATGATGATTTCAGAAATTGTCTCAGCACATCGTTTTGGATCTACTGAAGAGACACAAACTCTCTTCCATGGAAACGCTGAGAAAAACATACGAAGACCTTCCCAGTCGGCCGACTTGTAATGCCACATGAGACGGGGTGGTATTGTGCAGCTCGATGGTAAATGGAAAGAGCATGTTGTGGAGATCAGGGTGTGGTCAGAGTTTTCAAGTGGGGCACAAACTTCTATTCTATACGGGTCAGGATTGGTGGTGAGGAAAAGATCTAGTGTATTGGCAGACTGGTTGTTGACATCAGGGATGCGGGTTGGTAGCTCGACCAGTTGTTCTAGACCATGAGTGATGGCGAAGGCCTCGGCTTGACGACCTGCATCATCTGTTTTGTTAGAGAATTTGAGCCAGGCAGCGTTATGTACATTAAGGTCTCCCATGATTATGGTTTCAGCTGTTGGATGGTTCTCCTAAATGTAGTCCAGTTTGAGTGATAAAAACTCAAAGAGGTCGTTATATGAAGGTTCATTAGGTGATAGGTGAAGGCAGCAGAGGAACTTAGTCAGTTTGGTATCAGATAGCTTGAACCACATCACATCAAAGTCTTTCGGTTCCAAACTCTCTTCACGCTGGCATGAAAGGTTAGCCTTGGCGTAAAGGCAGACTCCACCTTTGAACCTGAATCGAGAATGGAGTTCGTAACCAGGACAAAGCATATGGACCTTGTTGGTGGACGAGTTTACTTGTGTTTCTGTTAGAGCCAGAATATCCGGTTTTTCCGTCTGTAGGTGATGGTGGACGTCATTGATGTTCTTGTTGAGTCCGCGGATGTTGCAAAAATTAATTTTTAATGTTGAGTCCCCTCGAGTACCTCTCGCCCGGAAATCCGAATGGAGAGGTATTTTACTTCCGGAGTGTTTTACTCTAGGAGAGTTCATCATTATTATGGGGTATGTCACCTATTAACTGCAGAAGTTGTACTCTTTCCTACTTGAATGTCAAACCTCCTGCCTGCTGCGTTATTCCAATAAGCTTGTATGTGGGTGGGGACTGAACGTATCTATACTTCACTATGAGTTCATCGCTGTGAACATTTTCCCAGCTGAAACTATGAAAGTCTATTCAATGTTGGCTGATCAATAGTCAATTTAATTGTACGAAATTCTCAAAGCTTTCAAAATTCTGAGATATTCCATTTGTTTTTATAGCTCATAGTGATATCCAGCCTGAGTCATCTACACGTGTATGTCAAAGAGTAGTCGAAATTTGTTTCTCAGTGAGTTTTTCTCATCACTCTACCATTACGTACTATGTAATCTACATGAAATGACATTACCTGTGAGATAGGATAGAAAATTCCAAGTGAAATCCACTTTGCAACCAATCCAATTATTTGAATAGGTTTTATGCACTAAATCCACGAACCATCACCAACACACAGGATTGCTGTCTATTTGATTACAGTGCAAAGTTCGAATGAATCCAAACCTTTTATTTCCATTGTTCAGAATCTAACTTTGAATAAATTGTATTATGAATTCAAAATTCGATCGAGAGCCGAAACATTTTCAGTTGCGTGAATGATAAAGGATGAACCTGGAGGAAAAATTCGAATATATTTGGAAAAACTAAAAATATGTGAAGATTTTCTCAGAAGAATCATCAATGGAAAATGCGAACGAATAATTTCAAGGCACTATGAAAGAATTTGAAGTATCAACCAAAAAGTTGAAGGTGATTAAGATAGATTCGAAAGGATACCCATGGATTGTTTGATAAAATAGCACTGCCACATTGGAAAACAAAAAAATCTGGAAAAGTTGATGGTTGGAGGATTATGCTATTTGATAGAGAATGATTCGAAATAGAAATCCTGCGGAAATGAAGATCAAGTCCTCCAATAGTTGAACGGAATAATGAGAATTGGTTAGCAATAAACCAGTAATCGAAAAGCGAAGTCATATCCAAGATTGATATAGAAACCTACGATTGAGCAATTTCCTTACTTAACCATAACAAGTGTTTTTTTTTGGACATGTCTTGACCATTGATGATTACACTAGAGTGAGCGCGATATCTGCCACATGTATCGACAATATTCTAATAAACATGGATAAGGAAAACTTCTCAGTGAAGGTTGTTGATCCATGTCTATCTGATCATAGGGCTCAAATAATTTTCATCAAGGGAATGCACTGAACACAAGTTTGTGAGAAAAATAAAAGAAATCGATTAGAAAAAAAAACAATAATTCACTAGGCAGACTAGATTTGAACATTTTCGATACTCCTCAAGTAAATTGCAACACTTTATCGGAATTTCTAGTATACAACTACTCATATCTTGTAGAAAAGCACTTTCCACTGAAAAAATCAACAAAGAAGATGAAATCCCCTGTAAATTACTCCAATGAACATCTCCGTACGATGAGAGACTCACTTTCTACAATAAAGTTAATTTGTGACGTAACAAACGACCCTCACAATAGGGCAGCATATGATTGCTACAAATTACAATTTAAAAGATCCTCAGTAGCTTCCAAACAGAAATCCTACGATTCATCCATTCAGAATTCGCAAAACAAACAAAAGGACAGTTGGGAACTCATGAACTACGGGAGAAATGAAAGAGTAGAATCAGAAAAATCTAACCTGAATCCTGATGAACTCAATATTTTCTTCACAAATGTTGCTAAAGAAGTCATAAAAACTCTACCTAGCTCCGATCATTGTGATACAGACTTCCTGAAAGACTTACCGAAGCCTAAAGACTCCCTTTTTTTATCATCTGTGAGTCATGAAGAAGTGAAGAAAGTCATAAATGAACTAAAATATTTACAATGTTTTGATGTATATTGCCTGAATGCTAAAATTATCAAAGGAACGTCAGATTTACTTCTGGAACCCTTGACTGAATTCATCAACAAATGTTTCCAATCTGGAGTGTTTCCTGATAATCTTAAAGTGACCAAAGTAATATCAGTCCTCGAAAGGGGAGATCCCGATTTGGCTGACAACTACAGGCCAATATCTATAATCCCAATCTTCGGGAAAATAATTGAGATCATTTTGAAGGATAATACCCTGGATTCAAACCAATTCGGATCCCGTACAAAGTGCTCTACAGTACAAGCGATTCGTAGGATTGTCGCAGACGTAATCGAGGGTTCAGAGAGAGGAAAACACACGGAAGTCACCCTGTGTGACCTTTCAAAGGCCTTCGATTGCGTCTCACACAATAAACTTCTAGACAAATTAAATATTTATGGCATCAGAGGTTGATTGAATCATACTCACAGAATAGAACCCAATCAGTTATCATCAACCATAATAAGTCAGAATATCGTTATATCACCCATGGAGTTCCCCAGAGAAGTGTGCTAGGGCCTCTACTTTTCCTCATCTATTTGAATGACATTTTCCACTATATGTCTCCCACAGGATGCGTCCGCTATGCTGACGACACAACACTACTAAATTCTCATGAAGACAAAGATACTCTGAATAACCTCACTGTTAATGCACTTGATAAAGTAAACCTATGGTTCTCTAGAAATGAACTCAAATTGAATCAAGGTAAGACGCAAAAAATTATCATCACCACTCACAATAGGCTTTTTTCTGAAGCTTCAGTGTGTCTGTTAGGTATAGTACTGGATGACAAACTCAAATGGAATGCACATGTTGATCAGTTATGTGAAAAAATGTCCTCACAGCTATTTTTATCAAGACATTTGAAAAAGATACCAAGCCCCACCGGTCTATTAACTTCATATCACTCATTATGTCATTCGCACCTCAACTATGGCACTTTTTTCTGGGGAAACTCATCCCACGCGATTGGAGTGTTCCGGCTACAGAAGAAGGCTATCAGAATACTGGATGGAAGCGGCTACCGTGACCATTGTCGGCCTCTCTTTCTTAAATATAGGATTTTGCCAGTGCCAAGTATTTACATTTACCAAACACGACTGGAAATAGCTCATAACAAAGAGAATAGGAAAACAAAATCGATCTGAAGACAAGTTGATAGTTGGAGCGAACGTGCTATCCAAGAGAAAATGATTCGAGAAATCCTGCGGGAATGAAGATCAGGTCCTCCAGTATCTGAACGGGATAATGAGAATTGGTTAGCGATGAACCAGTAACCAAAAACGAAGTCATATCCAAAATGCTGCTCCTTGATATAGAAACCTACGATTGAGCATTTCCGTACCCAGCCATCATAAGTTATTGTACTCTACATACAGCAGGATTGAAAAATACAGGAATACGAGTCACATTCAGGGGCATAACTGAAAAAACACTTATTGGCAAAATTCTAACGATCTAGCTGACCCGGCAGTCGCCCTGTTTGAATTTCCATATCCCCTATTCGTTTTTCTTGTGAACTCTTGACTGAAGAATGTACATAAATTGTTTGAGAAAATAGCATTGCCACGTTGGAAAACAAAATAAATCTAAAGACAAGTTGATAGTTGGAGCGAACGTGCTATCCGAAAGGAAATGATTTGAAATAGAAACCTTGCGGAAATGGAGATCAGGTTCTCCAATAGTTAAACGGGATAAGGAAAATTGGTCAGCAATAAACCAGTAACCGAAAAACGAAGTCATATCCAAGATGCTGCTTCTTGATATAGAAAACTACGATTGAGCAATTTCTGTACTTAACCATCACAAGTTATTTTACCATACATACATCAGGATTGGGAGATACAGAAATACGAGTCACATTCGAAAAAATAACTGAAAAAACAATAATAATGAACTATCTGACCCGACGGACTAATTTTTTTCTCTTGTTCCTGACTGTGCCCGTTATCCCGTTGTTTCTTCATTCTGTTTTTTCTTTATTCTGTTTTTTCCCCGTTTTTTGGTTGGTTATTCAGTTATCATCATCTCGTTTTCCCGTTATACTGTTTTCCCGTTATTCAATTCTACAGTTATCCCGTTCTTTCGTCACCACATCAACCCTTTTTTCCGTTTTCCCATTATCCTGGTTATCCCGTTTTCCCGTTATCCCATCATTCCATTATCCCGTTTTTTCTGTTATCCTGTTTAACTGTTATCCCATTTTCCTGTTATCCCATTTTCCCGTTATGCTTCTTCTCCGTTATTCTGTTATTCCATTTTTCCGTTCGTTATCATGAATACCAAACAAAAAATTGCCAATTCGGTGCAGCTGTTCTCAATTTATGAGCTCCCCAACACAAACAGACATTCGTTTTTATTATATATTATATATTCCTGAAAACTTTTCCAGGACGAATACATTTCCTCAAATATCCTTTCTTTCCCTAAAATTCTTATCCGGGGTATTACAATAAATTCGAAAAAACAATAAGCCACAGCGGTCTAGCCGTTGTTCCCATGAAAAATATTTACTCTGACCGGGATTCGATCCTGTCATCTTCTGCTTAGTAGGCGACAGTCTAACCGCTGAGCTATTTCCTCGTGTGGTAGTGAATGAGTCGACAGTCTTTCTTGTCACTTCCGTGCAACTTTCATAATTTTCATACACCCTCAGGCTATTACGAATATTTCAAACGAAAAAATTGCCAAATCGGTCCAGCCGTTCTCACGTTTTGCGCTTACAAATAATCGAGATTATTTTCCATGATATAGATGAAAGCTTCAACCTCTATTCATGTACCGCAATAGATCACCTATGCAGATGATTTCCATAATCATAACAGGAAGTGGAATGAATATTGAAAGGATTGATTTTGTATATGAGAAGTTGGGAACGGAACTGTTCTGTACTGACATCGGATAAATTCGTCATGACGTCAACATTGTCAGCACGAATATTGCATATACCCCATATATAAGGTATCGATTATCATTTTGAACTCATTTATATATAGATAATTATCGAGAATGAATATTAATGTTGAACAAAACATTCAAAATACTACGAGTACTTTCAATGTCGATGTGAGATGTATTTGAGAAACTGGGAGATCACCCATATGTAACTGAATTATATAATCTCAACATAAAATATGGAACAAAATATTTCAATTCAACCTGCTTTCACTGACAAGAATGCGTTTCATTCGAGTTCTTTGTTCACCATTCTTCTTAAACAGGAATCACGTAACAAAGGTGAGGTTGTAGAAGAAAATCTCGGCAACTTCATTAAATATTAAAGGATTCATTTGTTCGTGACCATGGTATGAAACAGAGGAGCTCTATTATTCATGTCTGAAATTAGTTCCAAAGCTTGAATTCAACATAATTTCCGGAAATGTAGCCAGTGTTTTTATTACAGTCCGTTAATGTTGATGCTGGACTACCTCTATTTACCAAAACGAATGAAAGGTAGAGAGCACTTGTCGTATGCATATCATGTTTATACATTGGCATCATAACGTTGTTCTGATCTTCATTCTTGAAAGCATTGCGGACTAGAAATGTACAACGTTTTTGTAGAAGGTATTTAGCATTTATATCAATTATGGAAATAATTTGGAATTGTATTCGTTGAAATGCAGGACCAGATTCTTTCACATGATTTTCCTCCTTCTGCTGATCTAGTTCAACATTAATGAGAAAAATGGATGGTAGAAGAAAGGAGGTGTCCTTAGTTTCAGTAGGTTAACTTTCAAGCGAATTATTTTGTGGAGCCCTCCATTGATACCGGTTTCCTTGTGAATCAAACTTACTTATATTCCACTAAATTGACCCATTTCGTGAAAAAAAATATTTTTTGGGTCCGATGGTGAGAATATAACTCTGTCATAATCGGAAACGTGATTTCAGCCGCAATGTACAGGCACTCAATATTGGCTCTGCATCTCACAAAACGATATGGCTCTGAAATGTTGAAGATTTTCATTTTTGAGGAATATTGAGGAAGACTCATTTGGCTACTGAAGTGCAACAATCATTTGGTTACCTTCCTAGAAAAATTGACTGATGGTTTTGGAACAGGCTAATCCTGGATAATTTTGCTGAAAGTTGAATCTTTTTTTCTGTAGCGAATATATTCAGTTATTATTCAGTGGACTCAATAAATATAAAAATCTGCCTTCAATGTCAAAAATGGCTATTTTGAATTCATCGGAATGCCATTTGGGCTAAAAAACGCCCCTGCCATATTCCAGCGCGTTATCGATAATGTCCTTCGAGAACTGCAGAACAGAGTATGCTTTGTGTAGATGGATGGATAATATTATCGACCAGCCTTAACTAATATATTTCAAACCTAAAATTGATTTTCAAGAAACAACGCGAATCAATACTGAAAGTTCAAGTGGACAAGTATGAATTCCTCCGGTAAAAAAAAAATTTTTGGGACATGTCATCACTCCGAAAGGCATTAAACCAAATCCGTACAAAATTTAAGCATTCCAAAAATTATATATCCCCAAAATGGTCAAAGAAATGAAATTATTTGTGGGGTAACTCTGTACTTATGAGGGTTAACATTTTTTTAGTGATATCCCAACCGAATACTTCAACTGTAAACTCTGGGAGACTCGGTACAGTTTCCCAATGGAAGCCTCTATTATTATGCAATAAATACAGCTGTCATTCATTTGGTGTAGGGCCTATTCAAAATGTACATCCGTAACCGCCGATGGCAAAAAAAAATCCAACTCTATTGTCGCCGAAACAAGTCACCTACTCACGAGGTTTTTGGGTTCCATTAAATATACGAACAGAGTTTGTGTCGCGAGAGTTGAGTTCCGTTTGAGCTGGAACATGAAATTTTCGAGATGTAATTGAACTCCGATGAAGTACAGATACAATATTCGAAAATCAATCAGTGTAGCAGGTTTGATTGATTACTGCATACCTAGTTGATATCATATCTCGATTTAAATATATATATATATATATATATATATATAAATATATATTTATATATATATATATATATATATATATATATATATATATATATATATATATATATATATATATATATATATATATATATATATATATATTATATATATATATATATATATATATATATATACATATATATATATATATAGAGAGAATAAGATACATTTGTTACGAATCCAAGAGAGCCCACCATTCGCCAACAGCTATTTCATGGTTTCCCAATCATTAGGACGGCTTGTGGTCTCTTTCAAATTCGTATCAAGTATCTCATAGTGCTAATACCTACAAGTACAATAATGTGAAGAGCATCAAATTATAGATAGTGACACCTATATATGTGTGTTGAAACTTAGAATGGAATGGAATTGAATTTTAATGTCTCGAAATTTCGTGCATATTAATAGGTCACCAACAGATGTCAGCATAGGCCAATCCACGACACCAATAGTCGTACTCCTAGTGCGTTCTGAGTGACGCAAAATGCAAAACCCGATATTTGTTTTGCGTTACTCAAAACGCACCAGGAGTACGACTATTGGTGTCGTAGATTGGCCTATGCTGACATCTGTTGGTGCACGAAATTTCGTGTTATTGAAATTCCACGATAACAGGTCTAAGCTTCAACACACAGATTATAGTTGTCACTATCTATAATTTGATGCTTTTAAATATATATATATATATATATATATATATATATATATATATATATATATATATATATATATATATGTATATATTTATATATATATATATTTATATATATATATATATATATATATGAAAGAAAGTAATAGTGAGGGGACTGTTAAAAACAAAGTAGAAGGAATTTAATGGACATAGCCCTCAGAGAGAAGTGTTAACCGTAGACACGTGTTTCGGCCTGCCTCATCAGTACGGTGGAGAGTGCAAAGATGAACAACACTTGGTAGAAAACGACAAATCAACGGAGTCAACAAACAGACGCCAACCGCTCATTTGTGGTTTCGGTCAGCAGACCCTGAATTCCAGGGAAACACGTCACCACGGAGGCAGCTATAGCTACCTGCGTGACATCGAGTCAGGAATATAAATATGAAAGAAAGT
This sequence comes from Gonioctena quinquepunctata, assembly GCA_018342105.1. Taxonomy (NCBI): domain Eukaryota; kingdom Metazoa; phylum Arthropoda; class Insecta; order Coleoptera; family Chrysomelidae; genus Gonioctena; species Gonioctena quinquepunctata. The sequence goes on from JAFIRS010000089.1 coordinate 947,967, forward strand.
AATAGTGAGGGACTGTAAAACAAAGTAGAAGGAATTTAATGGACATAGCCCTCAGAGAAGTGTTAACCAGAACGTGTTCGGGCCTCGGCCATCGTACGGTGGAAGGCAAAGATGAACAACACTTGGTAGAAAACGACAAATCAACGGAGTCAACAAACAGACGCCAACCGCTCATTTGTGGTTTCGGTCAGCAGACCCGAATTCAGGAAACAACCAACGTCACCACGGAGGCAGCTATAGCTACCTGCGTGACATCGAGTCAGGAATATAAATAGAAAGAAGTAATAGTGGGACTGTAACAAAGTAGAAGGAATTTAATGGACATAGCCCTCAGAGAGAGTGTTAACCGTAGACGTGTTCAGGGCTTCGGCCTCATCAGTACGGTGGAGAGCAAAGATGAACAACACTTGGTAGAAAACGACAAATCAACGGAGTCAAAAACAGAGCCAACCGCTCATTTGTGGTTTCGGTCAGCAGACCCTGAATTCAGGAACACCAAGTCACCAGGAGGCAGCTATGCTACCTGCGTGACATCGAGTCCAGGAATATAAATGAAGAGTAATAGTGAGGACTGTAAAACAAAGTAGAAGGAATTTAATGGACATACCCTCGAGAGTGTTAACCGTAGCACGTGTTTCGGCTCTCGGCCTCATCAGTACGGTGGAGAGTGCAAAGATGAACAACACTTGGTAGAAAACGACACAACGGAGTCAACAAACAGAGCCAACCGCTCATTTGTTTTCGGTCAGCACCCGAATTCCAGGGAAACAACCAACGTCACACGGAGCAGTATGCTACCTGCGTGACATCGAGTCAGGAATATAAATATGAAAGAAAGTATGTAGGGGACTGTTAAAAAAGTAGAAGGAATTTAATGGATAGCTCAGAGAAGTGTTAACCGTAGACATGTTTCGCTTGGGCCCTCATCAGTACGGTGAGAAGTGCAAAGATGAACAACATTGCTGACCTGCTGATTTGTCGTTTTCTACCGGTTGTTCATCTTTGCACTTCTCACCGTACGATGAGGCCGAGAGCCGAAACACGTGCTACGGTTAACACTTCTGAGGGCTATGTCCATAAATTCCTTCTACTTTGTTTTAACAGTCCCTCACTATTACTTCTTCATATTTATATTCCTGACTCGGATGTCACGCAGGTAGCTATAGCTCCTCCGTGGTGACGTTGGTTGTTTCCTGAATTCAGGGTCTGCTGACCGAAACCACAAATGAGCGGTTGGCGTCTGTTTGTTGACTCCGTTGATTTGTCGTTTTCTACCAAGTGTTGTTCATCTTGCACTTCTCACCGTACTGATGAGGCCGAGAGCCCGAAACACGTGTCTACGGTTAACACTTCTCTGAGGGCTATGTCCATTAAATTCCTTCTACTTTGTTTTTAACAGTCCCCTCACTATTACTTCTTCATATTTATATTCCTGGATTCGATGTCACGCAGGTAGCTATAGCTGCCTGTGGTGACGTTGGTTGTTTCCCTGAATTCAGGGTCTGCTGACCGAAACCACAAATGAGCGGTTGGCGTCTGTTTGTTGACTCGCTGATTTGTCGTTTTCTACCAAGTGTTGTTCATCTTGCACTTCCACCGTACTGATGAGGGCCGAGAGCCGAAACACGTGTCTACGGTTAACACTCTCTCTGAGGGCTATGTCCATTAAATTCCTTCTACTTTGTTTTAACAGTCCCTCACTATTACTTCTTCATATTTATATTCCTGGACTCGGATGTCACGCAGGTAGCTATAGCTGCCTCCGTGGTGACGTTGGTTGTTTCCTGGAATTCAGGGTCTGCTGACCGAAACCACAAATGAGCGGTTGGCGTCTGTTTGTTGACTCCGTTGATTTGTCGTTTTCTACCAAGTGTTGTTCATCTTGCACTTCTCCACCGTACTGATGAGGGCCGAGAGCCCGAAACACGTGTCTACGGTTAACACTTCTCTCTGAGGGCTATGTCCATTAAATTCCTTCTACTTTGTTTTTAACAGTCCCCTCACTATTACTTTCTTTCATATTTATATTCCTGGACTCGGATGTCACGCAGGTAGCTATAGCTGCCTCCGTGGTGACGTTGGTTGTTTCCCTGGAATTCAGGGTCTGCTGACCGAAACCACAAATGAGCGGTTGGCGTCTGTTTGTTGACTCCGTTGATTTGTCGTTTTCTACCAAGTGTTGTTCATCTTTGCACTTCTCCACCGTACTGATGAGGGCCGAGAGCCCGAAACACGTGTCTACGGTTAACACTTCTCTCTGAGGGCTATGTCCATTAAATTCCTTCTACTATATATATATATATATATATATATATTTATATATATATATATATGTATATATTTATATATTTAGGAAATGTTTATTCAACCTAACAGCGAGATGTCAAAAACTATGCGAGGCAACCAATGAACTATACAAATTATGAACACAGAAAAATGTCAAATATGAATTTTACCCAAATCTGTACATATAATATGAGGTCTAGAATAAAATCATCAGAATAAATAAGAATAACTAATTATCGGATATTGAAAATTTGTGAAAATATGAGAATTTGTGGAAATAAACAAAATGTGCGGGTTGCCAAGAGAAACGGTAACACGTTTGGAGGAGATGAAAAATTGTGTTAGAAAAACGAAGCCAGTGACGAATTTTAGGAAAAATTATTTTGAGAAAAACACCAGAGAAAACAAGTACAACTATCTCTCAATGTTTTACGAATAATTCAACTACGAATGAGAATACAGAAACAAGAAAAAATCACTCACCTTAGAAAATTAACAAAAGTCCAGTCCATGCCATTGCCAGGAACGAAAAAGGGGGCTTTCTGCAGTGTATTGTATGTTCCAATGAGCAAGAACACTTTCAATAGGCAGGAGAACACCAGAATGCAGGTATTTCAAACGCTGAATTGAATACAGTGCAACATAACAGTTCCAGACACTTATAGTGATTATTTGATCTTTTGTGTCCATCAATTCGAACTTTTGTTGGTATGTTCTATTTTCACAGACTGTCCATAACACTCAAACGTTTTTTCACCAGATATTCATCATACACAAGAAAGTATACCATTTTTCATCACTATTTTTAGTAGGATGAGTTAGATTTCGCAGAGTAGGTCAATTTTAAGGATTGATTTCAATAAAAACAAATATTTGACGATTTTCTGCATTCTTTCATTAACTTTGAGCACCTTACCATATATTTTTCCACAAAACAGTATATTTGACATCTAGTTTTGCGCCAGGTTGGCAATACCTACTGGACCGACTGCTGATTCTTCATAGGCGTACCGACTGACCTGGGATAAGGTAAAGAGAGTGTTGAAAAAGAGTGAGAAAACATAGCAGGAGTTCCATTATTGTTATGATAGGTATTCATTCTTGAAATATAAGAAGGATAGGGAAATCAATGAATCAAATTATAAATCATAAACAAATATAAAAAGTACATATTACAACAATATATATATATATATATATATGTATATATATATAAATATATATATATATATATATATATATATATATACATATATATATATATATATATATATATATATATATATATATATATATATATATTTATATTTATAAATTTCATACAGCGTCTGACATATTTCTGGACTCATACTAACCATTCAATTATTATAGTTTTCGTTTTGAATTGGTGCAACTCTTAATGTTTTGTACGTGCTTCCCCTTGCAATTGATATTGGACGGTGCCCTAGCTTACAAAAAAATAATAATTCCATAAACACACTACCCAGCTCCCGACCACAACAGCAGCCAGGGTGTAAGAAACAAGAGTATATTTTTTGAATACTAGCTCAAAGAAACGTAACATACTATGAATGCTTTATCAAAAATTCCGCCAGAATTAACAAAACCATATACTATATGCCTGAAAAAAAAGTTGAAAAATACTCTGTAACGATCCGGTTTCACAATACCCCAACTATGATAAAAAATTTATTTTGACAACTGATGCTTCTAATGTTGCCGTTGTTGCGGTCGTTTGCTAGGGTGAAATTGGGTGCGATTTAACAATCGGTTACGCCTCCCCTGAAATTGGGTGCGATTTAACAATCGGTTACGCCTCCCCTACTCTGTATTCTGCTGGAATGAATTATAGCACAATAGAGAAGGAACTACTGGCCATCGTATGGGCAACAATATATATTCGCCCATATTTGCTTGGTAAAAAATTCAATATTGTTACCGATCATAAGCCTTTTCAGTGGTTATTCAGCCTAAAAGAACCGAACTCACGAGTAGTCACCATCATCTATTCGATTGATTCATACTCTTGACAATGCGTCAGGGATGGTGTTTTGTTTGCCTCCAGGAACTTGGAGAATTCGACTACCGAATAACTCCCAAAAAAGGAAAACAAAACAACAACGCTGAGCTTCGTCGAGGGGAAAAATGAATCAAATGGATAATGAATCCATAATAGTCGATCCCGGTGATGTGAACAACGATAAAGAACGATACTTGACATCCGATCAACCACAAATATTTCGAAGACTTGGATAATCTTCAATTTTCAACCACAATCATCAACAGACAAAAATTGATATTATTCCAGACATCCAATTAAAGCTACCCCATTACGACAACCAGACCGTATATTCCGCTGAAGGAAATACGGTATTTGAAATCTCAATTACCGAAAACTGAATTGATAGATACACAAACCAAATAATATTCAACCAAAAAGAATCCGGACCCTTTCACATTATGCGGAGTAGACCATTCGATACAGGACGTAGACAAGCGTTCACCTGACAAGAAATTTTGAACAAGTTATCGATTTTTTCATAAATAATGTAGACCCTAACCATAAGGTCTATTCCGTAAAAAGCCGTTATTGAACGATTCAGTATCAAAAGACTGTCGGTAGCCGGCTCTCAACGATGCGTGTGAACAATATGTCAAAAATACTTATTCCTTAGGAGGTGTCGTTAGAAATGACCTTGGCAATTTCAGTAAAGAGATCCACTTAATGTTCTCAGGATGGTTAATGATAATTTTTCGTTCCGTTCTGAATGTTGCTAACTTAACAACGGTTATTTCATAATCAAATATCAGTATAGAAGTCTTGTCTATGATCCTGTTTTCGGAGATCGGGGTAGTTTGGATTTTATTAAAAAATCATGGATAATACCAAAGTTAGGAGAAAACATTTTTCAAAGACCACCAGAATGCAATATATGTTCTATTTGGGAACCCTCGAAAATAATGAACACTTTCTGATGAATAAATTTATTTATTTTTCTTCAGAATTCATTAAAGTGCATATGGAAAATATCAATACAACTTGCCTTCTATACAGTTCTCCGGCTAAAATAATGATTTAACCTGCCATATCAAAATATGAATCCACAATTTACTCAAAACTAGTTCAAGTCGTCAACAAACTGCACCCATTCTACTCCCGTTAGCGAACGTTAGACTCTGTCGATCACTACCGATATCGTAACGACTTTATATTCTTACAGGATACGATTTGACATAAATATCATTAATGTAAAGATGATAGTTGGATAACGACATCGCTATGAAATACGGAATAGACCTGTGAGAAACTAAACCGCGTTTTCATACAAAATTCTGATATTGATTTTGCCCTGCTGAGTACTATACTTCCGAAAAGTTTTCGGAACCACGTCTACAAACTTGAACTCTTCTTCTCTTTTGTGAACGATGTAACTGACGAGAATAGGCAGAAATACCTTATAAGATATCATCACGAGAAAACATGCCATCGCGAGATTAACGAAACCCTCCTGGCACTAAGAAGATTGTACTTTCGGTCCGGAATGAAAGCTCAAGGTACAAAATACATGAATAACTGTGACATATGTCAACAAGCAAAATATGACAGGAACCCACCGAAAATTATATTGTCATTAACCCCATTACCTAGACAACCCTAGAGTTCATCCACATAGACACTTTTCAAATTGCAAACTTAAAATTATTGACGATCATTGAAACATTTTCACGATACGCACGAGCCTACCCACTCAAAACCATTTTCACATCACACCTCGTCCTCGCAAACCTAATAACCTTTATAACCTACTATGGATACTCCTAATCCATCACATGTGATAGTGGAACTCAGTTCAAAAATTCTCTTTTTCAAGACTTCTGCTCACTTAACGACATTAAATTACATTCCGCTACTTCCGGTAATTCAAATAGCAATAGCCCAGTCGCGCGATTACACTCAACTCCAACATCAATTTTCAGAATTCCCGAAATGGAAGTAACCAAAGCGAGTACGACACAACTGATTTGCAATTATAATTAACAATTCTTCGGTACACAGCTTTACCAAACAAAAACCAATCGACATCATCAACGGACGTATCGACGCCCTAGACTCTTTTGACTTGACCGATGAAATCCTTATGAATCAATACGTGATTGACCATCGCGAGAGACTCAAAGTTATTTTCGAAAAAATATACGGCACATCGCTCAAACAAAACTCACGCCCAAACAAAATAGAACAGGGGAGGAACCGGCCAAATTTCAACCTGGTGCCAAAGCTTACGTGGAAAATAAAACAGCAGCAAGAAGCAAAGCAAAACCTCGGTATGAAAAAAGAGAAATATTCAAAGATTTGGGGACTAAAATTGAAACAATAAAAAATGAAATGATACAAAAATCTCAAATTCAAAAACCTAAAGCTCTGTCTTTTATAAACCCGATGGTGCTATTCATAGAGAAACTAAAAATAAAGAGAGTTGTCAAACCTGCAGTAAAAGTTGGCACCACGTTTAGACAGTGGCGACATATCTCGCAACTGGCCGAACTAAGTACAGTTGGTAACACCGATTGAGATAAGGCGGGTTTTTCAAATGTGTTACTTTTATATGATTGATATGGTATATATTTTATAAGTGATCGATTTGCCATTCTTGTATTCCATATTAATGGTTGTATCGTATGAAATACAGGAATGGCAAATAGATCACTAATAAAATACACACAGTAATCGATTCGTAGAATCTGTTGGTTCGTTCGTGGTTAAAATAAAGTTTCAAAGTAAATCTTCATTTCATGATATCAAGAACAAAATTAAACATTTTATAAAACAAGAATAATGAGTTAAACACTATAAAAACACATTTTATTGTATCTAGGACAAGGTACAACTACAGACAAAACAACAATAAAACTCCGAAAAACAACAAAATTAAAAATATTCTTCAGTCGCTTATCATCAAATCAACCAAAATAAAAACAAATTACATTTACAACAAACCTTCAATTTTGTCAATTTATTAGCACAAAGGAGACCATGTACTCCGTACTTCCTCAAATGGTGATAGGAAATGGAAACTTATGGATGGAAATAAGTACCAGTTTGTGAAAAAAATTCTGCAACTGATGGATGGAAATAAGTATCAGTTTGTGAAAAGCAGCTTATATTTTACTTTGTGAAAGAATATTTCGAGGAATTTCAGCGTCAACTCGAATAACAAAACATTCCATTTTCCATGTTGGGTTCATAATTCAAGTCCATGGTATAATTTCTATAATTAATTTTTCGATGACAATTAACAGTGGAATTATTCTGAAATCATAACGTGGTTTGTCATTTTCTGACAAATGTCGAAATTGGAAAATTATCATGTCGTCAGTCGTCTATTGATTGCGGGCAGCGCCTGCATACGCGACTGGCCGTACCAAAAACTAGGTGGTCAAGATCGCCAATGTTTCAAACAGTCTCTTTATTTTTAATTTGTCTATGGTGCTATTCCTTCATGTCGTCACGCTTCTAACGACGTCCACGATATCAAGAAGGGATCAAGTGAAGGTCACACCACTGAGAACTCCCGTTCCATCTTAGAACAAGCAAATTGATCGAAACTAAACACAAATTCATCCACTATATCGAAATATTACTTCCAACTAATCAGTTGAAAAATATTATTCCCCCCGTCAGAATCTCAAAAACTAACCTCATTAAACTAGTTTTTTCACAAATTCCTCACTCACTAAATTTACTCAATCTCGCCAAATATTTCATTCTATAAGCCGGAGATGAAGTAAATAATATCACTCCTTACAGTCGTCCAAATACTTGGTTTATTGAGCATAGTAGAAAACGCATCAAAATGGCTTTTAGGCATTCTAGACTTCGATGACGAAGTCAGGTATAACCAACTCATTCGCGAACTTCAACAAAATGAGAATTATATTTCGGAAGAAATCACAATGCAAATGTCCCTCTCGAAAATACTGATCGATAATTACAACGCTATCATTACCCTCCTCGATGCCAATCAGAAAATGAAATCGGCTCAAGTGTTTCCAAGATAACGTCAACCAAAATCTGAGCGAAATCGTTGGATACCTGAAAGCACACAACACAATAGACCAGGTTATCCTGAATCGAAACCTTCTCAACCTACTAGATAATTTAAAGAACGCACTAACTTCCGCAAAGTTGAATACCCCCCATAGCACGGTAGTTTCAGCATCAGAATTAAACCAAATGATAGTTTATTCGAATACACTATATGGAACGAATAAAATTCCCCGATTCAAAAACCTTAATTCTTACTACCAAATAGCAATTACACAAGTGGCATTCTTGAAAGATATATTCACCTCAAATACCTTCGAAATGTTTCGCCTACTTCCTATCCCGATCAATCAATCGATAGTTATCCTAAATCACCCCCACCTAGTACTTGATGCGAACCAACAACAATATGAAGGAGAGATGTGCCCTATGATCGAAGATACGTACGTCTGCCACAATAATCTAGAACCACAAGCTGATAGCTACCCTAATGAAAATAGCCAAAAATAGAAACTGCAACATCACCAAGTCCAGATCACGAACCTCCATCATAGAAGTCATTTAGTTCTGACCATCTCTGCAGAAGGACCACTGAAAATCCACAATACCTGTAATGACAGGAAATTCCTGCCCATGAATGGATCGAGCCTCATCGAAGTACCATACAATTGCGGAAGCGTTATCGATGTCTCAAGGACATGGAACAAGCAAGAAATCGTCAAAGGCTACTCTCCGACTCTTCCCCAAATTCGAAAGACAAAATGCAACCTAGAATATTCAGAACTGAAAATCATCCGATAACGTTGAAAAGGGAAACATTCTCAATTGAATATTGATAGAAATATTTTTCTGTGAATTGAAAAATCCACGATTAAAATGAAGTTTTTTTATGTGAATGTCTAACAGAAAACAACTACTTCCGCGGCTAAAGCCACGCTGGACATTGAACGACATCTGATAGATATTCTGAATAGATAGTGACTAAAGTTTATTTTTCAGTCGCAGATGATTCCACATCTGATTTTATGAACATCCTGTTTATATTTTCAACAAATAATCCGATTACATTCCATCGACTTTGGAAAAATCAACGATTTTCAAGAAAAGTCCCAAATCCTTCGAATCAAGGATGATAAGACGATCCACCTCCTAGCTTGGAGTTTCGCGAGCATTTTGACGATTCTTTCGATGGCTGCCTTGAGTGCCTTTCGGGGTCGAAAATGATGAATTTCTATTTAAAATTCACAAATTCAAGATGGCGGAGGGGTTTTGTAATTATGGTTCGATTCTATTAAAAATTGGTAATCAGGGGTTCTTGGGGTTGAAGATTATGATTTTTTTGTCAAAATTGAATGAATCAAAATGTGGTCCGATTTTATTCGAAATTGGTATGTGGAGGTTTTCGGGGTCGGCTAATATGAATTTATTGTCAAAATTCATAAATTCAAGATGGCGGCTTCAAGATGGTAAACAAGTTTTGTGATAATGGACCGTATCTATTCAAAATGGGTATGTCGGGGTTCTTGGAGTCGGAGATTATGAACTCAGTCGAAGATTATTGATTTTCTGTCAGAATTCATAAGTTGAAGATGGCAGCTCCAGGATAGCGGACGAGTTAATCTTCAGATGGTCTCCCCATTGAAGAACTGAATAGCTCAGATCTGACAGGAAAGAGGCCCCATAATGCATTCACAAATATGCCTAGATAATGGCGTACTTACTAAGAAGCAGAAAATGAAATAATTTATGAAAAAAGAAAGCTTTTATTCAAATGCGCTGAAAAGTAAAAATCAATTGCTTTGCATCAGCGACTCAGGTTATTCCGTGAGTTATAGATTCAAAAGCTTGTCGCTTTTTCATTTGAACTGAAAACTTCAAGTGACAAATACTTGAATCCATAACTAACGGAGTAACCTACGTCGCACTTTCAAAGCAATTATTTTGTACTCTCAAGCGCATTTGAAAGGTTTTTATTAATGATCTTATTTGTCGATATTAACTCGTTGCCATCACCGATGATAATCGCAGCACTCGTTATAGAACATCCCAATACATTACATATTCTCACGAAATACAGTAGTCGCTGCCTTTATAAATACGGAAGCTGAGTAACCGAACTATAGTGTTCGTTTCCGTCCGAAATGATCTGACTTACTCGCAAGTCGCGCCTTAAGAAGTTTTACTCAATCGTGAAAAAGGATTTTATGTTGAAAAAAGCTGTATAGCATAGGCCGACGAACTTATCAATATGTCATATATAATAATGTTCGGTATATAGTCTACTTCCAATTATAATAAGTAAAATATCTGTGATTATTCAGTCATGAGTTATAAACAATAGAAATTATTTTTCAGGTACATTTTCAATACATTGTGAAACAAACAAAACATTGTTTGAAAAAATGTGTGTTTCCAGAAAGTCTCATGATCCAGTATAACAGATAGTCATACATTTCTTCAAATTGTTTTCAATAAAAAATGGTTTTCCAAGTATTACACATTGAAAAAATGACCCTTTACTTTTCGGTGATTTCAGATTCTTTGAGATGCAACTTTGGTACGCTCTATTATTCGAACAAATGGATGGATGAAACATTGTTGGATATATTATTTGTAGGCAATGTTATACTCTACAATTCTTGATCAATAAAATTTCCTTGGATATCAATATATTTCGCGTTAGATATAAAAATTTAAGGAAACTTGAAAATTCACAGCAGAAAGTTGGCATGTTATGTTTAATTATTATAATACCCATTGAAATTGAAATTTAGAGTCATTTTATTGTTAACAACAATAAAAATCGCCGCCATATAGATGTTCAGGGGTATAAGAACCGCCAGTTCACCTGTCAGAGTGACTATACAACGCTCCCTCACGTTGAGCACCCAGCAAGTACAAGCTGCTGAATGTCTTACCACCGCTGTATATACAGGTGACGATTATTTCTTTCATTTGATTGATCAATAGAGCAGAACTAATTACCCAAGGACCCAAAATCTCAAAATAATCCCCTGTCCCGTTTTCCGTAAACGTCAAACGTACCATCGACCGTATAAACAACCCTGGTAGCAAAACATCATTTGGGTCGTGTATTTTATTTCACATGAAACCGCTTCAGACTATGATCAATAATAATGATTGACAATTTGAAAAGGAAAACATTCTCAATTGAAAATTGAATAGAAATATTTTTCTGAAAATTCAAAAATCTACGAGAATAATGGGGTTATTTTTTTGTAATATCTAACAGAAAACAACTACTTTCTCGGCTGAAGCCACGCTGGACATTGAACCACATCAGATGTTTCCCTTTTCAACATGAACACCTCCCAAGAGGTTATCTTGAACGCTGGAAGATAGTGACTGAAATTTATTTTTCATGCCGCAGATGATTCCACATTTGATTTCATATCATCAAACAATTCAATGATTGACATCCTATCATTAGATATTTCCATTCAACAAATTCAACATAATTACTGGGTAAATATTCCCCAAATCCAACTAACTGTTTGCGAAACCAAAATATCTACGTTTTGACAACATAATCACGAAATATTTGTCAAGTGACTTTCCGAACACATATCAAGACCCTTGGTTCAAAACTTTTCATCGCAGACTAACGTGAGATTAGCTACATTGTCGAGCTTGAGAATGGCAACAATCATTCTTTATTCGCAGGGATGCGGGACAGATCTTTATCCATACATAAATCTTCTCAGGGTATTAGCTTGACGAGCTCCCAGCTCTCGAGACGAAAGTACATAATTGTTTAAGGGGCTCATTTTCTCATTCTTCGGATTACTGAAGCTCTTTTACTGCTAGTAGGAATTCGAGAACTCGAATATTGTTCGATTCATTGCAGGCGTTTCTAAGAAAACATCACACGTTTTGCTTCTACTGATCAATTATTAGCGTTGCAAGCTTTCTCGAATTGATTTCATTGATTTCATGAATGCGTCATGTCACTACGTATATCAGTCTCCATGAATGAATGAGAAATTCCAATGGATCTCGAGCGATATGGACGAAGAGCCATTGAAAAAAACATATATACTAGCGGGATTGAGGCCAACAAAAAACAATATACTTTTTAAGTTATGTTACGCCACTGACCTTTCATTGAGGGAACACTCTTTCGAAGAAGACACCAGTGTCATGTCTGGCCATATATAGGGTGTTATGAATCAACTCACCATACCTGCAACACCATTGTTAAGACTGGGGACAGTTGGAGAACCTGAAGAAAAACCAATAAATTCTAAGGAATTTTCAAATATTACCTGATCACTCCTTTGATGTAAGGTTGAGAACTTGACTGATAAGAGGACTGTCTGAGGATGGTCGAACCAAGATTGTTTCTCGAAAGCGGCATGGAAAATATCCCTTTCTCTTAATACAGGGAATGTGGGGCGTTTAGATAGAAGCACGTACCAAAATATTGTTGAATAATGCACTTGGAAAAACATTAGATTATACATATATATTTTATAATAGCAACATAGCATTTTCGTCAGTTCTATATACAGATAAAATGATAAACTAGTCGAAGAAGAGTGGATATTTTACAATTGGTTAGTTTTTGGCATTCTCAAAGTCAGTGGACTGAATATAAGTAGATAAGTAATGAACAGACTGTTGATGAATATCATTTGGAGAATATGGGAACATGAAATGTGGAGATACATATAAAAATTATAAATGATTCAATTTCCCCAAACATGAATCCAGAAAAATATATCAACTTACTCCAGACCATCAGGTTTCAACACTTATTCACTCGATATTTGTTTAACACGATATTAGTTCAGTTGTAATACTATTTCATTTATTTTCGCGAATGTTGTTTATTTTTTTTATATTGCACTGTATATTAGACTATAGTTGTATTGGTAATGTTTTTCTATGAGAGCATGAACTATCGGTTAGAGGTTTCCGGTGTCTCATCTCGTTCATGAAGCACTGATAACATAATGTATTCTAATGGTAAGTACTGTTTAATTGTGTATTCACTCTGAAAACCCTTTACTCCTGCAGTTTCTGTTTGACTTCATTGGAATTCTCTTTATCAATAATTTCGCAATTATGACTGTTTAGTCAAGAGTTGTTACTTGGTTGATACCTACCGCACTTCTATATGTTATATTGTTATATGATTACTATGGAAGAATTTGAGCACTTCTCATCTTCCTGCACTACATGTTGATCGAATGAAAGTTTAAACACCTCTGAGACGACATGGTACTGAAACGACTTCTGATGATCGAATCAATACCTTTGCCCGCGGTTTCGCGCTTTTATATGATCCCTCCTTCCAGGTATCGTTCTTTGTTGGCTCGCTGAGTCACATTTCTAACGTAAGATATCTGCTACTTGTCATAATGAATCACCTTCTCAGTGATTGATGGCTGGATACGGTACTCGAAAGAATGTAAAAAATCAATGATTTATTTATTTTGTGGTCGTATTGCACTTAATGAGCTGTCAAAACCTATAATTCATAGTTTCTTTATTTACTATGAAATTCCTCAGAGGTGCGTGACGATTTATTAATAGCTCCGTTGTGGGAGGATGCCTGTTTTCCATATGCATCTCGGGCGAGCAGGTGTCTATCTATTTCAAAAGTGCCCTCGAGTATTTAATTTCAAAACTTATTTTTATCCCTAGTGAATTATGTTTTCTGGCCATAGAGTTCATATTTATTAATAACTTGTTGTTTCCTATGTTTGAAAGTTTTTCTGTACTTATGGGGTTATGACAGTTCACCGCTGAATCCAAAGCGCAAATATTATCAAAATAAAACTTTTAATGAAATCCTCATTTCGAGTAATGACTGAACTCAAAAATTAAACAAAAAACTCATTGTATTGTACTAAGATGGTAATTCGGAAGAATACCACAAAAGATTCACCTTCAATTCAATGACTTCTTCAAAGAAATGCCCAAAAATGGAAAATATAAGGGATGATGAATCTGCTATAGCAGCAGGAAAGTTACCAGTAATATTTGAATGTTGTGTACATTTTCATTTGTGCGCTTAATATTATCAAGTGGTGAATGATATAGTGTGACTGGAAAGCTTTCGATAAGGGCTATTCAGTGAGATTGAAGACGTGAGAATGCCCTAATTTGTTGAAATTTTAAATTTTCCCAATCTGTTCATAATGGGTTTTTGATATTCATTTTCGTTCGTGTTTTCTTGGTATTCAAATGATGAATTACAATATTCTAGCGATTTTATATATTTTTAAGATTTATTTACACGAGTTTTCGTCTGGAAATAGACAAGTTTTTCGTGTTTTTTATGTTTCATTATTACTTTAATTTGATTCCTATAAGAAGAAAAAGAAAAAAAGATTTCTCTATATGACTGCCATCAATTTTATTCCTACTATACTTGTACTTACCTGATGAGATGAAATATTCCCTTGTGAAATGAAGAGAACTTACCACTGTCGCACTCGGAGTTATTTATCCAAGCCTTCTACCCATCAATTTTTTCCCGAAATCCAAGTTTGGTGACTATATATAGGAAGAACTTATTCCTTCCAGGAAATTCGTGAAAGTAGAGGTTAGGATTCACGATTCTCCTACTATTACAACCAAACCTAAAACATATTGTATCACTCAGCAAATAAACTCTCGAAATTTCTTTGGTATAAAAAAATCCCAAATTTTCATTAGATAGTATTTACACAGCAAATCGTGAAAATAACACAACAGTCAAATCAAGTTGATATAGACATCACTTAACAGTACAGTACATCTTCGATAGGGGTCGTATTGCAAGGATGATTAATTCTCCTATAGCTACAAAAACTTTTCATAGAATGTTTCTCAAGCCATTTCTGGGAGTTGAATTGTACAACCGATCTCATTCCCTTTCAAAACCCATAGTATACGGTGGATCAGTTCGAAGTATGCTATAGAAGGCATTATCAAGAGTGATTGTCAGTATGCGTTTCGATATCGGGGTCTCTCTACAAAATATTAGAACTGTTAGGGTTGATTTCCAGAAGAAAAAGATGAAACCTAATTGGAGAGTTATTGCCCAGTGACCAATATATACATTGAAGAGGGAAACATTCTCAATTGAATATAGAATAGAAAGTGACTTTCAGTCGTAGATGACTCCACATCTGATTTTATGAACATCCTCTTCATAATTTCAAACAAATCAACTGGAATTAACAGCCTCGCAAAACTATTCGAATATGCATTTTTGGATAGACTGTTTTCACTATTGGAAAAACGTGATGTTTTTAGTCATAGGTAATGAGTTGTTCGTGCCAAGATGTCTACGTTAACGGCAATGTATATATTTCATGAAAATATTATTCAGTTTTTTGATACAGATAAACGCCGTGCTGCAATATATCGAGTTTCGAATTGGGCATACGCTCATGTGAACCATCGAAATTTGAAGGATTCATCAGAGAGTCTCGGCATGAGGAGTACACCACTGAACAAGATTTCATCTATTTCGACGAATAGAAAATAACTAACACTCTCGCTGCGTTTTGAATACGAAAGCCATATCAGACCTATTTCGGTTGGCATCGGAGTTGAAAGGGTATTCCACAAGATTCGACATGATCCCCCTTCTTGTCATTTTGTATGAAAACAATTTGGATTTCATTTCAAGCGCCCATAATCATATTGCATATACAGACGTTTTCCCAGTTGAAATAGATGCAGAAAGTTCACAATATAAATATTTGAAAAAAATTGTAGAAATAAGTTTTTGTTCGGAATTCAGAAGACCCAAATAGTGAGGAGTGATTACCGTCACGAATATATTGATGATGTTGAAGTCGAAATTCCTGGAAACGTCAGGATGAGTGACATGAGATGAGAACAAAATATCTTCGTCAAAAACTATTTTTCATCCGACAATTCACAATCAGTTTCGTGAATCAAATGATTGATTTTCTAAAATTAAATTGAAGCTGAGATATGACATTTTCTCCTAGTAGACAGGTCCACAAGTTCAAAAGCTTTGCTACTGAAATACTGCGGGTGGGGCATATTGGATAGTTTAAGTTGGCTGCTTCGGAAGAAGTTCCCAATGACCAAAAATGAATTTCAGGAAACACTCAATAGACAAGCGTTAAATGTTTTGGTGCTCTCGTGCCTCCTCATTTTCGAAATTTGTGTTTATATATTCGAAAATGAAGGAAGCTTTATCATAAATTTTGAGGTTCATGGATGTGGTATCAGTTCATTATTACTCATTTGTTCGAAACCATGAACAGAAAGTTCATAAAATCAGACAAAATCATGAAAATCATCTGCGACTGAAAGATAATTCCAGATCTGATGTTATGAACATTCTCTTCATATTTCCAAACAAATCAATCTATCATACCCCATGGCAGGTTGTAATGTCAAAAAAAACACTTACTTCAAAGTATCTCTCCAAAAAATATTCCTAACCTTTTTCCATCTTTGTAAATTGAGATTGCTTCTAGAAAATATTTTTCCTATTTCTTCCAGTCTTCCTGGAAGGGTGACAATAGATTTACGCCGACAAAAATGTATTGAAGACCTATTGAATGCGATTCCTCTCTTGCGTCTTTGTTACAAATGATTTATGGTAGCAACTCTCTTTCGGAAAACATTCTCGTTTGCCTCATTCATCTATATGAGTTCTCAATTAAAACTGGAATAGAAAATCAAATAACCATCTGAAAAAAAATAAAAAATTTCAATTTCAGGTTTTTTTTTTCTTTTGAGTTAGGGTTGTTTCAGAATATCTATCAGATGTTCTTCAATGTCCTGGGTGGCTTTAGCCGGGGAAGTAGTTATTATCTGTTAGATACTCACAAAAAATAACTTAATTTTTATCATGGATTTTTCAATTCACAGAAGAATCTTTCTATTCAATATTCATTTGAGAATGTTTTCCTTTTCAATACAATAAACTCTATGGAAAAAAATTATGACGCAGCCAGTCGAAAGGGTGGATCTCCCCATTAATGTGGATTCTTCATTGCCAACCTCCTTCACATACGTGCCGACACATTGTTAACATTTATCAATCAACCTGACATATGAGACGTTTCCATTTGTCAGCAGTTTTTCTGGAATACTGAAAAGAAATAGACGAACTATATTTTCTCTGGTACGAAACAATGAAGCGATTATTTCAATAAACATCTAAACAATGAAGCGATTATTTTAATAAACATCTATCCATTTGAAAATAACCCATATTAGTGCAGATGGACTTTCAAGGAAATCCCTGTTCAGCAAACTTGTTAGAGTGTTGGTGCAGGGGAATATAATGGAAACATGTCATGAAACTTACCTCAGCTAAATGATCTACTGATCTATTTCGAAATAAGTTTTGTCAACCATGAAATTATTGTTTGGATAATGTACAATTTTCACTAGTTTCAAGTTGAAACGATTTCTAAGATGAGTATTATGTACATATTCAGAGGCTGGTTCAATTTCCTTGGGATAAGAATTCTGGAAAATACTTTTGCATGCATGCAACAATTCGAATTTCGGAAAATCCCCTTCCAGTACGTATCTAATACTGTAACCATTGTGAAAGAAAAATATTAACATGTTTTGGATATTCTTTGAGATGAAATATTTTTTCAAAATGAGGGTAGATTTCACCAGCTGGGGTGCCAAATTCAGATATGATTTGGAGAAAAAGTTAAAATGAGGTGTTTTGCCGTTTCTTTAATCAACACTCGCATAGATAAAAATCATTGATTTATTCAGGGGATAGTTTTGACCTCTTGGCAATCGAATGTTTAAGAATCTGAATTCATTACCTGGGATGCTACCCCCATGTACAATTCACTCCCTCTTTACCTATACGTTTTGACATAGAACATCAGGGGTAAGTTTCACCTGCTGGTGTTCAAAACTTAGACAAAAAAAATATAAAATAAAAATGAAAAATTTTGGTATTTATATTGTTCAATTGGAAAAATGTGTTTTCAGGATGTACCTCAGTGCTTAATGCATATAAAAAAATCATCAAAAATTCGGAAGGTATTTCTTCGCACAACGAACGACATAGGTATTTCATTTTTCAGGATGTACCTCAGCGCTAAGTGCTTTGAGCTTTTTACGAAACAGCTCAGTGCTCAGTGATCTCAAAAAGTAATGCAGAGCACTTTTCTGGATTATTATGCACTGAACCTTCCCCTACCCATAAATCTTCAAATGTTTTGAAGACGAACTTCTATTCAACCGCGCTAAAAAGTAAATAATAACTGCTTTGGATTTCTGAGCTTGTCGCGCAAAGTTTTCAGTGCGAATACAGAAGCAACAAGCTTTTGAATCTATAACTCACGCAATAACCTACGTCACATACTCAAAGAAATATTTTTTTATTTTTAGTGCATTTGAATAAAATCTTGTCTTTAAAAAGGTTTTTTATTAATTATTTTATTCTGTGTTTTCTAGTGAATACGCCTTGATCTAAGCATTTCTGTCACAGCATTGTTATTATGACGTATTTTTCGTGTAAGTTCTGAGCTATCTAGTTCTCCAATAAGAAGACCATCCGGGAACTCGTATGCCATCTGGGAACTGCCATCTTCATCTTATGAATTTTGACAAAAAATCAATGATCTTCGACTAAATTCATATTCTCCGACCGAAAAACCCTGACATACCAATTTTGGATAGAAACGGTCCATAATCACAAAACTCGTCCACCATTTTGGAGCTGCCATTTTGAATTCATGAATTCTGACAGAAAATTCATAATTTTCAACCTCAGAAACCCCCTCACACCAATTTTGA
This sequence comes from Gonioctena quinquepunctata, assembly GCA_018342105.1. NCBI lineage: Eukaryota > Metazoa > Arthropoda > Insecta > Coleoptera > Chrysomelidae > Gonioctena > Gonioctena quinquepunctata. The sequence goes on from JAFIRS010000089.1 coordinate 967,075, forward strand.
ATAGAATCGGACCATAATTACAAAACTCTTCCTTCATCTTGAATTCATGAACTTCGACAAAAAATTCATGATCTTCGACCACAAAAACCTTCACATACTAATTTGAATAGAATTGGACTATAATCACAGAGATTGTTCGCCATCTTGTAGACGCCATTTTGATTCCATGAATTTTGAAAAAAAATTCATGATATTTGGCCTCGAAAACCCCTTATGAATCGAATCGGACCATAATTACATGAATCTTTCGTCATCTTGGAGCCGCCATTTTAATTTGTGAATTTTGGCAAAAAATTCATAAATTCCGACCCTGAAAACACACATATACTAATTTTGAATAGAATTGGATAGAGATCGTTGGCCATATTGAAGCCGCCATTTTTGATAGGAAATTCATAATTTTCGGCCCCGAAAACCCCCATATACCAATCGAATCGGACCATAAACAGAAATCTAGTCCGCCAAGTTGGAGCCCCCATCTGGTTTTTTTCTCCATAATGCATTGTCACGGGAACTATGAACACCTGTCAAATTTCAAGGTATTTGGACGACTAGAAGTGGGTCAAATTTAACTTGTTATATTCGATTACACACATCGCGACAGGTGAAACTAAATAAAGGCTTGTAAAATAAAATGGTGCTCAGTGCCTAAAACTCGGGAGCACTTTTCAAGGGTGCCTGGTGCTCGAAGCATTTTTCGTCGTTTTCGGCACAGCTCCGGTTCATACAAATATACAGGAAAAAAACAGTTTTCAGTAGATCTGCTAGATTGCTATTCGGAAAACTGACTCATCCTGTGAGTATTGTTTGATAAACTTATGGTACAGAAGCCAGACATTATGAAATTCCCTATGAGAATACAACACCAATCGTTATCGATCCATCCAAGTTTCTACTGAAAAAGTTATTTTTTTGTATTCAAACTCTCCTGTTACTCAGAGTTGAATTATTCCAGCACTGTTCCGAACTTTCATATATTCTGTAACATTATTTCATAATTCTTCTGAAATAAACTTGAACTTACAGTTTTGCTCATTTTCACCGATCATGAAGTACTGAAATAGTGTTCTAATAAAGAGTGAGTTCGTATTGTACGAAAGTTGAAGAACTAATTTTGTAACATCTCATTTTGAGCTTTCTCGAATTCCCTTATCAAAACTTCCTTAACAAACCGCGAAAGGTGCAAGTTCTAGTTGTAAGGACTTCCAAGACTGGACGAACAGTGATATATAACTTTTCTATTGCAAAGTATAATTAGGTTTTTCTGGGAACCGTCTTTATAAAATATGACGACGTTATAATGTGTTTCTGATTGATTTGTTTGAAAATATGAACAGGATGTTCATAAAATCAGATGTGGAATCATCTGCAACTGAAAGATAAACTTAAGTCACTAACTTCCACCTTTCAAGATAACCTCTTGTGCGGTATTCATGTTAAAAAGGGAAACATTCTCAATTGAATATTGAATGGACAGATTTTTCTGCGAATTGAAAGACCCACGTTAAAAATCAAGTTATTTTTTGCAAATGTTAATTTTTTTTGCGAATGTTTGACATTCACAAAAAATGAAAGAAAATAACTACTTTTCTGACTAAATCTACGCTGGACATTGAACTATGAAAATTTGCGTTTACATTGAGATAGTCATCTGATTTTCTATTCCAGCCGCAATAAGAAGTCACTATAGATGAATAAAGCAAAATAAATGTTTTCCAAAAGAGAGTACTCACCAGAAATCATTTGTGACATTGACGCAAGAGAGGCATCGTATTCACTAGGTCTTCAATACATTTTTGTCGACGAAAATCTATTTCACGGTTTCACGATCATCAGGAAGACCAGAAGAAATGGGAAACTTATTTTCTAGAAGCGAACTCACTATGCAAAAATGGAAAAAAGTTAGAAATATTTCTTTTGGACAGACACTTAGTATTTTTTTCAAATTAAAACCTGTCATGGAGTATGGGAGATTGATTTGTTTGGAAATATGAACAAGATGTTCAAAAAATCAGATGTGGAATCATCTGCGACTGAAATATAAACTTTAGTCACTATCTTCTATCGTTCAAGATGAACTCTTGTGGGGTATTCATGTTGAAAAGGGAAACATTCTCAATTGTATATTGAATGAAAAAATATTTTTCTGATATTTACCAAGCTTTTGACGATTGAGACTTGTAAACTCTTCGTTTTTTTTTTTCGTAATGTGAGTTTGCTTATACAATATAATTTGGGCGTGAAGTATAGAGTTCAGCAAACTGAGACCAGGTATGGAAACAATTATGAAATTGATCAACAAACTACAATTCAATGAAGACTTCCATTCGTATATTTAATTCGAATCGTCGTCGTTCTTCTGAAAAAGCAAGGACATGTAGAAGGTTGAATCGAATTTTTCAAATTATCCCAAAAACTAGCAATTCATCTAAAAAAAAAATTGCAAACATAGTTTGTGTAAGTTTTTACAGAATATTATTCTAGTGTCCTCAAAGCCAGATTTGTCCTAATATCAAGATTACTTCTGAATATTTTTATTAAAGTTTGGTATCTATTGCACTTCTTGTCGGTTCTTCTGAAGAGTATTGGCACTTATCGATCCCCCAAAATATATATCATGGCTTGTATAATACAATGGTCTCCCGGTCGAGAAACTCCACCTGTTTTATCGATTTTCTATGTATTTCACCTACTTTCGTAATCATATCTGACTCCAATCTTACCCGTGTATCATTAGGTGGATCATCCAATGAATAATATATCCTATCACATGATGATACAACATGGAAATATGAATATGACCCGACGAAAAGCAATCGATCGCTCATCTTGCAAGTATCCAGAGTTGGCCCGGAGCACTGTGCTCAGGGCTCGCGGAAGCACTAAAAGCACTTTTGTGCTCGTAAGCACTATGCTCAACCAGTGCTCAGCACTTTTTTCAACCAGTGCTCAGTACTTCAAGCATTTTACGAAATGGCTCAGTGCTTAGTTATCCCGGAATTACTGAGCACTAAGCCTCCCCTCACCTATGAATCTGAAGAGGTGGATTTCCGAAGCGAGCATCAATAACGCGATGTTTATAGCGTTATTGACGCCGCGTTAGTGACGCTTTTGTGACTCTGGATGGCAGCGACAGACGTGACAGGCACCGTGGATCTACATTCCATTATTCTAGAAGAGAAAGAAGATGATGATCTTTTACTACGATACTACCTCAGTGTAGAAAAAGCCTCAACTCAACCGATTTCCAAAATCCGATTCCATGAAGGATACTACAATATTTTGATAGAAAAGCATTAACATGCCGACCATGAAAAGTTCAGGAATTTTCATCGTTGTAATAAAAAACAATTCAACTTAATTTTGAGTCTAGTGCATGATGAACTTCAACCAAAAACGACAAGGGAATGTATTAGTGGTATTTCAGACTATGTCTCATCTTCCTTTCGCGTATTCTCGTGATCTTCCATGCTTAAATTATAGAGCAATGGATGCTGATCGAAAATCCATCTTCATCTTCAGTAAACACCTCCATTTCATGAAATGTATTTGAAATAACCTCAAAATATACGTGGGCGGCGGCGATACTACGAACATGAGCGCAGCAGTATCGCTGGCGTGCGACGTCACAGACCCCGAAACAATGATGCAGCGTTAGTGACACTGCGTTCGAATGACATTCCAAATATTTGTGTAGTACTCAATCTGCCGCTTTATCCACCTTAAAATGTTTTCGAAACATGAAAACGCGGCGGTCAGCGGCACCACCAAGAATTACTGAATGCCTATTTGAGATATTACAGTTTTTATATAAGCATTGTTTTGAATGTTGTGAGTTACGAAATGAGTTTATTGCTTAACTATATTTCTCTGGATGCAGAAACTTGATGAACAGACTTTCTACACCCGATGATATTTCATTAAGAAATATTCAGAACAGTTATTGGTAGAAATTAAGTACAGACCTGGATACAATCGATTCAATATTGTCGGCCGTTTCTCTTCCTACGGAGAGTCGACCGAATATATTGGCCGATAATAATAAATACAAAAGTACACATCCGAAGTTGTTCAGTCAAATGAGAATAACATTCTGGTAGCTGCTTGTGTTTGTGCTGCATATTTATTATAAAAAATAAAAACAAAAACAAAAAAACGACGATGGTGGCAGAAACATTATTTCATCTGTAGTCATAGAAATTTATTTTGATAAACGTGCTATTTCGTCCGCTACGATCCGTCTACTCTTCACAAGATTGTTTCCATAAAGCAGTAACTCTTCTTGAACTTTCTTCAAGAGTCAACAAATTTTCAGTTGTCCACATTTCGCAACGTATTTTGTTGATTTTCAAATAATCAGGTACATCTCACTGGAAACTAACCAAAAAAAGATATCCTCGATCCCGTTAAAAAGCTGGAACTGGTACAGTCCTGCCAATGTTATCCATTTGAAATCGACAATGTTTTCAGCGATTGTATTCAAGTCTGTACTTAGTGACTCTCTGTGACTGGGAGGCCCCTCTGATCAGACCAATCTTCAAAGTTCCAGCATTTTCAATTATGTTTTACTACAATTTTGGCGGAGCACTATGTGCTGAACTCTCTGCAGGCGCATACTGGGTTACTTTTGTGCTCCGGACAACGGTTCCCCGAGGGAAAAATGGTTTTTTTTACGACCATGGAAAAAAAACGAAATATTTTCAGAAGTGAATGCGTGGCGAGAGCGTCACGAAAAGTGTGATCGGGCTTGGCGAACGGTCTCGACAAAGGTGGGTGCGTATCTAATACTAGTTGCTGGCGCCGTAGCATCATATGCAGCGTTCCTTTCTCCTTGTCTATTTTCTCCCTCTACTAATACGCGGCATTTTACTCTCGACATTGGGGCGCGTTTGATCCTTGTCCTTCTCTTGTTTCTCTCTCTCTCTCCCTCTCTTTTCTTGACTCTCTCTCTCTTTCTTTCTCCTTATTACTCTTTCGTATTTCGGCCTCGCGTTTCTACAATTTACTTCAGCAAATTTTCGAAATAGGATAACAAAATTTAATTAATACGTAAATAATAAAATACTTATTAATTGTAGAGGTTCACCATTACAAATAATTGGTGACATCGTGATTGAACATGACAATAATCAAATGGAAGTTGATATGAAAATCCACTATAAATAACAAAAACCAAAGGTTGGAAATTAATTTTTATTTTATTTTTATAATCATTCATGACTCTCATAATAATTCACTAAATTTACCAAACTGAAATGATGAAACTATAGGTTATTAGAAAATTAATATATGGATGTATATACATGTATATATTATGCATATATCAACATATATATATATATATATATATATATATATATACATATAGATGGGCTAAGGAAGTTTTACTTCAGTCGTGTGGTCTGAAGCACACTCGTTTTTTTGGTACGGACGTCACAAATGGTGCCAAGGTACTTTCAAATCCTTAAAGTACAACCTTACTTTGACATGATTTGGGGGAGAATGGGTCGCGATCGCGCGGCTATTGAAACAGTGTGTAGACATTAGTTGACGGCTGCGACTCGACCAATTCAAGTTTAGAGCGCTGTGGCAAGGGCTGAATGGCACTGGAGTTGCTTGTTCAATTCCAGTTGGTAGGGGCCTTCGCCTGATTTGCTCCCTGGATCGGTAGTGATGGTTGATGTGTCGCCTTTTCGTGATGTATGGGTGAACAAAGTCCGTTTGTTTTCTTGGGCACCGTGGTGGGACTTATAGTTGATGGGGAAAGTTATTCCTGCATCGGCCTATTACCCTACGGAACATACTGAACCACCACCCACGGAGGCTGTGGTAATGATTCGTATTCTTTCAGATAGCTAGGTGGCACTGAAGAATCTGAGCAGCCCGAAAGTGACGTCCCAACAGGTGTTGACCTGCAAAAAGGAACTGCCGATACTGGCAGAACGAAACCGTCTCGAAATGATTCGGTGCTAGGACACCACTTAACAAAAAAGCCGACAAACTTGCTAGGAGGGTATCGGAAAACGAATCGGATCCAGAACAGGCCCTTGAGGTACCAAAGTACAGTCTGTAGGAGACTGGATACAAGAGAAACACAAATAATTCTGGAATAATATCCCAGGAAACATACATACAAAGAAAAAAATCATTGTATGCCGGTGCCAGATAGAAACAACTGACCCGCTATCTTTGAACAGTTCTGAATCATTACGGGGATTATAACTGGAGACGCGACAGTAAAAAGGCACCTTGATACACTGGGATTGTTTGATCGATACCTGAGATGCAGATTATGCGGAAAGGATAAAAAAATAGTGGCACACATACTGTGCAACTACGGGGCTTGGGGTCGCAGAAAGCTTTCCTCGGTCCGCTTTCAAAATCCCCTTAGATTAGATTAATGGAGCAGATCGAAACACGCTGAACTTGAAGAAAAATGTAATTCAAGATCTAATAGATTAGCGCGATAGCTTCATTCGTTCGGCCATGCAACATAACTTGAGCAGCTAGAAAAACTGACATATATTTTCGCTCAAGAGCACCCAAGAACGTAACTCGGGGTGCTGTGAGATCCTATAGTTCATCGACCTCTTTCTATTGGATACTGAAATCCACAGCAGCGAAATAAATGCAAAATGTTTAATTTAATATATCGTTGAAACAACTACCAGGACGCTATGAATTCTATTATACTCTAAATACCTTCCAGAGTCACAAATAAGCCAAATGCCGGTGAAAATCCATCCGAGTACGCTAGAATTTTCAATTATTATAAAATGAATGCAGTTACGATGTTCAATTGGTGAGACAGCCTGCTATCGTTGTGATAGAAATGAATAATGTATATTCATGGCTGAATAAAAATACCCCACGACATGAATCAATCCGATATAACAAATAATGCCTAAATTGATTAATCGTGGAAATCACGGGACTGACACTTGCGCGATTGGATTATTTTCACAGCTGAATCTTTCTTTTCGTGGAATATTTACAATGCACGAAATGAAACCAATTAGGCGTTCCGCCAATCTGATAAACCAGAACGGTTGTCAAACACAGTAGGGGGAAATATACACAACAGGCAATAGGGCTTCAAAGTTGTCTCAATTACTCAATCAAATCAACAGGTTATCAAAGATTTATACACAATGTTTTACTCACGGTTACCACACATGATGGTTTATAAGGTAAGATTTTTTTCTTTGACGGTCACGACTCGCAGAACAATATCAATCACCTGTTCTGGAGAATATAAAATTCGTTCTCGGAACGCAAGCCAAAAGATCTCGCTTTCGGATGGAAAGTAAAAGAGCGTGTGTTCGACACAGGAGTGAGAGAGCGATCCCTATTGAATCTTGGGTTTTATATAACCGGATTTAAAAAAAATATCGGACGGAAACCGTATTAAAAAATATATTTTTTTGTCTGATTCACATAAGAACTGGACCAAAAAGCAGTTATTTTTTTTCGTCCCCTTATGAGAAAGCATACTACGTTTTTACCTATATGAATTTACTTTAAAGTATTTGTTGAAATATCTGCTCTTAGTGAAACCGAATTCAAAGTACTTGCATCTCGTGACTGACTGTCACTATTGTACCCGAATAATAATTCGTAGAAAACGAGATAAATCACCGCTACCGAAGTTCCCACGAGAGAAGCGAAGCGTGTTCTGAAAAAGTTTATTGGCTGACCAGCAACTTGGATAGCAAGTTTAGGTTTTGTTCCCTTCCTCTACATAAGACATTGACAGGATTCGGCTATATTTCATGTATTTGTGCCAAAAATAAGGGATTTGGTGGTCCTATTCAATACTGGTAGAAACAAGGAGGCATTCTGAGTGATAATTGCGCGGGAAAACGGAGCTTGAGAAATACGTGTTCTTGTCGAAAGAAGGTATCTAACTCGGAAAGAGAAGAGTGCGCCACGTTCCTTCGAATTCGTGTTAAGGGGCTAAAACCAGTAAGAACAGTCTTTCAGCTATTTCCGGAAAAAAGGAGTGCTTTTACCGGATATGTACCTAAAATATTTCCGGGCAAACGGTTATTTTCGACATTATGGCCCCTGAAAAGTTCAACAAAATCAATTTTCAACTTCCACTTATTTGAGTCGGCTCGATTTCTTCATTTTTCCAGCGATATATTGAATAAAACCTTCAATTCACATAATTTTGCTTATCACAATAGATAATTTAATTGGATGAATGTTAACTCTTCATGTTGGCAATATTGCATTTTCAACATTACCCATGAATGACAATTGACATTATTGACAATGATCTGGAATCTTATTTCCTGTTTACCCAAATAGAAAGACTTGCAAATTTTCAAATAAGAAAACTACATTTTTATCCAAATTTTCAGCAGGACATTCAAAACATATCTTCTATACCATAAGACGGAAATAATATTCAGTTACTCATCTTAGCGTTCAGTGTTGAGACCTCCGTGCTGCCGTCGATAAAAATCAGTACAATTGCTAACCACGACCACAAACTTTCGTTAAAATAGAGACTGCTTCAAATGCTCCGTAAGATCTATTACACGGGTCGAAATTAATTTGGCACCTGTGTGCTGTGTTCGCATTTCAAACAAGCGGCATATCGGGACTATAGATTCGGGATAAAATAGATTTTTATTGTGAAATATTGTATTATTTTGCCGCTCTTATTGTGTTATTTCAGAATCAGTGACTGACGTCACTGACTATTATTTTCGACTTATGGTATAGTATCACATTTATAAAGTCTTGTTCTCAATGTTCAGATTGCTTGTTTTGTGAATAATTGTTGAATAATCCTTCCTAATTACAACAGTTCATTGATACCTACATGACATGGAGTTGGAATTATTTTAACAGAAAACAATATTTCCTACTCTTTCCGCGAAAAAATTTTTGTTGCTTAACAAAGTTTAGCGTATTCTGAAGCATCTGTGAAAAAATCGTCAAAATTGGTGACATCTTACTTTGCTGCAGGCTTTCCAACTGTTTATATTAGCCTTCTATGAAGGACACGACGTTCATCCGTCAGTTCAGAGAGCTCACATCCGTTTTAACCGACGAAACCAAAAAGGAGGAGGTTCCCTAGTCGACCCGTATATTTTTTTTCCATCATTTTTTTTATGTATGATCACGCATAACTTTCTACTGAGGCGTCCGATTCCAATAATTTTTCTTTCAGTGGATAGGGTGTACTTCGAAGGTGGTCCCATTCGAATTTAAAAGATGAAATCCACCCCTAAGGGTAGCAACATGAAGGATATTGATCACTCACCATCTGAATTCTGGTCCGTTAACCGATTCTATCAGGCATAACTTTGTACTGGGTTCTTCGATTTGGATGATTTTTTTTAATAGATAGGGTACATCTTATATTCAGATTCCGAATGGAATTATATACCCATACGGGTAGGAAAATAGGGGATAATTGATTTTTCACTTATGAACATTGGCAGACACATACGTAGTTGACAATGACAGATCGCTACTGACATTATTTCTGTTCCACATCCGTCAAAACCATTATATTCTATCAGAGGATGGAATGATATACAAAGTAATGAAATAAACTAACCAGAACAACAAAAATAATTTATATTACAACAAATAGTAAAAGTAGATATTATTTAACTGGTAATAGTTAAAGTAAGGTGGGTAAGTAAGTATTTTGGTAGTAATAAAAAAACAAGTAGGTAGTAATCAGTATATTTCAGCCATGAAGAATTGAAAAATAAAAACTTTTCAACAAAAAATTAAACCGACGAAATACGGAACTGAGAAGTAAAAAATTAAATAAACCTTCTTAGTCTCAGTAAATAAGCTCCTAAACTAATGTAAGTAACTAATTTTGAGTCGGCGCCAAACAAACAATCAACGAACATCATTGAAATTACTTCAAAAAAATTATCAGAACGTCACCGCGCAACTCGATGCCATCATTTTACGCCTTACCTAATTCATTTGCTTGTTTGTTTGGCGCCGACTGAAAATTAGTTACTTACATTAGTTTAGGAGCTTAGTTACTGAGACTAAGAAGGTTAATTTTATTTTTTACTTTTCAGTTCCGTATTTCGTCGGTTCAATTTTTTTGTATAAACAACATCAATCTACGCCCTGTAGGACAGGATGTTCATACTCTGCTTTTCTGATTTTCGTAATTCAAAAATGCACCAAGCAATGTGTTGAATTGAACAGGATCGAAAGTATATCGAAAAAAGGCACAGGATACCTAGACACAATCCTTGCAGATGCTGGTGGCGATATGCTAGCATTGAAGGGGCACGGTGGTTGGCGTTCAGAAGCTAAGGCCAAGAGCTGTGAAAAACACGACTGCCAATTCATCAAAAATCACATGTGCTATTAATAATACTGCTACAGTAACATACAACATCGGTACTAACAGGAAATCAGACGACCAACCCGTCCTCTCATGTTCAAAATAAATGAATAATACAATCGGGAGTAAAATATAGTTATTGAATGATACCAAGTGAAATGAAAATGAATATGATATCTACAAGAAGGAACATATTGTGGTTGGATTATTATTGTAGTTATTAAATTGAATTATCAACAAAATGTTCACTAGAAGGAATCTCATTTTTCGATGGGCAATATGGTCGTAGAAAAAGTATAATAGGTTGTAAGGTAATAACGCACTTTTTATAGTCGTGCGTGATATGCTTTCTACAACTCTTTTTGCGTAATAAACTATTGTGAATTCAAAAACGGAATAAGTCAGCTCCTGGATGTTTGAAGATGAATTTTTATTTTGAAATATCTTGTTTATTCAGCGAATATTATTTGAGAGTGAATATGGGATAGTTTTCCATTCTTTGGTTGTTTTCGTGAACAATTCGAATTGTTTTCTGTGAAAACTCTCCTGATGACCATCTGAGCAAAATTCATGAATGCCTACTTCTTGTTTTTGCGGAGGCGTTGGTTTTCGCATCGACTGAATTTCTCAAACCGTAACAAATTTTCCGCTGACTTCTATCCATGCCTACTATAACTCTTCACTTCCATTTGTCAGCAAATCCTGAGAAAACAGTGAATGGTTAATTACGACAAACTTCTCTAATTTCACAATTTAATTTATGTCCACGGAAATGTGTTCTCAATACTAACCGGTGGAAAGTTTTGGTGCAAGTCTTGTTCCATTACGAGTTTTCGACGAAGGAAGAGTTTAACTTCACGGCATCGTTTCCATTGAAGTTGGGGTTTGCTGTAATTACAGCAAACTATGTTCAATAGAAATGAACAGTTTTCGATTCCTTCATCGGAAAGATGTGCTGGGTAGGCATTCCTTTTGTTAACAGCGTTATGGGTTCCTTTGTGTGCTTTCGGTGAAATTCTCAATCATACTGAAGTCTCACATGAAATTCATCATCAGTAAGCTAGTATTATTTGAATGACACCGGAAATCAAAACAGCTGATTTTTTTGTGAAGTACTGGGAATGGAATATTCAGTAGATCGTCAAGATGAAGTGATCATTAGGAATAGACCAACCCGAATATTTCATTTTAATTTGTCTCAAGAATTAAATCGTTTCAACAGGAAAATATACCCAAATTTAGAAAATCATACTTTTCAGAACACAAGAGTTTTTCTTAATTTCGAAAGATTATATCAAGCAACTATTTCATGGAAGGAAAAAACAAACTAAAAGAATTTGAATTTTGAAATGATGCGGCTGATGCTGTATGACAAATCTTTACAAAAAGTGTTTCTTACTCAAAACATTATTTCAAAGTTATTACATATTTGGACCAACTAACGGAAAAACATGTTACTTTCCTACGTGAAAATAACATCAATATCTCATACAAAACTGATAATGAATTACCAAGAACAATAACGATATGAATGGAAAATCTGAAGGATCTGGAAATCAATCTGTGGATATTGGAAGTTTTCACACAGGCCAAACAGGCAGAACACTTCATAGGAGATTATCAACACATTGTTACTGTTTCGTCAATGAAAAAACAAATTCCTTTCTTACCTGCTAGTCACCTATTGACTGAAAAATATTATTCATCAACGATTTCAAAATACTACTTATAGAAAAACTTGTAAACTCGACCTTCTAGATAGTTTGGAAGTTGAAAAATGCAAAAAGTCGAATGTTCCTTCTTCTAAAATTATAATATATGGTGTACAGTTTTTGTGAGAGCGTTATACAATCAACAAAATTAGTCAGATTAATACCCACCTTATGATCAAAAATGTCGAAGCTTTTCCTCCGTAAATAAAAAATTTCGAGCTTGTATAAATTATTATTTTTAATTCTATGTGAGGGAAAGCCTTTCACGGTTGAATGGAATTGTCTTATCAATTTCCTCTGTACAGTTCCAATTATATCAGAATTATTATCATAGAAACGATCCCAGATGCCAGATTCATTCTCCAGGAAAGATCTAACAATAGTGTTATAGGATAGCAGCTGGATCACGATAAGATTTCGTTGCTCTCCAGTTTCTGAGACTTCTCTGCAACATGTATGTCAGAAGATATGATTTTGTCCGAGTGTCATGTGTACACCTTGAATTCGAACATCTCTCAGAATTTTACACACACACAAAAGTTAGAATGGTAAAAAAATATCACTAGTAAACAGGAATTTGTGACATTTGTTGGTTGAACAGTCATTCTGAAAGCTTTCTAGGTCTTGTTGAAAATAATAATGGAAGTCCTTTTGGGTGATTCATACACCTTCAAATTGGTTTTCGGTATGTTATTATTTCGATAGACATCGTTAAGAAAAATACGGAAGAATATGGAGCTTCTTTCTCACTACATATTGTGTTGGACCTGAAAATTACCAGTCCAGTGGTGAAAGTGAATACCCATAGATACCAAAGTTTTGAAGTTGTCGAACCAGTTTCGGATGATATACTTTGTCGAAAACTTTCACAAATACCATGTTCAGGGCACGTGTCGGTATGCCACCATTCATCTAATCCAGGATATCCTGAATGAAGGGGCGCGAGATCTATTTTCGTAGATGTTTTGCTATAGAATGTATGCTTCAGTGTTGATCAACGTTTCTGATTGGAAACATTGGTTTTTGGATTAAAATATTTGAATATATATTGGTTAATCAGAATAAAGTAATCGTCCAATTAGGAACATGCCAACTCAAACGCTTCAAGATTCTATGTTCTTTCCTAGTATTTCGAACACATTATAAGTTGACAAAATTTAAAATATCATCATAATCAAAAAAGGTGGCGAGTAAGGGGGACTTAGCTCGATTTTAATGCAACTTTCACATATGCTTCAGAACATAATGAAATCAGAAACAAGGGACTTAAGAGTCTCTTCACAAATGTTCAATATAAATTGAAACAAGTGAGAGACCAGGAGTGAAAGATGAAACTACTTTCCTGGCAAATACCACGCAAAACATTGAATGATATCCACCTGAAAATCTATGCAAACTTCCATCGACAATGGAAATTGATTGCAAATGTTTCTTCCATAAACTTCATCATGTTCAATTTATGCCAGGTCCGCCTAACAATCCATATACCGGTTTCAGGCTTTTGACCTCCATCAGTACGGAGTTGTCACCAGTCAGAGATCCGGAGACCTCTGGTCGAAGGAATACCCAATACAAATAAAAACACCATCAACCTTTATCAGCTGTAGGTGCGCAGGAAGAACTGGCGGTAGCTAGTGACCAGAAGAAACACTGTATGGATATTCACGTATCCCAATCGGATTCTATTTTGAAAGTGGTTGTTTTTCACTTGTGGTCTACCACTTGTTTCTATTTATATCGTATTTTTGTGAAGGGATTCTCAAGTCCCTTGTTTCTTATATTACATTTTACATGCTTGACTCTCTTGTTTGATGTATACGCCTTGTCGGGCATGCAGCCACGAGTTATAATTCTATTGAGATTATAAAGGTGAAAAGGTACCGCCAGTTGGAAGTTACCTCTTCCTGCTGATTGAATGAGCTTGATGGTGTTTTTTAGGTTTATGGCCTCATTTTTTCTTTTTCAGCAGAGCAGTTAATTTGTAAATTTTGCTGATATCGATATTATTCCTTATTTTGAGCATGGTTTTCAGCATGGAATTATGAAGCAGAAAGAGTACTGGATTCCTTATTCCTTAGTGAAAAACACAAACAACGCACCTTCGCTAAAATTTTCGATTTTTTTTACAGGCACATTTATTAAATGTCCGTTATTGCGCTTCATATATTTTCATTGATTTAATTGGCTCCTTCTGCTTCTTCTCTCATTTCGAAATTTTTTATTCCGAGAATTGATCATGATATTCATGACACTCACAACTTGTTCATTTGTGACTTTTCAATTCAAAGCTGATAAAAAATAAAAATGCTTCTTGTCAAATTCAGTTGTAACATTGGGAAGGCGTTTTCAAGTATATAACTACAGGTCACCTGATTTCAATAATAATTCTCCCGAGAGGGCGAGAAATGGTATATATAGACTATGTACGAAGTGCTTGGTGTGGATAGTCAAATAAATCGCAGCACACACTCTGGCATATATGTAAAACATATCGTGACTGTCAAATTTGTTTTGATAATTCTGCGTCAAATTTGTTGTGTCGTGAACTGCACAAATTATGGAAAAATGGTTTGTTTGAATTTCACACTTTTCCAAAATAACCTGGAGATTGGAGTTAAGAAAGAGATGGATAGCTGCTGTAAATAGAAAGAAATGATGATACGATTTCACTGAATTCATTTGATTTTTTCTGTATTATGAGATCACACATCCATACAATTGTTTCATGGTGAGAAGAAACATGGAAGTCTCCCCCATTAACGATACCAAATCAACCAATAAACTAAAATGAACTGGGCTCAACTCAACAAAAACCACGCAGGGTACTAACATTGAAAAATTTTTCGCTTGTACAGAATATTCCCAGTTCTTCAACATTCCTCACACGTCTAAACGTAATTCAGAATACATTACCCTTCATCACAGTGTGAAAGATATATTATGTTTTATGCTTTCAAATCTTGTTCTTATTATAATATCTATTTTGTTGACCTACGGATATTGAAATTGCACCCCAATGTAATAGAATTCTTCAAGATTTTCACTTGGTTTTGATAGAAATTATCAAAGCGTGGTTTATTCTCCAACTGTCAAATAATTCACGGGTCTCGGAAGGTTGCGTTCGCTGAGACATAGCTGAGACCGTGCAACTTGAGTGACATAACTCTTTGAGGTACGGACATTGCGATGTGAAAAATACCGTTGCAGTACGACAAAAAAAAAGCAAAAATGGTGGTTTATTTCTTTTCAGTAAGTCAGTCTAAATGCGAATTAAGATATGAAAAAAACAGAAAAATTGCAAAACAGCATATATACGGTGGTTTATTTTGTGTTTATTTCGATACAAATATAAAATAATGTTTCAAGTTAAAATTAACTTTTCGCGTGAAACGATTGAAAGCACACTTTTGTTTTTCCCAAGCATAATGGTATTTGGCACACATTACATTGCCAATGGGTGCGAATATCTCTTTTCTTCGAGCTGCAGTAAGCACATCTTCTGCGACTGGTTCTCATTGGCTGGTGCGCACTTTCTGTTGTTTGAAACAGTGGGCTTATCATTACTAATGGGCACTGATAACAAATCCATTGGTATAGCTTATTTTTGTACCAATGTTTTGGAAACCAGGCCTTCAGAAACTTTTTTCCGAAAATCTTTGAGACTAGGTTTGGTATTTTCTTTATGGTAAAGTTTATATAGCACAAATGCATTGGTTATTGCTGGGTCCAAAAAGAAAAAAAATACGGTGCCACCATTTATGGCTTTTCCGATCAAGCCCATAATATGCACGCATTTGGTCAAATTTGTCGACAAAATTCATATTTTTATTATAGTCGCTTAGTAGGAAAGGGAAAGGAATATGCACAATATTGCCATCTTTTTCTCGTCTTTTTACTTGTGTTACCATTGTAGGGTCATGATAGTTCGATAACAAATGCACAGACCTCTTGTCACGCCATTTCACAGCTGTCAATCCACTATTACTGATAAACCACTCATAATCCCTCCTTTTTAGGTATTTATCACTTTTGAAATTGGGCAAATGTTTTCTGGTCGCATTTACTGTTCCACAGGCGTAAAGTTTCGAATCGAAAAAGTCTTCCATTGACTTTACGGAAGAAAAAATATTGTCAAAATATATTTTGTGATTTTTATTTATAACCGAAACAGCTAAACTTTTCACAACTCGGGCGCCCAAACTTTTTTCTGTCTTAGTACCAGTCTTTCCTGTGTATATATCAAAATTCCAGCAATAACCTGTTTCATCTGCTAGAACCCAAACCTTATACCCTCTTTTTATTGTTTTTTTTTTAAGTACTGCTTGAGGGAAGACTGCCCTTTGAATTTGATCATTGATTTGTCGACAGCTATATCCTCATGAGGCTGCAGGCATGACTGGAAATTGGTTCTAAGTTGATCAAGAAAAGGTCGCACTTTATGAAGTTTATCAAAATTGGCAGCGCCACGTACTGGCATAATGCTGTTTTCATTCAGGTGGAGGTTCGAGAGAATCCAGTCAAATCTATGAAGTCTCATTTTATGGGGATAGTGAAGGTCTGGGGCAGAACTCCAATGATCTCGGTTACTTGGATAACTTTTCATACTCATAAAAATATTTATACCAAAAAAGGTTTTAATTTTGTCAACCCTTGTTTGCGTATATGCCTTTTATTCAGCTTGAAATGTTTGTTCTGCGTAGAGATTTGTTGGAAAAACAATGTCTGTAAAACATCATCGGTAAAAAGGAGATTAAATGCTTCATAGGGACTAAAGCTTGCACGAGCTTGAATCAAATTTGGAAGACCAATATCTGCAGTAGATATGTCTGGGGTCTTGAGTTCGGAAACACGCTTATCCCAAGTAGTTACCAAATTGTTTTTCAATCTCTTTGCTAGAGTAAAAAGCGGCATTGTATCTTCTGCATCCCATTCACCTGAAGACGAAAGTTCATCTACTGCATAATCAGACACCACAATTTCACCAAAATATGGATTGTCAAAGATATCAGCCAGAACATCTGCTACAGTACCTTCACATATTGACTCGGCTTCACTATCATTATCTGAGTCACGATCAGAAGAAATTCGGACACAATCGTTTTCGATCATATCTATTTCAGCATATAGTTCATCTTCTGTCATGTCAACCAAATTGAAACAGAGTGCATCACGCCGGCGGTTCATGTTTCTAACAGCACGGTGGTATGATTTTCAAACACTAAAAAAATATCAAAAATCAGGTTTTTAACATAAGGTACATCAAAAATGTATACCGGCTCACCTTTATTGTTTGTTATTACACAAAATTCACACAATATCAGCACTTATAAATGAAAAATAACAGTTTCATTTCATAAACAAAACCTCTCATCACGTCACGTCACGTCACGGCTATGCAAGAAATAAACAACTGCCCAAAACCTTAAACCAAACCGCCACAGTTTGACAACTTTGTGTCAGCGGACACATTAGGCGCCAATGAGATGATTCGGTGCGGTGGCGCACGTTTCGTACCGACGAACGCAACACAAATAATTTTAATTTAGGTGGTACATATTTTGTACCACCGTATCAGAAAGGTCGAGAAAAAGGTGGTTTAATTTATAATCCAGCGTACTTCAAAGAGTTAAGTGGTTGTTCAAAACTCCACTCGCGGGATCAGACACCATAATCAGACACCACAATTTCACCAAAATATGGATTGTCAAAGATATCAGCCAGAACATCTGCTACAGTACCTTCACATATTGACTCGGCTTCACTATCATTATCTGAGTCACGATCAGAAGAAATTCGGACACAATCGTTTTCGATCATATCTATTTCAGCATATAGTTCATCTTCTGTCATGTCAACCAAATTGAAACAGAGTGCATCACGCCGGCGGTTCATGTTTCTAACAGCACGGTGGTATGATTTTCAAACACTAAAAAAATATCAAAAATCAGGTTTTTAACAAAGGTACATCAAAAATGTATACCGGCTCACCTTTATTGTTTGTTATTACACAAAATTCACACAATATCAGCACTTATAAATGAAAAATAACAGTTTCATTTCATAAACAAAACCTCTCATCACGTCACGTCACGTCACGGCTATGCAAGAAATAAACAACTGCCCAAAACCTCAAACCAAACCGCCACAGTTTGACAACTTTGTGTCAGCGGACACATTAGGCGCCAATGAGATGATTCGGTGCGGTGGCGCACGTTTCGTACCGACGAACGCAACACAAATAATTTTAATTTAGGTGGTACATATTTTGTACCACCGTATCAGAAAGGTCGAGAAAAAGGTGGTTTAATTTATAATCCAGCGTACTTCAAAGAGTTAAGTGGTTGTTCAAAACTCCACTCGCGGGATCAGATGGGTCATTTCACTCCCGTGGTATATAATTACCATAACTTCACGATCCCACGTTAATGGCAACACTGTAAGTACCTACGACCCATAGAAGACAGTGATACTATACAGTGATACAGTGAACCAAAATTACTTAAACCGTCTTTTGAAGTGCATGAAAATCTTCAATAAAGTTAGGAAATGCAATGGTGCTAATAGTAATTCATTATTGAAAGGAAAGTTCGATAAGTATGTGGAATAATGGCTATTTATTGAAATAGACCCTCAGGATCTCATTCATAGTCAAGGTTTTATATTTGTAGGGCCACATCTCCCAGGGATTCGATTCCATTATGTTCAAAGCAGTCCTGGAAGTTCAATCGGGATCTAGCTTGGACACATATTTGCCACATTCATCCTACATTCTTTGGGATTTATAGATAATATTTCAAATCCGAGTTATTCCGTGAATTGCGCGAATGAAAAAATAACACCCATCGAAGAAGGTTATCAATCTATCAGTAGGAAGAACGAATTATGAGAATGTTGACAAGTGAAGTATTTGTTTTGTTCCGTTGGCACTGTCCTAAAAAATATTCGTCCGTCTCCACTATCTGATGATTCACCCAACTCCAAAACGTATATCTTGGGGAAAACCCCTCGATATTTGGTACGGTTGATCAAAGATATTTTGTTGAAACTTTTTCTGTATTTATGGATACATGAATAAATAAATGATACATATATACTTATTCAACTAGGTTATATAAAATTTCATTTGTAGCACTTCATAAAACTCGTGAAATGTAAAGGATGACATCGCACAAAGTACACACACACACACATATATATATATATATATATATATATATATATATATATATTTTTTCTTTAGTTTCTTGACCACATATATATTTTCTCTAATTTCTTGGAATGAAGGTCTAATTCAGTCTATTCATATAATTTCTCTTAACTACTTTTGGCATGGTATTTGTCATCTTATATATACAAAAGTAAATAATTTGAAAGTGAAAGAGTATCGAACTCTGCATGTCAATGAACGACGCTTCATAAATCCATTGCTGAAGTAGAGAATTCATTCACTGGATGAGAACAGTATTTGGGAAGACACGACCTTAATTTAACTTTGAAATTGTGTATGGTAGTCCTTTAATTATTTTCACAAATTTCATTGCAGAGACCTAGGAAAATTGAGTTATTTCTGAGTTCGTAAGTCAAAAATAGTTTATTTTCAGAAACTCAAAGACCGAGTTTACCTACTCACTGGGTACTCACACCTCTGTATTTCAAGCAGAGATCTACGCAAACTTTCAATGAGTGGAGGAGAACAATAGGATGGTAATAGTAGAGGAACATATCCACATTCTCTCAGACATCCAGGCGGCACTTAAGTAGCCTGGAAGTGACGTCCCAACTGGTATGGACCTGCAAAGAGGAACCGACAATTCTAGCAGAACAAAACCGCGTCAAGCTGATTCGGGTACCACGATATCAGGAATTCGCAGGGAATGAAAAAGCTGACGAACTCGCTAGAAGAGGAGCGGAAAACAAACCAGGTCCAGGTTAGACAGTACTGGAATGAGATCTCAGGAAACAGACACGGGAAAGATTGAATCAAAGGCCCGTACCGAGAACAAACAGCAGACCTGCAAACTTCAAACAGGAAACAACTGAAAATCATTACGGGGCAAATGACTGGACATGCGCTAGTAAAAGAGCACCTTAATGGAATGAGAATGTTCAACGGCGACCCAATATGCAGATTATGCGGCAGGGAACCAGGAACAGCACAGACTGTGCAATTGCGAGGCTTTGGATCGCAGAGGACAGTCAATATTCTAGCAACCAAATGGTGAACCGAGACTGTACAGCACACCTCCAATGAAGGATCTGTACAAAATTGTAAAGGGCATGAAATTACTGGAATGGATGCTGTAAACCTGAACAACAGGCAACATACAATGAGCCAGTAGGCCCAATTGTTGTCGGAGGTCTTGACCAGACGAACCAACTGGGTGGAGTTTCCAGTGGGTAGCGCGGAGGTGAAGGAAGCATAGAAACCCCAGAACTCAATAAGATGTCCATACATGATTTTCACTACCCCAGAAAAAGAAGTCGAAAATAGTCTTTCTGAATGTCAATGATGAAATAGTATATGCACAGATAGGCCATTGGCCTTATTTCGAATCTGAGATAACTCTTTTACAAAGACAAACTAGATATTTTGGTTAATATTCAGCAGTTTCTCAGCCTCAAAAAATGTTTGTCAGAGCTGCGTGATCTGCAAACATTATGATGTGCCTTGGGAAGCGAAAAAAAAAAATCATAAATGTATATAACAATTAGTAGTGGGCCTAATATAAATTCATTAGGTACTCTATGATCTTGTCGTTGAACAATCCATCATTCACATAAAAACACTGATTTCCGTCGAATCAATATGATTTCAAGAGTTCGAGTGGTTTATCTCTGTTCTCATATAATAAGAGTTTTTTCGCAGAAAACTATGAGAGACACAATCAAAAGCTTTGCTGAGATCACACTGGATGAAACCTACGAATACCCTTTCCCAGTTCGAGGCCCTCTTCAATATCTTCCACAATCGTATATATGGCATCGATTGGTGAACAACTACTTGTGAAACCGAATTCATCATAATGCAAAAAGAGTACTTTTCGGAATACACAGTCATTCTCTGTTTTCAAATGATTTCGATAACTTTGTAAAAAAAAACAATTCTTAGGAGATGGGCCAATAATTATCAAGTGATTGTTCATTTTCTTTTCTCAGTATAGGTATGATTCTGAAGTTTTGGGAAACCGACCATCACTAGAATGTGCATCAATCGATGGAGGCATATTATATCATATATATATATATATATATATATATATATACAGGGTGTTATTTGATAAAAAAAAAACAAGTGGGTACATCGAATAGGTATATGTTCAAAAAGATCACGTAGTGGTTTACACCTGTTTGTAAGGATAATGGGTACATTGCTAAACTAATTTTAAAAACCTTATTATATTGCATATGGATTGCAAAGTAGATAGAGATTCTCGTAGACTCTGAGATCACGAGTTGAGATCTTCAGAATAAGAGGTTAAAATAGTACAACTTTTAACTTGAAAATATACATATTAAAATATCGTTATACCATACTGTTTAGATGAACAAGATATTATTTTTAACATGGCAGCACAAAAAAAAAACATTGAAATAAACTTACTAGCCTATTTGATACTCTTATTTCCAAAGAGTTCGCGAATCAATGAGAAGAAGATTGGATGCATCGATTAATTTAATTCAAAATATCTCGAAAACGGCTGCTTGTAGCGACTTTTGAAAAGCATAGCTTTTTCACGTGAAAATAATGGAGGAATCGATTTTTCTTCTAGGAATTGTGATACATACCTGTACGACGAAGTTGTGACTCCTCGAAAGAGACAAAGACATATAGGCGGCGCCCTCTACAATTGAGGGCTAAACTAAGATCAAATTTGAGTTTCTCATATTGAAAAATCTCCAATTATAAATTTTCGTCCAAATGTCGGAATTATTTTGAAAAAACTTGAGAGGTGTCAAGGGACACCCGGATGGAACGAAGTTCCTTTCGATTAATTAGTGAAGGAATTGTAATAATTTTTTTTTTCAAGTGATAATCAAAAGCGTTCAGAGAAATTTGAACTCTCCTCCAATTTTTGATTGAAGAGTTTGAGGTTTACAGAAAAATAAAAAACTGTTTTGTGTTTCCCAGTGAATAAATGTATTTGTAATTTCTTTCTCTCACGATATTCTCTACATCTTTGTGCATGTGTCTTTTTCCTTGATGTTATAGTTTGTACCTCAGTAGTCGATGCATTAGTTGATTCGCTATTGAAATAAAAAGCAAAAAAAATGTACATATACATACACACACACACACACACACAGATATATATATATATATATATATATATATATATATATATATGCACTCTGTCTATTCTTTCGTACACGTCATAGATGCGCGGGACTTTGTAAACACAACAGAGTGTGTATATATATATATATATATACTCTCTCGACTTCGTAAACACAACAACGTATCGGTTAGAACACGCACGGCTTGCTAAATACATACGCATTGATATTGTAATATTAAAATATAATTTGCTTTTAAATTTAGTAAAGTTATGACGCGTACACTTGCTAAACACACAATAATGGAGAGATTATAACGCGTATGACTTGGTTAGCACAATAGTAAATATAGGTTATAATGCGTACTTGCTGAAAATACATAAGCATTTATTATTGTCTGTATGAAATCTCTACTTACCTAACTCCATCAGCAATATCCGGAACTTGTGCAGAAACACTGTCAGGATTCATTATTGTTATTATTTTTTATTATTTATTATGTACAAAAAACCTGTTTACACTAAACAAAAATAATCGTCGCGACACCACACTGTTCAATGTGAAATAGAAAGACGAAACGAAAATAACTGGCTCGCTTTCTATGAGAGAGAGAGAGAGAGAGACAGACAGAGAAACACGCGCACGCCGCACGGCTGACAACCATAGCGAAAGTCTCGTTACAACTTTTGGTCTTAATTTATTCCGTCTAGCCCCCTTTGGCAACGCGCGATAAGGAACTACATTCCGAAATTATTTACGAAAAACCAAAATGAAAATAAATTTCAAACACCTTTTCATAAAAAAAGAAAAGGCCTTGAGGACCCATACTTGTATAACCTTTTCATCTCATGAATAACTGATGAATCGTACTGTAAAATGTATATCGGAAGTTCCAGAGTGTTTCATAGGAATGATTGCACTTCTCAGCTCAAAAATAGTTACAGGATCTAAGAATCGTTTCAGTTGGTCTGCGGTACATGATTAAAAAAATAACTGAGTTCCATGCTAGGAGTCAAAGAAGAATTGATCGGGTTGTCAGCCACCGTGGCAAAAAATCCAAGAAAATATCAGGTTGCACACAAATGATTTTGGATGTTTTTCCACCGGAATTCCTCTCGTAAACAATAAGTTTCCAGCTTTCTTTGGGTTTGTTAGTCTCGAATGAAATAGCTATATGCGTTCCTGTTCATTTAATCCAGTCTAAGTTCTGCTAAAACCGATATAAGCAACCCTATCAACCGAATTTATGCTATAGTCATAAAAATGTTCAATTGAAGCTGGGTGGAAAACAAAGTGGCACATTTTTCACCTCCACATTACAGTGTTAAGTATCAGATATTCATCGAAATTCATACAGGGTGTTACCAAATAAGTACGAAATTTTTTAGGAGGTGATTCCTCATTGATTGAAGGGGGTCTTTCATGTAAACAAAAGCTCTTAGGCCTTTCCGTGGAAAGTAACACATTTCCAAAAATGAGAAAAAACATTTTTTTCTTGAAATTGCTTGAGAGTTGAAAAATGGCATTATGTGGGCATGTTCCACTAATTTATTTATTTATTTATTTATTGAATACATCCAGCAGGTTCGAAAACCCAATTACAGGTGTACATAATGTCTATTGCGAACATGATTTCATAATTAGGTAGGAATTACAAAAAGAAAAATTAAAAGAAAAGAAAATTCGAATAGCAAAGATAAAACATAAAACTATATCTAAACCATTAATTAGTTTGGTAATAGGCGATTTATTGTATGTTTGAAATTTGATAGGCTCGAAAAGAAAATATCTACGTTGCTTAAGTTATTATAGCTTCGACACATTGTCGAGATGGGACAGTGAAAATGATGAAGCGTGTGCGGAACCCCAATGTTGAATAGTAGTCGAGATCTAGATGTCACAAGCGGAATATTGAAATTAAAAAAAGATAGTAAGGTTGATGAGTCTACTAGGTTATTGACAATTTTATACATAAATATCAAGTTGCCTTTTTCACGGTGCTTTCTTAACGAGCACAGATCAAATTCTTCGAGAAGCAAGTTGTAGTTGTATCCTCTTTCAGGATAGATTCCGTGTTTTTTCAGGTAGCAGAATTTTAGAAATTTCTTTGGGATACTTTCAATATTTGAGATGAATTTCAAGTGATTGGGATTCCACACTGGGCTACAGTATTCGAGCTTACTTCTAACATGAGAATAGTACAAAGTACGTAGAGTGTCTATTGAGGTGAATTCCTTGCAGTTCCTTATCAGGAATCCCAATGACCTGGTGGCACTTGAGATGGTATTATCAATGTGTTTCGAAAACGTTAACTTAGGATCAAATGTAATGCCAAGGTCTTTAAATTCAAAAATACGAGTTAAGTCAGAGTTGTTGATTTGATAGTTAAATTGAACTGGAATTTGTTTCCGAGTGAATGACATAACTTTGCATTTATTAATATTTAATCCTAGTTTGTTTTTCTCACACCAAATACAGAGATTTTTTATATCCTCCTGTAGTAAGTTGCAGTCTGATAAATTATCTACTTTCCTAAAGATTTTCATGTCGTCTGCATATAATAATGTATGGGAATTAATGCAGTGTGTTATGCTATTAATAAACAGAAGGAATAGAAGAGGTCCTAGGTTAGAACCCTGAGGAACACCTGAAGTAGCAACAAATGTCGATGATTTGACTCCTTCATATTCGACAAATAGATTTCTATTTGATAAATAAGATTTTAGAAGCTGCTGAATATCAGGTGAGAAGCCAAAGTACGGTAGCTTTCTTAGCAATTGTTCATGTGAAACCCGGTCGAAAGCCTTACTAAAATCTGTATAAACAACATCAACTTGATCTCTAGAGTCGAGAGTTTCGGAAACAAACTGAGTAAAAGTACAAAGATTAGTGGAGGTAGAGCGGGCTTTAACAAATCCGTGCTGAGAGTCTGAGATCAAATTTCTCACATGTGCATACATAAGGTCGCCAAGGATTATCTCAAACAGCTTGGAGAATACTGAGATTAGGACAATAGGTCGGTAGTTTATAATTTCGGTCTGTTTTCCAGCTTCGAATACCGGACATACACGAGAAATTTTCCATAGCTGGGGAAAAGTTTTAGTTTTGATGATTATGTTGAAGATAATGTGAATAGGTTCAATAAGTAGCTCAATATGGTCTTTCACAAATTTGATTGGTATATTGTCGGGTCCACAGGTGAATTCATTCTTCAATTGTTTTGCCGCATTATATATTTGCTCGATGGAAATATAATTTATATTGAAAAAGTTGAGACTATTGCTTAAGTGTTCTTCATCATTAGAGTCGTTATGATCCGAGGTAGTAGAGGGTAAATAAATACTTTCAAAGTATTTCGCAAATGCGTTGACAATGGTGTTAGGTGTTGAGAAGTTTAGATTTTCGTAAAGCATTCTATCAGGTATACGTGATTTATTCATTTTTGAATTGATGTAGTTCCAAAAATTCTGGGGGTGTACTTTCAAATCTTTTTCGGCATTTTTCACGAACAGAGTGTAAGCACTATTTATTGCTGATTTAAGAGTACGTCGGAAATTCCTCAGGCGTTCTAGGTAAAATAGATATCTACGTTTTCTGTACATTTTTAGATAATGATTTTTCACTTTCATTCAAGTAATAATATCTCTTGTGAACCAAACTGGGTATTTGACTGACCGACATTTTTTTAAGGGAACACATTGTTCAAAAATACGTTGAATGGTATTGTTGAAAAAGAGGGATGCTGAATTTACATCTGGGAAATTAGGTAAGTCGCACCAATTCACTTCACTAAACAGTTGTGACAGTTTTCGGATATTTGCTTTCTTGAAGTTGAACCGTTGCAAATTTGATGTGAAAGCTGGAATTTTCTCACATTCAAGAAGAATGTTTACTAGGAGTCCTGGATGATGCACGGCAATGGGTACCAGTGTATTTTCGTCTCGTGAAACTTCAAGGGCGTAATCACTTGGGGCGATAACTAAATCGAGTATCCGATTATTGGCATTACAAATTTTATTATGTTGAGTAGAATCGCAATAATTCAGAAATGCGTTGAGACGTGAGACAAGATTAGAGTGTTGATCAGGATTCTCAGGATCATGTAGCTCACTTATATTAAAATCTCCAATAATGATGGTTTTATGATTTTCTTGGAAGTTCTCGAAAAATTCGAATAATTCATCGTATTCATCATAAGAGATACTCGGTGGTATGTATACTACGAGAATAATAACTGATGTGGTGCGTTTTCTGAAAATTTCAACTCCTAATATATCAATTTTTTCTATTGAACACGTTAACGGAAACTCCTCTGAGTTGAAGGGGTCCTTGTCTACCGCCAGAAGTACACCACCTCCACGCGATCCGTAACTGCGGTCTTTGCGATATACAGAGTAGTTACCTGGAAAAAGTTCACTATTATTGACAGCGTCACTTCTGAGCCAACTTTCAGTAGTGGCAATTACGTTATGGTTATTTTCACAAACGCTTTTTAAAAAAGTATGAGTCTTCGTATTGAGGCCACGGCAGTTTTGATAACATATTACTAAAGTATCTTGAGATTTTGAGGAGCTACTGGATGTATTCAAGCATTTTTTGAACAAATTGTGGGAAGTCCATTCTTGTATTTAATGACTAAATTTGTTTCGCCGTTGCGCTCTCTCTCGTTGAGTTCTTGACGAGTTTTCAAAAAATGCTCGCGTTGTTTAACAGTCTGATCTGCATGAAAATAGATGTCCTGATATTTCCTGTTAGCTTGTAGTTTTTTGTTTCTCTTGAGCAAGGACAAGACGTGGGTAGTACCAGGTAATTCGACTTTGACAGGACGACATTTGTTGGGATCATTTGGAGGTAATCTGCCTATCCTACTGAAATGTAGGCTGTCCATTACCATCATGGGATCGACCGAGCTGAATGCATCCTGTATGAAGTTATCGAGATTGGGTTCGTTTTCGGGGATTCCAAAAATTAGGATGTTTTTTTCACACGTCATTTAGTATGATTTCTGTTGAGTGTAAAAAGATACCATCTTTTTTGCCCAGGTCATTTATTTGTTTTTCTAATTCCGTTATCTTCTTTTCATGGCTGCTCTTTATTTCAACAATTTCGGTTTTCAAATCGGTCACAGTTTTTTTGAGATTGTTCAGTTTCTCGTTTAGAAGTGCCACCACGGCGGCTGATACTTTCTCGACCAGCATGTTAACAAAAGATTTCTCTTTACACAGTTGCTTTATTACCACGTCGGCGACATTTCTGATTCCATTCTGTTGTTCTCTTGTGAGGGGCATGATGATGATTGTGTTTTCTTGGAGTTTTAGGGGAAGTTGTGAAAATTCCACAATGATATTTCACTTACTCTCGATTCAAACCTAAGTTTTCTCACTTTTCACAATAGAATGAGCACATATTTCCACAAGTTTTGAGCGATTTTTAACGGGAGATGGCTGACATACGTTCGCACTGTGCGAGTTCTACACTAATATTCAACTAATAAAAAGGCTACCTATGAATATCTTCTTCATTTTGTTGTGATCTTTTGAAGGAGTGAAACATGCAACCCCTATTACATTTTTCACCATAACTTCTTGAAGAAACAAAATTTCTCAATTGGAATGTGTGTTGGAAAGAACGATTCATTGCAAAAATTTTTGAACTTTTGTGTTGTGTCTGTGAAAGCAATAGTTTCCCAATAAGAAAATAGAATACAACATTTTACACGAACGGATCTTCTGTGAATGGAATAAAAAAAATCAAGTCACGTCACGTCACGTCACGTTTTGTTTGTACAACTTGTGACTTCAATCGTGGTATTTCAAAATCGGAAAAATCTAGTAGGTGGCTATCGAATCGCTTTAATTTCTATGTGGTGGTTGAAAGTGCAATTGTGTCTTTTGAAACTTCAACATGAATAATTACACTAACGCTGAAATGGCCGATATACATCTTATGTATGGTCGTGCCAATAGAAATTCTTTGGAAGCGAGACGGCTCTATGCAAAGATGTATCCTCAGCGCGTGATACATCATCATACAATTTTTGCACATATTCACCAACGTATCTGTGGAAGAGGGACATTTGAAAAACGAACAACTGAACAACTGATGTGGTCTCCCACGAGTAATAAGAACGTTGGCACTGGAAGAAGAGGTTCTCAATATGATTGAAGATCGTCCAGAATTGAGTACAAGATAAATTGAACACTAAATGTTAGCATTAAACTAATCTGGAAAGTTTTGAAGGATCACCAATTGTATCCTTACCACATTCAACAGGTCCAGGCACGTTTGCCGCGAGATTTTTCCCATCGAGTAGACTTTTGTCAATGAATCTTTAATTGATTACCCAAAATGCTTAATTATTAGAAAACGTAATATTCACTGCCGACTACAACTTTTTAAGGCGAGGCATTACAAATTTTCATAACAATCTTCTATGGGCCGAAGATAACCCACATGCAATTCGAGAATATGAATTTTTACTCAACGTTTGGGTCGGAAATATTGGCGAAAATATTATTGCACCGTATTTTCTAATTGGTGCATCCTATGAAAATTTTCTCCAGGAGCAGCTTTCCATTTCACCTGAAAATGTTCCACTAGCTAATCGACCACAAATCTGGTTCATGCACGATGGTGCGCCTGTCCATTTTAGCATAACTGCTCGTCAGTACTTGGACGACGTGTTTCCAAATCGTTGGATAGGCAGAGTAGGACCTCAACCTTGACCTCCTAGATTTCCAGACTCAAACCTCTTGGAATTTTGCATCTGGGGTCACTTGAAGTCCTTGGTTCATACGACCCCATTGAATGTGTGAATGATTTGAGGAATCGCATCATTGCAGCCTACGAGACAATCCAAAACACATCAGGAATATTTCAACGTTTGCGTCAGTCTATGAGACTTGATTCCTGTCTAATGGTTGTAGGAGGTCATTTCGAGCAGGTTTTGTAACTCCGTTCCGTTTGATCTTGTTGCCTTTTTCTTTGTTGTAATACACATGATTTTGTTTCGATTGTATAATTAATTTGATATTCTATTGAAACAAAACATGTTTCTGGTACATGCCTACCTCAGAAGTTGAAACAAGGAAAATAATTCAAAATAGTACGATTGAAGTCTCAAGTTGTGCAAACAAAACGTGAAGCCACCTACTAGATTTTTTCGATTCAATATACAGAAGTTCCGTTCATGCACAATGTTGTATCAAATTTTTGTATAAGGAAACTATTGCGGACACAACACAGGAGTCAAAGAAGTTTTGCAATAAATCGTTTTTTTCAACACATTATTTCAAATTGAGAAATTTTGTTTCGTTGAAAAGTTCTGGTAAAAAATGGAATAGGGGTTATATGTTTCACCCCTTTGAAAGATCACAACAAAATTAAAAAAATATTCAAAGGTAGCCCTTTATTGGTAGAACATGCCCACAAAATGCCATTTCTTCAATTCTTCAGCAAATAAAAAAAATAAAAAATTCTCATTCTTGGGAGCATGTAACTTTCCAAGGAAAGGCTTGAGAGCTTCTGTTTACATTATTCATTTATTTATTTACACTGATCTACAGAAATAGATTTCCAGTTACAGAACAGTAATTGAGTAGAAAAAAAAATTGCACAATAATACTTACATTTGGTAGAAACTTGAGACTTAAACGTAAATTGCACATAAGACTTACAATAGGAGAAAGCTTGAGTCTAATACAGGAATGTAACTGCTGAATGTAAAAGTTCTCAATTTGTCTTACACTGCAATAGAATATATCAAGTTGATCACTTACTAAATTATAGTTGATACACATAGTATCATGGGAGACCCCCTTCAATATTCGACAAGGAATCACCCCCAAAAAACATTCGCACTCATTTGGTAACACCCTGTATGTGCAAGAAAGTGTCTAAATTGCTGAAATCTATATTTATGCATTCTGCTATTCTAGATGGGAGTTATTTTTGTGTTAGATGTGCAATTGATGATTCTTATGTACTGCTCATAATGATCTGAAATTTGGCAGGTGTTCATAATTCTGGTGACAATGCATCACGCAAATTTTTTTAGAGAAAAACAAAATGGCAGCTCCAAGATGGCGAACGATATTCAAAATTATGGTCCGATTTGATCCAAAATTGGTATGTGATGGTTTTAGGGTTCGGAAATTATGAATTTCCTTTCAAAATTCATAAATTTGAGATGGCGGCCCAAGATGGCGGACAAGTTTTGTGATTACGGTCCGATTTGATTCAAAATTGGTAAGTGAGGGTTTCCAGGGTCGGAAAGCATGAAATTCCTTTGATTCAAAATCGGTACAAGGGGGTTCTGAGCGTTGAGAATTATGAATTTTCCATCAGAATTCATGAATTTGAGATGGCGGCACCAAGAAGGGAGACGAGTTTTGTCATTATGATTCAATTTAATCCAAAATTGGTATGTGGGGGTTTCCGTGGTCGAGAATTATCAATTTTCTGTCAAAGTTTATGAATTCAAAATGGTGGCTCCAAGATGGGGGACGAGTTCCGTGATTATAGTATGATTCGATTCAAAATTGGTGGGCGGTGGTTGTCGGCGTCAGAGATTCCGAATTTTTGGTCAAAATTCATGAATTCAAAATGGTGGCTCCGAAATGGAGGACCAGTTTTCTGATTATGGTCAAAATTTATTAAAAATTGGTATATGGGGGTTTTTAGGTTAGCAGAATGAATTTTCCTATGAATCCAAGATGGGGACTCTAGGATGGCGGATGAGTTTTGTGATTATGGTCAGATTCTATTCAGAATTGGTGAGAGAGTTTTTGGCTCGGAGATCATTATTTTTTCAGCTCAAAACTTACAGGGAAGAGACCTTGTTATAACGATGCTCTACTAGAAAGGAATTGAGGCGAACTAACTGAAAATCAAAAAAAAACTTCTTTTAAAGGACAAGCTTTTATCTAAGCCGTGCACAGAACGTATAAAATAAGTTTAAGTCATCGCTGACAATCATTTAATTATTTTTCAAATGATTTGCTTTCAGAACGCTTGTCGCGCGAATTGTAATAGAAATAATACTTCGACAAGTTGTTACTTACCAACCAATCATCGTCCAATGAAATCAATTGGTACTTACTTCTATAAACACTTCGCACGACAAGCTTTTTGAAACCAATAAAAAATAATCAAATCATTGTCAGCGATGACTTAGGCTTATTTTATACGTTTTAGTGCACGGCTCAAATGGAAGCTCAACTTAGGAAAAAAAATTATTTATTTCATTATAAGTATTTTTCTCTAGATTATTCAATATGTTGTCGGTGTAATCCGCTGATGAGCCGCTCACTCAAGTAATTTTTTTGGCCTTCACCAATGAACCATATTTCGTTAGAATTGCGAGATCATTGAGTTTGATTTGTTGAGGATTTTCTCATTGAAATAATGATTTCATATGATGAACTGAAGACTTGTTCACTGTGCAAGAACTATAAACTTCTACCACTAAGGTTTCAGTTGAAGGGATATCTATTGCTCAAAATTCAGCATGGTAAGCAACACAAAAGTCAGTCACGTCAACAATTTGCACGTTCAGATTTTCTCATTCGGAAATGGCTACGTCACCATGTCTATCTCTGCTGTCTCTACAGGAAAAATGAGGTAATTTAAAAGCTTTCTTATTCATGAACCAAATTTGGGTCTCATTAAGCCAATGTCTAGTGAGACATAAAATCAAGTAGATTTCATCCTCGGAATATGGGACAAAATGGTCGATTCCATTTGGAAGACACTGTATATTGCCATGCAGAATACTGTTGTTTCCAATTTCACACGAAACATATATGTTTCCTGATCCGAAACCTACCTTGGGTGACATTTTTTTCTCATGTGAAACTTTCTTAAGAGTATAATTTCAAGGCCGAGTTTTAGTGCAACGTTTTCATGTAACGTTTTAAACGAAACGCTTCTGTGCAATATTTCTATATAGATCAAACCCCTGGACTTAAAAAGCTGAAATTCTGACAGCGTATTCCTTCAATGACATAGATAACCACTAATGAAATCTGATTTTTATAATAAAGGTACTCAGAAGCTCAGTGAGATACTATAGGTACTGACATAGTTCTGCCAGGAAATATATCGTTCTGATCTCCCAGATCCGGTGCGACCACACGAGCTACGAAAATATGAACAGATATAAAATAATTGGCGGCTCTAAAATAAATTTCACCTTATTTCGGGAAAGTGGTGGGTTTCCGCTAGAGATCACACAACATTGATTCAATTGAATTGAATGTCCCCCTCTAATCGCACTCTCTGCCATACGGGTTTGTACTTCCATGACAGATAGTCTCTGAGGGTTTTTCATAAATTTGCTATGATTACATCTAGTCCTTCCAAATAAAGGAATTTCTTGGGCCCTCTACCCCCCCTCGGGATCTGCCTCCCTATCACTAGCTGCTTTCCTGTTTTGTTTTCAGTGTAAGTTTCATCTTCATTGAGAAATCCCCTCCATTTGAGATACCCCCATGGCAATGATATAACTTAGAGTCACACCAAAGACACGATAATTCATGAGAAAATTATAATGGAAAACACAAAAAAAAAACATATAAAACTTTTCTGAAGATAAGCTTTTATTTAAGCCGTGTACTAAAACGTCTTGAATAAGTTATAGTCATCGCTGACAATGATATTATTATTTTTGATCGAATGATTTTTTCAAGACCCTCGCGTGGAGTGTTCATAAAAGTGGGTGCCAAATAATTTCATTGGACAATGAAGTGATAATTCTAATACAGTTCGCGCGAAAAGCTTTTTGAAACCAAATAATTTAACGAAAAATAATCGAATCATTGTCAGCGATGACTTAATCTTATTTTATACATTTTATTACACGGCTTGAATAAAAGCTTGTCTTCAAAAAGGTTTTTTATTGGTTATTTTATTTTTTGCTTCTCAGTAAGTTCGCCTCAATATGTCAATTTCTCATAGAGCAACGTTACAAGGTCTCTTGAGCTGAGAATAATCAGGATCTGCGACCCCAAAAACTCTCACACACCAATTTTGAATAGAATCTCACTATAATTACAAAACTCGTCCGCCATCCTGAAATCTCCATTTCGAATTCATAGATTTTGACCAAAAATTCATGATCTCTAAACCTGAAAACCCCCATATACCAATTTTCAATGAAATATGACCATAAACAAAAACTCGTCGTCCATCTTGGGGCCGCCATCTTGAATTGAAAAAAATTTCAAAAAATTCAGAATCTCCGACCGCGAAAACCACCGCATACCAATTTTCAATCTCACAAAACTCGTCCTCCATCTTAAGGCCGTCATCTTGAATTTATGAATTTCAAAAAAAAATTCAAAATCTCCGACCCCAAAAACCCCCGCATACCATAATCACAGAACCCTTCCGCCATCTTGGTGCCGCCATATTGAATTTATGAATTTTGACAAAAAAATCATAATATCGGACCCCGAAAACCCACACATACCAATTTTGAATCAAATCGGACCATCATTATAAATGTCGTCGGCCATCTTAAAGACGCCATTTTGGTTTTTTCTCTAACAAAAATTCTTTATTGCATTGTTACCGAAATTATGTACACCTGCCAAATTTCAAACTAATCGGACGACTAGAAGTAGATCAAAATTCACTTGCAAGATTGGACCCAAACTAACAAACGAACAAACTACAGTAATATTCATTTATCCTGGCGAAAGTCGACGTGAGCTGTCGTTAGACCCGGTTGATTCTATTGATTCCATAGGCGTGTATGTTATTTGGATTCATTTGCCATTATCAGTTTATCGCACAAATCCAACTAATATACACGCCGCTGTCTACAGCGGTGTTGTGCCCATCCAACCTTCTCGCCTGAGTAAAATACGACTACTATAAGTAACTAACTAACAAGTGGAACACTCTAAAAGCTTATGAAACTGTAATGTATTGCATTCAATTCCACAGAACTCGTCAAACTCAGTATTGTTCTGTGATTACCTTTGTACTGATTATTTTCAGTAAAATATCAGGTAGTGTCTAAAGTGGCCCTCAGTTAGGAGTTGGAAAAATAAAAAAAACAACTGAAGTATTTAGCGAATCAAATTCCAGGGAATCCGGACCAATTCACCCAAATGGAAACGGAAATTATTTGTTGCGAACGTCAAGTGCCTTCATTCCCCAGCTTTCCGCTTTATTTCTGGAATATTAGCGACACTGATAAATTGTGAACCCTCAACAATATTCCACCTCTGACACGTAGTAAACGCCCGGTCGGACATTTCTCGCTGCCACTCCTTATTTAAAATGGTCGAGTTACACTCGTAATTACTCTTCATTTGCTAGACTGAAATAAGGCGCATTAAAAGTTTATTTCTAATTTACCGCTACATTTCTTCCTATTTCCCCGCATCACTGCGGCACATCTATTTCCTTCTCTGATTAATTAATTTTGTGACATTACTCCTCGGCTAATTTTATCCTGATTGCCCCGTTTTTTTAAGTGGTTTCCCGAAGAGCTCGGCGTGGGTTTGAATTTATTCGTCAGTCAAGGGAGCATTTTGGGTCAGAATAACAAAAAAACTATTTTAGCGTTCAATACTGAAATTTTGAAAACTGAACTCTGATGGTTCACTCTGGCGTTTGGATCATCAGAATATTAATAATTCGTGCTGGGTAGTTTAAATTCTCATATAGATAAAGTTTCATGTCCGAATATTAATTCGATAATAAGAATAATAGGCTAAAAGCGGGCTGCAGAAAACCTGGCCAATCGAGTAACAGGATGAAATATTTTTAAAATGTTAGTACTCACAGCAAATATAAGGAAAGTATTTGACTGCCTGGAAAAAAGTGGTGCATAAGTTTTTTATGGCTTTTTTCGGAAAAGCAACCATACCGCTCTAGCAACAGATTGGTAATAGTTCCATTGAAAATTAACTTCCGAGTGGTCAGGCAGTCTAAGGTGCTGGTTCACAAAATTTAGCGTGAGTTCGAACCCCTGCTCAGGCAGCTTTTTTTTTCCACGGAAATTGAAAAATGATTTGTTTGGGGCGAATAATCGTCGTATGTTAGTTCAAATCTTCCAAGTGAATTTTGACCTACTTCTAGTTGTCCGATTAATGTGAAATTTGAGAAGTTTCCATTATTCCGGTGACAATGCATTACGGAATTTTTGCCAAAGAAAGAACAGAATGGCGGCTCCAATATGGCGGACGAGTTTTGTGATTATAGTTCGATTCTTATGGAAATGGGTGGGAGTTTTTGGGGTCAAAGATTATGAGTTTTTGGTCAGAATCTACGAATTCAAGATGGCGGCTCCAAGATAGCGACGGCCTTTGTTATTATAGTCCGATTCCATTCAAAATTGGAGTGTGGGGGTTTTTGTAGTCGAACATCCTGATTTCTCAGTCGAAATTCATGAATTCAAGATGGCGGCTCCAAGAAGACGAAGAGTTTTGTTATCATGGTCGAATTCCATTAAAAATTGGTATGTGGATTTTTTGGGGTCATAGATCATCAATTTTTATTACAATTCAATAGAATGACATATTTCATGAATGACTAAAAATAATTGAATAAAAATGATTGAGAAAAAAATTGAGACAAGCTTTCATACCAATGAACCACAAAGGAAAAATTATTTCTTTACCTGTTTGACCTAGGTTATTCTGTGAGTAGCAGATTCAGAAGCTTGCCACGAATATAAAATAGCTTTTCTTGCGCTGCAGGATTTTGAATCTGTTTTTCACAGAATAACCTAGGTCAAACATTTTCCTTTGTGGTGCATTTGAATGAGAGCTTGTCTTACTTTTTTTTTTAATCATTTTTATTCAATTATTTCAAGTCATTCATGAAATCCACCATTCTATTGAATTCTGACTAAAATTGATAATCTATAACCCCAAAAAATCCGCAAACCAATTTTGAATGGAATCCAACCATGATAACAAAACACGTCGTCTTCTTGGAGTCGCCATCTCAAAATCATGAATTTCTTCCAGGAAATCATGATGTTTGACTGCAAAAACCCCTATTTCTATTGGAATAGGGCTATAACGATAATCACAAAACTCGTCCGTCATATTGGAGCGTCACCGGAATGATAAATACTGCCAAATTTCACGTTAAACGGACAACTAGTATGTCAAAATTCACTTGGAAGACTTGAACACACATATTGAGATTCGAATGGAAGCTTATGGACACACTTCATGGTGCTACACGATCGGTTACTCTGCAGCCAGCTCTAAGACATGAGAAAAATCTGCTCGAGCTGGTGTTTGAATTCACGCTCTCACCACGCTCCCTGTCGTGAACCAGCACCTTAGACTGCTCGGCCAACTGGAGAGATAGTAGGTGTTGAAAGTATTTCCAACGTGTTGTTACATTGGTATGGCTGCTTTTTTTTGAAAAAATTCCATGAAAAACGTATGCACCACTTTTTCCCAGGCAGTCAATAATCTCTCTTATGTTTGCTGTGAGTACTGATATCCAAGAAATATTTCATTCGTTACTCGATAGGCCAGGTTTTCTGCAGTCTCCTCTTGGACTATAAAGGTTTTGTAATTTCGAACGTTATTACAATCATAGGTAATAAAAAACAGTTAAAAAAAGCCCTACAAAATCTTCTATCGACGAATGCATTCGTCTCATTAGATGAATTTTTATCAAATTTATTTTTTCTTGTTTTTGTTTATTTTAATTTTTATTTTTTATTGTGATGATTTTAATAATTTATTTTGTACTTGTATTTTATTTCATTTCTATGGTAACAATTTATTTACTTTAGTGTAATTGTTGTTTTGTTTTTGTATATTATATTCAAATTTGGTTGTTGCTAACCAGCACGGTGGAAATGTGTGACGTGTACCAAATTTCACTTTATATCAAAATTTAATCAAATTGTTAGGTACTTAATAAAAACTATTGTTTACTTTTAGTTTTAAAGGACTTTGTCAATGAGAATCATGTTCTTCAGACAATGAAGCATTTTTGATTTGATTTAAATAAGGATTTTTTGGATATATACAGGGTGACCCAGGGGTGCGTGCAAGCTCCTTATCTGTTTTCTATCGCAGCTGTCGACTTGATTATTTTTGAACGATAGGTCCGACAATGAGGCACTTTCTAGAAATATTTCTATGTGTATACAGGATGTCTCAAAATAAGGTACACAACTAAGCGCTGTTTGTTCAAATGACAAGCCCGCAGTTTTGTTACATTTTTGGATTAGCCACTAAATTGTCGAAATAACGCACCTGCGATATTTTTATAATATTTTTCATAACTATGAATGAAAATATAATATTTTATTGCATCATTGCATGGCGTTTTTCGAAAGCTCCTTGCCGAAATATGTTTTTTGTGGGGTCTACTTGGTAAAATATGCGAGATTTGTTGCAAAATTAAAAATAAATGTTTTTTTGAGAAAACAGGAATCTAGTAGGCCGTTGTCGTGGAATCTGACACATCCATACAATTTCGAAAGGAATATGTATCAACAAAATGAAATTGTAATAGAAACAGGAGTATGTCTCAAAGCAAACAATCCTAGTAATCTTAACAAGAACAGGAAATATGATTAAAAAGGAATGATGTAAACATTCAGACAGAATGCTACTCATAAACGCTTAAAAACGTTATCATCATGTTCCAAAAAAGCTTCTAGTCATCTTGTGAATGATCCCCAAAATCCAGCAAGCATTACTCCATCAGTTGAACGGAAGGCTTCCGTGATTCTGTTTTTTATATCCTCTGCACATACCTACAAATGAAGAAATCTATAGAAGTAAGGTCAGGGAATCAGGCGGGCAGAGGAATAGTAACTCCTCAGCCTATCCAATGATGAGGATAGGATTGATCCAAAAATGTTTATACTATTCCCCATCGTGTTGCAAGCACATGATCCTTCTGGTGTTCAAATCTATGGAATGGATAGAATTTGTTGAAACTGTTGAAAGTGTAATCGATTTCATTTCCTGTAATCATTAGTAAACAGTCGACAACATAGCATAGGTAAAGTAGTAGATTGGGAATACCACTGCGCATCAATCTATTTGTTATTAGAATTGAAGAATATTGAGGAGTGGTCGGGTTCGGTAGCTTCCACTGAATCTATGAGGTATATTTTTATGAATTTGTTGCTTTCATTTGATTTCTTGTCTTATTATATTTTTTGAAAGTTCAAAATAAATTAGATGGGTAACAAAGCACACTGACCAAATCACATTTTGTCAGTATCATCCTAACGATAAGAAACAGAATCAATCATCTTCGATTTTCTCCACCAAAGTTACTTGTATTCACATGGAAATATATAGGCATTTATTTTTTGTATATGCATAATTATTTTTCGGAAAATTTGTGGTTATTCGTGATAGGAACTTCAATATTGAAATTTTTCTTGGACGAAGTTTTTGTTTCGTTCCAGTTAACGGACTATAAAAATATCTACTGAAGAAATAAATGGTACCTATTCGAAAAACTCATTCGCCGAAACATAGTTTTCAGTTTTGTAGATTCCAGCGATCAGCATAACTTCAGCAATGGACGTCGCGATGCTGTGAGCCGCAGACCAAGGAACAGAGGTAATTTTTTCCGAGTAGAAAACACATGAAAGAGTAATTTCAGCAGGTAGAACTTCCAAGAGTCGTGTTCGGAAATGAATTTCACTAGAGCACATCAAACATCCACTATGTGAGGTATTACGCAAGTTGATAGTTCCTCCTCTCATTAGCATGTCTATCAAACAAGGTGGCTGATACAAAACTTCGTATAAGTAACATTATGGGGGTTGCTTCTAATCGAAGACCCATTCTAACTCAGAGAGGGTGGAACTGAAAATGGTTATTTTCTCAACAAACACTACTAATATGTGTCGTGGAAAATTTCAATATAGATTGTGAAGGCAAGAGAGTGGCTCAATTCTGAAGTGAATGTGAAGTATGATAGCTATTCCGAATTATTTAATTTGCATAAAACGCGTCTCAACAATAAGAAACTCAATATCAATATAGAAGCATGTATGGATTTTCGTGACCATATAACTGTTGTTGTACCTCCAGAAGGATGTGGGTCGAAGAGCTCATATAGACTCTTTCACAAGTTAGAAATATGTTAATTGTTGTTACTGAATTGAAATACGTGTCTGCCCGCCCGCCCGCCCGCCTATTGTTAATGAACCAATTTTTCTGGAGTTCTCGTTTACATTCCAAGTTGGATAAAACAAATTATTTAGCTTCCTGAAGACCTCTCAACAACTATACTCAATGAGATTATCGATTCGCGGTATTTTCAACTAATATAATCTATTAATTGTGAATTATTTAAGCAAAAACAAAATTCAAAAAAATATATATTTTTTCATTCTATTGGTCTCACTGTCTCAAGATATGGAAGATCTATTACATATCACTCGATTCAACTCATCAATGCCATTTGTTTCAATATTTTCTTACACAAAGTACACTATGCTCCAAAAAAAATATATTATTACATTTGTTATGGAATATATCAGTTCAAAAAGGTTATTGATTTTTTTTATTGTTTAATAACGTTTTCACATTTTATTATTGACAATGCTTCTGTTTCGAAAGTAATTATTTACGATTCTTTACTTTACCAAAAAAATATTAATATTCAATGAATAAACAATTTGTTACAAACAATCGTCGAATATGTTTCTATTATTCCAGACACAGAAAAAAATAACAGAAACAATCGTATCAAAATGAAGAAAAAGAAGGATTTTTTTTATTATTCAAAATAATATTGTCGGAAAGATGTTGTCCCAAAATTTATGACTTGCGATCCTTCCCAAGACCCAAAAAAATATCCATATTCAATTGGTTTATTAAATGAAGAAAATGTTATGAGGAATTAACAAATATACTTGTTTTTACCACCGCAAAATTTGCAAAGCCTCTCTGTTGGGACGTATTCAGGCCAATGATCACGACCATCGTACCGAATATCCGATTTGAGATTTGGAATACTTTTTCCTCTCGCTGGCGGTTCTCCGCGAGAGAGCGAGGTATTGGCAATATACTTGCAAAAATAGAGTGGACTATTGCAAAATTCATCGATTGGATGATCTCCTTTCATTAGAAGCCATACGTTCACGATACACACGTCCAGCAAACAACAAAAAATTGGCCACCGTCATTTCCGCTGCCTCATTCTTGTACAGTAGGTAAACTGGTTGGTTGGTTGGTTGGTTGGTTTAAGGCTGACGAGCCAAAGACAGGGTTGGCACTTAGCTTCCCTTGACACTGCGACCAGCTGGGGTCTATTGTATCACTCTGTCGTCAGTGCTTCCTCATTCAAACAGGTTTGTGCCTTCAATTAGGTTTAGAAGCCTGTTGATAAGGTTCTTCGGATTCATGCCCGTTTCCGGGCCGATCCCTCCAAAGATTCTGTGTCGCCCACTACTTAGGGCGTCACAGTCGAAGATTGAAAGACAAGAGTTAGACCGAGGCCTCCTCTTGTCTCTTGATGACAAGCCATTCTTCAGTATCTATCCCCATGTCCTGGGTTTTGATGAGCTGAAGAATCTTTTGATTCCATTTTACCAAAGGCTTGGAATCCACTCTGTTTCGGATTTCTAGTAGGTGACCTCTGCTGATCCCTCCTCGGTTGGGTTTACGGTTTCTGGTGCCGAGTGTGATTCAACTGGAATCTCCTCGACTTCCATACCCGCTATCGGTGTTGGGTCTTCTTCAACTGGAAGTTCCCCAGGGTTGTTTGTGTAGGGGAAAGGGTCGTCCACACCTGCGGTGCCCCCTGCGCAGGTGTAAGGCAGATTACTCTGGGAGGTCGCCATGTATCCCAGAGGCTCCGTTTTTTTTATACCTGACTGGCTCAGGTATCATACATCCTTCGGCACGGGTCGCTTGACGCCTTGGATTAAGCCATGTTGTGGTGGCATTTGGTTTGAGATTGACTTAGAGATCCGTAGGTTTCGACCATTTCTGGTCATTCCCACTGGATTTTCCTTGTCAACCCCGTTATCCAGCGATACCACTTGGAGGTAGCCACCTAAGTTTCCGCAACCCATCTTCATCTCTCGTAGGAGGTGAACATGTGTTGACGCAAACTACTCGCCACTAACTCGCCACTGCCACTAACTGATCTATTTTGTCCACTGAGTAAGTGACACGTTAGTTTTCTTTTTGTGCGACCATTGGGTACATTCTCCTTCGTCTAATGAATGAAAATTTGTTGCGCAGGTGACGACGTGATTATCCTTCCACTTCACCAAGCATATCTTATTTTTGGCATCAGTTCTGAAATCGTATGACCCTCTATCCTACTTCATCAGTTCTGATCTTCAACAATGAATAATTTGCAGTTCATCTTTCTTGAATTGTACGCAAATCACATTTCAAATATTCCAATAAGTCGAAAGAAGAAAAGTAATTCTCAAAAAATTATTTATATCCTTTGATGGGTAGAATTTCTGTTAAGTCAATCGTATTAAGAACCCTAGGGCCTCCTATCCCAACCTATTTTCCTTGTCACTTTTCCCAGTTCATATATCGAAGGAAGTCATATAGCCCGAGTTTATACATAAGGCCCAATTTTTAAATCCAAATCTTATCAGTTTCCCTTTTATATATTGTTTGGCGTAGTGACGACTATAATAAGGAATCATTGATTTATAAGCCGAAAGGTTTTTTCCAACCCACTATTCTGTTTGAAGTGTTTGTTCGATTCAGAAATGAAGGCCCCAGTTTGATATTATTGTTCAAATTGAAGTGTTGTAAAATCTACTCGAATCGATTTAGATGCATATTATTCTGCAATATTTCAGGGATGTCTTCCTGTCCAGACCAATACATCCTTTTGTTGGGATATTTGGTATATTCCGATAATAAAATAAACACTTTCATTTCATCCATGTTCATATTCAAATTGGTATTTTTTTGGGACGCATACACATTTGTTGGTCCAACATATTATGCTTCAGTAGATCATCGTTGAAAAACAACTGGAAAAAATCTAATCCAACGATTTTGCTTCATCTGAGAAAGTGTTTATCTCAAAATTTTCACGTTTGTTTTCCATACCCTTTTTTTAGTTTCTTCTTTGGTTTCCTTTTTTTTCGATTTGGTTTTTATATAGTTTTTTGGTCGCTGAGCAAATGGCTCGTCATCTCTGAATTCTAAATTTATTTTTGGGGAATACAAAATATTTTCTGGATTATCAATTTAATTATTTTCCTGCATATCGTCCAGCATATCATCATCACGTAAGCGAAATTCATATTTGTCTGACAGCAAAATGATTCAAATCTGCTGCATCTTCATCACTGGCGTTTGAGCCACACTCAGTATAGTTACCATCATCAGGAGATTCTGAATACATATCAAAAGGACCTAGTATGTCCAATTGTTCTAGCTCATCTAATAATTCTGCAAGCGTCAACTTTCGAAACAAACATAAAAAAATTAAACTTCACTTCAGCATGTAATCTGATATATCGGATCCACGCAATTATGATCAATCTATTATTTTATATTTGGGAATATTATTATTTTTACTACTAATATATCTGAAGTCAAGCCGCTTCAACCGTGTTAAACATTTAGTTTGTAAAATACTAATTATTTTTGAAACATATAAACATTTGTATTAACCCACCACGGCAAACATTGCATTGTGACGGGTCCATTGTCAATAAATTATTGCACAAAAACCAATTTCCCTCTTAGTCGGTGAAACGAACGATCATAACGTGAAAAAAAAAACATTTATAAATAATACAAAATGAGTTTTATTTTGGAGGTTATGTTTGCAGCGTCGTCAAAACCTCAAATGCGCAGACCCGATTTATCGGATGCTATGCACTAATGTGTTGATACTGAAAAAAATACAGAAACAGCCATGTCCATGAAAATGAGAGAAATAAAATGTTTTCTATTTCTTAAGCATTTTCCATTTTGTTATATTTCAA
Source organism: Gonioctena quinquepunctata (assembly GCA_018342105.1). Taxonomy (NCBI): domain Eukaryota; kingdom Metazoa; phylum Arthropoda; class Insecta; order Coleoptera; family Chrysomelidae; genus Gonioctena; species Gonioctena quinquepunctata. The sequence continues at coordinate 1,010,339 of JAFIRS010000089.1, forward strand.
AAATCAAAGCGGCTATCCGAGGTGTTGAGTTATTGACGACTGAATATTTTAAATTATTCAAATTGAACAAGTTTGTAACTTTCATTGATCATTATTTATGAGCATTTGTTCATGGAGAACGATAGTATCTTTTGTATTTTATATCTTCCATTACCTATATTACAATGTTCAATGTATTCCGTTTGTGAGCCTTCAACCCTTTGAAATTATGTACATTATTCTGGACATGATTGGATTTATAGAAAATGAGGTATATATTTACTCCCCAAGTGATAAATCATTGTTCCACTTCATTATTTGTTCCATATACGAAAAATTCTTTGTTATATAAAAACCTTTCTCACCCCATACTATATATCACTCTAACCATTTCTTTGGATCCAATGGTATGAAAAAATCATTCCTGACTTCCTCAAATGTGTAAATTGTGAAAAATGGTTGGAAAAAGCTGAATCGCAACCAACAGAAGGAGAAACAATTCGTTCCATCAAGAAAATGAAATATAAGCCTGGGGAGAATCGGGAAAGCGAAAAAAAGGCACAAATTGTGATATATGGCAGGAAGTCGCTTTCACTTCATTTTCATCGACACTCTCTGGTGAATATGACAGGTTTGAACATTGGTATTTCCTAATGGGACATCAGCTAACCCGGAAGTCATAAATATTTCACGATGAACAATACATGAGCCTGTCGATATTCTCCGAGAATTGAGAAATTCTGAAAGAGGTTTTAGGAAAACGATGCGATTCATTCATTCAATAGGGGTGAATAGTATTTGGAAACGATGTTCATTTTTGAAAATGGTTTTCGTTCGGAATGATTGAACTAGCAATTTTCTTCTCGAAGTTTTGAGATAATTTATAGAAAAATCAGAATATTGTATTGTACCTCGCTTGAAATTCACAATGAGTTCCTGGAGAAAAGATATGTGGCATTCAGTTGTCAACATAAAAACAAACATCAAAGACTAGGGCCATCCGCAGAGGCTAATTTAAAATTGAACGTTGATTGTTAAGTGTATAATAATAATAATGTATATTTGACAATGAATTGAATATAATAAAAAGATATTTTTAAGTGGTGGGCAAGTGAACGAGGCATTCACTGAAACAGTAATCGAATTCTCCTGCTTTTTCGTGATATAGTATCAATGAGATAAATGAATTATGTAAAATTACATCTAACATAAATGTAATAACCTTTTCAAGTTTGTGTTTTAGGTTTACATCTGAAAGGGAAACATGTGGAAGATTCACATCTAGAAATTTGGGGACAATTCTTTGGGTTCTGCATCGTAGTAGGAAAATTCTTCTGTTTGATTGGTTGATAACTTTTTTTGAGATTTTTCATCAATTTCACTGTGTTATCACCATAGCTTCGTTGTATTGATTGATAGTAGTTCTGCATTTTTTCACCCATGCATATATGTTTGGATTGTGTGGGTTCTTGAACCATTACGTTTTATATTCTTCTGCGGATTTTCTTGGGGTTTCTGGTTCGTGGGAATGGGAAAAATTCAGTGATTCATAATTGGATTTTTAATGAATTTTTAATACGTTTCGTTTCGGGGCTCCAAAACTTCTTCAGTTACATTTGTTTTTTCTGAAAAGGGGGGGTTATGGTTATGGCATGGTGTACATTTTATTTTTGTTTCCTCTTTCTTACCTAAAACACAAATCATGAACGTTCTTCATGTTGATATGCGATTGCTGCTTTTTTTTTGGGTATTTCCTTTCTCAATGTTTTTTTGTGTTTTTTTCACTTTTTGTGACCAATTGGGCGGTTATAGTTGATTGAGCACTCATTGCTTCCTTTTTAATTTGACACTATTCGGTCTAGTAGCAAACATGTTGATTTACACTTATTTTCCACTTTATACTAATAAATGATGCTTATTGTTCTGTGAACCATATTACTTGGCAGATCGCAGCGCAAAACTAACACTCATAGACAGCTAGATGTCTTCATAAGGTTTATGACAGTTGTCACTCTTGGATTTTGTGTGTGTTGCCCTCCCTGTTTGTTATTTGAAATTTAATACAAGGGGGTGGTTGTCATTTAGGATTTTTTTTGCACCAACGTATTCCATTTATCAAGTGAATCATATACATAATCGAAAAAGACAGAGGATCCACTCTCCGTCGACCTACTTGGGTAAAATCCATGTTGGGCTTGAGAGATGATGTTGAGTTGATCCAAAAATTAGAGCATTTTCAAATAAACACCTCTCTCAAAGATTTTACATATCACTGTGGATACTGTTATTGGCCCATGGTTTTCGATTGAAGTTGGATCATCCTTCTCATGAAGTGGTGTTACCACACCAATCTCCAGTTTGTCTGGGAATTCTCCCATTTCTACAGATATATTCAATACGAATGACAGTGGTTGACTTATGAGAGTTCAAATCTTTTCCACAAGTTTTGTTGGTATGCGATCTATTCCCACAGAATTTGTATTCTTTAGTGATAAAATTATTTCACAAGAATCACTTGGATGGATAGGAGTGAAAGAGAAAGTTTGAGGCACATACATATTTGTGAAACTGTTGAAAGATGTAGCGCCGAAATGTGTATTTATAGCATCAGTTGCTAGGGTTGAAAAATAATCTCCAAAAGCGTTTACAATTCTGTTTTTGTTTCTGATACATTCCTCAATAAGTAGGATCTCAATATCCATACACCCGTTTTTTTGCCCGACTGAGTTCCAGTTCTTGTTTTGTTTTTGTAGTGGGGTTTTATTTTGAAGACAACGCTGGTGAAACATGTATTTGGTATCATGTAGTTTGAGCCTATATAATTTTTTTGAGGTACCATCATGCTCTTGTTTCAGATTGTTTCCCAAAGATATTATTTTTTGTGTAACCCATTGCTTGTTTCGTTTCATTCCCAGAACAAGAGATTTCTTCACAGTGGGGCATGTTAGTTCAAGACAAGCTTAGAAGTGAGTGATATTTCCAGTACTCATATTCAAGTAAGTTATATTTTTTCTTGTATCTAACTTTACTCGAGTGACAGACATAAATGGTCTGCTAGGTTCATATTCAGAACTTTTCCACTATATTGTAATTCTGGAATATTTGTGATGATATGATCAATTTTTGAGACACTTGTTTCACCGTTTGACTATGTGAAGATTCTTGTTGGTTCTAAGTTTTTACAAGTAAGGTTAAAACATTCTTCCCAAGTAGCACACAGAGGTCATAATTCGGTTGTACAGACATCTACTAGACCTTTCGCAAAAGTCCATGACTCATGTTTTGTAATATGCTGGAACGTCGCTATGTATGCCAATACGACAAAAAGGCACACTCTTGCGACGTCACATCGACGTTATAAACTAGTGGTAATGACTTGCCAATATAGACTTATATAAGCTAGTCGCAAAAGGGTCGTTCTGTGTCCTTAGTGTAGTCATTATATTAATTTGCATGAAGGTCATAAACTTTCTGAAATAGTACTACAATATGTATACCATATCAAAAGATTTTATATAATATCAATATAATATATAAGTCAGCCTTCCTTCACATGTTCATGATACTCTGTGACCATGATAGTTATCAAGATAAAAATGATTTTCATTTATGTGTCTTCAAGAATTGTTCTGAAACTCTAGTGATCAAGCAAATCCATTTTTACGATCAAAACCCAATTCTACTCACTTGAAATTCATGCGCCTCGAAAATGAAGAGAGATAAATATTTATTTTCATTTCAGAAAAAATATATTTCATCAATTTTTCTCATTAATCGTTGAAATATGTAGACCATATTACAAAAGATACTTGATTAGCACATCTTCAATGATTTTTGAATTGATATAACACACAGGGTCCCATATTTTTGTTCCAATATGGCTACCAGTATGATGTTATCAATCAATCGAAAAACATGGATGCCGTCCTTCTAGTGTCGAAAAGTTGTGATTACTTCGGTATGTACTATCAAACGAGTGTCTCAAAGACATCGCAATAGCTTACATAAAAAAGTTGTAATGTAGTCGCTACCACAAGTAGCAAGTTTTCTTGTACTAACGTCGTAACGCTATCAAAACAGAAGAAGATATACACAGAGTGCGTAAGCATTCCGCTAGTTCCGCCTAATGGTAAACGCTAAAAATAACTGACATTTACAATAGAGGTTATGTTGATGTTGAATATTTAAATATGTTTTAATTATCACTCGAAGTGCACATACATATTATTTAGGTCTCTCCTTGTTGTGAAAACAATTGAAGAAACTGGATGAACTTCATTTTTTTGCAGTGTCCCGATAGACTGATTGATTATTTCAGATGTTAATTTTGGGGTAGGCACTCATCCTTCCTCTTTATATTTTTCTATACGCTCCAGTTCTCGTGTAAGGCAGATTGAATTTTTGTTTCGGCATTTTAATCATTCATTTGGTACTGAATATTCTACATACATAACACAATATACCTATCCAACAAAAATAACATAACCAACAGAAATAATCTAACTATAGATACATAATGTAATCATTACGACCAAAGTTCATCAGTTGATGAAATAACATTACATGAGTACAATATGTAGTCGTAGAAACGTTTCAAAAATCTATTCATTAGAACCACATATGTTCATTGTCATAATAACCTCACAGCAACCGCTCTCAAGTTCTACTTAACGACACATACAATTTATTTACATACAAACCACAGTACAACTTCATCTCGAGAATTCTTTATTGTACTCTCGTTATATCTACTACACGACGTCATAGCAACTCCTGAAGGTTATAAAACGCACAATAACTTTTTGGTTCTGAAACATACAAATTCGTGGTCTTTAAGACGGTATAAGAAGTAATTATGTTAATTTTATGACTCTGTGCTACTTGGGTTATGAATCAATCAAAAGTGTTTGTTTTTTTAATCACATAGGTAATTCATATTAAGATCGCTACATTAAATAATATTTTTGTTTTTTTAATCACAGTAGTCGGAGGTATTGGATAATCTTCCACAGGAAGTTTCGGAAGCAACACTTGGGGGTCTGTATGTTGAAATGAAACAACATTTCTCATTATTCATGAGAAATGAAATTGCACAGGTCTCATAAATTATTGATATGAAGCTCTTGTTTGAATACCAGATCTTTTTTTGTTTCAATTAAAACACCTCCATGGACGTGGTTGTGTCTGGTAGAATGAGTTGCTAGATTATATCCATCGAACTGGATTATGTTTATATTGAGATTTTTACACCAAGTCTCAGATATACACGAAATATCAGGACTCTGGTCAATTAAAATCACCCCAATTTGGTTCGTTTTGTTCAGTATACGTTGGGAGTTATTTCAAAATTCCTTCTCAGTGCACTTACTGTTTCGTCAGAATAACCAAAAGTCCTCCGATTGATGGTTTTGAAAGGGGTGTTGACGTGGTTTCCGAAATTGAAACCTTTTGATAATGACCTTCTCAGGCCAATTTGACGGATCATAAAGGGTCTCACGGAATTGCATGTCAGCTCCTATGATTTTAATCTCCCTTGTAAATTGAGTTGAGTTACCTCAGAAGCGAACCCAGGAGATCTCTCCTCTAAAAATGCTTCTACTTTTTCTGTAGTTGTATGCGATTTGCAGCGACCAACATACAACCATAGCATTGGTTTCCCGCCACTGGAGTTATTGTTTCGTCAGAATAACCAAAAGTCCTCCGATTGATGGTTTTGAAAGGGGTGTTGACGTGGTTTCCGAAATTGAAACCTTTTGATGATGACCTTCTCAGGCCAATTTGACGGATCATAAAGGGTCTCACGGAATTGCATGTCAGCTCCTATGATTTTAATCTCCCTTGTAAATTGAGTTGAGTTACCTCAAAAGCGAACCCAGGAGATCTCTCCTCTAAAAATGCTTCTACTTTTTCTGTAGTTGTAATCGATTTGCAGCGACCAACATACAACCATAGCATTGGTTCCCCGCCACTGGAGTTATTGTTTCGTCAGAATAACCAAAAGTCCTCCGATTGATGGTTTTGAAAGGGGTGTTGACGTGGTTTCCGAAATTGAAACCTTTTGATGATGACCTTCTCAGGCCAATTTGACGGATCATGAAGGGTCTCACGGAATTGCATGTCAGCTCCTACTCTGAATGATTTCAATCTCCCTTGTAAATTGAGTTGAGTTACCTCAAAAGCGAACCCAGGATATCTCCCCTCTAAAAATGCTTCTACTTTTTCTGTAGTTGTAACCGATTTGCAGCGACCAACATACAACCATAGCATTGGTTTCCCGCCACTGGAGTCATTGTTTTCATCTGAGTGTGCCTACTACATATCCATTTTTTTTTTTCGTCTCCTAGTCGTTCTGTTTGACTGAGATATTGGTTTTGCAGCTGAGTTGATGTCTGTTGTTCTCGATTTTTTGTTCCGTTTTGTATTTTTTACTCCAGCTCAAGTTTGTTTGTCGTCTGAAGGTTTTTTAACAGTGGGTTGCACAGACGTTATCGTGTTGGATGATGAACAGGATAGAAATGATTGTTCTGAATCAGCTGGGACTGCGACACTTCTTTGTATTCCGGGAAGATTACCGTAATTCTGACCATATCAATATTTGACTCCATGAGATTTTGCACTTCCTTCTTCAAGTTAGAGATTTTATGTAATAATGTCTTCGTACACTTCTCGAGTTCTTGAGAGAGAAAAATTCTCACTTCTTCGAATGTGAACATATTTCTTTGCACTATGTCTTTTTTGGCGCGGGTATTCATCATTTTATACTATATCGCACCATTTGATGCCAATTCGTGCGAACTCCCGAATAGTATTCAGAATGAATGATAGTGTTCAGAATTCTTCGAAAGGAAATGCAGGCGAATAAAAACAAAGTCACATATGACAGTTTGAAAAACAGAAAATATACTATATTTATATCTCCTACATATAGGTACATATATCTAGGTAAACAAAAATGAAATTATTCATTCAAAACAACTGAACAACTGAAATTACACAAAATTTTATAGTTATTTCCTACAAACAAAAAAATTCTTCGAAGTCAAACAATGAATAACAAATATTACAAAAAGTTACAAATCTTATTCAAATGTGTAAATGGTTTTTTTGTCACTCATTTTGTATAGGACCGATGAGTATAAACAGCCAAACTCATTCAACTGGATAAAGTTGTAGTCTCCTGATATCTCATACACAATAGAGCCACAAATGTCAGTAACAAAGGTTGAAGTCTCAATTAACGTATATAAACAAAGAGTACATCTTCGAGAGGAGTAAATATAATGTAGCAAATCTTACCAAAAATAGGATATCCAAATTCGTCTCTTGATATTTCAATGCACACATTTTTTCAATCCTTTATATTTTCCAAAAAAATTATCCAAACATTGTTTTATTTGGAATCTTGAAAATGTTGTCCCCATCAATATCTTATTAAGCTCTTACTATGCCTGGGCTCACTCAAGTCGAAATTATTCCTTAGTCTGTTACTGCAAAGATCAAATGACTTGTTGATTGAAAAAAAAAATATTAAGGACCATGTGTTTGAAAAAATATGGTGATTCCTGTAAGCAGTTATTTACTGAATTACAAATTCTAACTGTAATATCCATGTATATTTCGAATTGTGTCACGCTTACATTAATGAACACTTTCACGAGTTTCAGCAAAGAAATACTACCCACCGTGCCGCTGGTTATACTCTAAAACAAAATTATAATTAAATAGTTTCATATTCACAAATCTAACGGACCTCATGTCATGTCTATAAAACTATATAATAAACTTCCAATGTTCATTAAGAAAATTTGAAATCTCATTAATCTCAAAAATAGTGTTGAAAATCTTCTTTAGAAAAATGCCTTTTACTCAGTAGATATTTCCAAACTGATCCGGCTGCTTGACATCATGAATGTTTGCTTGTGTACTATTTCAATGTTCATACTATTTTTTTTACCTGTTTTATGTGATTTCCTTCTATCACTCATATCGAATTCTCACATTTACATCTGATTTTTATGATTTTATTTCAAACTGCTATTTGATTTTTTGTAGATTTCCATGCTTGTGAAGTCTCAGGAAATAATATTTTTGTTTTGTATACCATTAAATTCAACCCAAGAGACTGCAACATTTTCAGCTGCTGATTTCTCTCCAATGATAACAAAATTAGGATCGTATATTTGATTAGAAGTAGGTACACTGAATAGCACCTAGAACAATATTGTCACAAACCCTTCCATCACTACTGTAGTGTTCCAGAACAGAAATTTGATCAACAGTAATGCCGCTTTGATGGCGTCACTTCGTATCATGCAAGTTGGCGACGGAGTCTGCCTGTGTGTTAAAACGTTTATTGTCATTCATGATACGTAGTTTACTCTATATCTTACACTATTCTGTTTTACGCTCCTCAACAAATATCTGCTATAGAAGTCACCCTTTGAATGTTTCATGCAATGTTATGATATGGAAGAATAACGCTGAGAATTCATTTTTGAAACTGTAACAAATCGCTCAGTATTAGTTCGGAACGAAAATATGTCTTCACAAAACTTCACCGTTTACAGATGAACAGATTTTATTTTTTCAAATATCTTCGAAAGGGACCATTACGCAAATAATTTGTATGGGCAATTAAAGAGAGTAGTTTCGGTCGCAGAGAGTCCGGGTTATATCATCAGGTATATATATCTAATTTAGAAAATATTCAACGAAAATTTTTGAAGTATCTATGTTTCAGCTTGATGGCAACTACCCAGACGTAGGTAATCCACATAAAAAACTAATTTCCAGATTTTCAGTCGATTTACTTGAATCTCGTCGAAAAAGGTTACATGTTATATTCCTTTTCGATCTTATTCACAACAATTTGGACTGCAGCTACATTTTGGATATATTGAAGTTCCATATTCCCAGACTCACTTCTCAAAGAAACATTACTTTCTATCTTCCACTTTGTCACACCAATGTTCAATTGGATGCACTCGTTCATAAGATGTGCAATTCATATAATGAGATGAATAAAACAATTGACATTTTTTGTTGCAGTCTGGCCTCCATAAAAAAACTGGACTGTTCTGTTTTTGTCCAATGATTCATTTCAATGTATATAGCCTACATGTTGAATAGTTCATACTCTATATTCCTATCCTGTAATCGAATCTTGTATCTGTTAAACAGTGTAATAAAAAGAAAAACAAAAAAAATAAAGTAGGATACACTAATTCACGAATAAATTATTCGGTCCACTGGTAGATACGATGAAAAGTTATTTTATCGAGGGTAATATCATATGTGATAGGGGTTTTATCGCTAATTTTTTTTTTAATTCTCCAGAAAGCATTCTACCTGTTTATTTTACTGGGTGCGATTTGCGGTCTTGTTGTCTGATAATAAGGCCGCAAATTGCTCGAGTTAAATTTCCTAGAAATTCATCTCCTGGCTTGGATGGAATGAGCCCCTTCTTTCTCAAGAAATTTGTCGAAACTCTCTGCTCTCCGTTATCAAGAATCATGACTGTCTCTTTCGCAAATTCCCAAATCCCACGGGCTTGGAAGAAGGCATCTGTCACTGCTATTTCCAAAAAAGGCGATAAACTCCATCCAACCAACTACAGGCCCATAAGACTTCTATCCGTACCTTCCAAAGTAATGAAATCAATAATTGTAGAAGACATGTAAGAATTTTTAACAAAAAACGCAATCATACCATCGGAACAACATGGTTTCGTCAAAGGTAAATCCACCACCAGCAATCTTCTACAGTGCATAAACAATTGGACGACGGCTCACGATTGAAAATACCGACAGATATCGTCTATCTTGACTTTGCCAAGGCTTTCAACAGGGTCCCAGTGGGGAGGCTAATGCACAAACTTGACACACTTGATATTCGGGGCCAACTGAACTTATGGGTTGAAAATTACATGACAGAAAGAACTTTCACGGTCAAAGTGGGTCACTCTTTTTCTTCGGACAGACAAGTCACAAGTGGAGTCCCCCAGGGGTCTGTTCTTGGCCCACTCCTCTTCGTTGTGTATGCAAGTGATCTTGCTGTTCATATAAAGTCCTGCAAGTCGTTTTATGCCGATGATACTGAACTGTATGGAAATGCCTTAGTGGAACATCAACTCCTTCAAGAAGACTTCAACTCGATTAGTCGGTGGTGTGAGGATTGGCTTTTACCCCTCAACGTCGACGAATGCGTCGTACTTAATCAAGGAAAGAAAAATCCACTCCACGCGTACACAATAAACGATCAACAGATACGTATAGTGTCTTCACATGTCGATCTGGGAGTGATAATTAATACTGACCTAACTTGGTCCGAACATGTTATATCCACATGCAAGCGCGCCAACTCACTGATCTACCTCATCCGCAAAACGTTCTTCCATCTATCATACTCAAGTTCCATAAAACTCTACAAAACCTACGTTCGTCCAATTATGGAGTACACAGGTCTGGTGTGGTGTCCTGTTTTGGTGTGCGACAATAATTTGTTGGAGAACGTTTAGCGTCGAGTCACGCGTATGACTTTTGGCGAAGTGCGTCCAACCTATCCCGAAAGACTGAGAATGGCACAACTGATAGCTTTTGACCAACGTCGACTCCGTGGGGACCTCATCATATCCTTCCGTATAGCTAAGTATAATTATGCTAATCAGAAAGAACTTTTTGTTTTCAACAATGATTCGCGGTTACGTGGTCATAATCTCAAATAAAAAAGGAGAAATTTGCCACTATGCAGAGACAGCATGTTTTGCTGAATCGTATTTTTGAAACATGGAATAACTTACCCAACGATGTTGTGAATTCTGACTCAGTGAATAGTTTTGAAAACAAAATAGACAATTGCTTATTTGCATAATTGTTCCTACGCATATATTATTATTTTTTCCTTTTGCATGCATTGTATAATCTTGTTGATCTCTTTAGTTTTTTTTCAAGCTCACATAGAACTCTATCCTCAGCCTTCACTCATATGTAATAATAATAATAATAATAATAATAGATGCAAAATGCTTGGGTGAAAATTAAAAAATATTTGCGATGAAATCCTTTAGGACGAATGATATTTGATGAGACATTTTTCCTTATCACATTTGAAACTGGATAAAATCACCAGAATTCAGGTTATTTTTGAATTTTCAACAGAGAAAATTACAACAATTTTTCTAGTACCGGAATTGAAGGAATCGTGTGTAGGTTTCTAAATGCTTCGTTCTACAGATTGATTCATTGACGATGATCATTCACTGCTCGTGAACTCGCCCAAAAACTTAAAAATATATATATATATATATATATATATATATATATATATATATATATATATATATATATATATAAATTATTCACAATATCTGGAAGCGATTAAAAAAAAGCTCCTGGATATGAAATCAAACCCTAGCCTCCCGGGTGCACCTCCCAGAGACAAATTGGCGAAAACTGCAATAACACCCTCTTCGAATGAGGGAGTTCCGGCCCCAGCCGATATCAGGCTGTTTTCTCTATATTAGTGTATGAGTTGTTTGTTTGATGTGTGTCATTGTTGTCCTCTTATAATCCATACGTTTTTGAGTTATCAAAATCCTATTGAAAATTTGTACGTTTGTGTTGGGAGTTCAGAGGTATACTCCGGGAAAAAGTGGCTCAAATGGCAAGAAACACGTTTAGAAGTGGTTATTTGTGTGTGTGTTATGTTGGAGTGGATCGCCTGGGGATCGACCCCAGGCTCTTGTAGTTATGAAAAAATGCCAACTTGAAATAATGAATAAATATGATGATGGTTTTGGTGTGAGTGTGCTTTTGTGTTGGTTTTTGGGGTATAATGAATTGAGATGGGGTGATATGTGTAAAACATGTTTTTGGAGTTGTATTCGTGTGATGTTTTCATGTGTAGAAAGAGAAAAAAAGAAATTGGAAAAATACATTCTGAAGTCGCCGGGGCTCGAACTGCCGACCTCTGGCTTTGCAGACATACGCATTAGCAGTTCGGCCACTGGCATTTTGATAATGGTGTATTGTGTGCTATCCAGTAGTTTTTCTCATGCAAATGGTTTGTTTTAACTTTCTCGCTCATGAGTAATGAAATATTGTATTTTCAATGGATTCATCTATGGTTGGGAACAGTAATTGTTGAGAAAATATCGCAGATAAAAAATACGTTGAATGACTAGGCTATCATCCGTGGAGGTACGCGGGGGTTGAGAGATCTTATGAGTAAGGCTTCGGTAAAGCGAGTTAGGTTTCACGGTTGTTCTGCGGATGTTAGATAATACAGTAAGGATATTCATGTACTGACCGAAGGAAATCAGTTCGATTCGAGTTTACCAACGAGACAGTCCTCTCGTCCGTAGCTTCAACTCAGTTATATAGACCTTTCCAGCCTGATTTCGAATAACAACATTTCTTATTATTCAAATAACTTTCCAGCCTGATTTCGAATAACAACATTTCTTATTATTCAAATAACTCCAATCATGAGTTCAATTGATGTAAAGTAATTACTACTCAAATGCTAAGATTCCTTGTATTCATATCTTTTCTGTTATTTTATTAGTTATATGAGGAGCCAAACTACAGATAATTCATCAACGAGAATTGAATTCAAACTCTTTCAAATGCTGAATAAGTTTTTTATTCTAATGAATGAGAGAGAGAGAGAACTACGAAGGGAATCTAGAACTCATTCGATATGAAAAATTACACTCTAAAAGAATTAACGAGATTCTTAGAAATTCAGAACCTCAAAGATAGAATCAGTGCCAGTGCCGAGGTATCCAGATGTCTTTCATTCACGAGATGGCCCAGAGACTCCAAAGACAGGATCTTTGTTGAGGACATTATTTTGTTGATTTCTCAACAAATCTAATAACGCATTTTTTTTAATCCACGCCAGCGCAACTCTTTCGAAGGGAATTTGGTTTTGCAACCGCTCGACGATAAGAAATACAGTAAAATTTCAAAAACTTTTTTTTTTCTAGGGATATTATTTCAAATAATTCTTCGAAAAGACCAGTGGTACAGTAACAAATCTTCTGTCATAAAACAAGTTGTCTTAAATATGACGGCAAACTAGTTTTTATTGAAGTCATTGTTTGAAATGTAGCTTGAATTATTGAGAAATCGTGTCTGCGATACTTACCAATTTTGCGTGACAATGAATGAGTTTCTTTGTTTCAAAGGAAGATAAAGGAATAGTTCAGAGTGCATCTCAAATTTATGTGGAGCTTTGAATTCAATGCTGACTTTCTTCAGTGACCTTCTCAATTTGCTTATCAACCCTGCTGAATCAGCCTCCGTCAGCATAAAGAGTCTATTGATGTTACTCCTCAAAATTATTTTCAGAACGATCCGAATCAGATGACTAAAAAGTGAAGGTGGTATGAACCACGGAAACATAATTATCATCATCGATTGGTTTGTTAGAAAGTATAAACGGGGGTCCGTACAATTAGATGTAGAAGGTAAACTCCACTTACCAGTGATACGAACCACGGAAACATAATTATCATCACCGATTGGTTTGTTGGAAAGTATAAACGGGGGTCCGTACAATCAGATGTAGAATCATCAGCGACTGGAAGGTTAACTCCACTCACTATTTTCCATCGTCCGAGGTTTCCTCTTGGGATGAAAATTTGCATTTTCACTCACATAGTTGTTTGATTTTGGCAAAATGTGCTTTTTTTAGTCTGAGTCAAGTCCGTTCGTAATATCAGTCAGATGAAGGCAACCTTTCCACTGTGGGAACAGAATTTCCACGTAAAATAATTTGGTGATCGTAAAACGGGAACCGGATAATTACGCGGGAACTTTTTGTGTGTTAACTGCGGGTACCGGTCGAATACGCGCTTTTTATTGTATTTTGTGTGGCCTATAGATAGTAGTTTGTTTCTGGTCGAGACGTTAACAAAATGTTCCAAAACTCCAGTGCTTCACTGCGGGAACCGAATGAATAAGCATTTTGTTTATTAGGCACGAACTCCGAAGTATTGTTTCCCGGATTCATGTTTCCTTTCATTAGATTGGCTTGCAGCAACAGTTTCGATGTGACCTGAGCCTGCAAGTATTTTGGTCTTCAAGATATTAAGTAAGTGTATCTTGAACTAATTATTTTTGTTATTCCACATTTTTTTATATAATAAAAATAACCTGACATCAAAAAACGTGGCTCGCGAAAAGTGGCAGTGAGGTTCGATTTGAATTGACTGAATGTAATAATTTTCTATATATTTTTGATATTCTTATCGATTGAATGTATATTGAATTCTAAGTATTTCATTGCAGTGAATTGAGCTTATTTTTAATTACTTATATTTTATATCAAATTGAAATATATTTTTCATATATTATTTATTGTAATTTTCAGTTGAAAATTTGATTCTGAGAAATTGTTATTGATCGTAACCTCCACTTATCGACCAGACAAAAGGTTGTTTCAATTCCTGAAAATTACGTGGAATTTACAGTTTCCTTATTTCCAACTCGAGTATAGTTAGTAATTTTCCACTTATTCATGGCGAAAATAGCAGCCAGTCAAGATTATAGTCGCCCCTAGATGATTGTGAGTGCGGCTCTGAATAAATATATTTCATCTCAGTTTTGAAACAAACTTCATTCTTATCGTAGATTTTTGAATTTTTGTCAAAATATATTTTTTTTATATTTAACTGAGAATGTTGCCCTCCTCAATAATTTAACCGAATTTTCTCGATGAGCTCAGTGAATCAGTAGTTATTTGAAATAATGTTTTATTGAAAAACCGAAAAACAAACAAAATAGCTCCATGGGGAGAACTCCACATTCCTCTCTTGATTTACTGTTTGATAAATCAATACCTGTGGTTGGAAAGGGTTCACAGGATTTACACCACTAAATATCTGCATACAGTATATAACTGCTATTCATTTGAATGAAAGTTCAAACCACTGATGAAAAATGTATTTCACCTAGAGCTAAATCCACTGTATATGGAAACTAACGAACCATTTTATTTTGGGGTTGATTTATCGATTCCACGGCAATTGGTTTTGATTAATGCTGGAATTGCTGTCACTGAATTCATTCATTTTTTGTTCTGGTTTCGCAGTGACATTGCGGCTGGAGTTTAATCTTTGAAACTGATTGTTTTATGTTGCCGTGATATTTTCGGTCCGTATCTAGTGACACATAGTCCTTTTCTCCATCCTTTTTGTTGGATATACCGAGATAGAGTGGCGTTATTCAACTGAGAATTCAGTTTATTTTCGTACTTTACTCAATTTAAATTCATTCTATAATTTTTCTTTTCGGCCTTTCGCAATGCAACGAAGTAGTCAATAGAACAAGAACTTCTTAGTGATATATGCAATTTAGATAAGAATACACATTTTTCGAATCGATGTTCCTCTACGCGACTTGCGGTAGGTGTTGACTGGTAGTAATCGTCACGTAAGAAAAAAGCGTTATGCCCTCTCCATGCGACTTTCTCTCTCTCTGCCTCTCTCTTCCATATACGAGTATGTGTGACAAGCATACAGGTCTCGCTTGCTCTTGTTAAGATAATTATATCCGTTTTTGGACATTATTTCTTATGTTTTTTGTATGCCGAAGTTGGATCGATGGTTAACATTGAATATGTGACACGTCAATCTGATATAATATAACGAATAGCATAATCAGGAATAAAATACCTTTTACTGTGGCGGGGGAGTTTGGAAAAAGGATATATAGGTATATAGTCCAAGATCTCATAGCCGACATCATTTTAGCATAGGTACGTAGGAGTATGCTGATATTCTGACACCCTTAGACTGAGACAGCCGAGCGGTCTAAGGCGCCAGATATAAGAATTATAAGAGATGGTGTCTGGGAAGGAAGCGTTTTTCTCAATGTTTTTTCTTCTAAATGGAGTAATTATTAGTTTTTTTTTAATATTCGTCTCAAAACAAGTCATTTCTCAATTTCAAGTAAAAAAAAAACCGTCAGTGATGGAATTTGAACCTACGCCCCGGTTCGAGATCCAGAGCTCAAATCTGATAAACCGGGCGCCTTAGACCGTCCGGTTATCTCGCTATATGAAATGTCAAAATATTACCATACTTCAACGAAGGTGATTATTGTTTTTTAAACATTTTTGTTCTTGCTACCTGTGAAAGGGCATCGCTTTCAAGCTAGCAAGACGCATACATTCTTAACTACATTTCACCCTATTCATACTCTTTTCTAAGATGACCTAGGTTTTCCGGCTCTGGGATCTCACTCTAATAGTATTGCATGATATAATTACAATCAAATGTGATGGAATAGGAAACGACATCATTCAATGGAAAAAATATTATGTGTGTTCAGAGGATTATATCGTTTTTCACCATAATTTATTTTTATCAATTTGATATTATATAACGAATAGTATTTCGCGGAATGAAATACCTTTTTTGGCAGTGGGTACATCCCGGACGATTTTTCTTTGAGAAAGTAGCATTTTCCGGCCTAGTCCGGGAAGTACGTCCTTCCCGGACTAAGCCGGGAAAAATTACGTCGTTGTTGTCCTTGTAAATATGAAAATCTTGGTGGGTATGGTTTTGAAAAATGCAGTTGATCATTACCATAGCAACGAAATAACGGCTGACAAGTTCATATGAAATTAGTTGTCAAAAGTTCGAATGTATTTGATCGCAATTCGCAATGAAATATGGAAAGCAGCAGCGATAGTGACTTCGAAAATGTGCCTTGGGAAATTCTCAATATAGCAGCTGCTGCTACAGCACAATTATTGCGTGAAAAATCAAAATCCAGGTACGAAAACGTTTATGATTTGTTCACGAAATGGATGGATATGAATCAATGCAAAACTATTACGGAGGATGTAATTTTGTCTTATTTGGCGCAAAAATCTGAAACTGTCAAATCCTCTACTCTGTGGAGCATGTACTCTATGTTGAAAAGTAACATTCTAGTGAAGAAAAATGTGAACATAGCCATTTTCTCAAAGGTTATCGCATTTCTTGAAAGGAAGAATATTGGTAACAAAGCCAAGAAATCAGAAGTCTTCAGCAGTGAGCAGATCAACAAATTCATTAGGGAAGCGGATAATGGAACATATCTAATGCTGAAGGTAATTTTAACATAAACTTACGAATGTAAGATATAAAAGTATCAACTTAATTTTCAGGTAGCAACAATTATTGGGTTAGCCGGTGCGTGTGGACGAGAAGAAGAAACAAAAATGTCAATTGATCTAATAAACGACAAGGAAAACATATGTTGCTTGTGAAAATACCGTATTCCAAAACACATATGGAGAGAACTTTTGTTTGAATTGGGCAAGAAAACCTGCTGTTGTATAGGCAATATTTATCTTTACGGCCATCCCATACTCCACATAACAGATTATTCATGAATTACTAAAAAACGGAAATGTTTGATTCAGCTTGTTGGAATCCACAAATTTGGGAGTCTCGGAATGAAAATCGCAGAATTTTTACATTTACCCAATCCTAAAAATTACACAGGCCATAGCATTCGTCGAACTTTGGCGACGTTATTTGCTGATAATGGTGGAAACATCACAAATTTGAAGAGACACGGTGGCTGGAAGTCTACCAATGTGGCTGAAGGATATATAGATAATGCACTTACAAACAAAATTAAAATTGCCAAGACCATTCAAAAATCATCACATGAAAACAATCAATGTGAAACGGAAACATTGCCTTCTTGCTCTGGCTTCAACAAAAGGAATTCAAATATACCAAGCATTTCAAACGAATTGAATCCCTTCAATATTATCAATTGCTCGAATTTTAATATAAATATTAATATAAATAAGTATTAGAATGTTTCTGTTGATATGTAGTATTTTCTGTTCTGTTCAATTCAAATAAGAATTAAAATGTATAATAAAGAAATAAAGGAATATGTCGTCTCATTGATTTGTTATTCTACACGGTTGCCGAAAAAATATTGTAAGCAACACGCCCGAAAATAGTTTTTTTTGGACTCACATACTTTGTCTATTCGTCCAAAAAAACCCTATTTTCCGGACTTGTTACGTAAATTACCATTTACTGTGGCGAAAGAGTTTAGAAAAAGGATATATGGGTATAGTATTGCTTGGTATCACGTGACGATTTCTATCAGTCAACACCTACCGCAAGCCGCGCAAAGGAACTTAGTTCCTGACGGGGGTCCCCCAACCGCATATGAAATTTTTTTAATGAACCCGAACTCATTTCAATGAAACTTATTTAATCTGTTGAAACGGTTGTGCATTCAAAACTTCTCCAGACTAGAAACAAAAGAGGGAAACGTACTCTGAACTGCGCCCTTTCCAGATATTGACATCTTTGTGTATTTCAGAATGAAGGTTATTATTATTATTATTATTTACTCGATGTTAAAAAAAACTTGCAGAATGTATTTATTCCTTGTTAGCTCTGGGTACATATACAGTGTGTCCCAAGTGAAACTTGTCACCCCCCAAATCTCCGAACTCGTGAAAAAAAATGAAAATCGCTCAGACCCGTCGATTTTTATTTCAAGGGGGAACACTTCTACCAAATACATCATCATTGTGTTGTCAACCCCTTCAGCCCCAGCACCCCCTACTTCAGAATTTTCAATGAGACTACTATTCTTGTGATACATCATTTTGAAGAGAATTCAATCTCAAATACATCGGTTTACTGAAATTGAGGATCGATCAAGTGTTGTTGAAGTTTTAATGAAAACTAAGTTTTATCAATATATTTTTATCACCTAAAATGTTATCATCGTGAGAAAGGTCCGGAATGTGAACCATTCAGTTCCATACAGAAGTATAAACGATTCTCGAAATTTCTTCGCACATTGCTCAACATTTCTGGAGTCACTGCACGACACTCCACAACAATTCTCCTGCGTAGATCATCAAGAGAAGTTGGCTGTGTAATATAAATTTAGGATTTCAAATGACCCCATGAAAAAAAGTCCAATGGTGAATAATCAGGAGATCGAGCCGGCCATTCTATTGGTCCTCGCCTTCCGAACCATCTCCCTGTGAAATTGTCATCTGAAAATTGACGTACAGGTGCAACAAAATGTGGAGGAGCTCCATCTCGTTGAAAGGTGAGCTGACCTTCAGGTAGCCCATCATCGTCTTCAAGTAACTGTGTGATTCTGGGGTTCACAGTTGTATCAAGAAGTTCAAGATACGTTTGTCCGTTGAGATTACCATCAATGAAATATGGACCTATAATATAGTCTCCCAGAATACAAGCCCAAATATTCAATTTCTGGGGAGTTTGTGAATGAGTTTCCCTGTACCAATGGGGATTTACGTCACTCCAGTATCTGCAGTTATGCCTGTCTACATGTCCATTTATATAAAAAGAAGATTCGTCAGAAAAGCACATATTGTAGAAGTAATTATTATCACCAATCAATAACTGACTCATGATTTCACAAAACTCTGTACGTCTGTCAGGATCATCTTCATTTAATTCTTGTTCATTCTGCATTTTATAAAGATGGAATTTTGCTTCTTTCAGAATTCAATGTACGCTGCTTTTCGAAACTCCAGAAATAGTCTCAAGTTGTATTAAAGATTGAATGTTGTCCATCACTGCATGCCCCACAACTGCAACAGCGACCCCTTCATTTCTCATAGGCTTCTCTTGTTCATGTTTTTTATTCAGCACTGATCCCGACTCCATGAACTTATTCATCAATTGAAGCACGTACTGATATAATGTGTTTTTTTCTAGATGAATTCCATTGAAAATTCGAGCCGTAGCTCTAGCACATTGACCATTTCCAAAATACGCAGCTACAATGTATATTCTGTCTTGTATAGTATAAACCATTCTCGAAAGTTTTCAAATTGTTGAATGAAATGACTCGAATACATCAATATTCCAAGGCGTAAACAAAGATATGCGTATATAAAAACACATGGCAACAATTTTTTTTCCATAACAACGTCTGTCTCACCTTCTAAACTATTATTTTTTATATCATTTTCAATACAGTGGCGTACCCACAGTAAATCTTTTTTACGATGATAACATTTTAGGTGATGAAAAATAGAAATATCTTGATGAAACTTAGTTTTCATTTAAACTTCAACAACACTTGATAGATCCTCCTAGACCTAGACCATACCTTCCAAGGTTTAAGCATAATATTTTGGGAATGACACAATCAAATTCCTTGCTCAAATCATAACAAACTCCAACATGGCATTCGCTTGCAAGAATAAATCCGATGAATTGACTATACAGTGCTTCTCAAAAGTCTCCCCCCCCCTCCTTATTTTTGGAACGATTATACATAAACAAGTGAAATTTGGGAACTGAATATTAAAGGTTGTAAACTTCCCTACTAGTGATGATAGATGACGAAATCGTCAAAGATGACGTCACAAGGCCATTGTGACCAATAATTTTAAATGGAACACTACGGTAAGCGACAACTCTTTTGAAAGGTATCGAAGAAACCTATTCAATGATACTAATTTTGTTTGTGTTTATAGCAGTTTTAATGGCTCATTAGTAAACATTGAAATTTCAATCCCATTCAGTATGATATTCATCACAGATTTGAAAATCAGTATCTACTTCAAGAAATTGCTCGAAGTGACCTCCATTTACTTCCTGACAGTGAAATATCCTATTTTCAAACTCTTCTCGTACTTTTGCAAATGTGTCTCCGGAAACAGCCTCACATTCTGCAAC
This sequence comes from Gonioctena quinquepunctata, assembly GCA_018342105.1. Taxonomy (NCBI): domain Eukaryota; kingdom Metazoa; phylum Arthropoda; class Insecta; order Coleoptera; family Chrysomelidae; genus Gonioctena; species Gonioctena quinquepunctata. Next base: position 1,031,019 of record JAFIRS010000089.1, read on the forward strand.
AATACGTTGTTTAAGATTGTCAATATTGTCAGGTTCAGTGGCGTGAACCTTCAATTCAAGGTACCATGACAGAAAAAAATCCAAAATTGTGAGGTCCGGTGATCGAGCTCGCCATTCCGTTGAACCTCGTCGTCCAATCCATCTACCACGATACTCCTCATCCAAATAACGTCTCACTGCACCGTAATAGTGCGGAGGAGCACCATCCTGTTGGAATGTTATTTCCAAATTGCCGAATTCATCTGGATTATCCTTCAAAATTTCAAGGATTGACGATTCTATTGCGTTTTGCAACAGCTCCAGTTGAACCTTACCAGTTAAATCAGTATTTAAAAACTGAGGCCCAACGATGTGGTTTCCCAGGATACCTGCCCAAACATTCACCTTCTGGGGAAATTGGGTATGTGTTTCACGAAACAGGTGAGGATTTTTGTCACTCCAGTACTCCACATTCTGTGTATTTACATTTCCATTTCGATAGAAAGTACTTTCGTCACTGAAACAAATTGATTTGACATAGTCTGGCTGTTGGTGAATTTTAGTTTCTATATTTTCACAAAATTCTAATCTTCGGTCTGGATCGTCGTCTGAGAGTTGATAAACCATTTCTAATTTGTGTGGATTAAATTTTTGTTTTCAGCACCCTGACTACAAGTAGATGCAACGTGAGATGTTGGAGAAGTAGGATTAACTATTACTTCTGCCAGTGTATCGATTTTTTTCTCATCAGAAATTTGTGGTTTGCCAGATCGTTTCGCATCATCAATACTACCCGTTGTTTCAAACTTACGAGGAAGCTTTCTCAAATAAGTTCTCGAAACGGGGCGATCGTGAAACCTCTCATTGAAAATGCGTTCTGCTGCATGAATATTTTGTCCAGTTCCACCAAGAATTATAGTTAGGGAGGTGGCGAGCATTCCGGTATATGATAAGCACCAGCTTGACATCGAGGTGGATTGCAGTTAAGATCACTATGAATTGATTTGGTCCAGTCAATTAAGGTCCTATGTCGCTGCGTTTCCTTGTTACAGCGCGTTGAATTTGCTTAAAAAAGGGGGGGTATTGAATCATTTGCACATGTCTGCCGTTGGAGTTCATAGTCACAATCATCCTGGAAACGACGAAAATCGAAGAGGCAGACATTCAGTTCTCTGCATTATCACGGGACGGAGTTGTGAAAATGTAAAAAAGCTCTATTTAAGTCATTTGCACACGGTTCTCATTGCGCCTATTCGTTTTATTATGACTTCCTGGATACGGAAAAACATTTGGCAGACACTTTGCTCACTGATTTTTGGCTGTACAATTGTTTGAATTTCACGGAATCAAGGGAAAGCGGGTATGGCGTTGAATTATTGTGATTCTTTATAGTTTTACTGTCATTATTTTGTTTAATATTATTCGCTGAACGGTAACGATTCAACTCCTGGAAATGAAATCTATGGAAACATATTTTCTTTAAATGCCAACCAGAAACGAAATGCGTTTGGAACTTTTATTAGAGAGCAAATTTTTTTAAAAAGGAAAAAAGCTAGAATATTCAAGAAGCGTCGTCATCGCTAGCATCCGAAAAACTTTGCCGATCATTCATGTCGGCGTTTTCGTCCATGTCTCCTGCCTCGTCTGGAAAATACACAACGTGTTCAAATTTGTATAGCACGAAAACATTATACATCTGAACGAAATAATGTGTACCTGGTCGATGTTCGGGATCTTCAACTTCGGATATGACGTCGCTATAGAACCGGGGCAATTGTTCTCCTTTGAACCATTTAAAATTGAGCGCGTCATCTTTTTGTACCCAGCCACAATCATTCAGGTCCAAATCACCAACAGGATCTCTTTCGTGGGCATTCTTCCAAATTTTTGTTATATAAAAAGTCCTCAGAAAGTGTTCCGTTAATTCAGTGCGACATAGGGGCAAATTTGAAGCGTCCAAATTGTGGGGTGAAAGTTTGAAAGATGCAGCGGCGTTTGAGACGTCGTATGTTTTTGGGAAGATTTCGTATCGGCCCTCGTTAACTTCCTTCGTTTTTTTAATATTGTACAAACGATATACGAATCATTCCAATATGTCGAAAACGCTCTCACAAGCGTCAATATCAACATTCCCAATGGTCATAAGAGCTCTTTGCAATTCCTCACACTGTAATAATCGTTAAAAAGGTCTTTTTTTACGTTTTCGAAAAAATGCGGGATTATAATCACAGCCGGTTATCGCGTGAAAACCAGGTCAGGAACTGCAAATCAAAGGTCCCACCTTTGGATGAATTTGCGAAACATCAATATACCGACGTGTGTTGCTAGTACCGAAATCGATCCAAATCATGAGAGAGCTCTGCAGAAATTCCATATTCCCGAGCATGATAATCAAGACGTCAGTATCAGCGCAGCGTATAACAACACGTTTTGATTTTGATTTGATTTTGAGAACATTCCTACAGATTATATTAATTATTTTCAATAATATTCAGTAGACGTAGAATTTTGTACTCGTAACTTGGCGCGAACGTCGGGTTGGAAAAAAATTCAAATGGTCTGCCCTTGGAATATCACAGGCCTGGATGTCTGCCTCATCGATTTTTTTGGTTTTTATGAGAAATCTAAACATCAGTTCAAGAGGCAGACATGTGCGCATAATATAGCACACCCATTTTTTTACATTTTTGAAGCGCTCTAAATGGAAAACGCAGAGGCAACATGCTGGCAGACTATTGTTCCATGGTCCTTCTCATTGTTTTTAATCAAACAATTCAGGTCTGCCAAGTTTGCACTTTGAATACAGTTTCTTATATCATAAAAATAATTAAAAAAATCAAATACTACAACAGTCAGAGCCCTGTATGTCTATCTCTTCGATTTTCTGTGGTTACAGGATGATTGTGACCATCAGCCCCAGAGGCAGACATGTGCGCATGATATTGCACACCTTTTTCTTCAAACATTTTTGAAACACTGTCAATTGACAACGCAGCGCCACCATCGTTGCAGACGCGGTCCTTGATGTTTCTAAAGGTAAAGTTCTCACTATTAATAACGTCTGCCACGTGTGCCGATTATATCGAAATTTTGCTCGCCACCTCCCTAACTATTAGGATCGATGCTACTTCATCACCTAAAGCACGTACCATTCCGCTTCTTGAAGCAATCAAACGTTCGGCTCACGACGGTTTAACAAATTATTAAAATGTACAAAAATATTAAAAGTACCAAAATCTGCTAAAACAGTTGAACGTTCGATCAACAATACACAAATTATTAAATGTACAAAAACTTGGACAATTACAAAAACGTCGAATTAGGAAGACTCACAAAAACGTCAGCTTATTTGACAACTATCCAGAGGCAGAGCTTGAACTTGGAATTTTAGTATCAACTGTTCATCACAGCTTTGCGTTTTTTGAAAGCGAGTTGCCAAAACTGCCGTAAACACAAACAAAATTAGTATCAAGGTTTTTTCGATACCTTTCAAAAGAGGTGTCGCTTGCCGTAGGGTTCCATTTGAAATTATTGGTTGCAATGGCCTTGTGACGTCATCTTTGACGATTTCGTCATCTATCATCACTAGTAGGGAAGTTTATAACCTAACCTTCAGTTTCCAAATTTCACTTGTTTATGTATAATCTTTCCAAAAATAAGAGGGGGGGAAAGGACTTTTGAGAAGCACCGTACAAAAACTTAAATAAAAATAAACCGACAAAGAAAGAAACTCTAAGCTCCTAAACTAATGTGAGTAACTCATTTTGAGTTGGCGCCGAACAAACAAACTAGAAAATTATTCACGTAAAGAGTAATATGGTCGTAGAGGAGTGCGCGACGGCATCGCGTCACTTCGTCGGAAATTGCCGAGCGCTCTCGAAGTCAATAACAGCAAGACAGCTACCCGAATGGGCTCACCCGTGAGGGCACAGGTCGTCGCGAGTGATCGTGTAGAGGGTGCATTCTCCGAATGTTATTGTTTATCGCTGGTTATTTTGTTTCGATAACTTCTTCAAAGTAATTTTATGATCTTCGTTAATTGTTTATTTGGCGTCAACTCAAATTCAGTCACTTACATCAGTTTGGGAGCTTGGTTATTGAAACTGAGAAGTATTTTTTTTTTCTTTTCAGTTTTCTTTCATCAGTCCAGTTTTTTGTTAAAAATATTTTTGATTTTTGTGGCTCAAATCTACTGATTACTACCTATTTCATTCCGATTACTTTAAGAATTCTAACTCACCCACCTTACTTCCACTATTACCTGCCAATAAGTAGCTGGTACCAGCGACTGAGTCCGCGTTGAACTTTGTATTTTTTGTGACGACTATAACAAATTCACTCACCCTTTTAGGGTAGGATTTTCAAAAAATACTCAAATATGTATTCCTTTATTTGTAAAGAAGACCTCAAATATCAATTTTCATGCCCCTTACTTCACAACTGACGGAACCCTCACACAAACTTTCTACCCCTTCCCCTTCACCCCTCTAGGGGTTGCATGTGTAAAAACACTGAAACATGATTTCTATATCCTTCAGAAAGACCTCGAATACCGATTTTTTTTACCCCAACTTGAGAACCCCCATACACATTATACCCTCCATTTCAATCCCTTAATGGTTGAATTTCTGGAAACATTGAGAAACATATTTCCTCTATTTCTACCAAAGTCTTGGAATATAAATTTTTTATGACCCCAACTTCTAAACTAACGGAATTCCTGTACAAATGTCCAATCCCAAATTAACCCCCATTTCACACCCTTCGTGTTTGAATTTTGAAAACAATGGAATACCTATTTTTTATTTGTAACAGAGACCCCCTCATACAAATTTCCATGATCCTAACTTTGAAACTTACTATACAGACTTTCAACCCCCATTTTACCCTTTTAGTGTTGAATTCCAGAAACACATTTATCTTTATTTGTGGAAAAGAGCCTAAATGATCATTACCATGACTATTATTTCAAAACCATCTGTACTTCAACTTTCACCCCCCTCCTCACCCACATTTTTACTATTTAAGGGACCGAATATCAAAAAAATATGCTATCAAAATTTTTGCTCTCAAGTCCAACGGTTTGATCTGGGCGTTGATCGTATATCAGTCAATCAGTGAGTCAGTTGGTCATGTAATTATATATGTACATATTACTCCAAATACGAGGTAGCTGCTGTGAACCGTTGAGGAGATCTTTCGACTGTCTCCATCATCAGAATAATTCCGGGCCTCAGTCATTAGAACTACATATGTGTGCTAAGTTTCATCAGAATCGGTTCTCAGGTTAAAATCGATAAATCATCTCTTATTTTACTACCCTCAGGGGTATAATTGTGTTAATGATTTCTTTCCATTCAAATGCTGCTTACGTTTACGTTCTACCGTCTTCTTTTTTTTCGATTTCTTCTTGTTTCCTAAACACGAGTTTTTTCAAAATACATTCAGAAAAATCGTGGAACTACTTAAAGATAGGGCCTATCATTATTTGGGAGACGTTTACAATGGTGTTCCAATGTATGTAGACAAATGCACTTGTTTGTTTCATTAATATTTGTAGTGTTATTATGAATGTTTTGAATTCATTAATGTAACCACAATAAGCAATGATATTGTGAATACCTGAGAAAGTAAAAAAAAACGTCCTTATCTCAAGATGTGCAGTGCAGCTTCTCATGAAATTTTTAACATTATCAAAAATGGCAGAGGGCAATTCTCCTTAGAATATTTTAGATTTTAATTAATGGTTTTAATGTATTTTCATATATTTTTAATTACATTAACGACTACTGCATCTAACAAAGGTGAACATTTGTCAATAAGAACCTGTATTCTTCAGACAATAAACGCATATCTCTCTCTCTCTCTCTCTCTCTCTCTCTTTCTTTCCTCAGTTTTCTGTTTGGTTCCGGGCCGGAATAGAACTCGTTTGAAAGGGTTCTATAAGTTCCGATTTTGAAAATACAGCTTTCACAAGTTCTGGTTTTTTTAAACCATGATTTGTTGAAATTGGAGTTTCGTCAGGAGTCTTAGTAGGAGTCCAACAAATCAGGTGGTTTCAGTATCCATTTTAAGTTGATGTTGACGCATTTTCTGAAGTTTATACAGTGAATACTGAATTTATTTGGTGCTCGTAACTCTGATATGGAAGTGGTTTCACACTCATTTCGGTTACCATTTATTAATAATGTAGGATTGTCTTCATCTTCACCCCTTTGTGTGGTTTCTCTTGCATTTTCCAAAGTATTACGTGGATCTTCGTCATTCATTGAAGATTGTGTTGTTTTTTGTTCATTTTCCAAAGTAACACGTGGATCTTCAGGTCTAGTTAAAGGGTCCATTTCCATCTGTTTTACCGGGAAAATGGTTCTTATAAATAATTCAAATAATTTTTTATCTTTCCATGAATAAAATTCCAATTTGCAACTGTTCAATCATTTTCTGTTTCGTAATATCATCATCAAAATATATAGCTTCTGGATTGAAGGGGTACAACCCGCATTTACGGAATCCATTTTGTAAAATTGAAGGTATCAGTTTTTCCTGAACGACTTTTTGGAGTAACGGACAAAAATGTACTTTTTTCAATGTTGGCAAAATCGATATTATTAACTCATCTGATCCGGAGCATCTTAAAAATTGGAAAACGAACATTTTTGTTGGTATATGTTTATTCTGTTAGAGTTGAGAATACAATTCATGTGTCAAGAAAATAAAACAGAAATAAACATGGAAAAAAATACTGGTGCGTAAACGAACCACTGGGAAAAACATGAAATTATATTTTGGGACACATAAGATATAACAAATAATTTTAACAAAAATATATCATCTCACACCAAATAACTGAAGCTGAATTATTTTTTACATAGAACTTTACTTGCTATAAAAAACAGTTTGATATTTTATGGTGCGTTACGCACCACTGGTAACACCGTGTTTTATTTTTGGTGGTACTGTTCGGAACATGCTATATGTAAATTTTGTGGTTATGGCAAATTCTACACCTCCATTGTACTTTATTGATATGGAAAATTATGAGGTGACCTTTATTATCTTGACTCAGTTCGTCTATGGAAAGGGCAAGATTTCTTCGAATTATTGTTTTGTCAGTTTTCAGAAGGCGCAAGGCTATGTAAGATTCAAAATCTACCTGCGATTTTTTTTTCATTGGCAACATTATACATTTTCCATGCATTGACGACTAAGCTATCCAATGCCTTGCAAAATGAAGGCCACCACAATTTTTTCACAAATACTTTGCAATTCCGTTGTCATGTTAATCTAACCCCTCCATACATTCATCGTATTAGGCAATAACGTAAGATTGGGGTATATGTACATCTTTCCGTTCTTGTCAATTAAAGCGTTTGAAATTCTGGACAGGATTTACACTATAAACATTACTTACAACCGAGTTATCGTGCCAACGGACAATAAAAACTTTTTATTCAGATTCATATGCTGAAATATAGGAACCGCTATCTTTTTACTGAATGATTTAGAATTTTCGATTGGACACTTATTTGTTCTATTTTCTCGGATAGTGCCCTTAGCGAAATAATAATTTATTTTCAGATGTACTTATAGATAGGTTGAATGAAACTACATATTTCTTCCATTTATCCAACAGATTATTGACAGATGAATGTTAGTTGTGCTTTATGAATTGAAATCTATTACGGCTCATACATTTCTATATAAGATCAATTCCTTTGTCTTCATCAGTAGACCAATAATGCTCAATATGTGGTAATGAATGGTAACCAGAGAAAAATAAAATTCCTATAAAATGTATAAGTTTGTTTTTTGATAATGAGAATTCATGGCGGTTATTATCCTGAGCATATTTTACCGGAAAATTAAAAATTATGTCAATCACTTCGTCATCAAAAAACATAAAGAATAGTTCAAGAGGAGTGTTTTCCGAGAGTCTATTTCTTATTTCCTCGCATGATCGAAATTCATCGGATATAGGTGTATGAGTATATTCAATCTGACCTTTCTTCCATTTGACTGTAGAAACAAGCTTGTCATTTGCAGAAAGCATACGTCTTCTTTTGGATGCCAATGTTTCATCATCTGATGAGTCCCAACTATATGAGTTGGTTCTTCAAACTCTTGTGGATTGCTTTCATCGATCATATCTTCCTCTACGGTCAAAGTATCCACGGAATATAAACAGCGTCAATTTATTCGGTGAATAAATATTTCACATAATTTTTGGCATTAATTTGTGAAGAACGAATGTTGCATTTACAAAATATAAAAAAATAAGAATACGTAAACATGTACGCCCCTTACGACTTTCATCATTATTCTTCAATTTCGTCACGATCTCCTCCAAGGGCGCTTCTTTCTGAGTCAAATACCTCGAAAACGGTATATTTTACAGATTTTACTCGATTTCATGGGAACTGCACAAGAAACAGAGGAATACTAAACAACACACTAATCGGCGATGTTTACTCTAAATACGTTGACTTGTCGAAACTTAAATTGGTTTTGTTTCATAGATAAAACCAGTGGTGCGCACTAGTAATTATCAACGATAATCTATAGTTTATTTCAAATGTATTTTTTTACCATGTAATCAACATATTATATACTTATCAAAAATAACAACACTTTTCACTATTAAAATACTTGCCGTTTTTAATTCACTTCAACGTGTCAAAAATCATGCAGCGGTTTTCTTGACTTTTGAAGTGTTATACGATTTTTTTTCAAAGTTTTATAAGTTTGTACGGTCCTAAGTCCTCTAATACTGGTGATAATAAACCTTCTCGATGTAAATGCAAAAATATGTTTTGGATTAAACGAAAAAAAAACATGAAATGTGTGGTGTGTTAGCGCACCACTGGGACAAAATGGGTTGATTCGCCACTGATGTACAGCATTTCTCCAGGCACCTTTCAATGAACGAAACACAGCAACATTCATTGGCTGTAGCATATACTCTAGAGTGCGATCAGAATAATTCTATTTTCAAAACAAAATAATACTTATTTCAAGGGTCAAATGAGATGTATGCCCATCAATGAAAAGTATAACAGGCTTATAAATGTTTTAATCTTCTAACTACTTATTGAAAATGTTGCCAATGTATTCAGTGGCCCTCCATCCAATTTGGATGTTGGACCTCATAATAATGGATATAAAAACGCTGGATTTATTTCCAAAGAACGTTATTTCGGAATAACTATTTCATGAATGATTTCCAAACCAAATGATAATTGTTACTTCGAAACAGCTACATCATGGAGTACGTAAGAAATTAGTTTCGACTATAATTACTCAATTGCACGGTTGGATAAATATTCCCTATAATGCATGGTGGCTCCTCTATCGGATCAGTTTGAGAAGCCATATTTGTCGCCAACCTTGACTATGATGTGAGGATTCATCGTGAGTATGGGATTTGAGTTTTCCGACTCTCAGCTAATTTTCGACTTGTTAGAAGTTCCGACATCACAATTGTAGAAAATTGAGCATAGAAAGATGTCATCTGGAATTATCGAAAAAATATAATCCCGTCATTCATACGTAGATATTCTATTGAGATACAGGAATGCAAATAACTTCTCCCAAAATTGAGATTACATGTACAAAAAGCTCTCTAATAATGTAATTATTGTAATGCCATTTTTGGACAACTGGTTCGATCCCTCCGATGGAACACTTTACACATTCAAGCCAACTGTCCGTGTTTCAGTCATTTCAGAATCCCTTGCCTTTGCTAGAGATTTATGTCACCCCAATATAAGGGGCTTCAACTACACCGCTTCTGATTGTATCTTGGGGAACGCTTATGTCTACTTTGTCTTGAGAAGCACGATATAATACGCATTTTGTAGTATTTTGTATCGCTTATCATAGAGTTACCCGGTAAGGGGAAATAAAGGCTCCATCCTTATGTCTCTATAGAGATATGACGTGATATATTTTATTTTCTGCCAATGCGAAACAGTTCGAAATTGGCTTCTTGAAACAATGTGATGAAATTATGATTGATTTGATTCGAATATTCGTTCATCCATATCATGTCAAAATTCGAGGGGGGTTTTTCATATTTAGAGCTCCTTGTTATTTGAATTTTATTTCATCAATATACAATATTTCTGTTCATCAATTCAAGAATGAACTGAAATTACAAATACTGTTCTCTAACTGAATAACATCATATTTGATTTGTTGAAAATATAAACAGAATGTTCATAAAATCAGATGTGGAATCGATTCAATCGAGAATGTTTCCCTTTTCCACATCCTATTTATTTTAGAATAAGTAAGACATATAGAAACACGTAAATTGTTGAGATAGGTAGAAGATACCAGCCATACCATACCCACATGTGTGTGTGTGTATGTGAAATGTATTGAATAAAGCACAATGAACATTATTATTATTTTTCATTACTATATTCCTACCAGATGTAATACCCAAGTGTTTGACAACTCCTCTCTCACTCGAATGCATATGATTATTTTTTTCTGGAACATCGAATGTGAGATTAAAGAAAAAAGAAAATATAAACACAGGTTTGAATGGGCTAGTTTCCATTAGTTTTCTTTCTGGAAATACGTTCTTTGATTGGTACTGAATTATCAAACCCTCAAAAAACTAATTTTTAGAAATTCCTAAGAGAATAAAAATATGATTTTACTTGAGAGTCCAGTAAATACACTGATTTTACATTTTCACGAGATACTCCCTTGTATCTGTGATTCATTGATGGGAAAAACAGGACATATTGAATACAATATGTTTTATTTGTCATGAAACTGCACCCGTTTTGATTATTGATACATCTAAATTCCTGAAATTCCGGACAACTCGGTGGAGAACTCGATCGTTCACGATGAGAGGCTACTGTGCAGATACGTTCAATATTTTTTTTTTTCTTTACATGTTCTGGTTTCCACGAAAAGGGATATCCTGTGATGTTCAGAGAACATCGTGGGAACCAAGGGAAAGAAGGTAGGAGTTGGTGTTCTTCTTAAATTTCTGGAGGTTGTATGCCTCGGGGAACACCTCCCTAGGCAATGAGTTCCAAAGCCTCGCTGTTCGTTGGATGAAGAAGTCTTTGGAAAGTGATGGTCTGCAGGTCTCCAAAGTGACCACGAAGGGGTGTGATGACTGAACTTGACGGGTTAGTCTCGAAGAGACTGCCAAAGTGGGAACGATTGTTGATATTTCAGAAGAGCATCGCCCATGAAAATATCTATAAAATAGAGACAAATTGCCAACTTTTCTACGGTGTTCCAGACAAGTGAGCGAGTTTGTAAGCAAGGCATCACCAACGAGACGCATTGCCCTCTTCTGGACAGAATCCAATAGCCTCAGGATATGTTTAGTTGCCGCGCTCCAAATATGGGAACAGTATTCCAGGACAGGTCGGATCTGTGCCTTATAGATCATAAGCAGCTGGGTAGGGGTGAAATAGCTCTTGGCACGAAACAAAAAACCAAGTTATTGGGATGCACTTTTGGCAATGGACCTCACGTGATTTTTCCAGGAAAGGTTACTGCTGATAGTAATACCAAGCATCGATATGGATGACTTCAGTGGTATGGTTACTCCTGACAAAGTTATGTTAGGCACAGTGAGATCAACTTTTCTAGAGAAAATACATGCTTGTGTTCTGTTTGCATTGAATTCTACCAAGTTATTAGATCCCCACTCGAGAATTGTTGCTAAGTCCGTATTTATATCATTAACATTTCTTCCTCGTTCATTTCTGGTTTCATGGGCTGATATAGGGGCCCTGGAAGAGAAAGCGGTATGGAGGGTACAATCATCGGCAAAGCTGTGTACTGGACATGAAGTTGCTTTCAACAGGTCGTTGATGTGAAGTAGAAATAGTGTTGGTGTGAGAATAGATCCTTGCGGAACACCAGCATTTATGAGTAGAGTGTCAGATGAAACTCCATCGACCACTACATGGAGAGACCTGTTTGAGAGAAAACTAGCAAGCAGAGATCACAGCTGAGGAGGCAAGCCATGGGACGGAAGCTTGGCGAGGAGTCCCTGGTGCCAAACTCGATCGAACGCCTTGGAGATATCTAATGCCACAGCTAAAGTTTCTCCATACTTTTCAATAGATAGCTGCCATATATGTGAGACGTAAGCGAGCAGGTCACCAGTTGATCTCTAATGGCGGTAGCCATATTGCCTATCGTTGACAATTCCTGAGTCTTCCAGATATTTCATGAGCTCGATGTTGATGGCTTTTTCCATGACCTTTGAAATAATAGATAGTAGTGCGATAGGTCTGTAGTTGCTAGGTAGGGCCTTTTTGCTTTTTTTAAGGACTGGCTGTACTCTTGCAATTTTCCAATTGGACGGGAATACCCCCAAATTGTAAGAGTGGTTGAACAACTTGCAAAGAACAGGTGTTAGTTCGGGGGCACATTTCTTGAGAACAATCGGCGGGATTCCGTCAGATCCACAGGCTTTGTTGGTGTTGAACCCAGCAAAATCTTTCTGATAGTCGTTGGCGAAAGGTGATCTCGGGCATGTGACTGTCAATAGGTGTAATGTTCGGGGGTTGTTTTCCCGATGAATCCAGAGTGGAATTTCCAGCAAATAGGTGCGCAAAGATATTGGCTTTTTCCTGGGCAGTCGTTGCTAGTGTTCCATCTCCTTTGGTTAGAAGAGGAAATGAGCTGGAAGTGAAGTTTCTTTCCACAACTTGGGCGAAAGACCAAAATGAACGGGATCCGTTAGGACATTCAGCAAGTTTTGATCTTATTTTGGCATTGTGGGGATCTTTTGAGCATTCTATTGTCTCTTTGCATATGCCTCTAGCCTCGACATATGCTGCTCTGGTCTCAGGGCCCGGATTTTTCAGCCATCGATGGTATGCTGCCTGTTTGGAAGCCACAGCTCTAGAGCAGTTTCTGTTAAACCAGGTCTTATCGGATGATGTTCTTCTTTCGGTATTCGGTATGTAGGTTTGCATCCTCAACATGATGATTTCAGAAATTGTCTCAGCACATCGTGTTGGATCTACTGAAGAGAAACAAACTCTCTTCCATGGAAACGCTGAGAAAAACATACGAAGACCTTCCCAGTCGGCCGAATTGTAATGCCACATGAGACGGGGTGGTATTGTGCAGCTCGATGGTAAATGGAAAGAGCATGTTGTGGAGATGAGGGTGTGATCAGAGTTTCCAAGTGGGGCACAAACTTCTATTCTATACGGCTCAGGATTGGTGGTGAGGAAAAGATCTAGTGTATTGGCAGACTGGTTGTTGACATCAGGGATACGGGTTGGTAGCTCGACCAGTTGTTCAAGACCATGAGTGATGGCGAAGGCCTCGGCTTGACGACCCGCATCATCTGTTTTGTTAGAGAATTTCAGTCAGGCAGCGTTATGTACATTAAAGTCTCCCATGATTATGGTTTCAGCTGTTGGATGGTTCTCCTGAATGTAGTCCAGTTTGAGTGATAAAAACTCAAAGAGGTCGTTATATGAAGGTTCATTAGGTGATAGGTAAAGGCAGCAGAGGAACTTAGTCAGTTTGGTATCAGATAGCTTGAACCACATCACATCAAAGTCTTTCGGTTCCAAACTCTCTTCACGCTGGCATGAAAGGTTAGCCTTAGCGTAAAGGCAGACTCCACCTTTGAACCTGAATCGAGAATGGAGTTCGTAACCAGGACAAAGGTGATGAAAAATAGTGTTTATCGGTGATGATTTTTTTGAAATAGTTATGATTGACGTTCAGTTTATTGATGCATTTCCATAAACACATACTATTCGACACAAATCTTCTGAAAGATTTTGAATAATTTACTGTGAAATATTCCGAAAAATATGTATAGACCTATATCTACTATGAAAAGTAGAAGAATAACTCGAGTTTCGAGTTTCGAAAAAAAAAAAACAAACAATGAATTACAATATGATAGGTGAAGGATTATACCGACTTCGGCGAAGCAAAAAGAAGGGGTTATGATTTTGACCGGTATATATGTATGTGGGTATGTATGCTCATCTGTTTTCTCATAACTTCTAAACTACCTATCATGATTTGACAAATAATCGTTGAAAGCGTCTTGATCGTCCGCTGGTAAGAGGCTATGTGTCGTCACATCAAATTGAACATGGCGCCCTCTAGGGTACATAAAGGAGTGCCCTGAAAAAAATATTTTTTTAACGATACCATGTTGGGTATCAAATGATAGGGCTGAATTAGCTCGTTTGAAAAATATATATTGGTAGCTGTTGCTCGCGGTTTTGCTTGCATGCACGAGATAATTGGGAATAATTTCTAAAATCTTTCCACAGATGTGAGCCAATATTATTTTTTCTCCAAACCTTTCCAAAATACACACATAATAAATACTTATTTCTTTATGGACTATGGTACACATGTTAAAATCATATAAAAAAAAACGAAACATGTGTAATAATAATGACATAGCTGGGAGTACCTCCAAGCGGTATATTACCAAGGTACATGTAAAACAATAAAACCTAAACAAAAAAATATAAAGCGGCTCTTCAAATACTTTATCACGAAATTAAAACCCCAGAATTATTTATATGAAAAGTAAGGTCAAACCCCACTACTGAATAAACAAGGTCTAAAAAGTATAAAATAAAAATAAGTTCAAAAACTGAAACCCGACTACTGAAAAATCGCGCTCTCAAAAGTATGAAATAGAAATTAGTTCAAAAACTAAAACTCGACTACTGAAATATTACGCTCTAAAAAGTGTGAAATAAAATAGCTTCAAAATCTGAAACCCAACTACTGGAAAATCACGCTATAGAAATTATGAAACAAAAAAATATTCCCATCTGAAGTTGTTATGTGAAAACTTTTTACTATTTATCGTCTATTGAATGACCAACTTACACGTAATATATTTCAATGTATTTAATACATATTCATAGTGATGTTCAGAGGATACCCGTGGTCATATGCCATCTACTCTAACAAAATAATACATTCTAACAGTAGTAAGCGATCATAAGCTTTGGGGTGAAGTGGCATATGACCACGGCTATTCTCTGAACGACACTGTGCATTGAATACATTGAAATATATTACGTGTAAGTTGTTCATTTAATGAACGATTAATATTGATTAGTTTGTACATAACAATTTCAGATGAGAATATTTCCTTGTGTCATAATTTTCAAAGCGTGATTTTTCAGTAGTGGGGTTTTAGTTTTTGAATTTTTATATAACATATACAAAGTGTATCACATTCGGAATGCAATAATTATTCCATCATTCCTGAGATAATTTCAGGTTCTAGGTGAGTGTATATAGAATTTCAGGATAAACCACGATCGCCCTCTCAGTGATAGATTGTAGTGAGGTTCTATCAATTTTCAAGCTGAGGTCAATTGAATAATTATTTGAGGCCTCCATAAGGGATAAAGGTATGCATGTTTCAGTATTTTCATAAATGCAACATATAGGGGGGTGAAAGTTTGTGTAAGGAGTCCGTTAGTTTTGAGAAAATTGGTATTCGAGGTCGTTGTTACAAATAAAGAAGTACATGTTTCAGTATTTTTCGTCCCTAAAGGCAAGCGTCAATTTGTAAGTGTCGTCACAAAAGATACTGAGTTCAACGCGAACGAAGTCGCTTGTATCAGCTAGTTATAGCATATAACAGTCAAAAATTGGAGTAAGTTGGGTAAGTAAGTATTTTTGAAAAAATTCAAATCATGTAGGTAGTGATTAGTTGAATTAAGTCACAAAAAAATTAAATATATAAACTTAAAAAAAAAATTAAACCGGTGAAAAAAAAACTGAAAAGCAAAGAAAAAATTAACTTTTTCAGTTTTGATAAGTGAACTCCTAAACTAATATTAGTAACTAATTCCGAGTCTGCGCCAAGCGAACAATCAACGAAGATTATCAATTTACTTTGAAGAAATGATCGAAACAAAATAACATAGAAATGCATCGTGAAATCTCCAACGATGAACAATAACATTCCAAAAATGTGCTCTCGCAATGACATCTGTCCTCACGTGTGTGCCCGTTCTGGTAGCTGTCTTGCTGATATTATCTTCGAGAACGCTCGGCAATTTTCGGCGAAGGGACGCGCCACCACCGCGCATCCCGCTGGCATCATTTTAGGCTTTACGTAATTAATTTGCTTGTTTGTTTGTTTAGCGCCGACTCAAAATAAATCACTCACATTAGTTTAGGAGCTTAGTTATCAAGACTCGAAAGGTTCATTTCATTTTTTCCTTTTTAGTTTCTTTCTTCGTCGGTTTAATTTTTTGTTAAAAAGTTTTTTGTCCAATAAAAGCCTGATCGATATTCGTTCCATTATCATGAATTACTGAATTAGTTCCGAATCTTGGAGTACCTATAATATAATGCAAATGCAAACAGAAATCGTAGTCAACTAGATCAGTGAAGTGGGTCAAATTTCAATTGCAAAATTTGATCCTTGTTGGTGAGATAGTTTGTTACAGAGGAGAAGGAATGAAAAACGGCGGGTACATATTTTTTTTCATTTATTATCACAATTAGATTCAATACCGACAATACAATGGAATATATAAACCAAAATATGTTCATGATAGACTAATTTGAAATTCCTAGAAACGTTTGGATATATTCGTGGAAAATGCATTAGGCGATATTATGATGACAGTCCTTCGTTACATTCGGAATCAAAATTTTCCAAAGCCTTTCTCAACTCTCGTCGTAATATTTTTCCAGAGGGATTCTTTGGGATGGCAGGAACGAAGATCACTCCCCCTCTGAGACTCTTCTGCGGAGATAGGTTTTCTTCAATGGAAAAAATAAATGTCAAGATTACTTCAAGTTGTAAGACAACATTCTCCAATAGTACAAGGAATAAAAGGAATAAGGTAGAAGTTATATATATATTTATTGTGATGATAGGAAATTTTCTTCATAGATCAAAATAAGGCCTATTTTTCAATAGAAACGTAACTTGGCTTCAAAATACTTCACAAAAAAGTGATTGTTTTTTTATGTCAATTCTTTGGAGAAATCTTATGTGTATTTCACGTAGGCAGATACATATATATATATATATATATTTATATATATATTTTCTTCAGTTTCTTGACCACATATATATTTCCTTCAATTTCTCGGAATAAAGGTCTGATTCAGTCGATTCATATTATTTCTCTTAATTACGTTTCGACATGGTATTTGTCATAATCAGGTTGAAACAAAATTATTTTATTTGAATTCTGTGTTCGCATCGTACGAACGTTATTGTACTTACAATATCGTTCTTACGATGCGAACGCAGAAATCAAATAAAATAATTTTGTAGTGTAGTTGAAAATCCAAGAACATCAATTAGTAAATAGTATGGGAGTTTGGGTTTATCTTCAACTTCTATCCGAGGATCGCTCAAAAAAAAACAAATTCAAGCCTTATAAACAAAAATTCAATCACACGCTCAGGGAGAGAGACTACGATCTACGCTTGTACTTTTCCTTTTGGCTGCAGGGAAAAATTGAAGAAAAAATATCATTACCGAAATTTATTTCATTAAGTGATGAGTCAACTTTCACTTCAAATGGTGTTGTTTCTTCTTAAAATAATAGATGGTGGTCGGATGAGAATCCACATTTTGCAGTAGAAGCACGTGATCAATATTGATTTAAAGTGTATGTTTGGTGCGGGATTTTCAATGACAGAATAATTGAACCATTTTCCTTCCGTGGAAACTTGGATTTTTAGAGGAACAATTTCTACAATGAATTAGACAATTTCACGTTAGAAGAAATTCTTTTGCCGCCACGTTCACCTGACCTGACCCCATGTGACTTTTTTTGTGGGGCTATTAAAAAAATACTGTTAACACATTTAGACCTTTTCGAAATATTGAGCACTTGGAAACAACTATCCGTCATTGTGCAGCAGAAATTTCTCCAAATTTTTTGTTGAACGTTCGAAAAGAGATATACCATAAAACAATTCCATGTATAGAAAAATAAGGAAGGCATATTGAGCTATGACTTGTTATTATATAGAAATAAATGAAAATTTGTTGTTTTGTTTATATAATATTTGAATTACTTGATTGAATAAAAAAACCTGTTCTGCAGAATGTCTTTTCAGGACCACTTCTCATAATTTTGAATTGAGTCATACATTTATATCTAACACCAATAATCACCCATCGATCAATGCTGAAAAAAACTATGAAAATATTCAGAATTTCTATTTTAGATTAATAGTGCGATAAATTAAATAGTTTTCCAGTTTATGTACGAAGTAAAATGTTCATCCACGATTATCATCGGAACTTGATTATAATCAAGAAAACACGATGTTTTTGAAGTGTCATGTCATCACAATGGTCGTGGAATTCTGATATAACTGTTAGATACGAACCGATATAACATAGTGCCCTCTGGTGAGGAGAAAATGAGAAAGTTCTGTCATAATCATTGAAATGCAAATGTTTCAGTATAGTCAAGCTATTCATAAGAAAAAAAAAATATATTTTTAAATAGATGGGAAAATATTTTTAAAAAATAGCTATTTTCAATTTCTTCGAATAATCTTTCGAAACGTTCACGTGCATAAACATGAATTCTAAGTAACTTTTTCAAATATTTTTTTTTGATATCTTGCCATCTCACCCCACTTTTTGCCTTTTCATAGCAATTTTTTTCAATTTGCCGCCATACTCGCGATTACGTGACATGTGTCAAAATCGATTTTTAAGAATTCGGACATGCACAAACTTTTTTCCAGAATATTTTTTCAATACTCCAATAATAAAATTTTTCCTCATATAGTACATACTTTTTGGCAGACACTGTATATATATGTATGATAAAAGGGTAGGCATTGCTGACTAGTTAGATATAAAGCTCCTAAATATTGGGGTGCGTGGCAAAAAAAAAATTTTACTTTTTAAAGTTTGTCCATATATATATATATAGAGTAAAACTAATAGTAGGGTCTGCAGCACTGTAAAAGAAAACTCTTTGAAGTTTTTCCAAGCTTTCGGAATCGTTTATTCCATCATCAGGGAGACTACAAATGGAAAAAATTGTGCCATATAAGAACTGTAAAACCAAATTATATGATACTTACATCTATCTTGAGGATGTTTACATATAAGTACATAATCGTATATAAGATACATTATTAATAGAAAATGACTTCTAGCTTTTGGATAATTATACTTTTTGATAATTCATTTCAAATTATATTTCTGAACGAAAAGATAAATTCTTGTACATAGAAACAACATTCAGGTATTCATTCTCGGAACTGACAGTTACTAATCTGACAATGACACTATTCTCTTCGTAGAACAATTCAAATTCAGTTTAGGTTAGAATCACCACGTTCAGAAACTCTGACTTCTTGGTGTTTTATGTCGAGTGAAAGTAAAAAAGAATAAATTTCACTCAGATGGTTTATATTGGTCACAATCATTGACTTCTCTTGTAGATAAAAGCCATTTCTAAGAAAGACCTTTTTGAAAGATGTGATTCTCTTGCAAGAACAGTTGTTGAAAGGTAGTTCATTTGGTGGTCACAATCATTGACATGTTTAGCTAAAGCACATCTCTCAGGATGTAGTCTACTATCACTCTTATGAGAAATGATTCTATCCTTCAATAATCTTTTTGTTTGGCCAATATAATTCTTATCGCAATCATGACAAGGGATACTATAAATAACATTAGTAAGTGATAAAAAAGGAATTTTGTCTTTTACTTTTGAATATATTTGTCTTATTGTAATGACTGTTCTATTTGCAATTTTGATGTTTTCAAAAGGTTTAAAAATTCTGGTCAGTTTAGGTGTTATTTCTTTTCTATAAGGTAACGAAGCATAAAAAATTGAAACTTGATTCATATCAGTAACACGTTCATTATGAGAATTGTTATTTTGTCTTATGGTATTATCAACTTCTGTTAAGGATGTGCTAAATAATATTTTTTTAACTAAAGACGGTGGATAAGAATTTTGTAAGAAAAGTTCTTGAAGTTTGTTCAAATTTTTGTTATGGAAAGATATATCAGAAATTTTGAGTACTCTGTCTTTCATTTGTTTCAACAAATTCACTTTCATCGAAAATTTGTGATAAGAAAAGAAATTCAAATACCTTCCTGAACTGCATGGTTTTCTATACCAATGCTCACACAAACATTCCTGAACGAAATCACAGGTTAGGAGTACAACTTATTAACATTGAAATCGACACCAATCAAATTTTGATCAACAAATTAGAAAATTCATTAATACTATTAAAAAGAGACATTATTTCGTTTACAAACGAATTGATTTTTGCAAATTTTTACAGTAAACAAATCATTCAATATAATAGATTATTTCATAAAATAAAAAAGGTATAAAAAAATTGAATGATTTGAGAGAAAATGAAAATAAAATTAAATTGAAAACAAATCCAAATTGGATAAAAAACATATCAAATACAGTGATTCCTGAAGACATTTCACAATTTTTGTCTTTAGGACCAAAATTTAGTATCGAACCAATAATAAAAAAAGACATTTCTATAAAAAACATTTTAGCAGATGTAGACTACATCACTTCCTCTATCAATGACAATAAAGAAAGAAACATCACTATAGCTAGAGCTACCAATGTGATTACCAACCATTTACTTAATGTTGACTATAGAAAAAATTATATTTTTCGAAAACTTTATAACAAGTCAAGAACATTTTTGAAAGATAACCCAGATTTGATTCTTACTCAGTCAGATAAAGGTAATGTTACTGTTATTATGGAAAAACAACAATATCTAGATTTATCTAATGATATCATTAATAACAGTACTTCCTATATTGAACTAAATGATGATCCAACAACAAAAATACAAAGAAAATAAATAATTTGATAAAAACTCTTGAAGATAAGAATCAAATAGATGACACTGTTAAAAAAAAGCTTACTAGTTATAATGGTATTTCTCCTAAATTTTACTCTTTACCAAAAATTCACAAACCAAATTTATCAGTGAGACCTATTATAGCTTGCATAGGTTCTCCTACAGAACAAATTGCTTCCTTTTTAACGAATATTTTGTCTATTGCTTATGATTCAGATAATATTTATTCGATCAAAGATTCCTTTGAATTTTCAAAAAAAATTAATAGAATCAAATTACCAGATAACTATGTTCTTGCCAGTTTGGATGTTGTCTCTCTTTTTAGTTATGTTTATCTAGATACTTGCCTTAGAGCAATAGATAAAAATTGGGTTCGCATCAGTAGACACTGTACTATTGGAAAAGATTGTTTTTTCAACTTGATAAGATTCCTCTTTGAAAACAACTATTTTTCATTCAATGGAAAATATTTCAGACAAACTTTTGGAACTCCTATGGGATCTTCAATTTCAC
The DNA here is from genome assembly GCA_018342105.1 of Gonioctena quinquepunctata. Taxonomy (NCBI): domain Eukaryota; kingdom Metazoa; phylum Arthropoda; class Insecta; order Coleoptera; family Chrysomelidae; genus Gonioctena; species Gonioctena quinquepunctata. The sequence goes on from JAFIRS010000089.1 coordinate 1,052,361, forward strand.
CAATTCTTGCAGCTTATGTTATGGATGAATTACTAGACACAGTGATTCCAGTACTCTCTTTTGAATTATTTTTCATCAAAAAATATGTGGATGATATAATTTTAGCTTTACCAACAAATGGTATAACAGAAATTTTAGATACTTTTAATAGCTACGACCCATTCATACAATTCACAATCGAAACAGAAGACTTAGACCTCTCAGTACCTTTTCTTGATACAAAACTTATCCGATTGGTTGATAACACAATATTGACTGATTGGTATAGAAAACCATGCAGTTCAGGAAGGTATTTGAATTTCTTTTCTTATCACAAATTTTCGATGAAAGTGAATTTGTTGAAACAAATGAAAGACAGAGTACTAAAAATTTCTGATATATCTTTCCATAACAAAAATTTGAACAAACTACAAGAACTTTTTTTACAAAATTCTTATCCACCGTCTTTAGTTAAAAAAATATTATTTAGCACATCCTTAACAGAAGTTGATAATACCATAAGACAAAATAACAATTCTCATAATGAACGTGTTACTGATATGAATCAAGTTTCAATTTTTTATGCTTCGTTACCTTATATAAAAGAGATAACACCTAAACTGACCAGAATTTCTAAACCTTTTGAAAACATCAAAATTGCAAATAGAACAGTCATTACAATAAGACAAATATATTCAAAAGTAAAAGACAAAATTCCTTTTTTATCACTTACTAATGTTTTTTATAGTATCCCTTCACCAAATGAACTACCTTTCAACAACTGTTCTTGCAAGAGAATCACATCTTTCAAAAAGGTCTTTCTTAGAAATGGCTTTTATCTATCAAGAGAATGACTCCATCAATAAAAAAACAGATATGAACCATCTGAGTGAAATTTATTCTTTTTTACTTTTACTCGACATAAAACACCAAGAAGTCAGAGTTTCTGAACGTGGTGATTCTAACCTAAACTGAATTTGAATTGTTCTACGAAGAGAATAGTGTGATTGTCAGATTAGTAACTGTCAGTTCCGAGAATGAATACCTGAATGTTGTTTCTATGTACAAGAATTTGTCTTTTCGTTCAGAAATATAATTTGAAATGAATTATCAAAAAGTATAATTATCCAAAAGCTAGAAGTCATTTTCTATTAATAATGAATCTTATATACGATTATGTACTTATATGTAAACATCCTCAAGATAGATGTAAGTATCATATAATTTGGTTTTACAGTTCTTATATGGCACAATTTTTTCCATTTGTAGTCTCCCTGATGATGGAATAAACGATTCCGGAAGCTTGGAAAAACTTCAAAGAGTTTTCTTTTACAGTGCTGCAGACCCTACTATTAGTTTTACCCTTAACTAGTCAGCGACTACCCTCCTTTCATATTTATAGACATGGGGTTTTACGAGAATATAAGAACTACATTTGGACTAATAACAGTGAAGAAATTCAAATCATGGTCAAATACGAAAATGAAACTAGCAAAAGAATACAACAGAAGATGTTTTTTACTTCAGTGCAGACTACGAGGCATTCTTCCTAACCATATAATATCTACAACAAGACCTGTCCAGCAGTTACTACTCAGACAGAATGCTCACACAAACATTCCTGAACGAAATCACAGGTTAGGAGTACAACTTATTAACATTGAAATCGACACCAATCAAATTTTGATCAACAAATTAGAAAATTCATTAATACTATTAAAAAGAGACATTATTTCGTTTACAAACGAATTGATTTTTGCAAATTTTTACAGTAAACAAATCATTCAATATAATAGATTATTTCATAAAATAAAAACAAGGAATATAAAAAAATTGAATGATTTGAGAGAAAATGAAAATAAAATTAAATTGAAAACAAATCCAAATTGGATAAAAAACATATCAAATACAGTGATTCCTGAAGACATTTCACAATTTTTGTCTTTAGGACCAAAATTTAGTATCGAACCAATAATAAAAAAAAACATTTCTATAAAAAACATTTTAGCAGATGTAGACTACATCACTTCCTCTATCAATGACAATAAAAAAAGAAACATCACTATAGCTAGAGCTACTAATGTGATTACCAACCATTTACTTAATGTTGACTATAGAAAAAATGATATTTTTCGAAAACTTTATAACAAGTCAAGAACATTTTTGAAAGATAACCAGATTTGATTCTTACTCAGTCAGATAAAGGTAATGTTACTGTTATTATGGAAAAACAACAATATCTAGATTTATCTAATGATATCATTAATAACAGTACTTCCTATATTGAACTAAATGATGATCCAACAACAAAAATACAAAGAAAATATAATAATTTGATAAAAACTCTTGAAGATAAGAATCAAATAGATGACACTGTTAAAAAAAAGCTTACTAGTTATAATGGTATTTCTCCTAAATTCGATAAATAGAAGTAGAATTTTCTCACTCAAAAGAATGTGTTTTTTTCGTAATCAAACCGAGAATGTGACAGTTCGATGAATATTTCAACTTGATTGAGTTCATAAAGATAAAATCCCTGATATGAGTATTCATTGCACTCACACGAATCCAGGAATGTTTTGTGGATAGTTTGAAGTGGATGACTTGGCCTCCGTATTGCTAGCGAAGTGAAAAGTTGGGACTCTAACCTCCAATTCTTGCTAAGTGGTTTCTTAGTTGATGTTGCTCCTGTTTGTGATAAAGTTGATTGTATGCATGGATGTCTCTCAAATGACTCTGTTATGAGCATTTCCCATTCTGAATTGATTATAAAAATTTACAGTTCTGCTTCATTTTTCATTTTCATTTCACGACCACCTTCATTTTTCTTTCTCCTTGGTAACCATCACTTTTTGTCATCTTCTGTCAATTTTCACTATTAGCACCTTTTTTGAAATCAATTTTTAAACTTTTTACCTATTATACTTATGTTATTGTCAAATTTGATTTTTACACATGGTACTATTTAGAAATATTTTTTCAAAATTCATTTAGAAGGAAAATAATATGACATTTGCCTGTCATGTTTCCTTTTGGTTCTGAATTTGTATACAGGATGTTTCTTGCATATAAATATAATGTTAAGTTGAATTCTTAATATTTATTTCTAAATTAGGATTTGTATATTTTTATAGGTTGATCAAACATAATGATGATAATAGAAAAACTCTATTTCCACACTCTTGAATTAGCTGCGTCGACTAGATTATAAATATATATATATATATATATATATATATATATATATATATATATATATATATATATATATATATATATATATATATTTGTTGAATCCGAGAGCTCACCATCCGCCAACAGCTGTTTCATGGTTTTCCAATCATCAGAACGGCTTGTGGTCTCTTTCAAATTCGTATCAAATATCTCATAGTGCTACCAGCAAGTACGAAAATGAAAAGAGCATCAAATTATTGATTGTGACATCTATAATCTGTGTGGTGAAGCTTGGACCTATTGTCGTGGAATTTCAATGACACGAAATTTCGTTCACATTAATAGGTCACCAACAGATGTCAGCATAGGCCAATCCACGACACCATTAGTCGAACTACCAGTGCGTTCAGAGTAACGCGAAACAAATAACGAGAGAAAGAGAAATTTGTTACGAATCCAAGAAAGCCCACCAAGCGCCAACAGCTGTTTCATGGTTTTCCAATCATCAGGATGGCTTGTGGACTCCTTCAAATTCGTATCAAATATCTCATAGTGCTAATACCTACCGGCAAGTACAAAAATGTGAGAAGCATCAAATTATAGATTGTGACACCTATAATCTGCGTTGTGAAGTTTTGACCTGTTGTCGTGGAATTTTAATGACATGAAATTTCGTGCACATTAATAGGTTGCCAACAGATGTCAGCATGGGCCAATCCACAACATCATGCTGACATCTGTTGGTGACCTATTGATGTGCACGAAATTTCGTGTAATTAAAATTCCACGACACTAGGTCTAAGCTTCACCACACAGATTATACTGTTCCCTAAAATCCTGAATTTGTCTCTCTTCTCATGGAAACACCCCCGTATCATCCATAATGATCAAAGTGGAATTCTGAATTCATTAGGTACACCGGAGATGATGCTGAATATTTTCCTGGGTTGACCTGAGTGATATATAATGAGCGCCAAGGGCGATTAAGATGCTGATTTTTGCGAAAGATAATAGTGGGAGGAGAGATAAGAGGAATTTTACTGATTCGTGATTGGGACATCACATTTATAACCTATATTTTTGCTAAAGAATATTTCAGTTCACAAAAATTCGATTTCCCCACCTCTCATGGAGAGACTTCCCGTATCTATCGTAATTAGTGGAGTAGAGCTCTGAAATTTCCACGATAGGTAGATATTCAGGGGATGAGTCTCAATAATATCTGGAGCCCAATTTGCTGAACGTCCAGAAGGGGGTACAAAAATATGGATTTTCTAAAGGAAGTTCCGAACTTTATTTCCGAAAACATCACAAAATCGAGAAAACTGTTCAAAATGAAAAAACAAGTCAGACAATATGTTATTGGAACATATCTCAAAAACAATCCGTTTTTCTTCTGTTCATGATATTTATTGAAGAAATAACGGTTAGAGAAACTCAATGTAGGAATATTTCCCAATAATACTGCATTATCAGTGATAATTATCACTCGATATCACGTTCTACAGTTATAAATTCTGCAGAAATCGTTCTATCCATCGCCCCTGGCGTGCAGTGTATGTCACTCAGGTTAGCCTCAGAAGAGATTTAGACTTATCCTCATTATATCTAACGATCGTGGAAATGACAGATTTCTACTTCAATAGTTACGGAAGATACGGGGATGTTTATATGAGAAGTGAGACACATATATAGTGATAAGTATTCGTGACTGGCGGTAATACAGAAGTAGATTTTTTGTGGGGATGCAGTCAGGAACAGAGAAGTTATTGACTGTTGGCAATATATTGATTTCTATGCATTGCTATATATATATATATATATATATATATATATATATATATATATATATATATATATATATATATATATGTATATTTCACTTATCGCTGTTAGTTATGATTCAGGATTTTCTCACAAGTATTTCTTGGTTTTCATATATAATTCATTTAAAAAATTCGAATTCTGATTATTTTCATGGAGAAAATTTATAATTATGTCAGTGAATTGGGATCTCTATAGATTTCTCTTATCATCGTCGATTTCATCAATTATATATTCCAAATTAGCTGAAATATGTGGAATATTATTATCACGATTATTAGGTGATACACTGAATTTTGGGCTAAGTGAATAACAATTTTCGAATATCGTCGGGAATGTCTACTTATGTTCCTCATATGTACTGATTTCATTGAATCTCAATGTTAGTAAGTACCCAAATAGTATACAATTTCGAATTGTTATTCATTATAATTTATAATTTCAGTCGTCCTGAGGAAGGCAATAAACATAGCCGAAAGCTTGACATAATTCAAAGAGTTCACTTGAAAAAAAGCCCTTCCACCTGACTGTATCCCCACAGCAAATCTACTTCTTTATATATATAAATATATATATATATATATATATATATATATATATATATATATATTATCTTTATATATATATATATATATATATATATATATATTTTTATATATATATATATATATATATATATATATATATCGGTGGGTAGTATTTTCTGACTAGTAAGGTACAAAACTAGGGATATTGGGAAAACCACCAAAGAAAATAAACTCTTCAAGGTTTATCCAGGAAAAACCTTGAACAGTCAACTTTTTCATTGCTGCTTATCTCAATATCCCAACTTCTGTTTGAATATATATCTATATAATATTCTATGATGTATATATTTATATATAAATATATATATTTAGAATATTCTCAAGATATTCAAAAACTCACCGAAAACGAAATCCTGTAGTTCTTTTTCTTTTACTTCCATCCCAGGTCGTTTCACGACAAATGCTAACGGAAGTTCTCCTGCAGAATCGTCAGGAAGGCCTACTACACCAGCATCTAAAACTTTTGGATGGTTGATCAATAAAGCTTCGAGTTCGGCGGGTGCTACCTAGAAACATAATTTGTGATTGAAAGAAATAATCGCAAAAATGATCTTCAACACATGAAGACCGATACCCATCATTCGAATTCAATATTACGGCTGCATCCGTAAAAAAATATGTTCTTCGAATAGTGAATAATAAGAAAGGTATGTATCTGGAAAAAAAATATTTTTGAACATTCTAACAGGAAAAATTCAGTGTGACTCGATTCCTCATGAAATACCCGGCAACTAAATGACATATTCATGATTTTTTTCCACGAGGTGATCGACAAAAACCTCTCCAAAAACAAGCTTTCATTCAAATGCACTAAAAAGAAAAAAAAATACTTTGGATGTGTGATGTAGGTTATTCCTTGAGATATAGAATCAAAAGATTGTCGAGCAAAGTTTTCGGTTCGAATACAAAATCGACAAGCTTTTGAATCTATAACCACGGAATAACCAACGCACACAAACAATTTTTTTTTTTAGTGCATTAAAATGACATGGAAAATGACATGAAAAATGACAGAAAAATGACATGAAGAATGACATGAAAAATGACAAGAAAATGACACGAAGAATGACACGAACAATTACACGGAAAATGACACTTAAAATGACACAAAAAATGACAAAAAATGACAAGGAAAATGACACGAAAAAAGACACAAAAAAATGACACGGAAAATGACACGATAAATGACACGAAAATGACAAGAAAAATGACAGGAAAAATGACATGGAAAATGACATGAAAAATGACATGGAAAATGACATGAAAAATGACATGAAAAATTACATAAAAATGACATGAAAAATGACATGAAAAATGACATGAAAAATGACATAGAAAATGATAAGGAAAATGACACGAAAAATGACATAAAAACGACATGAAAAATGACATGAAAAATGACATCAAAATGACATTAAAAATGACATGAAAAACGACATGGAAAATGACATGAAAAATGACATGAAAACACATGAAAAATTACAGGAATAATATCATGAAAAATGACATGAAAAACGACATGAAAAATGACCTGAAAAACGACATTAAAAACATAAAAATGACATGAAAAACGACATGAAAAATGACATGAAAAACGACATGAAAAATGACACGAAAATGACACCAAAAATGACACGAAAAATGACACGGAATATGTTACGAAAAAGGACACGAAAAATGACACAAAAAAGACCAAAAACAATGACATGAAAAATGACAAGAAAAATTACACGAGAGCTTGTCTTCTAAAAGTTTTTCATTAATTATTTTATTTTGTGCTTTTTAGTACTTGAGTACGCCTTTATCTATGCATTTTTATCAAAGCATCGTCATCATGATGCCTTTTTCCTGTGAATTCTGAGCTATCTTGTCCTTCAGTGGGAAGACCATCTTCAAGTTGCCATCTTCAATTAATGAATTTCAACTTAAAATCAATAATCTACGACTGGATTCATAATATCAGATTCCAAAAACGCCAACACACCAATTCTAAATCAAATCAGGCTATAATTACAAAACTCGTCCAAACTGTTCCAAAGCACTGTGCTCATGGAAGCTCCCGAGCAGTTTTCTCAATCGTGCGTGGTGTTTCGAGTATTTTACGCAGAGGCTTGATAATTTCGAAAAGCGCTGTCGTGCTCCGGAGCACTATTCGGGATTACTAAGCACCAAGCCTTCCCTTACCTATGAATATATAAATATTGTCGATTCATGAAAATGTTGTTGGCGGCACCCTCAAGAACTCCTGGTCGAGTTCACGTCCTCACATTATTCATATGCGAGAGATTATAGTGTTGATATCAGAAATGTTTTGCGTTACGCAGTGAGTTTAATGCCCAGTTTATTTGAGTTTCATGAAAAAATATTTCGATTGTTCTACTATGATTTTGGCGAGCTCTCTGCGGGCGCATACTCTGATACTTTTGAGGGCCAGGAAACTGAAGGGTCGTTGCCGATATTTACGAACATGAACATTTTCGAAAAATTCACACGAGCTCTCATTTAATGTGCTGTGTTAGTGTAACTCAAGTGCCTAACAGTCTCAATCTTTTGAAAAGTGTGTAGTGCTCAGTGCTTGCTAAGTCAAATTACTTTTGGAAATTACCTAGTAATTGAGAGCATTTCATAAATAGAATTATTGCTCGAGACTCGGGAGCACTTTTGAAAAGTGATAAGTGCTCGAAGCACTTCCTGTCAGTGCTCGGCACAACTCTGTTAGACATTGCAAGTGTGTAGGTCTAATAGTTTTTGAGCTATGGTGTGTTCGAATGTAGCTTAAAATGGTTCGTGTGACATACTGACTGCCAGTGCGTTGCCCTTCTGCCGTGTGATATCAAATGAGGGATATTTTTCCGGAGAAAGCACCAATTCATAATGATTATTTCAACACTATCTTTCAATGGGTCTCCTTCAATGAATATTCTTGAATTCTGAGAATATACTGGAAACTGAGTGGATGGTAACAGAAATTCAGGATTGACCAGTCTATTGACATTGTACAGGGATTTGTTTGGTATCATATCCATGAAAAATATATGCGAAAAAGCTGAATTTTTGAGTAACTTTTCAAATGAGTGTCACTTGACGGAAAACGAATATTATTATATGTATTTATAGATATCAAGTTCGACAAAATCTGTGTTACAATGAATGTGATGAAAACATGGAATACAATTCTGAATTCCATCATCATATCGCCCTAACAGAGCATTCACGGTTCATTGAAAATATATATTTTATGATCAAAGATGTGAAATCTGCTGTTTTCAGAGGAAGTCTTCCAGATTGTATACTTCACCTGCTTCTCCCAAGCAATTCACGATGATGTTCAGGTATCGTATAATGAACATTGAGTCAGCAAACTGCGAAGGATCAAAGCAAAAAAAAAATCCATGAACGATTCTTATGAAATGCTTTCAGTTTTCAATATTTCAGCAAAACAAATTCTATGGTTGGACTATACACACCATTAATGACATTTTGGAATGCATACGAAGTATTTCCTGAAAAAAATATTACCTGATATCCATTGAATTTGATCAATTCCTTTAAACGATCAACAACGAAGAAATTTTCTTCCTCGTCATAATACCCCAAATCACCACTTTTGAGCCACCCCTCTGGAGTTATTGCATTTCTAGTAGCTCCTTCATTTTTGAAATAACCCTTCATCACCATTGGTCCTTTCATATAAATTTCTCCAAGTTTATTGTGTTCGAGAGATTTTCCAGAATCTGGATCGACTACTTTGAGCGACATGAAGGATATGACTTTTCCGCAAGAGCCTGGTTTATATTTGTCATGAGGTCTGGATATAGTAACAGCCAAAGTCGCTTCTGTCATGCCATACATTTGCGTGATTCTGTGGTTGAACCTATGGAATTCAGTATTGGAGGTAATAAGATGAAATGTTACCGTTGTTGGTTTTTCCATTGAGCAGTTTGATTATTTTTGCAAGTGTAGGATATTGGAGAAAAAATTTATTCAAATAATGAGTTGGAATCAGTACAGGCATAATCGATGGCAGTAGTACACAATGGAGAATATTCAAAATATGCATTGTTGAAGAAGCAGACGAAGTTACTGGAGTAGAATGGTAAATTAGTTGGAATTTCTCAGAACATTCAAGTTACAGAAAATATGATAGGAATGCAAGTTACAATAGTCGATATATTCAATGGAGGAAATGATTCGAGTATACAGTGGAATTGAGTTACAAACTAATTTCTATGATAAAATAGTGACTAAGATGTATTATGTACATCCTCTCAAAAATATCAGGTTTCTGTTTATCACTATCAATTCCACATATTCAGTTTTTTCTCGATGTCTTTTTCCATTTCTCAACAAAATTATACATTTTTATTCCCCTCATTTTCCAATTCCATAATATTGCTGAATTGATGGAAGGAACAATAGTAATAGATTTTCCTGTCACGTTGACCATTGATTCCATTTCCATGGCGCTCAATATACACCATTTTCCAAACCAAACATAGAATAAGAGCTAAACAACAATTCCATTTGAGAGTTTTTTTATGGGGGCAGGGGGTGGGGGTTATTGGACAAAATCTTCCATGGACACTTCATAGTATTAAGGTAGTGTGATGGAGTTCCGGGGTCTCTATGTCCCCTTTACCTCCGCGCTGCCCAGTTGGCTCGTCTGGTCAAGACCTCCGACGACACTTGGGCCTACTTGTTCATTGTATCTTGCCTACTGTTCACTTTAACAGCACCCATTCCATTGATTTCGTGCCCTGCACGAATTTGTACAGGTCCTTCACTGGTTGTGTGCTGTACAGTCTCGGTTCACCAATTGGTTGCCCGAAAATTGACTGTCTTCTGCACAGTATGTGTGATACTGTTTCTGTTTCTGGTTCCCTGCCATAATCTGCATGTAAGGTCATCCTTGAACAGAATAACTTCATTACGGTGCTCTTGTACTGGCGCCTGTGCAGTCATGAGCCCTTCAATGATTTTCAGTTGTTCCCTGTTTAAAGTCAATGGGCCAGCTGTTTTTTTTTCTGGTACAGGCCTTTGATGTATTTTTTCTCGTGTCTGGTTTCTAAGATGTCATTCCAGTTTTGTTTTAGTTTTTCCGGGATCCAGTCTTCAACAGACGTTCGTTTTCCGATCCTCTCCTAGCGAGTTTGTCGGCTTTTTCATTCCCTGCAAATTCTTGATATCGTGGCAATCAAATCTGCTTGACGCTGTTTTGTTCTGCTAGAAATTACAGTTTCCTTTTGTAGTTCCGTACCAGTTGGGATGTCACTTCCTGACTACTTAGAGCCTTCAGTACCACCTGGCTGTCTGGAAGAATGTGGATCTGTTCCTATACTTTCGCTCTAATATTATTTTCCTTCGCGCATTGAGAGATTGCGTAGACTTCCGCTTGAAATACAGAGGTTTGGAAACCCAGTGAGTAGCTCAACTTGGTCCTTGGGTTTCTGGAATACACTTCTACTCCCGCACTATAATCCAACTGTGATTCGTCTGCGTACCAGATATTGCCCTGTAGAATGGTGTTGAGTTATGTATTGTTCCGTACAGTTATATCTGGTATTGCTACCCTGTATGACTTGTCGAAGGAGGAGCGTTTGGAAATGTGATCTGATCCCAGATCTAGCACGTTTCTGATTACAATGCTCACGATTCTCATGTGTATTGTTCCAACGTTTATGTAGTCCAGAATGTTCTTCAGTCTGGAGGCACCTATTCTTGCCTTTTTTTTTATCATCGAGTGTGGGGTGGGCAATCCCAGAAGTATCTCCGTGGTAGTAGTGGGTGTTCATTCCATTGCCCCTGTGATGCATAGGCAAGCAAGTCTTTGCACCTTGCCTAGTTTGGCTTTAGTGCTCCTTTGTTGTATTTCTGACCACCACACCAGGGCGGCGTACATTACGGTCGGTATTACTACCATATTGTACAACCAGTTCACCATGTGTGATTTCGACCTCCATTTATTTCCAGAAGAGCGTCTAGTCACAACTAATGTGGTCCATGCTTTTCTGGTCACTTTCAAATGCTGGTTCTAGGTCAATATCACCCCAATATATTCGACCTCTTCCTTGCTCTCGAAGTTTAATGGATCCTAGTTTCCCCAATTTACGTCTTCGGGTGAATGTTACTTTGGTGGCTTTCTGAAGGTTGATGTTTGATCCCTCCAAGTCTGTCCATTTGGTTACCAAGTTTAGGGCTTCTCGCTCACGATCCCTAACCGTGGTTTTGAATTTGGTTTGAGTAATGAATAATTGTATCGAATGGAAAAACAAGTTTCACTCCAATAATGAGCCTTTCGAATTCAGTCATGGAAAATATTCGAACCAAAGCACCAATTCGATGAACTCAAAACTGAGTTTCCTGAACCAACCAAGAATTTATAAGTCCTCTATGTAAAGGAATATTTTGTTGATTTTAACATATCTGATATTGTTACGAAACTGGGTTCGTTTATCGAAACTCGATCAATTTCAATGTCCGTTCATTCCACCTTGGAAAAAAATACACCACAATGTACTAGATAACTGAATCACAATTCCAAAGACCGCACTGTACAATCTTTGAATGGATCAAATAAATAACATCTATGAGTCAAAGGTAATTGACTGCTTCTGTCGCTCCGTGCGGTCCTTTTTATATTCTTCGACGGTCAACGAACGTCCAAAAGTTGTCAAATTCGACATTCTCCTATCATCCTCAGGATATGCTGTTCGAATCTCCAAATGACTCCAAGGATACACCGCATTGAAAGTTATTTCCAAAGTTCATTTTTCTGGAAGTTAAACAGGGTTGAGTTTTTATGATTTTGGAGCGCAAGCAATTCGTCTAAAGTAGAACAAGTAGGAAGAGTTGATTGGCAAACATCGATTTTGGAAGTAACCAAAAATATTTGCGTTTGGCTAAAGACTGTTATTTTATTTTATTCAGAAAAAGATTTTATTTTAAGAGGAGTTCTGAAAAAAAATTAAATTTTCATAGGCTCGATCTCTCAAGGTCCAGCAACCTGGTATAGGGATATGATATCTCGAGGCTTACCTAGTAAGTCTCACTTGGGAATTTCATCGCTTTGACCCGCCCCTGACAACGACACGGGTATCTATCATTGATGTTTCCCTCAATGAATTCTATGCAAATCAAGGTAAAATTTTGTAAATAATGCTGTTACATTGAAACAAAACCTCTTATCTATAGTATTCATGATCAAAATGGAAGAACTATCAGGAGTGGTTTGGCGTATGAGTTGAAAAAATTGGTTGAAAAACAAAGAAACGGTTCATCGTAGAACAATGAAAAAAAAACCGTATTGAATGATATCACCAATACTACTTTTTGGAATGAAAGACATTGTGATTGGGCACATCAACCCTAAAACTTCAAATAGCATGGGGGGTCAAGTGGATCATCGTTGGAAAAATAATTCAATTCTATTTTCAACCATATTATCTTTTTCAAATTTAGTTTAAGAAAAATGTACAATATGCATTTGGAAAGTCAAATATAAGTGCGAATCTGAATGGTACCGTCACCTCAATAACTTTTGAACGGTTTGATGTGGAACAATGAGACACGAAACTTATTGAATGGTATTAGCGGTCCTACTTTTTGAGATAAGATACATTACAAACAAAAGGTATGTAGATACATTTTTCTTTCAATTATGGTTGTTTCACGGAATCACAATTGCGAGTGCGGCTTTTCATAGCCCCCCCTCACTAATAACTTTTGAACGCTTCGACATAGGATAACAGGAACAAAACTGTTTTGCATGGTATCACCGATTCTACTCTTGGAACCAGAAGGCATTGTGATTGGTCGATAGATGGCGCTAGGGGGCACATCAACTTAAAAATTCCGAACAGCATGGGGGGTCATGAACATGTAATTCAATTCTTTTTCAACCATAATATTTTTTTCGAATTTCGTGCAAACATCTCACAATTTGCATTTGAAATTTTTCTATACTTGCCATTTCAAATGCATATTGTGGAAAAACAAATTGACGAAATTGAAAAAAAAAAACTAGATTGTTAAAAGGGAATAAAATAGAGTTATCTTTTCAACGATGTGCCCTTAACCCCCCATACTATTTGAAATTTTCAAGTTGATGTGCCCTCCGCGCCATTTATCGGGCAATCACAATGTCTTTTATTTCAAAGAGTAGTATTAGTGATATCATTAATTACATTTTTTTTTTCATTGTTCTACGTCGAACCGTTCAAAGGTTAACAGTTGAAAGCCGCGCTGTATATATATATATATATAGATAAATTTATATATATATATATATATATACATATATTTATATACATTCGTGTTGGTTTGAAAATTAATTTTCTCCTTGACTATAATTCCTTGCATTTTTGAATATAGCAACCATATCAAAATTGAAAAACATAATCTTTTTCTCGTCACGGTTTACTTCTTTCTTGAAAATCTACTAACTATTAGATATTATTAAAACCTGAGATCAACAAAATAATCAAATCTGAGGAAATGTTCATTAGTATGTTTGTTATATCAATGAGAATTTCGGTGATTGAATCCGGCTAAATCTATGATAAATATTAAAATGAAAAAACCAGATGGCACATCCAGTCGGAAAGATAGATTCCGGCATATATTTATTAATTTTGAAATTGCCATCAATCAAGCTAACGAATATAAGTGTAAAATCGAGAAATGTTAAAATACAATGATGTTCTGTTTGTCGGTGGAAAAAAACTCTAAGAGTATCTGCTCGACACGAGCGAATGAACCTCAAATGAAAGGAGCATACAGGGCATACAAAATTGATTGATTCTCACAGCGATTTTTTGTTATATGTACATCTCAGAGAAAAACTTCTCGAATAAAAGTTATGGAGCTCTATCAAAAGACATATAGACGATATTGGTATGAAAATGACAGATTGAGCTGTTTTTCAATTTTCAACAGCCGCCATTTTGAATCTACGTGACTGATTCGGCCCTTCTTTGAACTCGTTGGAGGCATTGGTTGAAAATAAGTTTCTGCCATACTTTTCTCCGCCGTGAGTTCCACAGCCCAACCTGGTCAACTCTGTCAAATCCCCCGGAACTTGTTTTCAAATCATAACGAGCTTTCATCCTATCACTGCCAGTATCAATCTTTTCCGAGTTGTTTCGTGGATTTACAACAGGTTGTCCCTCACTTCATCTGCATAGTCGTATTTTTCAACCTCTTGGTTACCTGGCGATACGAACACCAAGTCACAGGGCGATCAGAGTTACCTTCCGGAAATGATGCTAGACGGGGTTGAATCTTGAACAGCTGTTCGTATGCCATCAGGAATAGTGAAAAGAATCTGTCCCAGTCCTTTTGATGTTTTTCCAGTACATTGCAAAGATGCCTTTCGATAGTTCGGTTGAATCTTTCAACCATGCCATCTGACCGGGGGTGATACGCCGTGGTTCTGTTCTTATCGATACCCATCGGTTCGCGAACTTTCTTGAATAAATTCATACTTTGGTCAGAATGTAGCTCCATTGGTACTCCGAATAGTGAAAACATGTTGTCCACCAATGACCTACCTAATGTAGATGCTTCCTGATCTGAAATGGTATAGGCCTCAACCCATTTGCTAATCTTATTGTATCGACATGAGATGAATACTACCGATGTGGAGGAAACACTGACCATAACAAATTTTCAGCAATTATGTATTAATTTTCAGCAAGACAACTTTTTGATGACATTTTTCCAGAGTAATAAATGAATTGATACACCAAACCACAACCCCAGCAACTAAGTACAATTTATAATTGAAAAGCACAGTTTTGTTATCGAAAGGCGATTCTGATCCAGTTGCATATTGATTCTGTTCGTGTATTGGAACAAAGGACATTGCTGAAGTTTGCCATATTCGGTTCATCAAGAAAAAGTAAGAGATTCCTGTCGCTCTGAGGAAATGAATTCATTACTGTCTACGTTTCATGAATGACCATTTTCAGAATATGATGCATTAGGGATAGCAAAGATGGAAATTTCCAGATGGAAAATATACTTGGATGTCTAATGTGCTGAAATATGATGATGAATACGGAGAAAATAATGGTGTATTCATTGATAAACATTGGAAAATATGTCACAAATGTGATAGGTTACATTGGTGAGATGTGCTCAACACACTTGTCTGTGGGTTGGGGTTATTCCACGACCACCTATGTAGATTCTGAAAACACTATGGAGAACATAAAAACTCCTACTATGATTTTTATAATGATAAAATAAATAGAACAAAAAAAAAATCAAGAGTCTCTTCCAGTTGTTATATATCTCAAATGAATTGAACTGAATATTTATTCATAAAAAGAAATGCAGAACAATTACAACGAAAACCTCTTTCGTTATGATGCTTCCTCACTCCCAATATCCCCTCATGCACATCAGAAACTTCACTTTGAATCCCCAATCGAATCATTCGGCGTCTCTTTGCAGAATAATTGTTTATCTGTATGATATTACTGAGGAAAATTCGTGATTCAAAACTAGGCAATTCCTACTGCTGCGCCCTTAAGATATAATAATAACTAATTCATTCCACTCTACTCCACCATACCTTTTTTAAAGATTTTCTTTTGCTTTGATTTTGAGTTTCTGTTGAAATAAAACATTCATTCATAACTGAAAATGCTATCTGAAGATTAGAATAAACCACCATGTTCCATTTGCGAAATTCAAGTGAACATTTTTCACTGTACTTAGGAGATATGTATCCTTTTTAACCGACGAAAAAAGAACCGGCGTATATTTTTTCATGTATGTAAGGTGGTCCCATTTGGATTTGAAGAAAAATCCACTCTAGGGGTAGGAAAATGGGGAATGATTATTGGTTCACCAAATGAATTTTCCCTCATTACTTTTACCGATTCTACCCCGCCTAATTCATTTCATCATCTGGGTTATCGGATTTGGGTGATTTTTTTTTATTGTAGAGGAGAATTCTTGGAAGTTGGTCCCATTTGAAAAATATAACACCTCTAAGGATAGAAAAATATGGGATGATTTATCGATTTAACACCTGTGAACCGATTCTGTTGAAACTTGGCACACATACGTAGTTCTGATGACACCACAACATAATGGAGGCGCAGAATTAATCTGATGATGAAGACGAAAAACAGTCAAGGGATCTCCTGAACTGTTCACTGACCAACTGACCCACTCATGGACTGATACGATCAACTCCCAGATCAAACCGCTGGACACAAGAGCTGAAATTCTGACAGCATATTTTTGTATAATCCATTTGGTGGGTGAGAAGGTGGTGGAAGTGGAAGTATAGTTGGTTTTGAAATTATAATCATGGAAATGAGCATTTGAGCTCTTCTTCACAAATAAATATAAATGTATTTCAGGGTTTCTGAAAATTGAACCCTAAAGGGGTAAAATGGGGGTTGAAAGTCTGTATAGTTAGTTTTGAAGTTAGGATCTTGAATGTTGGTATTTGAGGGTCTTTGTTACAAATAGAAAATATATGTTCCAGTGTTTTTGGAAATTCAACTCCTAAAGGGGTAACATGGGAGTTAAATTGGGATTGGAAGTTTGTATAGGAATTTCATTAGTTTCCAGGTTGAGGCCCTGAAAATCGGTATCTGAAGTGTTTGTTACAAATGGAAGAAACATGTGGTTCAGTATTTTTTTGAATTCAGCCCCTAAAGGGGTGAAATTGGGGGGAATGAAAGTTTGTATGGGGGTTTCGTTAGTTCTCAAGTTAGGTTTATAAAAATTGGTATTCGAGGTCTTTCTAATGGATAAAAGATTACATGTTTCAGTGTTTTTATGAATGCAACCCGTAGAGTGATGGAAGGGGGAAAGGTGAAAGTTTGTGTGAGGGTTCCGTCAGTTTTGAAGTGTTAGGGTCATGAAAATTGGTATTTGAGGACAATATTACAAATGAAGAAATACGTATTTCAGTATTTTTTGAAATTCTGTCCCTAATTGGGTGATGAATGTGTGATAATCGTCATAAAAAAAACTAATTTCAACGCGGAGGAAGTCGCTGGTACCAGCTTGTTATAGTGAGGTGGGTACCTGAGTATTTGAAAAATTATCCAAATGAAGTAGGTAGCAATTAGTAGATTTTGGCCACAAAAAAAATTTTTTTTTTCAACTGAACATTAAACCAACGAAAAAATAAACTGAAAAACAAAAAATTAGACGAATCTTTTTAGTGTTAATAACTAAGCTATTTAGCTAATGTAAGTAACTAATCAGGTGAAAAGACAAACAATCAACGATGATCATCAAATCACTTTACAGAAATGATCAAAATATCCAGCAATAGAAAATAACATTCCAAAAATGTGCTCTCCGCACGACCTCTCGCAACAATGTGTGCCCTCACGTGTGTACCTGTTCGGGTAACTGTCTCGCTGATATTGACTACGAGAACGCTCGGGAATTTATGGCGAAGGGACGCAACGCCACCGCGCACCCCGCTGCCCTCATTAATTTGCTTGTGTGTTTGTTTATTTGGCACCGACTCAAAATAAGTTACTTTCATTAGTTTGGAGCTCAGTTATTAAGACTGAAAAGACTCATTTTATTTTTTTCCTTTCAGTTCCTTCTTTCATCGGTTCAATTTTCTGTTGAAGCTTTGAATGCACCTGTGGATAAGTATGGCAAATTTGCAGTCCGCAACTTTAAAGAAGAACATGATGAATTGATAGCAGAAATGTAATCTGGTAGATGGTAGTACTTATTTGGACTTTCAAAATCTACATATGTTGAAATGAACAGAGTGTTCCAGTCCGAAATCACAGTTCATATTCAATGAGTTGCAATTTTTTATTCTCGATATCTCAATAACAAATATAGACAACTATATATTACCAAAAAAATAAGAGTAACCCACACCATAGCTCTACTCAGTATACAAGCAATTGAGTTGCAGATTCTCTGAAGGATTCCGTGGGAATAGTTCAGTACTATTTTGTGATTCACAATTTGAATTGATGGCACATCAGTTGTAGTATTTTGAATATTCCGAAAAAGCTGGAATGCACTTTCAGAAATGTATGTGATTGTATGACTGATCAACTGAAAAACAAAAACATAATGTAAACGTAGCAATACTATCGTATTCTACATGCATCACATATTGGCTATCAATTGATGAATGAAGATGATTCCAAGACACCGTGGATCCTAACTCAATCTGGATTTCCTATCACTGTTAATAAACCGAGTGTAGGCCCAAGGCTCTTACACTTTGGACATGAGTGGACATAAGTGGGCCACGGCCGTTCACGAATTTAGCATTTGGGTGGTTAGAGAACGGTCTCTAGTCCTGGTCATGATGGTGTATCTCGAACAGTGACCGAGAGGGAATTCTCATCGTGAAAATTTGGAAAAATAGTAATTTCTATTGAGGATGTAGCTTCGCTACCCTGTATGGATTAGTAGGTAACCCATCACGCAAGAGAGTGCCTGGGACGTTTTAAACGTGATATGTCGTCTATATCGTAATCGGTGGCTTTCCTCACGAGCGAATTCTCGTGAGCTATTGCACAATCAAATACTATCTGATTGCGTTCTTTGATGATACTTCTGATAAAAGGTAGGTTTGGGTCTTCGAGGATCCAATCATTCAGCACGTACCACGGAGCGTTTGTTATCATCCGCAGGACTCTCATTTGCGCCCGTTCCAGGATGCCAATGCTAGACCTGCAGATTTGGCCCCAGGCGGCCGAGGCATACAAAATGACAGGCCTGAACATCATTTTGTAAATCGTGACTTTGTTTTCAAGGGAGAGTTTGCTCTTCCTGTTAATCAGGGGATGTAGTGCGAAGATCTTTCTGACGATCTCGTCTCTGACAATATTGACGTGTGGTTTCCAGGTGGGCCAGCGATCTAGAGTAACTTGACCTGCTCTGACCATTCTATGTCCCTTCCAGAAATAGTCACTTTCCTCTCTGGGTTGTTCCTCTCGCGACCCATCGATATCGCTTGTGTTTTTGCAAGATTAAGCTTTATCTCCCACATCAGAAACCACTACTGAAAGTCGTTTGATGTATTCTGCAAGTAAACGACACCCATCAGGTGGTTAGCTGCAGAGGAAAGCAAAGCCGTATCATCGGCCTATAGAGGGCGTATAATAAAGGAACGCCGGCCTCAATTTCTCTCGAATCCGAGAAAGAATTGTCGACCCAAGAGGAAGACTTGATCCACTTGATCAAACTCAGTGGCAGGTGGAAAACTATTAGCTTAGCAAGAAGGCATTTATGCCGAACTCCGTCAAAGGCTTTGCTATCATCAAGTAAGACAATGTGAGTACTTGCAATGTGAGGACATTTCTATCCTCCATTTCTTCGTCAAGCCTTTCTAGAACGATTATTTAGCCAGTTCAGCCCAACTGTGAAGCAGACTGATCGGTCGATAATTTTGTAGAAAGGTCGGGTTTTGTCCCTGTTTTGGAATTATAACCACAACGGCATGCTTTCACCTCCGAGGGAATCTCTCAAAGCGCAGTGAATTATTAATAATATTCAAAAATGACTGCTCCTGGTTATCCGGGAAATACTTGATCATTTGATTAGTAATTCCGTCGTAACCAGGTGCTTTTTTGGAATCTAGTCCTTCAATATGGGCCTCAAGTTCATCCAACGTAGCTGGACGAAAGTCGTCATGATTAGGTTCACTGAAAGTACCCGATTTTCCAACAAAATTCCACGATCCAGATCAACGTCAGGATGCTCATCCATTCTAAACTGCCTTTCCATCAAGTCTGCAAAAGCTTGAGCTTTGGACTCTGGGTCATAGCACAGCCTGGCCTCATCATGAACAGGGGAGCGATCGGTTTTTTTTTTATTTTAAATTTTGATTAATTTTCCGAAGTTGATCATAGTTTTCTAAATTTTCAAGGATTATGTCAAATCTTTCGTTCCAAAATTCCGATATATTTTCTCTAACCTCCCTATTCAATGCATTAGCTCGAATTCTGTCAGAAAACATACTCTTATAGCGTGATTTCGGGGTTCCTTGTTGGAGAAATCCTCTAGAGCATTTTTGATGTTGAGTTCGTAGCGTGCTACGGCATTATCCAACTCGAGTGGAGAATCTATTATCTCAGGAGCGCAGTAAACTGTCTTCAGAAGTGGACGGAATCTCTCTCAGTTCACCTTGGTGCACATGCGATCCGTCGGAGGCGGTGGATCACCTTTCAGTTATAAAATCAGGATTGTGATCAGAGCCCAATTCGGCGAGGACGTGTATCTCCTAGTTCCAGGTGATGTTCCTGGCCAGGGCAATGTCAAGTATATTGGGCCTGTGTGGACCAAAGTGTGTCGGCTCATATGGAGCCAACACTTGGTATTCATCCCTGTCACTGTGTTGCCTCAAACGTCCGCCATTGACGTTAGTTACACGACTGCATTGCACGTGCTTGGCGTTCAGATCACCCATGATCAAAACAGGTTGGTCTGTTTTCATCACGAGCACATCAAGTGCCTGAGGGAGTATTCGATTTCACGGAGGGTTGTAAGCACTGATTGAACGCAATGGACCACTCCTCGTGTTGGAAATTAAACAAACAGCTTCAATACCATGGGTATAATCATTGGAAATGCCAAACAGAACATGCGAGTGACAACGTTTGACCAAAATGGCAACCCGGTCTCCCAGACGTCCAATCCGGTCATTTCTGAGCACTTTGTAGTTATGAAATCTAACAGGGGCCCCATTAAGATGAGTCTCCTGCAGAAAAGCAAAATCGATGTTGTTCTCTACAAGAAACTCTTAAAACTCAAGTCTATTCTGGAGAAGTCCATTACAATTCCAACTCACCGCTTTCATGAAATTCAAAAGCTGCTGTTCACTCATTCATTGAGATTAAAACCTGTTGAAACTTTGCAGCAGCTTCAGCGAACTGCGCAAACAACATCCTCATTGGGTCTTTAGGCGTTAAAACTTGAGCTGGCTGAGGAGCAGAGGCGTCTCGTGCCGCCGCCGCATATGACACCCCCGCCAGTGACCTGTTTTTGGTATAATATTGTCAATTTTGCGATAGTGAAGCGGGCTTCACCCTGCGCCTTATGCGTTTACATTTGGAGAGACTATATGTGTGGAAGGGAATTTTTTTGATTCGTTGAAAATATAAACAGGATGTTCATAAAATCAGATGTGGAATCATCTGCGACTGAAAGATAAACTTTAGTCACTATCTTCCATCGTCAAGATAACCTTGAAAATGCTACTTATTTTCCCGAAGTGATCGGGCGAGTCGAGAAATTTTTGTATTCCTTCATAGACATTCTAAGCAGGTTTGGTTTGTTAAATGTTGTTTGATTTGAATAATGAAACCACCGTGGTTTACATATTTTCAACCCTAACAGTGATAGGGGGTACGTTCTGGCGTGTTATTGTCTGTGGGTAGTTTGGTCCATGTTGATGTCGTCATTAGTGGTATTTTGAATGATATTATTGTTATTATTGGTGTTTACGGTGGATTTTGAAATTTCAATGAAGGATTCGCTTGAACTCATATTGGCTGATTACGACCCTGGATTTGTGGAAACGTGCATGTCACCGTCCGTCAGATTTGACAAGACTGATTGAAAGTTACACCAGAATTCGCATTTTTTCTGACAGGGCTACTATATATGACAGTTTTATTGCTTCTATGGAAAGCATGAGTAGATAATGAGGGGTTTTAATCATCTGGAAGTTCCGGAAATGTTCCCTTTTTATGTCTCTCTGCAGGGGCACGTCTATTCTGGGCATCGGAATCAGTCGATTCAGAACTCATTAATGCACTTACGGCACGAATTTTCTAAAGATCATCTCCCAACGAGGCTCAGCACTTTCGGGAGATCGGCCGAGAGAGAACCGATCCCTGCCAGCACAGCGCCCTTGCTTGCCAGGATACCTTTCCCAGAGGTCTCGCCCAGTTCTACCGAGAGTTTGGTTTCATATGGGATTTTCAGTGCGGTGGGTTCTTATGGTTGCTTCTCCACTCTTCGGGACACAAGGCGACTCCGGAGTTTGAAAGCACTTGGAAATTCTTAATTATTTGCGGAGCGATATGAAGCGTAGCTTGTCCGGTTCTATGCAGGAGTGGACTTGATCCAAACTCATTATTCAACAGCAGTCGACCAATCACAGATTCAGAATTTTCAGGACCCACGCGAACTGAGAGGTTTGACTAATGACAAATCAGCAAATCTACCATACGAATTTCTCAAGAAGGCTTGACTTCATTCGACGTGTCACGGCTTGGCTTCTGCGAATGTTATATTAACTGTTTTTTCAGTTTCAACTTTGATCTGTCAAGATCAAAACATAGAATGAATAATTATGATTTGGGAAGCAGTCATAGTGAGAATATTGGGATCTGTACACCACTGAACTCATTGCATTGCCAGAAAAATCAAAAATAGCAATATTCGAAGGCATACGTAGAGTCCATGGATTGGCGAAAATTGAACCAGGCACATTCATTCTCGGAAAATGTACTTCTCGCTTATTTTACAAAACTCTCTGAGAAATAATATAAGTCATCATCGTTGTGGAAGAATCCGAAATTCAAGAAGTATCTATTATTTTCATGAATAATATTCAGATTGCATTGAAACTCTGACTATCCTCGAGAATAATAGCTATTCATTATACGCTTGTTGGAGAATATACTATTCTTTGATTTGTCTTCATTACTACATCTTCGTTCTCCATCTTGAGCCCCATACCCATGCTTTCTACACATACACCTGTATATACAAATCATAAAGAATTCCGGGGATATTTTATCTGACAGTGTTGCCAGAAACAATGCAAATCATTGATGTTTCGGTTTCTGGGATTTTGGGTATCAAAAACTTTTTCTTGTATTTCGAATTAGGAAAATGGGGTTCAAGTACGTCCATTAAACTGCTCAGCTCTCAATGAGATATTTTGATTGGTTAACTTTTCAAATCACTTCATATCAGTAGCTTGACTAAAATGATGTTCTGTTGTCATATGATCACTGTTGTTACAATAAAATGATATGAATATCATTGAATAACATTGCAATTTACGGCAAGTGAATATTTTTTTTTAACTGAATTGGTTAGAATGCAGGAAATCTTATTGAGGCTGTATGAGAAATATGACGACTAATTCTTGTGACTAAGCCAATCGAAAATGAAGCGAACTCGTAGAGAAATATAATGAATTTCAGATCTTGTAGTCTGAGAAAGGATTCATTTTCAAATGGAAGCATGAATAAAGACTTTACTTGATGATGAACAACGTGTCTGGTTTGAATATTTTGCATAATTGAGGAAATATTTTCGCACTGACAAATTTCGGTTACCATCATAATGGATTTATTTATTGAATTTAAATCGGATTTTGATTCGGTCTACCAAATCATAAAGTGCTCAACTTGGAAAAATCCATGACTGAAATACTGAATTTGAAAAAGCAATTTTACCTTTCAATGAAGCTGATCTCGATATCTTTATCCAATGGAGCACCTCCGCAGTAGATCTCATTCACATAAGATATATCATATCTGTCCAACAGTGGAGTTTTGGCCAAAAAAATCACCAATGGTGGTACTAATGGTATCAAAGTTACCCAGTGATCTTGTATGGCTCTGAGGAATGAATGTTTTTCGAAACGTTGCAAAATTACCAGTTTTTCTTCGTTAATGAGCGCTGTCAATCCTAGATTCATACCAATAGCATGGAAGAAGGGCACGAGTCCGAGATTTATTCTATCACTGGTTGCTGATCTCAGTCGGGGATCCCTTGAACAGAGTTATTAGTTATTGGATACCATGAGATCTTGGATGGTTCTGAGAAAATAAGGCATTTTCAAGTGAGATGATTGAAAGAGTAGGGGGAAAAGTTGAACTACGAAAAAATTTGAGGAATAATCATATATATATATATATATATATATATATACATATATTGTTATGTTTTGATGAATTGAAAAATATAAATTTGTTGTTATATAATGAATGAAGCTAATATTTTTCGTGATTCTTTAAGAGCCAAATTTATATGATATAAATAGATATTTCTGCCCCTGTAATAATAATTGCCAGCGAACGTCACTGTTCTCTCGTCACGCCACCAACAATTATTATTTTTCCTTGCCACGGCTAGACAACAGCTGGTACGCTCTTTTCTCAAAAGGTGGCCGGTTCAAAGCAATAGATACACTGCCACTGGTAACTAACTTCAGTTTATTGACTGATCTTTGTTATGTTAGTTGATCATTGTGAGAAAATAAACAACCAAATATCAAAAACAATTATCTCCTTTATTCAGGAAGACTTAAAATTACCTGGCCTACGAGAAATAACTTATTACTAGAGTGAATCAAACAAATATTCACGAATAATAAAGATAAATCAGATCATGGATAGATAAACAGAACCTCACTTTTCGTGAATGTAAAATTCTCTGTTATTGTTCAAAGTGAAGTGAAATAGCGTTTTTCGAATGTGCAATTGGTTATTTGTGAAATAGTTCTCGACCGGAAATACACTATGAAAGTTTTCATACCTGGCTGGAACTGTTGGTGTTCAAACTATACCATGACACAGGATGTCTCCTCTGTTCATTCGCTGTCAGGACTGCAATACCAGTATCAGGAACGATATAGATGTGGAAATCAGCATCAGGATTCGTGGTTATATTATATCATTAAGGTAATATTTGTTTTTGTTTCCCAAATGATGGAATTATTTCATTTTCTTATTAATAAAATTTGTGCGTGCTATCTGCTTGGAAATATTTTTTCATCTTCCTCGAGGCTTTGTTTTTTTTGTCGCTTAGATACATCTTCTTCCTGTTGTTTTCCTATTTGAAATTTTGAATTCGCGCACTAAATTGTCACTTTTCACTGTTTATATTTATCTTTCTCAATTTATATATCGAGCTATTTTTCCATACTTATTACTATTTACACATTCTACTAATAATTGCTTATGATACCCTCTCGTTGCTATTCTCTCACAATTTCTAACTTTTTACCTGACCATCTATTCTCTGATTGGCTATCTTTCATGAAGACGTTTGCTGTTCTCTCATTGGCTACTTTTAGTTAGCTACAATTTCATGTACAGTGTGTTTCTAGTTTATAAATGTGTTGATTCCCTTTTATTCTTGCAAATTTTGTAAAATTTAGACTTTTAGTTGTTTTTTGAACAATTATGGGTTTTGATAATTTTGACAGTGTATACAATTGATCATTTCATCGTACTTTGACATTTTGTATCTATCCATATTATACAAAGGCTTATAAATAAATAGAACTTCAGAAGTTATAAAAAAAAATCTCTTGGAACTAATAACTAATCAATAATTATTCTTTTTTGTGGTTTATTTCTTTTTAAAGTATTTAACTGGTTTTTCATAACATAACAATATATATATATATATATATATATATATAGTCTGGGAAATTCTTTGGGATAGCAGCAAGCGCTAATGTACTCTTATAACATCAGGGAGCTACAAAGGTGAAAATACTAGTATGTTGATAAATATAAAAATAACCTTACTTACAATGTTAGTGAGAATGGTCGTTTTTCGGTGAAATACAAAAAGATGTAAAAGACAGCATTGAAACATGTTAAAACATGGAGCAACAATTAGTTTTATATGGAATAATATTCGTAACAAAAACATTACTGGTGAATTTACTGAAAGCCGAGAACAATTGTGGTGAACATTCTTTGGTTATGAATGTGAAAAGTGTGGGAGAATCAAGACATAGAGGTTGTAATTTAACATAACCTAAAATGTCAACGTCAATTTGTAAAATTTTTAAGGAGAAGAAGAGACATTTGGTCTTAGCTGTCCAAATGGAAGTGGAAACATCAATTGCAATTACTACTGAAGATGAGATTTTCTAATGGTAAAATTGGATAAAAATTCGTGAGAGCTCAGGTGTGATTTCTGCAATGAAAAGTAAAGAAGTATAAAAAATGTTGCTTTGAGTTTCATTATTATCATTATTATTATTCAAATTTTCAGGTAAAATGTCATTTGAAAAATGGATTATAGACGGTGTGCTGAATGAAATCTTATTTAATAGGGATGAAGGATATGAATTTTGTTTGAATAACTTGTGGAGAATTTTCAAATTTTTGTGGTGAAATGAAGAGTCAGAAATCCGTAGAACACGTTGTTTCATCTGCTTGACCAAGTTTATTTTTAATGATTGTTTGTGGTAACACCAGTAGTTCATATATCTTCCAGAACTGATCGGTTTTCTATACCAGTCAACTAGTAAGAGGTTATTGGAAGTACGGATGAGCTCAGGGTCCAGGAAAGGAACGCTACCTTCATCATCTTCATTTTCGATGGTGAATTGTATAAACGGGTCAGAGCTGTTGAAAATATCTACAATTTCTGTAATTCCTGATCGAAGAACTGCTGGGATTATGTCATCAACATATTTTTTAATGAGGAAAACTTTGTGAGGAAGGACATTCAAGACTATATCTAGCAAATCGTCCATAACATAATTTGCTAAAATGGGACTTATCTTTGCCCCTATGGTTGCGCCAAAAGTTTGTCTATAAACCTGGTTATAAATAACCAATTTAATCGTATAAGAATGTTAGTCGTTGTGAATACCATATTTATCGACTATAACTTTCCCTTCTCTCCTTGTAGGTACTCTTCGTAAATACTCTGAGAAAATTGGATCTAAATTTATTATAGTGTCTGTTTGAGTTTCAATATGTTTGGGTTCTTCGATTGGAGCCGGTAAAGCCTGTCAAGTCAGATAAACTGTTTTTTTTTTAATCAATATCAGTATCCCTGACAGCTTGCTCAACTTTCTTCAGAGCTTTAGTAATTGGAAGAAATTATTTAATCTTTTTCTCTATCCTATTTTGCTCATTTGAAATTTCTTTCTTGAATGTTTGTTTCAACTGACGCTGTAGGTTTTTAGCCCATTACCCTGTTCAATTATGTTTTTAGGAGGCTTAGTAAATTCAATAGCATCCTCCTTGAGTGAGAATATAATCCAAAATTGGTATGTGAGGGTTTTTGGGATCGGAGATTATGAATAATAACCTACGTCGCACATCCAAAGCTATTATTTTTGAATGAGAGCTTGTCTTTCAAAAGTTTTTTCAAAGCGGTTCAAAGGAAACAAATTGAGATTTTGTCTCATTAATTCATCCATATGTTATAAGGCCCAGGCCTCACAACATGTATCACGATCTGTTGATATTGTTGAAAACCTTAACCATTCAATGATCAGTGTGATTTAATTGACCAACTTATGGTATGTGCCCTTTTGATTTCAATATTATGTTGAAATTTTAATATGATCGTGATAGGAAAAAATACCTTCAGTTACCAAAAATGGGCTGAAACATTGAGAAAAGTGGTTTTTAGAAGAAAAAAGGGTCAGAAAGAAAAGTTGCAAAGGTTTGAATTGCTACCTGTTAAAACACCAAATTGAAATTATTGTTGGTAAAATGTTTTACTTGCTTTGCATTTTCGTCCAATTTTCACTTTTTCCACGAATATTGTATCAGCGACTAAAGCGATAAGTGATACAATCATGAGACACGTTCGTAAGTTCTATTTTATATTAGATCATATTGGGTTTGAAAAATGAATGAGGAACAAGTTTTCGATAACCAATCTATCCTACACTTCACTAGACGGATATATTTCTTTTATATTTAACGTGTCACAGTGTGGGAAATAATTTAATTCGCACCAGATCATGTTAAACACTGTGGGGATGACACGACTATATTTTCTCACCAATCAAGATGATACAATAGGCGCAATTTTGGATGGTTTCAGAAAAAAATGAATATGCCATGTGCCATATTGGGTTTGAAATGAATTCATGTAGCTTGTCGTATTAACCTCGTTGGACACTTTCATTTTACATTCATTTCAAGGAAGTTATGTACATAAATATCATTTTGGGTCGTCCACCATATTGGGTTGACAATGACGATACATATCGTATTAAACTCGTTATCCAAGCATTTAGCATAAAAGGAGGCTCTCGCTGCGAAAGGTTCCGGAAAAATACACAGTTCAATCAGCCGGTTTCAACCGCTACGGATGAGTTAATGCAAAATAAAAATCCGCGGTTAAATCTTACAGAATGATCCGCCACAGGCAATACCGCGTGTTTGTGTCCGCAAAACTGCAGATTGACACGGGGATCTAACCTTATCTGATGAATTCAGACTTGGAAGTTTTGTGCAGTAAAGTGACATAAAAATATTCAGCCATAGAAAAGAAACAGGCTCTCGCGTTTGCAATGATTTATATGCAGATGATGGCAAATACAGGTGTGAGAAAGCGGCGCACAAAACGAGTTGAAAGGCATTTACTTTAGAAACTACAATTAAGTAATATTTCACTATCAAAATAGCAAAGAGAAAATGACCCTGACGTGTAATTTGAGGATGGATGTACAGACATACTGCACACTGCACATGGGAACAACGTTCAAACAAGTATGTGATATAGCTCAAAAACTAATAATTGAAAAAAGCAGTTTACTCCCATGTACTGATCAGGAGCTTTGTTTGAGAAATATGAAACGTTCGAAAAAATGGTATAGTGCCATTGGAAGTACAAAATATCCAGTTTGGTTGATTTGTTGAAAACATGAACAGGATGTTCATGAAATCAGATGTGGAATCATCTGCGACTGAAAGATAATTTTTTCATCCAGTTTGGCTCTCAAAAATTCAAATGAAAAGAAATTCCAGAAACCCAAAATGATATCCATAACCAGCGACGTAGTGAAATTTCAAAATTGTGTGATGCACCAAGCAAAAGAGGCACAAACCATTTCAAAAGAAGAAAACATTGTAGAATGTGTTCTCGGATTAACTGTTTTATTGAATAGACAATGCATAGGTGAAATTCAGTATTTTACCATAAAAACATATAATAATATTCCAGCACAAATTCAAAATGATTATTTTCTCGAAGCTCTTACCGAAAGTACGCATAGAGCTTCAAGAGAGTTGTGACGCTAGGCAAAGGCAGCAAACCAGTTCCAATATTGTTCTAAACACGTATGCCTGGCCTAATTGATGTCTTACTCTCTGTGAGACAAAAATATGTATCTTAAAATAACGAATACCTGTTCGCCAACCCAAACACACAAAAATCATTGGCTCAATGGTTTGAAAAAATGGTAGAGTGCCATTGGAAGTACAAAATATCCAGTTTGGTTGATTTGTTGAAAATATGAACAGGATGTTCATGAAATCAGATGTGGAATCATCTGCGACTGAAAGATAATTTTTTTATCCAGTTTGGCTCTCAAAAATTCAAATGAAAAGAGATTCCAGAAACCCAAAATGATATCCATAACCAGCGACGTAGTGAAATTTCAAAATTGTGTGATGCACCAAGCAAAAGAGGCACAAACCATTTCAAAAGAAGAAAACATTGTAGAATGTGTTCTCGGATTAACTGTTTTATTGAATAGAGAATGCATAGGTGAAATTCAGAATTTTACTATAAAAACATATAATAATATCCCAGCACAAATTCAAAATGATTATTTTCTCGAAGCTCTTACCGAAAGTGCACATAGAGCTTTAAGAGAGTTGTGACGCTAGGCAAAGGCAGCAAACCAGTTCCAATATTGTTCTAAACACGTATGCTTGGCCTAATTGATGTCTTACTCTAAGTGAGACAAAAATATGTATCTTAAAATAACGAATACCTGTTCGCCAACCCAAACACACAAAAATCATTGGCTCAATGGCTATCACTTCCTCAAGAAACTAGCCCAAAGATCGGACGTTTCGGACATAAGTCTCTCCACATCAACCCGTCTAGGAAAGCTAATTTCATCTATTTTACAAGTATTGAATGTTACAGGAAGCGATATTGAACAATTCGCAGCTTTCTTGGATCACCCTAAGAAAACACACGGAAATTCTTACAGGTGAGTTGAAAAATTTGTAGTATTCGAAAATGCATACTAGTTGATTGGACTCATACTAGGAGTATACAAAGAACCGTCAAAATCATATACCTGATGATATTTCATTTAATAAAATTTAATTAAATTTTTGTTGAGTTACCTACGTCTTGCAGTTCATACATTTCACGCCAAAATAGTATACATTGTGGAAATCAATATAACAATCGTTTTCAAATTAATTTAATTTGAATTTTTCGGTGCCTTCTCTCAATATATTCAACATTCGACAAAATCGGATTAATAATTACGGATAATAATATATATTGAATATGGTATGAATATCATCATATAATAAAGAGCTAATGAACCCTACTAGTGAGGGTATTTTTATAAAGTTGAAAATTTGTATATCGACGATTGAAGGACAACCATAAGTAGAATTCATGACCTGGCAAGTTTTTCCCGGTCGTATAGGCTGTTCCAAAATATCTGCCATATAACATTCATTCATTTTCTTATAAAAAACCGTTTCATATTTTTTAAAACGCCAAAACAAATAATTCCATTTTAAAGTTCTCTACGAGTATTCAATGTTATACAGAATGCTTGAAAAATCGATAATTCAATTTCACATGGAAGCGTTATTTTTTATGTTGTATTACATGTCTTGTATAAAAGCTTGTCTTTAAAATGTTTTTTCATTGATTATAAAATTTTTTACTTCTTAGTTAGATCGCCTTAATCTGTTCATTTCTGATAGAGCATCGTTATTATAAGGTCTCTTTCCTGTATGTTTTGAGCTGAACGAAATCATGACCTCCGATCCCAAAACCTCCGACACACCAATTTTGAATAGAATCAGAAAACTCGTCCTCCATCTTGGGGCCGCCATCTTGAATTTATAAATTTTGACAGAAAACTCAAAATTTCCGAACGTTCAAATCGCCGCATACCAATTTTGAATCGAATCGGATCATAATCACAAAACTCGTCCTCCATCTTGGTGTAGTTATACTAAGTTTATGAATTTCGACGAAAAATTCCAAATCTCCGAACCCGAATACTCCCGCATACCAATTTTGAATCGAATTGGACCATAATCACAAAACTCGTCCGCTATCGTGAAGCCGCCATTTTAAATTTATAAATTTTGACAAAAAATTCTTGATCTATGACCCCGAAAACCCCCACATACCAATTTTGAATCGAATCAGACCATAATCACAAAACTCGTTCGTCATTTTGGAGCTCTCCTCTTGAATTGATAATTTTGACGAAAAATTCATTATCTCCGACCACGAAAACCTCCACATACCAATTTTTAATCGAATCGGACCATAATTACGATTTGGAGCCGCCATTCTGTTTTTTTCTCCAACAAAAATTCTCTAATGCATTGTCTCCGGAATTAGGAACACCGGTCGAATTTCAAATCATTCGAACGACTAAAAGTCGGTCAAAATTCATTTGCAAGATTTGTCCCAAACTAACAAACGAACTAACAAGTAAAACTGAATAAAAGCTTGTCAAAATAGAATAATTCAAATATTTGAAATTTTTTTGAATAACGTCTATCTCAGACATACTTTAGAGAGATCAATATACAATTCCAAAGTGATGAGTCAAACAGTTCAAATATAAAAAAATGCCATACATGGAAAAATTGTCCTAATAATTTAGTAGTATTCGTAAAAATTGCTAAATATAATATTCTAAATTGCTAAATATAATATTGTAAAAATTTCAAATTCACTTTGGAAGTCAAATACAAGACACTTATATATAAGAGAGCAACGTCATCTACGAACTTACTTGTCTGGAAGGTCAAAGCAGTTACGTGGGACAAGCGTCACAGTGGTTGAAACAACGTATTACCCAACATACTGATTAACTGTCTTTGAGAAAATAACTCATGCGCAGTGATTCAATACTACAAAACAAACCATGCACCAATTCGTTTAAGCGAGTGTAAAAATAGTGGAACGCCAAAATAACTCCAAAAGCGTATTATTCCTTGAGATGTACCATATCAACAAAAGCAAGATCACAACGGTCAATCATTAATTCGATACAGGACAGCTGAGCAATATATACTGCAAAATTTTACAAATAATTTAGACATATGATAAAAATGTTTTTCATATTTTTTTCTCGATTTTTTATTGTTTCTTTTTATCCTTTTATCTTCTGACTTTTTGCTTGCCCTCACAATGTAAAAAAAATATTTTTGTGTAATCCCAGTTTCTTCCTCTCTTCATGAATTTATCAATATTATTATTCTACAGTCCTAGTCTGAATGTGCTGCCGAACAACTAACAATGTTTTTACATTCTTAATTTTTATCAAGTGACTGACTCTGCGTTCCGTAAGTATTCTGTTCATTGTTTTTTTGATTTCAGTTTAATGCCTTTTTATAACGAACATTTTTTTCATTATTAGTTTTTGGTATATATATATATATAGTCGTAGTATATATGGTATAGTAAGTTGTTTATTTTCTTTAACCACTATATAAGTTTGTTTCTCTTTCTTGGGCATAAGGTTCATTTAAATAGCAGAGGTTGTTATTTCATGTTATTTATTAATTATATCCAAACGTTTAAGCCAGGGTTTACAAAAACATTTCTGATATGTGTTAGTCTTCCACTCATTTTTAAATCTGTGTCTGCCCGTATGTAATTATTCTCATAATTTGTAATTAAACATGTTTGTGCTGATGTCTGACCCATTGAGAAAAACCAAAACCCTGGCTGAAACGTTTGGATTTAATTAATAAATGACATGAAATAACAACCTCTGCTATTTAAATGAACCTTATGTCCAAGAAAAAAAAAAGCAATATATATATATATATATATCTATATATATATATATATATATATATATATATATATTAGGGTGTGCCAAAAAACAACGATATTTTTTTTTTTGGCTCTCAGTCCAAAATATCTTAGAAGATGTCCCAACAAAGCTCCTGTTGAAAGCGGAGCTAAAAATTCTAATTCTAAGAGGTCCTCCATCGAACTTAAAGTTTTTCCGTTTAAATAACATGGGAAACATGATTTTTTATTAGTTTTTTGTCCTGCAAACTGTGATGAAATTATTGAAAAAAAATCGAATGAATGGACCTTGTTTATTATTGAATTTGGTACAAAAAATTCTATTGAGTCGAATTTCTATCTTCAATATTTGATTTGTTATATAGCTTTAAAATTTAAATTTCCGGTTTTTTGCATATTTTAGCAGAAAGTAAAAGTTTCAGTCAAGTTTTTCATATCATCAATAACAACAAAGTTACAGGCTCATGTATATTTATTTTTTCAAATTTTTGCTTTTACGAACTGAAATATCGATAATTAAACAAAAAATTTGGTGCAAACGAATGAATAGACCTTGTTTATTATTAAATTTAATACAAAAAAAAAAGTGTATAAAATTTCATGAGAAGAGAAAACATTGAAAAAAAAATAGAAGTGAGTAGAAAATATCTGAAATACCTGCTATATCAGCTTCAATGGCGTCTGAATTTGATTCTGAACTCCCCACCTGAACAATATTCAAGTAATTTTCCAGGTCAACAGATGATGTACTTTGTACCTCTTGAACATTTCTTGGAATTGTTAACAACTGACTGCCTTAACGGATTTCTCGGCTATCACTTAAACATTTTTTTTTGGGGAGAACTTAAGTTTTGCAAAGCATTTTGCGGAGCAATATCAAATAAGCAATCGAGAGAATCACTGAAATTCTTCTCAACTAATTTTTGTGCAGGAGATTTTTTTCTAGCTTTGAGAACTTGCGTTTTTTGCCAGTCTGTACAATTTTTCGATTCTCACAATGAAGTGATGTGAATTGTTTACAGGGAGCAAAAATGTATGCCATACTTTAATAACTTCACAAAGAACGAATTTGGAACCCTCGCGAATTCCAAGCTTTTTTGTTCGACGTATATAAAAAAACAAAGATAAAACATCGCGCTTCACAGGTAATTTTGAACTATTTAAATTTTTTGACTCAAAACCAACTAAATTTATGTAGTTCCGTTGGTTTGTTTTTTCAGACATTGTATTTTTCTATCAAAAAGATACACGCGTTGCTGTTGTTGCAATAATTAGCTGAAAACTAACCTAAAAACCGAACTAATTAAATCAAAAGACAATGGAATCTACTAATTGAATCAATCAAGCGGTAAGTGATCAATGGCACGGAAATCGATAAATGTACAGAGGGCGCTTAAAGCAAGTTCTCAAAAAAAATTAAATTCAAATCTTCAATAGTCCAATGAGCTTAATTTTATTAAAAATTTCTAATCAGAACAAATCAATTTCAGAATATTGAAATAGTGAATAAAATATCAATTGAAGTGTAAAAATATAAATATTTTCACATTTTAAGCTAATATTAAAAATTATTGAACTAAAAATAACTGCAATTATATTATGAATTGTATTTGCTTTTGATATCTTAATGATATTTCATGTCCTTTATCAATATATTTCATAAAATAGTTGAAAAATCATGAAAATATGACTGACTCAGTCTGTAAATTTCATGGTTTGATACTACGAAATATCTTGCTCACCTAATTTTGTTGCAAGTTTGATGTGTTAACAAATTTGCACCAAATTTTTTGTTTAATTATCGATATTTCAGTTCGTAAAAGCAAAAATTTTAAAAAATTAATATACATGAGCCTGTAACTTTGTTGTTATTGATGATATGAAAAAATTGACTGGAACTTTAACTTTTTGCTAAAAAATGCAAAAAACCGGAAATTTAAATTTTAAAGCTATATAACAAATCAAATAGTGAAGATAGAAATTCGAATCAAAAAATTTTTTTGCACCAAATTTAATAATAAACAAGGTCCATTCATTCGTTTTTTTTTAAATAATTTCATTATAGTTTGCAGGACAAAAAACTAATAAAAAATCATGTTTTCTATGTTATTCAAACGGAAAAACTTTAAAATCGATGGAGGACCTCTTAGAATTGGAATTTTGAGCTCCGCTTTTAACAGGAGCTTTGTTGAGACATCTTCTGAGATATTTTGGACTGAGAGCAAAATAAAAAAAAATATCGTCTTTTTTTGGCACACCCTAATATATATATATATATATATATATATATATATATATATATATATATATATACATGAGAGGAGATGCAAATGCGTTCATTACAAAAGTAAAAGAGTTTTTCAAAAGACATCAAAATGAACTAAATAGAACTATGAGCTGTGACTTTAAGATTTCCTCTCGATATTTTTCCAGATCTTCAAGTAGAGAATATGTTTAAGAAACAAAATAACTCACCTCGACTGGAGTAATCTAACTTGAAGATTCCTGTGGGTGATCATGACTCCCTTTGGCATACCTGTTGTACCTGAGGAACTCAAAATTAACGCAACGTGTTGTGAAGGATCACCCTCGTTGAAAGGTTGGAAAACATGCGAGGCTATCAATGTACTTCGAAGCTGGGAAGCTATGAAATATTGCAAACTTTCTGTTCCAAGAGAGCTGCTAGTACTGTCAATAATGATGATTTTTTCGATGAATTTTCGATTACATTCGATCAACCTGTCTTTAACCGCTTGAGAACAAAATATTAAATTCGGTTTTGTCAAATCTAGTTGATAACAAAGTTCATTCATAGTGTAAAGATGATTCCAAGGAGCCACTGTGCAACCCAAATAAAAACAGGCTATGACTGGAATGAAAAATTCCAGACTATTTTCGCTACATATTGCATGTATGGAATCTGGACCAGTTCCATATCGATGTAACGCTTTGGCCAAATTGCGGGTTTCTTCCAAAATTTCTCCATAGGCTATCGAACGATGGGTCGAAGCATCAACCTTGAACGAAGAATACAAAAAACTGTATTCATATATATATATATATATATATAAATATATATATATATATATATATATATATAAATATATATATATATGTATATATATATATATATATATATATTATTATGTTTAGAAGTATGTTAAATGTTTAAAGAGTTAAATATAAACCCCTAAATAAAAAAATATTCGTATTTGGAAATCTGTGTGTTATTTTACAGTTTTTCTGAAGATTTGCCTTTTTTCTGTTATTTTGTATAATATTAATCGATACCTATGTTTCAAATAAACATGTTTTCAACATCACAATCAATTGGCATAATTTTAAAATTTTTTGAAATAGAAATTAATGAATATATTTTTGATCACAAGCAGCCTCAGCGTTGAAAGTTATAAGAGCTGGAAGCAGTATAAGCCAAGCTGCAATACGATATGAAATTATTCAAACGACACTTGCACTACATTATCGATACCGAAATTTAGTTAAACATCTTGGAAGAAAAATTGTTTTGAGTTTTGATCAAGAAAATGATCTAGTGGCCAGGATTCATAAGCTAGCAGTTATAGGCATGCGAATAACAAGTGAAATAGTAAGAATAAGTTTATTTTCATATGCGACAGCAATAAACATACCCACTCCTTTTTCCCATACATCAAATGCAGGAGAGAAATGGCTCAAATTGTTTCTCGCAAGACATCCCGATGTGGCCAGTCAAAAAATGAACCGTATTATGGTGAATGATTATATTAAGAAATTGAAAGCAGTATCCACAAAATTTGAATCGGTTGATAAACCTGTTTATGTGTTCAACATAGATGTCCTTGTACCTTGTCACCTCAAAATCGGAAACTCAAACAACATTGTCACCTCGTATATAACGTTGTCACCTCCGATTTGATGAGGTGAATGCGTGGTTGAAATCATGGAACTCATTTCTGGAACACCCTACAGTACGCTCTGAAATTATTCCTATGATACTTTAATGATAGTTCTCCTGATCACATAATCTTTCTCTCCGAACAATATATCCCCATTCGTTGTGGTCAAATATTGATAAAAAAGGCCCAAACTATTTTTATTCAAATCTACGGCGCAGAACAGTTACCTTGATCCTTTCTCGAGTCTTTCCATTCAAAAACTGATGAATTCGTGATTTTTTACTACATGTTTTCCTATGACTTTCAATCATTCTACTTATGACATGAAATTGGAAGACTGTGATTAATTCAGGATCGATGGTTTAGTTATTTCGAATTTTGCCCTGCCCTTCAGTTCACCACGTCCATTTCATTTTGTGAAAAGTGACATTACCTTCAAAAAAATATTCCATTATTGAAAGCGTAACATTCAGCTGTACAAAATATATAATATCAGATGTGGAGTCATCTGCGACTGAAATACAAACTTCAGCCACTATCTTTCATCGTTCAAGATAACCTCTTGAATGGTATGAATGTTGAAAATGAATACATTCTCAATTGAAAATTTAAAAATATGTTTTTTCCGGAAATGGAAAATTCTACAATAAAAATTAAGCTATTTTTTAGTAATATCTAACAGAAAACTGCTACTTCCGCGGCAAAAGCTACGCTGGACGTTGAACTATATCTGGAAATTATTGCGAGAAGACCCTAACAGGGTCTTTACCAATAATCTCATTTCAGAAACGTCAACTTGGTAAACGTTAAGTGGTAAAAATTTCAAAACAAGGAATGTCGAGCACCCCACGTTTTTGATTACATTCATTCAAAAAATTACAATGAAAATGATTTTTTTCTTTTTCATTCATGATGAAATAAGAGCGCATTTTTTTATTTTCTAATTGGACCTATAAGTAATGACTCTTAATACTCTTCATTGGATAACAAATAAAACACTGTGTTCTCCAGTGCAGCTTTTGGCGAAAGGCTCGATATATAGAATTCGACTAGCGCTTCAACACTTGAAACGAGCACTAATGATCGTGCTTGTTTCTGATCACGGTTCCAGTTTGGCAATGACCGTTATGTCACTTTTTTTGAAAAATGTCAGCATAGCAGACTTGTGGGAACTGGATGTTCTGGGGATTATTGAACCTGTAGAGAAAAAACCTAGAGAATAATTGGAGAATGCAACAAAATATCTCTTCCTCCAAACAATCACCACAGACGATGAAGGTCGTTATGAGGTGAGGATGCCTTGGTTAAAAGGCCACCCACTATGGCCTCAACGAAATAAAGTGTGTGATGAGGAAGTGATGATGATAAATAGCAGCTTTTATTATTGGCATTTGAATTATTTTTCGAAAATCAATAAGACCCTTCGCACGATGGCATGGATTTTACGATTCACATCCAATTCAGAAAAACCTACAGTTAAACGTCAAGGTAATCTCAGTGCTACAGAAGTTGAAAATGCAGAAGAGTTCATCTGCAAAATTGTACAGCAGCAATGTTTTGGAGATGGAAATCATCAAAATATAAACTCTCTCAATTCCTTCAATGACGAAAATGGCTTGATTCGATTGAAAGCCCAAATTTCAGGGAGAGATGAGAGGAATTTCCGTTTTCCGAATGTTTCGTCACCAAAACACCCTGTAGTGAAGCAGGTGATTTTTGACCTACATGTCAACTCCTGTCATGTCGGGACACAGGGACTTTTGAGTCTGCTGAGAGAAAGATTTTGGGTTATTGGAGGTCGTCGTGCAGTACGCTCCATTATTTACACATGTGTTACTTGCAACATATATCGTTCTAAACGATTCGATATGGAGTCGCCGCCTCTTCTAATAGATCGGGTCCGGGAAGCTGTGGCTTTTGAAGTCATCGGTGTCGACTTCGCGGGACTTTAGTTTTCGAAAAATGGCGAAAAAGTGTGGCAATGTGTGTGGCAATTCCGGCAGTTGGCGACGGCATGTTCCAATTGTTTCCAATATTGACCGTTGTTTTCCGCGGAAGAGCGACTGGATGGTTCTCGAATATCTCCGGGGATGATCTCATCGCTGTCGATGGCAACGTGTGAGGCGACAGGTCCGGCCTAGGTTCGTTACATTGCCCCCTTCTTAAAGACATTTCGTCCCGAAATTTCATCCTTGGAGTGTGACGATATCTGCATGACTCCCCATATCTGCACCGTGAAGTTCGATGGAAGTAACACTCCACGGTCTTCATGATCGGTCGTGGAAGAGGGTTACAGCAAACCAAAATCCTGACGCCGCTGGATCTGAATATCGCCTCCAGCATACTTCTTATGACTCTCCAGTCCAACCCATCAATACCACAGGATAGTTTTGGAATTGCTAGATCCGCCAGATTCTGGTCCACCATAGTATCTCTTAGTTTGGTGAGACTCTTCCAGACATCTTCATAGGACGGTTTATCTTGGGAATGCCTCTTGGTAACTAGGTGGTAGATGTTTCTCTGGCCTTTCTTCAACTGTAGCACTCCACCAACTTCTGGATTCTGCTCCCGCAGTGTTTGGAGTTGACCAAATTTCTTGGAGAACACTACGGCGATGCCCCTGGACATTCGAAGATCTTCTGCCACACAGTGCGCTAGTGCGTAGTCAGCAGGCACCTCGAAAAGGTCTCGTAACCCCATGTAGAACTTTCTGCCCGTTTGAATACAAGGACATAAACTTTTCGAACGTCATATCATCCGCCGGTGGCGAGGTGCGAACTTGGTCATGGTTTCCAGCGTAAGGGCCAACCTGTTGAAATGGACGACCCTTGGTTTCCTCGGGGTGGCTTATGGATTCGGTACACAAGGTCGTTTATCCTTTTCACGATTTTATACGGGCCTTCCACGAGTTCCGCAACTTTGGTGATAGTCCACGACGACGTTTGGGGTTGTACAGCAAACCAGGTCATCAACCTTAAATCCTCCAGCGTCGGCCTTGATGTCATAGGTCTTCTTCATTTTATCGCTGGCACTCTGGATGTTCAACCGGACCGTTCGTGGATGTCGTCCATTCTCTGCCGAAGTTTGCGACGAGTCCCTCCCGAGTTCTTTCTGGCGGTCCCAACTTCAGGTCACAAGGCTGCAGTTCTCCCCATTATAATACTAGCAGGAGTTTGACCGGTTGACTCGTGTACTGCGGATCGATAGGCCATCAGGAACAAATGAAGATACTGGTCCCAGTCTCTTTGATGGTCAGAGACAACCTTGGACAAGTGGCGGTTGATCGTCCTGTTCATCCGTTCCACCATTCCATCGGACTGCGGATGTAGGGCCGTGGTTCTTGTCTCGCGGATGTTCAGCAGTAGACATATTTCTTGGAAAAGGTTGGATTCGAAATTTCTGCCTTGATCCGAGTGCAGCTCCATTGGAATACCGAATCGACATATCCACTCTTTCACCAAGACGTCGGCGACGGTGATGGCTTCCTGGTTGGGCAGGGCATCGGCTTCCGCCCACTTACTGAAGTAGTCCATTGCCACAAGGATGTATTTATTCCCGTGGTCGGATACGGGAAACGGGCCGGCGATGTCAATGGCGATTCTCTCGAACGGGCTGCCTACGTTGTACTGACGCGTCGGGGCCTTGGGTCGTATTCGAGGTCCATTGCTAGCAGCGCATACAGCGCACTTCCTGCACCAGTCCTGGACGTCAGCTTGACAATTGGCCCAGTAAAACCGTTGCCTCACTTTCTGCAGGGTCTTCGTCACTCCCAGATGTCCTCCGGCGACTCCATCATGGATTTCCGCAGCACTTCCTCTCTTCTGTTCCTGGGAACAATTATTTGGCGTCTGTCTTCCCCACCAATATCGGCCTCCAGCACACGTTTCAGGATCCCATTGTCCAGAATAAGAGAGTTCCATTGTGCCCAATAGGACTTAACAGCCGGCGAGTAACCTGCGACTTCCTGCCATGATGGTCTTCGATTGCCCTTCTTCCAGCTGACGACTAATCCAAGGTCGGGGTCTCTCTTGGTCTTTCTGGATCTTGCTGTCATTCCAGTTGTCATCCATTGCCGCGGTTCTACAAAGTGTTGCTTCTTTCTCTTCTGCTCGTCGGCAATGTGAGCAATCATCTGGACATGGTCTTCGCGACAAGGCATCTGCATTCTTATGGTAGTTCCGGCTCGATGTTCGATCTCGAAATCGAATTCTTGGAGTCTCTCGATCCAACGTGCTACTTGACCCTCAGGATTTTTGAACTGTAAGAGCCATTTGAGAGCTGCATGGTCGTTCTCAAGCAGGAATCT
Organism: Gonioctena quinquepunctata; assembly: GCA_018342105.1. NCBI lineage: Eukaryota > Metazoa > Arthropoda > Insecta > Coleoptera > Chrysomelidae > Gonioctena > Gonioctena quinquepunctata. Next base: position 1,093,859 of record JAFIRS010000089.1, read on the forward strand.
TCTTCCATACACGTACTTGTAGAAGTGTTCCACTCCTTTACAACAGCTAACAGCTCTCGCCTGGTGACACAGTAATTGCGCTCTGGTTTGCTAAGCGTCTTGCTGAAATAACCAATGACCTTCTCCTGTCCCTCCTGGATCTGAGATAGGACAGCTCCAAGTCCCACGTTGCTGGCGTCCGTATCCAAAATGAATTTCCCTTTGGGTAGGGGATAGCTCAGTATAGGTGCGTTGATCAAAGCTCCTTTCAGCTTCCTGAATGAGTCTTGACATTCTTCGGACCACCGGAACTTTGTTTGGCCTTCCGTGAGCTTGGTCAGTGGTTTAGCGATGTTGGCGAATCCCAGCACATATCGGCGATAGTATGTGCATAAACCAAGGAAACTTCGAAGTTGGTGAATGTCTTTTGGATGGGCCAATCCTTAACAGCTTTGATCTTCTGGTCGTCCACTGCTACTCCTTTCCCAGAGACAACGTGGCCGAGGTATCGTACTTCTTTTGGAACAGATGGCATTTCTTAGGGCTCAGTTTCAATCCGGAGTTCCTCAGTCGCAGGAATACTTCCTCCAAGTTTTTCACGGGGTCCTCAAACGATCTGCCGACCACAATTATGTCGTCGAGATACACTAGACACGTGTTCCATGAGAGTCCCTTCAGTACTGTTTCCATCAATCTTTCGAACGTGGCGGGAGCATTACAGAGCCGAATGGCATAACGGTGAACTGCCACAATCCTGAGCCGATGGTAAAGCAGTCTTTTCTCGATCTTCCTGAGCCAGTTCTACTTGCCGTATCCACTCTTCAGATCAAGGGTCGAGAAAATCGTGGAACCAGCCAACGTGTCTAGGGTGTCATCTATTCTCGGGAGAGGGTAACTGTCCTTCTTCGTGACATTATTAAGTTGGCGATAGTCTACACAAAAGCGTGTCGATCCATCCTTTTCTTCACCAGTACGACTGGAGGGACCAGGGACTGTCAGATGGTTCGATAACTCCTTCTTTTCCCATATCGCTGACTATTTTGTCAGCCTCTTCCTTCTTGGCAAGAGGAAGTCTTCTTGCTGATTGCCGGATCGGTCGGGCACCCCCAGTATCAATCTTGTGCTGGACCACATTAGTTCGACCTCCTTTTCCTTGTCCGGTATCGAAGATGTCTTGGTACTTCTTAACTAAATCTCTTAGTTTGGGCTGTTGAGCTGGTTTTATATCTTTGGAAGAGATGGCAACTAATTTTTCTAGTTCTGTGGGCAAGTTGTTGGGTTGGCTAATCGTACCTCGTACCTCCGGATCACTGAGGAAACTGGCGAGCAGTGCCCCAATATTGTTCCTTTCTTCAAGGTCACTGGAAAATAATTGACATTCATGACCCTTACGGGCACAAATTTGTCAGCACGCAACAAGGTCTTCCTAGTGCAATCCCTCGTCCAATTTTCTCATCATGAAGTTTGGGCTCGAACATCACCACGTTTCCACTGCTCGTACTCCCGTCCAGGCGAGCCTCAGAATGGTTTCAGCCCTCTCAGGTACGCTTACATCTTCAGCCAACAACACACGGATCAACCCTCACTTCTCCCATGAAGCACCAGCTCTTCTCCGTTGACACGTAGGACGCCGTCTTTGAAATCCAATTCAAACCCTCTGGAATTCATGATGTCCATTCCGATGATTGCATCGTCTTCGATGTCCGCTACAAGTGCCTGATGTTTCACATTCAGTGCTGCCCAAAATTATTTCAATCGGTAGCTCGCCATATACAGTAGCTGGCTCCCCTGTTGCTGTGCGTAGCTTCAAGTTGTCGTTCAATCCGTTCCGGTGTTCGGGCAAAGGAAGGCCGAGAATTGTCCTAGTCGCACCTGTATCTAGCAGCATGGTGCAAGGCTCGTTATTGATGAGACCGTCTACGAAGACACCTTTGTTCTGTCGTTGAAGGATAGCGACATATGCGTTGTTAACCGAGGCTTGCCGGACACATGCCGACGATTGCCCCTTCTCGTCGACCTTTTTTAGTTTTCCTGCATCGGAGTCGATGAATGTTGGACATTTGCTACGCACATGTCCAATTTTCCAAATTCCGGCATCTTATCTGTCTTTCTCAGGCAACACTTCCTTCATCACTTTTCTTATGGCAGCTTCAAGTTAGCAGGCTCCGGTGAGTCTTCCTCAATCGTTTGAACTTTACTTTGGGTTTTGCAGCATTGTTTTGCTGCTTCGAATTCAAAGCTCGTGCCAGTGCGTCTACGAGATGTGTTGGACGAGCTAATATCAACGCTTGTCTGGTTTCTTGGTCACGGAGTCCATCCAAGAATGCCTGAACCGCTAATCGCTCCATTACATTTTCCGGTATGGCTGGATATGCGAGACGAACCAAGCGTGCAATGTCAGTTTCAAATTCTTGTAAGGATTCGCCCGATTTCTGACAGCGATTTTTCAGCTGGGAGTGGTATACGTGTTCCAAATGGGCGTGGCCATATCGTAATTCTAGATGTTTAATCAGCTGATCATAGTCCTCCTGTTCTTGGGCGGTGAGAGTTTGTAGAATATTTGTCGCTTCTCCACGTAATAGTGTCAGTGCTACAGCTCTTTCCCCTGCATTCCATCCGTTTGCTTTGGCCGCTGCTTCAAACTGCCGGCGGTAATTTGCCCATGGAGTTTTTCCGTCGAACTGAGGCGGCTTCTGGAAAGCTTCCTATTTCTGAATTGATCTTGACATCTTTTATTCCCTCTTGAACTTCATCCAAGTTCAAACTCAAGTCCAGCATTGCATTTTCGTTAACCATCTCTGTGGAGGGCGCACTATTAATTCGTTTTTCCAGCTTACTGATTGTTTCCTTTATTTTGTCCATTTCTGCCTCGACCCCATCTTTGATTTTATCTACCTCCGTGTTCATTTGCTCCCTAATTTTATCTATCTCTGTCTCAACGGTTCCCATTCTTTCTTCTAGAAAATTAGCCACACCACACAATTCTTTTTTTAGGCCTTCTGTGTTTTCCAGGAACTTCTCTTCCAGGCTCCTTGCATTTTCTTCCAGGCTTCTTGAATTTTCTAGAAGCTTCTCTTCCAGATTTCTAGAATTTTCTTGAGCTTCTCTTCCAGATTTCTAGCATTTTCTTCCAAGGCTTCTCTTCAGATTTCTAGCATTTTCTTCCAAGGAATTCAATAAAAATTATCGGACTCAAATCACCTCCGGGAACTTCGAATAAAAATGTTTCGGGGTCCTCACCTTCTTTATAAGTCCTTCTGCAAGTCTTTCCTGGAGTACTTGCTTTTTACCCGTTGTTTCCAGTTCCCTTTCCTCCAATTCCTGTTTCAATTCCGCTACCTTCGAATCCGCAAGGCGCACTTTTCTTGAACACATTTTGTCTTTGACGAGGTATCAGTCTGTTTCACACGAAAAGTTTATCAGTTTGTTAAAAATTCACTTCACGAATTCTTTCCCACGGGCCACCAGTCTATTGTCTGTTTCGCGCGAAGAGTGTATCAGTTTATATTCCACGCACAATTGTCCACTTCGCGAAAACCGGGCCACTGTCTATTTTCTGTTTCACGCAACAGTGTATCAGTTTATATTCCCGCACAATTGTCCACTTCGCGAAAACCGGGCCACTGTCTATTTTGGGCGTACAAAAGGTCTATCAATTTATTTTTCTGACTATCCACTCACGATCACTTGTTTATTTTCAAAATCTCACTTCCGACACCAATTGTAACGTAAATAAACTTAACTTGGTTTAACTAATTTATTTAACACTTAATCTACAACTAAATTTATATTACTACGCCACTGAATAGCTCGATCGTATGGGCTCGTTCAGACTGTGTTTGCCATCTTGAGGGCTACCTATTTATCTCCGTCACAGGATTCCCGATCTTTCGAATTCCGGCAGTTGGCGACGGCATGTTCCAATTGTTTCCAATATTGACCGTTGTTTTCCGCGGAAGAGCGACTGGATGGTTCTCGAATATCTCCGGGGATGATCTCATCGCTGTCGATGGCAACGTGTGAGGCGACAGGTCCGGCCTAGGTTCGTTACATTATCATAAGAAGTATCAGTAGTTTTTGCATTTTGCAATAGAGTTTTGGATTGATTTCACTCGAGTATAATTTTGAATGGAGTTGTGCAGTGTATCTGTACACTATTTTGAAGAACCTGGTGATCTTGAGTTTGGCGGGTAGCTTCTTTCTTCGGGTCACAACAATTTTATAGTAATCCGACGTTTACAAGTGGGTGAAAACTAAGTAGCAAGATTTGATAACATACATATATTCATATAATACATACATATTTACAGGTCGAGCTAATATGAAATATTTTATAAGTAGTGCGACGCTACACCATGCCACGTATGCCATTATATGTCCCCTCAGTTCCATTGCGGGGCTTAATTGAACAACTACCATAGGAGTTGAAAAAAAAAATGGTCTAGATTATCGTTGTTTGGTCGCCATATTGAAAAATGTCAGCCATACTTTTTTTCTTATAAGTATATCTCCGTATCCGATGGTCAGACTTCAATTTTGAAGATCCCATTTCAATCTTTATTTGAAGTAAAGAATAATCTGCAATTTAACATTTTTTGTTGAATCAAGTAGTTTCTGAAGTATAGCATAATTGGAATGATGCAGGCCAAAAGTATAGATATTTATCAATCGACTTGACAATTCCTATTCGTAGGTTCTTTGGATCGCTGATTATGAATGTTTTACTATTTTTTCAAAATACAGGATGGCTGAACCAATGTGACAAGCGGTTTTTCAAAAAAATCGCTTGATTGTTACGAAAACTAGGGGTTTTTTGGATCGCTTATTACAAATTTGTGATACTGTTTTCAAATACAAAATGGCTGACTGAATATGGTGAACGGCTTTCAGAAGAAATTTGCTTGATTTCAACAATATTTAGTATAAAGGGTTTTTTGAATCACTGATTACGAATTTGTGATTTTTCTGTTCGCTGATTACAAAATATGCTTTTTGCTCCTGGAATCCAATTTTGTACTTGCACCTTGAAATACACCATTGTATAGTGGTCTCAAATAGTCAAAAGCTGGCCAAAAGTCGGAAAATATCGGTTTGACATGAAATACCACATCTTGAACCGATCGAACAGATAGCCATCTTCAATATCAGCTACCTGGAACTCCAAAGTTAGGTATTCCTGATCTGTTCGTGGGTCTTAAATTTACTAAGAATATTTTTTCGCGCGTTAAGAGTTGATGATTTTTATTATAATTTTGCGTTATCGATTATGCTTGATGGAGAGAAATCCGAAAGGTATGTACATCATTTCCGATTAACATAACCTTACAAATCCGTCCTTTTTCATTATTTGCCCTGAATAATTATTAGTGCTTGAATTCTTCAACGTTCAACTGTGAGTGTTATCAGTTAGGCTGGAAAATGGGTGTTATTATGAAATTTCTTATGTTGAGAAAAATTATTGAATCAACATACCCAAGAGTTGGATACGGAAGAGTACGGATGATGCGACTTTGATTTGAATTCAAAAATCACACATTTGTAATCAGCGACCTGAGAAACCCCTAGTCACAAAGTTTTTGTTAAGATCAAAGCAAGTTTTTACTGAATGATAATAAATTCGTAATCAAGCGACCTAAAAACCCCTTTATACCAATTATTGAAATCAAGAAAATTCTTCTAAAGCCGTTCGCCATATTAGAGTGAGTCAATTTGCATTAAAAATAAATCTCGAATTTGTAATCAGCGACTCTAGGAACCCGTTTACAGTAATTTTCGTTGATATCAAGCGAGTTTGCGTGAAACGAAAAACGAAAATCTTACCAAATATTTGTTATCAATTTCAGTCGATATCTATCAATTATGGGATTCATAACCAGAATGTATTCGGAAAAATGTCTTTGTTTTTCACATGTTCTATTATTAGTATAGTTGAAATAGATGTACATTTTCTCTTCCTGTAGGAACCTGTATGGAGTTTTCAGAATACACCGAAAATTGTAGCAAATTGATGGAAAATATGTTAGTTATATTCAATTAGACCAAATGATCATGAATGATATAATTCTCAAAACGGAAACTCCAGTCGTTGTAACCTCATATAACGTTGGGTCCTCCGTTTTTGGAGGTGTCAACGTTTCACTTATCTACAGCAAAAAATGATTTTGACCATACCTTACTTACTGGCTTACTGACGCATTCATATAAGGTTCAGCTGTCACTTCCCAAAATTGGAAAAAATATTGGTGCAAAATATTTGTCACTTTCATTTGGATAAAAGTTTTTGAGACTATACAGGCTGTTGCGAATCCGCTCCCCACTGAAGGTATCTCAGAAATGGTTGGAGGAATCCAGCCATCAGTGAAATGGTGAAGCCAAGTTTCGGAATTCCTTGCTGAATATGCTAAATTGCCAAAAAATGAGTTTCGTTTTTGGTTTCCTCAATTTTTGTTGTTTTCCGAGTCTCTTATTGGAGATTGCAAATACGATTTTTCTTAAACAACCTTTGCAAGCATTTTTAATGCTGCAACTACCTATGTGAAACCAATCTTGATCATATTATGAAGAGAACAAGGTAATATTTCATTGCTTCAGACATAATGATATATCGTATCAAGAAAAGCGTCAGAAAAACTCAAATCGCAAATGAAAGGACTACTGAAAATTGTAGCGTTCAGGAGGTACTTACAAAAAAAAACAAAATGATATGTATAGATTCTCACTAATGAACGAAAAAAAAATTATAGTTTAAAATAACTCAAGAACATGTTTTTTCTTTCAAAAAGGGAAACATTCACAGTGTGTTTTGAAATATAAATACAAGAACTCACACTTCAAAAGACTTTTGGTAAATTAATAATAGAGTTATAAACTGATGTTCCTTCTTGTGATAGCTGAGAGCTTTTTATAAAACACCTGTAAAATGAATCATTTCAGTTTTTCCATAGTTTTGTCATCAGAAGAATGCAAACCTGATGCAAATATAGAAAATGGTGTCAAATCAGTATTGAAATGATTTTACTCGATATCGATAACTGTAGGGTTCACAACCAAAATGTATTTGATGAATATTTTTTTTTTAAAATTTTGTTATTGGTTGAAATGTACCTATTCGCTGCGAAATCTCATTAAGTTTTCAGAATCCTCGGAAAGACCTTTATAATGTTTGTGTTCCAGAGGTGACAACTTTTCACTTATGAAAATTACTTTCAACTACAACTCCAAGAACTCTAATCTCTACAGAAAATTGAGGTAGACCATATATGACTGACTTATAAGCCAGTTGTTACCTCCCAAAATTGGAAAAAAATATCGGTGCAAAATTTTCGACACTTTCATTTGGATAAAAGTATTCCAGGATATACATGGGGATACAAATTCGCTTCATATCACAAGAAAAATTTTATGAGCATTTTATTTCTGCATCCACCTTCGTGCATCATGGTGAAGCAATCGAATCGGATAATTCCATACCACTACCCAATTCTTAATTTTTAATTAAAATATGACCGCTCTCTTGATCTAGTGATGAACCATACTTTGAAGAGAACAGTACAATATTTCATTGAATCAACCATGATGAAGTATCGTTCGAGCAGTAACGTCGGAAAACTTCAAACCAATAAAACTGAAACTGAAAATTGTTATGAGAATGCATGTCTTCATGAAAAAATGTGATGATAAAACGGAAACTATAATATAGTTATAGTAACAAAACGAAAATATATATCGTAAATAATTTCTGGTCATTTTATTCAGCAAGGAATTCTGCAATTTTACCCATGCACAATCGATACTGTATCTCTAACAGTTTCTGAGATCGGTGTGGAGAGAACTGACTTTGTAATAGCCTTCATAATGCTATCTCATTCAAATCGTAGTTTTCAAAACAAGAATTTGGATCAGCGTGGATATTCGTTGATAATGACATAGTTCAAAATGAGTGAAGTAATCAAACAACATTTTACCTTTGTTATTTTATATTTCAAATCAGAGGAGCGGAATCATAGAATATTCAATCAATTGGTAAATAATTTTCCAAATGAAGAAGCCACAATATTGATTTGAGGTTTATATTTTCCATGGAAGCGTTTTAAAAGATTGCTTGAAAAATTTGAACCGACTAAAATGACCGGGATCCCAAATGATTTTTTTACGGATATTGAAAAAAATCTGCACTAAATTATAATTAAACCTGAGTTATGTAATTGACTACTCCAAAACTCTTCGTTCGTTCTCAATATTCCATTAAAACCCGAATACTGTTCTTGGATACTGCTTATTGGAATTGTAAGAACAAACAGTTCAGATTGACCGAATACTTGATTCAAATATCCCACGAATGGCAATCTATCACTCTAAACCTTCAGTTCGCTTTAGTACTCTCGGAATGTAATATAATATTCTTCGATACTGACCCACATTACGTTGTGTTTTCTGAAATATGGCAACGTTGTTGGAGGTGATAACGTTATTCTTATCAGAAATATATGCATATGTATGATGAGGACACAATGTCTTCTCCATTCCTACTAGAATTCAAAATAAAAAATCTTCACCCCCCATCATATATTCACAAATTTGATATCATTCAGACAGCCATTTTACCGGAGGTCAGGTCGACTACCTATTTCAACGGAGGTCACAACTCAATAGGTATCATATTCAAATCAAATCAAATATTTATATATATATATATATATATATATATATATTTATATATATATATATATATATATATTTTTATATATATATATATTTCTGACGTTTTCTTGGGTTTCAGATTCGATTGTATTAAAATGAGAAGAAAATTACATTTATTTAAACGTTTCGCCCTCGTTCGGGGGCATCTTCAGTAAAATTTATTAAAAACATTAAAAACATTTGAAATCTGAAAATAAGATAATGGTTTGGATAACATCATATTAGAACGTTAGGTTGTGTCTTAAAATACCCTTCCAATTACCTTTTGGTTACGTACCTTGGTTTTACCATGCTTGTGTTTTGTAGCTAACATTAGTTGGATTTCGGGGCGGTGTTAACTTTTGTTGTACCATTGTTTTAACAGAAAACTTTCAATATTTTGTGGTTTGTTGTTTTGTCAATTGTCATTAAAGCGTCTGAACGACGTAGTGTGGAACTATTTATCGTTATTTTGTTTATTGTTGTTGGTAGGCCCGTAGTGTTCTCCGCTGGGATGGGTGTATGTACGAGTGTGGGGTGATATGGGTGAATTGAATAATGATTTGTTTCTGCTGGGCTTTATTTATTTGTTTTTAAATTAGAGTGTGGTATATTTGGCTCAAAATGTTTATGTCTGTGCGGTTGTTCATGGCTTGTTTGTTTTGTTTTATATGTATCATTTCTTTGAATGTTCTTTTATCTTTGTTTTTTTCGTATGTTAGTACTTTTATGTTATTGAAATTGAGGTTATGATTTTCTGTAATAATGTGTTTGTTGAGAGCGGTACTTGCTTGTTTTGCATATTTGTGGCCATTTATTCTATTACATAATAGTTGTGAGGTCATTCCGATATAGACTTTATCACAATCATTACACGGGATGCTATATACTAGGTTTGATTTTTCATTATGGGGTCTTGGCTTTTTAATGGGGTGTATAATTTTTTCAAAACGTTAAATAATTTAAAACTCGTGGAAATGTTGTGTTTGTTTAGGATATTTTTTATATTATCCAAAAGGTAATTAAAGTTATTTTTAGACACAACCTAACGTTCTACATATGATTTTATCCAAACCATTATCTTATTTTCAGATTTCAAATGTTTTTAATGTTTTTAATAAATTTTACTGAAGATGCCCCCGAACGAGGGCGAAACGTTTAAATAAATGTAATTTTCTTCTCATTTTAATACAATCGAATCTGAAACCCAAGAAAACGTCAAAAATACAATCACCAAGATTCAGGAACCCACTATACCCAATATATATATATATATATATATATATATATATATATATATATATATATATATATATATATATATATATATATATATATTATGAATATGAAAAAAACAACAATTCTATTTTCAAAGTTCTATTGGAGAAAATATAAACAAACCCCATTTTAACAATTTCTTTCATGGGAAAAGAAAATTTCAAAACAATTTTTAAATTTTATGGCATAGAAATATTAAAAATAAAATGACCAAGTAGGAAGAGGCGTGTCACCAAATGGATTATATAAGTGACTTGAGATGGACTACAAACTATCTTCCAGGTCATGTGAGAAATTAATAGATCATCATTCAATATAAAATTTTGGTAGTGTTCAATCTCAATTTTACTGACTTTCGAAAGTATTATAACTTTTTTCGAAACCGCATATTATATGAAAAAAAATGTTAGACTCTTTCTGACATTCAAATAAAATTCGAATAATTGTATTTTCGAGCATATGTCGTATACTCACATCATCAAAAGGTTTTGAGAATCACTCACCATAGCAATTTGGTTCATGTCACTACTCGCCAAACTATCATAAATAATTTTACCGAATAAGTCCTCCGGTATATTTTCATAGGGCTCCTCCCCTTCGATTTCGAAAACACTGTCGTCGTCTTTCATTTTAACTTCGCAATGCCAACATGAGAATTTCATTCCGAGTATATATTCACTTCTTCAGTATTGAAAGTTCATATTTAATTGAGGGTGATAATTTTTTTTATGTACGTTGAAGAAACATACCGGGTTCAAACAAATGTGAGGTATATTATTTAGAAAAAAATGTTTCTGGATGAAATTATCTGGATCCCCGGTATTTTGTAGATTTCAACTCAGTGGATAGCAACAGTTGAGCTTTAGTTTCTTCAGATGTAAATTACATTCGATCACGTTAATTTCCTGAAACATAACATCACAAGGTGCCTGTGCAATACGTCAGCCCAAATAATATCAGAATTTGAATTACACCACACTTTCAAAAAAACCAAAGGAAATGTATAGACAAGCGCTTCATTCTTCCTTTGGCTTTTACATTATACAGTGCGGCTTTTGAAAGCCCCTCTCACCCCCTAAACTTTTGAACGGTTCGGCGTGAAACAAAGAAAAAAAAACGTTTGGAATTATATCACCGATACTACTTTTTTGAAATGAAAGACATGAGATTGCCGATACATGGCGCGGGGGACACATCAACTTTCAAATAGCATGGGGTGTCTAGTGGCACATCAAAAAATAATTCAATTATCTTTTCAACCATTCTTTTTTTTATTTCGCTCGAACGTTTTTTTCCACAACATGCATTTGAAATGTCTAATATAAGTACGGATCTGAATGGTACCGTTACCTCAATAACTTTCGAACGGTTTGATGTGAAACAATGAGACATGAAATTCATTGAATGGTATTACCGGTCCTACTCTTTGAGAGAAGATACATTTCAATAACTCGACAGAGGGCGCTGGGGCACATAAACTTGAAAATTTCGAAGGCATAGAGGTCGATTTGCACATCGTTGAAAAGGTAAATCAATTTTCTTTCGACTATGGTTTGTTTCACGGAAACACAATTGCGAGTGCGGCTTTTCATACCCTTCCCCTTTCCCCTCCACTGATTTTTGAACGCTTCGACATAGAACAACGGGACCAAAACTATTTTGAATGATATCGCCGAACTACTCTTTGAAATAGAAGACATTGTGATTGCTCGATAGATGGCGCGGGGCACATCAACTTAAACATTTCAAATCGCATAAAGGTCATTGGCATCGTTGAGAAAGATAATTCAGTTCTCTTTCCAACTATCTGAGTTTTTTCAATATGAATTCTCCACAATATCCATTTTAAATTTAGTTATGCTTGACATTTCAGATGGATATAATAAAAAAACGTATTAACAAAATAAAAAAAATATATGTTGTTAAAAAATTCATTATTATTATTATTAATATTTGAAAATTTCAAGTTGCAGCCCCCATCACGTGCCATCTGAAAAGTAGAATCGGTGATATCATTCAATACGATCTCTTTTTTCATTGTTCTACGTCGAACCGTTACCAATGGGGGGACTATTGAGAGCCGCACTGTATGGATCTACTCGTATATGAGTTATATGCCCTTCGCTAGGTTATTATTCAGAAAAATCACATATCACATGTGGGGGGGCGAACGTTTGTTCACTCATCAAGACTGAAAGTGTTGATCTCTTCATAATTAGACATATAGCCCTGGTTTAGAGCTTTGAATTTCCCATTATTTTGCATTTTTTTTTTGTTCCTGTCGGCCAGTTCACTGTATCAATTGTTCTGCAACTTCATCCTTCCAACGCTGCCTGAGTGTCTCTATGCTTCCTATATCTACTGGTTTCACGTTGAGTACCTTTTCTGTGGGATCATAGTCATATCTTATGACATGGCCCACCCCTCTTAGAATCTAAATTCCTTTCTTGATCGGAAAGTAGCTCCATCGGTTCTCCCTTCCATATACTTATTCGTGGAAGTGATTTACTGCCCTAAGTACTGCTAGAAGTTTTTTCCTAGTGACACAGTAATTCCTCTCGTGCTTAGACATCACCCTGCTATAGTATTCGATGACTTTTTCCTGACCTTGATAACAGTTCCAAGTCTGGTGTTGCTCGCATCTGTATCCAGTATAAACAGGCCTTTCTGCTGTGAGTATATTAGGTTGGACTGGAACAAAGCGCTGCCTTCATCTTGCAGCAAGCTTTATCGCATTCGATAGAGCAATGGAAGTTGTCTCCATCTCCTGTCTACCTAGGTAGTAAAGCTGCGATATTTGCAAATCCTTCGCAAAACGTCGTTAACAGGCTCAGGAGCTCCTCACTTAGTGCCTATCTTTTGGTTTTGACCAGTCTTGAATAGCCTGTATTTCCGATTCATCCATTTGAATCCCTTCTGCCGAGACTGTGTGGCCCAAGAAACCCACATGCCTCTGGAAAGGGAACTATTCTGGAGATTCAGCTTGATGTTCGCATACTCAGAACGTCCAAAAGTCAACGCAAGTTGGCCAGATGTTCTTCGAAATTTCTTTCCATAACTATGACATCATCCAGATACACCAGGCAAGTTTTTCCAAGTGAGTCCATGCAATATCAGCTCCATCAATCTCTCGAATGTCAGAGACCAGAAGGCATAACTGTGAACTGATACAGTCCGCTACCACCTAGTAAACGCAGTATTTTCCTTGTCGTCTTCATGTATGCCCTTCCGCCAGTATCCGCTCTTCAGGTCCAGCATTGAAAACCATTGCAAGCCTGCTATTGTGGTCAGGGTGTCATCTATTATGGGTAATGGGTAGCTGTCCTCCTCCGTGACGTATTCAGTTCCTATAGCCTACACGGATTATTGTCGATCCATCCTTCGAAAACTAGTACCACCGGGGCGGACTATGGAACAGATGATTCTTCGTTAACGCAATCTTTGGTCATTTTCTCGACAAGATCTTCCACCTCCCGTTGCTTGGCAAATGATGATCCTCTTGGTGGCTGTCAGATTGAATGGGTTCTACCAGTATCCATCCCATGCTGTGCCAGATTAGTTCGTCCTGTAAGTGATCCTGCGGACTCGAATACGTCACATTCCTTGACAATGAATTCCAAGCCGGCGCTGTACTCATTCGGTGACAAATGTTTCAAGGATTTCTCGATGGTTCTTAGTTTATCATCAGACGTGCCTTCTCTGTTCGGATATCCGCTCGTTTTGCAATCTGCTACCCACTCAAGTGGCGAATGCGAGTCCTATAATGTCTCCTTACCGGGCTGTTATTCCATCAGGGAATACATTGGCAATTCTCACAGGGATGTCTTGTTTCTCATCCTCTTGCTTTCCTTTCTGTCGTCGTTACTCCTTCTTCTGACGACGTTTCTCTTTCTTTGTCCACCTCCCATTAGTCGTTCTCTTGTTCGGCAAACTGTGTTGTGTGCATTTTATTTACGCCGTCCATCTCGTCTTAGGGTGTATTTCTGTATTCTCCATCAATCTCCTCAAATAGTCACTGAAAATCCTCACTTCTGACGCCAACTGTTACGAACTGGGTTCAAAAAAACAGTCCAATAAATTCGATCCGTTTTATTACACTTTAAAACACAACTCAATAGTATACTTTAACAATACAAATACTTGTTTACAATCAACAATATTCACAAGACTATCTTCTGACTGCCTGACGACTTCTAACTGACTCCTCTGTCGTAAATGATCCGCTATATATAGGACGGCGGAAAGGTCTGGAATAGCGGCGATCGGGAATGCTCCATAGCATCATCATTATTGGCCGGTTTTTTCCTCGCATCTTCAAATCGCCGTCACTCCTAACGGTCGTTTCTCGAATTTTCCAATGGCGGTAATAGAATATTTGGAGTATGATGTCATCGGCAACCAGCACAGGGGCGTACCTAGGGTATTTTCGTAATTTCCGTAACAAAATGGAGGGAGCGTAAGTCTACCAGGATTTCCATTGCTGCTGCCGGTGTCGTGCTGATCGCTCGATAGGCCTGTCTGTTCACTAGAGAGCTTTGCTTGAGCCGTCCGCTGTGAAGCTTTTGGTCACCAAGCGATGGCTCCATATGTGATCATTGGTCCGATAATCATCACAAATATTCATTGGATTTGTTTGTGGCGCCATAATTCCAAGATGTCCCGCAAATCCTTCGACATGTCCATAGGGATAATTAGCTTCGTGGAGAACATTTTCTAGGCGAGCGTTCCATGTGAGCTTTTTATCCAGATTAATACCTAGATATTTTGCTCCCACTGCGAATGCAATGACCCCACCATCGGAAGAGAGTGAAGTAAGGTCTTTCAGTTTCCTTTTCCTGATGGAGGGCACTATTACGATCTGGCTGGGGATGACAGCCTTTGGCACAAACTGTGTACGTCTCTCAATGATTTTTGGTGAATATTAATAGCAACCATGCCTGACGTTGTTTTTGTCATAATGACAAGGTCATCAGCATATGCTTGAAGCTCTACTGTCTTCCTTCAGACATTAAGTAGATTATCCATCAAGCGGGACCACATGAGGGGAAATAGAACCTCGCGTTGAGGGCAACCCCTGGAGACTTTGAACCGAATGTCCTCGTTTTGTAGAGATTAGGTTGCTGTTCTGTTCATGAGCATGGGGTATATCTAGCCGGTGATAGTTGGTTCTATACTATTTCTAGATGTAACTGATCCGATAGAATTCGGTAGTGGTCCTTCGCTATCAAGAAATTTGGCCATTGTTATGGAATTGGGTGATTCAAGCATATATAGTCTCTTGCAAATATCCTAAGTTCTTATGCTGTCATACAAGATATCGGGAGTTTTTCAATGACAAGGTGATAAACTGATATACCTACTTACCAACATAAATCCAATTCAATTACCCCTTCTCCATGATTATCTGCAGCCGGACGAAAAAAAAATCTCCTCGTCTTTTTGTCTTCTGAATTGAACAATAATGTTTTTTCATAACCTTTTTTTCAAGAAATTGAAACGAACATTTAGCATACCGAGAAAACTCACAGAAATATTATTGGGACCCTCGTAGTGAAGAATTTCAATGTATAGTTGGAAATGCAGTTTTTGTATCAAACAATTACGGAGCATACATGATTAGTCAATTTGTCAAATTTTTTTCAATTGTCGTTTATATAGATCTATTAAGATTACCAGTCCACCACTCAGTTATTTATAGAATACAATTAGTGTAGTCTACAAATAATATCAACAATGCAGTTGTACTCGATAGTATTTTTTAGGGGGAAGGAGAGAGATAATTCTTCCTATTTTCCCAATCTATATAATTTTAGTTGAATATTCATGTATTACATTTATCAATAACCACCATTTCCCTCGAACATTCAAATTTTTTTCAATAAAATACAGAGACCTCATGTAATAGTTTCACATGACAGAACAGTTATCCACATTTTTTCTGGTTCAACAATAGCGAATTATTCCATTGTTTGGATAGTATATTCATTTTTGAATGCAATGACGCAATTTTCTTTGTTTTTTCGATTGATCCATACTGTAGTTAGAAATATACCTTACGCCGAATATGAAGAGTGGGTCATCGAAAACTAAACAGCGGCTGTGTGAGTAGAGAGATTCGGAGTATAAAAAACGCGTGGACTCGTCAATTCCAGTTTCGAAGAAGACATCGTTCGCGATAGAAGGCAACTACATTACCCTTAATCCTTTGGTGCTGTGACCACCAGCCCTAAAAATTTCAATTGCGACATATGTCAAATACTACCTCATGTGAAACGTTGTTTCACCCTGAAGATCAAGCAACAGAAAAAAATTAATTATGTCGATTCGTTATCGAGATATGCAAAGTTGAATTTGGAAAATTACCTCTTCGTTCATTCAATCAATAGACACCAGAGCTGACAATGCAACTGTGGAATAGTCATCTTTGTCAATGAATAAGATGTTCAACCTGTCTACCACCGGTGTTCATACAATAATACAAATTCTGTTCAAAATGAGACCTCACATTTTGTAGCATTCGGGGCGTTATTCGCCGGCATTGGTCAACAATTCAATATCGTAAATCTGCCATAGATGCAGGTTACGTTGCAGCTATTTTCTATTTCAAGTGATCCCAGAAAAAAAAGTCGAGTGGGGTTGAATCGGAAGATTGGGCTGGCCACTCTATATGACATCTTTTCCAATCCAGTGTTCAGGAAACATCCCATCCGAAAACGCCAACAGTATGTTCAAAATCTGGAGGTGCACCATCTTGTTGAAATATCAAGTGATCTTTCCGATAACGATCGTTATTTTCAATGATGTTCACTAGTTGTGGATAGACACACTCATCTAGTTATTCCAAGTTAGATGTTCCTGTCTACCATAAAAAAAAAACATTGGTCCAATCAGACGGTCTCCAAAAATACCAGCTCAGACATTTAGTTATCGTGGAATTTGTGAGTGGACTTCGTTAAAGTCATGTGGATTAACATCTGACCAATAACGACAATCATGACGATTCACTTTCAGATTGAAAAAGAATGTACACACATGCGAAAGTAGATGTTGAGAAGGAAATTCCTCTCAGCATCTATTCTTGCAGTCATAATTGCACAAAACTCATACCGCCGATCAAAATCATCTTCATTCAATTGGTGTACCGAATGTATTGTTTCGATCAAATTTATAATGTTTCAGGATTCGGCAGATGATGGTTCTGACGTTGGAAACACTGACCAATTTTCTTCAACTTAACATTGGGTGTGCATGAACTCAAAAGTGCTACTTCAACAAGTTTGTTTCACAGAGGAAGTTCACGGAAATTTCACACCAATTCTAAAATGTATTTTCGAGCAACATGTATCGGATGCGTTTAATTGAACACATTCGACAAAAGGTTACCGCATTAGTCATTCTTTAAAGAAATCGTAATTATTTCAACCCCTTCCGCGATCGTATACACTATAACCCACAAAATGTCTCAATCAACTGAAGGAAGATAAAATGAAGTGGTGAAGTGACATGGAAAGTGATTTGAAATAATACTTAGCAACGAAATCGAAATCTCTGTACCAACTGCCTACCGAATTGATGCCAAGGTCTCATCCCGCACAACACTTATTTTATAGTTCAAATAAGCTGGAAGGGAAGCTGAATACACCTGTTTAGAAATAAATAGGAATTCTTGTTTTGTATAAAGTGTTTATTTTTATAAGTTTTGTGAATCACTTTTGACTTACGTCACCTTCAGTGCTTCCTGAAAGTAAATACCCGAGTTGAATAGTGTGAGAGAGTTTATAAATTCAAATTAAAAAATCTGAATTAAGATGTTTTTTTACTTATTGAATTTCTTTAATAACTTACAAGTCAGGTGCAGGAAGTAATACAATATATAAATACATTGTTAATCCAAGAAATCTAATGATGGCTTAGAACCTTACGAATCGCATGTTAGAATTCAAAGGCCAGATGGATGTGTCAAATGTATCGATGACAATTATTTTTCTTTTCAAATGTCAGATGTCAATGAAAGAAGTAATACCAACTCAATCAAAATAAAATTGGGAAAGAAGTTGCCAGTTCAGTGAGGAACGTTTTTCAATAGAAAAGGCTGGTGGAAAATTTTCAACCCTTCTATGAAGGGGTTAGAAATCTCTGTTCAAGTTTACTTGGGTGTTCAGACGATAGTTATTGTTGGAAATTTCTTAGAAACCACCATAACTTCAGCCCCAATGGAAACTCAAAAATTTCACATAAAATAGACAAGAAACAATATTTGAGATTGGACTTGTTTGAAGAACTGGAAATTCCTAAAGAACTTTCCAATAATAACTATTGTCTGAGATTTCCATACCCTTCATGAGAGAATTAATAACTAAAATCGATCTCAAAAAAACTTTCACCACCAGTTTCTATTAAAAAACTTTATCAGTGAACTGGCAACTTCTCTCCCAATTTCATTGCAATTATGTTGGTATTACTTCTTTCTCTCATTAACATCTGACATTCAAATATCAAACTAATTGTAATTGATACATTTGACACATCCACTAGGCCTTTGAATTCCAAAATGTGATTCGGTAGATTCTAAGCCATTAAAAGTATCTTCAGATTGATAATGTATTTTTTTTTGTATTATATTGTATTAAATACAAAAAATTTCAATAATAAAAAAAAATCTCCACATAACTCTTCAAATTTTTTAATTTCAATTCATGGAATCTCTCCCACCATTCGACTAGAGTTTTCACTTCCAGAAAGCACTGAAAGTTCGGAGAAAATTTACCTCCAACGTGAGATATCACTTGCCATATGTTGCCTTTTAAATTCAAATTGGTTTACTCATTTTCGTTTGTTTGTTTGTTTAGGTCAAATCTTGCATTTTGACCGACTTCAAGTCGTCCAATAGATTTGAGATTTGGCAGGTGTTCATAATTCTGGTGACAATGCATTATGGAATTTTTGTGAGAGAGAAAAAATAAATGGCAGCTCCAAGATGGCGTGCGAGATTTGTAATTATGATGCGATTTGATTCAAAATTGTTATGTGAAGGATATCGGTGTCGGAAAATATGATTTTTTTGTCAAAACTCATATAAACAAGATGATTCAAAATTGATGGCGAACGAAATTTGTGATTATGGTCCGATTCGATTCAAAATTGGTATGCGATGGTTTTCGCGGTCGAAGTTTTCGAATTCGAGATGGCGGCCCGTGAATGGAGGACTAGTTTTCTGATTTTGGTCACATTTTATTCAAAATTGGTCAGTGGCGGTTTTCAGGTTCGGAGATTATGAATTTTTTATCAAAATTTATTAATTCAAGACGGCGACTGCAGGATCGCTGACGAATTTTGGGATTATGGTCAGATTCTGTTCAAAATTGGTGTGTGGGAGTTTGTGGGGTCGGAGATCATGATTACTTTCAGCTTAAAACTCACAGGGAAGAGACCTTGTAATAAAAATCCTCTATTAGAAATGAATAGATTAAGGCGAAATAGCTAAAAAGCAGAAATTGAACAATAATAATAATAAAAAACATTTTTGAAAACAAGCTTTCATTAAAGCCATGTAGGGGAGGCAAAGTGGTCACAAGGGGCATTGTGGTCACCCCCTTTTAATAGGCCGTGAGTGGGAAATGGTGAAAGTTCAAACGCACGACTCGATTCCCTATTTAGTCTAGTAGTTGTCATGAAAGGGTATAGTGTAATTTTTCGGTGTGCTATAAATGTATTGCAATTTATTGTTTTTTTCCATCTCTGATCTGAGGTAAGTCTCTTATTCATCTCGATGAATTGTCTTGAATATCCATGTTGTACAAACGAATGATAAATGCTCATATAGAGAATTTTGTAGGTCAGAAACTTTTATAAATGAATATAACCTACGATTTATCTTTAATTTTGTGAATAACTTTTTCATAAAACAATGTCATTCGGGGCGAACTGGTCACACAGGGTGGCCACTTTGCCCCATGATGATATATAGCATCTACATTACTATTTTTTATTTCGGTGGAATTTGGCAATGGTTCGAAAAATGAAACGATCCTATACACCCTAGACATGGAGTGCTAAGAATGTGCTCAGAGCTATGGAAGCAGTGAAAAATCATGGAATGTATTCTTAAATAGCTAGTAGGAACCACAACGTACCAGGTACTACACCAAAACGAAGGGTTTTAAATGTCAATAAAGATGCTGTAGATGCTAAAAACATGTTGGGTGCGTATAGACCAGTATTTAACAGGGAGCAAAAAGGAGAAATACTTCAGGTAATCCTAGATATGGAGCAAAGGTGCTATGGGTTTACCGGGAGAGATGTTAGGATACTGGCCTTCGAATTCGAAATAGAACCTTCATCATTCATAGCTGTTCTAATTTCGTTTGATTGAGCCACTTGGTAGTATCAAAAAAATGGTGTTTGTTTTTCTGACTTTCGATTTGGGATAATTCTCAATGATTCAAATTTGATTCTTGTATTCAAGAATAATCTTCGATTTTGAAATTTGCATTCAACCACGGTGAGTAAAATCTAAACTTATTACTTGAAGATTAAGTGATACATTAATATTTTAGTTGTCACGTGGTTGAAGTTTGAACCTGCAAATAGTACATCCACGACCAGGACAGAGTTGGTGAGAGCAACTGAGAATTTGTAAGAGAAATAAAAAAACCATAGGATCAAATCGACATAATTACCCGAATATTGTCCAACTCAAGGCTGATAGACATTGTATTGTTTATATGGTGAGATCGTTCCTTTTTCGCTATAGAAGAATACCCTCATATTGGAAATTGAAAAACAAAACCAAGAAGATGTCGTACGATACCGTGGACTACGCACAAATATCAGAGTGCTAGTTATACAGCATTAGTGGTTATATTCAGTTCCAATCATCTTCATTTCATTATCCATATCATAAGTAATGATCATCATTGTTAGGTCTACGGTTCAGACAATATTCTTTATGAATATTTGATTACATATATTTTATAATAAAAAAAGACAATAACGCTCCAGTTGATTTCCATAAACATAACGAAATTTTCATACTTATATCCTAACTCCGTGATATAACAATTGGCGCCCAACATAATTGTTCAAACTGGGTTTCAATATTGAAAAATCGAATATGTTTATGAATACTAGATCAGGAGTTCGATTTTATAGATGAAATAGAGAAGCGATGGTGATTGCTTCTCAACGAGAAACCCCAACTAGAAATCCAATTTTGAATGACACTCCTGTCATACGCCCGAATGTTAATACCATAGTGAGAAGTGTTCCGCATAGAAGTATCATAACTTCTGAGAATATTCAGAGGGGTCCGTCCAGAGGGGTCGAACCACGTACATTACCGAACGTAACGATGTCCGGATCGGTTGTGAATAGTTTAGATTTACATCAACAGCGACCCGATGTTCAGAATGATCATCAACTGTTATTATATGATATCAATTCGAATATACATAATGTTCAATATCCTTACTTTCAACAGATGTATAATCCAAGTCAACAATTCATGTCTTCTCCGTGGTCCACCATTGGACCAGAATTTTCAAATTTGCGCACATAAAACATTTCCAGATATAAACCAGTGGGTTATCAAGCTGCACCATAATCAACTCATAACATTATGATGGAAATTTAGAAATGCAAAAAATATCTTCCCAGTTTTGGGGCAACACGAGGAGAATTCGGGAGAGAATTTATCGATAATCTAGAGAGAGCTCTGACAGATATGAATATTCTAGTTGAGTACAGAACTCGATTAGCGAAAAAATGTTTACTGGGCGATGCAAGAACAATGTTTGTTTCCGATGACAGTACGTTTGAAGACTTCAAGGCATTATTTTTAGACGAATTTTGGGGTGAAACCGCGCAAAGAATTGTTCGATATGAGATGGATAATGAATTTTATAAAAAACAAGGCGAGTCAAAAATGGCTGCATATTCCATTGACGTTATGAATCGGGCAGAGTCCATGCATAATATAGGAAGTGAGAGGTGTATTATTTTTAATATTGCTTCTCATTTCACGACAAATGTTGAGAAAACTATTGTATCGATGTAAAAGCCAACAATATCAATGGTATACAAAAAACTCCAAAGATGCTGAAAATAAAAGGATGATACGAATGAATAACAAAAAGCAAACTTCAGATTTTAAAAATAAATACGAATTCCGACAAGAACCAACTACATCGAAACATAACAATAGCGAAAATAGAAATCAAATACCAAATTGGCGAGAAAGAGATTGGGAAAACAAATACGACGGACGGAAAGTCCTAAATTCGAGACCACGGGTAAAAATAATGGAATTCAGTGCTGAAAATAGTGAAGAAGGGTAAAACTAGTGGGGCCGCATGGTAGCTCCGCAAATGCGACCCAATATGGCTAAGAAGCAAACCCGTTTTTAAGGACCGTTTTTAAAGATATTGAACAGACAAATTGTCAGCAAAATAATATAAAACCCCCTGTTATTGATAGTGAAGTGAAGTGAATGGATATCAAGTGAGTGCATTATTAGACAGTGGGTATGGAGTGACTTGTGCATCAAATGAATTTATTATTGATCTGGAACAACGAGGTGTGAAATTTCCGATCTGACTGGTTACAGGGTGCGTTTGGTCAAGAAAGTAGAAGAATTGAATATCAAACATATTTACCACTGAAATTGAATGATGAATCAATTAATACAGTGTGTCTGGTAGTAGAAGGTCTGAATCATACATTAGTCCTGGGAATAGACTGATTTCACAAAACAGATTCAAAATTGAATTTCTGTGGTAATACCATCGAATGTCGAATAGGCAAAACGATATTATCGAAAAACTTCGAATTAGCGAAAACTGGAGAAAATTTGAACAGGATAGAGTCGAATCATATAACAAAAGTAGGCATCGAAGGGATGCTGGGAAGTGGTGGGACCCAGGCTACAGAAATACAAAGAAAGGAGTTGAGAGAACTAATTCGTACATATCCTGAAATTTTCTCAAATAAACCAGGGTTAACAAATGTTTATGAACATTCAATTCAGATCAGGAATGATACACCATTTCGCACAAAATGTGTTCCAGTGCCGTACGTCCTCAGAAGAAGTGTAGAAAAAAAATTAAAATGAATATTACCTACAAGAAGGGATAATTAAGAAATCTAATACGATATATATTAATGGTATGGTGCCAGTTATAGAAAAAGATGGGACCGTTTGGATATACTTGGATACTAGACAGCTGAATAAAGTGATTATAGAAGATTATGAATGTCCATCACATCCGGAAGATTTATTGTGTCGCTTTGATGAACCCTTGTTAATGTCAACTTTAGATTTAACAAGCGGGTATTGGCAAACTCCTTTGGAAGAGAAATCGGGGAAATATAGGTTTCACTTATAACAACAGATTATACCAATATAAAGTTATGCCATTTGGTTTGAGTACTACTACAGCAGGAATGACAAGAGCTCTTGATCTCGTTTTCGCTCCAGGATTCTCATTCATCAGTGCTTATGTAGATGACATTTCAATTACATCTTCGAATTTTAAGGAACATTTAGAATTTGTTTACAAGAAACTGAAAGATGCTCCTATGACATTGAATATAAGAAAATGTAAGTTTGTTTGGAATGAAATCTAGTTTTTGGGTCATATTTTGACTTCTGAAGGCATTAAAATTGATGAAAGTAGAACTGAGAGCATTACAAACTCCCCGAAACCCAAAACTATAAATTAACTGAGATCATTTCTAGGGCTCGATAATTATTGTAGAGAATTTTGTGAAAATTACTGCATCATTTAACAACATTTAACGAATTTTTTGAAAAAAGAAACAAAATGGAATTGGACCCAAGAAGTAGATAATGCATTGAAAAATCTTTAGCAGGTTTCACATAACCAAACAATGGTATATCATCTAGATGTAGCGAAAGTCTTCCATATACAGAGTGATGCATCATTGATTGGAATAGGAGCTAGACTATTTCAAATCCAAAATAATAGGGATGAACATAATATCGCGTTTGCGAGCCGTAGGTTGAGACCTACAGAAATAAATTATACAACAATGGAAATTGAAGCTATGGTGATCATATGGTCTATGAATAAATGGATAAATATGATATACGGCATGGAAATAATTATCCAAACCGATCACAGAACTCTATCATTCTTATTGAATTGTGGGTTATTGAACTCTAGAGTTACACGATGGATTTTATCTACTCAAGGATTCTCTTTCATAATTATCCACATATCTGAAAAGGAAAACAAAATTGCGGATATACTATCTAGAAATCCGTTGGTTGAAGATGAGAGCAAACCTAGAGGTCCTGAAGTTATAATTGCAGAACTCAGTTTGATATGCGATAAAGAAATTTCCACAAATCCTAAAGAGATTTCGGTGCATCAAAGGAACGAGTCGAAATTGCAAAACCATTCACAACATGAGGAAAAGAGGTTATATTTCACAAAATATAAAGATATAATTTTCGCAAAACGAAAATCAGATATGCCCCGGAAGGTATATTTACCGGAATCCCTGTTGAAACTTTGGTTGAAAAATATCAATCTCGGTATGGATATTTTGGTGTGTCGAAAACACTGAAGTTCATAGAATATCATTTCATTTGGGAAAATATGAAAAGGGATATTTCAAAAATGATTCGTAGATGTAAAATATGTCAGCAAGCTTATGTACCAAACCGTACTCATACCGGTGAACAAATGTTAATTATTCCAGAGCTTGAATACGATTTGCTGGCTGTGGATTTTTATGGCCCACTTCGGAGTAGACAATTCGGTATGAAGTATATTTTTGTTGTATTGAATGTTTTTACCAAGTATGTTGTGTTCTATACAATGAGAAATGCAACTACAGAAGGAGCTTCGAATCAGTTATTGAAAGACTATTTTATAAATGTTTCGAGAACAAAAATTATAATTCCCGATCGTGGAACACAATTCCAAAGTTGACATTCGTTGAAAGTATGAAGAGAGATGGGGTAAAGGTAATACATTCATCAGTTGAATATCCTGTTGATCGAGTGATGCGAGAATCAGGCCGTCTATTTCGGACTTACTGTTATGAAAATCACAAATCATGGGTACCAAAAATCAATTGTTGAAGAAATTTGGTAACACATGAATCAACCGAATTCCCAGCAATTGAACTACAAACAAGAAGGGAGCCTAGGGATGAAATAAAGGAAACAATTTAATTTTCAGAAGAGTCGAATGAAAACGATTCAAGAGAATACAAGATAGAAATTGCACAAGATAAATTAAAAACAAGAGCAGAAAGAAAAAAAAATCAGAAAAGTTGGAGAGAAAATTCACTTTATCAACGGATATTTGGTCTGGTTGAGAGCAAATAACATTTTAACGTCGGAGAATAAATGCATTCAAATTGTTCTTCTATATATGAAGGGCCATGTATTGTGTCTCCAAATGCTTATGTGATAACAGACCCTGAAAGAAACAAAATAAGAGGTACAGTCCATATCACATCATTGAAACCATATAATTATTGACAGAACAGGTACAAATTGATAAGTTGGATGGGGTATGGGACGATGAAATAGATGATTCGAAGAATGAACTCTAGATCGATTGAAAAAATATTTATTCAATGAATTGGTGGGACGATAAAATAGAACCTTCATCATTCATAGCGGTTCGAATTTCGTTTGATTGAAGCATTTGGTAGTATCAAAAGAATGATGTTTGTAATTCTGACTTTTGATTTGAGATGATTCTCAATGATCCAAATTTGATTCTCGTATTCGAAAAGTACATCCACGACCAGGGCAGAGTTGGTGAGAGCAACTGAGAATTTGTGAGAGAAATTCAAAGTCCATAGAATCAAATCGACATACTCATTCGAATATTGTCCAACTTTTTTTTTTTTATGTTCTGGTTCCCATGAAAAGGGATATCCTGTAATGTTCAGGGAACATCATGGGAACCAAGGGAAAGAAGGTAGGAGTTGGTGTTCTTCTTAAATTTCTGGAGGTTGTATGCCTCGGGGAACACCTCCCTAGGCAATGAGTTCCAAAGCCTCGCTGTTCGTTGGATGAACGAGTCTTTGGAAAGTGATGTTCTGCAGGTCTCTGAAGTGACCACGGAGGGGTGTGATGACTGAACTTGACGGGTTAGTCTCGAAGAGACTGCCAAAGCAGGAACGATTGTTGATATTTCAGAAGAGCATCGCCCATGAAAATATCTATAAAATAGAGACAAATCGCCAACTTTTCTACGGTGTTCCAGACAAGTGGGCGAGTTTGTAAGCGAGGCATCACCGACGAGACGAATTGCCCTCTTTTGGACTGAATCCAATAGCCTCAGGATATTTTTAGGTGCCGCGCTCCAAATATGGGAACAGTATTCCAGGACAGGTCGGATCTGTGCCTTATAGATCATAAGCAGCTGAGTGGGGGTGAAATAGCTCTTGGCACGAAACAAAAAACCAAGTTTTTGGGATGCACTTTTGGCAATGGACCCTACGTGATTTTCCCAAGAAGGGTTATTGCTGATAGTGATACCAAGCATCGATATGGATGACTTCAGTGGTATGGTTACTCCTGACAAAGTTATGTTAGGCACAGTGAGATCGGCTTTTCTAGAGAAAAGACATGCTTGTGTTTTGTTTGCATTGAATTCTACCAAGTTATTAGATCCACACTCGAGAATTGTTGCTAAGTCCATATTTATATTATTAACATTTCTTCCTCGTTCATTTCTGGTTTCACGGGCTGATATAGGGGCCCTGGAAGAGAAAGCGGTACGGAGGGTACTATCATCGGCGAAGCTGTGTACTGGGCATGAAGTTGCTTTCAACAGGTCGTTGATGTGGAGTAGAAATAGTGTTGGTGCGAGAATAGATCCTTGCGGAACACCAGCATTTATTAGTAGAGTGTTAGATGAAACTCCATCGACCACTACATGGACAGACCTGTTTGAGAGAAAACTAGCAAGCAGAGAACACAGCTGAGGGGGCAAGCCATGAGACGGAAGCTTGGCGAGGAGTCCCTGGTGCCAAACTCGATCGAACGCCTTGGAGATATCTAATGCCACAGCTAAAGTTTCTCCATACTTTTCAATAGATAGCTGCCATATATGTGAGACGTAAGCGAGCAGGTCACCAGTTGATCTCTGATGGCGGAGGCCATATTGCCTATCGTTGACAATTCCTGAGTCTTCCAGATATTTCATGACCTCGATGTTGATGGCTTTTTCCATGACCTTTGAAATAATAGATAGCAGTGCGATAGGTCTGTAGTTGCTAGGTAGGGCCTTTTTGCCTTTTTTAGGGACTGGCTGTACTCTTGCAATTTTCCAATTGGACGGAAATACCCCAAATTGTAAGAGTGGTTGAACAACTTGCAAAGAACAGGAGTTAGAACGGGGCACATTTCTTGAGAACAATCGGCGGGATTCCGTCAGATCCACAGGCTTTGTTGGTGTTGAGACCCAGCAAAATATTTCTGATAGTACGTTGGCGAAAGGTGATCTCGGGCATGTGACTGTCAATAGGTGTAATGTTCGGGGGTTGTTTTCCCGATGAATCCAGAGTGGAATTTCCAGCAAATAGGTGCGCAAAAATATTGGCTTTTTCCTGGGCAGTCGTTGCTAGTGTTCCATCTTCTTTGGTTAGTGGAGGAAATGAGCTGGAAGTGAAGTTTCTTCCCACAGCTTTGGCGAAAGACCAAAATGAACGGGATCCGTTAGGACATTCAGCAAGTTTTGATCTTATTTTGGCATTGTGGGCATCTTTTGAGCATTCTATTGTCTCTTTGCATATGCCTCTAGCCTCGACATATGCTGCTCGGGTCTCAGGGCCCGGATTTTTTAGCTATCGGTGGTATGCTGCCTGTTTGGAAGCCACAGCTCTAAAGCAGTTTCTGTTGAACCAGGTCTTATCGGATGATGTTCTTCTTTCGGTATTCGGTATGTAGGTTTGCATCCCCAACATGATGATTTCAGAAATTGTCTCAGCACATTGTGTTGGATCTTCTGAAGAGAAACAAACTCTCTTCCATGGAAACGCTGAGAAAAACATACGAAGACCTTCCCAGTCGGCCGAATTGTAATGCCACATGAGACGGGGTGGTATTGTGCAGTTCGATGGTAAATGGAAAGAGCATGTTGTGGAGATGAGGGTGTGATCAGAGTTTCCAAGTGGGGCACATACTTCTATTCTATACGGGTCAGGATTGGTGGTGAGGAAAAGATCTAGTGTATTGGCAGACTGGTTGTTGACATCAGGGATGCGGGTTGGTAGCTCGACCAGTTGTTCTAGACCATGAGTGATGGCGAAGGCCTCGGTTTGACGACCCGCATCATCTGTTTTGTTAGAGAATTTGAGCAAGGCAGCGTTATGTACATTAAAGTCTCCCATGATTATGGTTTCAGCTGTTGGATGGTTCTCCTGAATGTAGTCCAGTTTGAGTGATAAAAACTCAAAGAGGTCGTTATATGAAGGTTCATTAGGTGATAGGTGAAGGCAGCAGAGGAACTTAGTCAGTTTGGTATCTCTTCACGCTGGCATGGAAGGTTAGCCTTAGCGTAAAGGCAGACTCCACCTTTGAACCTGAATCGAGAATGGAGTTCGTAACCAGGACAAAGCATATGGACCTTGTTGGTGGACGAGTTTACTTGTGTTTCTGTTAGAGCCAGAATATCCGGTTTTTTCGTCTGTAGGTGATGATGGATGTCATTGATGTTCTTGTTGAGTCCGCGGATGTTGCAAAAATTAATCTTTAATGTTGAGTCCCCTCGAGTACCTCTCGCCCGGAAATCCGAATGGAGAGGTATTTTGCTTCCGGAGTGTTTTACTCTAGGAGACTTCATCATTATCACTATTAGGATGCACCTGAAAATGAAGGAGGAATTGGGGAAAAGGAAAGAGGGAGACCGGAAAGTATCGACCGAACACTGAAACATGGAATGATCCATTTCACAGCACACAAAGTCGATATGGTGGTATTTCACCGGGCGATGAGACCATCTTTCACCTACGGTTATCCTTTCAGTCGCCTCTTACGATAGGCAGGATTTACCATAGGGCTATTCTAAAGCCGACCCCAAACAGCAACCGACCCCATACAGCAAGGCTGATAGACATTTGTCGTATTATTTATATGGTGAAATCGTTTCTCTTCTGCTATAGAAGGATTCCTTTATAATAGACATTGAGAAACGAATCCAAGGAGATTTCGTACAATAACGTGGACTACGCATAAATATCAGAGTGCTAGTTATACATCATTAAGATTAGTGGTTATATTTAGTTCCAATCATCTTCAACTCTTATCCATATCATTAGTTATAATCATCATTGCTAGTTCTATGGCTCAGACAATATTCTTTATGAATATTTGATTCGTTGTTAGATATATTACTTAATGAAGAAGGGAACATCAACGCTCCAGTTGATTTTCATGAACATAACAAAATTTGTATACTTATATCCTAACCCCGTGATATAACAAGTTGGCTAAAAAAAAAACAAAATAGCTTATCCCTTCAATGAAGAACTGAAACTGACAGGTGAAGACTGGCTGGTTGGCTTTCGCGAAAGGCATCCTTAGCTGTCTCTAAGTACTCCCGAATCAACTTCAATTGCATGAGCTCAGGGTTTTAATAAAGTTATGGTATCAAAATTCTTTGATCTGTTTAAGGACCTGATGTATAAGAACAATTATCCGCCATATGGAATATTTGATGTTGATGAAACAGCTGTTACAACTACTCTGGCTAAAAACAGTAAGGTTCTTGCGTTGAAAGGAAGTAGGCAATTTGGCGCTATATCATCAGCCGAGAAAGGTGTTCTATGGAAATTTTTCCAAGGAAAAGGAAGAAAACTGAGTTGACTGAAGGAGCCACCTAGTTGCACATTTGCTTGTAGTGATTCTGGTTGGATGAAGCTACATATTTTTGAACTATGGTTTGATCACTTCATTAGTTTCGAAAAACCAACAAACGAAGACCCATTACTTCTAATACTCGATGGTCATAATACCCACACCAAAAATGTGGCTGTTATCAAGAAAGCACAAGAAAATAATGGGAAAACACTGTGCCTGCCTCCACATTGCAGTCACAAACTGCAGCTCCTAGACGTATCGTATAATTTTCCTCCAAACACTTATTATATATAGAGTATAGAGGAAATTCTGCGACAGAATCCTGATCACGCAAGTTCAAGTTAGCCGACTTTTTGACAAAGCTTATTCACAAGCGTCATCTGCAATATAGTATAATAAAGTATAAGTGGATAAAAAGGGCTTTAAAATACGCGCGATTTTTCGAGCACGACGGCGCAGCCGGAGTGCTCGAAATAGAGCAAGTGTTTTTAAGACCAGTTATCCACGAATACTTTACGCAATTTTTTTTTATTGGTGCACTTTGAAACATATACTGGTATTATTACTACAAAAAATAGAAATAAGAACTAATAATGCAAAATGGTTGAATTCGTGATGTGACATCAGTATACCTTTCGTTGTCATGGAAATGAGAAAAACAGATATTCATTTTTGATTTGTTATCAAAGATCAATATTTGTTGTCACCAGAGCTCAAAAATGAATTATTCTAATATCGATTTTTTGAATAGTGAGGCAGAATCGCGGTTAATACCGCGAAAATCCAGTGATATATATAACAAAGAATATGAAAAGTTCATCAAATGGATGGAAGATCAAGAAAAATCACATATAAATGAACGAGTTGTTATTAATATTCTATTTGACGTTACAAGGTACTCCTGTCAGATCAATAATCAGAAACTTGTCATTTAGACTTCACGTTCTTCGATTTATTGATGTTACCATGGTAACTTTAGAAAACGCGCGTTTTTTTTAAGTTTGATTCGAACACGCTGAGGCGTGCTTCGAATGGATAAAATGGGGCACCAATAAAAAAATTGATTTAGGAAAACTGGTATATATCCATGTGATATGGAAATTTCTCATGAAACCGATGCTGCTAGCATCGCTGACAATGATTCAATTATTTTTCGTTGAATTATTTGGTTTCAAAAAGTTCGACGGGCAAATTGTCATAGAATTATTACTCCGACAAGTTTTTCTTACCAACCAATCATTGTTCATTGAAATTAATTAGTTCCTACTTTCATGAACACTTCGCACGACAAGATTTTTGAACACAAATAATTCAGCAAGAAATAATCAAATCGTTGTCAGCGATGACTCAAACTCAGTTTATACATTGAAGTACAGGGCTCAAATGAAAGCTTGTCTTCAAAAAGCTTTTTAATTATTTTATTCAAAATATTATTATAGAGTCCACTCCAGACAATGATACAATATCTAACCACAGATTCCACTACTGAACTGTGAAGTAATATTAGATTGGTTTCATTGAGTATATTCCTTGGAATATAAAACTTGTGATAAAGACTTCTGATTCGTTTTGTAACGATCATTAATAATTATTTTATATAAAAAACATAAGAAGCTTCGCTTCCCTCGGGTGTCCCACGACACTTTGGAGCTTTCCAATGTATATTCCCTGTTGGTTTTCAGATTTGTCAGGATCGATCTGATTAGAGTTGCGTATTCCCAGAGCGCTCAACATTATCCGAAATTTAACTGAGGTTGAACATACATTCAGAATCCGCTAAGCACTTTCGAGCGATTCATTGCTGTACATACCGAAAACTCCTGATAGTTCACTGGGTTGGCTCTCTATCAAGATCGGAAGTGAGACAATGCCACTTGAACAATGATAAATTGATGAAAGCCTTTTCTCGGCTCATAGTGCCACTAAGGCGTTTAATCACCGAAAGTGCGACGGATTTACTGAGAAGCAGAATCTCGGAATTAAATTGAGAATGAGAATTCCGAATGGTTCTTTACTGCCTAGAGTTGGAAAAGATCAGGTCTGAAGGTAATGGAGCGGTTATTAGGAGCGATAAATTTGTTGAAGGTGAATAAGAAATGTGAAAGTACGAATTGATGTACTTGTTCGTTCTAGTTTGTGAATAATAAGTGGGTCTCCACTAATGGTAGAATGATAGGATTTTTTTTCAGATATATTTGAGAAATTGATAAATTACAATCTCTCGAAAAAAGTGCTATTGAAGTTAAGAATGTAGAATGTTCAAAGTGTTCTTTGCGTCAAGAGGTTCTTTCGAAGTTCATGAACTTGATTTGATATGACTATTCAACATCATTAGGCATGTGACAATAAGGCGTTCCGGAATTGGACGCTGGGTACCTGAATCATTCTAATCCAACCATCAAATTGGACGCTGACAGAAAAAATAACACTTGGTATCTGGCTCCCCGCAACCCTACGTAGGAAACTTTATTTTTTGAAGTGATTCAAAACATAATCACATGAAAAGTTAAATCGCCAAATTTCAGCAACAGCGTAAATAGGAAGATGCAGCTGAAATGTATACTATTATAAAATTGTAGTTGTCTGTATGTATTTTATTATGCTACAATGCTGAGGGTATAAAAATGAAACCACATTTCTTCATAACCAACTACCGATATAAGGTTGAATTTCTTGGAATAAGGGACATATTGAGTCAATTTATATGATTCTCATCGCCAACGTTCCGACAAGTATTTATCATCTTCAGGTTAAAAAACAAATATTCCAATTATATTTATTCTTTCGCATTGTACGAACGTTGATGAAGATGTGTGATTCTGTTTTTATCGGAAATGGTTTATTTTTCATGTTTGGATAAGGCTGTCATGTCAGTTTTTGAGAACTTATGGACTTGTATTTGCTTTCGCAAGTGTTGTTTTGTGTGACCTATATAGGTATATAGAGAGTCTCGCTACTATGACGGGAACCATTAATGTAACAACAACACCACATATATATATATATATATATATATATATATATATATATATATATATATATATATATATATATATATATATTAATATATTAATATATATATAAATATATATATATAGTGAAAGATAGTCGTTGCTGACTAGTTAGGTGTAACAAATTGATTATTGGGGTATGCAGCAAAAGAAGAAGTGTACTCTTTAAAGTTTGTCCAAGCTTTCGGAATGTTTTATTTCCATCTTCAGGGATACTACAATGAAGAATTGAACAAATTAGTGTGTCATTCGGACCTTAAGGTACTAATAACTTACATCTTTGTTGAGATTAGTTTCTATGTTGTTTATGAATGTTCTTTATGTAAAATACGGTGAAATATAAGTTCTGAATTTGAAGTTGGCAACACATGTTTTCAATCGTCAACTAATTATACATATTAAAATTCATTGAAACGTTACTAATTAAAATATTAAAAATATAAAGTCTGAACCATGTGTGTCTTGAAAAAGTACAATAGGTTATAAATTGTGGGAAAATTATTTATTCACTTGTCATAGGCTTTGACAGTCACTGGTACCAACTGAGGGTAGTACCAACTGATATGAAATGGTTTGCCATTATTGGCCAAAGTATTTTAGAAATTTTCTTGTTAGTACCAACTGAAGGTTGGTCCCACTTGAAAATATATTTATAACTGGTAATGAGCTCAGATTGATTTGAGGAAAATTCTGTATTTTCCATTGCTAATAAGAAGGAATAAATTTCACTCAGGTGGTTGACATCCGTTTTTTTGTTCATATGATTTTTTTCCTGTGATATGAAAGCCATTTCCAGAAAAGTTCTCTTGGCAGTGTGCCGTTCATTAGTTAATATTTTTACTTCATCATAGTTCATATGATGGTCGAATTTGTTCACGTGATCTGCTAGAGCACATCTTTCTGGATGGTGCCTGAAATCACTTTTATGGGATATTAATCTCTGTTTTAATAATCTTGCAGTCTGACCAATATACACTTTGTCACAACCCTGTCAAGGTATACTATATATAACATTCCTGCTGTCTAACATTGGTACTTTGTCTTTCACTTTGGAATAAATAGACTCAATTGTAAGGACTGTTTTGTTCGCTATTTTGATATTATCTATGGTTTTGAAAAGTCTAGCAAGTTTGGGTGAAATATCTCTTAGGTACGGTAAATTGGTAAAAATACTAGGGACTTTATATTTTTAATATTTTAATCAGTAACGTTTCAATGAATTTTATTGTGTAAAATTAGTTGACTATTGAAAACATGTGTTGCCAACTTCAAATTCGGAACTTATATTTCACCGTACTTTACATGAAGAACATTCATAAACAACATAGAAACTAATCTCAACAAAGATGTGAGTTATTAGTACCTTAAGGTTCGAATGACACACTAATTTGTTCAATTCTTCATTGTAGTATCCCTGAAGATGGAAATAAAACATTCCGAAAGCTTGGACAAACTCTAAAGGGTACACTTTTTCTTTTGCTGCATACCCCAATAATCAATTTGTTACATATATATATATATATATATATATATTATTATATATATATATATATTATATATATATATATATATTATTATATATATATATATTATATATATATATTCATATATATATATATATATATATATATATATATTCAAAATAAAAAAAATCATTTTAATGATCTAAAAAAATTTCATTTAGTCGAAAACTGTATCTTGACACAAATTTTCATAACTTCAGTTATATTTCCAAGGCAAGGTTTTCTTTCTTTGTCAAAAACGGCAAAAGTTTATGAGGCAATTTTTGTTTTTAAGCTTGACTACACCACTGGATTCGTAGTCATTATAAATGAAAGCTATCAAAATTTCCTAAAAAAAATATTGGTTAACAACAGAGTTACAACAATTTCCATTTTGGAAACAAAGTATTTCATTATAATTTTTATTTAGATTATAGACATATTTAAAATCTGGCTACACCGTCGATACAAAGTAGAACACCAGTGAACTTGTACAGTGAAAATTCTAAGTCAATAGCTCATTCCGTTCTACAGTTATAAGAATGGTAATGTGAGCGATTTGTGGTGGAAGCGATTTTGTGATAAAAATCTGACTAGGCCACTGGATTTGTGAATTATATTCGCTTAAAATCATTTATTTAAGTGTAGGTTATGAGTGTATTCGAGAATAACAGACAATTTGAAATTTATTTCCAAGTTATACAGTAGTAGGTACATTCTTCCATAGCCGATAAAAACGAAATGAACAGAAACAAGTTTTGAAGTATTTGAAACGTCATTGAGCAAAAACTAAAACTAAAATAAACATGACTGTAAATTTCAATATTTGAATTTTTGTGGCGTTTACCAAACCTTCATTGAGTTCAACACATTTATCGTATCTCCTCCGAATATTTTTTACACTATTCCTTATTTGTTGAGGTGTAATTTCGGCACCAATCCAGTGGCGTAGTCAGATTTTTATTACAAAATCGCTTCAACCTCAAATCGCTCAAATTACCATACTTTCAGGAGTTATAACTTCAGAACGAAATGAGCTATTGACTTCGGATTGTCACTGTACAAGTTCACTGGTAATCTACTATGTATCGGAAGTGTTGCCAGATTTTTAATATGTCTATAATCTTAGTAAAAATTATTATCAAATACTTTGTTTCCAAAATTAAAGTTGTGGTAACTTCGTTGTTAACCAATATTTTTTTGGTTTTGATGGTTTCTATTTATAGCGACTACAAATCCAGTGGTTCAGTCAAATTTAGAAAAAAAAATTGCGTAGTAAACTTTTGCCGTTTTTGACAAAGGAAAAAAAACCATAGAGTGACTTAGAAATGAAATTTGAGTTTTGAAAATTTGTGTCAAAATACAGTTTTTGATGCTCAATATTAATAAATTTATTGATTGAAAAATGCGTATTCTACAGGGGTGGTTCCATTTTGAATATACATATATATTTATATATATTTTCGGAGAGAGGTAGTATTTGCTGGACTCGTTAAGATCAGGCAATGTGTGCTAGTTGGATAGGCAGCATGCAGGAAGTATACTCATGTAACACTTATTCCAATATTTCGACAAACTTCATTGTCATCATCAGGGAAAGCTACAATGCTGTTAAAATACATATGTATATATATATATATATATATATGTATATATATATGTATATATATATATATATATATATATACATATATATATATGTATATATATATATATATATATATATATATATATATATATATATATATATATATATATATATATATATATATATATATATATATATATATATATAGATATATTGTTATGATAACAATTTTTTTTTCAATGTAAAAAGAACAAAAAGTGATATAATGATACTTATATCAGGATCAGGGGAAAACGAGATAACGGGATAAAGATAAAATGGGATAACAGGAAAACGGGATAACGGGAAAACGGGATAACGGGATAACGGGATAATGGGACAACGGGATAACGGGAAAACGGGATAACGAAAAACAGGATAATGGGATGACAGGAAGGGGATAAGGGAAAAAAGGGGTAAAGCATGAAACTTGGGAAGGGTTTTCGGGAAAAGATTCTAGGAAACATAGAAATTGGGATAGGACAACGTCTGTCGGGTCCGCTAGTATATACATATATATATATATATATATATATATATATATATATATATATATATATATATATATATATATATATATATATATATATATGTCTATATATTTATACTATTATAAAATTGAAATTTGTCTGTTTGTTTGTTCGAGCATCACGCAAAACTACTTAACATATTTTGATACAATAATGAAACTACATTTTTTCACAACCAAGTGCAGCTAATATAAGGTGAGCTTCCATAAAGTTTTAATTTTTTCCGTTCGTAAAATGAATTCAGAACGGATAATTGCAAAACTGACAACACAAAGAACTTCGCCGACAGGTCATTCAACTCGATCGAGAAACGAGGACAAATAATTTTTTCGCGTCATGAAAAATTGAATATGGATCGGCGGGCATTGGTTTTCGGGTATCGGCACGCAAAAGTAGGGTGCGTCGGAATTAATGGATGTTGTAACACGTGATCTACAAAAGATGACCCTGGCGGCTACCATGGTGTTGAGGCGAGCCAGAATCATAGGGTAAGCTGAATTTGTATTTGTTTTTTGGAAGCCCTCTATTGTCGTTGATAAATTGTTGCGTCTTTTCAATTATTTGAGCGACAAACCCAAATTAAATTTTTTTATTTGAGTGTTAATGACGAACCCCCTTTTCAACATTAAAATCAGAAAGCCTTTTTGCACTGAGCGAGTTCAGATACGTGAGAGTATAACGGTACAAATAATGTTCAGTTCCCTAAAAACCTGAATTTGTCCCTCTTCTCATGGAAACACTCCCGTATCTTCCATAATAATTAAAGTGGAATTCTGAATTCATTAGGTATACCGGAGACGATGCTGAATATTTTCCTGGGTTGACCTGAGTGATATATAATGCGCGCCAGGGGCGATTAAAATGCTGACTTTTGCGAAAAATAATATTGGGAGGAGAGATAAGAGGAATTTTACTGACTCGTGATTAGGACATCACATTTATAACCGATATCTTTGCTAAAGAATATTTCAGTTCACAAAAATTCGAATTTTCCCACCTCTCATGGTATATATCGTAATTAGTTGAGTAGAACTCTGAAATTTCCACGATAGGTAGATATTCAGGAAAAGAGTCTTACTGATATCTGGAGCCCAATTTGCTGAATGTCCAGAGGGAGATACAAAAATATGGATTTTCTAAAGGAAGTTTCGGACTTTATTTCCGAAAATATCACAAAACCGAGAAAACTGTTCAAAATGAATGACCAAGTTAGACTATATGTTACTCATATCTCAAAAAAATATTTTCTTCTTCTGTTCATAATACTCATTGGAGAAATAACGGTTAGAGAAACTCAATGTAGAAATATTTCTCAATAATACTGCATTATCAGTGATAATTATCACTCGATATCTCGTTCTACAGTTATAAATTCTGCAACATATATATATATTGTTGTGATAGGCTGTTTACATTTATATTTATCATTGGCTAATAATTATTTTAATAATGAATGTTATTGTTATTTATTTATTTTTAATATTTGATCACTAGTCATCATCATGAAATATTTGTTATGATAAATTTGTTTCATTGATTTATTTTTTCATTTGATAATTTTGAAAAGTGAATTTCGATCATAACAGTAATGAAACTCCGGCTATGTTTTCCTTACCCTCTTTCAACACTCTTTCACCTTATATGTATATATATATATATATATATATATATATACATATATATATACTATATATATATATATATATATATATATATATATATATATATATATATATATATATATATATATATATATATATATATATATATATATATATATATTATATATATATATATATATATATATATAGATATATTGTTATGATAACAATTATTTTTTCAATGTAAAAAGAACAAAAAGTGATATAATGATACTTATATATCACATAAATATCTGCTATGTTTGTTTTGCTATTTTTCTGTAGATTTTGCTTTTCTGAAACCATGTCCATTTTCTAGTCTACGCAGATGTCTCAGGAGTTCAGCAGTGGAGCTTTTCTATTGTCATAAGTATGTTGCAAACAATTTATTTAATTTGCACAGAATATACAAAATATAGAAATCAAAATTCATGAATAAAACTCTAGATCTCAAGTAGACAAAAATAATATTCAAGTTGGAACATCCTGTATGCTGAAATCAAATAAGTAGGGAACATAACACGACATATCAGAACATTCCGATGGAAAATGATAAAATATAAAATTTTGAGTACAGAAAATTGTCAGATATGAATTTAAACTAACTCTGTATATATTATGTAAGGTATAAAAATGTAAATTGTATATAAAATCCATGGCATAGTTCAGAATAAAAAAAATTGTCATAGAAAGTGGGTGAAAACCTAAAATTTGTGGAAGAAAACAAAAAATGATGGTTGCCAGGATTTGGGGAGATGAAAAAATCATTTTTGGATATACGCAGTGACAAAATTTATCAATCATAAATACGAAAATACTACGAGAATAGGAGCAATTCAGCCAATTGACAACTATATAACATATCCAGAAACGATAACCGTTGAAAACTACCTAGGAAAAACTTCTTACCTCCAGGACACAGCAATATCCATAGTCAGGAATCTTCCAACAAGAGAAATGGGCCTGGACACAGTAGCAGCAGAATTCACTAGCCAGGGACACCTCTAGGACTCAAGAAAAGCACAAGTTAACAGATCACAGGTCCTTTTTTTAAACTAAACTGAGTGCACTCTTTTGGGTAGACACTTATTTGAAACATTTTATCACACCTTTCACTGTCATTGAGCAGTATTTCTCGTTTTGTTCGTATAATTAAATATAACCTACAATTATTATTTTCAAAGGTCATTTGAATTGCACATTAGCAAAATACTTCACGTCTCACATATCACTGTTTCGAGAAAAATACTGCTCATCAGTTAATTTTTGCAGGATAGGTACATTTAAGTTTTTGATTTGATAGAAGAATATCTATTTTAGCATTTTCTGCATCCATTACTCATCGGTTGGTCACATTACAACCTGCAATTTTCATAAAACCGTATTTTGAACATCGACTTCAAGCAAAGCAACTAGATGGCACCACTGAATCCTGCTTAGAGTGGAAAAAATGTCATGTTTCCATAGGCGTATCGACTAAGCTAAAATAAGCTTAAAATAATGAAAATTATAATTCATAATTATGATTAGGTATTTAAGTTATCGTGGTTCATGCTGTGTTTGTGTTACAATTTTTCTATACTTTTTACTGTTCTAGAATCTCATACCATGTTCTAGTCAACGCATAGGTCTAGAGAAGTCAGTACTGTAAGTATCTCTATTGTCATAAGTATGTTACTAACAATACATTCAATTTGCCCAAACAATAAAACTAATATGGAATTTTAAATTCATGAAAAAATTTTGGATCTGAGGAAGATGAAATGGTATTCAAATTGGAACATATGTATGGAAATCATATCAGGAGAAAACCCAAAAAAAAAAAAAGGAAGATTAAATATAAAAATTATGAAAACAGAGAAATGTCAAATATGAATTTTAACCAAATTCGTACATATAATATGAGATGTAGAATTATATATTGTGAATAAAATCATTAGAATGAGTAAGAATAAAGAAAAGTGATACAGAAAGTAGAAATATACTTTAAATTTGTCAAAATAAAAAAAATATGTGTCTTGCCAAGAAGACATGTAACAAGCTTTGGGGGAAAGAAAAAATTGATGTGAAAAAACGGAACCAGGTACCAATTTGCAGAATTATAATAAAACCCAAGAGAAAAACTAGCAAAACTATCCTTAAACGCTATACAACGAATTCAGATACGAATGGAAAATTGAACAAACAAGAAAAAATCACTCACCTTATTAAGTTAACAAAAGTACAGTCCGTGACATTGCCAGAAACAAAAGAGAGCCATCTGCAGTGTAGCTGTACTTTTCCAGAGAGCACGAACACTTCTAACAGCCAAAACACCGAAAAGAAAGAATAGCAGTTATTTAAAAAAACCAGAATTAAATGAAGTGCAAAATATCAGGAACAGACACTTATATTGGTTATTCGATCACTTTTGAACATTTGATGGTCTTTTCTATGCTCACAGACTGTTCATGACATTAAAACGATTATTCACCAAGTATCTTTCATACAAAAGCAAGTTCTACCATTTCACATCACTGTTCTGAGTTAGACGAGTTAGATATCGCAGGTTAGGTCAACCTGAGGACTTATTTCAATAAAAACAACAACTATTTGACGATTTTTCTGCAATATTTTTTTATATATTGAGCACCTAATCATAATCTTCCCACAAAATAGCACGTTTGACATCAAGCAGAGCTACAAGTTGGCATTACAGAATCCTGCCATGAGAGTAGAGATGTGTCATACTCCATAGGCGTACCTACTGAGCTGGGATAAGGTGAAAGAGTGTTGAAAGAGGGTAAGGAAAACATAGCCGGAGTTTCATTACTGTTATGATCGAAATTCACTTTTCAAAATTATCAAATGAAAAAATAAATCAATGAAACAAATTTATCATAACAAATATTTCATGATGATGACTAGTGATCAAATATTAAAAATAAATAAATAACAATAACATTCATTATTAAAATAATTATTAGCCAATGATAAATATAAATGTAAACAGCCTATCACAACAATATATATATATATATATATATATATATATATATATATATATATATATATATATATATATATATATATATATATATATATATATATATATATATATATATATATATATATATATATATATATATAAACAATGTGTCTCACTCCTCATATAAACACCCCGTATCTTCCGTAATTATTGAAGTAAAAATCTGTCATTTCCACGATCGTCAGATAAACCGAAGATGAGTCCAAATCTCTTCTGGGGCTCACCTGAGTGACATACACTGCACGCCAGGGGCGATGGATAGAACGATTTTTGTTGCAGAATTTATAACTGTAGAACGAGATATCGAGTGATAATTATCACTGATAATGCAGTATTATTGAGAAATATTTCTACATTGAGTTTCTCTAACCGTTATTTCTCCAATGAGTATTATGAACAGAAGAAGAAAATATTTTTTTGAGATATGAGTAACATATAGTCTAACTTGGTCATTCATTTTGAACAGTTATCTCGGTTTTGTGATATTTTCGGAAATAAAGTCCGAAACTTCCTTTAGAAAATCCATATTTTTGTATCTCCCTCTGGACATTCAGCAAATTGGGCTCCAGCTATCAGTAAGACTCTTTTCCTGAATATCTACCTATCCACTTTAATTATTATGGAAGATACGGGAGTGTTTCCATGAGAAGAGGGACAAATTCAGGTTTTTAGGGAACTGAACATTATTTGTACCGTTATACTCTCACGTATCTGAACTCGCTCAGTGCAAAAAGGCTTTCTGATTTTAATGTTGAAAAGGGGGTTCGTCATTAACACTCAAATAAAAAAAATTTAATTTGGGTTTGTCGCTCAAATAATTGAAAAGACGCAACAATTTATCAACGACAATGAGGCTTCCAAAACAAATACAAATTCAGCTTACCCTATGATTCTGGCTCGCTCAACACCATGGTAGCCGCCAGGTCATCTTTGTAGATCACGTGTTACAACATCCATTAATTCCGACGCACCTACTTTGCGTGCCGATACCGAAACCAATGCCGCCGATCCATATTCAATTTTCATGACGCGAAAATTATTTGTCCTCGTTTCTCGATCGAGTTGAATGACCTGTCGGCGAAGTTCTTTGTGTTGTCAGTTTTGCAATTATCCGTTCTGAATTCATTTTACGAACGGAAAAAATTAAAACTTTATGGAAGCTCACCTTATATTAGCTGCACTTGGTTGTGAAAAAATGTAGTTTCATTATTGTATCAAAATACAGACACACAGACAAATTTCAATTTTATAATAGTATAAATATATAGACATATATATATATATATATATATATATATATATATATATATATATATATATATATATAATCTAGGAACGACGTGACACAGCGTCTATTCCTATCCATTTCTGTTCCTTAATGCTTTACCCCGTATCCGTTTTCCGTTATCCTTATCCTTCATCGTTATCCTGTTTTCGTATCCGTTATTCCCGTTTTCCGTTGTCCATTATCCCGTTATCCGTTATCGCTTTTCCGTTATCCGTTTTCCTGTTATCCATTTTATCTTTTCGTTATCTCGTTTCTGATCCTGTATCGTTATCCATTGTCTTCCTGTTATCCCGTTTTCCCGTTTTCGTTATCCGTTATTCCGTTATCCGCTATCCGTTTTCCAAAATATATAAAATAGGGTTGATCGTAGAAGGGTGAAATTTAGAGTTGTATGTATTTTGAATGCTGTATCTAAAAATAAAACAAAATTTTGTCACAAAAATTGAGGTGGATCACCCTCAACATTTAGGGATGATTTGGCTAAAATCAGGGCACAAGCATAAAGAAATTCACAATGGTCACAGTTTGGAGGAGTGAGTAACAACGTAAGTGGAATTATATGAATAAAGATATATATATATATATATATATATATATATATATATATATAAATATATATTTATATATATATATATATATATATATATATTTATATATATAATATATATAAAATATATATATATATATTTATATATATATATATATATATATATATATATATATATATATCTTTATTCATATAATTCCACTGTACGTGTGTTGTCACTGCACTCCTCCCAAACTGCTGGACCGATTTGGATGAATTTCTTTGTATGCGTTTGGGTGGCGCCCTGGATGGTTTAGATTCCCAAATCACCCCCTAAATGTTGAGGGTGGTCCACCCCTCAATTTTTTATTTTATTTTGTGGACAAAATTTTTTGTTTTTATTTTTTTAGATATAGCATTCAAAAATACATACAACTCTAAATTTTCACCCTTCTACGATCAATCCCTATTTTATATTTTTTTTTGGAAAACGGGATAGCCGGATATCGGGAATAACGGGATAACGAAAAAACGGGAAAACGGGAAAACGGGAAAACGGGAAAACGGGAAAACAGGATAACGGGATGACAGGATCAGGGGAAAACGAGATAACGGGATAAAGATAAAATGGGATAACAGGAAAACTGGATAACGGGAAAACGGGATAACGGGATAACGGGATAACGGGTTAACGGGATAACGGGATAATGGGACAACGGGATAACGGGAATAACGGGATAACGAAAAAACAGGATAATGGGATGACAGGATAAGGGGATAACGGGAAAACGGCATAACGGGGTAAAGACAAAAAGGGGTAACAGAAAAATGGGATAACGAGAAAGTTTTCGGGAAAAGCATTTTAGGAAACATAGAAATTGGGATAGGACAACGTCTGTCGGGTCCGCTAGTATTTACATATATATATATATATATATATATATATATATATATATATATATATATATATATATATATATATATATATATATATATATATATATATATATGTCTATATATATATATATATATATATATATATATATATATGTCTATATATTTATACTATTATAAAATTGAAATTTGTCTGTTTGTTTGTTCGAGCATCACGCAAAACTACTTAACATATTTTGATACAATAATGAAACTACATTTTTTCACAACCAAGTGCAGCTAATATAAGGTGAGCTCCCATAAAGTTTTAATTTTTTCCGTTCGTAAAATGAATTCAGAACGGATAATTGCAAAACTGACAACACAAAGAACTTCGCCGACAGGTCATTCAACTCGATCGAGAAACGAGGACAAATAATTTTTTCGCGTCATGAAAAATTGAATATGGATCGGCGGGCATTGGTTTTCGGGTATCGGCACGCAAAAGTAGGGTGCGTCGGAATTAATGGATGTTGTAACACGTGATCTACAAAAGATGACCCTGGCGGCTACCATGGTGTTGAGGCGAGCCAGAATCATAGGGTAAGCT
Source organism: Gonioctena quinquepunctata (assembly GCA_018342105.1). Taxonomy (NCBI): domain Eukaryota; kingdom Metazoa; phylum Arthropoda; class Insecta; order Coleoptera; family Chrysomelidae; genus Gonioctena; species Gonioctena quinquepunctata. The sequence continues at coordinate 1,138,279 of JAFIRS010000089.1, forward strand.
GAATTTGTATTTGTTTTTTGGAAGCCATCTATTGTCGTTGATAAATTGTTGCGTCTTTTCAATTATTTGAGCGACAAACCCAAATTAATTTTTTTATTTGAGTGTTAATGACAAACCCCCTTTTCAACATTAAAATCAGAAAGCCTTTTTGCACTGAGCGAGTTCAGATACGTGAGAGTATAACGGTACAAATAATGTTCAGTTCCCTAAAAACCTGAATTTGTCCCTCTTCTCATGGAAACACTCCCGTATCTTCCATAATAATTAAAGTGGAATTCTGAATTCATTAGGTATACCGGAGACGATGCTGAATATTTTCCTGGGTTGACCTGAGTGATATATAATGCGCGCCAGGGGCGATTAAAATGCTGACTTTTGCGAAAAATAATATTGGGAGGAGAGATAAGAGGAATTTTACTGACTCGTGATTAGGACATCACATTTATAGCCGATATCTTTGCTAAAGAATATTTCAGTTCACAAAAATTCGAATTTTCCCACCTCTCATGGTATAGGTATATCGTAATTAGTGGAGTAGAACTCTGAAATTTCCACGATAGGTAGATATTCAGGAAAAGAGTCTTACTGATATCTGGAGCCCAATTTGGTGAATGTCCAGAGGGAGATACAAAAATATGGATTTTCTAAAGGAAGTTTCGGACTTTATTTCCGAAAATATCACAATACCGAGAAAACTGTTCAAAATGAATGACCAAGTTAGACTATATGTTACTCATATCTCAAAATAATATTTTCTTCTTCTGTTCATAATACTCATTGGAGAAATAACGGATAGAGAAACTCAATGCAGAAATATTTCTCAATAATACTGCATTATCAGTGATAATTATCACTCGATATCTCGTTCTACAGTTATAAATTCTGCAACAAAAATCGTTCTATCCATCGCCCCTGGCGTGCAGTGTATGTCACTCAGGTGAGCCCCAGAAGAGATTCAGACTCATCTTCGGTTTATCTGACGATCGTGGAAATGACAGATTTCTACTTCAATAATTACGGAAGATACGGGGGTGTTTATATGAGAAGTGAGACACATTGTTTATATATATATATATATATATATATATATATATATATATATATATAAATATATATATATATTGTTGTGATAGGCTGTTTACATTTATATTTATCATTGGCTAAAAATTATTTTAATAATGAATGTTATTGTTATTTATTTATTTTTAATATTTGATCACTAGTCATCATCATGAAATATTTGTTATGATTTCATTGATTTATTTTTTCATTTGATAATTTTGAAAAGTGAATTCCGATCATAACAGTTATGAAACTCCGGCTATGTTTTCCGTACCCTCTTTCAACACTCTTTCACCTTATCCCAGCTCAGTAGGTACGCCTATGGAGTATGACACATCTCTACTCTCATGGCAAGATTCTGTAATGCCAACTTGTAGCTCTGCTTGATGTCAAACGTGCTATTTTGTGGGAAGATTATGATTAGGTGCTCAATATATAAAAAAATATAGCAGAAAAATCGTCAAATAGTTGTTGTTTCTATTGAAATAAGTCCTCAAGTTGACCTTACCTGCGATATCTAACTCGTCTAACTCAGAACAGTGATGTGAAATGGTAGAACTTGCTTATGTATGAAAAATACTTGGTGAATAATCGTTTTAATGTCATGAACAGTCTGTGAGCATAGAAAAGACCATCAAATGTTCAAATGAATGGACACAAGTGATCGAATAACCAATATAAGTGTGTGTTCCTGATATTTTGCACTTCATTTAATTCTGTTTTTTTCAAATACCTGCTATTCTTACTTTTTGGTGTTCTGGCTGTTAGAAGTGTTCGTGCTCTCTGGAAAAGTACAGCTACACTGCAGATGGCCCTCTTTTGTTTCTGGCAATGTCACGGACTGTACTTTTGTTAACTTAATAAGGTGAGTGATTTTTTCTTGTTTGTTCAATTTTCCATTCGTATCTGAATTCGTTGTATAGCGTTTAAGGATAGTTTTGCTAGTTTTTCTCTTGGGTTTTATTATAATTTTGCAAATTGGTACCTGGTTCCGTTTTTTCACATCAATTTTTTCATTCCCCAAAGCTTGTTACATGTCTTCTTGGCAACACACATATTTTTTTTATTTTGACAAATTTAAAGTATATTTCTACTTTTTGTATCACTTTTCGTTATTCTTACTCATTCTAATGATTTTATTCACAATATATAATTCTACATCTCATATTAAATGTACGAATTTGGTTAAAATTCATATTTGACATTTCTCTGTTTTCATAATTTTTATATTTAATCATTCGCCTTACATTGTTTTTGATATCTCGCTGTTGGGTTTTCTCCTGATATGATTTACCATACAGGATGTTCCAATTTGAAAACCATTTCATCTTCCTCAGATCCAAAATTTTTTCATGAATTTAAAATTCCATATTAGTTTTATTGTTTGGGCAAATTGAATGTATTATTAGTAACATACTTATGACAATAGAGATACTTACAGTACTGACTTCTCTAGACCTATGCGTTGACTAGAACATGGTATAAGATTCTAGAACAGTAAAAAGTATAGAAAAATTGTAACACAAACACAGCATGAACCACGATAACTTAAATACCTAATAATAATTATGAATTATAATTTTCATTATTTTAAGCTTATTTTAGCTTAGTCGATACGCCTATGGAAACATGACATTTTTTCCACTCAAAGCAGGATTCAGTGGTGCCATCTAGTTGCTTTGCTTGAAGTCGATGTTCAAAATACGGTTTTATGAAAATTGCAGGTTGTAATGTGACCAACCGATGAGTAATGGATGCAGAAAATGCTAAAATAGATATTCTTCTATCAAATAAAAAACTTAAATGTACCTATCCTGCAAAAATTAACTTATGAGCAGTATTTTTCTCGAAACAGTGATATGTGATACGTGAAGTATTTTGCTAATGTGCAATTCAAATGACCTTTGAAAATAATAATTGTAGGTTATATTTAATTATACGAACAAAACGAGAAATACTGCTCAATGACAGTGAAAGGTGTGATAAAATGTTTCAAATAAGTGTCTACCCAAAAGAGTTCACTCAGTTTAGTTTAAAAAAAGGACCTGTGATCTTTTAACTTGTGCTTTTCTTGAGTCCTAGAGGTGTCCCTGGCTAGTGAATTCTGCTGCTACTGTGTCCAGGCCCATTTCTCTTGTTGGAAGATTCCTGACTATGGATATTGCTGTGTCCTGGAGGTAAGAAGTTTTTCCTAGGTAGTTTTCAACGGTTATCGTTTCTGGATATGTTATATAGTTGTCAATTGGCCAAATTGCTCCTATTTTCGTAGTATTTTCGTATTTATGATTGATAAATTTTGTCACTGCGTACATCCAAAAATGATTTTTTCATCTCCCCAAATCCTGGCAACCATCATTTTTTGTTTTCTTCCACAAATTTTAGGTTTTCACCCACTTTCTATGACAATTTTTTTTATTCTGAACTATGCCATGGATTTTATATACAATTTACATTTTTATACCTTACATAATATATACAGAGTTAGTTGAAATTCATATATGACAATTTTCTGTACTCAAAATTTTATATTTTATCATTTTCCATCGAAATGTTCTGATATGTCGTGTTATGTTCCCTACTTATTTGATTTCAGCATAGAGGATGTTCCAACTTGAATATTATTTTTGTCTACTTGAGATCTAGAGTTTAATTCATGAATTTTGATTTCTATATTTTGTATATTCTGTGCAAATTAAATGAATTGTTTGCAACATACTTATGACAATAGAAAAGCTCCACTGCTGAACTCCTGAGACATCTGCGTAGACTAGAAAATGGACATGGTTTCAGAAAAGCAAAATCTACAGAAAAATAGCAAAACAAACATAGCAGATATTTATGTGATATATAAGTATCATTATATCACTTTTTGTTCTTTTTACATTGAAAAAAAATTTTATATAAAATAATTATATATAAATAAATATTATATATACATATATATAATATATATATATATATACATATATATATATATATATATATATAATATATATATATATATATATATATATATATATATATATATATAAATACATATGTATTTTAACAGCATTGTAGCTTTCCCTGATGATGACAATGAAGTTTGTCGAAATATTGGAATAAGTGTTACATGAGTATACTTCCTGCATGCTGCCTATCCAACTAGCACACATTGCCTGATCTTAACGAGTCCAGCAAATACTACCTCTCTCCGAAAATATATATATATATACATACAGTGTGACCCATTCAAAATGGAACCACCCCTGTAGAATACGCATTTTTCAATCAATAAATTTTTTAATATTGAGCATCAAAAACTGTATTTTGACACAAATTTTCAAAACTCAAATTTCATTTCTAAGTCACTCTATGGTTTTTTTTCCTTTGTCAAAAACGGCAAAAGTTTACTACGCAATTTTTTTTCTAAATTTGACTGAACCACTGGATTCGTAGTCGCTATAAATAGAAACCATCAAAACCAAAAAAATATTGGTTAACAACGAAGTTACCACAACTTTAATTTTGGAAACAAAGTATTTGATAATAATTTTTACTAAGATTATAGACATATTAAAAATCTGGCAACACTGCCGATACATAGTAGATTACCAGTGAACTTGTACAGTGACAATCCGAAGTCAATAGCTCATTTCGTTCTGAAGTTATAACTCTTGAAAGTATGGTAATTTGAGCGATTTGAGGTTGAAGCGATTTTGTAATAAAAATCTGACTACGCCACTGGATTGGTGCCGAAATTACACCTCAACAAATAAGGAATAGTGTAAAAAATATTCGGAGGAGATACGATAAATGTGTTGAACTCAATGAAGGTTTGGTAAACGCCACAAAAATTCAAATATTGAAATTTACAGTCATGTTTATTTTAGTTTTAGTTTTTGCTCAATGACGTTTCAAATACTTCAAAACTTGTTTCTGTTCATTTCGTTTTTATCGGCTATGGAAGAATGTACTTCTGTATAACTTGGAAATAAATTTCAAATTGTCTGTTATTCTCGAATACACTTATAACCTACACTTAAATAAATGATTTTAAGCGAATATAATTCACAAATCCAGTGGCCTAGTCAGATTTTTATCACAAAATCGCTTCCACCACAAATCGCTCACATTACCATTCTTATAACTGTAGAACGGAATGAGCTATTGACTTAGAATTTTCACTGTACAAGTTCACTGGTGTTCTACTTTGTATCGACGGTGTAGCCAGATTTTAAATATGTCTATAATCTAAATAAAAATTATAATGAAATACTTTGTTTCCAAAATGGAAATTGTTGTAACTATGTTGTTAACCAATATTTTTTTTAGGAAATTTTGATAGTTTTCATTTATAATGACTACGAATCCAGTGGTGTAGTCAAGCTTAAAAACAAAAATTGCCTTATAAACTTTTGCCGTTTTTGACAAAGAAAGAAAACCTTGCCTTGGAAATAAAACTGAAGTTATGAAAATTTGTGTCAAGATACAGTTTTCGATGCTAAATGAAATTTTTTTTTTTTAGATTTATTGAAAAATGTGTATTCCTCAGGAGTGATTCCATTTTGAATATATATATATATAGTTGTACACGGTAGCTTGTGAAGCCCACCAAATGAACGGGTCGCTCTTGAACCCGCACTTTTCAGAATGGGCGAAGAGTATATTCCAGTGCAATGACATCATTCCATAATTATTCGTCGAAGCACACTTAGAGGGGTAACAATTCTCAATATTTAAACATTTGTATACTAGTTTGAAACGTTGCAGAGCCAATTATGCTTTCACTACGCTATGAATCCCAAACGTATATTGCCTATATTCAAACGGCCTCTGTGTGTCCCGGCGGCGTTGCCTCTACTGCCTCGCGCGTTTTCCAGTTCAAAATATTTATTGGAGATTTCAAATCAGTGAGCGCGCGGTGACTTGCGGAAATGTCCAGCAGAGAAGAACAGATTGTGGCGATGACCCTTCAAAATTATAACTTGAGAATTACATTACAACATTATTCATATTCAGTATAATGTTTATGTTTAATAATAAGCGACTCGCTTTGAAGTTGATGAATATATTTTTTTTTTGTATTATCAGGTTGATTATCGTATGAGGAAACCTAATAGCTCCAAAAATTTGGAATTTTCGTCAGGTTCAGGAAAACTCTCGTATCTGGAGAAACTAGATATGTGAAAATTATGAAGTATTTCATATAAACCTCAGCGTATTCTCATTCCATCCTGAGAGGGGGCGAGGGGAGAAGAGGTGTGAAAGTTTGGAAGTAGGAGTCAAGGAAATTGGTATTTGGGCTTATCTTTTAAATATAAATCACAAATTTCAGGATTTTTCAAAATTCAACACTAAAGGTTAAAGTGAGGTTGAAAGTTTGTATAGGAGTACCGTTAGTTTTTGAAGTGGAGTTCATGAATATTGGAATTATAGGTCTTTGTTACAAATACATAAATACGTATTTCAGTGTTTTCCGAAATTCAACCCCTAAAGGGGTGATATAGGGGGTTGGAAATTTCTATGGGGGTTTTTTTTTAAGGTAAAAATTGGAATTTGAGTATTCGTTACAAATGGAGACATACATATTTCAGTGTTCAGTGTATGGGTGGATAAACACTCCCAAGTATGCAATAAAAATGAACAAATAGCACAGCAGTTCTTTGAGAAAATAGATTTTTATTTACGAAACTAAAAATAGCTGAATGAATTTTTATATTCTCAAATTATTTGTTGGAAAGATAGATTGACCAAAGATAACTATGGAATGGCCACATTAGTCAAGGGTCAAGCATTTAGAAACGGACACACGATTCCTTCAATTTTTGGAACGAGAAGAATTGTTGTAATTTTCCCCGTTGAAAATTCAAATATAACATGAATTCTGATAATTTTATCCAGTTTCAAATGTTATTTGGGAAATATTATCATCAAATATCATCGTGCTAGAGGATTCAATCCTAAAATCTTTGAAATTTTCCCTCAAGCATTTTGCCTCTAGGAAATTTAACTCCTGCAATTTGCGGCCAGATAATGAGACCGCAAATCGCAGTCAGTAAAAATTTCCAGGCAGAATGCTTTCTCGAAAATTTCCAAAAAAATAGCGATAAAACCCCTAGCACATGTGATATTACTCTCGATAAAACGTAAATTAATTGAATATTGATCAGACTAGGCAAACAGAGTATTTTTCTTCGAATGTTCAACAAGGGTACACTCCTATATACCTATCCTTCACTCCTTTACATGAGTCTGCATATTGCTCGGATGATTCGGAAAAATATATCATCAGCTCTTGCACTACAAAACGATTGGAGATAGTGACTAAAGTTTATCTTTCAGTCGTAGATAATTCCACATCTGATTTTATGAACATCCTGTTCATATTATCAAGCAAATCAATCTATCATATCCCATGATGGGTTTAAATTTGGGATTGCTTCTAAAAAATGTGTTTCCCATTTCTTTCGGACTTCCTGATGATCGTGGATGCATGAAATAGATTTTCGTCAACAAAAATGTATTGAAGACCTATTGAATGCGATGCCTCTCTTGCATAAATGCTACAAATGATTTCTGGTGAGTACTCTCTTTTGGAAAACATTCTTCTTTGCCTCATTCATCTATATGAGTTTTCAATTGAGACTGGAATAGAAAATCAAATAACTATGTTAATAAAAAAGCAAATTTTAAATTTTAGATTTTTTCTTTTGAGAGTCTTTTCAGAATATCTATCAGATGTAATTCAATTCCCAGCGTAGTTTTAGGCGAAGAAGTAGTTGTTTTCTGTTAGACATTCACAAAAAATAACTTAATTTTTATCGTGGATTCTTCTATTCACAGAAAAATATTTCCATTCAATATTCATTTGAGAGTGTTTCCCTTTTCAACATGAGTAAAAAAGCAAATTTTAAATTTCAGATTTTTTTTTTGAGAGTATTTTCAGAATTTATATCAGATGTAGTTCAATGCCCAGCGTGGTTTCAGCCGGGGAAGTAGTTGTTTTCTGTTAGACATTCACAAAAAATAACTTAATTTTTATCGTGGATTTTTCAATTCACAGAAAAATATTTCCATTCAATATTAATTTGAGAGTGTTTCCCTTTTCAACGTGATAAAAAAGCAAATCTTAAATTTCAGATTTTTTCTTTTGAGAGTCTTTTCAGAATATCTATCCGATGTAGTTCAATGCCCAGCGTGGTTTGAGCCGGGGAAGTAGTTGTTTTCTGTTGAACATTCACAAAAAATAACTTAATTTTTATCGTGGATATTTCTATTCACAGAAAAATATTTCTGTTCAATATTCATTTGAGAGTGTTTTTCCCCTTACAACATGAGTACCCCACAAGAGGTTATCTTGAACGATGGAAGATAGTGACTAAGTTTATCTTTCAGTCGCAGATGATTCCACATCTAATTTTATGAACATCCTGTTAATATTTTCAACCAAATCAATCTATCATACCCCATAACAGGTTTTATTGACAAAAAACACTGATTTCAAAGTGTCTCTCCGAAAAAAATGTTTCTAACTTTCCATCTTTGCAAAGTGAGATTGCTTCCAAAAATGTGTTTCCCATTTCTTCCGGTCTTCCTGATGATCGTGGAAGCGTGAAATAGATTTTCGTCGACAAAAATGTATTGAAGATCTAGTGAATGCGATGTCTCTCTCGCGTCAATGTTACAAATGATTTCTGGTGAGTACTCTCTTTTGGAAAACATTGTTTTTCGCCTCATTCATCTCTATGAGTTCCTAATCAAGACTGGAATAAAAAATCAAATAATCATCTCAATGAAAAGGCAAATTTTCAATTTCAGATTTTTTCTTTTCAGTTAGGGACTTTTCAGAATATCTATCAGATATAGTTCAATGTCCAGTGTGGCTTTAGTCGGGGGAGTAGTTGTTTTCTGTTAGTCATTCACAAAAAATAACTTAATTTATATTGTGGATTTTTTTATTCACAGAAAAATATTCCTATTGAATATTCAATTGAGAATATTTCCCTTTTCAACATGGATACCTCACAAGAGGTTATCTTGAACGATGGAAGATAGTGAATTGAGTTTATCTTTCAGTCGCAGATGATTCAACATTTGATTTCATGAACATCCTTTTCATATTTTCAAACAAATCAATATTTTATTTCATTCTGAATTGTTTTAATAATGTTAAATTCAATAAATGTGTTTTTATAATGAATGTGTTTTTTATTCAGGTGACTTCCTTATTTTACGGGTTCAAAAATCATAACTATGAATAAGTTTTTCCACTGTGTGTACAATATTGAGAAAAACAATATTAACACAATTAAAATTTGCAAGAAAAAAGTGTATAATATCGCATCAAACATTATTCTTGAAGAAATATATGATAAAAAATCATTTCATTTAACTCGAAAACTCATTTCATATGAGATTTTTGTTCGAAAATCATCTGTGCTAATTGTTTATTTATATACTCCAAGAATGAACCCATTCAGGGGAGTTTAAGTAAGAAAAAATATTGAATGATCTAACAATAGAGTCGAATCCTAAAAGTCAATGAAGGAGTTCCTTCAAGCAATAGGCCAATCTACATTACGCAAACTTGACGTCATTCACAATTCAGCACTATGATCAGCATTAGGTGCTCACCGCACGAGCCCAATAGAGAGTATTCGCTGCGAAGCAAGCGAACCCCCTTTAAGATACCGTCGACAACACCTGAGTCTCTCATACGCTTCTTCTATTGCTGCCAAACCAACGCATCCAACCTGTTGATAACGTTTTCTCGAATCGTTTCAAACAAAATTTCACAGGACACCCGAGAACAGCTCCTCCTTTCTACGAAAGAATCAATAAGCTCTCACAAAGTCTAGAACTGACCCTCCTTCCAGTATTCTCGAATTGTATTACCTCCTATCCTCCTTGGCTGATCAATGTCCCTACATGTGACCTCACCATATCCGCTTTCAACAAAAATGAAGCGCCTCCCCAAATTTTATTAAACCCCTTCCACCACAAATTGACTGAATATGAAATCTATGTAGCACTGTATACCGACGCCTCAAAAACAGAACAGGGAGTTGGCGCAGCTCTAGTAACACCTAATGGAACATTGAAATTAAAACTAACCCAATCATCAAGTATAAACACCGCTGAACTTTTTGCTATATTACAAGCATTACATTTCGTGAAGAATCACCCCGATGAAAAATTTCTAATCATATCAGACTCTTTGAGCGCACTCAAGGGTATGCAACAAATATACACAGACAACCCAATCTTACTTATGATGGAAAACGAACAACAATGTATCTGAGAACTCAGGAAAAAAGTTATCATGATGTGGGCCCCCTCTCATATTGGGATTGCTGGTAATGAGAAAGCAGATATAGCAGCCAAAGAAGCAATAAACGACCATCAATCGAAAATAATATCCAGAACAACCAATTCAGACATGAAATCATCCGTCAAAAGTAAAGCAATTGAAGAATGGCAGCAGTCAAGTTCAAAACTGGCGCAAATAAAACCATACGTAAAACCCTGGAGTCACCTTCCAAAATGGAGAAAACATCAAACAAATCTCTGCCGTCTACGTATGGGCCTCACGACTACCTATTGTCACGTTCTGAACAAACAATATGTGAAGTGTGTAATACAACAGTGTCTGTGAAACATATCCTGGAAATATGTCCCAAATTTCAAGAAGCAAGAAACAAATACCAAAATTCGCAAAATCTACATGAAACTTTGGGAAAAAACTGTAATGTTATCAATCTCATGTCATTCTTAACAGATATTAATATGTTCCACTCAATCTAAATGTAATGTATTGTTGCGCTAATAACTCTAGTGGTTGATGCGCTAATTCTTAAATAAAAAAAAATAAAAAAAGTGATATATAATTATCTTTTTCAATGAGGTTTTTCATTATCATTCGGCAAATGATTCCGAGGAAAAAATATTGAACCAAAACTGTTTTTTCGATCATTTCAAGTTTTACTCCCAAACGAATATTTTTCTCCAAAATTTTGCAATAAAATATCAATAGATGAAAAATTCTCTGAAAGTTTCGAAAATAAAAAAAAATCTGTACCTTCATCAGAAACTGGAATATTCAACTCCTTGTATTTTTCTCCTCTACAAACAAACACCTAGTACTGTTTCAGGTCCGAATTTTCGGGAAGTATTTCTGAATGATTGAATCCTATTCGGCATAATAAACATTATTTTTATGAATAATTCATGAAATAGTACCGATCAGAACTTCATGAGAACATAATGTTACTTCCATTCAGGGTCAAATATGGAGTAAAAATAAGATGACCAATCTCTCATCCCATTGTTTGTTCAGGCTTTTTGTACAGTCGATCGCTTCCTTAGCGGGAAGAGGAGGAACAACAAATTCTATATCTCATATATTCATGAAATTGATAGTTCATTCTGTAATTTCGGAGTTATAAATATTAATTTGGAAGTAAGATAGGAAAAAAGTGGATAATGAATCTCTGTTCAATATTTCATTAATATCAATACTCAAAAGATAATAAAAACTTTCCGATAAAAGAAAAAAATATTACTCTACGAACTGCTGCTCACATAAAATTTGCCGTTGATTGTTCTAGACAGTTTTCCATGGAAATATTAATTGTGAAAATATAGATTTTTAGTTTTTATGCCCAGTGAATTAATGGTTTCATGTGATTGGAATACCCCAAAAAATATTGAGTACTCATCAGCAATTAGTTCAGTTTTTGTTTGGTTCTGATTCGTTCCCCACATCAAAAGATATCTATGGTCGAAAAACATGCACAAAAAAAACAATTGCTCAATTTTGTTATCACTAGTTGTTCCTGAAACTAGCTTTCCCGATATATTTTTTTCCATCATATATTTCTGCATATTTTAATTCAATCGGACGAAATATATACTACTTGTATTTTAATTCTTTGTCATTTATTCACGATCGATCTCTAAGCACCCTCCCGATAGTAATATTTTTTACTATCCAAATAAAACAGGGGATAATCTTAATCAAGCATTACAAAATCAGATTTTATAGAGAACAAATAATTTTTTCAATGGTACCCATATGGTACCAATGAACATTCAACCAGATCTTTGAATTACCAACAAAAAAATACATATTGTCGAGTTATAACTTCACTATTGTCGATGTTGCAGCTTTCTAAGATTGAAAAAATCAATTAATGAACCGGAATTTTATGTGTATATATTTTTCCGCAATTTAAAACTAATGAGAGTAATCCCTGTGTACAATGCAGAATCTCTTTCCTCAACAGACTCATCTGGGCTTGAATTTAATGTGATGATTTCAGGTGGTTCAACCTATTTTGTATAGGTGAACTGTTCTTTCCTACCCCCTTTTTTATCAACTAATGTAAGTGGACTTAAAAACAAAAAAAAACATGAAGAGTTCTATAAATTTTACTTTCAAAAGACCGCAAAATTGAATTTCAAGAAAGTCAATAAAAAAGTTCCTTTGCCTCAAAAAATTGTTGAGAATTTCGATATCCAATCTTCACCATGGTTGAAATCATTATATCGCTCCTCAGTTGGAAATTATATATGCCTAATATTCTTGGTAGACAGTCTCCCCTATATGGTCTACATCAGTGTAAATGTATTTTTATCGTTTGACGCACAAAAATTAAATCTACGATGAAAACTGTAGAATAAGGCTTTTAAGACAATATTGGTTATTTTGTACTTTTTTCCAACCATCCTTTATGTAGATGGATTGATCGCACAAAATTCCCCTTAGAAAAAGAATTGGTGAATATATCTTCAAACTATTGTAACTATTTCAAACTCAAATTCCCTAATCTGAAAAATGAACGATAAATATTTTTTATATTCAATTATGAACTAGTCCTTGCGCTAGGACAGATCACGGATCCAGCAATTCATATATTACATTCATGAAGGCAGCGATTACGATGTTGCCAAACTTAGGGCTACACAACGCTACAAGAGTTTGTGGGCTCTACAAAGAAGTATATAATTCTGCAGTGTATATCCCTATATACGGAAAGCGCTCCCTACGGTTCGAACCAAAGAACTATATCGCGTATGTTGGTTATGGAAATGGTATATTTTGTATCCCGATCTAAAACATGGGGAAATGACCTGCATTCAATTCTGATCACCCAGTGAAGAGATACAGGGTGATACTTTGTTGAGCCCGATATCGGGACTAACAAGGTTACTCCGGGCTAAACTGCGTCTCGTTCATATGCTTCACGGGATTCACAATGACCGTGTACATCTCTATATATATATATATATATATATATATATATATATATATATATATATATATATATATATATATATATATATATATATATATATATATATATATATATATATATATATATATATATATATATATATATATATATATATATATATATATATATATATATATATATATATATATATATAATATATATATATATAAAAATTATTATATATATGCAAAATTGATTATTGGGGTATGGCAAAAGAAAAAGTGTACTCTTTAGAGTTTGTCCAAGCTTTCGGAATGTTTTATTTCCATCTTCAGGGATACTACAATGAAGAATTGAACGAATTAGTGTGTCATTCGAACCTTAAGGTACTAATAACTTACATCTTTGTTGAGATTAGTTTCTATGTTGTTTATGAATGTTCTTTATGTAAAGTACGGTGAAATATAAGTTCTGAATTTGAAGTTGGCAACACATGTTTTCAATAGTCAACTAATTTTACACAATAAAATTCATTGAAACGTTACTGATTAAAATATTAAAAATATAAAGTCCCTAGTATTTTTACCAATTTACCGTACCAAAGAGGTATTTCACTCAAACTTGCTAGACTTTTCAAAACCATAGATAATATCAAAATAGCGAACAAAACAGTCCTTACAATTGAGTCTATTTATTCTTTTCTTTACCCCGTTATCCCGTTTTCCCGTTATCCCCTTATCCTGTCATCCCATTATCCTGTTTTTTCGTTATCCCGTTATTCCCGTTATCCCGTTGTCCCATTATCCCGTTATCCCGTTATCCCGTTTTCCCGTTATCCCGTTTTCCTGTTATCCCATTTTATCTTTATCCCGTTATCTCGTTTTCCCCTGATCCTGTCATCTCGTTATCCTGTTTTCCCGTTTTCCCGTTTTTTCGTTATCCCGTTATCCAAAAAAAATATAAAATAGGGGTTGATCGTAGAAGGGTGAAAATTCAGAGTTGTATGTATTTTTGAATGCTGTATCTAAAAAAATAAAAACAAAAAATGTTGTCTACAAAATAAAAATAAAAATTGAGGGGTGGACCACCCTCAACATTTAGGGGGATGATTTGGGAATCTAAACCATCCAGGGCGCCACCCAAACGCATACAAAGAAATTCATTCAAATCGGTCCAGCAGTTTGGGAGGAGTGCAGTGACAACACACGTACAGTGGAATTATATGAATAAAGATATATATATATATAAATATATATTTGTATATATATATATATATGTATATATATATATATATATATAAATATATATTTATATATATATATATATATATATATATGTATATATATATATATATATAAATATATATTTATATATATATATATATATAATTTTTGCCATTCTTTGTGAGCCAGATTGATATGATATAGGTAAGTATTCTCACCCTGTATAATATTGCAATGATGTGATAATAATTGCTAGCTACGTCACTGTTCTCTCGTCACGTTGCTGCCAATTGTTATCATTTTTCTTACCACAGCTAGCACAGTTGGTACACCTCTTATCTCAGATAGCCGGTTCAAGGCAATTTAGCCACTACTACTGAATCTACAAATATTCACGGATAATCATAAAAATGAAATCATGGATAGATAGACACAACCTCACTTTTTCCTTGAGAGTGAAGTTTTCTGTTATGGTGCAAAATAAAGTGAAATAAAGTTCTTCAGATGTGAGATACGTTATTTGTGATATTGTTCATGGACCGGATGTGCACTATTAAAAGTTTTTATACCTGGCTGGAAATGTCGGTGTTCAAAATATGCCCTGAAACTGGATCCTTTCTCACTCCAAGCTCTATCAGGAACTCCAATACCATAAATCAGGAACCATACAGATGCGGAAATCAGCTTTGGATACGTGGATATGTTGTATAATTAAGGTAATATTGATTTTGTTCTTCTAATGTTGGAATTATTTCGTTTTTCTTTCTTCCAAAAATGTTGCGTGCTTCCTTTGTAATTTATTTTTCGATCTCCATTCTGGCTTTGTTTGTTGTCACCTAGATACGAATTTTCCTTCCTCTTTTTTCATTTGAATTTTTGAATTCGCGCACCAAATTGTCACATTTCACTGTTTGGGTTCATCTTATATAATTTATATATATAACTATTTTTCCATTCCTATTACTATTTACAAACTTCAATAATAATTGCTTATGACATCACCCCGTTGTTATTCTCTCACAATATCCAATTTTCCATATGACCATCTATTCCCTGATTGGCTAATCTCATCAAGAAGTTTGCTGTTCTACCATTGGTTACTTTTAGTTATCTACAATTTCATATACTGTATGCTTCAAAGTTATAAATGTGTTGATCACTTTTTATTCATGAAAATTTTGTAAAACCAGACTTTTTGTTGTCTTTTTACCAATTATGGGTTATAATCATCATGACAGTGTATGAAATTGATTGTGTTATAGTATTTTGACATTTTTATCTATCCATATTATACATAGGCTTACAAATGAATGGAACTTCCAAAATTTAAATAAACTTTTAAATAATAATAATTATTATTTATCTTTTTTTTTTTTTTTAAAACTATTAGAAATAAACTATTTTTCTACTTTCAGAAAACTACTTTGCTGGATTTCCCGAAAAACAAGTTCTACAACGATAACTACTATTTACAACTACTGGTACTACATTTTGTTGTTCCAGAAAAACTTGACTTGGACTTCTTTTCGGATCACGAGAGAAAACTTTTCAAGATATTATCATATATTATATTTTATATATATTATTACTATCTCACTTTCATTTTATATTTTATACTGATATATAAATTTTTTAATATTCATTTGATTTTACAATTACTGGTACTCTTTCAATTATGCTGTTTTATTATTTTTCTTATCTCTTCCTCCAGTTGTTCTTTATATTCATATTGAATTTATTTTATTAATTTGAATCTCTCATTTCATTTACTTCTATTTTGTGTACATACTCTTTCGCTTTTTCATTATTCACACATAATTTACATATTATATTCATTTATAATTCATTAATATACCTTCATTGTATTTATCAATATACCTTTATCATCATCATCATATTTCTTAATATACTTCTTTAGTATTATTATTATTATCATTTCCACTTTCATTTCTCACATACATTCATTTCATACACAAAATATTTTTATCTTCATTTCTTTTCATGTTTCTTCAAAATTCACATTATTTATTATCCATTTCTATATTTTTCCTTCTTCATAATCTATATTGTTTTATATTTGTAAGCATTTTCAATATTGTTTTTCACTTTACTCTATATAACTAACCTGTACCAATAATTCCATCAACTTTTTTGTTTTTCAGTATTTTTATTGTTATTCAATATTATTGTTTTTTTCTTAAATATTTATGCGTTGTTTTGTTTCCTCCAATATTCTCTCTCATTGATATATTTTTTCTTTACATTTGTTTTTCATCTTATTTTCTTTAATACAAATGTTTCTTAACTATATTTATCTTCAATTTATTTTTTTAATTTTTTTATTCTTATTACAATTGTTATTCCCTAAATTTCCTTTTTAATTTCAATTGAAAATTTATGTTAATATTTTCAACTATTTTCATTTTCATAAATTCAACTTTTCCTTGTTTTTGAAAGTAATATTTATTCCCATCATTTCCTATTTTTATTTTTGACATTTTACTATCCATTATTATTATTATTTCATTATTTGTGTTGCTTTGCTTTATTTCAAAAATTCCATTCGCTCTGTGAATGTTATTGATTTGCATTACTCTTATTTTTTCTTTTGTTTCCTTTTTAAATCAAAATTTTTATTAGTCATTTTTGTGTCATTCATTTTTATTATTACTATTTCATTATTTATCTTCCCTTTTTTTACCTCCAAATTTTTATTAGCCACGTTCATGTCATTTATTTTCATTATAATTATTTTATCATTTTCATTCCTTTTTTGCAATTCATAATTCATTTTCGCCATTATTATTTCATATATTGTCATTATTTTTACTTTATTATTTACTTTTCCCTTTTTAATATGAAATTTTTGATTATTCACATTTATATTATCTATAAGCTCATTACTTTTGTGATCAAGATTCATTTTTATATTTTGTGTTTGTATATAATTTTTTTCTAATAAATTATTACTATCATCTGTTTTTTGTATAACTACCTCATTAATTTTATTTTGCTCACTACTTGTTTCAATTCTTCTCAATTCTAATAATTTTATATTTTCTTCTAATTTTTTATCAAGAGTACTTATTTCATTTTCAACTCTTCCTTGTTTACTATTCATGTCTAATTTCATGCCTTTTAGTTTTTCATCCTGCCTTTCTACATGATTATTTATAGAGGATACTTCTTTTTATTGCCAATAAAATTCCTCATTTTGCTGTCATATTTTTGTTTCTAATTGTTTATGAGCTTTCAACAATTCCTTTTTACTTTGTTGAGTTTTAGTTTGTATTTTGTTTTCTATACTTTCTATATTTTTTTTTATATTCTTCATATTTTCTCTCACATTTTCTCTCAATCTTATTTCCATCTTCTTATTTTCTTTCCCATTTTTTCTTCCATTCTTTCCTCCATTCTTCCCATACTTTCTCTCATTCCATCATTCATCCTTTCTATTTTCTCTTCCATTCTTGCTGAATTTTCTTTTAAATCCTGTTTCATACTTTCTTTTATTTCATTTTTCAAGCTTGCTGAATTTTCATTCATTTTCTCTTCCATTCTTGTTGAATTTTCTTTCATTTCTTTCATTTCATCTTTTATACTTCCCATATTTTCATTCATTCTTACTGAATTTTCTTTCATATCATTTCTCACACTTGCTGAATTTGTATCCATTTTTTCATTCATATCATTTTTCATTCTACCTTCCATACCTGCCATACTTTTTTCTGACTTTTCATTAATTCTTTCTTCCATACCTGCCATATTTTCCATCATTTTATTAAAAAAACTCTCCCATTCTGTTCTTTCACCTTTTATTACACTCCCTCTCACATTGCTAATCTCTCCTTCTTCCTGATCACCTCTCTCTCTACCTTCTGCACCTTTTTCCAAACCAACTTTCTTACCATCTCTCAAATCCATTTTTATTCACCAATATTTAGTCTTATACTTTGAAATGCCAATTGCCAATGTTCACCCAGTGTCATTAGGAAATAATATTTTTCCTTTACTTGCCCTTACTCTGCCTTGAAATGATATATTGCCCTTATTTTGCCACTACGTTGCGATAAATATTAATAAATATTATATTTCCCTTACTTGCCCTTACGTTGTGGCGCCATTTGATATGTTATGATAATTTTTCAAATGTGAATTGTTTTTATATAATGAAGATTGCTAATAATTTTCGCTATTCTTTGTGAGCCAGATTGATATGATATAGATAAGTATTTTCACCCTGTATAATATTGCAATGATGTAATAATCACTGTTCTCTCGTCACGTTGCTGCCAATTGTTATCATTTTTCTTACCACAGCTAGCACAGTTGGTACACCTCTTATCTCAGATAGCCGGGTCAAGGCAATTTAGCCACTACTTGATATGTCAAAACTCAATTTATTCAATGGTCGTAGGAATGATTGTTGATCATTGTAAGAAAACAAACAACAAAGTATCAAAAAGCAATCATTTCCTTCATTCAGGAAGGCTTAATTTCACCTGGCCTACGAGAAATAACTTATACTAATGTGAATCTACAAATATTCACGGATAATCATAAAAATGAAATCATGGATAGATAGACACAACCTCACTTTTTCTTCGAGAGTGAAGTTTTCTGTTATGGTGCAAAATAAAGTGAAATAAAGTTCTTCAGATGTGAGATACGTTATTTGTGATATTGTTCATGGACCGGATGTGCACTATTAAAAGTTTTTATACCTGGCTGGAAATGTCGGTGTTCAAGATATGCCCTGAAACTGGATCCTTTCTCACTCCAAGCTCATAAATCCAGGAACTCCAATACCATAAATCAGGAACCATACAGATGCGGAAATCAGCTTTGGATACGTGGATATGTTGTATAATTGAGGTAATATTGATTTTGTTCTTCTAATGTTGGAATTATTTCGTTTTTCTTTCTCCCAAAAATGTTGCGAGCTTCCTTTGTAATTTATTTTCCGATCTCCATTCTGGCTTTGTTTGTTGTCACCTAGATAGAATTTTTTTCCTTTTTTTTTAATTTTTAAACCAAATTGTCACATTTCACTGTTTGGGTTCATCTTATATAATTTATATATACAACTATTTTTCCATTCTTATTACTATTCACAAATTTCAATGATAATTGCTTATGACATCACCCCGATGTTATTCTCTCACAATTTCCAATTTTCCATATGACCATCTATTCCCTGATTGGCTAATCTCATCAAGAAGTTTGCTGTTCTACCATTGGTTACTTTTAGTTATCTACAATTTCATATACTGTATGTTTCAAATTTATAAATGTGTTGAACACTTTTCATTCATGAAAATTTTGTAAAACTAGACTTTTTGTTGTCTTTTTACCAATTATGGGTTATAATCATTATGACAGTGTATGAAATTGATTGTGTTATAGTATTTTGACATTTTTATCCATCCATATTATACATAGGCTTACAAATAAATAGAACTTCCAAAATTATATAAAAACAATCTCTTGAAACTAATAACTATTTATTAATTATTCTTTTTGTGGGTTTTTTCCTTTTAAAACTCATAACTGGCATAACATAACATAACAATATATATATATATATATATATATATATATATATATATATATATATATGCAGCAATATAAAAAAAAAAACTATTGTAAGTTTGTCCAAGCTTTCGGAATTGATTCATTCCATCATCAGGAAACTACAATTTTTTGAATATTACATATGAGAGATTATCGTTAAGTGAATCGATAATACTTACAACTTAGGTGAGATTGGATGACACGCTGTTCAGTAAAAAATATTTTTTTTGTCCTTAGACATTATGGTACTAAATAATGAGAAATGTAAAACAGAGAAATGAACTAATGTTCAATTACCACCCTTCTATGTTGAAAATTATACATAAAACATGTTAAAATATCTTCAACCATGTGGTTGGGATCAAATATATATATATATATATATATATATATATATATATATATATATATATATATACAGAGGCGACTAAAAGGATAACCGTAGGTGGAAGATGGTCTCATCGCCCGGTGAAATACCACCATATCGACTTTGTGTGCTGTGAAATGGATCATTCCATGTTTCAGTGTTCGGTCGATACTTTCCGGTCTCCCTCTTTCCTTTTTTCCAATTCCTCCTTTATTTTCAGGTGCATCCTAATAGTAATAATGATGAAGTCTCCTAGAGTAAAACACTCCGGAAGCAAAATACCTCTCCATTCGGATTTCCGGGCGAGAGGTACTCGAGGGGACTCAACATTAAATATTAATTTTTGCAACATCCGCGGACTCAACAAGAATATCAATGACGTCCACCATCACCTACAGACGAAAAAACCGGATATTCTGGCTCTAACAGAAACACAAGTAAACTCGTCCACCAACAAGGTCCATATGCTTTGTCCTGGTTACGAACTCCATTCTCGAATCAGGTTCAAAGGTGGAGTCTGCCTCTACGCTAAGGCTAACCTTTCATGCCAGCGTGAAGATAGTTTGGAACCGAAAGACTTTGATGTGATGTGGTTCAAGCTATCTGATACCAAACTGACTAAGTTCCTCTGCTGCCTTTACCTATCACCTAATGAACCTTCATATAACGACCTCTTTGAGTTTTTATCACTCAAACTGGACTACATTCAGGAGAACCATCCAACAGCTGAAACCATAATCATGGGAGACTTTAATGTACATAACGCTGACTGGCTCAAATTCTCTAACAAAACAGATGATGCGGGTCGTCAAGCCGAGGCGTTCGCCATCACTCATGGTCTAGAACAACTGGTCGAGCTACCAACCCGCATCCCTGATGTCAACAACCAGTCTGCCAATACACTAGATCTTTTCCCCACCACCAATCCTGACCCGTATAGAATAGAAGTTTGTGCCCCACTTGGAAACTCTGATCACACCCTCATCTCCACAACATGCTCTTTCCATTTACCATCGAGCTGCACAATACCACCCCGTCTCATGTGGCATTACAATTCGGCCGACTGGGAAGGTCTTCGTATGTTTTTCTCAGCGTTTCCATGGAAGAGAGTTTGTTTCTCTTCAGTAGATCCTACACGATGTACTGAGACAATTTCTGAAATCATCATGTTGGGGATGCAAACTTACTTACCGAATACCGGAAAAAGAACATCATCCGATAAGACCTGGTTTAACAGAAACTGCTCTAGAGCTGTGGCTTCCAAACAGGCAGCATACCATCGATGGCTGAAAAATCCGGGCCCTGAGACCTGAGCAGCATATGTCGAGGCTAGAGGCATATGCAAAAAAACAATAGAATGCTCAAAAGATACCCACAATGCCAAAATAAGATCAAAACTTGCTGAATGTCCTGACGGATCCCGTTCATTTCGGTCTTTCGCCAAAGCTGTGGGAAGAAACTTCACTTTCAGCTCGTTTCCTCCTCTAACCAAAGAAGATGGAACACTAGCAACGACTGCCCAGGAAAAAGCCAATATCTTTGCGCACCTATTTGCTGGAAATTCCACTCTGGATTCATCGGGAAAACAACCCCCGAACATTACACCTATTGACAGTCACATGCCCGAGATCACCTTTCGCCAACGTACTATCAGAAAGATTTTGCTGGGTCTCAACACCAACAAAGCCTGTGGATCTGACGGATTCCCGCCGATTGTTCAGGAAAAAGCCATCAACATCGAGCTCATTGGAAAATTGCAAAGTACAGCCAGCCCTAAAAAAGGCAAAAAGGCCCTACCTAGCAACTACAGACCTATCGCACTGCTATCTATTATTTCAAAGGTCATGGAAAAAGCCATCAACATCGAGCTCATGAAATATCTGGGAGACTCATGAATTGTCAACGATAGGCAATATGGCTTCCGCCATCAGAGATCAACTGGTGACCTGCTCGCTTACGTCTCACATATATGGCAGCTATCTATTGAAAAGTATGGTGAAACTTTAGCTGTGGCATTAGATATCTCCAAGGCGTTCGATCGAGTTTGGCACCAGGGACTCCTCGCCAAGCTTCCGTCTTATGGCTTGCCCCCTCAGCTGTGTTCTCTGCTTGCTAGTTTTCTCTCAAACAGGTATCTCCATGTAGTGGTCGATGGAGCTTCATCTGACACTCTACTCATAAATGCTGGTGTTCCGCAAGGATCTATTCTCGCACCAACACTATTTCTACTTCACATCAACGACCTGTTGAAAGCAACTTCATGTCCAGTACACAGCTTTGCCGATGATAGTACCCTCCATACCGCTTTCTCTTCCAGGGCCCCTATATCAGCCCGTGAAACCAGAAATGAACGAGGAGGAAATGTTAATAATATAAATATGGACTTAGCAACAATTCTCGACTGGGGATCTAATAACTTGGTAGAATTCAATGCAAACAAAACACAAGCATGTCTTTTCTCTAGAAAAGCCGATCTCACTGTGCCTAACATAGCTTTGTCAGGAGTAACCATACCACTGAAGTCATCCATATCGATGCTTGGTATTACTATCAGCAATAACCTTTCCTGGGAAAATCACGTGAGGTCCATTGCCAAAAGTGCATCCCAAAAACTTGGTTTTTTGTTCCGTGCCAAGAGCTATTTCACCCCCACTCAGCTGCTTATGATCTATAAGGCACAGATCCTAGAATACTGTTCCCATATTTGGAGCGCAGCACCTAAACATATCCTGAGGCTATTGGATTCTGTCCAAAAAAGGGCAATTCGTCTCGTCGGTGATACCTCGCTTACAAACTCGCTCACTTGTCTGGAACACCGTAGAAAAGTTGGCGATTTGTTTCTATTTTATAGATATTTTCATGGGCGATGCTCTTCTGAAATATCAACAATCGTTCCTGCCTTGGCAGTCTCTTCGAGATTAACCCGTCAAGTTCAGTCATCACACCCCTTCGTGGTCACTTTGGAGACCTGCAGAACATCACTTTCCAAAGACTCGTTCATCCAACGAACAGCGAGGCTTTGGAACTCATTGCCTAGGGAGGTGTTCCCCGAGGCATACAACCTCCAGAAAATTAAGAAGAACACCAACTCCTACCTTCTTTCCCTTGGTTCCCACGATGTTCTCTGAACATTACAGAATATCCCTTTTCGTGGGAACCAGAACATTAAAAAAAAAAAGTGTGTCTCACTTCTCATGGAAACACCTTCGTATCTTCCGTAATTATTGTAGTGGAAATCTGTTATTTCCACGAACAGAAGATATACGGTGCCTGAGTCTAAATTTTCTTATGGGAGTGGCATACACTGCGCGCCAGGAGCAAGGGGGCAAGATAGACTCAAAATTCTTACGGATTCGTGTTCAAGACTTTAGTACCATTCCTTATTTTCGCAGAAAAATTTTGAGTTCTGTAAAATCCAAATTTGTATCTGATGAGGGTCTACCGTAATCACTTCTCTTTATTTATATATATATATATATATATATATATATATATATATATATGGAAGGAATTTAATGGACATAGCCCTCAGAGAAAAGTGTTAACCGTAGACACGTGTTTCGGGCTCTCGGCCCTCATCAGTACGGTGAAGAAGTGCAAGGATGAACAACACTTTTCTCTGAGGGCTATGTCCATTAAATTCCTTCCATTTTGTTTTTAACAGTTTCCTCGATATTACTCTCTTTCATATATATATATATATATATATATATATATATATATAAATATACCATTCCATGAAAAATATTCAGTTCTGAAAAATCCAAATTTATCTCACTTAACACTTTCGTATCTTCCGTTATTATTGTAGTAGATTTCCACGATCGTTAGATATACCGAGGATAAGCCTACATTCATTCTGGGGTCAATCCGAGTGACATACAATGCTTGCCAAGGGGGATGAATATATTGATTTTTGCGAAAAATAATATGAGGGGCAAGATATGCTCAAAATTATTACAGATTCGTAATCAGGACATCAACTTTAGTACCAATCCATATTTCCGCAAAAAAATTTTCAGTTTCCCAGTTCAGTTCTTCCATAATGATTAAAGTGGAATTTTAAAATCATCTCCGGTATACCTAATGCGGCTACCATGGTGTTGAGGCGAGCGAGAAACATAGGGTAAGCTTAATATGTATTTGTTTTTTGGAAGCCCTTTATTGTCGTTAATTAATTCAATTCAATTATTTGAGCGTTAAACCTAAATATATTTTTTAAATTTGAGTACTAATGACGAACCCCCTTTTCAACATTAAAATCAAAAAGCCTTCTTACACTAAGCGAGTTCAGATACGTGACATTATAACGGTTTAACTGGATAACAAGATAACGGGATAACGCGATAACGGCTTAACGCGAAAACGGGGTAAAGGGATAATGGGATGACAGCAAAACGAAATAACGGGATAACGGGGTAACTGGATAATAGGATAACGACAAAACGGTATAACAAGATAACGGATCACAGGACAAATGCATATCAGGGAAATGGTTCGACGGGAAAACGGGATAACTGCATAACAGGATCACAATATGTTAGAACAACCCCCTAAATATTTCAATGATGTCAATTTTTGTATCTGTTAATGAATAAAAAACAGCAGAACATGGCAATTTTATGTTGTTTTGCTCAAGAATGATTTTTTTTCATTTCTAGAATTGGGCAATATAAAGTATCATGAAACAGATTATACCTGGGAGAGTATCAGTAATGAAGGAATAAAATTTCGCACATTCCAGATATAGGTACGTACTGAAAAAGGAATTTCCAAAATTCGAATCACAAGCAGTTGAAACTTCTCTCTAAATGTATGAATAATTTTCATCTCTTAAATTATTAATTTTTTAATGTACAGTTGCCTTGCGAAGTTTCAACTAGACACTAGAAAAAGTTCGGTGATAATAGATAATTGTTTTCAACAGCATTCTTGGCTGTTTGATCAACCCCCAGAAGATAACGAAAACCAGTAAGAGTTGAGATCACGGGGGCCTTACCTTCCATACTGGGATCCGGAACCACTCTTTTAAAGAATACATTATCTTAACGAACATTGTGGTTGTCTGAACTGACGTCATTTTGACCCTCGAATAGGTTGGCTCTGAATTGAGTTTAGTTGGATTTTATGTCATATTTAAGAGTCGAAAATTGGAATATCGAGACAGTTAGCCTGGTCAAATTGTTTCAATAATGGTCGTTTCATCCGAATCATCACCGAAAATTAACTATGAGGAAAAAACATTTGGAACTTGAAAAAAAAATTGAGATTTTGATTAAAATTCCATTTGCACTAATTAATATGTTTTTTTTCAATCAACTCACGTTAAGAAATTCATTAAAAATTAGTTTACAAGTATTTCGCATATTCCTGGAATCGAATCAAAATATGTTATGAAAAAGTGGAATCTTCTTGAAAACGACGCGGACAAATCCACACGCATATAATCGAAGAAAAACATAGATATGTCAATTTTTATATACGAAACTATCCATTTGAAGAAATCGGCAAAATGCGTCATTTCTATTTTATTTTTTTGTTGAGATCGATTTATTGTCAAGTCCGTACCCCTATATCACAAAAATTGTTCCTGATACGTTGATTTGATTTTGCATAAAGGTAACATTGCAGGGGTAGGGCGTACCAGAAGAGGATTCAACTTAATTCGAATCCTGAGGGCTTAAAAGTATCCCTAATTATGTTCTTATGAGTTTTTTCCGAAACTGTTTTTTTTTTGCAAAACGTCAAAATAAATCAATTTCATTTGAAAAAATCAAAGATTGAAAATAGTTTTCATGTCTGGACTTTGCACCTCAGGCGGTAAAATCTATCCCTATTATAAAACTTATATCTCGAAGAGTTTCAATAACGAAAAAATCAGATTTTACAAGAAAGAAGCATTCCAAGTGCGTTATAAGATTTTTTCCAAAATTCTAATTGTAAGCTGTTGAAATTATTTTCGAAATATTATAATTTTTCAAATTTAAAACTGTAAATTTTTTTCATCATGCAGTATTTTGTTTTCTTTCATGTTTCAATTTGAACCTAAAGAGAGTTATGAGACAATACATGAAGTTTCCATTATCCCAACCTTAATTATGGTTGGCAAAATTGACGTCATTTTCCCTGGAATAGGTTGGCGCTGAATTTGGCGAAGGGAATTTTATGTCATATTTTCGTCAGAATTTGAAAGTCAAGATTTTGCCCTTTCGTACCGCAATTGTCATTCCGGTTTTGAAAAAAGGAAGTAAATCAGATCTTAACAATTACACAGGAATCTCACTTCTACCAAGTTTTTCAAAACTCTTAGAGTGGCACGTTAACCAACAACTTCTGTCTCATCTCAGTGAACAGAATATTTTGACCAATGCCCAATTTGGTTTCCGACCAATTATGATTACAGCCGAAGCAACTTTTGCTTTACTCTAACACGTGAATGAAACAATCGAAAATAACCAAAACTCATGGGGTATTTTCTGCGACCTATCCAAGGCCTTCGATTGTGTCGACCATCACATTTTCTTGGATAAACTCGAGTATTATGGCGTCCGCGGTCTCGCCAAAAAATGGTTCGAAATATATTTTATAGACAAATGCTAGTGAAAGTGCACTATTTTCTGAATTCATTATTTTTATTTATGATAACATAACAAATAGCAAATATTTCATTATGATTACTAGTTATTAATAAAATAATGAAAAAAAAAATGAAAATACTCGAAATAATAATAATAATAGCATCTCCATAACAATATATATATATATATATATATATATATATATATATATATATATATATATATATATATATATATATATATATATATATATATATATATATCGAATAATGTTGCCCCTGCATTCGCCAAAAAACAACTTGAATAATTCTTCAACCAATCTATAACATTGCACAGGAATTTTTTGTGTTTGGTAACTTCACTGTTGTTCTATTCTTCATACATCGAGTATTTTTTGAGATAACTGGTATCATGAGGACACTATTGATCCGTTGTTTGTCAACTGTGTGGAAAATTAATACTTTTAAACTAATTTTGAATTATCAATCCTCTAGATGATATTATGAAGTACAATCTACACCATCGCTACATGATAATCCAGCATCTAGCACTCTCAATAACAAACAGTGATAATTATCCCATTCGATACGGCATTAGCACTCATATAATGCGAAAGGAGATATAAGCCAGGAAACAAGAGACAGCCCACTTCAATCATCGACAATGCGGTTTCTGTTAATTTCCTCCGGAGTGGTTGAGTACAATAATTGATGCGAATCCCAACAGCTGTGGTTTACCACGTCGAATAACTGAATTACTAAATAGTCGATGTGTTTCTCTGATCGTTTAATCCTGTTTACCATACCCTTGGGTAATTCGATGATTAGCGTCAGAAACAAACTTATGCTAATCACCGGTTTTTATGGCATAACAGAGGCGATGTTATATAATTATATATATATATATATATATATATATATATATATATACCTAGTGAAAAAGTAAGACGTTGCTGACGAGTTAGGTGTGAAGCTCAAATTTTGGGGTGTGCAGCAAAAGAAAAACTGTACACTTTGAAGTTTGTCCAAGCTTACGGACACCTCTCCTTTCTTCCTTTCCAACACTAACATTAAATTATGGGAGAAAGCCATAGTTTTTCCTGTCATGTATTTTTCACAGACGCAATTTTCCATATTATATATTTGGCAAAACTCTTCATCAGTGGTTGGAGATCACCTTCCTGAACCTCGATTGAACCGGTCACGTCGATGGTGATGTTAGGGTGGAAGATTAATTGGTTTTGATGGCCCCTGATGGGTACTCGATATCTTCTCTACCTTTCTAACACTAACATTGAATTATAGGAAGGAGCGACTCAGAAATATGCGGCGGTACCTATGTCCTAAATAGCTCAGTTGGTTGGAGCATCTGACTAGAGATTTGAGGGTGTGGGCTCGAATCCCGCTTGGGGATGTATTTTTCTTTAATTAAATTTATTGATTTGTCTGATATGCCATAATTTTTCCTCTCATGTATTTTCCACAAACGCAATTTTGCACTTCATATATAGATAGATAGATAGATGTTCATTAACTACGGTATATAGGGATACATTAGTAGCAAGTCAGTAGTACAGAGTGATAATAAAAATAGCAGATCTGCGCAAAGATCCTCAAGAACATTAGAAATAAAAAAGAAAAGAAAATAAAATATATATATATATATATATATATATATATATATATATATATATATATTTATATATATATATATATATATATATATACATATATATATATGTATAAAGAAAGAGGAGAGGTAGTCTTTGCTGACTAGTTAGGAAAAAGTCTGAGAAAATCTTTGGGACAGCAGCAAACGCAAATGTACTCTTATAACATTATATTTCCAATATTTCGACAATGAATATTGTCATCATCAGAGACCACACAAGTGAGAATTGATTTTCCACTTTCATTTGGAAATCTTCTTAAAAATTGTACAATTTTGACGTTGACAGGTTATGTTAAATTCC
The DNA here is from genome assembly GCA_018342105.1 of Gonioctena quinquepunctata. Classification (NCBI taxonomy): domain Eukaryota; kingdom Metazoa; phylum Arthropoda; class Insecta; order Coleoptera; family Chrysomelidae; genus Gonioctena; species Gonioctena quinquepunctata. The sequence goes on from JAFIRS010000089.1 coordinate 1,167,273, forward strand.
AACCTCTATGTTTTGATTTTCCCACACTTTTCACATTCATAACCAAAGGATGTTCACCACAATTGTTCTCGACTTTTAGTAAATTTACCAGTAATGTTTTTGTTACAAATTTTATTCCATATTCAATTCAATTCAATTCAATTCAATTCAATTTATTCATATCATTCCATTTTGTGTACATATGCAACTATAAATAATGAGTTATAAAATATGATAAAATGAGGTACAGAAAACCAGATAACATCCACATCGCCTAAGCTTCAAGAGCTTGTATTGCGGTTTGATATCCTCTGATTTTCTGATTTTCATATCTACTTGTTTACAAATTATAATCATCTTTCTAGTACCATTTTTCAGATGATAGAATCTCTCAAATTTTTCCTAAACAGGTGGGTGATTATAGATTAGACGTTCATTTACTGTAAGGACTATTCGAAAATTGTATTATACATATTCTGATTTCGTCCGATAATATCCTTGATAACACGTTTGTAGGATTGTTGCTCCATGTTTTTACATGTTTTAATGCTATCTTTTACATCTCTTTGTATTTCACCAAGAAACGACCATTCTCACTAACATTGTAAGTGAGGTTATTTTTATATTTATCAACATACTATAGTATTTTCAGCTTCGTAGCTCCCTGATGATGACAATATTCATTGTCGAAATATTGGAAATATAATGTTATAAGAGTACATTTGCGTTTGCTGCTGTCCCAAAGAATTTCTCAGACTTTATATATATATATATATATATATATATATATATATATATATATATAAAGTCTGAGAACACAAACGTACATACATACAGACTTGATAATACATATTACATATTAGAAATGTTATAGAAATCCAAGCACTGAGGTTAAGGCAACATATTCCTCTGTAATATAAAAATATTTTTTAATTAGATATTTCATGATTTGTTTTTTGAACATTGGTTAGGGTAAATTCCTGGTAGTGAACGGTAAGACATTGTAAAGGTTGACATCGAATGAGTTCTTTGAGGATTTCTGTAATTGAGGATTTCTGTAAGTTAAACCGGTAAGGTCTTAATAGGTTAGCCCCACGGGTGTTATACTCGTGAAAATGGGAGTTGGTCGGAAAGCCATCTTTATGTTTATGTATATGAAAATAGATGGTAATGGCATGATGCCCAAATTTATGAAAAGGGGCCTACATGAATCTCGGTAACCTGCATTTGAAATTGTTCTAATTGCGCGTTTTTGGAGCATGAAAACTTTTGTAGCATTGGAGGAGTTGCCCCAGAGCAGAGTTCCATAGCTAGCATAAGAATGAAAGAATGCATAGTACGCCGAGAGAAGCGTTTTCAAGCTTACAAAGTTTCCCAATTGCCTGGGTAAAAGATATATTTCGAGAGTTTCTGGCTCGCTTCTACGTGAGGTGCCCAATTCAAACTGTCATCAAGTGTAATTCCCAATAAGTTGACGGTTTTTCCCACTGAGATGTTATGATTAGTTGAAAATATGATTTGTTGGGTTCTCCCTTTATTGAATTCTAGTAGATTGGAGTTGAACCACAATTCAGCTTGTTTTTCGGCATGTGACATGGAGGCAAGCAGAGTCTGGCAGTTCTTGTCAGAGCATAAAATAGATGTGTCATCGGCATAGATGACACATTTGTAGGGTTGTACTTAGAAGAGATCATTGATATAAATAATAAACAGAAGTGGCCCAATAACGGATCCTTGGGGAACACCAAATTCAATTGGCTTTAGATCAGATGTTCTGTTATTGCCTAGATCAACAAGCTGTTTTCTGTTCGTCAGATAGAATAAAAATAGTGAGAGTACCAGACCTCTAACTCCATATTCTTCCAGCTTATGTGACATATTAATATGAGAGACAAAGTCGAACGCTTTACTCATGTCACACAGTGTTGCAGAGCTGTGATGACCCTTTTCAAATCCGTCGACTATATCCCTCACAACTCGTGCTACCGCTTGAACAGTGGAGCACGATTTTTGGAAACCGTATTGGTCCGAGTTTAGAAGATTGTTCTCCTCCAAATAAAGTTCAAGCCGTTTTTCGAGAATAATTTCGAAAATTTTACCAAAAATAGGAACGATAGAAATGGGTCGATAGTTTTCAGCTTGATTTTGGTCATCTTTTTCAAAAACAGGGATGGCTTTGCTGATTTTAAATTTATCAGGAAAAGATCTTCCGCTGATACAAGTATTGAAGATAGACGTCAGTGGATCAACCAAATATGTACAGGTTTCTTTTATGATTTTGCTGTTTAGATTGTATACATAAAGGCAATAGGAGTTCTTCAGCTCGTGTATAGCATTAAAAACTTCGGATGGAGTGATGGGTTCAAGAAAAAAAGACCCGAGTGTGGTAGGTTTAAGTTTATTGTCCAGTGATTTCAGAGAAAGGGTATTAGCATTGAGTGGGAGTTGACTCATTATGGTTTCGGCAATGGTGGTGAAGTATGAGTTGAATTGGTGTGGAGAGATCGCGTCGGATATTACATGAGATGCTGGTTTACTTTTTTCAAAATTGATCAGCCGCCAGCTTTCTCTAATTTTATTATCAGGTTGGTTGATAAAATTATCGCATGATTTTTTTTAGATTCGATAAGGGCCTTTTGATATTTATTGTTGATCACTTTGAAAGCGTGCTTATGAACGGGATCATTAGTTACATCGTAAATTATCTTTACTGCATGTACCGTATCCCTTAATTTTCTCAGATCGTCATTGAACCACCTGAGAGGGTATTTGTGTGCAAATTCACAGGATATTTTTTTGATAGAAAAATGTTCCTCCACTAGACGACAGTATAGGTTGAGGAGGAAATCCACCTTGCTTTTCGAAGAGTTTGACGAGTGGAATGTGTTTCAGTTAACTGTATGTAACGAGGCTCGGAAGGCGAGTATTCCCTGGCTGGTTATTTGCCTCCTGAAATACGGGGCACTTTTTTGTTTCTCGAAATTTCTAAGACTCAGTATCTGGGCGTAGTGGTCGGAAAGACAGGGATCGATTCATCTTAATTTGTTAAAATGTTGTCAATGCAGCTGCTAGAGCCATTTAGAATCCTAGTGAACTCAGCAATAGTTGAATAGACGCCAAAGGAGTTCATTAGGCAGATCAAATTACTGAGATCAGTGGATGGTCTCAGGAAATCAATATTGAAATCACCCAGTAGAATGATTTTTACAAATTTTTTCGAGATAGAGATCAGAATTTCTTCTAATTTGTGAAAAAAATGGTACAGTCATTTATGCAAGCTGATCTATATATTGAGATAACGGCAATTTTAGAAGTGCTCAGTTCAATGCCACACACTTCGATGTCACGCTCAATACAATATTCCCCTAAGTGAAGAGGTTTGAATTTAATGTTATCACGTACAAATATAGCTACACCATCGTGTATATGGTTGGCTCTACTGAAATATGTTGGCAAATTATAGTCAGGAATATTACAGAATTGTAGACAATCCTCATTTAACCAGTGCTCGGAACAACAAAGGACACCAAATTTATAATTACAGTCTAGAAACATAGAGAGTTTGTCCAGTTTGTTCGAAAGTTTACGTACATTTAAATGAAAAATACTCACTTCGTCAGAATTAATTGATTTACAGATCTTACTACTGTCACTATGATGTTTCGGGTGATATTTATATATATATATATATATATATATATATATATGAAATATTATTATGATATGAGTTGTTTATTTTATTTTTCATTGATTGATTATTATTATTATTTTATTAACCCCTAGTCATCACAATAATTCTGTTTGATTGATTTTATTTATTATAAATTTTTCTTCGTTAAAAAACAATACTTATCATAACAATAGAAAATCTAGCTATGTTGTTCTCACTCTTTTCAAACACCATTTTACCTTTCCTTTGTTACCTTATTCCAGCCCGGTCGATACGCCTATGGAAACATGATCATCCTATACTTCATTAGAGTTCAGTTGCGCCATCTAGTTGCTTCGTTTGGATTCAAGTTATTGTTTCATGAAAATATAGTTCGTGATATTATCAAGTGATTAAAAATGAATTAGAAAATAGGTAAATTTGCTTTTCTTTTATTGAAATGAATTTCCAAAAGTTCCAAAATCCTACTTCTGCAATATCTAGCCTATATTAAATATAATTGAATCTATTCATTTGAAAAATCATCACATGACTTGCTCATGCGCAATAGAATGAATGAGCATATGAATATTTACAGGTTACATTGACAAAGTGGTTATAAGTATGAAATAAAGTTCACCACTGTGATATTATCAAAGACTCCAAAAAAAATTTCTAATACCAATGATATTACTTCGTTCATTTGTGTTTTTGGAAAGTACCTGTGGTTCGTTGCGTTTGTGCACTGACAAAAACTCTTGGCTGTGTCCAGTGCTTTGGAAAGTGAACCTGTCCAACGTTGGCACCCTTTCATTGTTGGTTATATCCCGTGTGGAATGTGATCTAGATAGCGGGCAAATCAATGTTTGTTACTCTTTTAATAGTTTACATATATTTGAAATACAGTGCCTTCATTTCAAAACTTCCCACCCCTATTAATTCTTTTAGCAGGGAGAATTTGCCGTATGCAAAAAACACATCAATTTAGATATCGAGGGGGAAGTTTAAAACCAGTGCCAGTGGTATTTTAGAACCCCCTTACCCCTAGCTACCACCACTTGATAATTTTAAATGGCACCCCCTATCTTGAAAAACATCATTTTAGAGATCTTAAAAATCCTCACTCAACCTCGTTTAGAAAACTGAAATTGGTTGATCCGTTCTCGTAAAATAGGGCAAAAAGACAATAAATGATAACAGAATGCAAAATAAATTAATTAATTTATGGAACCGCTACCACTGAGTCAATAACGGTTTGTGTATGTTTCTTTTTTACACAGAGTTTTTTGCGTTAGCTGAAAGTGAGATAAGGGCACACAGTTTCTGCTTGGCTTCAGTTGAAATTAAATGATGAAAACACGTATCAGACTCAGTTATTCCTGATTTTAAACTGTTTGTCAAGTGGTGTCAGTTCCACTGACAGTAATACAAATCGTAATGGTGTACACTTTACAAGAAAGAACTGAAATTATTTTTATTTATGGTGCTGAAAATAGGTGTGCTCGTATGACAGCCAGGGTTTGTAATGAAATTCATGCAGGCCAAAATGTGAGTCATCGATATGTTCTAGACCTTGTTAAAAAATTTGGACAGACCGGTTTTGTGTGCAACAAAGCAGTAAAGCAGCCGAGAGTTCTGACTGAAGCCGCACAGATTGAGATTTTAGGCCAATTCGCCATTGGGCCGACTACGTCAATTTGAAAGTCGCTAAGTTAGTAAATATTTCAGTTGGTTCTATACACGAAGTTTTGAAACTGAACAAGTTCTATCCTTACAAAATGAGTATTTATCAGCAACTCAGTGAGGATGACTATGATAGGAGAATTGAATTTTGTGAACTAATGACTGCGATAATTCAAAATGACCCGAATTTAATAAAAAATATTTGATTCAGTGATGAATCAATTTTTTTTCTCAATGGCTTTGTGAATAAGCATAACTGTAGATACTGAGATAATGAAAATCCACACTTGTTTCGAAAGGATCATACGCAATATCCACAAAAAATGAACGTCTGGGCTGGAATTCTGGGAAACGAAATATTTGGCCCTATTTTTATTGAAGAAAATTCAACGGGTCAATTGTATTCAAACTTATTGGAAAATGTGATCGATCCACTCATAACACAGTCCTTGGAAAGCCAAGTTGATGAAGGAGACAACCCGCTCTTGGATGAACAAAATTCACAATTTCAACAGGACGGCGCACCGCCACACTACGCATTGCATGTCCGAAAGTGGCTCGATCAACGGTATCCTGGCAAATATATTGGCAGAAGAGGCGCTGTGGAATGGCCGGTGAAATCTCCGGATTCGACGCCATTGGATTACTTTCTCTGGGCTCTGGGGTTATTTGGAGACAATGGTATACAAAACTCCCCCGCAGGATTACTGCCACATGCAGACAAATTACTAACAAAATATTTACAAACGTCCGACAGGAATTCGAGAATAGATTGTACTTTTGCTTGGCTACCAATTGTACACATTTTGAACACTTAATGAAGTAAGGTACATTCATTTCATTGCAATAGCTATTATTTTTTATTATAATTCATTTTCTTTTTGCTCTTTTTACGAGAACGGATCAACCAATTTCAGTTTTCTAAACGGGGTTGAGTGTGGATTTTTAAGATCTTCAAAATAATGTGTTACAAGATAGGGGGTGTCATTCAAAATTATTAAGTGGGGGTAGCTAGGGGTAAGGGGGTTGAACCTAAAATACCACTGGCACTGGTTTTAAACTTGTTTTTTGCCTACGGCAAATTCTCCCTGCTAAAAGAAGTAATAGGGGTGGGAAGTTCTGAAATGAAGGCACTGATATATATATATATATATATATATATATATATATATATATATATATATATATATATATATACATAGAGCGGCTTTTTTTGTCCCCTCCCTGTAAACTTTTGATAGAACAATGGGTCACAAACCATTTTGAATGATATCACCGATACTTTTTTTATTTTTGGAATAAAAGACATTGTGATTGCTCGATAGCTGGCGTGGAGTGGCACATCAACTTGAACATTTCAAATAGCCTGGGGGGTCAAGTGGTGCATCATTGAGAACATAACTTAATTATCTTCCCAATCATTTAGTTTTTTCTGAATTTCAAATGCATATTGTGAAAAAAGAATTGACAATATAAAAAAAAGATGGTTGAAAAGAGAATTGAATTATCTTTTCAACGATCTGACACTTGACCTATCATGATATTTGCTATCGAGCAATCACAATGACTTCAATTTCAAAAAGTAGTAGAACATCTATAGTTGAAAGAAACATTGAATTACAATTTCAACGATATGCAACTCGACCTCTGAGCCTCTCGGAATTTTCAGCATCAATAGAACTTGCAACTCAGTAATCCGACCACCATCAATTTTCTTTTTAGTATGAGACACATTCCCAGTGAGTTCAAACCGATCGCTCAACTTTTGGAATGAAGACACCCGTGGATATTTTTGATGGTAGGTTCTGCTTGCTAATAACGATTCGCCAATGCAGTAGACCATAATCTCTGATTCTTTTTTTTTTTTTTTTTTATGTTCTGGTTCCCACGAAAAGGGATATCCTGTAATGTTCAGAGAACATCGTGGGAACCTAGGGAAAGAAGGTAGGAGTTGGTGTTCTTCTTAAATTTCTGAAGGTTGTATGCCTCGGGGAACACCTCCCTAGGCAATGAGTTCCAAAGCCTCGCTGTTCGTTGGATGAACGAGTCTTTGGAAAGTGATGTTCTGCAGGTTTCCAAAGTGACCACGAAGGGTGTGATGACTGAACTTGACGGGTTAATCTCGAAGAGACTGCCAAAGCAGGAACGATTGTTGATATTTCAGAAGAGCATCGCCCATGAAAATATCTATAAAATAGAGACAAATCGCCAACTTTTCTACGGTGTTCCAGACAAGTGAGCGAGTTTGTAAGCGAGGCATCACCGACGAGACGAATTGCCCTTTTTTGGACAGAATCCAATAGCCTCAGGATATGTTTAGGTGCCGCACTCCAAATATGGGAACAGTATTCCAGGACAGGTCGGATCTGTGCCTTATAGATCATAAGCAGCTGACTGGGGGTGAAATAGCTCTTGGCACGAAACAGAAAACCAAGTTTTTGGGATGCACTTTTGGCAATGGACCTCACGTGATTTTCCCAGGAAAGGTTATTGCTGATAGTAATACCAAGCATCGATATGGATGGCTTCAGTGGTATGGTTACTCCTGACAAAGTTATGTTAGGCACAGTGAGATCGGCTTTTCTAGAGAAAAGACATGCTTGTGTTTTGTTTGCATTGAATTCTACCAAGTTATTAGATCCCCATTCGAGAATTGTTGCCAAGTCCATATTTATATTATTAACATTTCTTCCTCGTTCATTTCTGGTTTCACGGGCTGATATAGGGGCCCTGGAGAGAAAGCGGTATGGAGGGTACTATCATCGGCAAAGCTGTGTACTGGACATGAAGTTGCTTTCAACAGGTCGTTGATGTGAAGTAGAAATAGTGTTGGTGCGAGAATGGATCCTTGCGGAACACCAGCATTTATGAGTAGAGTGTCAGATGAAACTCCATCGACCACTACATGGAGAGACCTGTTTGAGAGAAAACTAGCAAGCAGAGAACACAGCTGAGGGGGCAAGCCATAAGACGGAAGCTTGGCGAGGAGTCCCTGGTGCCAAACTCGATCGAACGCCTTGGAGATATCTAATGCCACAGCTAAAGTTTCTCCATGCTTTTCAATAGATAGCTGCCATATATGTGAGACGTAAGCGAGCAGGTCACCAGTTGATCTCTGATGGCGGAAGCCATATTGCCTATCGTTGACAATTCCTGAGTCTTCCAGATATTTCATGAGCTCGATGTTGATGTTGATTCTTCGCGCGTAAAATGAATTAGACGTGTACAATTATTCAAAGTACAGGGATATGTGAAATTTTCACAACAACGGCCTACTCTATCCCTTTTTCTTCCCGGAAATACCATTAAAATTTCTTATTTTGCAACAAATGTCGCAAACATTACAAATTTGACAACAGAAATACTATTTCAACAATTCCCCCTTGATGATGCAATAAAATATAGAAATATATTATCTCATATAATTTTTCTAGAGGGATAAGTGGCCTTTTATGAATGTGGGTTCGAAATACTCTGCTCCGGTTCCGATGGTTGAACTGACCACTTCATTCAGCTTGAAAGTTATTCACCTGTTTCTTCAAATCATGGATTATTTCATTTTTGATTTCATTCAGAAATATTCAAAATATCCTATTTCCAATCTGTAGTGTGGATAAATTATTTTTCAAAATAATATATAAAAATGAGTTAATAGACTAATCGAGGAGTGAGTTTCCTGCGAAGAATATGAACAATAGCTCATTCGATTCTGGATGCAATTCTGAGAAAGGTATTTTTTGTTTATCTTCTGCTGACGAAAATTTTAATTGTTATTAACAAAAAACAATGGAAAAAAGGGTACAGTTTTTGTAGAATAACCCAAAAACTATAAGCGATAGCTAAAATGAAACAAACTATTCCTAAGAAAGAGGGGAAATTTTCAATAAAAAAGTTCTAACTGCCGGAACTCTCCATTATTTATAATTTTAATTCAACGCTGAAAATAGGGCTCCGCGCGACCGCTACGGCATGCGCACGCCGTGTCTGGAGAGAATACACCTCACAAAATCTATTTTTTGTAGTATTTAATATCAATTAATCTTTTTTTGTAAATTATGGTATGTTTTCAACACTTGAAAGAACTTGGTCACGTTGAAAAAAAAAACTAAGTTAATTTTTCAACAAGTTGGGCATTTGTTAATTTGTTAATTTGTTATTTTGTCCTGATTTTTTGGACCTCGGTTTTCATAAAAAACGGCATAAATGTTTGATATGTATATATATATATATATATATATATATATAAATATTGTGTTTAGAAGTACGTTGAATGTTTAAAGAGTTGAAATGACAATTATTAATTGAAAAAAACCCATAAATAAAAAAAGTTCTACCGTTTTTCTGAAATAATATTAATCGATACCTATGTTTGAAATAAACATGTTTTCAACATTACAAGCAATTGGAATAATTTTAAAATTTTTAAAAATCAAAATTCACAAATATATTTTGAGCACATGCAGATAACAACATTTTAGAAGTTCGAACATCCTGTATAAGAGATTGGATCTGATCACGACAGCCAATCAGATGCCAGGAGAGATCTTGATGCGACATAAGGAATTTTGAAAATATGAAAAGCAGAAATGTCAAAAGAATGATTTTTACATATCTTGTATATAGTTAATAATGTAGTTAGAAATGTTTCGAAAATAAAAACTGTCAAAGAAGTGAAAATAATAAAAGTGCACCAAAAAAGTGCGTGAAAATCGAAAATTCGAGAAAGAAATAAGAATGTGTTGGTATCAAGGAAGAGGAATCAACAAGCTAGGAATATTGTGAAAAAAAATTTTTTGGAAGAACCAACGAAGAATTTAAATCCTGAAAAATCATCGAATTATATCAGAAAAAAGTTATTCGTCAAGATAACATGGGAAATGATATAAAGAACAATAGCAGATGAAAGGTTAATCTTACCTTTTTTCATTGAAAGTCACAGCCGACAAAAGGAGCAGCAGTTTTCAGGAACCGTAGAAAAACCAGATTGCTCAACCCAAATATACAATATTTTTGTCGAATTTAATTTAGAACATTAAATCGTCCTTGGTGATTGAATTTCTCATGGTAAAATTCAACCAGTAATTGTGAAAATATATGTTTAGACTCTGGAATCACAGGTTTATTCTCAAATCCTTCAATGTTTTCTGGAACTCTTCCACTCACTCTCAATACACCATCTTCATCCAAATATGGGCAGAGTTTCCTCATCTTATCACTTTTCCCATTTTTTTTTCTTTTGTATTTCATAAATATTTTTCCACCATAGCTTCTCAGATGCATTGAGTTCCTCTAAGGTAAGCTCCCCTCCTGTTACATCAAAATTTCTCTGACATCTCCTAATGAAACGTAGAACCCATGCTGAAGCTCTAATGAGTCTCACATATGAAGAAAATCTTTCAATTTTTGGTAACGCGGAGTCTTTTGAAATTTCTACTGTTATACCAATGAATTCTTTTCTTCACATATTGGAAAGTCATTCTGATTTTCCCGGCAAGTTGAATTTTCTCGATAAAGAAACTCTGGACCTACCAACCATCTACTTTCAGAATTCGGAACTATTTCGGATCGCGTAGCTTCATCTGCTACGTTGATATTGATAGAAATCCAACGCCATGAAAAACAGTCCGTATTTTCAAGAATTATCTGAGCTCTGTTTGAAACAAATTGTTTGTATTTCCTCACATCGGATTTTATCCAGCTCAAAACGATGGTTGAATCAGTCCAAAAGAAAGTTTGATCAATATGGATATCCAAACAGTCTTCAACATATTCTGCTAGTTTGCTTCCTATTACAGCTGCCTGTTACTCTAACTTGGGAATGGTAATATTTTTCAAAGGTGACACGCGACATTTTGAAGTAACAAACGAAACGTCTATACCAGATTCACTATCAATTCTCAAATATATCACAGTGGCATAGGCTTCTTCACTTGTATCACAAAGCGTATGGAGTTGAATTGATTTTGCTTAAGGTATATTTGGAGAATAACATCTGGGTATCGGAAAGTTAGATATATCTTTCAAGTCGTCTGACAAAATTTTCCAAATTTTATATATTCAAAGGAATTTTGTTATCCCATCCAGTTTTATATCGCCAAAGATTCTGTAATAATATTCTTCCCCCTATAATTGAATCATTGAGAAAACCCAGGGGATCGCAAATTGTCATTATTATTCTGAGGACTTGTCTTTTTGTCAGAATATCATCACTATCTATAATAATTTTTGAAATTTTGTCAGAATTTAGTCGAAAAATTAATGTATCATTTTCTGGATCCCATTGTATTCCCAGTACGCGTTCGGTTGGGAGTTCTGAATTAATGGAAGAAAATGCCTTAATTTTTTTTTTTAACAAGATCATTTGATAGTTTCATTATCATCGTCTTAGAGATACAGAGACAATTACAAATTTCAAATCCTCCCTTTCTGTGAACTTCGATAACTTGTTGAATCATTTCAAATGCCTTTTCTTCACTATCACAACTGTCCAAATAGTCGTCCACGTGATGCTTATTTGAGATAGCATTGCAGGCTACTGGATATTCCTTCTCAACTTCACGAGCATTGAAATTTTCAACATATTTAGCTAAACAGGGAGAACAATTGGCCACGAAAGTCATAACCTGCATTTCCAACACATTAGGTTCAATAGTTCTATCATATCCCCTCCATAGTATCCTTTGAGATGTCCTTTCTTCCTTCCTCACGAGGGCTTGATGGAACATCTCACGGATATCCCCACAGAAAGCAATCTTGTGTTGTCTGAATGTCCATAATACTTTGAGTAATGGTGTCAAAAGGTCAGGTTCATGAAAAAGCATGTCATTCAATCTCAAACCATGGGATTTTGCTGCCGCATCGAAGACAAGTCTCAATTTCCCAGGTTTGTTAGGATTGAAAACGGCAAAGTGAGGTTAATACCAAGTCCTGTTAGTTTCTTGTGCAGCTTGTTTATTAGTCAGTTGTCGTAAATAACCCTTCTGTAGATATTCTTAAATTTTTTCACAATAAGCTACCCCAAAATCTGGATTTTTGCCCATTTTTCTTTCCTGACACTTCAATCGTATCAAGGCCATACTTTTGCTCTCTGGGACAATGATATCCAGATTTTTCCACAAAAGACCAGTTTCGAATCGTATACCTCGTCTTTCCGTTACTTTCTCAATGAATTTAAGAACCGACTCGTCTTCATTCGTATTCATTTGTCCATGTCGAAGTCCTGATTCATCTAGTATGGAATAATCTTTGACGAGCAAATGGAGTGAGTCATCATCATAATTGCGTTCACAGATATGAAAATTGTATATTTTTTCAACCCTGTCTTTTACCAGTTGTCCGTTTATTACCCATCCTAATTTTGTTTGTGTTGCTTTGGGTCCATACCTTGATTCCTCTACGTAATTTCGTGGCATTATCAAGCCGTTATTGTCAGTACCAATCAATAACTTGGGTGATTTATCGAAGAAAGATTTTATTGGAATATTTCTCAAATAAGGCCATTCATACCGAACCATATTCATGTCTAACGACTGTCGTGGAAGTTCCAAGTATTTGACAGTTCTTACATCTTTCAAAATATACGTTTTTGAATTCGGGAAATTTCCTTTAATTTTGAAACGATTTCTTTTGGAATTTTCGTCAGTCTGAATTTGATTATTTGTCCACTGCATACAAAAGGGTTCAACAGTGCCCTCTAAACCGAGTTTTTCAGCGATTTCATCATCTAAAAGTGTCACAGTTGATCCCTCGTCAAGTAGAGCAAGAATTTCTATTTCACCTTAGAGACCTGTCAGTACTACAGGAATTGTTCTCAAATGTATAGAAGAATTTCTCACATGATGGATATTGGATGAATGTCCGAGATTACCATCAATCACTTGTCGATCCTGAATATCTTCAATCTGATGTATTTCGTCCCTCACTTGTACCAATGGATCTTTGTGTAACAATCGACTATGTCTCAGCTTGCAACCATTCACCTCACATGTTCTCTTGAAGAAGCATTGATTCATTCGATGATTAGTCTTGAGACACGAGATACAAAGCTTATTATCAGTGACGAAAAGTCAACGATCGTCTGCATTCATTTCCTGAAACTTGGAACATTTGTCTGAGTGATGTTTACCTCGAGAACAACATTTACAATTTTCCAGAAAAAAATATTTTCCCTTCTCTTCTCTACGTTTGCTCTCATTGGCAACTAAAACGCAATCTGGTCTTTTTTGTGGTTTATGGTCTGAACGAATATCTGGTGTATAAAGTGAACTAGCAGCCTTACCCATGTCTTTGAGCCAGCTGGAAAATTCTAGTGATGTAACAGACCCTAATTTCACAGCATGAAATGACCATTGCTGCTTTAAATTCATTGTCAAGTTCGAAACGAACTCTTCAAGTAACATAGGATTGTTCAAGTAAATCCCATCATCTGAATGTTTGATAGCAACAACTGAATAATTCAGAGAATTTGCGTACCTGACTATGCTTTCTGGCTTGTGATCCTTAAGTGCAGGAATCAACCCAACTTGGGCAATTGAATTTTTTATAATGAACTCCGGTCTACCATATAAGTTTTGTAGTGTTTCTAGTATCTCCGGAACGTTCCTGTAGGATATCGAAAGCATCTTGACCGCTTCTCTAGCCTCGCCCTTGGGACACTTCCTTAGTCGTATGAGATTTCCACTGTCAGAATAATGGCACAACTCAGATGTTTCGTGATATTCATTTATGAACACCAACCACTCCGCTGGATTACCGTCGAAAAATGGCAACTTCCTGTCGAACGATAATCTTCTCGAACACACTCGACTGTCACATGGATCTCTTTCGTTTACTGAATGTTTCGTTTTGATTATGTCGTCAATTTTCAAATCATCTGGTATATATTCACTTTTTTCAGGTTTAACAGTTTTTATCCAATTATCGATCATTGCTTCTTTCTCTGCAGTTCTGTTCGACCCATCACTCTTCATTGAATCAGACCCCACAGTTCCAAGGTTTTCTTCATCTATCTTCATTTTTTCAAGTTCCAGTTTCTTCAGAATGAGCCTTTCTTTGATTTCAGCAATCTCTTTTTCCGCTTCCAGCTCAATTTCTAGTTTCTTTCTTCCGTTAATGCTTGCTAGCGACGTCCTGGATTTCGTAGATTTCGAACGTGTCATGGAATGGTTCGCGGCAAAAGTTACTCTCTTGCTAGTACCTGCTACTGTCACCTCTTGTGTTCCTGTAACATCATGTTTTCCATCAGAGTCAGATCTTTGATTATTATGAATTGATTCTTCAGCGGCTTTTGCTTGTCTAGCACTCAGCCTCGTCGTTGGTCTCCTTGGTGGATCAACGTTCTCGGATTTTTTTGTCTTTGTCGACATGTCTTAAATTCAAGTTATTCAGCTTGATAGGACCAATATTGCGTCTGCAATATGCACCCTTGAATGTTTTAAGAGTTTTTCGCTGGTTTTATTGATTTAAAGTCGTTTTCTTTGAGATACTTTGACAACTCAATTTCAGTCAGATAAAAAACAATATATACCATGTAGAACAGAAAGTAACATTAACATTATAACAGTTATGTTTTTTGAGTCGTAGGATGTATTCCATTGTCAGAGCTGTTATGGCAAAAAAGAACCACAACACTTATTTTCAGAAGATAATTTATGTGTTACATTTATTGCAGCAAATAATTCCTTGCGTGCAAGGAAACGTCGGCATCGTAGAATCTCTTTCCTGATAGGCCATACACACACCACACCCACACTGAAATTTTCATATTAACTGGACTGGACTGAGCCTACAAATCCTGAAGGCCTAGACACATGCTCTATTTAGCTAAGAAGTGGAAACAAATCAAGGGTGGTCCAGTTCACTAATTGATTGTCCTCGCGCATATTTGCTATATTTTGTGTGGTCGATTATAGACACCACTCAACATGCAAACACATTGGGAATCGTATATTGCAGCAAATTTATTCCACATCTGTGAGAAAATTTCCACTGCACCCTATCCTTTTTGATTTCAATAGCTAACTCTTTGTTTGATTATTGTACTCTGTCAACGTCCCGGAATATAAACGAAAAAAAAAATATGTCCTCAAAGTGGAGTTCTCATAAAATTCTCGTAATCGCCAACAAAAAAAAGTTTTTTACATATTTTATATCTATTCATAACTTTTTCCGGGTATTCGGAATATATCATCCACCGATGTTGTCATAAAGAGTATTACTAGAATGTAAAATGTCTACTTTCCGTTAAAACGAGGAAGTCCATTTTTGCATGAGAGATAAAACCGATGATAGCAGGGAATTTATAATCACATCAACTTGAATTGTTTCATTGAATTCTTTCATTATAGTCATGTGAGGAATTCTATTATTTCAACTCTGAGTTCGAAAAAAAATTGGATGCTGCAAATAAACATACAGTGTTCTGCAGCTTCGGTCATCTTATGAATGGAAATGAGATTGGTTTCTAGTTTTTCTCACCTCACGAGAGAGTTTTTTCTGGTATATTTGGAATTGAGTTCAATTGTAGAGGAACAATATATTCAACTTACTCTCTGCAATTTCAAGATGTCCTTGCCTACAAAAAAAAATATTTCAAAAGAAATCATAACACTACCGTGATCAGGGGTACCTTCCTTTTATCAAGGAAAATGTTTACCATTCCTCTCTAGATATGACCTCAACAATGGGGTCTGATACGGAAGAGAATAAAACAAATTCGAATGAGTATGATCGTAGCAAACTAGTCTCAAATTGAGTGCAAGTAATAGTGGTGCAAACTGGGCAGCAATTTCAGCGGGGGGATCAAATGTAAATATAACATGCATTCTACATTTCTCGTTCCTCACCGTTGAGAATAATCCATATCAGTACAGATGCAATATGAGGATAATTTCTTTCTCCAATTTTTGTTATTTTCTATAGCCGATTGGGAGTGATGAATTTTTCGAAAGGACTACTATTATAGCTTTCCATGATTTTGATCTCTTGGGCAGAATGTTTTGTTATTCCAATTCAGGACTTTCAAATTGCCAGTACTGTTAAATCTTATGGAAAAATGACATAAAATTCATCTCTACTATAATCAGCAGCGACCTGTTTGCATGTCAAAATCAATGTATCTCTATGTTTTATCTTAGAACTTTCTTCAGTTTCAAATAGAAACCATGAAAAAAAAATAGTACATGACACAACAATACATTTTCAAATATTCAAATTCAAATATTTTGAAATTTCTAACCGCTGGAATGTTGCCCTCATTTATAGATATATAACTTATTGTATGGTACGTGTGAATGCTATTACCTGGAGTGCAACATTTAAACATGGAGTTAATTCAAACTCGGCAAAAATTTAATATAATTGATGTATGCTATAGATTCAGAAAAAAGACCAATTGAAATATTCAGGGTGAGTTTCAGCCCCCAGGATTCAAAATTTGTTAAATCCTTCCTTGGTAAGTTCTGCCAATATTACCCTTGGGACTTTCTACCGATGTAATCCTCATGAAAAATTGGCGATAATATTCCTGGTATAACCTGTTTCATAACAAATTCGATTGAATGAATTATTGCAATATTCAGGAGTAGTAACTAATAGAAAAACTTCTTAAAGGCAAGCTTTTACATAAACCATATACTAAAACGTATAAAATAAATCTAAGTCATCGCTGACAATGATTTAATTATTTTTTGTTGAATTATTTGGTTTCAAAAAGCTTGTCGCGCGAATTGTAATAAAATGAATACTTCGACAAGTTGTTACTTACCAACCATTCATTGTCCATTGAAATTAATTGGTATCCAATTTCATGAATACTTTTCAAAAAACAAATACTTCGGACAAGTTCTTACTCACCAACTGATCACTGCCCAACCAAATTGATTGTAACCTACTTTTATGAACACTTCGCGCAACAAGCTTTTTGAAACCAAATAATCCAACAAAACATAATTAAATCATTGTCAGCGATGACTTAAATTTATTTTATACATTTTAGTACACGGCTTGAATGAAAGCTTGTCTTTATAAAGTTTTTTTATAAGTTATTTTTTGGGTTTTTTCGAGTGAAATATTAACTACTTTGAATTAGATGAGATTTGAAAAAGTTCAAGGAATAACAGTGCAACATATTTTCATGATATCTTTCAGATCGCCCTTCCCCTGCACTGTTAACCTCATGCAAGATTCAATCGACATATTAGCGATAATTTTGTTGATGAAACCTGTTTTCAAATTTGTTTTTATATTTATATTGTTTTTGTAAATGACGATGTGTTGATTTAATTATTTTTATTGTGAAATGTATTTCAATCACATATTATATGAAATTGGTGTATTCTAGATTCTGTTTGATGACGATGTCTTGATTTATTTATTTTTCACTGTGAAATGTCTTTTGATCACATTTTATCTACACTTAGAGTATATTTTTCATGTATGTATATACCTATGCAACTATGACTTGTCCCATCTATATAATATGTAGCGAGAAGGATTAATAAAATATATCTCACCATCTATCTATAATATAATAATAATAATATATCTTCATTCACAGGAGCGAAACACATAAATACATTGAGGTTTTGTACAATTTGTCTGACAATGAACTGTTCATTTACACATAAACTGATTTGAGGGGTCAGTTCGTACGTGGTACTCACAGTAGAGTTTGAACATGTTAAAATTCATCAAAGTAAGTTATGTATAACACAATATGAAACGTTACAAAAATTTCCATTTTATTGTACAAATATCTCTTAGGGTATGTCATATCTAGTAGTGTTATAAACTATTTCTTGTAGCTTTCATTGCTTTTATTGCTAGCATTGCTCTATTAATCTCATTTCAATATTCAATCTCGAATATGTTGAATATGTATTTATCATATTATGATATACCTTACGGTCTCCCGTCAACATCCAATATTCAAGTGCTTTCTTATATTGATAAAAATTTCTTGGATTTTTAAGTCTTTGGGAATATAATTATATATTTTGGAACTCATGTACTGGCAGCTGTGCTTATCACATTTGTTTAGGGCCATTTTGAAATCTATATTCCTTGTGTTATGTCCGTGGTTGATTGGGTGTATTGGTATCTCATCTTTCTTCCATGTATATTCATCAAAATTTTATATGGGAATAACCGCCTTGTGTCATATATTCGACTGTTTCCATGGAGTCCATCGCTGGGATATCTGATACCTTTGTTAAAAGTTATTATATCAAAATCCTTTTTTAAACAACATGTACTTTATCTGGGTGGCTGTCTGTGACTCCGCCCCAGCCTAAAATGCCATATTCCAACAAGCTTTTCACTGATGTTCAACTGGATAATGTCCAAATACTCTCTCAATATTTTGAATTTGGTTAACAATCTTCTGACTTTGTTTACTGAGCCATTAATATGAATATCCCACTGAGATGCCAGTCAATAATTATTTCCAAATATCAGATGGATTCATAGCTTGTAATATTTACTGTGTTACTTAAAATCAAGAGTCCTAGATTAGATAAGGCAGTAGTTTATGGAGAGAGGGGAATATATTTGGTTTTTCCAACATTCAAAGTGGGAAGGTTATATTCGAACCATTTTTTATGCCCCTCATGTCTTGTTCCGCTTCTTTTTCAATAAGTCCCACGATTTGTTTTTACAAAATATTGCTTTTATCATCAGCGAAATTCAGAACTGTGCCTTTAGTGTTTAACTGAAGTAACAATTTACATATATCGCCAAATTACTTCCATTTCTTTCAATAACGGGAAATATTCAGCGCCAAACTATTCGAAGATCAAAATGACGTCAGGTTCAACTACCATAATATTCGATATAATGTTCACTTCATGTTTTGACACATAACTTTTTCTAGTTTCATGTTGATACTTTGCGAAGTAATGGTACATTGAAAAATTAACGTTTACAAAGATAAAAATTATACAAATAGGAAGGGGTAGTTTTAACCCTTTGATATTCCAATTGGATGGGAAATTCTCCTCCAGTATTCACCTAATCGTGGGATGTAACTTTCGTACAAAGTTTCCTTCTCGTGTTATTGATACTCTTTGAGATATAAATTGTTTCAAAATAGGGGTAGACTTTACCGGATAGGGTGCAAAATTCAAAACATAAAAACTTTTCTCGTGAAAAAAAAGTTGCGTGTCTTGCTATTTTCCGTTTGAATTAATTTTTTTTAAAGATTGAAATTATTTCAATAGGTAATATTTCTTATCAGTTGCTCCTATTTTGTAAGTTCAAAATTATGTCTATTATGTTTGCAGGAAATCCATTTTCTTTGCCATTCTTCATTATCAAAGTATATTTTTTTCCTTAAATTCAGGATATCCAAATTTATCTGCTCTATATTTGACAAGTTTCAATACCGCCATTTTTTGGGTACGCAGCATGTCCAGATTTAAAATTAATAATCTTTTCCAAACTGATACAAATCAGTTATGAAGTAATTATTGGGATCACGGATCTGAAAATGGAATACTTCTGTTCAAATAAAGAAAATGAAATGAACTACCCCATTTACTGGTACGATTCAAAACGCAACCAACAATAAAGATTGTACCAATTAAATTATGTTTTATTTTACTATGATGTTTCACAAGTACATACACTGCGTCCATTACAAAGGACACAGATTTTCAATTTTTTTTTTAAATGTAATACTGATTTCTCTTAGTTGAATAACATTGTCATGTATAAAAAACACGTGTAAAACATGTGGTGCCATCTATTTGCGAAGTGATGGACTTTACTGAAGGTTTGTTTATTTCAGTTTATTGCCTTCAACTGGACATGTTCATAAGTACGCAAATAAATACCCAATAAAGCAATAATTTTTTATGAAAAGCAAGTATTATTTGTCACTGTTGGTAAGTTGGTTCCTATGAATGTTTTTGAAATATACTCAGTAAAATCTTGATATAGACGTTTCAATTATTATGTCCATTATAATGGACATAATGATCTAATCCAAAAAAGTTATTTTAGATTACAGCAGTTTTTGCGGTAGACCTCATGTCGGTATATTTTTTTCGGATATATAACGAAATGGAAAATATACCTTTAAGTAGTAAAACGAATAAATGGAAGCGGCCTTCAACAGGAAAAGAACTTTTGGACTCTCTAATGAATGACGATGACTCGGTAATTTTGGGTTTATCCGACGATGAGGATAATTTTGAGGATATAGGAAAAATGTGACTTTACCGATCTAGGCGAATATATTTTGGAACTCGACGATGATATGCAAGAACAAGTTATTTCAAAAGAGAATGAAAATAACGACCAAAGACAACCAGAAGAAAATAAAAATGACGAACAAAGACAACTAGAAGATAATGGAAATAACGACCAAAGAGAACTTGAAGAAAACGAAATTATAAATTTGGAAAGGAGTGCGAATGAGAGGAAATAATTTTATTACAAACAAAAATTTAACATATTTGTTTTTTTTGAAAATTAGGGTTTTTGCATTTTTGTCACCATGTCATATCATGGACATGAATCATTTATAAGATTACATATCGAGAAATAAACTGATAAAAACTCTATAAAAAAGGCATATTATTTCATTTATGAAATTTGAGATTTTTATTATTATTAAAAAAAAGTTGTGACTGAAAGGGTTATTATGTATATGAAATACCTATAAACTAGGTTGAATGAGGGCACATAGTTGATGATCGATCTTCTGACAAGCAATTTAGTTTTCTCATCTTGAGACTTTGTAGTTGAAGTGTGCTGTGAGAACCATGTATTCTCATTTATATGCTTCCAATCAGCTATATGTTGGTATTGTTGTTACATGTGATTCTGGTTGAGGTATGAACAGATTTATTCTTTATTTTTTTTGCATCCTATTATGACTGAGTTACTCAAATTACTTTCAACGTTCTGGTTTTTCATAATTACTATCTCTCACATTTTCGACTAGTTGACCTTTTGGGCCTTCATGAACGAAGCGTTAGCCGAAAATCAGAAAGTTATTTATTTCTCCTCATCCGACAAACCTATCAGTTCGAATATTTATATGGGATCTGAATAAATTATAATATTTCAATAAAAATAATTGTTCAATTCTAACAGTGACATGTATTATTATTGAGTCCAAGACTGATTATGAAGCCCTGCGTCTTTGTTACGAAAGATATGAACATATCAAGAGTACAGATTGCTGCGATTCATAAGTAGCCCAACTGAACTGTATCAATTTTACAAGAAATGACCGTCGTTCCCAATGATTAAGTTATTGCTATGTTTAGAAAACTAAAACGGCAGTACGATGAAATAAAATCTCAGAAGAATCAACTTCTGCTCCAGTGAAATTGAAAACCCAAAATTATGAAAGGAAAGTATACAGAAACTGCAGAGAGATAATGAAATACTGATTAAAGATAACGGTGAACTCAAGTCAAGGCTACTTATAGCAGAAAGATAACTGAAGAAAACAACCTGGTTATTTACGGTCTAAAAAGTTGTGTTGATGTTAAGGAATCTCTGATTGAATTATTTCATGAAAAATTGGGGATTGAATGCCAGGATCACGACTTCAGAGATACCTACAAAATTGGCATTACCCAAGACAACAAAGAAGCACCCAAAGTTGTTGAATTTGTAAGCAACAAGCTGAAAAATATAACAATCAATGAAAAAATCATTTTTAAAGAAAAGCTTTCATTCGAAGGCGCTGAAAAGTAAAACATAATTGCTTTGGATGTGCGACATAGGTTATTCCGTGAGTCATAGATTGAAGAGCTTGGCGCGCAAATATTTCAGTTCGAATACAGAAGCAACAACCTTTTGAAAATATAACTCACGGAATAACCTACGTCGCACAAGCAATTATTTTTAGCGCCTTCGAATAAAATCTTGTCTTTAAAAAGGTACGCCTCAATCTATGCATATTTGTTAATGCATCGTCATTACGAAGCCATTTTCCTCTGAACTGTCTATTTCTTCAATGAGGAGACAATCTAAAGATCAACTCGTTCGCCATCCTGGAGTGCCATTTTTAATTCAGGAATTCTGACAAAAAATCAATAATCTTCGACTGAATTCATAATTTCCAACTCCAGAATCCCCAACATACCAATTTTGGATAGAAACAGTCCATTATCCAAAACTTATCCATTATTTTGGATCTTGAATTTATGAATTTTGACAATAAATTCATAATCTCCGACCCCAAAAACACCCACATACCTATTTTGAATAGATTCGGACCATATTCACAAAGATCGTCCGCCATCTTGGAGCCGCCATTCTGATTCCTTAAATTTTGAGGGAAAAATAATAATCCTCAACCCCAAAAACTATCATATAATAATTTTGAATAGAATCGAACCATAATTGCAAAACTCGTTCGCCATATTGGAGCCGCTATCCTGAAATCGTGAATTTTGAAACATAAAACGTGATCTCCGACCCCAAAAACCCAAACATATCAAGTTTGTCGGCCATCTTGAAGCCGCCATTTAGTTTCTTTCTCTAACAAAAATACCATAATGGAGCTATGAACACCTGCCAAATTTCACGTTCATCGCGCAACTAGGAGTGGATCAAATTCAAATTGCAAGATTTTATTACAGACACCGGGAAAAGTGAAAGTAAAATGAAAGCTTGTAAGTAATGATATATTAGCAAATGCAGGAAAAAAACTGAAGAAAACCGGAGTTTATGTATCTATCGACTATCTGAACCAAAATGAGAGGAAATTGCTAATGAGCCAACGAAAGGTAGCACGAGAGAGGTGATGCAGCATATATGAGAGTTCATATGTTAGTAGTTAATGGAGACTCAATGACTTATGAGGAGATATTGGAGAATTTATGAAGCAATCAAAGCAAGCTTTCGTCTGCCGCAAGAGGGAGTGAGAAATGGGGGCCCAGAAGAATCCCCTGAAAGTTTAGAACACCGGTCCAAGAAAGGTTTATAATTTCGGAAACTTGGTTATCCGTTGAAATGCCCATGGATCATGTGAGTATAACTGATTATAATTTTCTCAGGCATGATCGGAATGGTCGAGGTGGGGGCGTTGGTGCTTATATTCGAAATGGTATAAGTTACTCAATTACAGATGTAGACATTGATTTTGGATTAAATTCGGAACAGCACTGGGTGAAATCACATTCAAAATACAAGACTGTTTGTAGCACTTGGAGTAGTATACAGGGTGAGTGAAGCTGAACGCCTTGGACTCTCGTGGCCAATTGGTATTTTTTTTTAGGAAACGGTCTGGGGAAGTTGATGTTTGTCGATCTGAACTACATTTCAAAATCAATGATTTTTATACAAGGTATTTGAAAAGAGCGTGACATATCGTAGTTAAATTTTTTTAAATGGAACACCCTGTATTTTCTTGCATTTTTGAACTCTATTAGGAAAAATAAGCCGACTTTGCTGAAGTATCCCTAACTCTCTCCGTTTGTGAGATATTCATTTTTTTCACAAAATGTAACGTTGTCAAAGAAAATCCAATATATCGAAACCAGTGACTGGGAATGAGGAACTCAATTTCGACGTTTTGCGATATGTAATTGAAAATCCCAATACCAGTACTAGAGTTATTGCTTATGCAATCGAGTGTTAGCAGAATTATTAGAAAACGCAAATATCATCCATACCACATTCAGCTGCATAAAGATCTTCGAAGGCAGGCTACATTTCTGTTTATGGTATCTTGAACGAGGTGGCGAAGAGATGAAGTTTTCTGAACATATTTCATTCACAGACGAATCAACCTTCATAACTGGTCTGGTGAATCGACATACCTTTCATTATCATGACACCGAAAACAGACATTTATTTCGTACTGTCGATCGCCAGAACCGATGTAGTGTTAACTCATTCGGTGGAATCATAGGAGACACCATAATTGGTCCCTATTTTTTTGACGGGCAGCTGAATGGAAGGAGATTTTTAAAATTCATAAAAACAGATTTTTGGAATCTTCTGGAAATTATTCCTTTGAATGTAAGACAGAAGATGTGGCTACAATTAGATGTCCAGGAACACTTATAATTCTAATAGAAATACATGGCAAGCCTCAACTAATCTGAATGTAAAGTTCAATAATGATTCTTCAATTCCTATAAATCTGGGTAGCCAAATGAGATGAATGATCATTTTCTGAAGAATGACATTAGAAATTATTTGATTTGATTCCATTTTGAAAACAACCTCTCAGATCCCAATTTCGATTTTTCGTTCAGTTCAACGTCGATGGAAGATATCCAGGATATAATAAGTGCTCTGAAATCTAGTGCATATGGCACATATAATACTTCAATTACGATGTTGAAGTAGTGCAGTCCTTTTCTAGAAGAGTTCATTGTACATATAATCAAGCTTTATTTCCAACTATTTTCCATCATTAATCCGCTGCCTAACGTTCCTAATCCGACGGCTATATCCGATCTCAGACCGGTCAGTGTGTTATGCACCTCATAAAAAATCTTGGAGAAGATTACGTAGAAACAAATGATGATTTTCTTAACAAATCATATCCTTTCTCATAATCAGTCTGGTTTTCGCGAAGCTCACAGTACTTCTTCAGCATTAGCAGATGTCATCAGTCCTATACTGGAGCCCTTGATCAAGGTGAAGTAGCGATGCTTCTACCTTTGGATTATCCGTGTTTTCACTCTTTTTGGACTGATTTGGTTGAATTACTTCAGTATTCAGCTTCAAGAGGTTAAGTGGAAGAATGGCGTAAGCTAAACTACGCCTCATATTTTCACCTTGAAATATTGTGTAATACTCTGTGCACATATGGATACTCATTGTTTTTTTCCTCTATGTTTCATTTCTTTATGAATGAATAAAGATGATTATAATTTTTATGATAATCATTTAATCGTCTCAGTTTAGTTATGGAGATGCTACAAATATATCTTCTATTACCTGGTAATGAATGATATAGCATTACATAACATTTGAATGTGAAGGAAATGTAATGGGGTTGGACTATGTTTGGTTATTTTCACCCCCCTCGCTATGTTTCCATAGCAAGAGGTTGATTACCCATGTTTAACGCAAGGCACACCCCCCGAGAAGGGCTTGTGGGAAACTACCTCCTAGAAAGGAATATAGAATACATCGCACGTTTGAATGATCATACAGCATGAAATGAAGTGAATTGAAAATAATATTTCCTTTAGAAGACAGACAGAAAATTTAGATGTTGATTTTTATGTACAAAATAGTGAATCACAGAATAAGTCCATCTGAAATTATGTGCTCAATTTCGACCAAGGAGGATCAGCACATTAGTTATATTCAATATCTTTGTTTTGACTAGCAAATAATTCAAATGCCACCGTTTACCAAGAATTACCAGACTCCCCCAATATGTGTTTTTCAATATAAAGTTCAATCGGTGGATTAGATTCTGGATTTATCAATTTAGTTCATTCATTTTGTTCATTTTTCAATAGTTGTTCAGTTATCTGAGAAAAAAATTCATAATTGTGATATCCATATAATCGGACCCCAAAGGACTCTTTGAGTGAAATAGATAACTAACAGAAAACAAAATCAATAATTTAACTTTCATTCCTGGATGACACTCCAAAGATTACTCGACATGATGAGTTGATGAGATTATACGTCTTTCATGTGCGATTATAAAATGTATGGTTGTCCATCTGATTCCAACTTGATTAATCTTATGTTTAAATGTTCAACGCCCTTTAGTGATCGTAGTATACATGATTGTGATGAAAATTAGGAAATGCTTTCAAATGTCAACATCAACAAATCAAAATTATTTCTTAGCGGCTGTGATTTCTCAAGCAATTTACTTTTTCCAAAGTTAAGGCATTATCCCTTCATTCTAAGCGGAATGAACATCTACGGATAACATCAATAACATTAAGATGGGTGATAAACCCGTCTTTGAAAAGTCTCGACTAAGAAATGGAGGAAGCTGCATGCATGATTTCCAAAGGCTTAAACTTTTCCCCGCTTTGCTTGTTCCGAAGCAGATATGGTGAAATATTCACTTGGATTTTGTTCGAAAACAGCTTTGGTTTCATTTATTCTCATCCAGGAAACGTGTTCGTGCGTTCATTTGAATTGATGTGACCATGCATAACTTATAAATTTTTATTAATAATGTGCTCTTTGTTCAATACTGTTTTTGAAACTAATGAATATTGTTATGTGAGCAGATTCGTTAATAAAGTTTTGGAATGAAATTTTGTTGAAAAGTTGATAAAATTTCTCACCATTTAACAGCAATATTCATATGTTTCAGTACAATCACAGATGAATGCAGTTCAAATAGTCTTTTGTCTCTTTTCATTTGGATGGTATTTCTACTTATGCGATTTCTATTGGTTCCGGTTTATAATCTACATAGTATCTGTTTCAATATGCGTTATTGCTATGAGAAATATATACGTATTGTAATAACATTATTCAACAATAATATACGGAATAACTTGAATTGTTGACACCGATCAAATTCATTTAATGTTCGAAATTAAGTTGTTGGGATAACGGTCCCATGAGGAACCCACCTTCTGATATTTTACGACAATTACCAATAATTTTTCTGTAATATGGAGTTGCCAATTGTTCTCATTGTCAGTTCAGTCAGAGCTGCTATTGTTATTAGAAGATTTTTACTTTTACCTCTTTTGTCAATTTTCATAATTGCAGAATGAAATCTATATACACTTTCTAGTAAGAATTAGAAAAAGTTTATTTTCTAAAACACGGAATTGCATGGAATGTCATTTATTCTGTCAATGTCGACATTATTGAGGTTATTCCACGAATCTGAATTTGTTGTATAAAATGGTTTTTATTTTACAAAGCTTTTAGTTTGTTGCACCTGTCCCGATGTGTGTAATCAAATCTTACAAGTTGAATTTGACCCATTTCCAGTTGTCTGATTGAGGTGAGATTTCACAGGTGTTCATAGTTTTCATGACAATGCATAATGGAATTTTTGTTCCAGGAAAAACAAAATGGCGGCTCCAATATGGCGGACAAGACTTGTGTTTATGGTCCGATTCGATTAAAAATTGCCAATAAGGGGTATTCGCGGTGAAAAATTATAAATTATTTGTCAAAATTTCATAAAATCAAAACGGCGTCTACAAGATGGCAGACGATCTATTTGATTATGGTCCGATTCTATTGAAAATTGGTATGTTTGGATTCTCAGGGTCGGAGAGTTTTTTTGTCAAAATTCATAAAGATGGCCGCTCCAAGATGGCGGACGAGTTTTGTAATTATGGCCCGATTCTATTCAAAATTGCTATCAACAAAATGAAAGAATTTCATTGGAAATAGCCCTCAAAGAAAAGTGTTGACCGTAGACACGTGTTTCGAGCTTTCGGTCCTCATCAGTACGATGAATAAGTGCAAGGATGAACAACACTTTGTAGAACACGACAAATCAACGGAATCAACAAACAGAAGCCAGCCGCATATTTGTAGTTTCGATTAGCAGACCCTGCATTCCAGGGCAACAACCAATTCCACCATGGAGGCAGCTATAGCTACCTGTCTGACATCCAAGTCCAGGATTATAAAGAAGAAAGGAAGGAATATCGAGGGGACTGTTAAAAACAAAATGAAAGAAATTTAATGGACATAGCATGTGTTGTTCATCCTTGCACTTCTTCACCGTACTGATGAGGGCGGGAAGCTCAAAACACGTGTCTACGGTTAACACTTTTTTCTGAGGGTTGTTCCAATAAATTTATTTCATTTTGTTTTGAACAGTCCCCTCGATATTCCTCCCTTTCATCTTCATAATCCTGAACTGGGATGGCACGCAGGTATCTATAGCTGCCTCCGTGGTGACGTGGTGACGTTGGTTGTTGCCCTGGAATGCAGGGTCAGCTAACCGAAACCACAAATGTGCGCCTGGCTTCTGTTTGTTGACCCCGTTGATTTGTCGTTTACTACCAAGTGTTGTTCATCTTTGAACTTCTTCAGCGTACTGATGAGGGCCGAAAGCTCGAAACACGTGTCTACGCTTAACACTTTTCTTTGCTATGTTTATTATATTTCTTTCATTTGGTTTTTAACATATTCCTCCCTTTGTGAAATTGGTATGTGGGGGTTCTTTAGGGTTGGGATATTATTATTATATGTATTGTCAAAATGAATAAATTGAAACTGGGGGCTTCAAAATGGTGAACCCCAAGGATCCGTTCACAGACCTTCATTATTAATGCGAATGATCTATTTAATTTCATGTACCCGAATAAATGTGTGACTTATGCTGATGATACAACTTCATTGAATACTGCTTTGGATGCGAAAAATGTTCACATTACCATGGAGGAATCTCTGAAAAAATCAGAAAATTGGATCAGGGCCAACAACCTCAAATTGAACGACGAAAAAACCCAAGAACTCGTTTTATCAACCAAAAATTCAGGTAATGGCAGAAGTGTTAAACTTCTGGGCATAGTTATTGATGAGAGACTGTTTTGGTAATCTCATAATGATCAGCTTTGATATAAATTATCAAGCTCGATATATTTGTTACGTAACATGAAAAACCAACTATGTTTCAACACTGTTCGAATATGCTGTCTTTCATGCTCACAAAAACTACAGCATACTTATATGGGGTTTTAAAATGCAGAAAAAAGCCATTGGGATTGTCGCGGGCTACATGGATCATTGTCAACCAATTTTCAGGGATCTCTCTATTATGCCTCTCCCTTCTTCTTTTATATATTCCACAGTGTTGGAAATATACAAGATCAAACGAGCATTTTCAGAAAACTCCGAGTTTCATGCATATCAAACTCGTGGAGCAAACCATTTGAAACCCTCTTGTCTCGCTAAACCAATTACAAATGAACTCCCTGGATGTCAGAATTTACAACTCCAAGAGTGCAGGATTCAGAATTTGGAATCTTTCAAATTGAAACTCAAAAGACATATTCTGAATCATTGTTTTTATTCCATCAACGAATCTCTGAGTGCGCCTCCCAAGTAGCATTTTCAGTGGACGGAACGTAGCGGCCACGATTCTGGAAAACTTTGAGGTGTTCGACCAAAACCACTGCCACGTAATATACACAGTTCTATCTCGTGGCAGCTACTAAAATGGGGATGGTGGCCGCTACGTTCCGATCTACGTTCCTGGATCTAGAATTGCCATATTCCAACCACGTTGTGGTCACCTGGCAAAAACGTGGATATGTGGTGGCCGACACTAGACTCGTTAAACAACTGACTGCGCTTGTGTAATTGATATGTAGCTCGATCTCTGTACCGCAACATATAACATGTCCCACAACATTTTTTCCCGATTCATTTCTAACACTCGATTCGATTATAAGTATAAAAATATTTAATATACAAACACTCAAGTGATTATATTGAATTTGGTAATTCTGATCGGGATGAAATTAAAACGATTGAAAGTTTACTGTGACACTCTTTATGTAAGGAAATCATGTACTTGATTCCCTCAGTTTTTTTTTATCGATTTTGGTTACTTGAAACCAATACTTACGAAATAAATTACTACATTTGATGCAATAATGACGACAAATAAATATTTATTGAGTGTTTCTTCCATTCCTCTGATAATGGCGGGCCAGCATATTCCTGTATATATGGCAGCTTGTGGAGAATATGAATTTGAAGTGAAAGAAACTGAAAATATACCACTCTTGAGTTCCTACCATCAGGAACCAAATTATAACCTTTTCTACCACTATAAGGTGGCGCCCACGTCGCAGGCCCATGACTCACCATTTCCAAGTTATAACCTAAAAATTACAATAGGTATAATACCCCTGAAAGTGTCGAACATGTCGCGGCTATATTCTAACTGAATCAACAATTAAGGTATGAAAATTAAGCAGGCCCAAAAGTCAGAGATCCGATCTATTTAAAATGCCTTTTTTGTACAGAATCAAGTAAATATGTTCATTGAAAACGAATGAGCCATTTTGTTTTGAAAGATGATCAATACTTTTTGTAAGCCACAATAAAATAGTTTGAAAAAAGTTAGGTTAGTTTCCGTCATCACGCGGACCAATCAACGGTCACTTCAAAATTTAAAAAAAATATTTAGTGAGAACGCACAACCCTTTAATTTTGAGAACATATTCTTTAGGTATAAACTAACTTTTTGTAAGCCACAATCAAATAATTTGAGAAGAGTTAGGTTAACTTTCGTCATTGCGCGGACCAATCCACAGTCACTTGATGGTGAATTTCGAAGGTA
Source organism: Gonioctena quinquepunctata (assembly GCA_018342105.1). Classification (NCBI taxonomy): domain Eukaryota; kingdom Metazoa; phylum Arthropoda; class Insecta; order Coleoptera; family Chrysomelidae; genus Gonioctena; species Gonioctena quinquepunctata. The sequence continues at coordinate 1,197,809 of JAFIRS010000089.1, forward strand.
ATCGTAACTGAGTAGTGACTTTCATCGAATGTGAACTGCGGCAATCACTTATGAACATAGCAAGAACGTGGCAACCATCACTACATAACACAATCAAGTGACTACCATATTGACGGTTTGATGGAAGGTACAAAAACGTCACCAAAACTATCACTCTTTTTTTAAAGTAATTGTGGCTTCTTTGTTTTCATTTTTGAGTGGTACAGAATGGTTACCGCAACGGTTATTTTCCACTTTCAAGTTTGAAAATCTTTTAGGTGATTCTGCCTAGTGGCCACCCCAATTGATACTCAGAAGTTATAGAACTGTGGAGTGGCTACCATCGATGGGAATTACGTGACTACAACCATGCAAATATAAAATTTGAGTTATTTTCATTGTATAATGGTATATTTGGTGGTGATTACGTAATAATCATAGAGCTGAAGTTGCATTATCAGTTTCCTTCACTATCATGCTGATTGGGCTGTATGTCTCAGTAATGTTTGTTAGTGATAACCTGGGATATTTTTTTTTATATATTCTGATGTTGTTTTTTCCTTTGTGCTGTTTATACTTCCTATAATATTTTACTTCATTTTCAAATCTTTTCAATATGTCACATTTTTTTGTATTTGTGATGTTTAACTACCTCTAATATTTTACTTTCATTCTTAAATATTTTGAAATATGTCATATTCGATATTTGTAATGACTTGCCAAAAACATACTTGTATTTTTGAATAAATTATTCAAATACACTATCTTCCGGCAATCCCTACGGATGAACAGTTTCATAAAATCATTCAAGAAAATGAATCAGACTGCGGCAATAGTGGAGAGCCGTGCATAAAGAAAATATTCTTATTTTATGAAAGATATGAACCCGATAATTGAAATATTTGAAATGATAAATTCGATTCCTGAATATATTTAAAATTCAATATATTCTGCAAAAATGTTGGGTCATTATTAAGTATGAAAAAAACTACTGAACTTCTAGAAATGAATTTAAAAAACTCAACCATAACTCGAAATATTCATTCAAATTGATCGCTATTTTCTTAACGAAAATATATTCAGAAAATATCTATCAATTTTCTATATAGATTCATATAACCTTAATGTCGAAGGGTCAGTTTAACCCGATAATATTGCGATATGAATACCTTTCGGAAAATTAATTGTACTTTGGCTTAATGAGCGACTCCAGATATATGGGTAGTATTTCCTGAATTCGAATTATCTGTCATCATACAAATGGTTATTATTCTGCGTGTGATATAAATAACTGACTTCTAACTGACCTTCAACTTTGTACCCTATTCCCAACCAGAGAATAATCTCAATCATATTCACTGAGCTTCATGATTTTATCAATCTCACAGAACAGTTAAAATCAATTGCTTTGGAGAAACTAGGAAACTTCTGAAATTTAATGTATCATGTAGGGTAAGAATTTCTGTTCGATTTGCAATACCATTCCAAACTCTGCGGCAGTTTTTATTTTCTGGATAAAGTGATATATAAATCTCATTTCCCACACATCATTCCTGCATTTTTCACAAACCCCTGGTTGGGGCATGCTCTAATTAGAATTGATTGACATCAACATTGATTACATTTTTTCCTAATTAAAAATGGAATTCCCAAAGCCAGAAAGAGGAAGTCCCCGGTTTTCCTGATTAGTTTTCACACCCTGGCTCGACCTTGTCAAGGAGACCCAGCTGCCTCTAAATTTGTACGCTTACAGGTGCCATTCGGTGTCTCTTTGGCATAAACCACGTGCCGGAATAGGTGGATTTAAACTTTTGCTTTAGGCCGGAATATCGAAGTTCCATATTTATCGGCATTCTTATCATTTCCTTTGATATATCTTGACGAATTTATTTATTCAGTTTACAGGCCCAAATGATGACGCGGAAAAATAGTTCGAGGAGTTGAAAAAATTAATGAAATCGCAACAGAAGAACATAATTACTTATATGATCAAATTTGTTGCAATGTTAAAGAGTTGCTATACCCAAGCCAAAAAAAAATTCTCCCGAAAACTCTCCCTTTCCAGTTTTTTGTTCGGCTATTCCGATTGAGAATTCTCTCGTAAGAAATTTTTCTGAATGGGCGAAAACACGAAATTTTCAATGGATTTTACAGTTTGTGAAAACTATGTTGGTAATTTTCTTTTATTATTTTCTAAAACTTGAATGGCTTCTTTCTAGGGCCATTGCAAACTGTTGTGACTCAAGGTAGTTGTCGTGAAATCCTCCACTTTCAATTAGATTTCGTTTATATTCATACCACTTTTAGTTAACATTATTACCTGTATCATAGTAAATTTTTGATATCATTCACTACCACACCGAAAGCGGGATATAAGGTTTCAAAGTTGCAACGTTTAACACGTAATCCCTATAGTGAGCTACCGCGGACACCACATTTGAAGGCATAACTAAAAACCCTCCATTCAGATCTTGTTGAAACACTAGTATATTATTAAAAGGTAAGTATAAAATTTTATAAGAAAAATTAAACACACATAGCCATACAGTTATGTAGTTAGTTCCATAAGAAGTTTCTAAATCATTGCGTATGAGAAGTGCAAGAGAGGGAAGACTGAGAATCGTGGCAACGCCTCAAGCGAGCACTCGTAATTCAAATAAGCGAGAGCGCGAGGGTCTCGGGGGTTTGAATTGAACTTTGTGAATTTATGAATAATAATTGTGAATAATTGCGTTAATATAATGATGCATTTTAAACATATCAATAGGTAAATATTATATAAAATTAGTTTCAGCGACTAACGGCAAAACAGTGCATAAAATTTATTTTATTTATACATTTGTACAACACATGTACGTATAACATAATTCGAATATTTTTAAACATAAACAAAAATGATTCAGATTTCCAACAGGCTAATGGAATATAACATATAAATCGACAAAAATATAAACAACAAAAAATATAATATCATTTATTTTTCCAACAATTATATTAAATAATCACTTGACTTCACTAAACATTTCTTATTTTTAGTAAGTCTATGTTTTCTATTCTCCAATTTCTCAGTTGGGTGATCATTCACAGCTTCTTCTCCTTCATTGTGATTCATTTGTTTCAGAAAATCGTATGTCATATTTTGTTGCGCAATTTTTATTCCCGTGATATTACATTTTTTAAGGCACTTAAATTAGGTAAATTACAGAATATTCTTCCGTTCTCAGGTCGCTCTGAAATACATTCTTTATATGATTTCATGTATGTTGATAATTCTGACTCTTTACCAATGACGTGAACTAATTTTTGCAAAATGTGTACATCATACATCGCTTCCTGGATATTATCTGATGTTTCGTTTGATATTGAATCCTTGGCTAATTCTGACATTCTGGCCCTTTTCAATCTGGGAACGTTTTTCTAAGAATAATTGAGCTGTCTACAAATCCTGCAATCATGGTAAAACCTTCTATTAAATTATTATAAATGATTGCTCTTAGTAATGTCATCGAATCTCGCATTATGCACAACGAGTAAATTTGGAGTTGTAGATAAATTTAAAAATCATTTAAATGCTAGCAAACAATCCACTAAATTTATTGAATCGACTTGTACATCATTCAAATATAATTGACCAGAAATTGTAGTACATCCCGTAATTTTTTTCGCCCCAGGATTTATGATTCGTAAGGCTAACATATATATAAAATTCTCTATTTCCACATTTGTCGGCGATTTGTAGAATGTCATCAGTCATGCACAATTCAGATGTTCCTAAATCAAAATAAACTATGGAATAATTTATTGATATTGATTCGATGTTTTCTAATAAAAGTGATGATGCTCTTAATTCATCGATTCCAACTTTTGGTTGATATGTTACACCTTCTGACTTTTCCTTCGATTTTCTTAACATTTCCATTTTTTGGTCACATCAACTCTGCGTGAACTTTTCTTCTCTTGATGTTAGCAACATTATTCTTTCTTTCTTATCAGAATCGTGACTTTGATCTTATGTAAGACTACGTTCCAAATTATTATTTTTTATTATACTCAATAACGATACCTCGCCAATGTTTTTGGAGCAAACTGCACTGTATTTTGAACAACTAAATGCGAGTGATCGTTGGATTGCGATGTTGCCAACAGTCTAGTCATGGCTTATTTGCTGTGTCACGCATCCTGGTTGCGTTTCTGAGTATACAGTTCCCTTGAAAAGGATCCCACTAATTCAGCGTTTGAACATGTATCGCGTCGCGCTACAATCGAGCCCAATTTTTGACACTATAGCACGACAACCACCTCAATCGCCCGATCAACCATTTTCACAGTTAACAGCTTCAATCAATTTTGCAACGTTGCCGTCTTTTCAAATCTTAGGCCGCACCTCCATAACAAGATTAAATGATTGGCTTCCTCTTTATCGGAAATCGTTTTGATAGACCACAATGATTCATATTATCAAAAATAACAAGATTTATGTGCCCTGTAAAACCGACAAATTATTGTTTTATGACAGATCGAATCTGACATCGCCGCTTGACATTGCGAGAAGTGTTCTATTTCTGACATTACGCCTATTGACGGTTTAAAAATTTGCTAATTTTCAAAGAGGAATAGGAACTGCTGTTATTGAAATTTAACTGGGACAAAATTTTCCTGGTACATTTATATATGCGTTATGTATTTTAAAGCATATTTGAAGCGATGATAATTTATCGAGTTTTCGCCTATTGGCATTGTCGGCAACTTTACATTCGTGTTGAGGGAGCCAAACCTGTTTCTGGTCTTCAGGATCATATTCATTATGAGCTTTTCCATGTTTTTTCAATGATCGAGTCGCAAATAAGTTAAACAAGGAACAAGCTGTTTGAATTATTGATTCGCACGTTTCTGGATTGAAGTGGAAAAATAATTCATAAAAAACCTTTCAAAAGGCAAGCTTCCATTACAATGCCTTGAAAAATTGCTTTGGATTCGTGACGTAGGTTATTTCGTGAGTTACACATTCGAGAGCATGTCGCGCAAAGTTTTCAGTTTGAATATATACAAAGGCGACAAGCTTCTGAATTTCTAACTCATGAAATAACCTATGTCACACATGCAAAGCAATTACTGTTTACTTCATAGGGCATTTGAATAAAAGCGTGTCTTTAAAAATGTATTCTATTAAATATTTTATTCTGTGCTTTGTGATAACTACGCCTCATTCTATGCATTTTTGTGTTGGAGCATCGTTATCATGAGTCCCGGATCAGTTTAGACTTTATCTGTATAGAGTTGAGTGCTTTGATAGCACTTTGACAGTCAGATAGAATGTAGATGTCTTTTTTTCTATAACCTTCCTAGATTCTCCTGAATGCATGCCATGATAGCATGTGTTCCAGTTTGGAATATCGTGGAGCATTTGCCAAGTGGTATTATGTTATTTCTTCTTGGCCTTACCCCATGTATCCCTGCTCCCGTTCCTTCAACTGTTTCTGAACCGTCTGTATACCAGACTATATCCGCAGTTGATTGTGATTCTATACTCGGGGCCCATCCAGATCCGTCAATTCGTGTTTCGAATGGTTTTTCGAATGAGTATAGGTGTTGCATGTAGTCTGAAATAATTTCAGTTCTTCGATGTTGATTACCAGTTGTTCGGATTCTCCAGTTTTTTGTTTGTTCCAGTCTGTATGCACTCATCCTGGTCTCTCCAATGACATGTAAGTCAACGGGTTCGAAGTTTAGGATGATTTCCATTGCAGCTGTTGGAGTGCTATTCATTGCACCCGTGACTCAGAGACAGGCAAGCCTCTGGATTTTCCCAAGGTTGGTTTTTGCCTGTCTTTGATTTGTTTTCGGCCACCATGAGAGTGAGCCATTAGTCATTTTTGGTCCTATTACCGCTGTGTGAAGCCAGTGCATGGCTTTCGATTTGAGCCCCCAGGTTTTTCCGAAAGCTCTCCTGCACATCATGAAGGTTATCTTGCTTTTATTGGTTACATGTTGAAGATGCGGGTTCCAGGTTAGTTTCTTGTCAAGAATCAGCCCTAGATATTTCAACTGCTCTACTACTTGTGATGTTTCACCGAATAGTCTGGGAGGTATGAGATCTCCCATGTTTCATCTCCGGGTGAAGGGAATTAGTGTTGTTTTGTTCGGATTTGCCCTTAGGCTCTCTCTGTTACACCATTCCTCTACTGTCCTCAGTGCATTTTGCATTAGCTCTGAGGTTGTTTGAGTATTCTTTCCTCTGCTGAGGATGACCAAGTCATCTGCATACCCTTGAGAGTAACTCGACCCGGAAAACCCTCATATACAAATTTTGAATGGAATCAGACCATAAATACAAAAATCGACCGCCATGTTGGAGCTGACATCGTGAATTCACACATTCATTCTGCCATCTTGGAGCCGTCATTTCTATTTTATGAATTTTAACGAAAAACTTATGAATTACGACCCCAAAAACCTCTATAACAAAAATTTCAGAATGCATTGTCGCCAGAATTATGAACACGTTAATCGGACAACTAGAAGTGGGTCAAAATTCACTTGCAAGATTTGAACTTGGACCTTCTAACTCAACTCAAGAAGACGTATCCTGAGCTGATACATTTTCAGTGTGTCCCAGCTCAAACTTGTCAACCCTTTATGTCCAAAATTGTAGAAAACATTGAAAATTGAGAATCGATCAAATGTTATGAAAGTTTCAATGAAAAATAAATGTTTAATCAAGATTAGGTTTTTTTCATCACCTGAAATCTCAATCATATTGAAGGTTCGAAATATGAACCATTTCGTTCCATACAGACGTATAAGCGATATTCGAAATGTCTTCGCACATTTCTTCACATTTATGAAGTCACTGCATGACACTAATTCCCAATTTTTCTGCGCAGATCATCGAAGGAATTAGGCTGTGTAAGCACTCTGAAAAAAGTCTGATGGTGATAAATCGGGAGATCTCGCAGGTCATTTTATTGTTCCGTACCTTCCAATCCACCTCCGTTTGAAATTATAATTCAAAAAAGTTGACGAACAGGTGAAACAAAATCTCATCTTGATGAGAGGTGAGATGACCTAAAATTCAGCATCACTTGTATCACGTACTCATATGATACGTTTTTCTCTGGATGAATTTCTTTGAAAATTCGAGCCGTAGCTCTAGCACCTCATCCATTTCCAAAATACGTAGCCACAATTGCTTTTTCCTTCTTGCATAGTATGAACCATGTTCGACAGTTCTCACAAGATTGAGTGTGAATTGAATACCATGGCTTAACCAAAGATATGCGTACAAAAACAAGGGAAAAATAGTATTATTTTATATGTTAACGTCTACTTTACTTTACAAACTATTATTTTTGAAAGCATCCTATTTTACAATACATTGACGTTTCCAAAGAGATTTCAGAACCAAGAAATAGTTTTAAAATTATTTTTATAAGCCAATATTTCCAAAAAAATTTAGAATACTGTGAAAATCGTAATGTTTGTTCTCAGGCGATGAAAAAAGAACTTATCTCGACTCTCACATATTTTCCATTGAAACTTCCACAACACTCCATCGATTCTCAATTGCATTACACCGAGGTGTTCGAGATTAAATTTCCTTCAAAATGATGTATAACAAGTATGGTAGTCCTATTGGAGGTTCTGAAGTAGGGGGTGCTGGGGTTGCACAATAATGTCGTTTTTGGTGAAAGAGTTTTCCGTCGAATTGAAAATCGACGGATCCGAGCGATTTTCAGAATTTTCTATGATTCCGAATGAAAGGAGAGTAACAAGTTTTAACTTGGACATACTGTGTATTAGCAATTGTTACTGTTTCGAATAATTGTCCACCAGTATCTACACACATAAAAACAATTTCTTCATTGAAAATTATACATTTGTTCCATTCTGAATTCTTGAACAGAGATAACTCTTTCTCCTTCTGAAATAATGTATTTGATACAAAATTATTGAAAATCTCTGATGTAAATTTTTTTTTGACAGTTCTAACAACCATTCAAATTTTGTCATTTTGTGTCATATGGAACAATTCCACCCAAACATGTCAACATTACACTGATAATTTCATTCGATGCAATTATCAATCACTATGACAACACGATTGAGTTTGACAACTCCATTCCAAATAAATTTCAAAATGTCACGTTTTGGTAATGCGAATGTACAAAAGTATAAATGCGCTAATCAAAGAAAAAATTCCCAGAAAAACAACCTACAGTCACAAATATATTTGGGGAATATTTATGGAATTTGGCTGCGAACGAGAGTATGAATTGAATGAACATAGAAGCTTGGAAGAATTGGCGTTGATACTAGAAGATTGGGCGGTCAATATGAGAAAGAAAGACGGGACCGAATTTAAAGAAGCAACGATGAAGACAATGTTGAACGTTCCGTGCAAACTTTTGCAAGAAAAGTACTATAATGACTATAATATTATTATGATTGACCCGTTCAACAATACAGTATTTTAACCAGCCCGAGATGTCCGCGATGCAATCAGAAAGAAACTACAAGCAGATCCATGTAAACGTAAGTCCAGTTCAGTTTCGTTAAATTTGTCTGGAGTTAACAAAATGATATTGCTATGGGATGAAAATTCTCCTGAAGGTCTTATGCGTTAATTTTACCGTGTTGCTGCTGTAGAATTAGCGTGGCGAGGAGAGGCAGTTGCTTGTCTGGTGGATTTTTTTCAAATCGAGAAAAATAACGATGACTCTCCAACAAATCGCATTGAATACAATTCGGTATTCAGTAAAACGTGCCAAGGTGGTTCTAATAGCTGTACAAGTAGTAAATAGTTGATTTTCAATAGTGAAAGACAAAGCTGCCTTGTACGTCTTTTTCATAAACTGATATCAAAACGAGGCGACAATATTACCTCACCACGACTGTTCTTGAAACCAAATAGACACTGGAGAAATGAAACTGACAAATTGTACGATAATGTACCTGTTGATAGAAATACAATGAATGGATGGACTAAATCTGCTGCTGAGGCAATTGGTTTGAATGAAAAGGACAAAAAGATATCGAATCACTCGAATAAAACAACTGCTGTTAGCGAATTGGCAGAAAGTGGTGTAGAAGGACAACAATTGCTGAAAATTACTGGTCATAGCAATCAAAATTCTATAAAACCATACTTAAATCTCGATCAAGAACACCACAACAAGATCATAAATATTATGCGTGGGAATAAATCTTCTAAAGTAGAGAACAGCAACAAATCTAATGTTAAGTTGAATTTTGATAATTGTACTTTCACTAACTGTACTTTCGATAAATAATTGAATGTTTCATTGTGTTTTTCGCCGAATATCCCTCGGATATTGACAAATGCCTCATAATTTTAAGACAAATTTCTCAAGCTCATTGCTTGGTAACGAGCTTCCGATTGTCATAAAATTATCACGTCTATTATCAATGTCCTAGGGATATTACTACTCAAAATTAACTATTTGAAATATTCACTTAGGTTTACCAAATATCCTTCATTCAAGTAAACTACAATTCATGAAAGACATAACTCAATATTTCTTGTTTCAATACCATATATAAAGTATTTATTTATTGAAGAAAACTTTTCATTGGAGATGATACATTTTTCAAATCCTGAATCATTGAACGGAGATAACGCCTTCTTCTTCTGAAGTTATGTATTTGATAGAAGGTAATTTGATATCTCTAACGAGGAAAATTAGTTAATTGAAGTATTCATTAGTTTCATCAAATATTCTTATTCAAGTACTTCTTGTTCCAAGTATTTCTCCGTCGAAGAAATGTGCCAAATATTTGTATCAGGAGAGGTTAATTTCCAATTTAATTTTCTTGGATCAACAATTTTAAATTCTTGGATATCATCGCATTTTCCTCTTGAATGTATTGTTGTCAAACGTACGATAACGTACCTATTTATAATTATTTAGCATAAGTAGGTATCTATCGCTTCAACCAAATTTGTTGTTCTCGATCCTTCATACCTAGGTACCTATCTCTACCAACACCTACCATCTACAACAACACTCATTATCAATCCAAAGTACGGAAAGTTTGCCTATTACTTATAATCATAGCAACCAAAATAATTTATAATATGAATTTTGACTTTATTTTCACGTTTGGAGCTGAGAGAAAACTGCAAAAGAAACGTAATTGAATGGCTTTATACATTATCAATACAGACCTATTATACTATTTCAAGTTCATGATGTGATAAAGCACTGGGGTATTTTTGAACGAATTGCAATTTCAACTACGGAAATCGGCAACATTGTATCCCAAGTCGCCCACCCATTTTTGCATGTTGCACGTTGCACCTGCTGATCAGATCAGATCACACTTTCGAGTTCCGCACCAGTCGCATCCCTGTTTGCTATGCAGTTAACTGTTATTAGTAAATGAATGGTTTAGTTCAGGAAAACGGTTTAAGGTATTATTGGTACGTATTGACGATATATCGAAGAAAAACTCAGGGGATGGGGAATCTCTGAAGAGATTATCAAAATTTTCAAAAGTAAGTCTAGGACATGATATAAAAATAAGGTTTATTTCTATAACTATAATTTCCTAATCGATTATTTCTTTTTGGAACTGTAGACATTGTAAGAGGACGTGGGTCTAAAGTAGGGTTAAGATTAGGATACAAATATTTCAACATAATGAACGTAGAAAACTATTTTAATATTATTATGAGTTTCTACAACCAACAAGTCTTGTCATAATTCTGTTCCTAGTGTTTCATTTATGTTTCAGCCTCAGTTCATGACGATTGCAGAGTTGTCATACTGCTTATAAATGACTAGGTATGCACGAAAAGCCTGAACGGAAAATTAGTATGTAAAGTTATTCTGGTATATCAAATCAAGGAAATACTCTTCTTATTCATCGATGTGGTAGATTCAATACAAATATTCTCGTATCTTACCACAGTGGATTTTCAAATGAAGATAAATTTTTTCAATTCCATTAATTTTGATATCTTGAGTCAAGCAAATGATAGTCTTCTTATTCAGCAATATGGTAGTTTCAATTGAAACAAATATCTCATCACCCCATCAGGGTAAAGTTCTCAAACGGAGAGGTCTGTATCTCAATTCAATTATATGTTTTTATTCGTCCAATCTTACCAATCTTTTTGTATGAAATGAGGTATAGCTAACAATAGGAGTTTGTGCAATTTGATTCAAGATAACTCCTTTTCGAATGAACATGTGTTTTTTATTCCATACAAAGAATATATATTCTTTATAATTCAAGCAGAATATACGCTTGATGAGACAGTACTGAATTGGAAATTCAAAATTCTCGAATCGAGCAATTGTTCATTTCAGTATATGTGAACGAACCATACTCTTGATTCAAAGCATATTCAATAAGAGAAAAAAATATTTCTATCTCTGTACGTACAGTACACTGTTAACTCCACTCCAGATATAGAAATACGTCATAGTAATGGATATTCCATAATATGGCCACTCACACTGATACCCATGTGCATTATAATACTGAATGATGAATAATTTTAATGTTACAAACAGAATATAATCCACCTCATAGTTAAACTTTGTTTTGCCCCTGGTGATATTGGATATTTTACAACAGGGGTACTTGATACAGTGAGATTTCTTGGAACATTCTCAGTACAATATTTTTTTTTTTCGATTATGTCTTTACTATTCTTCGAATATTTGCTGATGAGCAAATCGAATAATAATTTTTTTCTGTCCCGCGGTATAAGGTCATCTCCTTTCTCTTTCATGAAAAAAGTAGCCAGCTTCTCTAATATTCATCATTATATTACAGAGAAAACATTTCTTATCTTGTTCATGTTCAGTGAACGACTGAAAAGCGTCGCATTCAAGCATTTTGAAGAAACCCTGTGGAGATGGTCAACGAACGCAACCGTTGACCTGAGGTACTAATATTTTGTGACCGTGACGCGACTTCACGATTATAAAATTATAGTTTCAAAAAATAAAAAAACACGTTTATACATTAATAAGGACAAAAAAGTTGAGAATAATAAGAATAAAGTCATTGACCAAAAAATTTTCTCTTATGTAAAAAGGTATCCATAATGATATTGAGATAACTGATTAGAAAAATCGAATCAAACGGTTTTCTTCACATAAAGGATTTAATATAGAATTGAACCAGAAAATGGTAGATCTCAGGTGAAAAACAACTACTTTCCTGGCAAATACCACGCAGAACGTTGAATGATATTCACCTGAAAATCCATGCGTACTTCCATATAATATCAATGGACATTGAATGCAAATGTTTCTTTCTGATAAGCTCGATTATGTTTAATTTATGTCGTGTTCACCTAACAATCCGCATACCGGTTCCAGGCTTCTTGGCCCTCATCAGTACGGAGTAGTCAACCAGCCAAAGGTCCAAAGAACTCTGGCTGAAGTGAGACACAACGTAAACAGACCATCATCGAGCTTGTAACACCTATAGGTACGCCGGAAAAGATAAACTTTAACTGGCGGTACCTAGTGACAGAAAGAAACACTCTGAAAATCTCCCACCTCGATAGCTTTCTAAATAAAAGATTCCTTCTCAGTAGGAGTGGCAAGCCCGTCTAGCATATAGTGAAAGATAAGTGCCATGTGAAGTGGAATGAATAGAAAAATCGAATTAAACGGTTTTCTTCACATAAAGGATTCAATATAAAATTGAACCAGAAATGGTAGATCTCAGGTGAAAAACAACTACTTTCCTGGCAAATACCACGCAGAACGTTGAATGATATTCACCTGAAAATCCATGCATACTTCCATATAATATCAATGGACATTGAATGCAAATGTTTCTTTCTGATAAGCTCGATTATGTTTAATTTATGTCGTGTTCACCTAACAATCCGCATACCGGTTTCAGGCTTCTTGGCCCTCATCAGTACGGAGTAGTCAACCAGCCAAAGGTCCAAAGAACTCTGGCTGAAGTGAGACACAACGTAAACAGACCATCATCGAGCTTGTAACACCTATAGGTACGCCGGAAAAGATAAACTTTAACTGGCAGTACCTAGTGACAGAAAGAAACACTCCGAAAATCTCCCACCTCGATGGGTTTCTAAATAAAAGATTCCTTCTCAGTAGGAGTGGCAAGCCCGTCTAGCATATAGTGGAAGATAAGTGCCATGTGAAGTGGAATGAATAGAAAAATCGAATTAAACGGTTTTCTTCACATAAAGGATTCAATATAAAATTGAACCAGAAAATGGTAGATCTCAGGTGAAAAACAACTACTTTCCTGGCAAATACCACTTTCAAGATAACTGATATCAAGCATCAAGCTTTTTTACATAAGAGAAAATTTGTCGGTCAATGACTTTATTCCAATTATTCTCAACTTTTCAGTCCTTTTTACTATATGAGCGTGTTTATTAATTTTTTCAAACTATAATTTTATCCAAGTTCATATTGCTATCCAAGTCCATATTGCTATAAAAGACTAAGAAGACTAAGGGAGAAGAACTCGATTGATTCATCCACATGAGATATAAATTATTACTAAATTGTGGCGAATGTGCTGAGAATGACCAGTGCAATCTCCATATCTTTGAAAAGTGACTTATGCTGAGAACTATCAATGCATTCTCCATATCTTCGACTCGGGGTCTCCTATCACTATTACTCTAATTTCAGGGCCGACATCCAAAAGACGCACCAGAGCTGAGTCCGCTCCTGAACTGAAGCAGAATTGCGAGCATCTCACCTTCTGACATAGATGACAGTTTTTCGAATTTTTTTGGATTTTTTATATTTTGAGTATTTTCTCAAGCTGGGGCATTAGGGACTACCATTCTACAACTCCTACGAAATGCGGTAGGAGGAAGTGCTGGGTTCACGTTACCTTTAGACACTGGATGTGTAGTGAATATCTCCTGTTTCTGCCATTCAGCAGGAGCATGCTCACTTCAGTCATCATTCTCTTTGGTTCTAGCTGATAATAGAGAACTTACAGCTGAGATTTTGATTAGGTCTTTTCCAATGGAGGCAAGCAAAGTCCCCAGTACTTTCAGTGGATCGGCTGTCGAGAGAGAACCGATCCCTGCAAACACCGATTCCTTGCAGGTCAGATTGCAATTTCCTGCGGCTTGTCAATTTCTACAAGGTTGTTTGTAGGTTCAATCTTCAATGGGGTATGCACAGGGGGTTCGTTCTCAACTCTTCAGGTGTACAAGACCTATTTCAGACTGGATAACGCTCTCAAATCACTGATTATTTCTGTAGCGATTTTTCACACAGCTGTCCAGGTTCTAGGCAGGTCCGGACTCCCATATCTTTGAAATGTAAATTATTTTTTTCTGGCGATCTTGGTGAGAAAGGTCATAGGTATGGAATTATTGTATCGTCATCGGTTCTCAATATGTGTGCAAAATTTCAATCAAGTCCGACATCTGAAACTGGGTGAAAATGAATTTTAAAGATTCCATCACCTACATTCATACAGGTGAAGCAAATTGTATAAAAATCATAGCAAAGACAAATGAGAGTTATCTGATAAAAAATTGAGTCATTGGGGGTAAAAATCAAAGAAGTTCATAGAGAAATACCAGTTGGAGCCTACCTCAAAGTATTGGAGCATACTGCCTTGATGATATCAGAAAAACTATGATTTTCGAAGCGCTCGGGTGCGTACTGGATGAAGGATATTGAGAAACGCAATCTTATAGGATCAAATAATACGAATACTAGGTCAAATGTGATTACCTACCAGGAAAATTTTATGAATATGTTCAACATGATGAAGAAGGGGTTCTCGAACTCAAAATTCTGCTGGAAATATTTGAGAAAAATGAGATCTCGATTGGTTTTGAGCCCATTATAAAAAAAAATATGATTATGAAAGCATATACTTCGGAAATGAATTTCAATAAATAATTCGTAAAAACTTTTCCACTAGCTGAAACAAACCATATTATCGCCACACACCAGTTGGATGTGAGGATCGCTAGAGTTTAGCTACGCATTGGGATCCATATGAGATAATTTTTGAATTGAATTTTGAGACAATCTATGAAGAAGAAAACAATAATGTTATTATCGAGTTCATACATGAATCCGAAAAACAGCTTGAAGCTTTAGAAATACTTACCAATAGATGATACCCTTTAGTGATGCCCCCATTGAGTTTGGGAACGATATGGCAATCAAATTGTCAAATCCTATACATGATTTTCCGAGTAATTCCAAATTCGATTATTCATCAATGCTATGGGAGGAGTGGAACCTCAGCATAATAAAGATTCGTAAAGGAGCCGAAACAAAAAAAACATATTTTCATTGAAACTTTTGAACATAAAATCGAACCGACGGAAAAGGAAACTGAAAAGCAAAAAATTAAATGAACCTTCTTAGTTTCAATGATTATTGAGCTCCCAAACCAATGTGAGTAACTAATTTTGAGTCGGCGCCAAACAATCAATTGACGGAGATCATTATATAACTTTGAAGAAGAAATCAAAATAATGATCTTCGTTAATATTTCATTTAGCGCCGACTCAAAATAAGTTACTGACATTAGTTTAGGAGCTCAATTATCATTAAGATTAAGGTTGATTTTATTCTTTGATTTTCAGTTGATTTTTTCGTCGGTTGGATTTGTTGTTAAAAAGTTTTTATTTTTAACTTTTTTGTGGCAAAAATCAACTTATAACTATGTACTCAATTGACTCCAGGTATCCATTATTTTGTAGTGTCATGAGAACTACATATATGTCAGCCAAGTTCCAACAGAATCGGTACACAGATGAAAAATTAATTACCCCTTTTTTCTACCCCCAGAGATAATTCATTCCTCCAACTCTGAAGTATACCCTATACATTAAAAAAAGAACCATCTGAATCGGATAACCCAGCACAAAGTTATGAGTGGTAGAATCGGTTAACGGGTAAAATTTCAGTGGATGAACGTTAATTATCCCCTATTTTTCTACCCCTAAGAGTGACATTTTTTTTTCAAATTCAAATGAGACCATAAAAAAAATATACGCGTCGACTAGAGAAACTCCCCCTTTTTCATTTCGTCGGTTGAAAATACTAAAGAAAGTGGAAGGTATTAAACCATACATAGCAGGAGACTTCCACTGTGGGAACACCAAGGATATAACGTGAAAGAAGAATCCAACTTGTTCATTTTGTTATGAATTACAGGCTCGGAGATTTTCGCCCGATGAAAATAAAGAATGTATCAAATGTTTTGTTCGTTTGAAACAGAATCGTGCAATAAAATATTGTAATTTTTCTCCCACAATATCAGTATTACGAATAGTTATTCAAAAAGTTGTCAAAAAAGGTGGCCAAAGTAGGTGAGAGCACTTTAAGATTCGGGATCATGACCTTCTGATATTCAGAAAACTCGAGCAAAGAATCAGTTATACAGTGTTGGCATGGAGTAACCTCGAATCCGAACTTTGTATAATAATTGTCATCAGTCATCGAAAATTATTTCGAATGTGGATTATATGCCTCAAAGTAGGCGAAAACATGTTATACCATTCCAAGGCAAGACAATATTGAATACAGGATATATCTTCATGAGTTAACTCGATCTATATGAAGAGTACTAAAAGTAGCATGATTCTGAAAATTTGAAGAGACAGTGAAGGAAACATTGAAAATCCAACTGAAATACTTTTGTTATTGTAACATTCCCGTTTTTTCGGGAGTGACGTCATCTTTGTTATTTTCAATAGAACACCCTGTATTTCATACAATTTTGCTATTCCTCTCATGATTCATATCCAAATTGATGTAACATACCTCCCACCAAAAATTAAACGTATTTGAGTTACTCGAGTTTTTCTAGAAAAAGTAACCACTGCATCCTATCGAACATACGCTATTTTCATGTAAATTACAATTTAGAGTCATAAGCAGTGACAATCATGATCATTGAAGGCGGCATGGATCACTCACAATAATAACATCTACTAAATAAATTACAAGTTGCGCAAAAAATTGGGTCCAGAGTGAATGGAAGACATTGAAAATATTTTTTTTTTTTCAAATAGAAACCTCATTGAAACCGCATGATTCAATTCTATTATGATTAACGTTGATTAACTTCCCTATACCCAAAACCCATAATTTCTGAGATATTCCATAATAGTACTCAATTCTCCATATTGACTGCCAGAAATCTTGTTTTTTCTAGTAAGCGGTCTATATCTACTTACAAAAGAAGTGAAGTATACTGTCAGATACATCATCTGAAGTAGTGCAATATGGCTATTGTTGGGTATAATAATCAATAATCAGTATTCACCTGAAGTCGATTGCAGATACAAGCATTCGGAACGTCGTGAAAACCTTCTGAATCCATTGAGACGATAGACGTCCGAAACGAGAAAATCAAATCAATAATAAGTTGATCAATTACTGATTCATTCTCAGGTATAATTTACCTTTCGTATGATTCAGATCATCATACTGATACAGATACTCCATCCCTTCGTGTCCTACCGGTTTCAGCACCAAACCGCAATGTCAGGTAAAAAATTATATAAGATTTTCTCTTTACATTGCCAATTATGTTTGATAATTTTTTTTGTAAAAAAATGGATTGATAACTGATTTTTGCAGAAAATCCTTGTGGTTTCATCGTGAAACCGGTGGGCATATAGAGCATTTTTTATTCTGACGACACTTGCAGTTTTATCTGGTTTTATTGGTGTTTCAATAATAACTGGTAACAAATTGGAAAGACCATCAATTTCGATTCCCCATGACAAAATAACTCTGCCCCAGGAAATTGGAACCTTGTGTGCATGGTGTTCAGCCAAAAATCAGTGCCACCAGTATGTTGAAAATTTAGTTTTGGGGAGTTTTATTCCTAATTTTATTCTGTTTTTAGTTGCAATGTGGGTTTGTGTCTGAATGACAAGAGAAACTGTTTCCCAGAGTTTCAAGAGATTTTGTTGATTTTCTATCGAAATATAAGTTTAGGGATTACTAATTTGATTTTTTTTCAAATTAAAGTTAAAAGTTTAGTTGATTTTCTATTAAAATAAAAGTTTAATATTTGGTTGATTTTGTGTTTCACGGTGTAACCACCATTTAGCAGCTTTATTGAGGAACAAAAATGGAAGAAAACTGTCAAGAATCATTCTAAGAGCCATTTTGCCCCAGAAAATAACACACTAACTCAATATCTGAGGGAGAAAAAAAGTTGGGCCTCAAAGGGTTATACTAATACAGATACTTCAACTATCCATTCAAATGGTCCTCATAAAAGTAGCATTGTTTCTAACAGCACAGTGAACATTGGAATTTCAACAGTCTTATAATTGACCTTACCGAATAGAATATCGATTGCTATAGCTTCAGTAGTAAGAGTTTCGCCTATTACATATTCTTTTCACTTTTACTGAATTTTGCTTCGTGTATCCACATGTCACTCACTAATTGGTCGTTTTCGTGATTCTTCATAATGAGCAAAGTTCACCCTCCTGGCATAGTCGAATAACAGGCCATGAACTAAATTATGAGAATGAGGATGTTATTTGTTTTTTGACAATATTAACTGCAAACCCAAAAACCAGAATATTATCGATATAGTCTAGTGTACCCTCAAGACCCTCAATCAGATCATAAATATAAATTTGAAATATTTCTGAAGCATTTGATAATCCATAAGGAAGACGTTTAAATTTGTATCTTCCAAAAGGTGTTATGAATGTGCAAAATTCGGAACTTTTTTCATCCATTGGTATCTGATAGAAGGCTGAAGATGCATCCAACACTGTGAAATATTTAGCTGAACCTATTTGAGCAAATATCGTTTCACTGGTGGGCAATTCTAAATGTTGACGAATAATATACTTATTCAGTGGTCTTGGATCCATACATATGCGTATAGAACCATCTTTCTTTTCTTTCACTACCATGGCATTTAGCCATTCCGTTGCTTTCTCAACTCTGGTGATTACCCCTTGTTTTTCCATAATTTCCAGTGCTTTTTTCACAGGCTCATGTAGGGCAATCGGGATTTTCCTGCATCTTGCTACATGGGAAGCTGCATCATCTCGAACTTTCATGCTACAGGGTTTTTCGAAACAACCAAGTCCTTTGAAAACATCTGAAAATTGATCAATTATATACTGGCTTTTTTCAAGATAGTGGACCCTTTTGATTAAATTTAATTCCACACGAGCTCTCAATCCGAGAATTGGTTCAAAATTACCTTCTAAAACGTAGAAATCATAGCATTTTTCCAGGCTATTATGTTAAACATTGATTTTACAAACACCCAGCACATTTAATTTGTTTTTGTTATAAACTAATAATGACTTTATTATTTTAGGTTTGAGTGCCAGTTTTTCGTAAAATTTCATAGGCAGAATATTGGCTTCACTTCCTGAATCAAGTTTAAATTTGATTGCTACGTTATTTACAGAAATCATCTCAGACCAATGATCATTTTCATTGTGATGAAGAGCACATACATTATCAGTTTCTACAATACTTCCTATTTCTAGATAGTTTACCTCTTCCTCTTCATACCTATCACCCTCATTTTCACTTTTTTGTCATACTGTATCTCGAAGATTTTCTTTCCCATACAATTTGAAGAAAAATTGTTTTGTTTCCCACATCTTTTACAAGTTTTGCCCCATGCTGGACATTTCCCGAAGTTATGTGCTGTATCACAACGTTGACATGTGAACCGCTTCATTTCCTTTGTAGATGTTGTACTGCTTTCCTGCTCTTTCTCGTTCTTCATTTCGACTCCTCGTTGTACTTTCTGGTCTCCATTTCATGCTATTGATATTGAGACTACTCACACCTGCTGACATAATTTTGCCCTGCTTTCTAGATTCTTCATCAGCTCTGCATATATCCACACATTTTGCCAATGTAAGGTTCTTCTCTCTGAGAAGTTTCTCTCTCAAAGAGTTATTAAGTATACCACAGACCATTCTATCCCTTATTAGTGAATTGACTAAATTTCCAAATCCACATTCGGAAAATTTTTGTTTGAGCAGTGTAACATACTGGTCAATGGTCTAGTCTTCTTTTTGACTACATGTGAAGAATAGGAGGCGTGGGTTCGTATCCCACCGCTGCCACCATGTTATATGATGTAAATATATATGAAACTATTCGACTTTAGTGTTGAACGTTTACTGAAGGTAATTATACAAGAACTGTCATGCTTGACATCTATATATATATTATTATCTCATAAGAAATAGTCAGGGAGCAAATAACTGAAATACTAATACTATAACAGAATGTTTGTCCATCCATACCTCATAATGTATTAGAGCAAAAACTCAGAGAACTGGGACTGAATATACTCTGCCCTATCACCTTTCTGCGAATTGGAATCACTAACCCCGAGTACAGTCACATACTCAGTTTTCGCAGACGAACATACTACTACCCCTGACGATACTCTCACCATTCCCGACTTCATTTCCATTGGATATGACCATACCTCATATCGTATATTCCTTTCTGAAGATCAGCTCAACTGTTTCAACTGTAAAAAACATGGTCACATTGCTTCTGCTTGTCCCGAGAGAAGTTATCAAAAAACGGTATCTCAAGGAACGCTATCTCAACAGAAAATATTTTACAGGATAGAGAACACAAAATTGACCCAGTTCCAAATCCCGAAGCTATACCAGATTTAGTAATTCCATCCGTCTCTCAAAAACGAAATAGCTCTGCTATCTCCAGTCCCTCTGCTGTAATTGAGACTCTGGAAAACCAGTTCTCAAAACCAAATATACCCGTGTTGAAAAAACATAAGAAACTGACCCCTGAGAATCACTCAAAAATGGAATCCCACATACTACCAGCAAAATCTCTCATCGAAAAAGAATCCCCACCATTTGTTTTGAATTTCGATCAACTCATTGACTTCCTAGAAAATTCATTTGGATCTTCAGACAACTTGAATATAGCCCCAAGTTATACTAATGATATTCATGCCCTTCTTGAAATGCTCACAAAAATATATCCCTTACTAATAGAAAGGAGTATTAAAGTTAGGATCACGAAAATCAAAAAAAATATTCTGAAACAACTCAACACAGAATTGGAGACCATTTCCAACATATCGACATCAGATAATAAAAGTGAAGGCTCGTAAGAAACCTTCTGATAAACCTCTCATATTCCTTTCTTTTCGTTTCTATTATGTTCATACTGCAATGGAATATCAATGGGGTATTTATCCATTTAGAACTGTTGAAACTACTCATCAGCAAACAGGACCCCTCAATCATATGCTTGCAAGAAACAAATTTCCGTGACGATCGCACATTCTCTCTGAAAAACTACAATGCCATCCACAAAAATAGAAGAACAGCCATTAGAGTGGCGGGGTTACAATTTATTATAAACAAAATATTGAAGTAACAGAAATTCCCCTAAGAACGGAGTATGAAGCAGTAGCTATATCTATAGAGGCACAGCAAAAAATTAACATATGCAATATATATATATATATATATATATATATATATATATATATATATATATATATATATATATATATACCACCGTGCAAAAAAAATTCTGTGGCGAAATCAGAAAATTTACTTCTACAAATTCCTAAACCCCGTATAATATTGGGAAACTTCAACTGCCACAATATCATCTGGGGAAGTGAAACTACTAATAACAGGGGAACAATGTTCGAGCAATTCATGATCTCATCCAACCTTGCGCTACTCAACACAGGTGAAATCACTAGAATGAACCCAACGAGTCAGAATCACTCCGTACGACCTAAGTCTGTGTGATGCTACCCTATATGCATCACTTACTTGGGAGATCTCATCATTTTCCTACGATAGCGACCACATTTCGATATCGATCAGAAATGATTGTTTCCGGAAGATGTCGGGTGAAATTTCCCAAAAATGGAAACTGAGTGATGCTAACATTGAAAACTGGAACTTTTACGGTGAAATAATCGACTCCAACTTGAGACTTTCAGAGTCACTCGATGGGGACATCAACACAATCGTTGAAGAATTCACCAATATCATCATAAGAGCAGCTCACGAGGCAAAAGGAAAAACCTCCACAATAAAACGACATGTTTCCGTCCCATGGTGGAATAAAGAATGTGGTGAAACTATCAGATCGACCAAAACGGCTTTTAACAAGTTGGAAAGAAACCATACCACGGATAATCTCGTGAACTTCAAACAACTAAGGGTGCAAATGAGATTTACCCTCAAACAAAGTGAAAACAAATCATGGGAAAACTATGTCTCAACCATGAGTTCTTCCATCCCGTTGTCAGAAATTTGGAAAAAAGTCAAGAAAATAAAAAGATCGAATCCAAATTTTGGAATAAACTGTTTGAAATCTGAAAACTCAATGACTTCGGATAAGGAGGGTATCTCTGGAATACTGAGCGACATTTTCCAGGAACACTCGAACAATGGAAGATATAATCCAGATTTTCTGCAACACAAAAATACTGAGGAGAACGAACCGATCCATATAGAAGACGATAATGCTAACCCCATGAACCTCCCTATTACCATTACAGAGTTGGATGATGCGTTATCAAAAACGAACGACTCCAGTCCTGGACCCGACACAATACCCTATACATTCCTAAAAAAACTGACAAAAACCGGAAAACAATATTTTCTCAAGATATTGAATAAAATATACCTTACTCAGCAATTCCCTAACAGTTGGTCAAAAGCGATCGTGATACCGATTTTGGAATCGAATAGAAACAAATCTGACCCACACTCGTACAGATCAATATCCCTCACATGTACGATGTGCAAAATACTAGAGAAAATCATCAATGCAAGGCTAGTATACATTTTAGAACAAAACAACCTGATAATACCTGAGCAAAGTGGATTTCGGAAAAATAGATCTACGTTAGACAATCTTGTCAACTTAGAATCAGACATACAAGAAGCATTTGCAAAGAAACGAAAACTCATGGAAGTATTTTTTGACATTGACCGAAAATATGACCGAGTCTGGAGACATAAAGTTCTGAAACAATCAACCATCTGGAAAATTAACGGCAATCTTCTGGCATTTATACAAAATTTTCTGTGGAAAAGATCATTCAAAGTGAAAGCAAATGGGATACTATCCAGATCCAAAGTACAAGAAAATGGCACCCCACAGGGATCTTTCCTTAGTGTTACCCTGTTTCTAGTTGCCATTAATGATATGTTGAAGAACATTAGGGCGCCAATGTCTACGCAGACGACTTAGTTTTATACACGAGTGGCAAAAATATACATTCGTCAGGTAAGCTCCTTCAAGCTGCCATAAAAGAACTTGAGATCTGGTCCAAACAAACCGTATTTCAATTTTCGACCACAAAATCAAAACGTATGCTCTTCTCCAGAAAATCCAGTATTCAACCTCCAACTTTAACTCTCGACAACCATCAGCTGGAATTTGTTAAAAACATGAAATTTCTTGGACTCACTCATGTCAGAACGGTCTCAACTTGATGAAAACGCTTGCGAGCCATTCGTGGGGTGCAGATTGCATAACACTTATGCGTATATATCGGACGATAATAAGATCAAAAATTGACTATGGATCTATTGTATACTCCAGCGCTCGGAAGTCCGTAATAAAACAGCTAGATAGTGTTCATCGTGCTGGTATCAGAATTGCTCTCGACGCGTACCTGACCAGTCCAGTGGAAAGCTTATATGTAGAAGCAGGAGAACCGCCCCTAGAACTGAGAAGAAATTATCTCAGCCTTACATATGCTGCAAGAATCTCATCTAATCACAAAAACCCAATTCACAAACGGATATTTCCTAACCGAATTGATGGAAATCCTAATCCACCAAATCCCCTACATTCACGGATCCGAAGAATTGTGAACACAATTGATTTCATTTCCATATACCCTGTCAACCTGGATACTCCACCTCCCTGGACATTCGAGAACCCCCAGTGAAACACCGAACTCCTGAAACTCCCGAAAAATGATACTCCTACCATCCTTATACTGAACTCTTTCAAAGCGATCTCCTCTGAGTACTGCAACTTCAACCACATTCATACTGATGCTTCAAAACCCGAAGGAGGCCTGGGTACAGTTGTGAGCAGTGAATACACTTGTGAATGCTACCAACCACCACAAACTTTCAACGTCTACACTGGAGAGGTACATGCGATATCACAAGCAATACTGAAGGCGAGAGAGATGCCTGGAAACACTGTGCTATTCACAGATTCACTGAGTGCAATAGAAGGAATCCGACAACTCTACCCTAGGCATCCCCTCTTGCAACAAATGAAAGTCAACCTGAGTAAATTGTATCAAGAAGGAAAAACAATTAAAATAGTATGGGTCTCATCACACATGTTTTCTAGTATATCCAACAGATCAATGTTATGAACCTGATATAATAAAATTGTACCACCGCTAATGACCCTGCGAGGTCGATGCGGGTTGAATTTAATTTAAAAAAAAATTGTTTGTTTGGCGCTGACTCAAAATTAGTTTAGAAGCTCAATAATCATTGAGGCTAGAAAGGTTTATTTTATTTTTTGCTTTTCAGTTGATTTTTTCGACGGTTTAATTTTTTGTTACATTTTCTTGGTTTAAGTTTCGATAATCTTCCTCTGGAATAGTTCGTAAAATTTAATGATAATCTTCATATGATGTCTGGGCATAGTTTTGGTTTTCCAGGATATCTTGTATCGAAAGTATCACATGTGAACCCCCTGGACCCACTTGTTTGCGCACCCTGTGAATCATTCATTGAATGTGATTATGATAGGTGATCCGCTTCACCATCAATATACATTTTTCAGTCACTGCAAATCACTTAAATCATAATTCACATGAAAATGTGAATGTTCGATAGGTTTTATGTGCCAATTTTTATAGAAAAACTCAAATCACTCAAAAATGGTTAATTAATTTTGAGTATGATTCATGAATTTGAAACTGAAACATGAGAGGAATTCAAAAATTTCGTGAAATATAACGCGTCCTATTGAAAAAAACAACGATGACGTCACTCGACGAAAATCAACCTACCGTTAAAGTTTAAGTACAAGCTCAGTTCAAGATGTGTATTTCCAAAACAAAAAACAGAGTATATCTGCCCGAAATGCGTATTCATTCGCCTGTGTTATACACCTAATCTTAACTGGAAATCTTGGGCAATGAATGAATACAGGGGATATTGCAAATTATAAAAAAAAATTGAAGACAAGCTTATATTTATACAAATGCACTTAAAAGAAAAAAAATATTTATTTCATTGTTTGATCTAGTTTATTCTGTGAGTCACAGATTCAAAATCTGGCCGCACAAGATTACCTATTTCGCATACGTGGCAAGCTTTTGAATTTGTTACTCACAGAATAACCTAGATCAAACAATGAAAGGAATTAGTTTTTCCTTTTAAGTGCATTTGCATAAATAGAAGCTTACTTTCAATTTTTTTTATATAATTTTTATTTTTTTGGTTCTGTTTTCTTATTAACGACTACGAAAGCTTGTTTTTATTTTTTTTGTTCATTTATTTTTGATTTTTCATATTTATGTTAGGTATTTTACATCAATAAGTAATTTCTATCTCATTTATTTTTGAATTTTGAAAAAAAAAATAATTTCCGACCCCGAAGTCCCCTAGATACCAATTTTGAAAAGAATCGGACCATAATTACAAAAATGTCATATTGGGGTCGCCATTTGGTTTTATATCCTAACCAATTTCATATCCTAACCAATTTCATATTGCATTGTCACCGGAATTATGTAGATCTGCCAAATTTCAAATCAATAAGACGATTGGAAGTGGGTCAAATTCAACTTGCAAGATTTGATTGACAGACAGACACACAGACAGACAGACACCCGGACATATGAAACTAATTAGAAGCTTGTAAAGAAGAAATTAAGTCAGAGAATTAATATTTTATTTGCAAGTAATGAAAGTGAACATTTACAAATGGAACACTAATGAAAATTTAAAAAAACGAGTGTTGCCTCTTTGAGCTGTTAATACAGCATTCAAGCGATCACTCGTGGATCTGATCAGGTTACCGACAACTTCTTGGGGGGTGTTGTCCCATTCCTCCTGGATCGCGTTCCTCAGTTGTGGGAGAGTGATAGGAGCAGGATTCCTGGCTCGAACTCTTCTTTCGAGTGTATTCCATGAATTCTATATAGGATTCAAGTCGGGGTTACACGCTGGCCACTTCATAACTGGAATGCCAACTTCTACCAGATACCTTCGAACGATACCTGCCGTGTGAGGTGCGGCATTATCCTGTATGAAAGGAAACTCTGCACCAATGGAGCCTGCACATGGTCGGCCAGGATCTCGTTGATGTACCTGTCCGTGGTAAGATCCCTTTGATTGCGTTTTTCCTTCGGAATATATGCCTCCCCATAGCATGCATGAGCCACCATCGTAGCTATTCCGTTCTTCCATGCAAAACTGCGCATACCGTTCTCCAGCTTTTCGGTTGATTCGTCTTTTTTTATCATTACCATGGAGGCATATCTTGGTCTCATCATCCTCCATTGGTTGATGGTCCAGTCAAGGTGTTCCCGTGCAAAATGAAGTCGTCGTTGAGCGACGCTACGTTTGGGACCTGTTGCAGGTCTACAAAGTTTGAGATTTTGTTGACGGGGTCTACACGTGACTGTCCACTCACTAATAGTCAATCCCTGGTTTTCACAATTGCAGAGCTATGCCGATCATCACGTGCTGAAGTAATCCGAGGTCTACCACTTCCTTGCCTTCGATGAAAGGGACCAGTCTCCTGAAACCTTTCGGACACTCGTCGAATGGAGGGTCGGTTCACATTCAATTGGCAAGCCTTGTTGTCGTAAAGCGACAATTCGTGCGACCACCTCCATGGTTATGTCCGTCACTACTGTACAGTATTCCAACTAAAACCAAAACACGTTGACGACTTGTACTTTAAAATGCGAGTATATTTTGACCCAATGTCGACATACAGAATAATTTTATTTCTTATATCATGTTTTTTGCATTAAACAGAAACAAATAGAATGTGCTGATAGTTTATGGTCGCTCAATAACTAAATATTGGAGAGCAATATCAATTTAATATTTAAATATGTTCAATTGTAGATCGAAATATCAAGTGGATCGATTTTTTTGCTCATGAGTGTATATATAGTTCGCGTTATCTTATGAAATCATTCAAAAAATGCAATATCCGGTACTATTATAATGACAGGTGAAGTTCACCGAGGTTTGGTGGAAATCTTGTTTGAATTTCGCGTTATGTGCAGATGTGCGAAAAATGTTCAAATAAGGGGAAAAACTCATCACAAAATCATTCTGGATGCAATAATCGGAAGGCATGTCGATGACTATATTGATTGAAAAAAATGCTCAACAACGATCGAATATGTTGATTACTTCGGAATCTTCCACTCGATATCTGTTTTTTTTTGCATAAACTCAACTTCTATTATCTCAAGGGAGTCCCGATTATGTGAAATCTCATCCATATGCTCAGGCTCAGAAAATAAAGACATGTGTTTTCCAAAACTGTGAAAAAATATTTCTTGATACACCATCAGTTCAGGCAGAAGTCACAAGTTTACATCTTTGAAAAAATAGCTAGCATATGGGTAAGGACACGAAATATTCAAAATATTTTCAATGGATTCTACAGCTTCTGAAAAGTATATTGGTAATCTCCTTTTTTTTTTTCTAAAACTTGAAAAAAAAAAGTCGGCTAGTTTTAAATGGATTTTTTTTTAGCGCCATTGCATAATATCAAAAATAACAAGGTTTAGGTGCACTGTAAAATCGACAATATATTGTTTTATGACAGATAAAATGTTTTCTCACACTTCAAATCTGCCATCGTCGCTTGACATTGCGAATAGTGTTCTAGTTCTACATCGGGATTATGAACGATCCGCCATTTTGAATAGACTTATGGAATTTTGATACGATGCCAATTACCATATGAGATTGTCAATGGCGTGATAAGGAACGATGAATCCGTTGCAAATCTACTATTTTCAGGCAGAAGAACGGATTTTGACACCTCGATCGGTGCAAAACACGATTCGTGACTTTCGATACATAAGGAGGTTTCGAGTTTCGAATAGTAGTTATAGCCATTAGTGTGAATATTTTCATATCGTATGAAGCCGAAGTGATAAGTACTGTGATTGTGGGAATAACCATTTTTAATCAACGAACAAATAACAGAAAATTCATTTGAATTGTATTTTAACATATACGATGGCCATTGGCAAGTGTTGGTATTTGTTATGGAAAACCATGAAGATTTTGGCAAAGGCAAATTCTTCGGGTCAACAGGAAAAGTAGCCCATAGAAAATTGTGGGACGTTTATCCTTCTAACTTAATGCTTTGGAATGTGGTTCACGTTCTGTATAAAAATGGCAAACACTATATATGATATATTAAGTATTTGTATTATAATGATATATATATATATATATATATATATATATTTATATATATATATATATATATATATATATATATATATATATATATATATATATATATATATATATATATATATATATATATATATATATATATATATATATATATATATATATATATATATATATATATATATATATTTATATATTATATTATTTATATATAATATATGATTTGTAAGAACAATTGTGATATGATAATAGCTTTTGTTATAAAATATTGATAGATAATTATTTTCGCCCTGTATAATATATTGTTATGAAATAATAATTGCTAGCTAACGTCACTGTTTTCTCGTCACGTTGCTGCCAATTGTTATTACTCTTTCTTACCACGACTTAACTCAGTTGTTAGGCCTTTCGTCTCAGATAGCCGGTTCTGGCAATAGAGCCACTGCCCTGTCTTGATGTCAATTTCGATTCAGTGTTTATAGGTAAAATATTAGCATGTCATTGTGGAAATTAAACCAGAAAGTATCGAAAAACAATTATTTCCTTTATTCAAGAAAACTTATATTTACCTGGCCTACGATAGATAATTTATACTATAATCAATTGACAAATTTTCATAGGAAATAATGAGAAACAGTGATGGATAGAGTATTCATAACCTCACTCTTTCATTGAGGTTTGAATAATTCTTTTATAGTTCAATTCCCAAAATAAAATAGAGTTCTTCAGATAGACGAGTTATGTTGTAAAATTATTCAGTTTGTGATGTGCACTAAAAAAGTTTTTACCTGGAGCTGGAACTGTCGCTGTTACAATACATGCCAACAATCTGAAATCCTTCTTCAATCCACAACTCTCAGGAACTCTCCAATTGCAGAAGGAACCATACAAATCCCAGAAATCAGCTTGGAAACAATTTTATGTGGAGTACATAAAAGGTAATCTTGTTTTCTCCTATTTATTTTTGTCGAAATTCTCTTGAGGTTGAATTGGTTAGTTTATTATAGACAAACTACCTTGTATTCGTGAAAATCTTGAAAAATTTGTTCCTAAAATTTTTACGTGGCGTCGTTTTTTTTAAATTTTTTTAATCTCTTGGCTTTGTTTTTTCATCCGCTGGATACCATTTCTGTTTTTTCCATTTCATTTGAATTTTGAAACTCGCGCACTTTCTTGTCACATTATCACTCATTTGGGGTTATTTGAAAAAACTTATGAACTTTTATATTCTACATTTCTTATAAACTAAATACAATCTTTCATGATAATTGTCTTTGACATTTCTCAGGTCTTACTTTTCCACAATTTCAATTCTTTCATCTCACCCTACTGTTCTCTGATTGGCTATTGTCATCGAGAAATGTGTTGTTCTCCCATTGGCTATTTTTAGTTAGATACACTTTCATATACTGTATGTTTCAAGCTTATAATTTTGTTGATCACATTTGATTCGAAATGATTTTGTAAATCTGGACTTTTTTGTTGTATTTTCAAACAATTCCAGGTTGTAATCATTTTGACAATATAGGGAAATGATTGCATTATAGTATTTGCATATTTTTACCTATCAATATCATACAGAGGCTTCATAAAGGAAATAGAATCTCAAACGAAATGTGAAAACAATATCTCATGAACTACTAACTATTAAGTATTTATTATTCTTGTGTTTTTTTTTTGAGAAATTGTTTCTTTTTCTCCTTCAAAATATATTACTGGTCTTTCATAACATATTTATATAAATATATATATATAACATATTTATATATATATATATATATATATATATATATATATATATATATATATATATATATAAATGAATATATATATATAATACATGCATTCAGAAATGTGTCCCCAATTTTTTTCTGCGGTCTTAGTTTTTTTTGAGGCATTCTAATAAATAATTTAATAAAATCAGACACCTTGTATAATTGAAATACTTGAAAAAATAAAGAGCAATGCTGGAAAATGGGATGAAACACAGACAACTATTTCACTATTGAATATTTTGTGAAGTTATGCTGATATCACGTATAATTTGGAAAAAAACTGCAATTCAAAAAAAGCCAAAAAAAGATTTTATACAAATGCACCAAAAAAGGAAAACTGATTTCGTTGTTTGCCCAGAAATATTTTTCTGTCAATTGAAAAATCCACGATAAAAATTGAGTTATTTTTTGTGAATATCTAACAGAAAACAACTACTTTCCCGGCTGAAGCCACGCTGAACATTGCCTCAGTCATCTATATGAGTTCTCAATTGAGACTGGAATATAAAATCAAATAACTCTAAATGAAAATGAAAATTTTCAATTTTAGATTTTTTCTTTTGAGTTAGGGTCCTGTCAGAATATTTATCAGATGTAGTTCAAAGTAGTTGTTTTCTGTTAGACATTCACAAGAGATAACTTCATTTTCATCGTGGATTTTTCAATTCACAGAGAAGTCTTTGTATTCAATATTCATTCGAGAATGTTTTCTCCTCAACCTATTTTATATTCGCTTTTGAATCTGCTACTCACAGAATAACCTAGGTCAAACAATTGAAGAAATAATGTTTTCCTTCTTAGTGCATTTGTATGAAAGCTTGTCTAATTTTTTAAAATAATTTTCGTTCAATTCTTTCTGGTCATTCATGAAATCCGGAATTTTATTGAATTCTGACAAAAATTAATAATCTCGGACACCAAAAAACCCACATTCCAATTTTGAATGGAATCCCGCCATAACGAAATACGTCGCTATCTTGGAGATGCCACCTTGAATTCATGAATCTCGACAATAACATCATGATCTTCGACCCTAAAAACCCCAATCAATTTTTTTTGGAATCGGGCTATTACTACAAAAGTCGTCGCCGTATTGGAGACGGCATATTGAATTTATAGATTTTGACAAAAAATTTGTTTCCGAAAACCCCTACATACCAATTGTGGATAGAATTAAACCACCATAGTGGAAGCGCCATTCTGGTTTTTTTCTAGCAAAAATTCCATCAACCAGAAGTGGGTCAAAATTCACTTGCGAAATTTCAACTAAACATACATACATACAAATGTGAAGTTAAATAAAAGCTTACAATTATGAAAAAGGAGCTGTCTTGTACTGGGGGAGGCCCTGCAAAACAAAGCCCTCAATCAGAATGGAAAATGAAGATTTTGCCCATACTGGGTACACAATAAACAGAATGCATAACAGTCACCTATAATTATAATACTTCAAATCCCCTTATGGCAACTGGGAGTAATTCGATTGTACTTCATAATACCGTTTCGATTCGATGCTTTTTCGCATCGTAATTTCTTACTATTCGTAATCTTAAGGCCCCCCTACATGGTCAGTTTTGCCGCCCGTTCCACCTGACCGGATGCAAATCCGTACCGTGTACCTATGTGTATTTCGACTCGAGGTATGCGCCAATCCGGTGGCCAATTAGTTTCGCCTGACCGGATGGACCGTTTCGTTCATTGAACGTCTTTCTTTTAGCGGAAGCTTAGCAAAACTGATTGTATGTGGCCACGCATCCGGTCAGGCAAAACTGTTTCAGTTCGGCCTCTCCATGTATGGGGGCCTTCATAACCCGCATCGAACGTTCATAATGTCGCAGCTGCATTTATAGTTTAAGGAACTTGGCAACAGTGCCGTTTAATGACACAATCAACCCGATTACGCCTATTGGCTGCTCGGTCGTTTACGTCACAAACACCGCCAATATTAGTAGCTTCAAAATTTGCTGATTCTCAGAAACAAATGGAAAATAGTGTAAATGAAATTTTACTGAAAAAATTTTTCTGGGTACATTTATGCCTGCGTTATGTATTCTAAATCATATTTGAAGACCTAATAATTTCTCGTGTCCTCGCCTATTCCCTACGTGAAGATTTTCCAAATACTTTTTATTTTTCCAGATTGTTGAACACTATCTCGCCCCAATAAACCTCATTGAGAATGAGTGTTATTCTGTGAAACAAACTCCAAATAATCGTGTCTTTCAATTTCGCATTCAATTCCATGTCATTATTGAATGGAAAAAAAGGTTCTGGTCTTTTCCGCAGTTCTTTCTCCATTTCCTACTTACATTGATACAGAGCAGACGATTGTAATGGGATAAGTTTCTCGCCATTCTTTTCACCCTTTCACATGTGTAATGGTCCATGTTTGTGTTTATGAAATTCTGTAGATGCGGTCTGGCGATACACGAATGCCATGTTTGCCGTTACGTCCATACAATTTCCCTATTAGATTCGCATCGTTGGAGTTCAGCGCAGTATTCCCGAACATTTGAGAACACTTGATGGCAATCATGAAAAATTCAGATCCAATAGGCGTACTATTTTCGGGTTGAGTGGGTTGGATGATCTGTTATGAAAATGCAAATGCATGAGAATCATTGGGACGGATTCAATTAGTACCATTCAGATAACTGACTGTTCGTATGTCTGTTCATCCATTTGCTTGACTGTCTGTTATATCCTACTGGAATCCATGAAATACAGAATGAAGAAGTGTTGCATAGTGGGAGATGTTTCTCAAGCACTTCATGTTATAACGCTGAAATGTTTTCTAGGGAAGTAAGTATATAAATATTATGTTTGCCTTTTCTGGTTATCTTTCCTGTGGAATTTGAAAATTGAATGTTGAAACGAACTAATTTGAGGAAAGTTTGATCGTAGTTATATGAAGGGCACAGTCCGAAGTTATATTATTAATTACCAAATAGTTCATCACTGCGCGGCCTGCTACGCGCAGTTGAGGGCCTAGAAAAACAACTACTTCACTGTTTTCCTTCATATATATATATATATATATATATATATATATATATATATATATATATAAATATATATATATATATATATATATATATATATATATATATATATCCATATCACGCATATGACGAATATGACGAAATATGACGAAATATGACGAAACGATTCAGATTTAACTTTATTATCGAGGAGAAAAATTTACATGCGACAAAACTTTCTCAATTGAAAAGTAGAATTATTTTCGGTTCGAGAAAAACCTACAATGGAAAATTGATGCAACACAGAGTTTGATGAGGTCAGGGGATTTGCATACATGGATTCGAACCCAAAAATATATTCACTTCGAGGATAATGATCTCAATGTAATTCATCGTCAGATATTTTTCGAAATTAATCATTCTGGTATCGCAGATTTTCTATCCTGTACATGTGACATGAAGAGCCTATGAAACTGTACTGCATCATCGGAATAATTACCCCGAGCATGGAAATATAAGGGTAGGTTATGTGACGTACCTTATCGGCATAGAGGCATATTTTTCCAAATAACAATCATGTTTACAATCGTTTGGTAAATGTGTTGTATTTGTTCAGGGTGGAAATCACTATTGCAATATTCATTTCAATCGAAAAGCAATCGATGATTTGGTGGCAGCCAGGGTGTGGTCCAAGCTTTATTGGTGTATTTTGCTGAACACAGACTCCGAGAGTTTCACATTTGGATTCAATCATTGATTGAAATTTCTTCGGAAATGAAGGAGATCGAGCTGCGACAGCAAAAAATGACAACCCATTTGGTCCTATCAGATATGATGTTTTGAACCATTTTAGAAAAGAATCCTCATCTTCTCTTCAAGTTGTGAATTTTGGGCCTCACTATCTCACAAATTTTACCCGATTTTTTTTTCTCTTAGATATACACATAAATAACAACATGGGAGCTGTAAATTATCATTCATGGAATCTACCTTGACGACTGGCCACGCCATCGTTTTTTCAATGTCATATTCTGGTTCAGCGACCTCGGAAACCCCTACAGCATCAATTTGGGTAAAATTTTCCTAACAAAATTATTTTTCATTGTTTAAACAATTAATAAACAAGCAGGGCACGAATATAAGTTTATAACTTTTTTCTGCAAGCAATTTTTAAGTAATATCAGGAGGTTTTAGGAAAATCCATGGAGTCCTCCAGGATTCCAAAATAATGCATGATTTTAAGCCATTTTTACTGCAATAAGATAGGTGTTGTCTGTCAAAATAGTGAACAACTCTTAATTTGTTAAGAGGCTGAGAGGTTCTTTCACTCAGATAGGATTTGAACCAATTGAAGCTTCGTCCTCTGAAGCTGTAGAGATGAAGCTTACGTAACAGTCAAAAGCTTTAGATATGTCGCAAAACACTTCCTTCAGACTAGAATATAGATTTTTCAGAAAGCGAAAGAGATTGCATCTCCCGTACTTTTATTGGTTTCAAAGCTCAATTAAGTAATTGAATGTAATTTACAGCACTTTATAAAATCATTATCCGCTCCATCATAAGATTTTTATCACGAGCAAACAGGGACAGAAATACATAAGTACCAACTCGGTGGAGCTGTATCAATAGAAAATTATTCATACAAAATAAATTGGTACGGTTCATAATTAGAATTATTTCGGAACCCTCTCGAAAATTCTATATAACACTCGGGGTTATTATATATATATATATATATATATATATATATATATATATATATATATATATATATATATATATATATATATATATATTGTTATGTTATGAAAACCAGTTATATATTGTGAAAGGAAAAAAATCCACAAAAAGAATAATTACTTAATAGCTATTAGTTTCGGAAGATTGTTTTTACATAATTTTTGAAGTTCTATATCCCTTATTAAGCCTCTGTATAATATGAATAGTTAAAAATATTCAAATACTATAATACAATCAATTTCATACACTCTCATAATGATTACAACCCATAATTATTCAAAAGACAACAAGAAAGGTCTAGATTTACGAAATCATCCGGAATAAAATGTGATAAACAAAATTATAAGCTTGAAACATACAGTATATGAAATTGTATGTAACTAAAAATAGCCAATGGGAGAACAACAGACTTCTTGATGACAATAGCCAATCAGGGAACAGTATGGTCAAATGTAAGATTTGAAATTGTGAGAAAATAAGAACGGAAAAGTGTCAGAGACAATTACGATTGAATATTGTAAATAGTCTGTGAGAAAGGAAAAATATATTCATTTATAAGTTTTGACGAATAACCTCAAACAGTGAAAATGTGGGAACATAATGCGCGAATTCAAAAATTCAAATCAAAAGGAATGAGGAAAAATGGTATCCAAGTAACGGAAAAACAAAGCCACTAAGGAGATCGAAAATAATTTGAAAACGAATGCCACGTTTTATTTTGGGAGAAAGAAAAATTCAATAATTTCAACATTATAAGCAGAAAATCAACATTACCTTATTTGTACACCATATACAAATATTCCAAAGCTGATTGCTGAATTCGTATTGTTCCTTCTTTTGATATTGGAGTTCCTGAGAGCATTGGATTGAGACAGAATCCAAATTCTGGGTGTATATTGAACAGCGACAGTTCCACCATCAGGTTTAAACTTTCCTAGTGCACATTACGAACTGAACAACTTCACTAATAACTCATATCCCATCAGAAGAACTTTTATTTCATTTGATTTTGAACTATTGAAGAAATTTTCACTGTCCAGGTGAAAGTGAGGTTGTGTCTATTTATCCATGACCTGTTTCTCATGATTATCCATGAATATTTGTAGATTCACCTTAGAATGAGTCATCTATCGGTAGGCCAGGTAAAATTAAGTTTTCCTGAATAAAGGAAATAATTTCTCTTTGATACTTTGTCGTTTTGTTTTCCACAATTATCAGCAATCATATTCATAAACACAGACTTGACATCAAGCAGTGTTTAGTGGCTCAATTGCCTGAACCGGCTATCTGAGACGAAAGGAGTACCAACTGAGTTTAGTCGTGGTAAGAAAAATGATAACGATTGGCAGCAACGTGACGAGAGAACTGTGACGTTAGCTAGCAATTATTATTACATCACAAAACATATTATACAGGGCAAAAATACTTATCTATATCATAACAATTTGGCTTACAACGAAGGGTGGAAATTATTAGCAATCTTCATTTTATAACAACAATTTATATTTACAATATATCAATACATTACAATTGGCACCCAACAAGTGGGGCGAAATAATAACAAAATAATTTGTTATATCATCATAATATCACAATATATATATATATATATATATATATATATATATATATATATATATATATATATATTTATATATATATATATATATATATATATATATATGTGAAAAGGATCAAATTATAGATAGAGACACCTATAATCTGTGTGGTGAGGCCGTCCTGATGATTGGGAAACCATGAAACAGGCTGTAGACGGATGGTGATCTCTCTTGATTAAACATTTTCTTTTCATATATATATATATATATATATATATATATATATATATATATATATATATATATACATATATTTTATGTTATGTTATGCCAGTTGTAAATTTTAAAAAAAAACCCAAAAAGAATAATTACTAATGGTTAATGGTTTCAAGAGTTTGTTTGTGAATAACTTTTGAAATTCTATGTATATTGTGAGCCGAGGTAGAATATGGATAGATAAAAATGTCAAAATACTATAAAACAATCAATTTCATACACTGTCAAAATTATTATAACTCATAATTGCTCAAAAGACAATAAAAAGTCTAAAGTTACAAAATTTTCAGGAATAAACAGTAATCAACACATTTATAAATTTGAAACATACAGTATATGAAACTGTAGCTAACAAAAAGTAGCCAATGATAGAACAGCAAATGTCTTTATAAAAATAGCCAATGATTGTTCAAAATAGGGTGACATAAAGTTCTACGAATGTGGAATATGTTATTGGTGAAATAGTTCAGGACCGGAAGTGTTCTAATTATACCATGAATCAGGATGTCTCCTCTCTCCAATCGCTGTCAGGACTGCAATACCATGAATCAGGAACTATTTAGATGCGGAAATCAGCACTTGGATCCGTGGATATGTTATCATTAAGGTAATATTGGTTTTGTTTACCAAATGATGAGATTATTCCAATTTTCTTTTAGTAAAATTTTTGCGTGGCATCCGCTTGGGAATTAATTTTCGATCTTCTTTGAAGCTTTGTTTTCTATCGCCTAGATACATCTTTTTCTCCTTGTTTGTCATTTGAATTTTTGAATTGGTGCACTAAATTGTCACTTTTCACTGTTTATATTTATATTGCATAATTTATATATACAATTATTTTTTCACTCTTATCATTATTTACAAATTTCAATAATAATTGCTTTAATTTTACACCTGACCATCTATTCCCTGATTGGCTATTTTTACAAAGACATTTGCTGTTCTATCATTGGGTACTTTTTGTTAGCTACAGTTTCATACACTGTATTTTCAAATTTATAAATGTGTTGATTACTGTTATTCCTGAAAATTTTGTAACTTTAGACTTTTTATTGTCTTTTGAGCAATTATGAGTTATAATAATTTTGACAGTGTATGAAATTGATTGTTTTATAGTATTTTGACATTTTTATCTATCCATATTCTACCTAGGCTCACAATATACATAGAATTTCAAAAGTTATTCACAAACAAACTCTTGAAACCATTAACCATCTAGTAATTATTCTTTTTGTGGGTTTTTCGTCTTTTAAAATTAACAACTGGCATAACATAACATAACAACATTCCTAAATTTATATTCAATAATTTTCTACTGGTTAGAAAACTTTGAATATCAATTCCCTTATTTATATTTATTAACTTTACTTTGACTTATACTATATTTTTCTAATTTCAGAAAACTTCTTGTGCTGGACTTCAAGAAAAACAAGTTCTACAAGGATAACTATTATTTACAACTACTAGTACTATGTTTTGTTGTTCCAGAAAAACTTGACTATGGACTTCTTTTCAGATCAAGAGAGAAAACTTTTCAAGATATTATCATATATGACATTTTATATTTTATGATTATTTTACTTTCATTTTATATTTCATACTGATATTATTTTCAATTATCGATTTTACAATTACTGGTACTCTTTTCAATTATACTGTTTTATCATTTTTCCTATCTTTTTTTTCAGTTGTTCTTTATATTCATATTGAATTGGATATTTTATTTATTGAATCTCTCATATTATTTACTTTTATTCTGTGTACATACTCTTTCGCTTTTTCATTATTCATACATAATTAACATATTATATTCATTTATAATTCATTAATATACCTTTATCATCATCATCATCATATTTATTATAATATACTTCTTTAGTATTATTATTATTATCATACCCACTTTCATTTCTCACATACATTCATTTCATACACAAAATATTTTTATCATTATTTCTTTTAATTTTTCTTCAAAATTCACTTTTTTTTTTTTTTCCTTTTATATTGTTTTTCACTTTACTTCATCTAACTAACCTGTACCAATAATTTTATATCAACTTTTCTGTTTTTCAGTATTTTTATTGTTATTCAATATTGTTGTTTTCTTTCATGAAATATTCACTTATGTGTTGTTTTTGTTTCCTTCAATATTTTCTCTCATTGATATTTTTTTTCTTTACATTTGTCTTTCATCTCTTTTTATTTTATTCAAATGTTTCTGAAATCCTACCTATCTATCAAATTATTTTTTTATTTTTATTTTTTATTCCTTAACTTACCTATCAAATTTGTTAGCCTACAATTTATTATTCCCTAAATTTTATTTTTCATTATTTGTCTCTCCTTCTATAATCTTGCTTTCTTGTTACTGCAAGCTTATTTTTTTTTCAAATTTTCAATTGAAATTTTTTTTAATTTTTTCAACTATTTGCATTCTCATAATTTTACCTTTTTCTTTTATTTGGTAGTCAACTTCATTTAAATTCTTTCCTATTTTTATATTTAACATTTTACTATCCATTATTATTATAATTTCATTATTTGTTTTTCTTTCTGCCATTTTAAAAATTCCATTCGCCCTGTAGATATCATTGATCTGCATTACTATTATTTTATTATTTATGTTTCCTTTTTCCAACTCATAATTTTTGTATGCCACGCTCATGTAATTTTTTTTTGTATTATTATTTTATCATTTTTATTCCCTTTTTGCAATTCAAAATTCATCTTCACCATGTTTCTGTCATATATTTTAATTTTTGTTACTTTATTATTTTGGAGATCGAAATTCATTTTTATATTTTGTATTTGTTTGTCATCTTTTTCTAATAAATTGTTACTAACATCTGTTTTTTGTATAAGTACTCCCTGAATTTTATTTTGCTCACTATTTCTTTCTAATGGTTTACATATTCCTTCACTACTTTCTTTGAAACATTTTTCCATACTTTTTCTGATTTCATCTGTGGTTTCCCTCATATTTTTTATTATGCTATCTGTCATTCTGTTCATATTTTCTATTTGTCTATTTGTCACTCTCTCTATCATTTCTGAGAATTCTTCCATGAATTCCATCATTTTTTTATCAAAATAACTCTCCATTTCTGCAGCTTCTTTCAAACCAACTTTCTTACCATCTCTCAGATCCATTTTTTATTCACAAATATTTAGCCTTACTCGTTGAAACGTAATTTCTATTTACCCAGAGTTATTTTTTTAAAAAAATAATATATTGCCTTTGCTTGCCCTTACTTTGTCTTGAAATGATATATTGCCCTTACTTTGCCACAACGTTGCGATAAATATTAAGAAATAATATATTTCCTCTACTCGCCTTTTCCTCAATAAATATTATGAAATGATATATTGCCCTTACTTTGCCACTACGTTGCGATATATATTAAGAAATAATATATTTCCCTTACTCGCCTTTTCCTCAATAAATATTATGAAATGATATATTGCCCCCTTTGGGGCCATTTGTTATATATGATGAATTTTTTAAATATAATATTTAATATTTTTCCCCATTATATAAATATATATATATATATATATATATATATATATATATATATATATATATATATATATATATATATATATATATATATATATTTTTTGTATTGTATACTGTAATAATAATTGCCAGCGAACGTCACTGTTCTCTCGTCACGCTACCAACAATTATTATTTTCCTCACCACGACTAAGCAACAGTTGGTACGCCCTTATCTCAAGGTGGCCGGTTCAAGGCAATAGAGATACTGCCACTGCTGGCTAACTTCAGTTTATTAAATGGTCTTTGGTATGTTATTGATCATTGTGAGAAAACAAACAATAAAATATCAAAAAGCAATTATCTCCTTTATTCAGGAAGACTTAATAATACCTGCCTACGAGAAATAACTTATACTAGGGTGAATCAAACAAATATTCACGGATAATAATAATAAATCAGATCATGGATAGATAAACAGAACCTCACTTTTTCCGTGAGAGTGACGTTTTCTGTTATTGTTCAAAATAGGGTGACATAAAGTTCTACGAATGTGAAATATGTTATTGGTGAAATAGTTCAGGACCGGAAGAGCACTATTAAAGTTTTATACCTGGTTGGAACTGTTGGTGTTCTAATTATACCATGAATCAGGATGTCTCTTCTCTCCAATCGCTGTCAGGACTGCAATACCATGAATCAGGAACTATTTAGATGCGGAAATCAGCACTTGGATCCGTGGATATGTTATCATTAAGGAAATATTGGTTTTGTTTACCAAATGATGGGATTATTCCAATTTTTTTTAAGTAAAATTTTTGCGTGGCATCCGCTTGGGAATTTATTTTCGATCTCCTTTGAAGCTTTGTTTTCTATCGCCTAGATACATCTTTTTCTCCTTGTTTTTTCATTTGAATTTTTGAATTGGTGCACTAAATTGTCACTTTTCACTCTTTATATTTATATTGCATAATTTATATATACAATTATTTTTCCACTCTTATCATTATTTACAAATTTCAGTAATAATTGCTTCTGATACCATCTCATTGCTACTCTCCCACAATTTCCAATTTTACACCTGACCATCTATTCCCTGTTGGCTATTTTTATAAAGACATTTGCTTTCTATCATTGGCACTTTTCGTTACTACAGTTTCATATACTGTATGTTTCAAATTTATAAATGTGTTGATTACTGTTTATTCCTGAAAATTTTGTAACTTTAGACTCTTTATTGTCTTTTGAGCAATTATGAGTTATAATAATTTTGACAGTGTATGAAATTGATTGTTTTATAGTATTTTGACATTTTTATCTATCCATATTCTACCTAGAATCACAATGTACATAGGATTTCAAAAGTTATTCACAAACAAACTCTTGAAACCATTAACCATCTAGTAATTATTCTTTTTGTGTAAATTTTAAAAGACGAAATCTTGAAAAGTTTTCTCTCTTGATCTGAAAAGAAGTCCATAGTCAAGTTTTTTTGGAACAACAAAACGTAGTACTAGTAGTTATAAATGATAGTTATCGTTGTAGAACTTGTTTTTCTTGAAGTCCAGCACAAGAAGTTTTCTGAAATTAAAAAAATATAGTATTAGTCAAAGTAAAGTTAATAAATATAAATAAGGAAATTGATATTCAAAGTTTTCTAACCAGTAGAAAATTATTGAATATGAATTTAGGAATGTTGTTATGTTATGTTATGCCAGTTGTAAATTTTAAAACACGAAAAACCCACAAAAAGAATAATTACTAGATGGTGAATGGTTTCAAGAGTTTGTTTGTGAATAACTTTTGAAATTCTATGTATATTGTGAGCCTAGGTAGAATATGGATAGATAAAAATGTCAAAATACTATAAAACAATCAATTTCATACACTGTCAAAATTATTATAACTCATAATTGCTCAAAAGACAATAAAAAGTCTAAAGTTACAAAATTTTCAGGAATGAACTGTAATCAACACATTTATAAATTTGAAACATACAGTATATGAAACTGTAGCTAACAAAAAGTAGCCAATGATAGAACAGCAAATGTCTTTATAAAAATAGCCAATCAGGGAATAGATGGTCAGGTGTAAAATTGGAAATTGTGGGAGAGTAGCAATGAGATGGTATCAGAAGCAATTATTATTGAAATTTGTAAATAATGATAAGAGTGGAAAAATAATTGTATATATAAATTATGCAATATAAATATAAACAGTGAGAAGTGACAATTTAGTGCACCAATTCAAAAATTCAAATGAAAAACGGGGAGAAGATGTATCTAGGCGATAGAAAACAAAGCAACAAAGGAGATCGAAAATAAATTCCCAAGCGGATGCCACGCAGAAATTTTACAAAAAGAAAATTGGAATAATCCCATCATTTGGTTAACAAAACCAATATTACCTTAATGATAACATATCCACGGATCCAAGTGCTGATTTCCGCATTTAAATAGTTCCTGATTCATGGTATTGCAGTCCTGACAGCGATTGGAGAGAGGAGACATCCTGATTCATGGTATAATTAGAACACCAACAGTTCCAACCAGGTAAAAAACTTTAATAGTGCTCTTCCGGTCCTGAACTATTTCACCAATAACATATTCCACATTCGTAGAACTTTATGTCACCCTATTTTGAACAATAACAGAAAACGTCACTCTCACGGAAAAAAAGAGGTTCTGTTTATCTATCCATGATCTGATTTATTATTATCATCCGTGAATATTTGTTTGATTCACCCTAGTATAAGTTATTTCTCGTAGGCAGGTATTATTAAGTCTTCCTGAATAAAGGAGATAATTGCTTTTTGATATTTTGTTGTTTGTTTTCTCA
Organism: Gonioctena quinquepunctata; assembly: GCA_018342105.1. NCBI lineage: Eukaryota > Metazoa > Arthropoda > Insecta > Coleoptera > Chrysomelidae > Gonioctena > Gonioctena quinquepunctata. The sequence continues at coordinate 1,240,878 of JAFIRS010000089.1, forward strand.
CAATGATCAATAACATACCAAAGACCATTCAATAAACTGAAGTTAGCCAGCAGTGGCAGTGTCTCTATTGCCTTGAACCGGCCACCTTGAGATAAGGGCGTACCAACTGTTGCTTAGCCGTGGTGAGGAAAATAATAATTGTTGGTAGCGTGACGAGAGAACAGTGACGTTCGCTGGAAATTATTATTACAGCATACAATACAAAAACAATATATATATAATATTTCCAATTTATCAAAACATAACGAAATAGCACCCAAAACGTGGGGCAAAAATATTACCATATTATATTCAAAAAATTCATCATTATATAACAATATATATATATATATATATATATATATATATATATATATATATATATATATATAATACTGACAATATATAATTACCCTGATAACACTGACATAAGTACATGGAATAGTTTGTTCTGAAATATGTTAGAATACATCGATCGATCAACCTCAAAATATTTCACAACGAATTGACATAACCTTGAAGGCGACAAAAGCACAATCACAGAACGGATCAGGAGACACAAATCACAAAAACACCCTGTGTGGTATGGAATTGCAGTTTACTGAATTATGACAAGAAACTACGTCGGCGCCATCTGAAACTCTAGATAACTCCCTTTATTAAGTGGGCTGTTGTCCCCCATTTTGTCCCAATATTTTACAGGTATAAGTGAATACACCATGTTTTCAGACATCTTAGGTACTATAATGGACGGGGCAAGTATGTCATCAGAAATGTAATTTTTGTCAAAAATTGATTCCAAACAAAGAAATCAATAATGTATCATAATAAATGCAGTAGGTTTGCAATGAGACTAACCTATAATCCTTTTTCATTTGAGTATGTGCTTTCCTCATCAAATAAAGTTGGTAAGTTCTTTATTTCCATGTAAAAAACGACAGGAACAAAGCATTAGATGGGCTCGAACTTCTGCATCACCTCTCTTGAAAAAGTCAAATAAAAATTAGAAGACCCAAGTAGCATTGAGTCATAAAATTTACATAATGACTTCTTATAACGTCTTGAAGACTACGCATTTGCCATGTTCCACAACCAAAAAGGTAATGTGCGTTTTATAACTTTTAGGAGTTACTATGATGTTGAAGAGTAGTTATTATGGGAGTACAAAAAAGAAGAGTTGAAGTTGTACTGTGGTTTGTTAGTAAATGATCTGTATGTGTCGTTATGTAAATCTGAAAAGCAGTTGTGTGAGATTATTATGACAATGAACATATGTGGTTCTGATGAATAGATTTTTGAAATTTTCCAATGACTACATATCGTACTCATGTAATGTACCGTAGGTTCATAAACAGATGAACTTTGGTTGTGATGACTACATTATGTACCTTCAGTTAGATTCTTTTCGTTGGTTATATTGTGTTATGTAGGAATTCAGTTCTAAAATTGGTAAATATAAATTGAAATGCCAAAGCAAAAATCGAATCTGCCTCACAAGATATCTGTAGCGTATATAAGTTCAATTATTCAACAACATTTCATAACATAACATATATATATATATATATATATATATATATATATATATATATCATGTTATGAAATGTTGTTAAATGTTGTTGAATAATTGAACTTATAATTATCATCATTATTATTAGTTATTTTTATTATCATCGTTAATGCTATGTTATTTTACAATTTTCTTTACCTTTTTCACTACTATAGAACATTATACTATGCTCCAGTCGATGCATATGTATCAAGAGGGCATTCATGAAGTGGTTCTGGTATCAAAAATATATATCCAATGATATATCTAATGAAAATCCACGATTAAACCATATCAAAATTGAAATTTATGGAAAACATTGAATATAAAGTAACATCGACCCATATATAAGTTTTGAACATCCTGTATGGCAATTCACATCAACAGAAAGCCCACCAATAGGATTCGAAAGAATTTGTGTGGGAAAAGTTTTGATATACATTAAAATGTAATGGCAGAAATTGAAAAAATATAATTTTATATGAACGTGTGAATAGTATGTAAGAGTTTGAATTAGATATCATGCATAAAATCATTAATATTAATCAGAACAACGAATACTTCGGTAGAAATTGGTACAAATTAAAAAATCTGTGAAAAAATGGAAAATCGTGAGTGTTGCTACGGATCAGGATAACAAGTTCGGAGGAGATTGAAAAAAGTTTAAAAAGGTGAAGCCACGTTGAAAATTTTAAGAAAAGCATCATAGATAATACAAGAAAACCTGTTATTTGAAATTCCCGAACGAGAATAATTCTTGAAAAGCAGAACTGAAGAAGTAAATAGTCAACAAAAATTTCACCTACCTGATTTAGAGGATGAATATTCGAAGGATTGCATGTGAGCTCTCATTGAGATCCCAGAAATACGTCCACCGGACTGGAAACTTCAATAGAAAGGCAGCAACAAGGTATACTAATATCCGAACCCATCAAAGTCCAACTTTCACATCAAACCAATAACTTTTACGTGCCCAAACCACTGGTTACTCTGTTTTGGGTTGAACATTCATAAATTTCCATGCAAACATCCAAACTGCACTATTTCATATCATTAGTTTGCTAGTATGAGGTAGCTATCGCAGAGTAGGGTATTTATAAGTTTTGATTTGAATGAAAACCAACAATATGAATTTAAATCAATAACCAACCAATCATAACAATTGGCGCCGCAACGCGGGGCGAATAAGGGCGAAAAAGGTGCGAGTACATTTGAGAGCGAAATAACAATAACGATGGCTGAATTGTCAAAATAAGAATTAGAAGCAAATTGAAATTGAAAACAAAAATATTCGTCGAATTAAAAAATATTTATACAGGAAAAATAAAAAAGTTGTTGACATTTTAGAATTTTTGCATTGACATATTGCTATGAGTGTGGAGAAAATGGATTTGAGAGATGGTAAAAAAATGGTTTGGAAGAAGGTGCAGAAGGTAAAGAGAGAGGTGATCAAGAACAAGGAGAGAGTATTAATGTGAGAGGGAGTGAAATAAAAAGTGAGGGTACACAAACGAAGAGTTATTTTAAAATGTTGATGGGAGAAATAAAAAATATGAAAGAAAACTCAGTGAGAATGGAAAATGAACTTAAAATAGATTTGAATAAAAATTCAGCAAGTATGGAACATGAAATGAAAGAAATTAAAGAAAGTATGAAAGAGGATTTAAAAAAAACCTCAGCAAGAATGGAAGAGAAAATAGAAAGAATGAATGATGGAATGAGAGAAAGTATGGGAAGAATGGAAGAAAGAATGGAAGAAAAATGGGAAATATGAAGGATGAAATGAAAGAAAGTTTGGAAAATGAAATAAAAGAGTTGAAAAAAAACACAGCAAGTATGGAAAAGCGATTGAGAGAAAATTTGAAAAAAAATATGGAAAGGTTGGAAAATAAAATACGAACAAAATCTGAACAAAATGAAGGAGAATTTTTTGAAATGCACAAACAATCAGAGACAAAAAGAGGACAAAACAATGAAGAATTTTATGTAGCTATAACTCAAGAGATATCTACTATTAACAATCAAGTCGATCAAAATAACAAACAAATTAAAGATATCACCGTAGATATTAATAATAAGCATGAAAAAGTCAAGCAAGACATGAATATGATCATTAAAAAAATGGATACATATCAAAAAGATACAAATATAAAATTTATCACAGTAGAAAATGAAATTTTCAATATAGAAGAAAATAACTCGAATCAAAATGGAAATCGAAATCAGGAAAAAATTTAAATTTTAGAAAAAGATGATAAACAAAGAAAATAAAAATAATTAAAAAGACGTGATTAATAGAAATGTTGATATGCAAAAAGGGAAAATAAATGATAAAGTAACAAAAAAGAAAATATATGACAGAAACATGGCGAAAATGAATTTTGAGTTGCAAAAAGGGAACATAAATAATAAAATAATAATAATGTAAAAGAATGACATTCACATGGTTAATGAATATTTTGGGATGAAACAAAGCGATACAAATAAAGAAATAATAATAAGAAATAGCAAAATGTCGAATATAAAAAAAATCATAATTTGAATGAATATAATGATCACAAACAAGAAAAATTTAGATTTATAAAAATGAAAATAGTTGAAAATATTAACATAAAATTTCAATTGAAAATGTGTGAAATAAAATATATGCTTGCAGTAATAAAACAAGCGAGATTCCAAAGAAGGAGAGATAAATAACAAAAATAAATTCATTGAATAATAAATTGTAGGTTTAACAAATTCAATAGGTAAGTAAGGGAATGAAAAAAATATATAAAATAAATCATTTGATAGATAAGTACTGTTTCAGAAACAGATGAATGAAAAATGTTAAAAAAAGAAGAATATTGAACAACAATTAATGATTATTTATACTGAAAAACATGGAAGTTGAAACAATTATTGGTACAGATCAGTTAGATGAAGTGGAGCAAACCCCAACATAGATTATAAAAAAGGGAAAATATAGAAATGGATAATTAACAATGTGAATTTTGAAGAAAAATTAAAAGAAATGAAGATAAAAATATTTTGTGTATAAAAAAAATGCATGTGAGGAATGAAAGTGGAAATGATAATAATAATACTAAAGAAGTATATTATAATAAATATGATGATGATGATAATAAAGGTTTAAAAAAAAAGGTATTAATGAATTATAAATAAACATAATAAGTTTATGATGTATGAATAATGAAAAACGGAAGAATTTGTACACAAAAAAAGAGTAAATAAATTGAGAGATTCATATTAATAAAATATCCAATTTAATATAAATGTGAAGAACATCAAAGGAAGAGATAGGAAAATGATAAAACAGAGTATAATTGAAAGGAGTACCAATAATGATAAAAATCTAATCGATAATTGAAAATATATCGGTATAAGTAAAATAAACATGGAATATATCAAATGTTGTGAATGATGTCATCTCGAGAAATTTTCACTCTTGATTTGAAGATAAGTCCAAAGTCTGTTTTTAACTGAAACAGAAGAACGTAGTATCAGTAGTTGTGAATAATAAATAAATATTCAAATTTTAACAGCAAGTATTAAAATATTGAATATGAATTTAGGGAATTTGTTATGTTATGAAATGTTGTTGAATAATTAAACTCATTATTTTCATTATTATTCATTATCATCGTTAATGCTATGTTATTCTACAATTTTATTCACCTTTCTCACTAATATAGAACCTTATTCTATGCTCCAGTCGATGCATATGTATCGAGAGGGCATTCCTGAAGTAGTTCTGGTATCAAAAATATATATCCAACGATATATCTGATAGAAATCAACGATTAAACCATATCAAAATTGAAATTTATAGAAAACATTGAATATAAAGTAACATCAACTCATATATAAGTTTTGAACATCCTGTATGACAATTCACATCAACAGAAAACCCACCAATGGGATTCGAAAGAGTTTGTGTGGAAAAAGTGATTATATACAATAAAATGTAATGGCAGAAATTGAAAAAATATAATTTTATATGAACGTGTGAATAGTATGTAAGAGTTAAAGTTAAATATCATGCATAAAATTATTAATATCAATCAGAACAGCGAATAATTCGGTAAAAAGTGATACAAATTCGAAAATCTGTGAAAAAAAAAATGTGAGTGTTGCTATGGATCAGGATAACAAGTTCGGAGGAGATTGAAAAAAGTTTGGAAAGGTGAAGCCACGTTGAAAATTTTAAGAAATGCATTATAGATAATACAAGAAAACCTGTAATTAAAAATTCCCGAACGAGAATAATTCTTGAAAAGCAGAACTGAAGAAGTAAATAGTCAACAAAAATTCCACTTACCTGATCTAGAGGATGAATCTTTGAGGAATTGCATGTGAGCTGTCATTGAGATCCCAGAAATACGTCCACCGGACTGGAAACTTCGAAAGAAAGGCAGCAACAAGGTATACTAATATCCGAACTCATCAAAGTGCAACTTTCACATCAAACCAATAACTTCTACGTGCCTTAACCACTGGTTACTTTGTTTCGTGTTAAACTTTCATAAAATTTCATGCAAAAAGACTAATAATAAGTTTGAACTTTCTTCATCAATCTTTCATTGTCACAAACATCCAAACTGTACCATTTTATATCATTGTTTTGCTAGTGTGAGGTAGCTATAGCAGAGTAGGATATTTATAAGTTTTGATTTCAATAAAAACCAACAAACTTGATTATTCTCTGCAAACTGGTGTTCATTTTCCAATTTCTAACCTCACTTATCTCCACTGACCAGCTTTTCTTATCGAATCGTCAGTGCCATAGTGGGCAACACCGATTACAGGAACCGGCTACTGAGAAGGAGTGATTCATGTTCATAGGCGTACCTGACTGAGCTGGGATAAGGTAAAAGGGTTTGAAAAAGGGAAAGGTAACATAACATAGCCGTTGTTCTCATTTATTATGATAGGGACTCAGAAATTATAATCCATGAAATACATTCTCAAAAATATATAAATTTGAAATCAACAACCAACCAATCATAACAATATATTCAAAGAATATAAAGAGGAAGGAGTACTCACCTCGAAACTAAGAGCAGACAAAATCATTCAGACTTCCGAAATACTGCAAAAAAAAGTTGATCCGGTCCTAGGTAAAAATGTAACAAGAACAATTTCAGAACATGGAAAGACAATTAAAATGATTTATTCAATGATAGTACTTATATTTCCTCTCTCTCTCTTAACTACATGTCAAAAAAAAAGGATAGGTATACACTGTCTGCATAAACACTTGACAAGTTCCAGTCCAATTGAAACCACTGATAAGGTCTGTTACGTTGTAGATTTACTCTTAGTACCAAACATGCCTAGTCAACACTCGGTATTATCAGTCCACTCATTTATTTTCGTCATGCCTACATTGTACATTTCATGAAAAAAAAAGGATATCAGGACATAGCGCTTCGATGCAACGGAACCATCTCATCCTATCGGAAACTCTTCCTGGAAAAAAAAAAAGACGTGTGGCACTCGGAGACTGCCGCGGTAAAGCTATTGCATAGCATTTTTTATCAACTTACGCAATTATAATTATATATTTATTTTATTTATGCAGTATTTTTTTTTCTTTGATATTAATTCAAGTTACACTTTGAGCGTAGTAACCGATAAAAAAATAATTTTTTTCTTTTATTAAATAAATGAGAAGTTAATATTGTTCAAAATATTTTTTTATTATCTTTCAATACATGTCGGTTCTTCAGGAATATTTATCATTGAAACTATAGGTTTATGGTAACTGAAATAAGAAACATAAGTTTGAGACTTGATATCTTCTAAATATCTGGAAAATACCGCATCAATGGTGGTTCCATATTTTGTTGTGGATTCTTGTGGATCATTATTCATTTTCAAATTCAATATTTTTGAAAGAAAACTTGTCAACCGCTCTGATTTTTTATCAGCGAAGTTGATGTTGAAATCGCCAGCCAAGATAAGTGGAAATTCATTACCATTTGTACCAAGTATTTTCGACCCTTCTTCAGTGTATTCCAGTAAAGTGCAATGAATAAAATGCTCTACCTCGTCTAATTTTGGATTCGGAGAAATGTAAATTGCTATGTGTAGGCCATTTCTGAGTTTGCATAAGCACGCACAAATATCTCCAACAAATGAGCTCCTAACATTAACATCTATACTTTCTCACAAACAGCTGATTACGTATTCGTCTGATTTCGGAGCAGCTCGTCTCGATTCGTGCGAGCTTCGTAGAGTCGTACCATGAAGTAAATACAAAGAGGAGGTGCCCTAACGCCGACCGCTGTGCCGGTCGGAGTGGGGGGTGTTAGGTTTATTTTCGTTACGGAATTTCTGGATTCGGTCTCCGCGCTCAAGGCCCGCGATAAAAGCTATATGCAATAGCTTAATAAACCCGCAAGTACGATTATTTTGTATAGTGGATGATTCTCACTACCTTCAACTTCAAATTTAGTAGCTACCCATATCAGTTATAAGTTATTCTTGTGAGGGGACTAGAAACTATCGCTTGTATGTGGTTCCATACATTTGTATAGTGTTTATATTGAATCCAGTAGTGTAAGTTGTCTGATCGCTTTGGATATTAAGTGAAATCATATTACAAGGCTGATTTATTAATTTCAGTCCGATAGGAGATGGAGAATCTGAAAATTAAACTTATTTGTTATTATCTCAGTTCTCAGTTTTGTGGTTATGGTACAATCGTCCTATCGAAATTATCACCACCTGGTGTTATGCCAAATCTTCGAACTACTTACCTTGCATCTGTCTTGAGATCTAATATGTCCATCGTCCCCTGGGATTGTATTTGTTTCGACTATCTTTCATAAATTTATAATTTGCTCTCATGACAAATAGAAAAATGTCATCTGGCATTCTAAATAGTTAGTTTGACATTCGCCATGCCCATTCGTCAGGTGACAAGTGAATGAATGTGGAACGTTATGATAGTGTAACGACGTCAGTACAACTTTGTTAACGTACAACAGAGCGACTAGGTCACAACTCTTTTATCTTTTATGTATGATATTGCGATGTCTATGATAGTACAAACAGGAGTAATTGAAACTTTTCGACACAAGTAGGACGGCAGCCGTGTTCTTCGTTCGATTGATAGCCATATTGGAACAAAAATATTTAAAATGAAACATTTGGGTGTTATATCAATTCTAAAATCATCACATATGAGCAAATAAAGTATGTTTCGTCATATGGTGAACATATTTCGACGATTAATGAGCAAAATTGAAAAAATATTTTTTTTCTGAAATAAAAAAAAAATAAAAATTCTCTTTATTCACGAGGCGCAAGAATTTCAAGTGAGTAGAATTGGATTTTGATCGTGAACATGGGTTTGCTTGGTCACTAGTCCTTCAGAACAATTCTCTAACACACATAAATGAAAATCACTTTAATCTCAACAATCACGTCCATTCGCTGTTAGTATTTGTAGTGACATTACCTTAGAGTATTATGAAAATGGAAAGAAAGACTGAATTATATATTATAATAATATTATATAAAATGTTCAAATATGGTGAACATATTTTAATACTATATTAGAAAGTGCATGACCTTCATGGCCCGATATTTTCACCTCCGGTTTAACTAGGAATAAATTAACCAATGGTTAGAATGTGCTTTTGCTTTATCAATGAACGTTATAAAAAAGCATATTCTCACCATTGGTTATACTAGTATAACTGGAGGTGAAAATACCGGGCATTTTGCGACTGGCTCATATATTGGCAATTCATTACACCTACTTTAAAGCGTCGATGTGACGTCATAGAAGTGTGCCTTTTTGGAGTGTTGGCATACATACCGACGTCTGAGCATATTACGAGACAAAAGAAACGGACTCCTTCGAAATGTCTTGTAGACGTCTGTATAACCGAATTATGACCTTCGTGTGCTATTTGGGGACAATATACTGTACTTACAAAAACTTTACCCCACTAAACATATCCATTCTCTCAATAACTCTAGTTCTTCAGGAAACCTGAAGAATCTGCACGTTCGTCTTTCACTGAAGTGATTGTAATCTGGAGCGAAGCACATTCCCATCTAAAAAATCATTTATTTTACTGAAGATGCAAGTCAAAGCAGACTACCTTCTTCAATACTTTCAACACAGTCTTTAATAGAGTTATGAAATCAAAGATAACAAAAATATTTCAGATATAACACGAAGAACACAATCTTCTACTTATATCCAACAAGATGATTTAAGTTTGACAGAGATTTGTTTGGAATCAGTTTTTGACAAGAATGACATTTGTGACGTCATGACTCTCCTCGTCTATTCTGAATATGGTTCATGCTGGGTCACATGACCCCCCCCCCAAAATTGGCCTGGGCTTGTAGACTATAATATTAATATGGAAAACATATCAACTTTCTTGTACAACTGAATAGATTTGAAAATTATTGCCTTTTTCATCAACGCACATACATTATTTTTCATTCTCCTATCAAAAAAATAACCGTTGTGAAAAAAAATATTACAGGTTTTCCTGAATGTATTTCAACAGAATGAGGCCTTTCACGAACGTGTACTTGGAGTGGGAAATGGTGTACGTTGACACGGCCTATTCATACATTTTCTGTATTGAAAACATTTATCAGCCTCCAATTCCAGCGCTTATCAAATTCGAATACGACTAACTCAATGAAAAATGTATTCGATATAGAACCGACAATGAGAAATTGCGAAACAGCAATTTATATAGACCGCCGCCGTGATATTTTTCGCTTGTATCACCAAAATGCCATATTTGAATATTCGGGAAATCTTGAACTAATTTCGGAGGCGAAATATAAATCCATTAATCATCGGGATCCCAGATATTGCTCTGGCTTGGAACACGTTTCATTCGCACTCTGTGATATTATGCCGTACTAACTCCGGTTGTGGTGAACGATCGCGTTTTCAGTTCCATGAGAAATTCATCGTTCGCTTCATTTATTCAATTCGTTATCGTGGAACTGTTTGTTCAGGGAACAGAGGTGAAACGTTTTCTCGATAAGAATTTCACGAAATTCTCTAACTTAGATTTACATTACAATGGGTCCTGGTGGAATCACAAATTATGATAATTTTAAGGATTCCAATAAATGCAAATTCATCTAGAGTCGGATGAAAAGTATGCAAAAGATGAATTCATAATTCGTTATCCGAGAAATTTTTCGAGGTGAACATATTATATGAGATCATTTTATTTTGATTCCTTCGTAGAATTAGATGGTTATCCTGAATCATCACCAATAATTTTGTAATATAATAAGGCGATGACAAGATATAATGAAAGAATGCAGCTGTATGGAAACGGGAACATGCGCGAGTGGAACCGCAGGCAACTAAGCTTAAAATTCCATCATTGGCGGGGACACAAAGAAATAAATCATCAAATATCATTGAATATGCTCATTTTGAGATTGGCCCAGAAATTGCATTGTCACAAGACCGCATAATCTTTCCATTTTCAACCGACGCAGAAAGGAGGAGGTTCTCTAGTCGACGCGTATATTTTTCAATGAATGACCACGCATAACTTTTCACAGAGTAGTCTGATTTTTATAATGTTTTTCCCCATTGGATATTATATACTTTGAAATTGGTACTATTTCAATCAAAAGAAAAAAATTGACCCCAAGGGTAGGAAAATAAGGGATATTGATTATTCATCCCCTGATTTTTTACCTGTTAAGCGTTTCTACAACGCCTAACTTTGTACTGGATTATCCGATTGAGATTGGATAGGGCATATCTCGAAGTTGATCTCGTTTGGATGAGAAAAAATATAACCTTCAGGGTAGAAAAATAGGGGATGATTGATTTTGAGATTTTTCTTAATATCGTTTTCTCATTCTAGTAGCATTTTTTGCAGGAATAACAATGCTGGTATGAGGAGACTATCATATTTATATGATATAACGATTATAAGAGTGGGTAATATATACATATACTACTAGTCAAGCCACGCGCCTTCGATGTTTGAAGAATTTACCGACATTTCATGGGAATGGTCGAGCCACTTCGAGCTTACGGTTGACAAGTCTCGATCCAACGCGAGTCGATCATTCTCACGACCCGAGACTCACAAAGTAGCAATGCTTCAATCATATGCCCTCACTATAATTCTGGTTACGTCTACCAAAGCCTCAGCCACCTTTTCCCGAAAGTAGACGACGCTTATTCAACGATAAGTTGAATGAACTGCTTGTGGAAAAAAATAGCTTTGTCGATTTTCAATTGATGCCGGTAAATGCAATAATTCACAGCGGCATGTAACAGATCGGCGCAGCGACTGCGGTTGAGAGACCGTGCCTTCCGTTGAGTCTTCCGAGGCTTTAACAACATCAGATTTTCGGTAGACTCAATTCTTTGGTCGTTTTATTAAATAAACTGATAGAGGAAAAAAATTCAGCCTTGTAGAATTAAGTCCAACAAGTTTGTATTTCCAACACCTCATGTGGGTGGTAGACCTTTGGACGCGGTGGACTATCATTTTTCTGTACTTTCAGGTATCCTTCATCACTGTAAGAAGTTTCAGTATTGTAGGTATAAGATTTTTACATATTGGTATTTTACATTTAATATAAATTATTATCATTGTTGGCAACGTTCAAAGCTTGGCAGACTCTTACTTCCATGGATCACATTGTATCAACAATTATCAAACTAAAAATAAGCTTTGTAGATATGGGAGCAAAATATATGTCGTCGCCTCCCTTACTATGCTAGGAAAAAAAATTAAAAAAAAATTCCACCAAAATTTCGCAGTTTCGAGTTTTACAAAATTTGGACTAATTTTACAAAAAAAAAAAGATTTTTTTTTCAACCTTTTTTTTCGAATTTTTAACCACTGCAATTCGTTATGAAATGGCCTTATATAGTCATTCACGGGTGTGCAAGAGGGTAGATCACACCCTGTATATTTACATGTCCCCACTGACTGATTCACTTGAGATCAACGCCCAGAGCAAACCTCTGGACCTACACTGCTGAAATTTTGACAACTAGGAATGTTTTATTGATATTATATCCTTATGGATGTGGAAGGTGGGTGAGAAGGGGGATGAAAGTGGAAAAACCGTTAGATTTAAAGTAAGAGACATGGAATTTGGCATTTTTTTTCAAATAAAGAATATTTCAGGGTTGTTGGAAATGTAACCCCAAAGGGGTTGAAATGGGGGTTGAAAGTTTGTATAGGACTTTTAGTTTTTGAGAGTTGAAGTCATGAAAATTGGTATTTGAGGTCTTTGTTACAAATGAAGTAGATCATTTTTCAGTGTTTTCAGAAATTAAACCTCCAAAGAGGGGGGGGGGAAGTGAAAATTGTTCCGTCAGTTTTTAGGCTGGGATCATTAGAATTGGTATTTGAGATCTTTGTCATGAATGAAGGAATACTCATTTAAGTGTTTTGGCTCTCTGTTACAAATGATGAATTAATCGAGTTCAACCTTATTTGAAAATTTCTTCCCTCAAGTAAGGGGTGAAAAGGGGTTAGTGAATTTGTAATAGTCGACACAAAGCATTTCTCCCACAGTTAAATCAATTATGCCCATCCAAAGGTGATAACGGGTTAACGGGCTACCGAATTAACGGGAAACGGGATAACGAGTTAACGAGATAACGGGATAACGGGATAACGCGATAACAGGATAACTGGATAACGTAATAGAGGGATAACGAGACAACGAAATGACGAGATAACGAGATAACGGAATAACGGGAAAAAAAGTAACGGAAAAATGATGAAGCCACAGGCCTCAGCTAGATGAAACCACACGAAGAAAAGCATAGAAAAAAATACAAAATTGCCCATTCAGCTGGCATCATTTTTCACTTCACGTGATTAATTTGCTTGTTTGTTCATTTGTCGCCGACTCAAAATTGATTCCTCACATTAGTTCAGTAGGTAAGTTATTCAGTCTGTGAAGGTTTATCTTATTTTTCGCGTTCCAGTTTCTTGTTTCATCGGTTCAATTCCTTGTTAAAAAGTTTCTTCAGCTAAACAGAAACTCTCACGCGCCATAGAAAAATATCTATAAATTTTTTTTTTCTCAACCAATCAAAGTTGTTATTCAAGAAATTTAAAATTCTTCTGCAAATTTCGAAGTTCGAACGTTTATTCATAGTCGGAGTAATCCCTCAACTGGAGGAAATTGGCACAGTTCATTCAATTTTGATGGGAGTTCAATCAATGAACTATGTCAAAAAAATTGCCTGAATAAACAATTGACAGTTACTATCACCGTTGTAGAGAAGAATATTCGGTATGTGAATGTAAGTTTTTCACAAATATCATTTTTCGAGTATACTTTCCCAACAAATAATAATTTTATTCAATAAGACTGAAGAATGCTATGAAAAGGTTGATTCTCATATGATATTGATTTTCAGATATCCATTCCTACCCAACTCAAATCCACTCTTAGAGGAGCTTTCCCCTCCATGTATTAGGTGCGGCAATACTCTCTTTTATTTTTGTTGCATATTAATTGTCATTTTAAGAAGATTTCTGTACACGCCAACAGAATGGAACTGATATTGTTTGGATCAGGATATCTAGCTGTCCATAGTTTGGGTATAATTCACCAGATCCTTTTATTGATAAGGTGTCACCGAACGTCTAGTGAAATATGTGCTAGCGGCCAATCAAGTTGAAGCCTATCACAATATAGGCAGTCTTTTCTCCTCACATATTATATTTGTAACCTTCATTCAACAGTGCAATCCAAGAAAGTTTGTTATAATTGGTTTTGCATCGAAATTGATTTCTGAAAACCTTTCCATTTCGATTATTCATTAAAAAAAATCACAAGAGATAGATTATATTACAAGAAGTCAAACCATAAGTGAGAGTATTGTCAAATAGGAAAGATTATTATTTTCTTTCCACATTCTTCAATTCAAATCCTGAAGGATATAACACTCGGTACAAAATTGTTTAACATCCAAGAGTTGTAACGAATTTTTCGTTACGTCCTTACACATAACCAATTTCTCATAACTATTCCGGTTATCTTACGGTGGAACGGGTCATTAGTCACGGCCGATCGTGAACTATGGGACAGCGCCTTTGTTGTCGTCTCGTGAAAATGGTATCGTGACAGTTGTATTCATGTCGTCAAGCTGTGTTTTTTCCAAGTGTTTTTCAATAGAGAAAAACCAAGAACAGTTTGTGAAAAAACCCAGGTAGAATTGGTGATTTGTTCGAACCGAAGGAATAATCGATCTCTTTCTTGATTGGAACGTCGAGATAGGCAGGTCGACTGAGAGAATTGATTTTGGTAAGATCTATAAATTAAATAAGTTTCACTGCTGGAGTTTAGTTGAGTAATATTATTCTCTTTATCTTTCAATTAATGTTGTAGCTGATTAGCATTTTCTTCTTTTTCCTTAGGCTTGTAATATTAGAATTCTTGGATATACCGCATGGTAATTTTTTGAAGGTTAAATATAGATATTTCGGCCATTTTGACAAAGCATTCATAGTACATATTGTGGCTAACGTAACATCTGTTCCGAATATTGGGAACTGATTTTTTTTCATTGGAAATCAGTTCTACGCTATTGCATTTTTTAGGTACCATTTGGTAATTTCGAATGGTCTAGAGCTTACTCCCCTCATACTACCAGTGGATTGTTCCAAGGATTCTGATTGAAGCGAAGGCCGTATTCGATTGTTCTGGGACAAAAGTGACTAATAGGATGGCTCTCTGGTAAGCAATTTTCTTTATTTCATAACTATATGTTTATGAGAGTAATTTCCTTTTCTCTTGAGAAAGAATTGCTTATGGAGAGAGTTGTACCTCTGGCCTAACGGTCCCAGAACACTCGATTCAATATATGCCTCAAGCGTAAAGTTGATTTCCGTTTAATAAATTTCTTATATCTATTACTCCATTCAATTCCCAGTGTAGCTTATTTGACTTTTGATCGTTGCAGAGTCAATTCACTTCAGTTACTACCTTCTCGCCAAGAGCAGGGAGATTCACAAATTTTTTTGAGAATTACCTGTTTATCGATTTGAAAAGGGAATTGCCGCCCTATTTCAAATTTTATCTTTATCTAAGAGAGTTGTGCCCACTGAAAGACGTGAGGTCTCCCTCTTCAGTTATCTTTAAAAATTCTTCAATTAAAAGAATTATTTAACATTATCTTTTTCAAAGAGAGTTGTGCCCACTGAAAGACGTGTGGTCTCCCTATTCGGTTTATCTCTGGAAATTCTTCAACAAAAAGAATTAATTCACTTTATCTTTATCTAAGAGAGTCGTGCTCACTGAAAGACGTTGTCTCTCTCTTCTTATCTTGGCTGAAGAGTATACTTTTACTCTGATTATTATCTTGGTTCAGAAACCCTATATTTTTTTTTTGTAGCTTACTAGAGTATTTTGGTTATAACGCTATATTTTCCTTTGGCATTTGCTTTAAAATAGTATATTTTTGTACTGGCAACCTTCAAATATTTTGCTTTAAAATAGTATATTTTTTCTCTGGCAATTTTATAGTATTTTGCTTTAAAATACTATATTTTTTCTCTGGTAAAATTTCAAGGAAATTTTTATATTTCTTTTGGAATACCTTTCCTTATTAAATTTTTTTACCCTTCTGGTACATAAAATCACCTTATCAAAACTTACTTGTTTCAAAACTTAACTGAATTTGAACATAACGTTTTGGGTGAGGTTTGTTTTGTTTGGTTTTAAATTTGTTCATTTTTAATATTTTTTTAAATATTAAAATTAACTTATAAATTTAACTCCAGAATAGCAGATTGGATTGCTATTTATTATCTTTGTTCTTTCACTGTAACTTTCCAGTCTTTTATATAGACTGAGATTTTTATTGTATGCTATCATTTGCATCTATCTTTTGACTCTCGATTAAAATTTGGGAAAAATAAAACTTGAGGTTCAAAGGATATCCTTCGTTCTCCCCTTTTTGTACATATTTTGATTCCTATCATCTTTTTCGCATGATATATACCACGGAGGGAACCCATCTACGGAGACGGAAGGACTAGTAGCCTGGGAGGTCTTACAGCACATCAATATCAGCACTGGTCCGTGAAGATCAACTAAATTCACGCCGATAAGGGGGTCTGAAATCAACTATCGAACCACCCAAGATCATCTTCATCGTAACCGCTGAAACCAAGTTCCTCCTAGAACCGCTGGGACCAGCTTCAAGAAACTAGCCTTCCTCTATCTCGCTCAAGATCCCCGAAGGTATATTCGTGACCAACAACTGGAGGAATCATAGGTGTAAATGTTCGAATTTTGATCACAGTCAAAAATACTGGTTTTTTTTTTTCATGTAATTTTTCCATTCTTTTAAGAGAAGTTCAATACTCTTCTAGTATTTGTTAATTTTTTTTTATATCATTGTTCAATAATTCTCATTCCAACTGGAATAAATTTGTTGAGTTGATTTATTGCATATTTATTTGCCTTCCCATACAAGCTAGGTAACATTTATTTAATTTTATTTATCTTTGACTTTTGTCTTTAGCAAGTCTGGCGCCCAACTCTGGAACTAGTCAAGTTAATTAATGTATAATTTTTTTAGTGGACAAATTTGATTAACTAGGAAAAGTCATTAATTGAACCTTACTCACGGCCTAACCGTATCCATCTGAGCAGCCTATCGGCAAAGTGATTTCACCTTCTTGAATTTGAATCATATAATTTAAAATCTGGGGTTCAGAAATAAGGGGTGTTGCACAATTGACGCGCAAACGTGGGGCTCGAAAAACTTGACTGTTCTTTTTCTCTTTTTCGTATCTTGTCCTAGCTTGGTGGAAGACATAATAAATTTTTTTGTTGAAAGAACATTTACAAATCTGATCCAAAAGAACTTGGTATATATTTATTTATATTTATATATTATCTATCTTTGATATTTTGTGATTCTTACTGCCTATATCGTACCGTATTGCCTTTTATCGTATAGCCAAATTGCCTTTTATCGTATAGCCAAATTGCCTATATCTCTATTGTATTGCCTATATCGTACCGTATTATCTATATCGTACCGCCAAATTGCCTATATCTCTATCGTATTGCCTATATATTGTACGTTATCTTTGCTATCGTATCGCTTACTGTTTTTTGAGTATTCCATAAGTACCAGCTTCATCTATTATCGTTGAATTTTAAATTGAGCAGATTTCCAAGTCCAACATGAATTCTAATCACTTGAAAACAAATGAATTGACTTATGAGCTAAAATTCGTGGAATAGAACCTACCGGTGATGTAGATGCTAAACGAAAAATTTTAAGAGGACTTTCAAGTCAGGAAAATGCAAATCGTAGTTTTCGTGCGGGTTTTACAAATCCATACAAACATGCACCGGATGTTCTTGAATTGAGAGCTAGTATTGATGATTTGAAACAAGTTATATCTAGTTTTGGTGGATCTAAGGAAGATCCGACGTTTAACCGAATTTCAAGTCGATTAGCTCATTTGTCGAATCGTTTGTCCAGACTTTCTGTTGATGATCAAGATGAAGAAATTGCTAGAAAAGAAATTCAGTATCTGGTGTTGGAGTTGGAAGCTGATTTTGATTTGAAAGTTTCTCCAAGTACTTCGACTCCTACTCAATCTTGCCCTCCTGTGGCTGCTAATGTTTTTTCGAATAATCGATCGGTAGCTCCATATAAATGGAATATCTCTTTCACGGGTTCAAATCAGAAAGAATCAGTTAATTCATTTTTGGAAAAAATTGAATTATTGCGAGAAGCACGAGGTGTTTCAAAAATCATGGTTTGTCAATAATAAAAATAATTTCCATAATTGGGATGAGATTGTTATTGCACTAAAAAAAGATTTCCTTCCTTATTTTTATGAAGAAGACTTAGAACGTGAAATTAATTCAAGAACCCAAGGTTCTACTGAAAGAGTAGCTTTATTCATTTCTTCTATGGAAGGTCTTTTTAATCGTTTATCTAACAAACCAGATGAAGAGACTAGAGTTCGCAAAATTCGTAGAAATTTGTTACCTTTTTTCATTTCGTCCTTGGCTTTACAAGATCCAAAAACTGTCACTGAACTTTCTGATTTGTGCAAAAGATTGAAGAATCTCGTTTATGGGCTGATCGTTATAAAGCACCCCCTAGTCGTGGTACTGGTTTATTAGAACCTGATTTGAGTAGTCCCTATAGTGGAGCAGGTACTTCGTTTTCTTGCTCGTCCCCTCCCGTGAATTTTAGGAAGAATTTTCCTGGTTCAAATATCTCTGCCTTATCGAACATTCGATGTTGGAATTGTGACTTGGCTGGTCATACTTATCGTGAATGTAGAAAACCCAGGTCCATATTTTGTTATGGATGTGGTTTGAAAAATACCGTTAAATCAAATTGTCGTAACTGTTGTTCAAAAAACGGGAAACAAGGTGGCGAAAACCTGGACGTTGTCACCAGTCAGTTTACCGAAGGTCCAGAAAACCAACCAGCCAAATCCCAATCCAAAAAATATCAAAAAAAAGCAAAGCAAACAGGAACATTGAAAACTTCTACCTCGGAATGGCAAAATTGGTTATCTACCGTTAAAAATTTCTTATCTTCTGTAAATATAAATCCTATTTTCGTTAAAAAAATTAATGATAATCGTCCCTATCTTAATGTCGAATTTTTTGGTCAGACAATTCTTGCCCTTGCTGACACTGGCAGTAATTCTTGTATTTTGGGTTCTGCAGGGTTTAGTCTACTGCAAAAATTTAATCTTTCTATTAAATATGAATCGATTACCCATGTCACTACCGCTGATGGTAAGCCTCAGGATTTTTTGGGTTATATTTTGGCTCCTATTTCTCTAAATGGTGTTACTAAAGATTTGAAAATTCTTATTGTTCCTTCCGTGACTCATAGTCTTATCTTGGGAATGGATTTTTTCCATCTCTTCCGTATTCAAGCCAACTTTAGTGATTTATCGTATTCTGTTGAATCCAATATCTGTACCGTTAATACCATCCTGCCATTTTCTAAACTTACGTGTTCACAGAAAACTGAACTTCAGGAAGTCACTGACCTTTTCAAGTCTATAGCTCCTACTGATAAACTTGGTCTCACTCAATTGTTGACACACCGTATTGATACTGGTGATGCTAAGCCCATTGTTCAAAGACAATATCCTTTGTCCCCTACCATGCAAGAGCATTTGAACAAGAAAATTGATGAGATGTTGAAGCTCAAGGTCATTCAACCTTCCCAATCTCCCTGGTGTAGCCCATTATGGTTGGTTCCGAAACGTTCTGGAGATTTCCGGGTTTGTTTTGATGGTCGGAAGCTTAATGCAGTCACAGTCAATGATGCATATCCTATGCCTCTTATCGATAGTATCTTAAACAAATTACGGGATGCTAGGTATCTTACCTCCATTGATTTGACTAAGGCTTTCTTTCAAATTCCTTTAGAGGAGTCGTCTAGACCCAAGACCGCTTTTGCAGTGTATGGTAGAGGTCTCTTTGAGTTCACTGTCTCTCCCTTTGGTTTGAGCAATAGTCCGAAACTTATGGCACGTTTGATGGATATCGTTATTGGACCATCTTTGGCTCCATTTTGTTTCGTTTATCTTGATGACATCATCGTGGCCACTCCTAGTTTCGATCTTCATATCAAAACTTTGAAGGAGGTGTTTCGGCGACTTAAACATGCTAACCTCACGGTTAATTTGGATAAGTGTGAATTTTGCAGACCCTCTCTTGTTTACCTAGGTTTTGTTGTAGACCAACAAGGCTTAAGGACAGATCCCGAGAAAGTTTCTGCTATCGTTAACTATCCCACTCCCAAAAATACCACTGAAATCAAAAGGTTGATAGGTCTCGTCAGTTGGTATCGTCGATTTATTAAAGATTTTTCTTCTATTTGTTCACCCATATCTGATCTTCTTCATGGTCGAAAGAAAGGTCAACCCATAACTTGGACTCCAGAAGCGGAGGAAGCATTTTCAGAAATTAAATCTCGTCTTACTTCAGCTCCTGTGTTAGCTAGTCCTGATTTCACAAAGCCTTTTGTGATTCAGTGCGATGCCTCAGATACGGGCGTAGGTGCTATTTTGTACCAAGAATGTGACGGTGTCGAACATCCTGTAGCTTATGCAAGTAAGACTCTTACTACTTGTCAACGTAAATACACAGTTACTGAAAAGGGCTGTTAGCTGTCATTTTGGTATAGAAAAGTTCCGAAGCTATATCGAAGGAACCAAGTTCACGATTGAAACTGACCATGCCTCCTTATCTATCTTCATAATTTATCTAGCCCTTCTGGACGTTTGACTAGATGGGCCGTGAAACTTTCTCAGTTTGACTTTACTATTAAGCATCGGAAAGGTTCCTTTAATGTAGTGGCAGATGCCTTGTCTCGTTCGGTTGCTGAAATTTCCGTTATCGATGTCTCTACTTTTCAGCCGGATGCATGGTATACTTCCATGATCCAGAAAATCCAAAAAACTCCGGAAGCTTATTCCTCATTCCGTGTCGAAAACGGTATTATCTACAAACATATCTTTTCTCACCACAATCTAGTTAGTAATCTAACTGATTGGAAAATAGTTAGTACCTTCTGCCAATCGGCAAGAAATTTTTAAGTTTTATCATGATAACGAAACTGCTGCCCATTTAGGGATATCAAAAACCCTTTCTCGTATCTTAGAATTATATTACTGGCCAAAAATTCGCAAAGATGTCTATAGGTATGTTGAGAAATGTCCTGTTTGTGCTGCTTGTAAAAGTTCAAATTTACCTCAAGCGGGTCATATGGGATCTTACAAAAATGTAAATTTTCCTTTCCAATGTGTTTCGGCAGATTTGTTAGGTCCTTATCCTAGGTCCAAAAATGGTAACCAATATGTTTTGGTCGTCGTAGACTGGTTTACCAAATATGTCTTAGTTCATCCAATGTCTGAAGCTATCTCAAAAATATCGTAAAATTCATTGAAAATAATGTATTTCTTATCTATGGTGTTCCTCAAATTTTTATTGTGGACAATGGAAGCCAATTTGTTAGCAAAGAATTTAAAAAGTTAATGACAGATTATCGAGTTCAAAAGATTTGGTATAATGCCAAATATCACCCTCAAGTTAATTTTGCTGAAAGAGCTAATAAGGTGATAGTCACATCAATTCGCTGTTATATTCATGATAATCATAAAACATGGGATTCATCTATCTTTAAAGTTGCTCAAGCTATCAGATTAGCAAAACATGAGGTTACTGAATATTCTCCAGCTTTCTTAAATTTTGCTAGAAACAT
This sequence comes from Gonioctena quinquepunctata, assembly GCA_018342105.1. Taxonomy (NCBI): domain Eukaryota; kingdom Metazoa; phylum Arthropoda; class Insecta; order Coleoptera; family Chrysomelidae; genus Gonioctena; species Gonioctena quinquepunctata. Next base: position 1,262,675 of record JAFIRS010000089.1, read on the forward strand.
TCCTGTTACAGGAGATTTTTATGGCAAAATTTCAGAGAATGAAAATAACATTCTTACTATCACTGATAAATCACAGCGAATCGATGATATTCAAGAACTTCCAAACTTGTTTGTTGATGTTCGTAAAAAGTAACATCAAGCTTATATTCGGAATGCTCGTCACTATAACTTGAGAAAACGAGAGCTGAAATTTCATGTCGGTGACAGACTTTGGAAGAAAAACGTAACTCTTTCTTCAGCTCCGAATAACTATTCCGCAAAATTGGCTCCCAAATTTATACTTCGCATTGTTTCTAAGGTTATCTCTAACTTGGTTTATGAGCTTAAAGACATGGATGGCAAAGACTTAGGACGTTGGCATGTTAAGGATCTCAAATCCGCTTTTGTTGATAACGATTCAAATTTATCTGATGAAGAATATTTTAGTGCTGGGTCCGAGGGTTCAGGCAACTAAATATTTTTCTCTTAACTTCTCGTGAGAGGGCATACTCCTTCTTTATCTTTTCTTTTTCTTATCTTATCTATTCTTAGGGCTCTGTGAGAGGGGCCTAAGACTTCTCTCACCATGGCATTTACCAGATGTTGAGTAAAAGTCTCAAAACTGGCCACTAACAAGAAAATCTTTCAACTTATGATTTATATTCTTAGGGCTCTGTGGGAGGGGCCTAAGAATTCTCTCACCATGGCATTTACCAGATGTTGAGTGAAAGTCTCAAAACTGGCCACTTTCAGAATACATTTCCATCTTAGACTTATATTCTTAGGGCTCTGTGAGAGGGGCTTAAGAATGTTTCTATATCTTTTCAGTTAGTGCTCGTCTACTATTTAGTTGAGTATCCTTTGGTTATTTGAGAGATATATCTATACACCTTTTTACCTTGCATTTTTCCTAATATTTGCAGTAACTTATCGTTCAGTTGTCAAAGTCAACTTTTGAGGAAAAAGTGTATATGTTGATGTAGAACGTAGCAAAAAGGGTCGACTAAGGTTGTACTTTGAGGAAGTGTTTATCTTTTGGTAATTCCTGATGGAAACTCTGTACTTCCAAAAAGGAACCTTGTCAACACCTTATGTGAGAGATTGATTTTGAATCATTTTTGCTGTTTCTTTGTAGTTTTTCAATTTGAATCTATACAAAATTACTTTTCTCTCATGAAATCTGGTTACAGACTGCATCAATGTATTTCACTTGTCATTTCCTTTTCGTTTCTTATCTTCCCGTGGCTTTATTAGAAAATCAGATCTTAAACTGGAAATGATGTATTTCATTTCGTTTGAGATAGTCTAATAATGTCTTATCGTATCGTTGCCGCATTAGACAATTGGATCTCTGACTGGAGATGATGTATTTCATTTCGTTGGAGATTGTCTAATAATATCGTATCGTATCGTTGCCGTATTAGACAGTTGGATCTTCGACTGGAGATGATGTATTTCATTTCGTCGAAGATTGTCTAATAATATCGGTTCGTATCTTACCGTATTAAACATTTGTATCTTTAACTGGAAGTGATGGATTTCACTTCGTTTGAGATTGTTTAATAATTTTCCAGTGGAACATCAAATTCCTTGATAATACCTTTTTTTTAAGTTTTGATGTTTCACAATTTTGGCAACATATTGTGGTTACTGTAATATCGAGCTAGGGTGTTAATTTCCATTCGTTGGTTGAGTTTGAATCTCTCATATGATCTTATCTTATCTTATTTATCTTATCTTATTTATCTTATCTTATTTATCTTATCTTATTTATCTTATCTTATTTATCTTATCTTTTCTATTATCTGTTTATCTTATTTCTTTATCTTATCTGTCTGTTTTCCATGGCTAATTTATAGTTAAATTAGCGCAAATTCAAAATTTTTAAGGGACTCGCTTTTGTTAGGTGCGTGCATAGTTCGGTCTGGCTGTTGAATTTTTTTTGACAGGATCTTTCGAAGGGAAGGTATTGGGGGTTGTATTGGTTAGTCGTGAGCCTACGGGTGATCATGACTTTAGGTCTTAAAGGTGACGGCTGGATGCAACTACTGTGCCGACCTCAGCTCGACTGGTCTGCTTAGGCTAAAGCCAAAATTGGTTATGTTTCATATTGGAATTATTTTGTTTCACCAGGTTTGTGCTGAATGGGGCCTTTCTTGTCCTGATTCGGTGGGATCGGAGGTTGTTTCAAGTAATCTGGGGACGAGTGGTTATGAGTGTTCCTCAACGGCGCAGCACCTAATACCTTGCAGCGACGAGGACACTTTGGCTGGATTGTTTGGGAGGACTCCGGTTACACAGTTTCTGGGCCTGGATGTTGTCATTCATCGCAATCATTTTTTCCCTTCGTTCATTTAGTCTGTGGTGTAAACAGAGAACTGAAGTTTTAGCTTGGTAAATGCTACTATTTACTCATTTGAATTTTTTCAAATGTATCTTTTCCTTCACTCATTTAGGTTGCCAGGAGTGCAACGAGTTGAAGCTTCAGCTTTGTAAATGCTATAATTTACAAATATTTTGTTTGATTTGTATACTTTTCAACCTTTCGCCTGTTAGTATACAGGGCTGTTGAAAGTTAGGGTTGGGTTTTAAACTCATTTGATAGCATGCCTATTTAATTTTTTTGTGTGCCTGGGAATTTATAGTGTTTCCGAATTTTAATTTTGTAGTACCTTCAGCTTACCTTAAATACCTGGTTTCAGTTGCAATAGGATAAAAATTTGTAAACTTCTAGGTTTCCAAATTTTTACACCGGTTGTGGTGGTGTGTAACGAATTTTTCGTTACGTCCTTACACATAACCAATTTCTCATAACTATTCCGGTTATCTTACGGTGGAACGGGTCATTAGTCACGGCCGATCGTGAACTATGGGACAGCGCCTTTGTTGTCGTCCCGTGAAAATGGTTTCATGACAGTTGTATTCATGTCGTCAAGCTGTGTTTTTCCAAGTGTTTTCAATAGAGAAAAACCAAGAACAGTTTGTGAAAAACCCAGGTAGAATTGGTGATTTGTTCGAACCGAAGGAATAATCGATCTCTTTCTTGATCGGAACGTCGAGATAGGCAGGTCGACTGAGAGAATTGATTTTGGTAAGATCTATAAATTAAATAAGTTTCACTGCTGGAGTTTAGTTGAGTAATATTATTCTCTTTATCTTTCAATTAATTTGTAGCTGATTAGCATTTTCTTCTTTTTCCTTATGCTTGTAATATTAGAATTCTTGGATATACCGCATGGTAATTTTTGAAGGTTAAATATAGATATTTCGGCCATTTTGACAAAGCATTCATAGTACATATTGTGGCTAACGTAACATCTGTTCCGAATATTGGGAACTGATTTTTTTTCATTGGAAATCAGTTCTACGCTATTGCATTTTTTAGGTACCATTTGGTAATTTCGAATGGTCTAGAGCTTACTCCCCTCATACTACCAGTGGATTGTTCCAAGGATTCTGATTGAAGCGAAGGCCGTATTCGATTGTTCTGGGACAAAAGTGACTAATAGGATGGCTCTCTGGTAAGCAATTTTCTTTATTTCATAACTATATGTTTATGAGAGTAATTTCCTTTTCTCTTGAGAAAGAATTGCTTATGGAGAGAGTTGTACCTCTGGCCTAACGGTCCCAGAACACTCGATTCAATATATGCCTCAAGCGTAAAGTTGATTTCCGTTTAATAAATTTCTTATATCTATTACTCCATTCAATTTCCAGTGTAGCTTATTTGATTTTTGATCGTTGCAGTCAATTCACTTCAGTTACTACCTTGTCGCCAAGAGCAGGGAGATTCACAAAATTTTTTGAGAATTACCTGTTTATCGATTTGAAAAGGGAATTGCCGCCCTATTTCAAATTTTATCTTTATCTAAGAGAGTTGTGCCCACTGAAAGACGTGTGTCTCTCTCTTCTTATCTTGGCTGAAGAGTATACTTTTACTCTGATTATTATCTTGGTTCAGAAACCCTATATTTTTTTTGTAGCTTACTAGAGTATTTTGGTTATAACGCTATATTTTCCTTTGGCATTTGCTTTAAAATAGTATATTTTTGTACTGGCAACCTTTAAATATTTTGCTTTAAAATAGTAGATTTTTCTCTGGCAATTTTATAGTATTTTGCTTTAAAATACTATATTTTTTCTCTGGTAAAATTTCAAGGAAATTTTATATTTCTTTGGAATACCTTTCCTTATTAAATTTTTTACCCTTCTGGTACATAAAATCACCTTATCAAAACTTACTTGTTTCAAAACTTAACTGAATTTGAACATAACGTTTTGGGTGAGGTTTGTTTTGTTTGGTTTTAAATTTGTTCATTTTTAATTTTTTTTTAAATTATTAAAATTAACTTATAAATTTAACTCCAGAATAGCAGATTGGATTGCTATTTATTATCTTTGTTCTTTCACTGTAACTTTCCAGTCTTTTATATAGACTGATATTTTTATTGTATGCTATCATTTGCATCTATCTTTTGACTCTCGATTAAAATTTGAAACATAAAACTTGAGGTTCAAAGGATATCCTTCGTTCTCCCCTTTTTGTACATATTTTGATTCCTATCATCTTCTTCGCATGATATATACCACGGAGGGAACCCATCTACGGAGACGGAAGGACTAGTAGCCTGGGAGGTCTTACAGCACATCAATATCAGCACTGGTCCGTGAAGATCAACTAAATTCACGCCGATAAGGGGGTCTGAAATCAACTATCGAACCACCCAAGATCATCTTCATCGTAACCGCTGAAACCAAGTTCCTCCTAGAACCGCTGGGACCAGCTTCAAGAAACTAGCCTTCCTCTATCTCGCTCAAGATCTCCGAAGGTATATTCGTGACCAACAACTGGAGGAATCATAGGTGTAAATGTTCGAATTTTGATCAGAGTCAAAAATACTGTTTTTTTTTTTTCATGTAATTTTTCCATTCTTTTAAGAGAAGTTCAATACTCTTCTAGTATTTGTTAATTTTTTTTTATATCATTGTTCAATAATTCTCATTCCAACTGGAATAAATTTGTTAAGTTGATTTATTGCATATTTATTTGCCTTCCCATACAAGCTAGGTAACATTTATTTAATTTTATTTATCTTTGACTTTTGTCTTTAGCAAGTCTGGCGCCCAACTCTGGAACTAGTCAAGTTAATTAATGTATAATTTTTTTAGTGGACAAATTTGATTAACTAGGAAAAGTCATCAATTGAACCTTACTCACGGCCTAACCGTATCCATCTGAGCAGCCTATCGGCAAAGTGATTTCACCTTCTTGAATTTGAATCATATAATTTAAAATCTGTGGTTCAGAAATAAGGGGTGTTGCAGAGTAACGAAATTATCGAACTATAATTGATTATTCCTCGTCACATATTATATTTTGAACTTTCTTTCCAGTGAATAGTAAGTTTGTTATGATTTGATTGGGATACAAATTGATTTTTGAAAGCCTTCATTTCGATTGAATGTATATTTTTCTAAAAAGACTGAGAAAAACATTCAGACTATATCACCAAAAGTCGAATCATATGTCATAATTGTCAAATAAAAAAGATAATTGTTGTTTGAAGCTAATTTTTTTGGAGGTGTAAGGACCGCCTGTATCGTGGAGAGCAGGAGTACCAGCACCTGTTAGTTACAAGCAGACCACCGCAAAGATTGTCACGCTAGCAGAGGAAGCAAGGCCAGAGCATCTACGAATAGTAAGCAAAACATCGACGACATAGTTTATAGGTGGATTTGACTTCCAGCTGTCGTAGGGGACGGATGTCGACCACGCGGTCAGGAAGTCAGGTTAAAGTTAGTTTTTGTACAGCTGTTCCACGCGCATCGCAGAGTCAAATTTTTTATTGTCAAAGTTTGGCATTCGTGGTATTCTTTCGAGTGATACAATCCCGTTTCCCCGAGGAAAGGGGGCCGAAGTTGTGGATATAGCTTCCGTTTACTGATATATTATCCTGTATTGGATAGACCATAAAAAACAAGCCAGCAAGCAAGAGTTCATAGATAACTGATAAATCAGGTACGCGATGTCAGGGAAAGTTGAAGTATTGAGGTCCTGTGTCCCTGTTGCATTCGAAAGGTACAAAAGCTCCCCATTTGTATATATTAGCAAAATAAAGTCATGGCCTACTCAGTGAATATAAAGCTCCCCATTTATTCAAATTCACACATTAAAGTTCAAGCTCCTTCCCGCAGGTTAATTGAGTGATCACGGCCTGCCCAGTGAATATTAAGCTCCCCATTTGTCCAGATTTGCAAAGTCAAGTTCAAAGATGCCTCCCGCAGGTTCGACGGGAAATCACGGCCTGTCCAGTAACTATGAAGCTCTCCATTTTTCAGATTAGCAAAGTGAAGTTCAAAGCTTTCTCCCGCAGGATAGTCAAGGAATCACGGCTTGCCTTTCAACTATAAAACACCTTCAATGTAGAGTTGCATTATGAAGAGGAGTGGATGATCTGAGTAAGTTTAGGTCCCCTTTGCACCGGAGCACAGATGAATAACTTCTCAGGATTGAGAATCGAAGGCAAAGAGCCCGATATAAGGGTACCTTCCACTGCGAATCTCTAACAGACACCGCCTGTGATAGCTTCGTGAGCATAACGCCGCTTGTAGCTTTGAGAGTTTTTGTTTCACCTGCCCCGCACTCACTCCGCTTTGCTTATATTCCACTTTGCTGGTACCCTGTCATGAAAATCATTAACGTAATTTGTTGTTATGGAGAGGAAGTACGATATACTGTTTTTGTTTTTATTAAGTGCTGTAGTTGAGGTAGTTGACGTCTAGGCGGATAACCAGTCAAGGTCAAGACAAGACTATCCTTCTGGCTTCTGGGAGCAAAAATTAACATATCCCCTGGTACTTCATTTCTCTATCAAACTGCCGGCACGAGTGTCCTTCACACTGTGAACAGAAGGTGGCACCCAAGGCAAATCTTAAATTCGTCGATAAGCACCAAAGTTGATTGAAGAGGAGAAAACACGGCAAATATGAAGAAAATATTACAACATGATGAAAAAAGTTATTTTTCTGAAAATAGCAGATTCACATCTTGAATATTCTAGGGATAAGGAAACACCGAAAGACATATGGGACACTCTAAGCCACAATTTTGGAAAAAAAGTAGTAACTAGCCAGTTATTGCCTGCGAAACAGATTACTTGATGATTATTGAGATCAACAAGGAAAAAAATAGTCTTGAATCTCGTTTCTTTAAATTTGCAATTGAGTGGAAGTACTGAAATCTTGCAAAGTCCTATGACACGATAGTGACGCTTCAGAATCGTTGAACCCTGCAATTATAGTTTGTGATGAGTTATCGAAAAACACCAGATGAAATGTGGACAGGGAATGTGCCAAATTTGACAAATATAAGAAAATTTGGTTTCTACTGCATATGTACATGTACCAAAGAACCTAGGAAGGAAGTAAGATTCGAAGTATGAAGAATGCCTCATTGTTGGATATGCAGTAAATGGGTATAAACTTTGGAATACAGTGAAAAAAAAGGCATCATTTCTGGAGATGTACATATCTGAGAAAATAAATTCCAAAATCAACCGATACATGATATTAATATGCGAGATGGCACGTCAATGTCAAAACCAGAAGTATCACGGAAGGAAGAAATTTAAAATGAGAATGAAAATAACAAAGAAACAGAAAATGGAATGAACGATGAGAACAACTGCAGAAGAAGCAAAAGAAACATAAGAATACCTACACATTTTGAAAGCTATTCAAGTCTGGCAAACAATCAAACTGACATCTATGACAAATAATTTGCATATAATTCTGAATGTTATGTGGAAGATATCCCAAAAAATATAAACGTAATCGAGGAACGAGATGACAGAGAGAAGTGAGAAAAAACTATCGGTGAAGAAATGAAAAGTTTCGAGAAGAAAGAAATTACACTACCTACTTCGGTTGTAAATGGATTTTTCAAATCAAACGAGATGGTGGAGGCAGGATAAATGAATGTAGAGCGAGACTGGTTGCTGGAGGATATTCACAACGAAATGGGTTCACCTACAATGAAACGTATGCGCCTATTGTGAAAATGAATAACATTAGGATCATTCTTGATGTTGCGAATTTTCAAAATATGCACATACATCAGATGGATGTGGAGGCTTCATTTCTGGATAGTACCCTGAAAAAAGATATTTATATGACACCATCACCAACGATTGTTACCGGTTTAAACTGAACAAATCCCTATAATGATCGAAGCAGGCTGGCAAATGTTGGAATGACAGACTAAATAAGTTCTTCGATAACTCAGAAACAGTATATGTTGAAAGTACTAAGATGATTCAACATGGAGAACTATAAGTCAATTTCTACTCTCTTGAAAGTAAATTTGGAACTTCAGAAAGAAGATGGAAGTGATATTATAAGATTTCCTTATAGAAAGCAGATAGGTTGTCTCACCTATCTTATGTTGAATTCAGGGCCCGTTTTGAGTCTATCTGTTAACTGAGTCGATTCCAAAGTAATGCTACAAATATCCATTGAAACCTTCCGTGAAATATTCTGAGTTATATGGAAGGAACACTGGATGCAATATTAGTATTTCAAAAAAGTGAAAATATTCCGGTTATCTTGGAGTCTGCAGATGCTGATTGGGCGCATGATATACTTGATAGAAAGTCAAATACTGGATAAATTTTCAAATTATATGGATCTACAGTGATTAAGGTAATCAGAAAACAGTGTCGTTTTCATCAACTGAAGCTGAATATATTCCACTTAGTACAGCTGTCTGTTGAGGAATATCGATACAAGATATCTCAACAGATTTAAAAATAGATTTTTAGAAAACCACCATCTCATTTGAGGATGATGAAAGATGTATATAGATTCCAGAATTTCCTCAAGATCACAAACATGTGAAGCACATCGATACGAGGTATCATTTTATCAAAGAAAAAATATCGAGGATAAATGTTTCAATGTGCAGTTTATCTCATGTGCTGAACAGCAAACAGATATTCTGACCAAGGCTCTTGCAAAACTGAAATTCGACTATTTCAAAAGGCAGTTGGGAATATTCAATCGAGGAAGGATTTGAATGTTTATAATTGGATATATTTTGTGGGATGATATTGAAGAAATGTTGAAAGAGGACTCAGTATACAACACAGATGTCAAATTATGTATAAAAACCCAAAGGTCCAAAGAACTCTGGCTGAAGTGAGACACAACGTTAACAAACCATCATCGAGCTTATAACACCTATAGGTACGCCGGAAAAGATAAACTTTAACTGGCGGTACCTAGTGACAGAAAGAAACACTCCGAAAATCTCCCACCTCGATAGGTTTCTGAATGAAAGATTCCTTCTCAGTAGGAGTGACAAGCCCGTCTAGAATATAGTGAAAGATAAGTGCCATGTGAAGTGAAATGAATAGAAAAATCGAATTAAACGGTTTTCTTCACATAAAGGATTCAATATAAAATTGAACCAGAAAATGGTGGATCTCAGGTGAAAAACAACTACTCTCCTGGCAAATACCACGCAGAACGTTAAATGATATTCACCTGAAAATCCATGCATACTTCCATATAATATCAATGGACATTGAATGCAAATTTTTCTTTCTGATAAGCTCGATTATGTTTAATTTATGTCGTGTTCACCTAACAATCCGCATACCGGTTTCAGGCTTCTTGGCCCTCATCAGTACGGAGTAGTCAACCAGCCAAAGGTCCAAAGAATTCTGGCTGAAGTGAGACACAACGTAAACAAACCATCATCGAGCTTGTAACACCTATAGGTACGCCGGAAAAGATAAAATTTAACTGGCGGTACCTAGTGACAGAAAGAAACACTCCAAAAATCTCCCACCTCGATAGGTTTCCAAATGAAAGATTCCTTCTCAGTAGGAGTGGCGAGCCCGTCTATCATATAGTGAAAGATAAGTGCCATGTGAAGTGGAATGAATAGAAAAATCGAATTAAACGGTTTTCTTCACATAAAGGATTCAATATAAAATTGAACCAGAAAATGGTAGATCTCAGGTGAAAAACAACTACTTTCCTGGCAAATACCACGCAGAACGTTGAAGGTTGAACGTTTTTTCACCTGAGATCTACCATTTTCTGGTTCAATTTTATATTGAATCCTTTATGTGAAGAAAACCGTTTAATTCGATTCTTCTATTCATTCCACTCCACATGGCACTTATCTTTCACTATATGCTAGACGAGCTTGCCACTCCTACTGAGAAGGAATCTTTTATTTAGAAACCTATCGAGGTGGGAGATTTTCGGAGTGTTTCTTTCTGTCACTAGGTACCGCCAGTTAAAGTTCATCTTTTCCGGCGTACCTATAGGTGTTACAAGCTCGATGATGGTTTGTTTACTGTGTCTCCTTCAGCCAAGTTATTTGGACCTTTGGCGGTTGACTACTCGTACTGATGAGGCCAGAAGCCTGAAACCGGTATCGGATTGTTAGGTGAACACGACATAAATTAAACATAATCGAGCTTATCAGAAAGAAACATTTGCATTCAATGTCCATTGATATATATGGAAGTATGCATGGATTTTCAGGTGAATATCATTCACCGTTCTGCGTGGTACTTGCGGAAAGTAGTTGTTTTCACCTGAGATCTACCATTTTCTGTTCAATTTATATTGAATCCTTTATGTGAAGAAAACCGTTTAATTGATTTTTCTATTCATTCCACTCACATGGCACTTATCTCACTATATGCTAGACGGGCTTACACTCCTACTGAAAGGAATCTTTTTTAGAAACCTATCGAGGTGGAGATTGGATGTTCTTTCTGTCACAGGTACCGCCAGTTGAAGTTTATCTTTCCGGCGTACCTAAGTGTTACAAGCTCCATGATGGTTTGTTTACGTTGTGTCTCCTCAGCCAAGTTCTTGACCTTTGCTGGTTGACTACTCCGTACCGATGAGGGCCAAGAAGCCTGAAACAGGTATGCGGATTGTTAGGTGAACACGACATAAATTAAACATAATCGAGCTTATCAGAAAGAAACATTTGCATTCAATGTCCATTGAGATTATATGGAAGTATGCGTGGATTTTCAGGTGAATATCATCCAACGTTCTGCGTGGTATTTGCCAGGAAAGTAGTTGTTTTTCACCTGAGATCTACCATTTTCTGGTTCAATTTTATATTGAATCCTTCATGTGAAGAAAACCGTTTAATTCGATTTTTCTATTCATTCCACTTCACATGGCACTTATCTTTCACTATATGCTAGTCGGGCTTGCCACTCCTACTGAGAAGGAATCTTTTATTTAGAAACCTATCGAGGTGGGAGATGTTCGGAGTGTTTCTTTCTGTCACTAGGTACCGCCAGTTGAAGTTTATCTTTTCCGGCGTACCTATAGGTGTTACAAGCTCGATGATGGTTTGTTTACGTTGTGTCTCACTTCAGCCAGAGTTCTTTGGACCTTTGGCTGGTTGACTACCCCGTACTGATGAGGGCCAAGAAGCCTGAAACCGGTATGCGGATTGTTAGGTGAACACGACATTAATTAAACATAATCGAGCTTATCAGAAAGAAACATTTGCATTCAATGTCCATTGATATTATATGGAAGTATGCATGGATTTTCAGGTGAATATCATTCAACGTTCTGCGTGGTATTTGCCAGGAAAGTAGTTGTTTTTCACCTGAGATCTACCATTTTCTGGTTCAATTTAATATTGAATCCTTTATGTGAAGAAAACCGTTTAATGCGATTTTTCTATTCATTCCACTTCACATGGCACTTATCTTTCACTATATGCTCGTCGGGCTTGCCACTCCTACTGAGAAGGAATTTTTTATTCAGAAACCTATCGAGGTGGGAGATTTTCGGAGTGTTTCTTTCTGTCACTAGGTACTGCCAGTTAAAGTTTATCTTCTCCGGCGTACCTATAGGTGTAACAAGCTCGATGATGGTTTGTTTACGTTGTGTCTCACTTCAGCCAGAGTTCTTTGGACCTTTGGCTGGTTGACTACTCCGTTCTGATGAGGGCCAAGAAGCCTGGAACCGGTATGCGGATTGTTAGGTGAACACGACATAAATTAAACATAATCGAGCTTATCAGAAAGAAACATTTGCATTCAATGTCCATTGATATTATATGGAAGTATGCATGGATTTTCAGGTGAATATCATTCAACGTTCTGCATGGTATTCGCCAGGTAAGTAGTTGTTTTTCACCTGAGATCTACCATTTTCTGGTTCAATTTTATATTGAATCCTTTATGTGAAGAAAACCGTTTAATTCGATTTTTCTATTCATTCCACTTCACATGGCACTTATCTTTCACTATATGCTAGACGGGCTTGCCACTCCTACTGAGAAGGAATCTTTTATTTAGAAACCTATCGAGGTGGGAGATTTTCGGAGTGTTTCTTTCTGTCACTAGGTACCGCCAGTTGAAGTTTATCTTTTCCGGCGTACCTATAGGTGTTACAAGCTCGATGATGGTTTGTTTACGTTGTGTCTCACTTCAGCCAGAGTTCTTTGGACCTTTGGCTGGTTGACTACTCCGTGCTGATGAGGGCCAAGAAGCCTGAAACCGGTATGCGGATTGTTAGGTGAACACGACATAAATTAAACATAATCGAGCTTATCAGAAAGAAACATTTGCATTCAATGTCCATTGATATTATATGGAAGTATGCATGGATTTTCAGGTGAATATCATTCAACGTTCTGCGTGGTATTTGCCAGGAAAGTAGTTGTTCTTCACCTGAGATCTACCATTTTCTGGTTCGATTTTATATTGAATCCTTTATGTGAAGAAAACCGTTTAATTCGATTTTTCTATTCATTCCACTTCACATTGCACTTATCTTTCACTATATGCTAGACGGGCTTGCCACTCCTACTGAGAAGGAATCTTTTATTTAGAAATCTATCGAGGTGGGAGATTTTCGGAGTGTTTCTTCCTGTCACTAGGTACCGCCAGTTGAAGTTTATCTTTTCCGGCGTACCTATAGGTGTTACAAGCTCGATGATGGTTTGTTTACGTTGTGTCCCACTTCAGCCAGAGTTCTCTGGACCTTTGGCTGGTTGACTACTCCGTGCTGATGAGGGCCAAGAAGCCTGAAACCGGTATGTGGATTGTTAGGTGAACACGACATAAATTAAACATAATCGAGCTTATCAGAAAGAAACATTTGCATTCAATGTCCATTGATATTATATGGAAGTATGCATGGATTTTCAGGTGAATATCATTCAACGTTCTGCGTGGTATTTGCCAGGAAAGTAGTTGTTCTTCACCTGAGATCTACCATTTTCTGGTTCAATTTTATATTGAATCCTTTATGTGAAGAAAACCGTTTAATTCGATTTTTCTATCCAATTCACTGCTGTACATGAATATCAATATTAGTCACGTGTGAACACTATGAGTTCGGAGAACAACCGTTTAGTTCGTGTAGTGAAACCATTCAATGGTCAAAACTTTTTCGCTTGAAAGCAACGATTGGAACTTCATCTTGATGAACAAACCAAAGCAGACGCAGAAAATGTGAAAGCTATGAAAACAGACAAGAAGTGTAAGTCCCTCATAGCACAACATCTGGAGAACTCCTTCTTCGAACATATCTGGAATATTACAACCAGTTATGATATAATATTTGCATATTTTTATACCACACTTACGAAAAGAAGGGACCATGTAGTAAAAGGGTAATATTCAAACAAATCGTAGAACTCAACTACCATACAAAAAAACGCTAGAATCCCATTTCATTGTCTTTGATAGCATGATGCGTGAATTGAAAAATGTTGGAGCAAAATCAGATGAATCTGATTTTTGTTGTTTCTATTCAGTATGAATCAGTGATCACAGCACTTGAAACTTTCCATGTAAGTAACATGAAATTGGATGATGTCAAGTTTTCCTTCAGTTGGTTCTAAACAGAGAGAAAAACAAAACAAAAACGAAAAACTAAAATCAACATGCGTTTGTAGCATCGAGGACTCTTTCTGATCAGGAAAGTAGAAGTAAACCTTCAAAAATAAATATGAAATGTAACTTTTGTGAAAGAGTCGTTGAATTTCAGACTGTTCATTCTTCATAGAAAACACGAACCAACAGGTCAGTGTAGTACAAAATGAAAATTCTGATATCGAAGACACTGACAATGAATTTGCATTTTGACTTTCAAATATGAGCAAACCAAAGAGAAATCTCTAGAGATCAACTGGTGTGTTGATTCTTGTGCTTCGACTCATTTTGTGAACTCTGAAGAACATTGAACCGAAGAAGTGTCCTTGTGAAAACCCGTACAAATAAAAATTGCCAATACAAATACCATGGAAAATACAAAAACAGAAAAACTTCATCTTGTCGATAAAACTTGTGTATGTTTGATAATGTTCATTATGTGTCTGTTAATAAAAATACCATGGAAAGTACAAGTATCTTGTCGATAAAATTTCCAACAACGTGTGTATTTTTGACAATGTTTATCATGTGTTTGGCTCACGGTACATTCTTCTGTCAGAGCGGGCTATCACTAAACGAGGCTACAATATTTTCTTCGATGCAACTACAGTACAGATTCTTAAAGAAGACGAAACTATTGCTTTAGGAGTAATAGACAATAGTCTCTATCATTTGGACTTTATTGAGTCGACCAACTTCCAAATCAAGCTTACCCTTGCAAAATCAAACCATGTTCTATACTCTGGCATAGACGGCTTGGACACATAAGCATGTCAGGTTTGAACAAATTGGTGGAAGCGGGAATGCTGAAGAATATCAATCAAAATGATACAGATTTATCGACAGAGATGTGCAAGGAGTGTGCTCAAGGTGAAAGGACAAAACTCCCCTGGAAAAATGAAATCACACCCTGCAATAGATCTCTCGTACTTATTCATTCTGATATTTTGGACCGGTCAAAAAATGGTGGGAAGTATTTTATTCCATTTCTCGATGACTTCACCCATTTCACAGTCATCTACCTCATGAAAAACAAATCTGAAGTAATCGATAAGTTTGAGGAGTTCGTAAAAATGGCAACTCATAGAATGAATATGACAAAAGTCGTTTGGAATGTGATGATGGTTCTGAAACAAATCCGAAAAGTTTCAGAATTTCTGCAAAAATCGTGGTTTTCAAGCACCGGAGCTCATTGACAAAACTGAACGCTTAAATGGACTACTCGCTGAGGGAGCTAGAGCTGTGTTATGCGATAGTGGTATGGATAAAAGGATGTGGGGAGAATCAGTGCTGACAGCAGTGTATGTCATCAACCGAAGAGTCACTATCGATGGAAAGCTTTCAGAAAATCTTTGGTATGGTAAAAACGTTGATCTGGGCAATTTGAAAATATTTTAATGTCGAGCATGCACATATTCCAAGAGAAAAAATATTGAAATTTGACCGTGCTATGGAACGTTTTATGGTTGGGTATGCAAGTTATGACTACCAATTGATGAAGAATGACGGTATGATATTCAGTGTTCGTAAAGTTGAATTCGATGTCCATAAAAGAAGAAGTCGAATAGAACGCTGCCATGAACAGTAAGCTGAAGTTAATGAATAACAATGGCGCATGGAACTGGTCTGCAAACCAGAAAATAGCCCAGTCATTGACTCCAAATGGGTGTTTCGAATGAAATTTAACAACAACTGTAAAGCTAGACTAGTGGTGAGAACCTTCCACCAGACAGATGTAGATACAGATATCTACGCTCCTCTGGCATCGGTCAAAATCATTCTTTCACTAATAGCAGTCAAAAAACTTCATGTTATGCAAATGAATGTACGTATAGCTTCTTTGAACAGTGATGTCTACATAAGAGAACCTCTGGGATTTCGGGAAGGGGAAAAGTTATGTAAATGAGAGAAATCTATATATAGACTGAGAGAATCTCAAAAAAATAAAAATTAAACAAGAGTAAAGTACCCTTATTTCAGAAAATTTAAAAAAATGTTATCGAGTAAAGTTATTCAGAATGAATAGTGCCTAAATACCATAACTTGGCCTCCCAAAAACTTTTTTTTTACATCAATATTTTTTTTCAATATTCATTCTGGACATTTTGATAAATTATTCGAAATTAAATTAATTTCGCATTGCTTTGTTCAGATTCAAGCGTACTTGTAAGATTTACTTGGATTTTTAAATTTTTAAGGAGTTACAAACTTTATGTTTGTTGCAGGTATTGAACACAACTTAAAAATTTCGCAAAAATTATTTTTAACAAGGTGAAACAGTAGTAGGCTATGATTATGCATATTGAAAAACTCTAATTAGAAGTGCATTTTTTTTTATTTCAAATGTTTATTTGAAACTTGAAATCCTTCTAAAATATACACGGATACCCGTGGAAAAAAAAACAAATTAGGGTTGAAAGTAAACATTATTATTATTATCATTATTGATTGAGTATTAACAGAACAATGTACCATAATGTATGCAATAATAGCCCCAAAGCTTGATAGCAATAATACAATGTTACTTGTCAAAGTTCAAAACTTTGCCATTTAAAATCTATCCGATGAATTATAACTATAATCGGGTAGGAGCAGCACGACGAACAAATAAAATTGAATGTGCAGTTGGAGCATCCCACCGTTTTCCAGTCTGAAGCTACGAATGACTAATTTTTTCCTGGGCGTTACCATCCGAGACGGCCATTCACCCGGGCTTCGTCTTGGACGACCTGCGTTAAGTGCAGGACCGCTCAATTAACTGCGGTCAAATATCTTACTTGCCCAATTAACCGGTAAATTGACTGTTGAATTGACCGATCAAATGGACTTTGTACAGCACTAAAAATGTTTTATCAATGTTTCATTTCAAACTAAATCCAATCTCCCGACACCCGTGCCGGTCAAGTTCTGGGGTGTCCGACAACTGATTTTTCCGAACGTATTTGAATGTGGTGCCGATGGTTTGACCAATATTTATCAGTTTATTTCAATTATAACTTACCAATTACCAAATCAAAATGAATTAGAACTGACAATATTTAAAATGCAAATTAAAAAACTATGTGTAAAAAAATAATCGAAGCGTATCTGCATCATAAAATTCACTAATAGTGGATCGCAATACATTTGCTGGAATATTTCTGCACTGAAATTGTATCGAATTTCCAAGCTCATCAACATTATTAAATGGTCGATCCTTATATAATTTTTACTTCAAATATCCCCATGAAAAATCTATTGGGTGAGATCTGGCGAACGAGAAGGCCACCGTGGATCGATATTTCGTTTTTACCATTTAACATCAAATTACCCATTTAACCATTCAGAAACAATTCGAGCACAATGAGCGGGACAACCATTATGTACAAACCATAATTCAATCCGTTCTCTTGAACTCTCATTATCCAAACAATCCTCCAGTTCGTTTTCCAAGAACTGTAAATATCACGATTTAGACCCTGTCAATTTGTCGTTGATAATACCGCACCACACGCTTGTTATTCAGTAGGACTGGTTTTTATTGGCAATGACCACCACCTACAATTTTGAGAGGAGACAACGCCATTTGTTGTGAATGTGGATCCATCCCCCAAGAGGATGTATCTATGGATATCACAATGATCTTTCATTTGTTCTTGAATCCACATGCATAAGTCCTGCTGCAATGCATAGTCTCGTTGTTGGAACGAGCAAATAAACTTCGGCTTATAGGCATGATATTCATTTTTCTCAAGGACCTACTGAACAGAGCCTTTTGTAACACCCGTGTTCAGCAGAAATTCCTTAGGTGGATCCTCTAGGGTGTTCAAGAACTTCCTGAAATACATATAATTAATTTTTTTCAGTACATACAATTTTGGTTCGTTCATTCTTGATATTTGCAGTCTGAAGACCCTGTCTGTTCGAAATTAATCAGAATTCTTACAGTTGAATAGTGAACTTGTTTGACTGGATGTCGTTCATCGAAAATATTTGCTGCTTCAAGCACTGGTTTAAAGTTATCCCCACATACTAAAACTAATTCTTTCTTCTCGGCTAACGTTAACTGTTTTGGAGGAGGCATTTGAAATCGAATAAACAATAATTATTCAAGGATGAAAAATTAATGACCACTGTAATAATGTTTACTTTAAACCCACATTTGTTTTTTTCTATGGGTTTCCGCGATTATTTTAGTAGGATTCCATGTTTGTCGATTGATTTGAACAGTTTTTCAATGAACCCTTAAAATACAAAAATTGCACTTTATATTAGAGTTTTTCGATATGCATATTATCATTACTACTGTTTTACCTCCATAAAAAAAAAAATTGCGAGATATTACATGAAGTTTGTAATTCCCTAAAAAATTGAAAATCTAAATTTAGTTCACGAATATGCTTGAATTTGAACAAAGTTATGCGAAATTGATTTGATTTCTATTGATTTATGAAAGTGTTCAGGCTGAATGAGTTTAAATAAAATGTTGAGAAATTATTAATGTTTTTCAAACAAATTTTTTTTTTGGGAGGCCATCTTTTCGTTTTCAGGAATAACTCTTAATTCTCAACAATTTTTCCAATAATATTTTGGTGAATTCTATGGTACTTTACTCTTATGCAATTTTTTTATTTTTTACCTACCCTTTATGCTGTTTGACTTGCACAGATTCTAAGTGAACCTAATATTATTATCGCACATGTTTTGTTATTAATAACTTAGTTTTGTTTATTACCCTTTAATCGTTTAATGCAGGTACTAACTACAAAATAACAATAAATCCAGTTCGCATTTATGACGATGTATCTCTGTAGTTGTTCGTAAAATAATGTTTTGCTGCTTACTGGTTTATTTTGGGCAAAAAACCCAAGAGACATTTATTGTTCAGAATGAAACAGGCTATCGGAAATAAATTTTTAAATGGTAAACAAATAATAAGACAAAAAGTTACATTGGAAATAAATTTTAGGGGTTGCGTTTTTCACCCCTTACAACCATGGGGTAAACCAAATAAATTACTGGCTAAGTGTCTTTTTGGTAGTACAAAATGTCAGGTTAATTTCAATATTGTAACTTTTTCAGGCTTGTGAAAAAAATTGTTATACAAATTTTATGTACCCCTTTAAGGGGCTGTATCTTAACAAGGGATGCTCCAATGAAGTTTCTTTATATGAAAGATCCTATCTTTTTTTCGATGAGGAATCACCTCCTTGAATGTTTTACACTTATTCAGTTACACCCTGTGTATATATATATATATATATATATATATATATATATATATATATATATATATATATATATATATATATATATATATATATATATATATATATATATATATATATACCGGGTGACCACAAGGTTAGGTACGCCCCCCAATTTTTCTATAGTTTTAAAGATACAGGTTTCAAATATGGTACGTCGATATATTACTCAAATACGCATATTTTGACTCCATTACCGAAAATTCACCACTTCCGGTTTAACCGAAGATACAGTTGTTTGTTCAATCGAACAAAGTTGGCCATGAATATCAAACTCAAATCATCACAACTAACGATCGGCGTCAGTATTCACGAGAGGAAGGTTAGAGGTGAGATACAGCTGAAAATTGAGCTTTTCATGTAATTGCAGCAACCATATTTTCCAACAATTATCAAAAATTTCCTCAAAACGAAGTAGTATCCATAAAGAAATGCTCACAACTGCCATTTCTCAAATGGCAACATACTCTTTTCACATTGTCGGATTGAAAAGTTATGAATTATCTAAATAATCGTGTTGAAAGTTCCAGAAAATTCTGAAAGGAATCGAAGATACGCCATGTTTCAGTATGAGTGTTCTCAAAATTGAATATTCTCAAACAGAGGCGGCTTGAAAAGCTAAACAAAAAATCCTATTTGAAAAAAAAAATTGAAAATTTGCGGTACATTCTAGATAATAAGAAATTGTGAGTTGTCGAAAAACATTCTACGGCGATGGAGCGAACTTTTTTTCTCATTACTCGTATGCTAATCGTAATTGATGGTGGATTCATACAGCAGTTTTTAGATCGTTGTTGGAATAAATATTCCATTAACGAACATTATTATGACTTCTTACTAGTGATTAAAAACTCATGAATTGGAACCGCTGTATAAATCCACCATAAGAATATACAGGTGAAAAAAATGTATTAAATGTTCATTCCAATTCCTAACATTTGAGACAACTTATTTCTGAACGAAAAAAAAAGGTATGAAGTAAATTGTTTGTTGGTTCTGGTCACTTACTACTATAACAAAAATCAAAATAATCAAAAATAGATTAACAAGTACTGTTCAAAATGTTCTCCATTATGTCCTCTGCACAAAATTGCACGTCTCACTATTGCTTCCAAACTCTTTTTGACTGAGCTTGAGTAATACTAGCAATTGCTTCTCTGAGGCGATGTTCCAAATCCTCCCTTGATGTAGGACTAGAAGAGTAAACCTTTTTCTTCAGGTAATCCCATATGGTGAAATCCAGTGACGTGAGGTCCGGTGACTTCGGAGGCCATCTTGTAGGACCATTCGTGCCAATCCATCGATTTGGGAATTTTTCATCTAGGTAACTGGTTACTATTCGGGAATTATGGGGAGGTGCACCATCCTGCTAGAAATACATATTTTGGTAGACGTCGACAGGTAAATTATCCATGAATCCTTCTATTCCGTTCCGTAGAAATCCCAAATAGCGTTGCCCATTCAACATACCATCGAATATTATGGGCCCAATGATTCGAGATCCTATCAGACCCATCCACACGTTGAATCCAAAGCGTTCCTGGAAATTCCCTTGTCTTATGAGCCTGGGGTTTTCAGTTGCCCAGTATCTGGTGTTATTTCTATTGAATATACCAAGATTCGTAAATCTTGATTCGTCGGAAAATATAATATTTCTCGTCATATTCGGGTTTCTTATGGTGGTTCTCAATTAGCCAATTGCAATATTGGACCCTTCTTCGATGATCATTTTCGTAAAGGCACTGATGTATCCGATATTTATACGGCTCAAACCCATGTTTTTTTAGAATTTTTCGAGCTGATTCTCGTCCAACTGGTGATTCATGTTCGATTTGTCGAAGTGATATGGTGGGATGTGCATAAACAGCCAAAACATTGGTTTCCGTCTCTTCATCAATAATAGAACTATCCTGATCATGTACATTGTCACCTGGTTCTATCCTGAATTGCCTTTCCAAACGTGCGAAATAGTTTCTACTTGGTTGGCGTTGTCTGAGAGGGAATCGTTCACTGTAAAGAATGCAAGCCGCAGTTGCATTTTTTCTACACTCGCCATAAACTAGCAGTAATCGGAATGTTTTTCAACAAGTAACAATTCTCTTGTATTGAATTAGTAGAACAAATTGTCACTTTGTTGACAAATTATGCATTTTTGTTCAGCTTTCTTATGTTCAAAGCCACCTTCGTTGAATAACATTCAATTTTGAGAACACTTAGATTGAAACCTAATTGTTTTTCTGGTTCCTTTCGGAATTATCCAAATCTTTTTATTCGAGTAATCTGATAATTCATCATTTTTCAACATGACAATGTGAAAAGAGTATGTTGCCATTTGAGAAATGGCAGTGAGCATTTCTTTATGGGTACTACTCCGTTTTGAGGAAATTTTTGATAATTGTTGGAAAATATGGTTGCTGCAATTACATGAGAAGCTCAATTTTCAGCTGTATCTTACCTCGAACCTTCCTCTCGTAAATGCTGACGCCGTTCGTCAGTTGTGATGATTTGAGTTTGATGTTCATGGCCAACTTTGTTCAATTGAAGAATCAACTGTATCTTCGCCATTTTTCAACCAGTTTTCAACTTTGAATGACAGTGTTATCACAAATTGCGTGTTCTTCCGAATAATGGAAAAAATTGTAGGGATGTCATTTGAAAAAAAAAGTTTGGGGTCACTTCCGGTTGAACCAGAAGTGGTAAATTTTCGGTAATGGAGTCAAAATATGCGTATTTGAATAATATATCGATGTACCAAATTTGAAACCTGCATCTTTAAAACTATAGAAAAATTGGGGGGCGTACCTCACCTCGTGGTCACCCGGTATATATATATATATATATATATATATATATATATATATATGTATATATAAATATATATATATATATATATATATATATATAAATATATATATAAATATATTAGTAGTATATTTCTTGAACTATTTATTTTATACTTAGGAGGGAATAAAATTTATTGTTCAACATTGTGAACTGCCAGTTCATTCCAAACCATACGGTCAACTCATTATTTTGAATTTTTCCTCTTGACTGCAGACATATTTAAATATTGTGAACTAGAACTTTATACAATATAACTCAGAGAATTGTCAGATTGACAATTGATTCAATCATAGTTATTACAATGGCATCCTATCGAATTGAGTATCATTATAGTAATAGGCCAATCATTGGAGATTTTTTCGTGACAAAAATAGAATCAGGAAGCCCCATGTGCCATCATACGGAAGGCGCTACAAAGATACATCCTGTTATGTTTCCTACTCGCAACCATCATTACTGAATTTGTTATAAACAAATCGTGTTTCATATCTCTTTCATTTTTCGCTTGTAATATAAAAACTGATGAAGGACTATCGATGCTCTCTGAAAATTAGACGAATCTATCGTATTATTAGAAACAGAGAGAAACCGGGAGAAACAGCGTTTTTTTTTAATTCACAACACCATCATTTTCCAAATTGTAGCGCATGCTCTTTGCAACACAGTAGTGACTAACATTTGGTAGAAAAAAATCAGGTGCTGTCAGATTATTGGTTTTTGCTTAAATGCAATTCAAATTTTCAATGCACTTTGTTGAAGCAAGCCTGGATACGTCACAGGTGGTCCGATCTCAATTTATCAGAAATATATTGCAAGTATGTAGAAGTATAGTACTACAAAACATCAATTCTCATTTTGCGTTTAAAGGCTTCGAAAAAAGTGAGAAATACTTGCAAACATGACCGAAAACAGGCAAGCGCGTGTAAGCGGACGAGTAGTGGGGGGTAGAACAGCAGGTATATAATTTGCGGGCCGGCGCGCTTGTATTATCATATATATACGCTTCCGCTTGTCTGCTGCCCTACCCCACTACTTAGCCGCTTTCACACGTTCTATTTCCATTAACTTCCTGCAAAATTGAAATTGGACCGCCTATGACGCATCCAGGCTTGCTTCAATAAAGTGCATTGAAAAATTCAAATTTCAATTATGTGAAAACTTATGATCCGGCACCATATGGAGTGAATATCAATCACTACTAAGTCGCGGAAAAACAGCGCTAAAACTTCAAAACCGGCAATGTTTTGCGTTTTTGAAAAAAAAAACTGAATTTTTTCGGTTTTTCTCCGTTACCAATAATTCGTTCGAATCGTTCTGAGGCTCATTTTTATGCATTTTAATTCTCTACAATTCCTCCATTGAGAGCATCGATATTGCTTCATTAGTTTTCATGTTACAAGCGAAAAACGAAAAAAACGAACATTACTTTTTGCTCCTTAATGGTTATAACAAATCAGGCAATGATAGTTGGGGGTAGAAAATATAACAGGATATAACTAGTGAGAGATAAGTGCCATGTGAAGTGGAATGAATGGAAAAATCGAATTTAAACGGTTTTCTTCACATAAAGGATTCAATATAAAATTGAACCAGAGAATGGTAGATCTCAGGTGAAGAACAACTACTTTCCTGGCAAATACCACGCAGAACGTTGAATGATATTCACCTGAAAATCCATGCATACTTCCATATAATATCAATGGACATTGAATGCAAATGTTTCTTTCTGCTAAGCTCGATTATGTTCAATTTATGTCGTGTTCACCTAACAATCCGCATACCGGTTTCAGGCTTCTTGGCCCCCATCAGTACGGAGTAGTCAACCAGCCAAAGGTCCAAAGAACTCTGGCTGAAGTGAGACACAACGTAAACAAACCATCATCGAGCTTGTAACACCTATAGGTACGCCGGAAAAGATAAACTTTAACTGGCGGTACCTAGTGACAGAAAGAAACACTCCGAAAATCTCCCACCTCGATAGGTTTCTAAATAAAAGATTCCTTCTCAGTAGGAGTGGCAAGCCCGTCTAGCATATAGTGAAAGATAAGTGCCATGTGAAGTGGAATGAATAGAAAAATCGAATTTAAACGGTTTTATTCACTAGGTACCGCCAGTTGAAGTTTATCTTTTCCGGCATACCTATAGGTGTTACAAGCTCGATGATGGTTTGTTTACGTTGTGTCTCACTTCAGCCAGAGTTCTTTGGAACTTTGGCTGGTTGACTACTCCGTACTGATGAGGGCCAAGAAGCCTGAAACCGGTATGCGAATTGTTAGGTGAACACGACATAAATTGAACATAATCGAGCTTATCAGAAAGAAACATTTGCATTCAATGTCCATTGATATTATATGGAAGTATGCATGGATTTTCAGATGAATATCATTAAACGTTCTGCGTGGTATTTGCCAGGGAAGTAGTTGTTTTTCACCTGAGATCTACCATTCTCTGGTTCAATTCTATATTGAATCCTTTATGTGAAGAAAACCGTTTAAATTCGATTTTTCTATTCATTCCACTTCATGGCACTTATCTTCATATATGCTAGACGGGCTTGCCACTCCTACTGAGAAGAAATCTTTTATTCAGAAACCTATCGAGGTGGGAGATTTTAGGAGTGTTTCTTTCTGTCACTAGGTACCGCCAGTTAGAGTTTATCTTTTCCGGCGTACCTATAGGTGTTACAAGCTCGATGATGGTTTGTTTACGTTGTGTCTCACTTCAGCCAGAGTTCTTTGGACCTTTGGCTGGTTGACTACTCCGTACTGATGAGGGCCAAGAAGCCTGAAACTGGTATGCGGATTGTTAGGTGAACACGATATGAATTGAACATAATCGAGCTTATCAGAAAGAAACATTTGCATTCAATGTCCATTGATATTATATGGAAGTATGCATGGATTTTCAGGTGAATATCATTCAAAGTTCTGCGTGGTATTTGCCAGGAAAGTAGTTGTTTTTCACCTGAGATCTACCATTCTCTGGTTCAATTTTATATTGAATCCTTTATGTGAAGAAAACCGTTTAAATTCGATTTTTCTAGGATATAACTAGGCATCGTCTTTCAGTCAGTTTCCTGGTACAACAGAATCAATAGAGCTGTGAATCCCTATTGATTGGTCTATAAGCGTTTGTAGACGAAAAAACTGAAAATCCAAATTTCGTAAGGAAATTCGGTATTGGGATTGAAAATATGATTCTGGAAAAAAAAATCTTGACATTTCCAAAGCGAAGTGAAATATCGAGAATTGAAGTTCAACTATGAACTGGGAGCATGGGGAAATAGTTTAACGTACAGCGCCGCAGTGGCGGAATCGGACAAACTGGTCCAGACAGTATAACTTATACCCATTTACCGCTGTGATGAAAAGGATGTCCACAAAGTGTGATAGTTTGAATTTTTCGGTCGCAAACGTCGAAACGGCATTGTTTTGTCGAATTCTGACAGTAAACGAACAATATGAAAAATATGTGAAAATATATGAATGTAAAAAACAATATTTTCAATATATTCATTTATATTTCTTTCATATCTATTTATATTCCTTGAAAAAAAAAATCGTGTAATTTACTGAAACATTAGACATGTAAGTTTTTATTAAATTTTATCAATTGTTTGTGAGAATATTTATTCACTTCTGATTTGACAAAGTACCGATTTGTTGTCGCTGATGCTTGGCTAATCACTTTCGCATGTATGCTGGAATAATATTTTTTTTTCTTCTCGCACCTAGCACCTAGCACGTGATCTGATCGCACCAATGCTGCTCGGAAAACAATGTGGCTTGTAATGGGGTAGAAGCCGGTTGCCAGCACTTGCTGCAACACGAATAACACTTTTCAAATTATCAATTACATGTGAACACTACGATGACAGGCGTATCACGTGTTCAGCACTTAGTCTTGCGCGCATCGTGGACGACTCGTCTAAATCTGCTTTTCATTCATTACCAGCGCAATTTCTGAAACAGGGGCTCAGTTTAATTCAGATTAATTAAGATTATACAGGCCGAATCAGAATACAACCGCAGTTTTCACGTTGATAGCAAAAACATTCAAACTGTTGAACTCAAAAATACTCATTCAGGCAAATGTAGATAAATTGCTCTATGTGAACTTCTAAAGGTGCTCCATAATCATGATATTCAGACACTATTTTTTTTAAGTCAACAAATACAGGGTGGGGCACCCCATACGACACGGTCCCTGTAAACCAAACCATATATTTTTTCAGGAATTTCTCCATTTTATCATATGTATATTGATTAAGGATGCAAAAGGAAATTATTTTGGAGTCCTCAGGGTTCTCAAAAAAGTGTGACATATCAAAGTTGTGTTTCTTTGAATCGAACACTCTTGAATAGGTCAGGAAAAAATAATATGATTTCATGAAAAGTACTATGTACCTAACTAGAACTGTTCTCGAGTTATCGATTTTTTTATGAAAATGCTAGGTACAATTGGAAACTAAATAACATCGAAATGTATATGAATCATCCCTTCGAATTCTGACCAAGCATAAAAGAGGTTTTGGGCTATAGATTACGATTAAACCCGTTTTTCAATATCATACAGAATGTTCAATGATCATTGTCACTTTTTTATAATTTCGGATAACGATAACTTTGTTATTTCAAACAGAACACCCTGTATTTTTTTGGTCTGAATAATATCAAATTCAATTATCTTCCATTTCATATTGGAGTTTCCTATATCTAACCTAAATAATTCTTCAGATATTGGTTTTTCCAAATAGTAGTTCTCATTTCAATGCATTCTTTGAATCAAGATAGCTTTGAAAGGACATTTATTCAACTTGTTGAAATAATTCTTGATGACAGTTATTGTGTTTTACGTTATTCAAAATATTCACTGGATTACTAGCTTCAAAAATCAAAAACTTATCCCATTTGAAATCTGATTGAGATGATTTCAGCGATTGGTGAGTGTTCAGGAAATATCCAGACCGGAATCATCCAAACAAGTTGGATTTCAAACGATTGCTACATCAATTTCGTAGGACTGGAAGTGTAGCTTATGAAAAGGCGAATAGACCAAAACCTATCATTGGAAATGAGGAATATGAATTTCTCATTATGGAATCAATCATAGAGAACCCTCATACGAGTCAACGTGAGATCGAGAAAGATACAGGGATAAGCAGACGGAGCATTTCTAGGATAATAAAAAATACAAATTTCACACCTATCGTATTCAGATGCACCAGGAGTTATATGAAATAGACTTCCATCGACGAATCGAGTTTTGTCTATGGGTTCAGGACAAGTTTAGTGAGAATGAACATTTTTTGGATTCCATTTGATTTTCTGATGAATCTACTTTTCATAACAATGGCTTAGTGAACAGACTCAATTTCAATTATTATAGTGATGTGAATCCTAATTTTTTCCGCACTCTAGATCACCAGTATAAATGGTCTGTTAACGTGTGAGGAGGAATTATAGGTACACAAGTTATAGGACCATACTTTTTTCATGGAAACCTGAATGGTCAAACATTTTCAAAATTTTTACGAGATGATCTGCCTGAGCTCCTGAAGAATGTGCCGCTAAATATTAGACAATGGATGTGGTTTCAATTGGATGGAGCTCCGGCAGATTTCAAATTCAGTGTCAGATAGTTTTTGAATATGTGCTTTCCGAATAAATGGATTGGTAGGGGAGGACCACAAAATTGGCCAGCGAGATCACCAGATTTGACTTGCCTCGATTTTTTCTTATGGCAATACTTGAAGAATGAGGTTAACGACACTTCTCCAACCACACTGAAAAATATGAAGGATAGAACAAGGGCTGCTTTTCGAATAGTGACGCCTCAAATGTTATTAAATGTTAAGTCTTTCATAGAGAGAGTGGCTCTTTGTATTCAACAGGATGGTCGTCATTTCAAGCACCTACTTCGAATTAAATACATTTGTGTTTCATAATTTGTTGTTGTTTCAGTTGAATAATAAAAACAATTTGTATCTGTTTAATGAACTACTGTCAGAGTATGAATGTAAATGATAACTTCATTTTAGTGAACAGTAAATATTTTCGATGAAGTGAAGTATAACAACTGTCGAAAATAATTCTGTGAGCAAATCAAATACATGTCGTTTCAAAGCTATCTTGATTCAAAGAATGCATTGAAATAAGAACTTCTATTTGAGAAAGCCAATATCTGAAAAACAATTTGGGTTAGGTATAGGAAACCCCAAATTCAAATGAAAGATAATTGCATTTTATATTGTTCAGACCAAAATAATACAGGGTGTTCTATTTAACATAACAAAGTTATCTTTGTCCGAAATTATAAAAAAGTGACAAGTATTTTTGAACATTCTTTATAATATTGAGAAACGGGTTTTATCGAAATCAATAGCCCCAAACCTCTTTTATGCTTGGTCAGAATTCGAAGGGATGATTTCTATACATTTCGATGTTATTAAGTTTCCAATTGTACCTATCATTTTCATAAAAAAATCAATTACTCGAGAACGGTTATAATTAGGTACATAGTACCTCATATGAAATAATATTATTTTTTCTTGACCTATTCAAAAATATGAGGAAATACAGGGTGTTCCATTTAAAAAAACACAACTTTGATATGTCACACTTTTTGAGCCACCCTGTAGACTCCAAAATAATTTCCTTTTGCAGCCTGATTCGATATTCATATAATAAGATGGAGAAATTCCCGAAAAAATTGATGGTTTGGTTTACAGGGACCGTGTCGTATGGGGTGCCCCACCCTGTATAGGGATTGAAACCCAAGCTTGTGCTTGTGTGCTTTCGTTCAATAGATGAGTGGATTTTGGTATCATTGCAAATATTTTGGATTGCAATTTCGAAATATTTGATATCCCCATGAAATTTCATAATTGAATCAAATCGAAAAGAAACCAGTTCAATTATACTTTTTTTCTCGACTTCAATCATATCACATGAAATCATTAGGTGGCGTTTAGGGATATTTGAAATTATTTACAACTTCTGATCGTATAGTTTAAGCATTATAGAAATGCTGTTTGTGATCTTCAATTGCAA
The DNA here is from genome assembly GCA_018342105.1 of Gonioctena quinquepunctata. NCBI lineage: Eukaryota > Metazoa > Arthropoda > Insecta > Coleoptera > Chrysomelidae > Gonioctena > Gonioctena quinquepunctata. Next base: position 1,291,733 of record JAFIRS010000089.1, read on the forward strand.
TATGCTCCATATTTCTAACACACCATATGTCAGCTTTATTGATGAAAATTTCAGAATTATTGATTGAATAATAAACTTTGTCTTTCCGACTAGACGCGCCATCCAGTTTTTGTCTTCATCTCCAAAATATATTTTTCCTGTCCCCCGCACTTTCACACAATCAACCGATCCTTTCTGAAACACGGCATGCAGCACCCGCCGCGCCGGCTTTAATAGAATGTATTACGGTGTAACGATATATTAGCGTGCTCAAAGGGCATTTATCAGTTTGAAAGTGGGATTTGCGGCTGAGGCCAATTTGCAAGGGTGCGGTCGAGACACTAACATTCAGGATCTGGCTTTTTCGCAATTTTGCCATTCGATTTCCGAGAGTGATTACTCCTCATTTTTCTTCAGATGATTCCCTTTGAGTTTTTTTTCCGAATCAGTGATTTGCTATCATAGGCTAATCGGTATGATTTTCAAAGGACCTGTCACATGAAAGGAAGTTGGCTATAATACTGACGAGGCTGTTTTCAGCTGTGTTTTCAGTACATTCCAATTCCATTTCGAAACCAATTTTCCAACGCGCAAAATTAGAGTACATTTTGACAATGAAGGTTGGGTGGATTCGAAAGTTGAAAAATCTAGTTCTGATTTGAAAAATCTGTATCTATTATCACATAAATATCCAGAACTAAATGCAATTCACAAAGAAGGAAAACGAAAATATAGAAATTCCATCACAAATAAGAAAAAACTATACTAAACTACTAGAGTTTCTAAATCTGATAACTCAAACAAAACTTGTTGGAGTATGAAGAAGTAAAAAAAACTGTCTAATGAGGGTAATCTAGAAAATTATATCTCACTCTCCACCGATAACGGGGAGATCATTTCTGATGATGAAACAATTGCGAACCTATTTAATATTATTTTAGCAGGTCCCATACGATGTTATTTACAATATACCTACTACGAGTGATACATTATATACGGAAACAAATGCTTTTGATCACTTGATAATGAATCTTATCCATTTACAAAGGAGGAATTATTCGAACTGTTATCTACTCGATCAAAAAATTCAAAATCTCATGTATTTGATGAAATGCCGGCTTTTATTGTCAGGAAGGCACTACCTTTCATCACTTCACCCCTTACACATCTGATAAATCTTTTTGTGAGGGTCAATTCCCTAACATAATGAACATAGGCAAAGTCGTTCCCATCCATAAAAAAGTAATCGTGAAAAAATATCTGATTATAGACCAATTACGACACCATCTATATTTTCAAAAATATTTGAATATAACTTTCTATACCACTTGATCGATTTCGTAGATGCAAACGAGATTATATCAAAATATCAAAATGGGTTCAGACATGGAGAATAGACGATATCAGCAATTCACTGTTTCTACAGTCAAATAACTTCTCTGATTGATTCTGGCGAGTGCCCTGTAGGGGTATTCTGTGATCTCAGCAGGGCATTTGACTGTGCCAATCATGAAATTTTGATAAGCAGACTGGCCAGTTATGGTACTGAAGATGAGGCTCTTCTATGGCTCACCAGTTTTTTAAGAAACCTAAAGCAGTATGTATGACTCAGGAGCAAACACAATAATGAAGTAAATGTTATGAAATCCCCCCTTGTGAACATTGATATAGGTGTTCCACAATGTGCTATTTTGGGTCCGGTTTTATTTTTATTGTATGTGAATACTATTGAGGAACTATATGAAAACATCCACGTTACTATGTATGCAGAAAATATCTATGTCCTTGTTGGGGATAAATCAGATGAGATTCTAGAAAGGAAATGCAACGAGTTGATTGAATCATTGGCATCTTGGTTGTCTGATAATTCTCTCTTCTTCAATATTTAAACGTCATAGTACCTAAGAGATGGTTGCATAAAATGATTTGAACATACAAATCAGCTTGTGCTGAGATTTGTCATTACTATTCAATTCTGAAATTGAAGATTCAAGATTAAATTTTGAGTAAAACAAAAATTGATCTTTGCTCTATATAAAGAAAAGGAGAGATGTTCTGATCTTGATCAGCCAAGACTATATTTTACAAAGAATGAAATCAAAATTCGATATACGAAAATGACTTCATTTTCAGAAAGTTTATAAGAATTATCTTTGACCAATCGTCAAATACTTCTTCACAAAGTTTTTCTGTATGATAAAAAATTTCAAGCTCCAAAGATTAAATATGTATATATATATATATATATATATATATATATATAAATATATATATATATATATATATATATATATATATATATATATATATATATATATATATAAAAACTATGAATTTGAAATAAACTTTGTAGAAAGGATATTCCTTGAGGTTGCAGTCAAAATAAGGCCTAAAAAAAAACTCTTTTTATTTAGTTAAATAAGAAAGAGTTTTACTTTACTTTTTCTCATAGGCCATTATTTTGACTGCAACCTCAAGGAATATCCTTTCTACAAAGTTTATTTCAAATTCATAGTTTTTTTCAACTAGTCCAGTCACGAGACTACCCTTTCTTCAATATATATATATATATAGATATATGTATTTATATATATATAAATTTATATTCATAGGATCGCTTCACTTAGGTCAGAAGCAAAATCACAGATCTGTGATAATCATCACCAAATCAGAAACCACACCAAAGACATATCCAAAAGACCATGAAGAATATTTAATATTCAATTATATCATACTTTTGTGATCGACACCAAAAATATATCCAACTGTGGGGTAAGTGATACCATATATTTGAGGAACCCTCTTTAAACCCCAATGAAACCTTGTTAGAGAAACCAATCAAATCAGATGAGACTGAACATTGATATCTTGATTCAATTCGATATGTTACATGTGATATTCATGATTCTACCTGAACTCATTTGGGAAAAGAAATAGGGTATGGCACTGTAATCAATTATCGGATAGACCTGAATAAATCTAATCGCTGTTCACTGAACAACGTGGATAGATGAGTCTGGATATCAATACTTTCTGAAGAAATATTTCACGTTCTCGTTAGAAAATATCTGAACGTGACATATTCGAAAATGGCAGAAAAAAAAAAAATCTTACAAACCTTGATATCACACTGAACTCACTGATTTGAAATCACTTTCGCAGAAGAAAGGAAGATGCTCTAATTCATTAGTTATTTTAACATGAACAAAATTATATTTCTCTACTCAATGACTGACAAGTTTCAGAACCACGATCTCTCGATCGGAGCTCGATCGCTGAGAAGGGCGAGAATCACTCGTCACTTCCTTTCATTGCGCTCCCTCAACTTCCTCGCAACTCCAATTACTGTTCGCCGTTAGATGGCGCTGAAATTTTCAAAAGTGATTCTTAAATTGGAGTTTATAAGATAACTTGGGCTACTCTCAATTATTTTGTATCTCTGAGCAATCAATAAGAAATGTAACAGATATATCTTTACAGAATGAACATTGACGAACATCCAAATTAATCCATTGTTCATACCTGATCTCCGTTCTTCATTCGCAAAAAGCTACTTATTTAAAAATTTGGGAACATACCTCACTCATAATAAATTGCAGATGGTGTATTATGCACAAATGGAGAGTCATCTTCGATATGGTATTTGTTTCTGGGGTTGGTCAATTATGACTGATGATGTATTCATAGCACAGAAGAAAGTAATGAGGTGTATTGCTAATGTGTCTAGTACCACCAGGTGTTAAAATCTATTTATTAGCAATAAAACATTGACACTTCTTTCCTTGTATATATTCGAACTATGTCTTCACATATTCAGGAATAAAATAATTAATAATTTATTAAGAACTCCGATGTCCATTGAATGAACATTCGTTATCAAGAGAATTTTAATGTACCATTGGGATAAATATTGGTGAATTCAATTCTCCAGATAAAAATGGCTCACGGGCTTTCAACAAGCTACCACCGGAGCTCCAAGAATGCTACTAATTGCCTATTTTCAGGAAGGAACTTAGGGAACTCCTAGTTGCGAAATGCTTTCATGCAACAAACGAATATTTCACTACTTACTAGGGAAATGAGTGAGTTCACCGCTAAATGTTTCTGTTATGTTTTGTGTCATACATATTTTGGTTGTCTGCGATTTTCCTATTCTGTATATATGTATGTAATATATTTCTCTTAATATGTATTTATTTTATTGACTGTTCCAATTAAATTTCTTGTCATATGGAAAAATAAATTATTATCATTATTATGGGTTGATGAGTTGTGTACGAAACAAATATGATGGAGTTTGTCACCAAACCAATCCCTTTCATGTATGATTGATAGAATTTCTGGTTGGTTTTAATTTTTTTTTTCAACTTTTTTTTTTCGTGTGAATGTCTAGACAAACAGCTCCACTCCTGAGGTAGCAGGATCTCGTAGACTATATGCAATCTAACTGTTCTCAGAAGATAACTTTTTTTTTTGGCACACAGCCTTATAATAATAGAATTCTGAAAGTATAGACCCCCAATTTTTCCACGTTGTGTATTTTTTTTTGTTTTGCAACAAAGTTTTCTTTAACTGAAGAGAAACAAAAGACAAGAAGGTGAACGAATACATATATTGAAGCCACGAGTTACAATCTCAATTTGTTTGAAAACAAATTCAACGATTCAGATCTTTAAATTATTCACAAGGCAATATCAAGAATGATGAGAATTCAGCTTGAAATGAAATCGTCTATTGTTCCGAATTCAATGGGGCAATTGTGTAAGATGTTTCTTGAGTGCTGAAGCATGAACCATATAGACAGGTGACAGGGATATATCTGTATCGCCTAGTTTGGTGAATCCCCAAAATATATTGCCCGTATATTTCGAGGGTATATTCATAGATCTGCCATCGCCAATCGAGAGAATGGAGACAAGTACATTTACACCAACCAACCAAGGAGTTGTCTATGACCATTGGCCGAGTTTTGAACGGTTCGACGTAGAACAATGAAAAAAAAGATATTGCATGATATCACCTTCACTTCTTTTTGAAATAGAAGTCTTTGTGATTGCCCCATGGATGGCGCGGGGAGGTACATCAACTTTAAAATTCCAAATACCATGGTGGGTCATGTGGCACATCGTTGAAAATATATTTCAATTCTCTTTCCAATTATCTAATTGTTTTTATCATTTTGATGATTTTTTCACCATGTGCATTTGAAATGTCAAGCATATTTGCGACTTTTCATAGACCTCCGCCCCTATTGACCTTTGAATGGTTTGACGTAGAACAATGACAAAAAAAAGTTATTGAATGATATCACCGATGCTACTTTTTGAAATGAAAGATACCGTGATTGCCCGATAGATGGCGCGAGGGGATTATGTGGCTCATCGTTGAAATCACAATTCAATTTCCTTTCCAACCATCTTTTCTCTTCATTTCGTTCATACATTTTTTCACAATATGCATTCGGCAATAACCGAAACTTCCGTCTCCTCCGAAATTGATTTTTGGTCTGCTCCACTGGCCCTATGAACAGTGCCAGTTCTGTTCAATTTTTCAACCAGTTCCATCGAATACTTTCGAGTTATTGGATGATCAGAGAATTCTTTATTGAAAATTATCTGTGCTGCATGGTAGTTCCCAGGGGCCTCATCAAAAATGTTGATTGCTTCAGTTTTCTCTTCGATAGAACGTACACGAACCATGATGATGTTTCAAATTCAGAATAATACTAGTGGAAGTAGAATGAAACTCTTCTTCAAATACAAATGCGATAATATAAAGAGCGGGTGAGTAATCATATAATCATTGTTACATTAGAAATTATTGAACATCGACAAAATAATCCAATTTCATAATGGGCGTTTCTAGGTTACTGCTTGATTATCAGTTTACTTAATCCGATAAATGATACCCTTTATATATGTAAATATGTGAGTTGGGTATTATTTGGGTAAGATCTCTTGGACAGGCTATCAGAGACTATTGTATAGCAAAACACGTGTCGTTGTTTTGTGAACCGAGTTTAGTGAATTGAGTGTCTTTTCAATATGGAGTTTCCTCAACTATCGACCGCATCAATTGAAAAAATTGGATAACTGTATGGATTCCAAATTCCTACCTAATTAAGCTTTGCAACGAATTCGAAAATGAAAAATCATTCAAGTAATGAATCTATCCCTATTGACCGTATTCAGTGTTACTTATCGCAATTGTGATTCCGTAGAACAACCATGGTTGAAACTATAACTGAATTACCTTCTCAACGGTGTTCAACTGGACCTCTATGCCTTTCAAAATTCTCAAGTTGTTATGCCCCCAGCGCCCTTTGTCGGGTAATTGCAATGTTTCCTCTCTCATTGTTTCATATGAAACCGTTCAAAAGTTATCGAGATAAGGGTACCATTCAGATCCGAACTCATGATTGTCATTTCAAATGCAAATTTTGAGAAAAACAAATCGACGAAATGTTAGAAAGAGAATTGCCACATCACCCCCCATGCTATTTATAATTTCGAAGTTGATGTTCCCCCCGCGCCATCTATCGGGCAATCACAATGTATTTTATTTCAGAGAGAAGTATCGGTGATATCTAGATCAAACAGTTCAAAAGTTAACAGGGGGGGGGGAACTATTAAAAGCCGCACTGTATATATATATATATATATATATATATATATATATATATATATATATATATATATATATATATATATATATATATATATATGAGAATTATGTGGCGTGGTTGAGCCGAAATCCATGACTTGGCAGATAGCACTGTAAACCTACTCATTTCGAACATACCTCAATTCAGCTATTGAGTAGTCACATCGAGGTACGATCAATTAATTTAATCGAATCCGGACCTCTATATCTTGGCGATTCCTGGTTTATAATGATTTACTTCGAACGATAATAAATATTTTCTTTGAATTCCTCAGTCCATATCCAGATTGAGGGACGACTATCAATATCTATATTTTCCTAACCTCACTTTGTTATTTGCATTCCATTATAAGAGATTTTTATTGTTAATTACTTCAATATTTGAATGGGGAAGTCTATTCAACAATCAAGTAGTCTTGGAACTTAACAATATTCCCCAAGAAACTACTACCGACAGCGTCTGTGAAAAGTCATTGCAAACAAGGAGTTGGTCCTGACACAAGCCCAGTGACCGGCCAGAATCTTTTTGGGTGCACCCGTAGAGACAAACCCGTAACTTTCCATGGTAACTCATTGAGTTGATGTTATGGCAACGTGATAGAACCAGGATTAATTTATTTATGGCAAGAAGTAACATTGGGACGAGGTGAACATACTCAGTCCCACTAGTTCACAGTTGTGCCAAGGTTTATAAAACCAATATTTCAGAAAGTGCTAACTCTATCAAGCCTAATTGAACTGATTTGATAATGACACAAAATGATCCGACAATATCTTTTTTGTTAGAACTACTGCTATAGTACTGATATAAGCAGTATAAAACGCAGAATTTAGACTCAAGGCATAATTAATTTCAATAGTTACGAACCCGGACTCTCTAAAGGTGAGTAAATTGTTGTTGTTGAGCCCATCTTTGAGAAATACTCCTTTCCTTTCCTCCAGCCGGTACCCAAATAGAATTTCATTGTAGGAGATGTTTTCAGGACCAGGACTTAAGCTGAACTACCTTTCGATCGATTCTGGACTCGCTTTCATAAGAAAGAGGCCGTTTCTAGGGTTAAAGATTTTGTTTCCAAAATTTCCAAATTCCTGACTGAAACATTCTAATATTCGAATTTTCTGAATGGATTTGCGATGTAGAACTTGCACAAGAATAGTAAAAAATATCCGTTTTACACTCAGAAGTTTCCCATCAGAAAAATACCACATTTACCAAATTTCAGCTGATACTTTGGTGCTTGACACTTTGTTGACATGTGAAGCTCCCGGAAAATTTCTACTTTGAAAAACAATTTTCGGGTACCAGGGCTCCGTGGTTGGATGGGAGTCATATCAACTTGACAAAAAAAGGGTATTCCTTTCATTTGAGATATTGTAGTAGTAGATACATATTATTGGAAGATTGCAGGAAACCGTAGAAGTTGAAGTATACTTCCTACATACTTATAAAGTATCAAGATTTGCTTCTACTACCTCCAAAACTATTAATATTTGCATCAGTTCGATGAACACAGTGTATTTTTCCATTAGGGGTGGTAAATCAGCGGCAAAATATTATTGGTACATTACATGGTATCGTTGAAGTTGGGTTGCGTACCCCCATCCCTATAATGTCGATTTGTTTTTGCTGTTCCCAGAATTGATATTAACGCCATTGATAGCAGTGTTGTGCTGAAGTTGAATCGCAGGAAGTACATAAGTTACATATGAAGCGTATATACCACTTTCATATAAAGTGTTCATACTCACTTTTTTCTCTTCATACATTCCCAGACTCATTATCAGTGTTGTGCAATTTCTTTGATTCGGGTGTAGGAGACGAAAAAAAACATTGAAGGAAAACTTTTGTTGTGTAAGTAGATGATGATTTTATCTGCTTGGTATGATCTCCTTCTGAATTATATTTCCATCCTCAGTCAATGCTCTGATATTTTCCATAGTTGACATATTTTGATTATGTAAAAAACACTACCCCTATTCATGTATTCTAACGAGATACTGTATATGGAAATCAAAATTTTGTGATTTCTAAAATGAAATATAGAAAAAAATTGGGAGACTATCAGGGTGGCTTTGGGAAAATAAGATCAGTAGTGGACCAAATATTCACACAAATAAAATAAGAGACATTTCCAATGATTTCGAGTGACCATTAAACAGAATTGAAGAAGCGAAACTAAAGTAATCACTAAAAGAACTAGGTAATAATAAGATGATAGTTGATTCAATCAAGTTGACTTTGAAGAAGACTTGAAACTCTGTAAGAACAGAAAGTCATATCTGGGAACATTGACGTGGGAAAAAATAAAACAAGGAGATCTACCGATAGTTCAATCATAAATGCTAGTATCAATAGATCCGGATTGATACATCATGAGCGCAATAGCAAGTTTTCAATAAAAGGAGCAAACGAAAACCACAAGGAATGATATTGAAATAGGAAGCAACAGCACTGAAAAAGGGACTAGATACCATTGAAAAGAAAAAACAGAATATATGGTTCGATTAGAGGGTGTGTTTGAAAAATAAAGTGAATTTGGAAATTGGAACAACTCGAGGAAAGCTATACAGGTTTGAAAGAACAGAAGCCCAGACCAACTAACAACAGATATGGGTAGAAATTCTATCGGAAAAAAAAATGCTAAAGAGATTATCATAGGATGACAGATGCATATATGAGCATAACAGATAATTCAACAGCATAATAGCATCGAGACAGGAAACTGCGTATATCTGCGTATCTATCATAAGGCCAACAGCACTATACGGCAGAGAAACATCAACAATGGGAACGACAGGGTATCGAAAAGGCAAACTAGTAGACGATGGACTGAAGAAACAAATAAGGAGTTGAGAGAACTATATGATATATCACATATATCACATCAATATTGGGAAGACGGCTGAGAAATGTAACAAGAATGCAGAAATATGGAGCAGCATAGAAAGACCAAAATCGAGTAAGGAAACAGTATCAGCAGATATGAAGAGCCAATAGATAAAAAGGAATGCGAAAAAGAATAATCAAGCCATTGGCCAACTAGGATACATATAAACTCAACTATACTGGAAGCTTTTGATAAATTATTCAGAACCGCTTTGCAAAGTAACTCCACTTGGGCGAGTACCACTACGCGCTCCATGATGATCAATTCACAGGCAGCATGCAGCGTATTCTCCCGGTATGACGTCAAAACGAGCAAATGAAACCCAAATGAACAGATGCCAATAACTAACTGGCCAAACCTGCCAGTATCACTCAGAACATAGACCTACCAGAAGAACTCCTGGGACTTGGTTGAAGTTGAAGTCAAGGTGGTGGGGTATATGAGAAAGATCGAAGGGATTGTCGTAGTTTATATAGGTTTCAGTGGGTTAGTTGTTCTGGACCAGGAATGAAACCATAGCGTTTGTCATAGTTTGTATTAGCTTGAGTACATTGCATTGGCGATGGTGAGTTTGTTATCACAGAAGAGTGTAGCGCGGCTTCAGGAATACTCGGAATTATCCTATGTAGTGGAATATAGTTTGGCTTTTTCTCCAAACTTCAAGCATATCACCCCGCTTACAAACCCGGCTTTGATGATTTTGCAGTGGTTTTTTTAAAGACTCCTAGATGATGAAATTGGGATCATTTGATCTGAGTCCGAAACCCAGTTGAATTCAGAATAAAAATTGACCATTGAGTTGTATATTTTGCTCGTCATGTGGAATAAAAAACCAACATTTTTTTCAAAAGTATGGCTGATAATCGTGACACATTCTGGAAAAGGTAAACTCAAATTGGTCCTTCTGGCTACCAGACGGTCACCACTATATTGATCCACGGATCGTCATTTCTCCAATGTTTCTGCCCAGTAATGTGGCCCCACGTAATAAAATAGAAAATGGTACCCGAAAGTAAACTCTCCACCGGAATTGAGACATTTAACTGGAGAAAGAACGCAGAAAGGAAAACTCTCACAGATGAAATATCCCAAAATAAGATTTGACAAGAATGGTTGAACTTGGGTGCATACTATTATGTGCATATGTAACGTTCAGATATATTTTTTTATCTTGTCTCTGTTACCTGATGAGGTGTTATTTCCGTAAAACTATCCAGTTCACAACAAAAAATTCACAATTTTCATTTCCAAGTACGTGAGAGTCAGGCGCCGTTTCAATGATATTCAACGTGAAGTAAAAATGACTCATTTATTTTGGAATACAGAATGAGTTCCATCATTATTCAACAGAAATTCATATTTTTTCTGCCGTCTTTTCCTAATTACAAAGAGTTCATGCGTCGTTCGAAGTGGAACACTCGAAGAACGTTTTGTTTTTTTTCCAGCAACTAGTCAATTCTAATGTTGTCTCATCGATAGAGCGAGTGAGTGACATAATCTGCGACCATTATACAATTGACATTTGTCACGCCCAACGAATTTTCAGGGTGATCTAGTTCCAGGAGAATAGACAGATATAGATAATTGAAATCTCGGTGAGATTGCTCCACCCAATGAACACATTAATCATTCTTGCAATACAAGTTTTAAGATAAAATCGATAGTTATTACTTTACGCCCAGCTGAACGTGATGAATAACAGCAGGCGTGCCTGCGCCTTTATAAAACAAAGAAGATATAAAATTCAATACAGCCACCAAGGTGCGGAGATTCTTGTTTACATGGGATCAACAAAAACGATTATCGGTGAAAATGTACATAGAATTATCCCATGTAAACAGTTGTTCATTCCCAAATTGAAAAGTTACTCCATTCATTAGTTTCCGGACTGGAACAATTAATTTTCCATTTGAATGTAGCGAAACCTATTGGAATCTCAAATGATCATCGCAATAATACTAATAATAATGATAAAAATGGAGGTTTTCTTTACTGAAATAGAAAAATGATATTGCGCATGACGGTTGTATTCCAGGTGAAGGGTACGTGCTGGGAAATAATTTTCCAAAACTGGAATCCTAAGTAGTTGAAACTTCCCCCTGAATATATTAATAATTTTCCACCTGCAATAAAAACTATTTTATAATATTTGAAAGTAATGTTCGAATCTCAAAGGGTATCCGTAACAGAAAAAAATTAATTTCGCATTAAAAATACAGCGTAGGAATCTAATAATTCATCACTCATGAAATCGCAAGTGCTCAAACTGTTTCTGAAACTTTTTGAAATGTCGCGAATATTATTAAGATTAACGCGAGTCGAAGATGGTGGATAATTAACATTTAATTCAATATAGGTAAAGTGGTACATGATGAAATCATCTTTCATCATGTACCCTAAAATATTTTATTGAAGAAGTCAGGATTCATACAGACAAACATATTGTCACTTGGTCCAGTACTAACGGCCCAGTTCACTGTCTGATAAATCCATTTTTTAAGGTGATACCTAAGCTCACAATGATAGGTGAGCAGTCTCGTTAGCTGTTCAATTCGAGGAGCTGTTTAGCTTTCTTTGGCGAACTACTCAATATCTTTTCCGCTCCTCTTTACACTGAAACCCTATTCTCGTGGGTTTTGATTTGGCTGGCTTTATAGCACCGGAACTCTTCCTTGATATAGAGAGAGAGAGAGAGAGAGAAATATACTTTATTGTCATAAGAGTAATCTTGTGGACAAAGTTTCACTTAATCTATAATGCGGTTTATATCTAAAAACAAAATGCATTTGAAATAATCAATTTTCACTTAATACATAAAGTGAGTTTGTTTATATGAAAACATATAAGTCGTACAAAATACTGGTGAAAATAAACAAGTTTGTCTCAACCCATAAAATTAATTCATATAAATATAAAAATAAATAAAATATATAAGTCACATTGAAATATATCACCAATAAAATTTAAAAACAGTATTGATTTGTTTTTAAAAATTATCATTATAAAATTCTTGTATATTATAGTATGGTCTATCACTTAATAAATATTTCACAGCCTTCCTGAAGCATTGTAAAGATTTTATTTCTGTTACATTCTTTGGCAAATGGTTGAACATTTTACAACCATTATAGACAATGGAATCCTTTATGACTGATGTCATTGGTATTGGCAACTTAATGTTGTTGGATTGCCTTGTCACATAATGGGTTGGTGAGGATTGAAATTTGTTCATATATTTTTTAATTAAAAACACTGTTTCCATTATAAAGATAGAAATCACTGTGAGAATTCCGTGAGTGGTGAAGAGTAATCTACAAAAGTCTCTACGTTTTGATTTGCACATATATCTTACGGCTCGTTTTTGCTAAATTAAAATTGAAATATTCTGCAGTAGATAACCACAACATACGCCCCAAAATGAAATTACATATCTCAGGTGAGATTCCGCCAGAGAAAAATAAGCAGTCTTAGCTGCTGTTAAAGCAAGTTCATTTGCGACTACTCTGACTGCATAACAATTAGAAGACACTTTGTTACACAAGGCATAAACAAATTTTAGTTTTCTATCGATATGTACTCCTAAAAATGTTAAGCCACTTTTGTTCTCAATGATGTCATTCCCAATGGGTATATTGTCAAGTTCACATCTGAAAGTTACTATATTAGTTTTGAAAAGGCTTTGGAAAGACCACATAAGGGTTCTAGGCCAGGAAAATAAGTATTTGTTCCGTCTTCAGCAAATTTGTCTGCTTCCCCGTTGCCTCCAATTTCCTGGGAACTTCCACTCTCATCAAAATGACCTGATTGTTTGTAGCCAAATGCCTTAGGGAGAGTTTGCAGTCACAAGTCACTCTAGACTTACAGTTGTGTGAGTTTCGAACTTCTAGGGCTGCTTGGCTGTATGAGTCATTTTTGGGCCCAAATTTCTATAGAATGAATTTTTGCTTGACAAATTCACCTAGGATTCACCTAGGAGTTTTGAGAGCCCGAAACTGGGACACGTTACCTCCACTCCAGCCCTTCCGTCCACCTTGGATCCATCAGTATACCAAACTGATGCATCCCTTTCTAGTTGAGGCCTGCTCGTTGTGCATATTTGGTGATGCTGTTCATAACCACTTCAAAGAGCACTTTGAAGTCATTCCCAGCTGGCATGATATCTGATGGTTCGTATCTGGATGCTGGGGAAATATTTTACAGAATCTTCAGGAGTCTATTCGGAACTCTTGCATTCAAGGGCAAACTGAAGGCATTCATTGCCGCTTCTTTCATTCCACACAAGTGCAGTAGTGGAAGATTCAGCATAACTTATGATGCTGCAGTGAGGCATGTGAACATCGCCTCTGTGATTCCCAGACAGGCTAACTACTGCACTTTCTGCAGTTAGATTTGCGCTGAGTACTGTTGAATTTTTCGTCACCATACTAAGGATGCATAGGTGACCATGAGTTCATGATTGTTTGGTAGGACCAAAATATCATATTTGGCTTCAAACCCCATGTCCTGCCAAATACTCAGAGGCAAGTCCAGGTTTCTGTTGTAGACTTGGGAAGGATGAGACTGTGATGTGAATGTTAGTATTTTTTCCAAGTTGGTCTTTTTTCGATTGAAACGTCCAATTCTTCATCTATTCAGGGTCAGGGCTTCTATTTCGTGTTTTCGCGCCCTTATGAATGGAACCAGCCCAGTTTGGCTAGGATTTCAATTCAGCCCCTACTATGCGCTCCAGCTTCTGATTATGTAAAGAGCTGTCTGCAAGCGATCGGATATTATCTCGTCATGTTTGCCCCCAATAGTAACGACCAGGGCATAGGCGTAACCTTGAGTCGCTATTCCAATTCACGTAGCTTTACTATCAGATTATTCACGGTCGGTTATTGCTGTCATTCTGACCTCTTCCTCTCCTGGAGTAGCTACAGTAATCCTGCTCTCCAACATTGCCTGTGTTCATCTGATGTTTATATTCTTCATCTCTAGTGGTCTGATGATAGAGTCATGTTAGATGTTATCAGAAGCACTCCCTATTTCTATGAATGCACATGGAGCCATTTATACAGCAGACTATGCCATTTAGAAGCTTCGAACCAGGCTCCATTTCTGCAAACATAACTTATAATTCATCTTTTCCGGTTCCATCGAACGAAAAGGACCCCTGCAAAATTCTCAGGGTAAACATTAGAAGCCCTTTTATTCACAAAAAAATGATAAACACCAAAAAGTGGAAAGTCGTAGGTTATGTTACAAAATAATAATATTTTGCGTTTGATTGAATTCCATATCTTATGGAGCATATCAGTGGCGTTCTATTCTTTGAACTCATCCGTAGGGGGAAAATTCTAAAACATTTAAATTTTACTCTATTTTTTTTAGAACTTAAGGCTGTGCGCTTTCGGCTGTTAGCCATCATCGGACTCTTTTCCCATATGGGGTAATTCTTTCTTTGATTTTAACTGTTGTTTATATCTTCGGATACACTGATTTTTTATAAAACCGATATGATATTTTTCATATTGATATATTCAGAATAGTACATATGCATTTTTCTCTGTGAACGAATATTTCGAAATGTTTTCCCAAAAATCGTTATTTTCAGTTATTGTTACTGGAAATGACATATTTTCTGAATATATCGAGCGGTCTTGATCATGTGACCCAGTGCCAATATATTACTATAATATATTCGTGCCAACTGCCTCAATAAACATTTTTAGGGTACCCGATGAAGAAGGATGACCCACGGTCGCGCTCAATTATAATTAATCTGTTGAAAAAATGACAAGGAAAATCATTCCAAAATAAGAATAAACCCAATGAAACCCAACAACTACATAGAACTCTGTCACTTGTGAGTGAGTATATGTCAATGATATCTATACTATTATAAAATTGTAATTGTCTGTTTGTTTGTTCGAGCATCACGCAAAAACTACTTAACCGATTTCGATGGAACTTTTTTGTTCGAAAGCTTTTGCTTTGACTTGGAAACTGGTATGTAATTTATTTCGCTTCATTAACGGGAACAGGATATGTAACAATAAAACCTCATTTCTTCACAACCAAGTGCTACCAAACAAGGGTTCATTTTCTCAGAATGAAGGTCTGATTCAGTCAATTTGTAAAATTCTTTTTAACGACTTTTCGACATAGTATTCGTCATCTTCAGATTGAAACACAAATATTATATTTATATTTCTGCTTTTCTATTGTACGAATGTTGTTGAAGATGTGTGATTTCGTTATTATGGGAAATGGTTTATCTTTCATGTTTTCCCACTTCATGAATACAATGGATTATATAGAAAGGAATGTTATTATTCTTGGATTTCTTTCTTTGGTCGAAATTTCAATGTTGTAAGTGTCAAACTTATGTTGTTTTTTTCGTGTTTGGATAAAGATGTCATGTCATTTTTTGTGTACTTGTATTCGTTTTTTCAAGTGTTGTTTTATTTGACCTATATAGGTACTTTGACAATCTCTACATGGTATTCTATATACTGTATGAGTTGGTGTGCTCCTTATTACTTGGTTTCAATTCAAATGGATGGTGTTGTTCGTATTTTGTAGTCACTGTGAAATGGTTCGGTTGTGTTTCGTTCATTCGAGCATGGCGCAAAAACAACTGGACCGATTCTGCTGATGCAATTGAGCTTATGATTGGACTCAAAAACGGGTATGTCATCTCGCTACGATGACAGTAACCTTATATTTAACAATTATACCACATACATATATACCTCTATCTATACTATTATAATATTGAAATTTGTTTGTTTTTTCGAGCATCACGCAAAAACTACTTAACCGATTTTGATACAATAATCAAACCACATTTTTTCACAACCAAATGCAACCAATATGAGGTGAGCTCCCATTTCAAGTACATCTTGCCGTTGTTAAACAGGATAACTGAATAACAAGATAACGAGATCACGAGATAACGGCATAACGCGATAATGGGATGACGGGGTAACGTTAACTCTGTTGTAATATGAAATTTTTTAGAATTATTGAATTACTTTTCATCTTACGACGAAGTTAGCGCTGTATATCTCGAGAAAAATAAATCTTAGCGATTCGGTTCATGGTCTTTTTTTTGTACGAAATTGAATTTTCTACAAGTAAGTCATTGACATTTTATTCATAGAACCAGTCATTTATGGAGTAACGTCAAAAAAAGAAGAATTTTCTACAAAAATCAGATTAAGTGACCAGCAGATTACAGCTACATTGCAATGGAAACTTTTGAAGAGCATGTAATCCTGGGTAAATCGCGCGTTGGTACGATAAGATAGCATGGAATGCCGCTGGGTTATAGATATTTAAAAAAAACAAAGTTTACGTGTATTTTGAATGAAAAATCTTTCCACGCTCTGAAAATGTATTTAATGGTAATATTGAGAGCTCAAATTTTCAGGGAAGTGTTTTTGGACATTTCCAACAAAATTTTCGGTTGGAAAAAAAGTCTTAAAAAACACCCTAATGAATATATATATTTATATATATATATATATATATATATATATATCTCTTCTATTCTATTATGAAATTGTAAGTATCTGTTTGTTTATTTGAGCACCACGCAAAAACCACTTTTTGTTGGAAAGCTTATGCTTAGACTTGAAAACTGGTATGTAATTTATTCCGCTTCGTAAACGGGAATAGGATATGTAGCAATAAACCACATTTCTTCAAAACCAAGTGCTACCAAATGAGGGTTCAATTTCTCGGAATGAACTTTTGATTCAGTTAATTTGTGAAATTCCTTATAACGACGTTTCGACATAGTTTTTGTGATCTTCAGGTTGAAACACAAATATTCTATTTATAATCCTGCTTTCGTATTGTACCGAATGTTGTTGAATATGTGTAAGTCCGTTGTTATCAGAAATAGTTCATCTTTCATGTTTTCCCACTTCATGAATACAATGGATTATTTTGAAAATTAAATCATATGAGCATCACTGTATTTTTATAGCAACATGTCAGGATCTGTTTTCATTATTAAGTACTGTAAATGAATATAAAAAAGGTTGTTATAAATCTTGTTCAAAATTCCGATATCATTTCTATTGTTGATACTGTTGGAGTCTTTTTTTTTACCATGTATCATTTCAAGGAATGTTATTATTCTTGGATTTTTTTCTTTGGTCGACATTTCAAGGTTTTGGTGCAAATTTTTTGTTTTCGTTTTTGGATGGCTGTCATGTGGTTTTCAGTACTTGTATTCGTTTTAAAAGTGTTTTTTTTGTTTGACCTATATTTTTCTTTGACAATATCTCTGGTATTTTTCTATGGATGATTTGGGTATGCTCCTTTTTTTGGTTTTAAAAAAATAAATGTTGTGAATCGTATTTTTCAGTCAATGTAAAATGGTTCGGTTGTGTTTTGTTCATTCGAGCATCATGCAAACACAACCGGACCGATTTCAATGATGCATTTGAGCTTAAAACTGGTATGTCATCTCGTTACGATGACGGGGAAACCAAAATCAAAATAACACCCATCATTCATATTTTATTCATACTTTATGGGGGTTTTTTTTGTTTGTTTGTTGTTTGTTCAGGGACCATAAAAATTTTGCGATTTTGTACAAAAAAAAACCCATTTTACCAAATGCCCTTGGTGGGCTCCCATTTCGGTCATCTTCCCCTTG